>CM052370.1:2626615-4065935 GCA_028551485.1 Casuarina cunninghamiana | reverse complement strand
TAATAGTTGGAAGGAAACATCGCTTGAAAAGTTTGGGAAATACATGTTTCAGGAATGGTAATTAGTCAGCTTCAGGGGGAAGCTTTTCGAGAGCGTTCATAGATTTTAGTCTTTGATTATGTGCATATTATCTAGAGTTTATAGCTGTAAAGCGAGTGGACGACATAGAATTTGGTCAATGGTGGAAAGAGTTGTTCAGAGAGTGTGAGAAGCAGCTTCAAGATGTGATCTTTTGGCTTCTTTTTTTTTTTCCCTCCTCCAGAGAGAATTTATCCTTGACGAATTGTTTTTTGAATTGGAGAAAAAAATCAAATTCAAATAAAATTAAAGACAATATACCGAAGGTTCATTCGCCAATAAGAATGCCAATATTTTGAAATATTGGCAATAAAAAGCAAAACTTGATAATCTTCATCTGAAATATTTTATTTTATTTTATTGTCTATTTCTAAATGTTTGTTCATAACGACAGAAGATTATTTTCTAATATAATTCTTATCATGCTCTCTTGAAACCTTATTCGTTGTATAAGCTTCATGTTAAGGTATTGCAATTTGAACTTTGACGCTAACACCATTGTAAAAAAAAATATTTATATCCAAAGGTCAATTTAAGAATAAGACATCTCTCTTTGATATATATCTTAAGTATTTGTATTCTCTTAGTCTTCAATAAATAAATTCACATATTCATAAATAAAAAATGTTAAAAAAATTTACATTTTACTTAAAATCAATTTATAAAAAGAGGATATATATCATTTTAATGATAAATTATAGGTATATGGAAATGGACATAACAAGGAAAAAGTCTTTTTCCTAGCATAGGATGCCAATGGCACTCAAAATAGCCATTAAAATCCTAAAAACTGCTATTAAAAAGGTCCACCGCAATTATGGTTGTCTCTCAGTAGAAGGTTGTCAAGAAAAGTCTTGTATGACCACAAATTCCAAGTTAGTAACAACCACAAAAAGGGGTCTTGGGTAACGAAAACTAGCACCCATGAATTCATGGTGGTTGAAACCGTGACATCACACCATGGGGGTGGTTTCTCAACCGTGGGTGGCCATTCTCTATTGTGGCGCTTGTCAACTGCCGCAACAAACTCTATCCCATCCTCCTTAATTGCCCTTTCTTATTAGATTTTTTAGCCATCACAAAATGATATATATCGTTTCTCCAGCTACCATTCAGCGTACATCACTAAGACTAAACATGCACTAATTGCAAAATTAATATGTCAAGCCAAACTTAGTGTTTCAAAAGTAGAAGATTTACACATCTTGTACAAATACAAAGTTGACAACTAGAGAGGGTCTTGAATCTTGTTTGGTAGAGACTAATAATCCGGACTATGAAGTTCTTATTTAATGCTTAATTACATTTTAGGTAATAGTTGACTGACAAAAGTATAAATTTATAAACTTAAGATTCTTGGCTCAGATTCTATCCTTTTGAGTACCTATAGGAAAAAAAAAAAATTAACCCTTAAGAGGAAGAGCTTTGCAGCTACTTTACTTAGTATATCTTTCAAGGCCGTATTGTATCACATTTGGAGCGAAAGGAATAGAAGAAGATTCAGCAATACAAGTCTAGAAAACTCAACCATTATTGCTAAAATTAAGAAGGACGTGAGAGGCAAGATTTCATCTACCAGGGGAGTCAAGCTTACAAATTGTAATAAATTTTTACAAGAGCTTTGGAATTTGCCAAGTGCAATATTTGAGCTTAGATGATGATATTTTGTAATCGAACAATCTTGTAAATTTTTTATGAGTGATATATAATTTGACCTTTCACCAAAAAAATTGTACATATATTGGTGTAATATTGAAATTTCAAAAATGAAATTATTGAATAAATATATAAAACGAAAATCTTAATGCGTTCATTATATTTTGCATGCAAAGGCTTTATTATGCATCATAATTAAAGGCTCATTACCTGAAGACAACCTCATACAAGAACATCCCTTTCCCCTCCTTTTTGATTATGTTCTTTCACGGGTCCTTGGCTGTCAGACAATATTGCCCTAGATAATATCAGTTTGCCAAAATCCCGATTGACATCAGCAGAACTTTGCTCGCTGCTGCTCACTATGGTGACTCTAGTATTACTACCAGCATCCTGATTGATAGTAGCAGAACTTTGCTCGCTAGGGCTCACTATGGTGACTCCAGTATTACTAGTTCTAACTGTATCATCACTATCATCATCCGTGGACATGGGCAAGAGATCTTTGTCATCGCACAAGTCTCCGGTTTCAAAGAATTCAAGCCCTGTGTCTTCACCTCCACTCTCTTGCAATTGCAAGGCAAACTGAAGGTAGCTCATCACATCATTCATTGATGGCCGTTTGGTTCCATTTTCAAGCAAACATCTCAACGCAATCTCAATAAACTTCTTCAAGCAATGGGGTGCTATTTGACCCTCCAAGGCCGGATCAACCATCTGCTTAACCTTTCCACTGCGATAATTTTCTCGCACCCACCTTACCAAGCCTATAGGTGGCTCTTCGGTGCGTATGATGGGTGGTTTTGCACACAGCACTTCACACAAAACTACTCCGAACGAAAACACGTCAGATTTGTCAGTCAAATGTTGAGTGCTGTAGTACTCCGGATCCAAATATCCAAAACTACCTTTGACCATTGTGCTGACATGAGACTCGTCGGTTGGACCCATTTTGGACAATCCAAAATCAGACACTTTTGCCACCCAATTTTCATTCAATAAAATATTTGTTGTCTTCACGTCCTGATGAATGATTGGTTTCACAGCAGTTGTATGAAGGTAGTCCAATCCACGCGCTGCACCGATACAAATCTTTAGCCGCAGCTTCCAAGGAAGAGGGGGAGTGTCGGTGCCATACAAATGATCACGGAGGGTTCCACGGACCATGTAATCGTAGACGATGATCATTTCACCGCTTCGTCGCAATATCCAACAAGAGAAACGAGATTGAGGTGACGAAGTTGGGAGAGCATTTTGATCTCTGTCTCAAACTCGTAGAGATGACTTATGGGTCTTGGTTGACTTGGTCTCAGAGAGAGAAAAAGCACCCCACCAAGACGTCCCATCACTAGACCCGGAATCGTTGATTCCTTTTCGTTGCCGGTAAATCAGCAACCCGAGGATCCACAGTACAACAAAGCCAAAAACTCCACCACCAACACCGGCAACTATTGTTTTTGGGTTATTCTTCGGCTGCGATCCTGGTGGCTCGGCTGTTCTATGGGTCAGCAGAACTGGATCGGGATTGGGTCTGGCGAGATTATCATCAGGGTTGCTTACCTTGAAGATTTCAACACCGTTCAAGATTGCATTACTGTATTCACTCTTCCAGTCTTGTGGGTTTGCTTCTAGTGCGATAGAGAGGTTCATTTTCTTTTGGCGCTCTTGGGGAAACATCGAAACAACCTAGTCTCTTTTTACCGGGACACCATTTCCACCAGCCCATGCTATCAAGTCCGCTGCTTCCTCCGCGGTTTGATTTGCTATGAAAAGAAGGAATAGTCTCTGGAATGGCTTTGTAATCTGTGATTGAAACTCACAGAAGTGTAGCCTAACAAGGTACATAAAGCTGGAATCAACGGGGAATTCCCACGTGAGATTGTAACTCTTGTTAATAGCTGAGCTGTTCCCCATGGTCACGGCAGTCCGGTAGACGTCTTCTGGTGCAGTATATGCGGGTACCTTTGCAAAGGTTAGATTAATTTCTGAGTCAGTAGGGACAAAAATCGTTTCATGTGGTGCCAAGTAGTTTTGGTTCGGAATCCAGCTCCGGAACATGCTAGTGTCTTGAATGGGTGAAATAAAGCTGCCTCCAACGTTCACTCTGTAAACCGTCTCGAGAGCAGTGTTGTTGCCAATGTTGTACGGGATCTGTGAGCCGATTAATTGAACCTCTTGATCGACCGAGGGTGTGTAGTAGAGATTGGTAGGCATCGACAAGATCTCAATTCCATTGATGAAGGCATATGAATTAGAAACGCTCGGAGTGAAGGTTATGTTCAACCTCTGATCCTCGTCAATGTTAACACAATATTCCCTGAGCATGGTATGCTTGGGCCTGAACATGGTATGCTCGGCCTCAGCGTCCGCATCTACTGTAAGTGAAGCGTTGAAGTTTCTAAGAAGAGTAAAATGACCGGCTTTGACAGAGAATAAGGCTTCAAAGTGATCAAAGTTGCCGTACGAAGCCGGATAGAAGTATAACCGAATGAATTTTTGGCCGGGTGTGACCTGAAACGTTTAGGTGAATCCGGAGTGAGAAAGCCGAGCTGTCTCGTAGGGTACTACTTCATCTGCCAAGGGAGATAGTTGAGTAGCGCTGGCTGTTGCAGATGCCTGGTTTTGTGATAGTTCCAGAGGGTAGAATTCCGAGTCCGTATCTCCAATCCAGGTCCGACCGTCTAACGCACCGGAGTTTCCAAGGGAGCCACAGTTGAGGAGAATATTTTCGATGGGTATGTAAGTAGACGGCAAACCACCAGCGACGCTGGTCAGGAGGTACAGGCAGAAGGCTAGGAAGAGTGGCGTAAGATGTGGGAAGACGGGTGTTTGACTGCGGTTCCACATTGGGGCTCTGACAGAGAGACGCAGAGAGAATCTGGCTTTACAATATCAAGTCCGCGAGAGGTGGTACTCCAAAAGCTGCCTTGAGTTTCATGAATGTTGAGAAATAGAATTGTTATATATTCTGAAACAAAATAATAATTACGCAACTTGAAAATCATTTTGGATGAAAATACCAAGTATTATATTCGTCTTAAATGAATGCCATTGGTGAACTCGCCCATGTTAGTTTCGTGGAACCAACAAATGACATCGAGGGGTGTGAGTCTATGAAACAAGGAGACGGAGAGAGACTTTGACTTGGATGTGCACGTAGCAAGAGTGGTGATTCAAAGGCTGGAAAAGTCTTCGGAGGAAATCCAAACTAACATCTTACATTACCAAGAGTTCATTCGCCAATGGAAGATTTCGTTTCTTCGTGGCAAAGATGCTAATATTTTGAAATATTGGCAATAAAAACCAAAACTTGATATTCTTCATTGAAATACTTTTTATTTTCATTGCCTATCTCTAAATGTTCGTTCACAACAATACAAGATTTTTTTGGGGCAAAAATGCCAATATTTTGAAATAACATGAGGAATAATTACAAATATTCTAATATTTAAAAGTTTAAGTTGCTAACAAAGGGAAAAATATTAACAACATTTTCAAAATATGTTACACTTGATTTCTGTTATGTGAGTTTCTTTTGATGGTTAGGGTGGTTGAATCAATAACAAAATAATATCTCATCCTTTTTGTTTGTTTGCATGATGGATGGCATTATAGTAGGTAGGGGAGATTAAAGGAGATTATTAATTGACCAATCAATGCAAAAGGAAGGAAGAAGAAAGAAGGAACGGTGGGGGTAGATTGTCGCTTTAAGTCTACATTATCCCATAATTCCATAGGTCTTTAAAGATTCGAAAATAAAATGGTCCAGAAAAAAAAAAAAAAAATCTTTGACTGACAGAGCACAGTGAGTTGTGAGTTCGTGACTCGCACGTTCGATCTCTCCCCAGGACCACGGAAAGCCCAGGATGACGGGACGAGACCTTCTGGATCCACCGTTGTCAATCGATAGAATACCTTTATCCCTATCCCCTCCTCGGCGCGTAATCCAGTCATCCAACCACGGATTACATGATCCCTGACGTGAAGTTCACGCTTCTCCCGTGTACCACTTCTTTTCATATCTAAAGTGATGGCTTCAATTGTCTCTTCCGTGTTTTATATTCATGATAATTTTAGTGTTATTATCAAGTCTCCGTCTTTGATAATAAGATATTTGGAACTTTTTGAAGGATTGAATAGGCCAAAAAGATTTTGAATATCCCCAATGCCTGAGACTTTGGGTGATCTCCATAAAAAAAAAGGTTACCAAAACCATAAAATTATTATGAATTGTAAAAAGCTTCTTAGTTGTAGAGATTATATGATAAGAGAAGGATAAATTGCTTGCAAAACAAGAAAAGGAACATCCATGTTTAGGAGAAGTCAGAGGATTCTTCCCAGCTATCAAAGCAATCTACAATCGCTCTTGCACGTTGCTTTTTTGACGTGTTTCCTTTTCTTACGCGAATCAGGGTCGCCTGAGCGCGGTGGAAGACCACCCGCTGATAGCCGAGACCCCACTGGATTGGAATCTCCAGTCAACTGAGAAGAAAACTAATCAGTCTTGAAGCTTGAGATTCATGCATGTCCCTGGGACGGAAACTTCCTGAAAGGAGGCCGGGGAACCCAAGTATTCCCATACCTAAACTCTAAGTATTCCCATACAATGTTCCTCGTTGTATTAGATGAATACTCACTACCAATTCAAGATACTAGGATTTTTTTTTTTTTTTGGTATATTATGTCTCATTTTTTTATGATAATAAATTTTCTTATTATGGAAGAATTTAACACAACTTAGAAAGGATTTTTATGTACATGTTTACTTATATACTTCAACATAATCTATATATTCATTCTTCTTGTTTCTCTTCCTCCTACTTCTTTCAAAACTATCCCAAAAAGTTTTATTGTAGATCAATCACTACGATTCGAGATGTTGAATTTCCAATGACCCATTCAACTCAAAACCTCATGCAAACATGATAGCGGAGGAGGCAAAACGTGAAGGTTAGGTGGCAAAAGAGGTCTCATCATGACATGAGACTCCTTCCTCAGATAATTGGACCTGTCCGTTTCACCTTTGGGTAGGAATCCTCGTTTTTTCGTTCTCTACAGGTGCTTCACACCGTTTTGTCATAGGCTTGAAATTGTAGCTCAAGACTAATCTATTAGGTAGTTACCCAAATTTTTATAAATGCAAAATCTCCTACTTACCTTTCCAATGTGGAACAATGTCCTCTTATCCCTTCTCTTAGATATCCTTTCTCTTGGAGTATTCTATTTTGAAATATGATATTCTCTCATACCCTAATTTACATTGCCCCTAATGTGACGACGTACATCTAATATGACTATCATCCTTCTCAATTGTAAGGTGCCCCTTGCCTACCCACTTTTGTATGCTTGGCATTGGAAAGGGGTCATGGGTTGGTTTGATACTACTTTATTAGAAGCTTAGAATTTTAATCCAAAAGACTAGTACATTATATAGAGTTACCATAAAAAAGTATCTTTCGTAGCAAAAATTGGCACCCATGAATTCATGGAGGTTGAAACCACGATATCACATCATAGCGGCAACTTCTTAATAGTGCATAGACGTTCTATATAGTGGGGCTTGTTAACTGCACCCATATAGAGTGGTGCATAATGACCGTGCCCTTTCTTACTAGATTTCTTAGCCCAACCAGCATTAAACATACATTGCAAAGAAGATTAAATATGCATTAATGTGCAAAATTAACATATCAAACCAAACTTAATCTTTCAAAAGTAAAAGATTTATGCACTCATAAAAAAAACAAGGTTCACAACAAGAGAGGGTCTTAATTATTTTGTTTTAGGTGACTTGGCATATGAAGTTTTTATTTTATATGTAATTAAATTTTACAAGTTGAAGAAAAGAATTACTCTACTCTTGTGTAATTATGTGTAAAAAGTTGGTAATTTTGTTTCATTTAATAGCTAAGCGATATAATTATTAGTCTGAACTTAAATCTTTAGTTTAAGTCTCCTTGTCGCTATTAATTAAAAAAAAAATTAACCCCTAAGATAAAATTATACATGTTTTAATACTCCCCGAAATGAGGTCGGAAAGCCCTAGCATTCCCATATCTAACCTTAGCGCCGAAACGTCCCACATTGTACTCACTACCAATTCAAGATCCAATGATTTTTTTTTTTTTTTTTGTATATTATGTATCATTTTTATAATAATAAATCTTCTTATTATGGAAGAATTTAACACAACTTAAAAAGGATTTTTATGTACATGTTCATTTATGTACTTCAATATAATTTATATATTCATTATTCTTGTTTCTCTTCCTCCTATTTCTTCCAAAACCATCTCAAAAAGGTTTATCCTAGATCAACCACTATGATTCGAGATGTTCAATTCACGGTGACCCATTCAAACCAAAACCTCATGCAAACATGGTTGTGGAGGAGGCAAAAGGTGAAGGTTAGGTGGCAAAACCGCACCTTCCATTCATCATGCCACGAGACTCCTTCCTCAGATAATTGGGCCTGGTCTGTTTCTCCTCCAACTAGGAATCTTCGTTTTTTGGTTCTCTACAGGTGCTTCACACCGTCTGCCCATGATTATTAGGCTTTGAAGTTCTTCCGAGGTTTGGAAAAGCACTCGAGGAGACTTGCATGAATGAGGACGTCCATTCTCCTATATCAAAGCTATACTCTAAGCTGAAAAGCATTCGAAAATTCTGGGTAGGCTTTAATAGAGAGGCGTCACTCTAATATTTTTTGAAGGATAAGATTAGACCATAAAATTATCTCATCATTAACCAATCCTTGAGTCTAGCTTTTGGGAGAAATGAAGGCTATTTAATAATTCTCTAATCTTAGAAAGAGCATATAAACGTCTCCCCAAAACTCTTTCCTTGAGGAAGAAGTCATTGAACTTATTGGAGATCAATAGCTCCACAACAGAGAAAAGCAATTTTAAAATAAGGTTTAAATTAAAAAAAGATCTTTAAACTCATATGTTAGTTTTTGAGTTCCATCTTTGTACCTTCTAATAGTACTCTTTATTTACATAATTAATATTATGATTTGGTCAACAATTCAATAGCTCAATAATTAATCATTGGTCATTCATTACATCTTGGGTTTAACACTTCATTTTCCCAAACTTCCTTTTACTTAACAAAGAAAGGTTTTTTTTCTCCCAAGAATTTCTTAAATAAGATTTAGACTATTTTGAAACTTTCATAAAATCATCTTAATTCTCTCTCTTCAAAACAATATAAGTTATAAGCTTCATGTAACTGCATTGTATTTTTAACTTTAACTACAATACCATGTCAAAAAAGCATATTTATACCTAAAAGTCAACTACTGAGCAAGGATCCTATGCTAGAATGGATGATCCCTAAAGTCGTGTTTCATAACGCAAACCACAGCCGTCCTTCCCCACAATAAAATAGATTCTCAATGACACTCGAAACAGCCATTAAAATCCTAATAACTGCCATTACAAAGGTTCACTGCTATTATAGCCATCTCTCGGTAGAAGGCAGTCACGAGAAGTCCTTTATAACAGAATAGAAGTTATCGCAAAAAATGGATTGGAGTTGTGGTTTTTGTCACGACCATTTCCCAATTTTGTGATGGTTAGTAACTACCACTAAAAGGTGCGTAGTGACCACCAGTTCTTTTGTACTAGATTTATTAGCTGCCGTAAGATGATCAATATCGTGACATTCTCCAACTTCCATTACGCATACATCACAAAGAGGACTAAACATGCATTAACGTTTGCATATTAATATATCAAACCAAACTTAATCTTTCAAAAATAAAAGATTTACACATCTCATATAAAAACAAGTTAAGAACTGGAGAGGGTCTTCAATCTTGTTTTATAGTGACCAGTAAACAGATATATGAGGTTCTTATTTTATGTTTACATATGTTTCAGATACTAATTAGGTAATAGAGTTATTTAAGTTCCTCGATTTGAATCCTGTCATTCCCATTATCTATAGAAAAAGAGAAAAAATAAAATAAAAAAACTCAAGGTAAAATTATACATGTTTTACGGCAACATCAAAATTACAAAAATAAAAGTATAGAATAAATTTAGAAAATCTTAATGTGTTTTATATATTTTGCAGGCAAAGTCACGCAGTTTTGTAATGAAAGGTTTATTACCTGCAGGCAACGTCATTCGGGAGCGTCCAGTACCAGTACTGGTACTCCTTTTTGACTGTCCTCTTTCACTGATCCTTGGCTCTCAAAGCACATTGTCCCAGAGAACATCATTTTGCCGGAATCATGACTAATATTAGCAGAACTATGCTCGGCAGTGCTCATTTTGGTGACTCCGGTATTACTGGTACTAAATGTATCATCACTATCATCATCTGTGGACATAAGCAAGAGGTCTTTGTCATCATCCAAGTCTGCGGTTTCAGACAATTCAAGCGCTATGTCTTCGCCTGCACTCTCTTGCAATTGTAACGCAAACTCAAGACAACTCACCACATCATTCATCGATGGCCGTTTGGTTCCATTTTCAAACAAACATCTCACTGCTATCTCAACAAATTTCTTCAAGCATCGCGGCACTATTTGACCCTCCAAGGCCGGATCAACCATTTGCTTAACCTTACCGTTGTGATAATTTTCTCGCACCCACCTTGCCAGGCCTACTGGTGTCTCTTCGGTGCGTATGATGGGTGGTCTTGCACATAAAACTTCACACAAAACCACACCAAATGAATACACATCAGACTTATCACTCAAATGTTGGCGTCTATAGTACTCCGGATCCAAATACCCAAAGCTACCTTTGACTCCTGTACTGACGTAGGACTTAGAAATGCCAGTCGGCCCGACTTTGGACAATCCAAAATCAGACATCTTTGCCACCCATTTCTCATCCAATAATATATTTGTTGTTTTCACATCGCGATGAATGATCGGTTTCTTAGCACTCGTATGAAGGTAGTCCAACCCACGCGCTGCGCCGATACAGATCTCTAGCCGCTGCTTCCAAGTAAGAGAGGGATTATTGGTGTCATACAAATGTTCACGAAGGGTTCCACGGACCATGTAGTCATAGACGAGGATCATTTCCCCGCCATCGTTGCAGTATCCAACGAGAGAAACGAGATTGAGGTGACGAAGCTGAGAGAGCATCTTGATCTCCGTTTCAAACTCGTGGACCCCCTGTTGGGAACCTGATTTCAACCGCTTGATAGCAACTGAATTGGCCCCACGATCGATGTAACCCTTGTATACAGTACCGAAGCCTCCCCCACCAACAACGAGAATATTGTCAAAGTCGTTGGTGGCTGCCCGGATCTCCGCCAAGGTGAAGAAACGGCATAATGCGTATGGTAGAGGGGACTTGTGGGTCCTCGTTGACTTGGTCTTAGAGAGAGAAAATATACCCCACCAAGACGTCCCATCAGAGGGCTTGGAATCCTTGACTGCCTTGTTCCGCCGGTGAACTAACAACCCGAGGATCCACAGCATAACAAAGCTGAAAATTCCACCACCAACGGTGGCAACTATTGTTTTTGTGTTATTCTTCAACTTCTTCTGTGGTCCTGGTGGCTCGATTGCGCGAGGGGTCAGCAGAAGCGGGTTGGGATTGGCTCCGGCGAGATTATCATCGGGGTTGCTTACCTTGAAGATTTCAACACCGTTCAAGATTGCATTACTGTAGTCACTCTTCGAGTCTTGTGGGTTTGCTTCTAATGCGATAGAGAGGTTCATTTTCTTTTGGCCCTCTTGGGTAAACATCGAAACAACGTAGTCTCTTTTTACCGGGACACCATTTCCACCAGCCCATACTATCACGTCCGCTGCTTCCTCCGCGGTTTGATTTGCTATGAAAATAAGGAATAGTCTCTGGAATGGCTTTGTAAACTCTGATTGAAACTCACAGAAGTGTAGCCTAACAAGGTACGTAAAGCTGGAATCAACGGGGAATTCCCACGTGAGATTGTAACTCTTGTTGATAGCTGAGTTGGTTCCCATGGTCACAGCAGTCCGGTAGACATCTTCTGGTGCAGTATATGTGGGCACCTTAGCAAACGTTAGATTAATGCCTGGGTTAGAAGGGACAACAATCATTTTAGATTTTGTCAGGTAGTTTTGGTCTGAAATCCAGGTCCGGAACATCCCAGTGTCCTCCTTGGGTGAGATGGAGCTGCCTCCAACGTTCACTCTGTAAACCGTCTCGAGAGCAGTACTGTTGCTGATGTCGTACGGGATCGGTGAGCCGATAAATTGAACCTCAAGATCGACTGAGGGTGTGTAGTAGAGATTGGTAGGCATCGACAAGATTTCAATTCCGTTGATGAAGGCATATGAATGAGAATCGTTGGGAGTGAAGGTTATGTTCAACCTCTGATCCCCCTCGATGTTGACACAGTATTCCTTGAATATGATATCTTCGGGATCAGAATCAGCATCTGCTGTGAGTGAAGCGTTGAAGTTGCTAAGAAGAGTAAAATGACCTGCTTTGACAGAGAATAGGGCTCTAGAGCGATCATAGCTGCCGTAAGAAGCCGGATAGAAGTATAGCCGAATGAATTTTTGGCCCGGTGTGACCTGGAAAGTGTAGGCGAATGCGGAGGTAGAGAGCCGAGCTGTGGCGTAGGGTACAGGGTCAGCATAGGGGGATTGGTGAGTAGCGTAGGAGGTTAGAGATGCCCTGTTGTGTGATTGTTCAAGAGGGGAGAATCTTGAGTCAACGTCTCCAATCCAGTTCCGACCGTCTCGCGCACTCGAGTTGTCAGAGGAGCCACAGTTGAGGGGAATATTTTCGATGGGTATGTAAGGAGATGGCGAACCACCGGCGACAGTGCTGGTTAGGAGGTACAGCCAGAAGGCTAGGAGGAGAGGCGTTAGAGGGGGTAAGACAGGTGTTTGGCTTCGATTCCACATTGGAGCTTTGAGGAGAGACACACGTAGAGGATCTGCTTTTATAATATCAAGTCCGCGAGTGGTATTCTCCACGGGAAAGAATACTACGGGGGTGACGTATACACTTACCGGATGTACCAATCACACAATGTTAAAAAAAAAAGAAAAAAAAAATAGAACCTCCCACAAGCAACACAAGGCCAAATCTAGGCCGAACCAAAATATCCAACCTCTAGAAATTAAATTGGACGGTTTTTACAGCAGTTCACAATATTTGGTATAGGAAAATGATTTTGTCCTTGTCACTCTTACTACAGACCTAACAGTTCTTTTTCAATTTCGGTCTTTGTATTTAAATATCTGATATTATTTGCAGATAATTTATAATCCCTTTTATCAAACTGGTTCATTTATCCTTATAATAATATCGATTTGATTTATTAAAATTAAGCAGAATATAACAAATTCTTTGGGGCATTAAGTTTTGCGCTCAGAATGTCATGCTTTTAATGAAAATCTGTTGATTTACTTATATGTCATTAAAGATTATAAAAAAATGGAATCATCTTTCAATAAGATTTTTTATGGATTTTAAAATGGCATTAAAGATCGTCGTATATTCTGAAATAAAATAATAATTAACTAGCAAATCTTTGGGGATAAAATTTCCAAGTACCTATATTCACCTTAAATCTAGACCATACGTGAACTCCCCCTCTCAGTTTCGTGGATTTTTCGTTGTTACGTGGCTTCGAAGGACCTTTGGGGATATCAGTCTATGGTACACAGGAACGGACAGATGGTTTGATTTGTTGGTGAGGAAAAAGTTAGTGCTGTAGACATAGGAGAATTGCTTCGCAGCTTGGACTAATCTTTGGAGGAAATCCGAACTAACATCACATGATTACTCTGCCTTGGAAGGAACAAAAAATGAGTTGTCTTCTTCGGGCAGAAAAGTCCCGCCGCCGAGGTGCTGATGCTAACGCTCACAGTGCTTCCAAGCAAATCTCAGTGTCTGCAATTTGTCCAGGAATGATAATTTGTCCAGGTTGGAAAGAATCATTGCCCGAAAAGTTCGATAAATTTTCCCGTCAAATATGCTTTTCAGGAATGATAATTTATCAGCTTCTGTGGAAAGTTTTCGAGAGCATAGAAAGATTTTAGTTTTTTATGTATGTACACATTATCAATTGGAGTTTTGCCATTCGTCATTCTTAGAATTTTATTAGATAACATAATATTTTTTTGATCTTTGATACTATTTTTTTTATTGATTAGTTTTAAGAGTTTGAGAAATTATTGGATTAGTAATTTTACATTCAATGTCTTAAGATTTGGATAACTTCCTTTTAGAAGTTTGTTTGACTTGTTTTCTTTACTTTTATCCTCAAGATATTCATAAACATTACAATGTAGTACTCTTTTGTTTTTTTTGGAAGAAGTTAATCTTATGTTTTTTTTTTCTTTCTTTGGAGAATTTAATCTTATGGCTCTTTTAAAAATTGAGTTTTCAATCTCATCATAGAAAATATTTATAAAATTGATAAAAATGATTTTGTCTTAAAAGTTTTCATTAGACTATTTTGAGGTCATTACTATAATTTTTTTTTTCAGTTTGTTTAGCCTTTATGTTTGTTTGGCTAACTTTTTGCAAGAAGTCTTATATATTATCTAAATATCTTCTTTATTGGTTAGTTGAGATTCCTATTGAATAAAAGTTTCATGTTAGAAAAATATAATCTTTTGAATAATATTTAAATACAAAAAAAATTTCTTCAACTCATGAACTAACTTAGGTATTGAATTTTCTAACATGATATCAAAGTATAAATTAATATATTTTAACAATAAGTTTGGGCTAATTATATTAAAAAAATAATTTTTTGAATAACATTTAAAAGTATTCAAGACGAAAATTTTACATCCGAAAAATATGATTATTAAATAATATTTAAATATTATTCTTACAAGGATAAAATGATAATTATGTAAAACGTTAAAATCATAATTAAATGAAATGGTAAAAACGTAATTAAGTAAAATGGTAAATTATAATTGTAAGAAGTGGTAAAATCGTAATTATGTAAAGTGATGATATTGTAATTATATAAAATGATAAAATCGTAGCTACCTAAAATATATATCAAGATAGTTCTTAAGGCCTTCCTATGGCAGGGTGTGAATGATTGGGAAAAAGGATGGTAAGGTGCTCGGGGACATTTTTTGCCTCACGATGGAAAATGGAGGCCTGGCCTTTTGAGTATGTTCAAAACATGTGCTCAAACAACAACCACTCCATTTATTTGAGTGTTTGCTATCTCTTCCATGTTAAAGGACTTCATATCTCTTAATACTAGATGATTTGGTTGCTAAGATGGACTTCATATCACTTCAACAATGCCTTTAGTGTGCTTCAACTTCTCTCAACTTTTGGTCATAGTTATTGATATACTAGATTATTGTGTTAATACCTCAAGGTTTTGGGATGGGCTTCACACTTTAATATGCACTCATATAGAGTGATGCTTAATGACCGTGCCCTTTCTTACTAGATTTCTTGCCCTAACCAACATTAAGGTACATCATAAAGAAGATTAAATGTGCATTAATGTGAAAAATTAATATATTGAACCAAATTTAATCTTTCAAAAGCAAAAGTTTATGCATCCCATAAAAAAACAAGGTTCACAACTGGAAAGGATCTTAATTATTTTGTTTTAGGTGGCCTAGCATATGAAGTTTTTATTTTATCTATAATTAAATTTTACAAGTTCAAGAAAAGAATTACTCTACTCTTGTGTAATTATGTGTAAAAAGTTAGTAATTTTGTTTCAAATAATATCTAAATGATAGAATTATTAGTTTGAACTTAAATCTTTAGTTTGAGTCTCTTTGTAACCACTACTTTAAATAAAAATAAAAAAAAATAAAAAAAAAACTTAAACCCCAAGATAAAATTATACATGTTTTAATACAATATCACAATTACAGAAATGAAATTATCTAATATATATTCTGCATACAAAGGCATGCTGTTTTGTAATTAAAGGCTTATTACCCGAAGACAACCTTATACCATAACGTCCTTTACTAATCCTTTTTAACTATCTTGTTTCACCAATCCTTTGCGTTCACAAAACATTGTCCCAGAGCACATCACTTTGCCACAATTCTAACTGCTGTTAGCAAGACTTTGCTCGCCATGGCTCACTCTGGTTGCTCCGCTATAACTAGTACTATACGTGTCATCAATATCATCATCTGTGGACATGCGCAAGAGAGCTTTGTCATCATCCAAGTCCTCGATTTCAGACAATTCAAGGCCCATATCTTCGCCTGCACACTTTTGCAATTGCAGCGCAAACTCAAGGCACCACAACACATCATTCATCGACGGCCGTTTGGTTCCGTCTTCAAGCAAACATCTTACCGCAATCGCAACAAATTTCTTCAAGCATCGAGGTGCTATTTGACCATCCAAGGCTGGATCAATCATCTGCTTAACCTTCCCGTTGTGATAGTTTTCTCGTACCAACCTTGCCAGGCCCACGGGTGGCTCTTCATTGCGTATGATGGGTGGTTTTGCACACAGCACTTCACACAAAACTACACGAAAGGAATACACGTCGGACTTGTCACTCAAATGTCGGGTTCTATAATAATTTGGGTCCAAATACCCAAAACTACCCTTAGCCACTGTACTGACGTGAGACTTGTCCGTTGGGCCGATTTTGGACAATCCAAAATCAGACACCTTCGCCACCCAATTTTCATCTAATAAAATATTTGTTGTCTTTACGTCCCGATGAATGATTGGTTCTACGGCAGTTGTATGGAGGTAGTCCAACCCACGCGCCACCCCAATACAGATCTCGAGTCGCTGCTTCCAAGTAAGGGAGGGATTGTTGGTGTCATACAAATGGTCACGTAGAGTCCCACGGACTATGTAGTCGTAGACGAGAATCATTTCACCACCTTCGTCACAATATCCAACAAGAGAAACAAGGTTGTGGTGACGAAGCTGGGAGAGCATCTTGATCTCCGTTTCAAACTCGTGGGCCCCCTGTTTGGAACTTGATTTTGTTAAAATGTATGGTGTTGTGGGGTTGTTGGGCCAAGGTCCAATACGGGCCTAGGTTGTTTTTGCTTTCTTCGTTCATATATTTAACTTGTAAAGCACACTTAATTCTTTAAGAAATGTGAATACACAGCACTCGGTGCTTTTCCAGAATGGCCTTCACCGTCTTCACTGAATGTGTTCCTTGCTGCCTTCAGCTTTTTCTTCATGGTATCGGAGCAAGGTTAAGGTGTAAGCTTTCTTCGCCATTTCCTGGTTCCTTTGTTTCCGTTCAAACCTCTGTTATTTTCATTTCCTGTTATTTAGCACAAGGGTATTTCTGGCACAAAGAAATTGGTGTCAGATTGCTTTTGCGTTTTACTTGTTAAGAGACCTAAGTCCGTAGTCGTTTCTCTACTACGAAAAGACATCTCACCCACCTTCCAAACTTTCGTCAGACCTTAGACATCCTTAACCCCACCTACATTTTCTATTTCCACTCATATCCAAGATGGCTTCTCCCTCCACCGGACCAACACCACACCAGAATCCATACCGAGATCCCTTCTACCTATCCGCTACCGATATGCCTGGACTTCCTTTGTCTACTGAAAAGCTCAAAGATGACTCAAACTATGACATTTGGAGTCGGCAAGTCAAAAACCAGCTGATTGGAAAAAACAAGTGGGGATACGTTGATGGTAGTTTCCCAAGACCCAAGAAGGATGCCGAAAAACAAGCCATGTGGGATCAAAATCATTCAGCTCTTGTGAGCTGGTTTGAAAAATCAGTAGATAGAGAGCATGCTGTATATGTGACCCGCATCAATGATGTAAGGAAGACATGGGATACCTTCAAGCTGCGTTTTGGAAGACTTACCTCAACCCAAAGATACAATCTCCGACAAAAACAATGTGAAAACCGTTTCTTTGGAGGTAGTGTAACTGACTACTACACCACTCTTTCTAATTTGTGGCTTGAGATCCAAATGGTGGAACCTCCTGTGCGTTGTAAATGTGGTGGGTGCACTTGTCGTGTGAATGAACGCTTGGAGGACCACACTGCAGAGCACAACCTCATGGATTTCTTACTTGGACTACCAGAAGCCTTCCAAAACTTCCGCACCAACATACTTTCCAAGGAACCTCTCCCTTCCGTAGACAATGCCTTCAATCTTGCGAAGGAAGATGAGCACCAACGCAGAAACAAGGAGTCCGAATATAAAGCTCAAGAAGGAGTACTCTTGGCCGCATCCTTTCATGACCATACCTCTCCGAATCAATCTTCATCCTCTATAGTCGGATCTGCACCCAAAACTGACTCCAAAGGAAAACCCGTGTGCTCTCACTGTCATAAATCGGGACACACCCGAGATAAATGCTACCACTTGGTGGGTTTTCCTCCTGGTTGGGTGCCGAAAGGAAGAGGGAAACAAAGGAGTAGCCAAGCTCTCCAAGTTCAAGCGCAATCCGGAGGTGATTGCACACTGCAGAATGCAGAATCAACACCAACAGGAGTGGGGAATTTCGCCGGTTTTCTTGCTGGAACGGGACAACCCCTTTCTCAACACCATGGGCCCCCTATGCCGCAGGCATATTACATGGGCCTTGGGCCTGTCGCTAGCACTCAAGGACTGCACGGTTTTGGGCCGCAAATGGGATATAACCCCCATATAACTCACGGACCTCCAGGCTTAACTCATGACCAGGGAGTTAATTCAGCCCCCAGTCCAGCCTTTGCTGGGCTCACAATGCAGCCAATGGGTCAGGCCACTCACACTCCAGCTTATACAATGGAACAACTGCACAGGATGATGGAACAATTCCAGACATGGCCACCATCCGAAACCTCATATGCTGAAGGAAGATTTGCAGGTATGGGTATTCATCCTTCATCTTCTCAGTTCAAGCATCCATGGATTATAGACTCCGGTGCTAGTGACCACGTCACATGTGATCTAAAAAATTTATTTTCTGCTTATTCATGTGGATCTCAACTGTTGCCTATTAAGTTGCCTGATAACACATGCATTTATGCTACCCATATTGGACATGCACAACCCACACAACTCCTACAACTTAATCGTGTCATGTTTGTTCCTCGTCTTAAATTTAATCTTTTATCTGTCAAAAAAATAACATCTGATCGCAATTGCATTGTTATTTTTTTCGATGAATTTTGTATTTTCCAGGACCGTTCGACTGGGCGGGTGATCGCACTGGGTAGAGCGGTACAAGGACTGTATCTTTTGCAACCTACTTTAGATGACTTACCACGTTGTATTGGTAGTCTTTTGCAATCTGTCCATTCACTTTTGGCTTGTATGAATGTGAACAGTTCTAGTAATATTAACAATAGTTCTTCTAGTGTGAATGTAAATACAAACTATGATCTATGGCATCGCCGACTTGGGCATAGCTCTCAATCAAGTTATTTTACAAATGGCCAAAGTATTCGATGCCCTAAATATTTTTCATGCTCTGTGTGTCCTCTAGCAAAACAAACTCGACTTGCGTTTCCACAACGACATTCTTTTAGTCGAGCAATATTTGATTTAGTTCATATGGATTTATGGGGTCCTCACAGGATCTCAAATCATGATGGTTCACGTTACTTTTTAACTGTTGTTGATGATTTTTCACGTGTGACGTGGACTTTTTTATTAAAATTTAAAAGTCAAGTTTTTTCTACTATTCAGTCCTTTGTTCTTGCTATTCAAACTCAGTATGGTACCATGATCAAGCGCATTCGCTCAGATAATGGTACCGAGTTTTTTTCTTCTGCATGCACTTCTTTTCTTGCATCTCGTGGAATCATCCACGAAAGCTCATGCGTTTATACACCCCAACAAAACGGGGTTGTAGAACGCAAACACCGTCACTTGTTAGATGTGGCACGAGCTTTGTTATTTGAAGCTCACATACCTGCACGTTTCTGGGGGGAATGCATTTTGACAGCCACATACTTAATTAACCGATTGCCAAGTGTCAAACTTGGAAATCGCTCTCCATTTGAGCTTTTCTATGGCAAACCACCTACACTTGACCACTTAAGAGTTTTTGGTTGTAGATGCTATGCCACTGTTATTCGACCTAGGGACAAGTTCACACCTAGAGCTACCCCTTGTATCTTTTTAGGTTATCCTTCACTTCAAAAGGGTTACAAAGTGTTTGATCCTGAGAGTGGGAAACTCTTTGTAAGTCGTGATGTTGTATTCTATGAATACGAATTCCCTTTTTCTAGTGTTTCATCTTCAGATACTGTCCGTGATCAGTCCTTGGACCAGCAGCTACCCAGGCAAGATATCGCTCAGACGGACGATCCATTACCTACTATATTGGACCCTCTACCAAGATCTTCAGAGCCACCACCTCAAGAGACCATACATGCTCCAATTGATCCTCCTTCAGATATACCTCCTGATCCAACACCACAAGCTCCTTTAGTTGCTAATCCTCCTGCAGTCATTCCAGCTCCCGAGTCTACTCTAGATCAACCACATCCTGAACTTAGACGATCATCTAGGGCCACACGACCACCTATCTGGACCGCTGACTATTTATGTTCAACCACCTCCATAGGGTTGAACAACCAGTATCCCATTTCAGATCAGGTCTCCTTAGATCTCTTCTTTCCACATTATCAGCGTTTCATTGCATCCATCTCTGAGGTCATTGAGCCCGAAACCTATGATCAGGCACTTAAGGACAACCGTTGGGTTGAAGCGATGAATAGAGAGATAAAGGCCCTTGAGGCCAATCACACATGGGATGTCGTTCCACTGCCACTTGGGCGTAGAGCGATTGGTTGCAAATGGGTATATAAGATAAAATATCATGCTGATGGGACCATTGAGCGATATAAGGCTCGGTTAGTGGCTAAAGGCTATACACAACGAGAGGGAATCGATTATGATGAAACTTATTCACCAGTTGCAAAGGCAGTGACAGTTAGATCAGTGATCAGTATGGCAGCCATTAGACATTGGGATCTACACCAATTGGATGTTCAGAATGCCTTTTTACATGGAGACTTGAGGGAAGAAGTTTATATGCAACTACCTCCGGGTTTTTCTCATCAGGGGGAGAGGACAGCTTGTCGCTTGCGGAAATCATTGTATGGATTGAAACAAGCCTCAAGGCAATGGTATGCCAAGCTTACAGAGGCCTTACTTGCTGCAGGATTTAGACAATCTTTACATGATTATGCAGTCTTCACTCGCCGCACTAGAGAATCCTTCATCATTATCCTTTTTTACGTTGATGACATCCTTATCACCGGGAACAACATGTCTGCTATTTCAAAATTCAAGCAACACTTGAACTCGGTTTTCCATATGAAGGATCTTGGTCAATGTAAGTATTTCCTTGGTATTGAGATTGCTCGCTCACCAGGAGGGATCTACCTGAGTCAGCGAAAATATGCTTTAGAACTCATCTCAGAAGCAGGACTTGCAGGATCAAAGCCTGCTATCACTCCCATGGAGCAAAGCCTTAAGTTGACCACTCCTGAATATGATGAGGGAGACCCTGATCGGAAGGATGATCCACTCCTTCCAGATTTTGCTCCATATCAGCGGATGATTGGGAGATTGATGTACCTGACACACACACGTCCAGACATCAGTTTTGCTGTATAGCATCTCAGCCAGTTCACACATGCTCCAAAGCAATCGCATATGGATGCAGCTGTGAGAGTCTTGCGATACCTTAAGGGTACACCTGGCTTAGGTATTTTTCTTTCCTCATCCTCCAAGTTACAGCTTAGAGCCTTTTGTGATTCTGATTATGCAACTTGTCCCATGACGCGAAAATGCGTAACGGGTTATTGCATAAAGTTGGGTGATTCATTAGTATCATGGGTTACTAAGAAGCAACCAACGGTTTCTCGATCATCAGCTGAATCAGAATACAGGGCTATGGGATACACAGTATGCGAGATCATTTGGCTCCTTGGCTTGTTCCAAGACCTTGGTGCCACTCTTCCTCGACCAGTATCACTACATTGTGATAATGAGGCAGCTATGCATATCGCTGCTAACCCGATGTATCATCAGAAGACGAAACATATTGAAGTAGACTGTCACTTCATTCGTGAAAAGATAGAAAGAGGGATCATAAAGACCGAATATGTAAACACGCAGGAGCAGCCCGCAGATATTTTCACTAAAGCACTATGTAGCCCACAACACCAACATCTTCTGTCCAAGCTTGGAGTATTTAATTTATACTCCAAGCTTGAGGGGGAGTGTTAAAATGTATGGTGTTGTGGGGTTGTTGGGCCAAGGTCCAATACGGGCCTAGGTTGTTTTTGCTTTCTTCGTTCATATATTTAACTTGTAAAGCACACTTAATTCTTTAAGAAATGTGAATACACAGCACTCGGTGCTTTTCCAGAATGGCCTTCACCGTCTTCACTGAATGTGTTCCTTGCTGCCTTCAGCTTTTTCTTCAGATTTTAACCGCTTAATTGCAACTAAATTGGCCCTACCATTGATGTAACCCTTGTATACAGTACCGAAGCCTCCCCCACCAAGAACGAGAATATTGTCAAAGTTGCTGGTGGCTGCCCAAATCTCCGCCAATGTGAAGCCACGGCACAGTGAGCATGGAAGAGGTGGCTTGTGGGTCGTCGTTGACTTGGTCTTTGAGAGAGAAAATGCACCCCACCAAGACGTCCCGTCACGTGACTTGGATTCCTTGACTCCCTTATGCTGCCGGTAAATCAACAATCCGAGGATCCACAGCACGACAAAGCTGGAAACCCCACCCCCAACACTGGCTACTATTGTTGTCGTGGTATTCTTCGGCTTCTTTTGCGATCCTGGTGGCACAACTATTGTAGGATCCGGCAGAAGTGGATCGGGATTGAATCCGGCAAGATTGCCATCAGAGTCACTTACCTTAAAGATTTCAACACCGTTCAAGATTGCATCGTTGTAAAGAGTCTTCCAGTCTTGCGGGTTTGCTCCAAGAGCGATAGAGAGGTTCGTTTTCTTCTGGCCTTCTCTGCCAATCATCGAAACAACATAGTCTCTGTATACCGGGACGCCATTTCCACCACTCCAATATATCACATCGGCTTCTCCACCTGTAGTTTTGAAAATTTATGTGATGGAAGGAAGAAATTTGGGAGAAATTATTCCCAAGATGATTCATTACGTGATCTATACAATTCCTTTTATAGAGGAATAAATCAGTAGATACATTTCAAACAAAATAATTCAAATTCAAATCTTCAGCCGACACCCGCTCCTTCAGCCGACACCCGCTCCTTTGGTGGGATGATTTCAATCTGTCGGAATCTTGTCTGTGGCAGCCAGCTCATCTCCGAACACCCCTCCTCAAGCTGATGGTAGATAAGAATTAATTACATTCAGCTTGCGAAGGAGATGGTTATGTTGATTGGCTCCTAGAGCTTTAGTCAACATGTCTGCTGGTTGGTCCATGGTGCCAACATGATCTGTTCTTATGATTCCACGTCGAATTTTTTCTCGAATGAAATGACAATCAACGTCAATGTGCTTGGTACGTTGATGAACCATTGGATTTGCGGCAAGTTCCATGGCGGCTTTGTTGTCACAATACAGAGTCACTGGGCGAGGAACATTAAGTCCCATGTCTTCTAGAAGGCCTAACAACCAAAAAATTTCACAAGTAGTGATGGCCATAGCTCGATATTCTGCTTCTGTAGATGATCGTGATACTACACCTTGTTTCTTGCTTTTCCATGAAATCAACGTGTTTCCAAGCATGATGCAGAAACCCGTCAATGATTTTCTTCCCATTTTGCATGTGGCATAATCAGAATCACAATAAGCTCGCATATGATACCCTCCAGATGAGGGGATAAGTAGACCTGTGCCAGGACAACTCTTCAAGTATTTTACTAAACGTATTGCAGCTTCCCAATGAGATTTCTTGGGTGAGTGCATAAACTGAGCTAAGTTATGAACTGTGTAAGAGATGTCTGGCCTTGTGACATTAAGATAATTCAGTTTTCCAATGAGTTGTTGATATTTTAATGAATCCTTCAATGGTGGATCATCATCCCTAGGTATTGGAGCTCCTTGATCAAACTTGATTGTTGTCAATGATAAGTTTGTGTCCATGGGATTTTCAACTGGCTTAGCCCCTCCGAGCCCCATCTCATCTATCAATTCAAGAATGTATTTTCGTTGACTCAAGTGAATGCCTTTATCATCACGAAGTACTTCAACACCGAGAAAGAACTTAAGATCTCCTAAGTCCTTAATATGAAAAGATGATGTAAGTGTGCTTTCAGTTCTTTAATTCCATTTGTGTCATTTCCAGTAATAACGATATCATCAACATAAATCATGAGAAGCACAATCAATTTACCTCGTTTCTTAACAAAAAGAGAGGTGTCATGCATAGAGTCTTGATACCCAATTGCTAGAAGGGCCTCTGTAAACTTGGCATACCATTGCCGGGCTGCTTGCTTCAATCCATATAAAGATTTCTTGAGCTTACATACTTTTCCAGTTTTCTCATTTGGATCTCCTGGTGGAAGTCGCATATAAACTTCTTCATTCAAGTCTCCTTGTAAGAATGCATTGCTGACATCCATTTGATGAATTTCCCATTGATTCTGAGCAGCTAGTGAAAGAGCGCATCTAATTGTGATATGTTTAACAACTGGTGCGAAGATGTCATGATAATCTACGCCTTCTTTTTGGCTATATCCTTTTGCCACTAATCTGGCTTTGTACCTCTCAACTGTACCATCAGCATTGTGCTTAATCTTATAAACCCACTTGCAACCAATGGGTTTTCGTCCAGTTGGTAAGTCCACAAGTTCCCAAGTTTCATTATCCTCTAATGCTTTGATTTCCTGTTTCATGGCCTCTTGCCACCTAGGATCGCTAACAGCCTCATGGTGATAGAATGGTTCCACATCAGTGGAGATAGATGCAATGAAATGTTGGCTATTAAACGGAAGGTGGTCATATGAGATAAAGGATGAAATTGGATATATAGAGGATTCACTTTCTGAGACATTGATGGTAGGGCAAACATAGTCCTTTGACCAAAATGGTGGTTTGGTTTCTCGAGTAGATTTTCTGGGAATTATTTGAGTAGGACTTACTGGTGGGTTTTCTGTGAATGGTGTAATCTCCTCAATGTCTTCATTGATAAAGACATCATAAGAGTCAGCAGATGGTGGTAGAGGAAGTGGGTTGCGATCAGACTGTGGTGTTATGGTAGGTGTAGAGTGATCTTCAGATGGTGTCTGAGTAGGTAACTCAAGTGAGGGCTGGAGGTGAGGTTGTTGCTCATGAACCTTCACATCGAGATTAATCAAAGGTGCTTGTAGTGGAGAATGAGATTTGACCTTTATTTGTGAAAAGGGGAAAATGTCTTCATGAAAACGCACATCCCGACTAACAAAGAATCGTCGTCTCTCGGGATCATATAATTTGTATCCCTTTTGCCCACGAGCATATCCCATGAGTATGCAAGGGATAGCCCTAGGGGCAAATTTGTCTTTGTGTTCCAACATGGTGGCATAACAAAGACATCCAAAAACTCGAAGATGAGAAATTTTTGGTGGTTTGTCATATAATTTCTCAAAAGGTGTGATTCCATTGAGAACAGAGGAAGGGATTCTATTGATTAAATATGTGGCAGTGAGTATGCATTCACCCCAAAACCTAGTTGGCATGTTACTTTGAAATTTCAAAGCTCGTGCAACATCTAAAATGTGGCGATGTTTACGTTCGACAACACCATTTTGTTGTGGAGTGTGTACACATGAACTTTCATGAATGATTCCCCGTGAAGAGAATAGTTGTTTTGTGTTATGATTGAAAAAATCAAGGGCATTGTCTGTCCTAACACGCTTAACTTCTCGAGAAAACTGGTTTCTTATGAGATTAAGAAATTCTTCCAGTCGTGAGAATGTCTCACTTTTGACTTTCATAAGGAACGTCCATGTTCCTCGAGAAAAGTCATCCACAATAGTGAGAAAGTAGCGTGACCCATCATGATTGGGTATCTTGTATGGGCCCCAAACATCAACATGAATTAGGTCAAAAATGGATTGCGCTTTATTATCGCGCGTAGGAAAAGGATTGCGAGTTTGTTTCGCAAGTGGACAAATGGAGCATGAGCTATTTTGAGGAACATCATGAAAGTTCAATTCATTAATAAATTTAAACTTGGCATCAGACATATGTCCAAGCCTACAATGCCAAAGTTTTAAATTTGAAGCACTACATGCTGACAAAGAGTTTACAAAGGATAGGCTAGGCTTGGAAGAGTGTAGGATTTTCTTGCCAGGATATGACACAAAATAATAAAGTCCATTTCTCATTCTACCAAGCCCTTTGACTTCACTCGTCGAAAGGTCCTGAAATACACAAAATTCAGCATAAAAAATGATCTTGCAATTGTTTTGGAGGCAAAATTTTGACACAGAAATTAGATTGAATTTAAAATCAGGTGAGTATAAGACTGAATCTAATTTAAGATGTTTGGATATGAGAATATCTCCAGTATGTGTAACCATAGCACTATCACCATTTGGAAATTTAACTTTCCTAGATCTAGATGCACATGAAACAGCAGAATCAAGATATTCAAAATTTGCAGTTATATGATCACTAGCACCTGAGTCGATTATCCAGTATTTTAGAGATTCAGAAATACCTGCAAGATGGGCTTGTGAATCCTGATCATCATGCAGGATTTTGATAAAACGCTGGAATTCTGCTTTGGTGATGAAGACTTGATCACTTTCACCCGCTGCTAAATTTGCATTTGCCTCTTCGTTGCGATTGTTGCGGTCCGGTGGATAACCGTTCAATTTGTAGCATTCCTTCTTTTCATGCCCATAGATTTTGCAATATTCACATTGAGGGCCAGTTAATCGATAGCAGACCTCCCTTTTATGCCCTTTTTTCCCGCAAAAATCACATTTTTCAACTTCTCTAAACGACCTGTCGTTTTGTCTCGACGACCTGTCGTTTTGAGGTCTAAACGACCTGTCGTTTTGAAATCTAGACGACCTGTCGTTTTGAGATCTAGACGACCTGTCGTTTTGACTTCTAAACGACCTGTCGTTTTGAGCTTTGAGTGAGAACGACATGTCATTCTGATGTGAGTACGGCGCGTCGTGCTCCGTCGAACGACCAGTTCCAGAAGTCGTCCCCAAAAAATTTTTTGCCGCAAAAGGTGCAGCGCATGATTGGTTACTTGTTGCGTCGAAGTTTGAATTCGTCACAACAAATACGCTTTCACCGGTCGTCTTTCCGACGACGTTCCGACGATATTCCGCCTTGCAGATTATGGAGTAGGTTTGCAGTAAATCTGGTAGCGGATTCATCATCAGAATTTGCTCTCGGAGGGTTGAATAACTGGCGTCGAGACCACGGAGGAGCTGATAGAACTTCATCCGATTCTGATGAGTCTTCCACGGCGGGAACGACGCTAATTCTGGCGAAGATAGTTCGATTAGGGTATCGAATTCGTCCCATAACTGACGGAGACGACCGAAATATTCTGAAATTCCTTCTTCGGCTTGATGAATTAGGCAGAGCTGATTGTTGAGATCGTAAACCCTAGATGGATCAATCTGATAATATCGGGCACGGAGTTCGGCCCACATATCGGCGGCGCTCCGGGTGTAGATGAGACCGTCGTGAAGAGAATCAGAGATTGAGTTGAGGATCCAACCGCGACATAGGTCGTTGCATCGATCCCACGAGCTTCGGTCGGGAGAGTCGGACTCAGGTTGGGGAAAAGATCCATCGATGAATGCAAGTTTGTTCTTGATTGATAGAGCAATCCGCATTGTTTCTGACCATACCGCATAATTTGAGATTCCAGCTAGCTTAATCGACACGAGGGAGGTCGAATTTGTGTCTCCGATTGGGAGGAAGAGTGGATCTGCGCAATTTAGGGTTTGCGCCGTTCGAGCATCAAATTGATTCGCATCCACGCGCGGTGGCGGCGGCGGTGCGCGAACATTTTGCGGTGGTGTGGGAGCATTTCTGCTTCGATGCGGCGGAACGTACGGCGGAGTGGCACCGATAGGGCTGCCGGAGGTCTCTGAGAGGTGGTCGACCATGTTGCCAAAAACGGTGTCGTACTAAAACTGTCTACGACGTCGTGTCGTGAGTAACAGTGAGTAAGAACGGCGTCGTTGAAGTATTTATGAATGTCGCTGCGTTGTGAGGCAGAACGACGTCGTGGAATAAATGATAAGAACGACGTCGTTTTGAATCCGTCGTCTTCTTCGACGAGAAACTAGGTTTTCTGCGTCGGAAAGAAAAAAAACTTAGAGGAGTTTGAGCTGAAATTGGACCGAAATTTTTTGGAGAAGTTTGTGGGTTTTGAGCGGAAGCGATTTTGGAACTAAAATTTTGTAAGAATCGAAAGAACCAGGAAGGAAACCGTGAGTATTCGGTTTCAAGATTCTGGCTCCGATGCCATGAAAATTTATGTGATGGAAGGAAGAAATTTGGGAGAAATTATTCCCAAGATGATTCATTACGTGATCTATACAATTCCTTTTATAGAGGAATAAATCAGTAGATACATTTCAAACAAAATAATTCAAATTCAAATCTTCAGCCGACACCCGCTCCTTCAGCCGACACCCGCTCCTTTGGTGGGATGATTTCAATCTGTCGGAATCTTGTCTGTGGCAGCCAGCTCATCTCCGAACAAGTTTGATTTGCTATAAAGATCAGGAACACTCTCTGGTTTGGTTGAGTAATCTGTGCTTCAAACTCGCAAAAGTGTAGCCTGACGAGATACACAAACTTGGAGTCTACGGAGAACTCCCAGGTAAGATTGTAGCTCTTGTTGATGGTTTTGTTGTTTCCCATGGTGACGGCAGTGCGATAGATGTCTTCCGGTGCTGTGTACTCAGGTGTCTCCTTTGTATAGCTTAGTTCAATTGTTGCGTTAAAGTGTGTAAAACTTCCTCTAGATATTCTCAAGTAGTAGTTATCTGAAGTCCAGCTCCGGTACATGCCAGTGTCATGAGAGGGTGAGATAAAGCCGCCTCCAACGTTCACACGGTAAACCATCTCAAGAGCAGTGTCATTACTGACATCGTACGGGCTCGGCTGGCCGGTGAAAATAACCTGTGGATAGACAGATGGAGTGTAGTAGAGATTGGTAGGCATGGACATGATTTCAATTCCATTGATGAAGGCATATGAATGAGAATCGCTGGGAGTGAAGGTTATGTTCAACCTCTGATCCTCCTCGATGTTGACACAGTATTCCTTGAATATGATATCCTGGGGATCTGAGTCAGCATCTGCTGTGAGTGAAGCGTTGAAGTTGCTAAGAAGAGTAAAAAGACCGGCTTTGACAGAGAATAAGGCTTCGGAGCGATCAAAGTTGCCGTACGAAGCCGGATAGAAGTATAATCGAATGAATTTTTGGCCAGGTGTGACCTGGAAAGTGTAGGTGAAGGCGGAAGAAGAAAGCCGAGCGGTGGCGTGGGGTACTGGGTCAGCAGAGGAGGATCTTTGAACAGCGTCGGCAGTTAGAGATGGCTGATTCTGTGATTGTTGAAGAGGGGAGAATCTGGAGTCAACGTCTCCAATCCAGGTCCGACCGTCTAGTGTAGTCGAGTCGCCGGAGGAGCCACAGTTGAGGGGAATATTTTCGAGGGGTATGTAAAGAGACAGCGAACCACCGGCGATTAGAAGGTACAGCCAGAAGGCTAGGAAGAGAGGCGTAAGATGAGGCAAGACGGGTATTCCGCTTCGTTTCCTCATTGGAGCTCTGAGGGAGAGACACAGAGAGAATCTGCTCTTATAATATCAAGTTCGTTGAGCGGTATTGTCCAGCAGAAAATAATACGAACTAGGTGACGTACATAGTATCAGCTGTTCAAATTTGACAACAAGGTTCTTTGAATTTAATAAATGCTAAGAAGTAGGAGCTCCCACACGCCCCTGAAACAGATCAACGTCTACTTAGAAGTTAAATTGGACGGTTTTCACAGCAGTTTACAAGATTTGGTATAAGAAAATGATTTTGTCCTTCTAACTCTTACCACAGACTTAAAGACTACTGTTTCGATTTCGTTCTTTGTATTTTAATATCTGAAATAACTGGCAGCTCATTTATATACCCTTTTATCAAATTGGTTCATTTATCCTTATAATAATATTGATTTAGTTTATCAAAATTAAACAAAATATAATAAATTCTTTGGCGCACAAACAAATTCAGAACATGTGTTCTGACAAAAATGTGCTGGTTTACTTATATGTCATCAGAGATTGCAAAGAACGAAATTATCTTTTAATAAGATTTTTTATGAATTTTAAAATGCCATAACAGATTGTTATATATTCCGAAGCAAAATAATAATTACCTAACTTGCAAATGTTTGGGGATAAAATTTCCAAGTACTATATTCACCTTAAATCTGTACCACACTTGAACTTGCCATGTCAGTTTCGTGGCTTTTACGTCGTACCGTCACTTCGAAGGGTATCAGTCTTAACAGACAGAGGAATGGACAGATAGTTTCTGACTTCTAGTGAGGAAAAAGCTAGGACTGTAGTGGCGTTTCGATGGCCGGAAAAATCTTCGGAGGAAATCCAAAGTAACATCGTGATTAGTCGAAACGCGTGATCAGTCTGCGTTGGAAGAAACAGAACAGGAGTCGTCTTCTTCGGGTAGAAAAGTCTCACTGCCGTGGTGCTGGTGCTAACGTTCACTCTACTGTCAAGCGAATTTGATGGCTGCATTTTGTTCTGTAATAGTTGGAAAGAATCATCCATCGAAAAGTTTGAAAACTTTGCTGGTCAAGCATATGTTTCAGGAATGATAATATGTCAGCTTCTGGGAGAGCTTTTCCAGAGTGGGAGAAGCAACTTCAGAATGTGATATTTTGTCATGGTTCTTTAGTTTGCTTCTGAAGAGAGAATCTATCTTTGACGAATTGCTGCTGCTTAAGTTCATTTTACAATTGAGGAAAAAAAATTAAATTCAAATAGTTTAAGGACAATGCACCAAAAGTTTATTTGTCCAAACAAAGAGATAAACTTATCACTTATATGCTAATTATTTTGTCCTAAGAGAAATCCTACTAGATATTCAAATGAAATTTTGGATAGTATTTGCTACAAAGATTGTTTAAATTCATAAGGCTTCATAATTCTTTTAACCAATATATTAATTGAGTAAAGAATCATCTTTTCCAAAAAGACGAATCTTTTTTCATGAAGTGAAAATTATCCATCTTTTAACAAAATTTCTAAACATTTCTTTAGAATTTGACTATAGAACTCTCTTTTTTTTAAGAAAAAATTAATGACCATTTTACAAGAGTACAAAAATATATATTAGACATTCTTGTTAGTTGATAACATTAAGATATTCTTCTTCATCAAGAGATTTTAACCCATTAATGTTACATAAGGTTTTTACATCATTAACTAAAAGTGTCATTTCCTAAATTATGTCATTTCCATTTTCTTGAACACTTTTTCTACTTCTTTGATCTGACTTTTAGTAAAAACATAGTTGATTAGTATTATGGTCACAAATAAACTTGTACCATCACTTATCATAAGTAATTTTGTTCTTTCCCTTAATTCTGACTTTTGTTTAGCATAAAGTATCAAAATAATCATAATTTTTAAATTCTTTATCTTCTTTAACTTTTGCTTCCTAAGTTTACTATAGTTGGAAGAATTCTTATTGAATTCTATTAGAGGTTTGCCATTCCTCATTCTTGAGACTTTTATTAGATAAACAATATTTTATTGATCTTTGATACATTTGTTTTTCATTAATTAGTCAAAAGGGTTGAAAAATTACTTGATTAATAATTCTAAATTTAATGTCTTCCATATAACATCATCGTGATTGATGATGACTATAAGCTTTGGGATTTGTATGACTTCCCTTTAGAAGTTTGTTTGACATCTTTTCTTTATTTTTATTCTCAAGATAATTTAGTAGTATTTTTCTAGGACGTCATGGTTGTTTTAAAAAGTGAGCTTTCGATCTCTTCATAGGAAAGATCAATAAAATTGGTAAATATATATATATTCATTAGGCTATTTTGGGTTCATTACTATAGAACGTACTTTGTTTGTTTAGCCTTGATGTTTGTTTGGCTAACTTTCTGCAAGAAGACTTTTACACGGTCAAAAGTTCATTTTGTTTACCTATTTTACAATCTTTTGAATAATTTTAAATGTAAAATGATTTCTTCAACCCATGAGTTAACGTTTAGGTTAAATTTTAAAATGATATCAAAGCCTAGATTAATCTACTTTAGTCCTAAATTTAGGCTCATCACATTAAGAAGATTTAGTTTTTGAGTAATGTTTAAATATACCTCTAACCTAACATATGTTTGATGTGTGAAAAATATTGAGGATGAAAGTTTTACATCCAAAAGTTATGATTACTAAATAATACTTAAATATTATACTTCTAAGAGTAAAATGATAGTTATGTAATAGGCTAAAATATAAATAAATTGACTTGGAAAGACTTTCTTAAACTAAAGTCCATTTTTACCTTGGGTCATCTATTGTTGTGAAGAAATTTACAAGGACCTATGACCAGTTAATGAAGAAGTGGAATGGTATAGTTTAACTTGGACTAGTAATATTAGTAAACATAATTTTATTAGATGAGTAATTTGTCAACATTAACTTTTTTACAGTAAAAATAATTGTACAATGATTCCTTTTAATTAACTTATATTATGATTTCTGAATGTACATGGATAATGATAATTTGAAAGATTATTTAAGTTTAGAATGAAATCTAATATCATATTAGAGGATAGAATGAAGAATTGTTAAGGATGATCATAATATATAAAGGAAGAAATTTATCTGCAAAACTTTTAAGATATCTTCTTAAGCTTGCATTTATTATATGTGGATTGAATGCAATAAAAAATAATTTCATAACAAAAAAATTAACATCCCAATCCTATTAGCAAAAGTAAGAAAAATTATATAAAAGAAAGTTTCTTTATTTTAAAATATAAAATCCTCATAAGGTAATATCATTTTGAGTGAGATTTAGAGGTTTTCAACTTTTATCTTTTTGTAGTTTTTATAATTTTTAATGTTAGGACATGTCCTTATGTATATTAATTTTTACTGATACAAACTTATATTTCTGTCAAAATAATAATAATAAATAAAATGGTAAAATCGTACTTAAGTAAAATGGGAAAAATTATAACTACCTGAAGTGGTATTCTTCTTTCAAACGTAAAAAGGTAGTAAAATCGTAAGCAATGAAGGGTAAAATGATAATTATGTGAAGGTAAATTGATAGTTATGTGAAATGATAAATGACTTCGAGGGGTGAAGCTTGCAGCAATCTACTGGGGGTAAGAGTCTAGAAGGTAAGGAAATGGAGAGAGACTTTGACTTGGGTGTGGACTTGGCAGGAGAGGTGCTTCTGAGGTTGGAAAAGTCTGCGAAGGAAATGGACGACTAGTCTGCCTTTGGAGAAACGGAAAAGGGGTTGTCTTGTTTAGGTAGAAAAGTCTCACAGCAGTGGTGCTGATGCTTCCGTTCACTGTTCTCCTCAATGGCTGTAATCTGTCGTTTAATAGTTGGAAGGAGTCATCGCTTGAAAAGTCTGGGAAATACATGTTTCAGGAATGGTAATTTGTCAGCTCCTGGGGGAAGCTTTTCGAGAGCGTTAGTCTTTGATTATGTGCATATTATCTAGAGTTTATAGCTGTAAAGCGAGTGGACGACATAGAATTTGGTCAATGGTGGAAAGAGTTGTTCAGAGAGTGTGAGAAGCAGCTTCAAGATGTGATCTTTTGCCTTCTTTTTTTTTTTTTCCTTCCTTCAGAGAGAATTTATCCTTGACGAATTGTTTTTTGAATTGGAGAAAAAAATTAAATTCAAATAAATTAAAGACAATATACCGAAGGTTCACTCGCCAATAAGAATGCCAATATTTTTGAAATATTGGCAATAAAAAGCAAAACTTGATAATCTTCATTTGAAATATTTTTATTTTATTTTATTGTCTATTTCTAAATGTTCGTTCATAACGACATAAGATTATTTTCTAATATAATTCTTATCATGCTCTCTTGAAACCTTATTCATTGTATAAGCTTCATCTTAAGGTATTGCAATTTGAACTTTGACGCTAACACCATTGCAAAAAATTATATTTATATCCAAAGGTCAATTTAAAAATAAGACATCTTTCTTTGATATATCCTAAATTTTTGTACTTTCTTATTCTTCAATAAATAAACTTACATATTCATAAATAAAAAATGTTAAAAAAATTTATTTTTTACTTAAAATTAATTTGTAAAAAGAGAATATGTATAATTTTAATGATAAATTATAGGTATATGGAAATGGACATAACAAGGAAAAAGTCTTTTTCCTAGCATAGGATGCCAATGGCACTCAAAATAGCCATTAAAATCCTAAAAACTGCTATTAAAAAGGTTCACCGCAATTATAGCTGTCTCTCAGTAGAAGGTTGTCAAGAAAAGTCCTGTATGACGGAAAAGAAAAATGACCACAAAATACAAGTTAGTAACAACCACAAAAAGGGGTCTTGGGTAACGAAAACTTGCACCCATGAATTCATGGTGGTTGAAACCGTGACATCACATCATGGGGGTGGTTTCTCAACCATGGGTGGCCATTCTCTATTGTGGCGCTTGTCAACTGCCGCAACAAACTCTATCCCATCCTCCTTAATTGCCCTTTCTTATTAGATTTTTTAGCCATCACAAAATGATATATATCGTTTCTCCATCTACCATTTAGCGTACATCACAAAGAGGACTAAACATGCACTAATGTGCAAAATTAATATGTCAAGCCAAACTTAATGTTTCAAAAGTAGAAGATTTACACATCTCATACAAATACAAAGTTGACTAGAGAGGGTCTTGAATCTTGTTTTGTAGAGACTAATAATCCGGCCTATGAAGTTCTTATTCAATGCTTAATTACATTTTAGGTAGTAGTTGAGTAACAGATGTATAAATTTATGAACTTAATATTCTTGGCTTAGATTCTCTCCTTTTGAGTACCTATAGGGAAAAAGAAAAAGAAATTTAACTCTTAGATAAAATTGTACATATATTGGTGTAATATTGAAATTTCAAAAATCAAATTATCGAATAAATCTATAAAAAGAAAATCTTAATGCGTTCAGTATATTTTGCATAAAAAGGCTTTATTATGCATCATAATTAAAGGCTCATTACCTGAAGAAAACCTCGTACAAGAACGTCCCTTTCCCCTCCTTTTTGATAATCTTCTTTCACTGGTCCTTGGCTGTCAGACAATACTGCCCCAGATAATATCAGTTTGCCAAAATCCCGATTGAAATCAGCAGAACTTTGCTCGCTGCTGCTCACTATGGTGACTCTGGTATTACTGCCAGTATCCTGAAGGATAGTAGCAGAACATTGGTCGCTACGCTCACTATGGTAACTCCAATATTACTAGTACTAACTGTATCATCACTATCATCATCCGTGGACATGGGCAAGAGATCTTTGTCATTGTACAAGTCTCTGGTTTCAAAGAATTCAAGCCCTGTGTCTTCACCTCCACTCTCTTGCAATTGCAAGGCAAATTGAAGGTAGCTCATCACATCATTCATTGATGGCCGTTTGGTTCCATTTTCAAGCAAACATCTCAACGCAATCTTAATAAACTTCTTCAAGCAATGGGGTGCTATTTGACCCTCCAAGGCCGGATCAACCATCTGCTTAACCTTTCCACTGCGATAATTTTCTCGCACCCACCTTACCAAGCCTATAGGTGGCTCTTCGGTGCGTATGATGGGTGGTTTTGCGCATAGCACTTCACACAAAACTACTCCGAACGAAAAAATATCAGATTTGTCACTCAAACGTTGAGTGCTGTAGTACTCCGGATCCAAATATCCAAAACTACCTTTGACCATTGTGCTGACATGAGACTCATCGGTTGGACCCACTTTGGACAATCCAAAATCAGACACTTTTGCCACCCAATTTTCATTCAATAAAATATTTGTTGCCTTCACGTCCCGATGAATGATTGGTTTCACAGCAGTTGTATGAAGGTAGTCCAATCCACGCGCTGCACCGATACAAATCTTTAGCCGCAGCTTCCAAGGAAGAGGGGGATTGTCGGTGCCATACAAATGATCACGGAGGGTTCCACGGACCATGTAATCGTAGACGATGATCATTTCACCGCCTTCGTCGCAATATCCAACAAGAGAAACAAGATTGACGTGACGAAGCTGGGAGAGCATTTTGATCTCTGTCTCAAACTCGTGGACCCCCTGTTGGGAACCTGATTTCAACCGCTGGATCGCAACTTTATTGACCCCACCATCGATGTAACCTTTGTAAACAGTACCGAACCCTCCACCACCAATAATGAGAATATTATCGAAGTTGTTTGTGGCTGCGCTGACCTCAGCCAATGTGAAGTAACGGCACAAAGCGCATGGTAGAGATGACTTATGGGTCTTGGTTGACTTGGTCTCAGAGAGAGAAAAAGCACCCCACCAAGACGTCCCATCACTAGACCCGGAATCGTTGATTCCTTTTCGTTGCCGATAAATTAGCAACCCGAGGATCCACAGTACAACAAAGCCAAAAACTCCACCACCAACACCGGCAACTATTGTTTTTGGGTTATTCTTTGGCTACGATCCTGGTGGCTCGGCTGTTCTATGGGTCAGCAGAACTGGATCGGGATTGGATCCGGCGAGATTATCATCGGCGTTGCTTACCTTGAAGATTTCAACACCGTTCAAGATTGCATTACTGTATTCACTCTTCCAGTCTTGTGGGTTTGCTTCTAGTGCGATAGAGAGGTTCATTTTCTTTTGGTGCTCTTGGGGAAACATCGAAACAACGTAGTCTCTTTTAACAGGGACATGATTTCCACCAGCCCATTCTATCAGGACCGCTGCTTCCTCTGCTGTTTGATTTGCTATGAAAATAAGGAACAGTCTCTGGTGTGGCTTTGTAATCTGTGGTTGAAACTTGCAGAAGTGTAGCCTAACAAGGTACATAAACCTGGAATCGACGGGGAATTCCCACGTGAGATTGTAATTGTTATTGATAGCTATGTTGTTCCCCATGGTCATGGCAGTCCGTTAGACATCCACCGGTGCAGTGTATGGAGGTACCCTGGCAAACGTTAGATTAATGCCTGGGTCTAAAAAGGCAAAAATCATTTTATATGTTGTCAAGTAGTTTCGGTCTGGAATCCAGCTCCGGAACATGCCAGTGTCTTGAATGGGTGAAATAAACCTGCCTCCAACGTTCACTCTGTAAACCATCTCGAGAGTAGTACTGTTGCTGATGACGTACGGGATCGGTGAGCTGATAAATCGAACCTCTCGATCGACCGAGGGTGTGTAGTAGAGATTGGTAGGCATCGGCAAGATTTCAATTCCGTTGATGAAGGCATATGAATGAGAATCGCTCGGAGTGAAGGTTATGTTCAACCTCTGATCCCCCTCGATGTTGACACAGTATTCCTTGAATATGATATCCTGGGAATCAGCATCGGCATCTGCTGTAAGTGAAGAGTTGAAGTTGCTTAGAAGAGTAAAAAGGCCGGCTTGGACGGAGAATAAGGCTCTAGAGCGCTCAAAGTTGCCGTACGAATCCGGATAGAAGTATAACCGTATGAATTTTTGGCCGGGTGTGACTTGGAATGTGTAGGTGAATGCGAAGATAGAAAGCCTAGCTGTGGCATAGGGTACTTGATCACCTGAGGAGGATTGTTGAACAGCCTTTGCGGTTTGAGATTCCTGGTTCTGTGATGATTGTTCAAGAGGGAAGAATCTTGAGTCCATGTCTCCAATCCAGTTCCGGCACATGAAGTGTTCTTAGTTTGCATTAAGAGTGTCACGTGTTTTAATGAAAGTGTGTTGATTTTCTTATATTTCATTAGAGATCATAGAGTAATGAAATTATCTTTCAATGAGATTTTTAATGGATTTTAAAATGTCATTTGAGATAGCTCTATACTTTGAAACATAGTAATAATTAACTAACTCGCAAATCTTTAGTAATGAAAATACCAAGTATTAGATTCACCGTAAACCTGTACCGCGGGTGAACTCGCCGTGTAAGTTTCGTGGCCTTTTCGTGGAACCATGACTTCTAAGGGCGAAGTCTGGAAAGCAGTCTATCAGACACGGGAATGGAGAGATAGTTTGACTTGTTGGTGAGGAAAACGCTATGGCTGTAGACGTACGAGAAGGCTTGCTTTGAGGAAAACGTTATGGCTGTGGACGTACGAGAAGGCTTGCATCAAAGGCTGGAAAAATCTTCTTAGGAAATCCACACTAACATCGTAAATGAAAACTTGAAGTGTATGGCTAGTCTGCCTTAGAAGAAACATAAAAGAGTTGTCTTTTCTGGGCAGAAAAGTCTCACTGCGGAGGTGCTGACACTACCCCTCACAGTGCTCTCAAGCAAATCCCTGTGGCTGCAATTTGTCCTGTAATAGTTGGAAGGAATCATGGCTTGGAAAGTTTGAAAAGTTTACGGGTCAAATCTGTGTTTCACGAATGACAATTTGTCAGCTCCTGGGGGAGCCTTTCAAGACCGTATAAGATTTTAGTTTTTGGTGCATCTACGCATTATGTAGAGTTTGCAGATGGCGAACTAGATCAGTGGCTGTGGACGAGATTGGATTTGGTTGATGGGGAAAAGAGTTATCCAGAAAGCCTGAGAAGCAACTTCAGTATGATCTTTTGTCATATTTCTTTTCTGTCCTATTCAAGTGAGAATTTATCCCTTGACGGACTGTAATGGCTTAAGTTTATTTTCAATTTATTTTGAATAGACAGCATATTGGAGAAAAACGTTAAATTCAAATAACTTAAGGAAAAAGTACCAGAGTTTTATCTGCCAAATAAGTAGATAAACTTATTGCTTACACGTTAAATCTTTTGGACAAAGCAAAATCTTACAAGACATTCAAATGAAAGTTTGAAGAAGTTTTTAAGGAATATTTTCTAAATTTATAAGGCCTTATGATTTCATTATAACTGATTTGTTTCTATTTGTAAGTATAAAAACATTCTTCTTTTTGGAAAATGGGATTTTTTATCTAAGAAAACAGTAAAATAAATAATCACCTTTTCTAAAACGAAAATTCTTCTTTCTATTTTTTGGTAAAATTTCTCCATTTTCTTTAGAATCCAACTGTGGAACTCTTCTTTCCTTTCTTTTCTTTTTTTCAGCAAAAACCAATCACCATTTTACAAGAGCAAAAAAGTAGTTGATTAGTTTTATGGTAACAAATAAACTTGGACTATAGTTTATGTTGAATAATTTTGTGACTTTGAGTTATGGTTTAGTGTAGAGTATCAAGAAAACCATAACCTTTAAATATAGTTGGAAGAACTTTACATGAATTGTCTGTCCAATTGAACTTGTTATCAAGAGGGTGAAATACTTTGCCTTTTGTAGATTTTTATTAAATGGTGATATTTCCTCGATCGATGATACAATTTTATTTTTTTATTGATTAGTTTAAGGTGTTTGAAAATTTACACAATTAGTAACTGCATTCAATGTCTTCCATATCCATCACTATGGTTAATGAAGACTATAAGTTTTGGGATTTGGATGACTTCCTTTTAGAAGTTTGTTGAACATCTTTTCTTTATTTTTATTCTCAAGATAGTAGTAAACATTATAATGTAGTAGTTTTTTTTTTTTCCCGAAAAGTTAGTCTAATGGTTCTTTAACAAATTGAGCCTTCTATCTCACCATAAAAAATATCAATAGGATTGAGAAAATGATTTAGTCTTAACCCAGATGTTCGCAGGTGTCATTAAGATTCACTTGTCGTTATGTTTGTTAATGTAACAGAAAATTTTTGCAACATCATTTTCCCAATTTTTGTATTTTGATGAAGTCTTATACTCTTTACTATCAACAAGCAGTGGATAATTGCTTTGGTTCTACCATAATAAATCGAGCTTTAGGAAAGGACAGGGAAAGGAAGAACTAAAGGAGAATGGTCCAAAAATATAAAGGAGAGGAGAAACGTTAGTATATAAAGAAAAAAAAGTCATCATTTCTTCTTTCTATCTTTAATTTTTTCTTTTTTTCTTTTTAATATAAAAAAATAAAGGAACCCTGAAAAAAAAAAAAAGAGTACAAATTTAGAAACACAAACCAACAAGTTGATGTAAAATGTCATTTTTCAAAGAAATAGGGACAATGCCTTTGTCATTTATATTGATAACACAAGTAGACTGATATGTCACACCTGCTAGAAAAATACATAGGGCAGGGCATGCTACTTAATCCTTTATTACATAAATTTGATGAATAGGTGTAAAACTTCATTTGAATAAAAACATAATCGACTAGCATGAATGTATAGCCATTAATAAAATGTCTTTTTTCATGAGAACTTGTTCACCTTCGTTTGTGAACATACAGCCACCCAAAAGGAACGGCTATAACTTTGTAGTGGAGTTAGCTAGATAATATATATATATTTTCTCTTGGATCAGTGATTGCCTCTGTGTGTTGTAATTGTTTTTACACATGAAGCACAATTGAACATGGATCACCAGCTCATTTGCGGTTCTTTCCTAAATTTGTATAGCACACTATATTCCTATCTTTGGTTGGAATGATATAGTTCTAAGAAAATTTATATGAGTTGGTAATTTGAAAGATTATAAAACTTACAAGATGGTTTGACAAGTTGTTTAGTTACCTAAAAAGGAAAGAGAACTTGAACTACTAGACCTTAAAGTATGAAAGAAGGTTTTGTTGGGACAATTATTCTAGAATCTCATTAATTATCTAAGTTTGTCTTTATAAGTAGATGGATTCATAGTATTAAATATAGGAAAACTCAAATTATGCATCTTGACATTAAAGAAAATATAGCATGTAATTGAGGAGGTTTTCTCAAGTTACAATAGATTCTCATATCTACATTCTCTATTTATTATTATAAAAAGACATATAAACAATTATGCTAAATTAACATTGAGGTTGAATTATATGACTTAATATGGTCGAGTGAAATCTACAAACACAACTTCATTAGATGGCCCATATGTAGGGATAAACTTCCTATAGTATAAGTGATATCTTGATGGCTTACTTCAATTGACTTGTATTGTAATTTTTATGATTATCAATTTGAAAGCAGGTTACACTTATTCCTTTAGTATACTTGAACTAGACAAACTTGATAAAATGTTCTTAGATGTTTCTAAAATAAAATTGTTAAAATATTAATTTTATTGGCCATAATAAAAAAAATAACACATAGAAGAGCATCTCTATTAAGAAACATTAAACTCTTTTGGATGAATATTTTATTGTGTCACAATTAGAGAATTCTAAACTTTGTTTTCCTTATGATGAATTGTACTATTGAAATATACCTTTCAACTTTTGTATTATCTTATTCTTAGGTAAATAAATTCACATATTTATCAAATACAATTGTGAGGAACTTATTTGGAAACATCCTATATTGAGTGAAGAAACGGGACAGAAAAAATTGATGATGTAACCTTAAGGTTCCTTCCGTTTAATTATATGACCCAAATTCTCAGTCACGTGCCGTCACTAAAAGATTCTCAAAAACATGAGGGAATGCAAATTGCCAACTGACTCGTCTCACATTACTTGTGAAATATCGAAGTTATCATCTTGCTTACTAATTTTACATTACAAAAAATTACTGAAATTCAATTATAATCCTCTTACCGACCTTCAAGATTCATTATCTCAGGGAACACTGCCCCGGAGAACATCAGTATGCTCGAATCCCGACTGCTATCACTGGAACTTTATGGTTCACTGCAGTTGCTATTTGTACCTGGCACCTGTCCAGCGCTGCTAATAACACATCATCGCTGTCATCAACCTTGGATTTGGGCAAGAGAGTTTTCTTATCATCCCTTTTGTCAATCTCAACCCCGTCAAGACTGACGTATTTCTGCACACTCTCCTGCAGCTGCAATGCAAACTCAAGGCCCCGCACCACATCATTGATCGATGACCGTCCCATTCCGCTATCAATCAAACAATTCCCCGCGATCTCACAAAATTTCTTCAAGCAGTCGGGAGTAATTTCACCTTTTAAAGTAGAGAAAAACCGAGATAGAGATGACGTTGAGAGTAGATAGCACACACAAACTTAGAACACTTAAATTACACAAAGCAGTTTGGACTACTAGTAAAAAAAAATGCTTACTCTTATTGTTATCTCAAACTTCTATCCTTGATTTTTCATTGATTTGTAGACAATCCTCTTGTGCTTAGTAAAAGTAATCATATTTTTGAGGAGTTGATAAGGAATGTACTTGCTAAAGTTAAAAACATCTTTTAGTTTTTCACATAATTCTAGCAAAAGTAATTTACACAATTGTGGAGTATATCAAAACACTAGAAAGCTCCTAAGATGTAACCTTGAGATTTTCTTCCATGTCAACAAGAATGTTTTGAAGCCATATTGCTTGAGTTCCACATTCTACAGCTAAAACATACTATACTTTTCCTGTAGATAATACTACAAAATCTTGTTTCTTTAACATGCAGGAGAAAAATCCAAAAACCAATGTGAAAGCATATCTTAATGTGCTCTTTGTACCATCGACTGAGCCTCCCATATCACTGTCTATATACTCAACAAGTTTTGGCTCTACAATTGGCTTGTACCAAATACCATAACTTCTTGTACCTTGTAAAAATCTGAGAATTCTTTTTATAGTTCTATAATGAAATTGACTTGGATTTTGCATGAATCTTAAAAGTAAGCTTGTAGCATACTTGATATCAAATCTTGTAGTAGTCAAATAAAGTAAGTTGCCAATGAGACTTCCGTAGATTGAACCATTTACTTTATTTGTGCTATTTTCTTTCTTAAAGTTTTCTTTAGGCATGAGAGGTGTACTTACTAATTTGCATCTTTCCTTCTTGAATTTTCTTAATCAATTCTCCGTATATTTTCTTTAAGAGATAAATACTCCTTCTTCTTAACTTGCTTTAATACCATGAAAGTAATGCATCAAACCTAAGTCATTTATTTCAAATATTTTTATCATGTCATTTTTGAAATCTTGCATCATTTTTTCAATATTGCCTGTGTAAATGATATCATCAACATATAGTGAGACAATAAGTCTTTTTGAATTATCTTGGGTTTTGATGCATAGATTAGGCTTGCTTTGACTCCTCATAACACCTTGATCAATGAAATATCTATCAATCCTTCTATATCATGCTCATGGGGCTTGTTTAAGCTCATACAAAGCTTTCTTGAGTTTCTAAATTTTATCTTCAGCTTCTTATATCTCAAATTCTTGTGGTTGATCCATAAATATTTCTTCTTCCAAGATTCCATTAAGGAATGTTGACTTCACATGAAGTTGATAAATTTTCCATTTTCTATGGGTAGCTAATGCAACAAATGCTTTGATTGTTTCTAATCTTGCAACTTGAGTAAAAGTTTCTACATAATCTACTTCAGGAATTTGTGAATAACCTTTGGTGACTAATATTGCTTTGTACTTTGTACCATACCATTAGGATTTAACTTTTTTCTATAAACCCACTTAACACCAATCATTTCTTTATTTTCAAGTCTTTCTACTAGTTCCTAAGTCTTATTCTTCTCAATCATTTTAATCTCCTCCTCTATTTTTTTTTTTCATACATCATGTTTTGCTACTTCTTCAAAATTTTCTGATTTTGAAGAAATAAAATTTGAAGTTTCATATATTTCTTTTAAAGATCTGACTCTCCTTAAAGAGGTTTCTAGGAAATATTCTTGTGGAGTTGGAGAAGACAAACTTGCTGATTTTTGTGCTAATGTGTTTGTGAACCTTCACTTTGTTTTGTACCTCCTTCGTAGGTTGAATTGTTGGAATATAAGCTGGTATTATATCATTTTTCTTTTCTATTTTTTTTTCTTCCAGGTTTCAAATTGCATTTCATCAAACTCAACATCTTTGCTAATAATTAATTTCTCTGTTCTTAGGCTTTAAATTTGACATTCTTTTGATTGATCACTATAGCCTAAGAATATGCCTTTTTCAATTCTATCATCTAACTTACTTCTTTATTTATTTTTTGGGTATATGCACATAACATACACAACAAAAGATTTTGAGATGTCATATCCAAGAGCCAATTTAAGAATAAAATCTCACTCTTTGATACATAAATCATTTTAACGATCAATTATAGGCATATGGAAATAGACTTGACGAATAAGTTAGAATTTTGAATCGACAGCATAGTGGAGAAAAAAATTTAAATTCAAATAAGTTAAGGACAATATACCAAAGTTTCATTCATTGATAGAAGTTTTTTTTTTTTTTTGACATAAATGCCAATATTTTGAAATATTGGCAATAAATGTTGGGTTGGTCCAGCCCATATTCAGGACTTATTATTGGGTCCTATTAGGGTAATGTGGCCCTAAGGTTTAAAAAGAAAAATGTAGGATTTTTTCTTTATGTGAGTGGCTGTCATAAAGAAAAGAGAGAGAGAAAAGAAAAGAGCATAATTTCACAGGAATTAGAGGCCCTGCGCAGCAGTTGATCAAACGTTTGATCAAGGTCGATCTGTGGTCTGATTGAGCTGAATTTTTTTCAGCAGGTTCGGGATTGGGTGTTCTTCATTGTGAATGGTTGGATAGTCATTTGGAGCTCTCTAAGTCAGCAGATTGTGGTCGAAAATCTAAGTGATATTTCTCCAACTTTTCTTGATTAAGTTGTCGTTTACAACTTGTTCTTCACTATTAATTGGTGATTTTATTATTGTTAAATTAGTAAATCTTAGTCCTGTTGCTATTGTTAAGGACTTGATTGGGTTGGAAACCTAACGATTTATATAGTGGAGATTTGGGTGGACTCCGTGATCAGTCCTGTGGTTTTTATCCTTCACATTGGAGGAGTTTTCTACGTAGAAATTCTTTTGTGTTGATTGTGAGATTTACTTATTTTACTTGTGATTCAAATACATCGTTGGTGTTTTAGTATTTCCTCACAGGTTCAATCACAGTGAGAAACTTTATACATCATTTTTCCCATCAATAAAAACCAAACCTTGATAATTTTCATTTGAAATATATATATATATTTTTATTTTCTATTTTTAAATGTTCGTTCACAAAAATATAAGATTTTCTGGTGCAAAGATGCCGGTATTTTGAAATAACATGAGGAATAATTACAAAGTTTCCGGTATTTAAAAGTTAAGTTGCTAAAATAAAGGGGAAAATATCAACCATTTTCCGCTAGTAATTCTAACATAATATGCTATAGCAGATACGTACGGAACCTCTGAAGGTCATTTTAATTTTTTGCGAAAACAAAGGAGGAATTCAGGTGAATGCCTGATTCAATGCAAAAATCCTGGTATTTCTTCCCAATCTAATAACGCGGCTATGAAATGAATTTTTTTACCATCTAAATAACATGTTCAAATATGTTACACCTACTCTCTTTTTGTGGGAGATTATTTTGATGGCCAGGGTGGTTGAATCGATAAGAAATAATATCTCATCCTTTCTGTTTACGTGATGGATGAAAATTATGGTAGGAAGAGGAGATTAAAGGAAATTATTTTTTAATCAATCAAGATAAAAGGAAGGAAGCAGAATAGAAGGAACAGTGGGGCACTATTGCATACTTCTAGAGTGAATTTCTTTTTATCTAAAGTAATGGGTCCAATTGTCTCTTCCATGTTTCATATTCATGATAATTATACTGTTACAATCAAGTCTTCGTGTTTGATAATAATATAATCTAGACTTGAAAATTTTTTAACGATTGGATTGACAAAGGGATTTTGAATATCCAAGATTATAGAGACTTTAGATGATCTCAAAAAAAGTTACCAACACGATAAAATTACGATGGATTGTGAATTTAAAATCCAATTTTTTTTAGGGAAAAAACTTACTAGGGAGAGAGATTATGTAGTAAAGAGAATGGTAGGTAACTTGAAAACATAAATTGATAGAGAATTTTGGTGTTTTGTCCTTTAAAATTTTGCGATTTAGACTTTTATAAAAATATTGCATTACCTTAATAATTAATCCTCAAACTTAGCTAATAAGAAAGACCTGGTTCAATGAGTAATTTTTTTTCCTTCTCTAATGATAGGGATCGGCAATCCTTTTTTCAAGTTTGGTGGATTCTTCTCATCTATCAAAGTGTCCTACACCCTGCTCTTGCACTTTGCTTTTTCAACGTGTTTCCTTTCCTTACGCAAATCTGGGTCGCCTGAGCGCGTTCGAAGACCCCCGGCTGACAGCCGAGGCCCCACGGGTGTGGAATCTCCAGCCAACTGAGAACAAAACTCACCAGGCTCCCGTCACTTTTTCGTTGGTATGAAGAAGCTTATGAATCATGGCCACTCCTGAGGCCGGGGAGCCCAAATATATAAGTTTTTTCTTTTTGTATATTACGTATGGTTTTATAATTAGAAATCTTCTTATTATAGAGAAATTTATACACAACTTAAAATAGGTTTTTCTGTACATGTTTATTCATATGCTTTAGTATAATCAATATATTCATTCTTCTTGTTTCTGTTCATCCTACTTCTTCCAAAACCATTCCAAAATGGTTCATCCTAGATCACCCCTAATGACTCGATATGTTGAATTCACAATGACATATTAATTCAAAACCTCATACAAACATGATTTCAAAGAATGCAAAAGGTGCAGGTTAGGTAGCAAGCTGCACCTTCCATTTTCCACTATCAATCAAAGCTTCCTTTCTTTCCTTTTACCACTACCTTGGAGACAAATGGCTCCACTTAACCTTTCGTTTTAAGCTTCCTCAATCTATCTCCCTTTTTCCTTTTTCTTTCTCAAACTTACCACAAATCTTTTCCGCTGCAAACTATTTTTCTTTTCACCAAAACCAACACTTCTCCTCTATTTCAGCTATGTTCGAAGCTGAAAAGCCTACAAAAATTCTGGGTAGACTTAATACAGAGGCGTTATTCTGATAGTTTTCGAAGGATAAGGTTGATGAGGCAGATTATAAACTTCAGTACCTTCGCGTTACCAATCCCCTTGACTATATTCTTTGGGAGAAACTGGAGCTTATAAACGTCTCCCCAACATTCTTTCTCCCTTGAAGAGACCATTAAATTCTCTATTACATAATTAACGTTAGAATGTTAGTTCTACTCTAAAAGTTGACTTAATTGTAGGTTTTTTTTTTCATATTTAGAAAATTCTCAAATAAGATCTAAACAATTCAAGAGTTTCATAATATCATTCTTAAAACACTCTTTATGGGCCTTATTTATTTATTTTTTGTTGACAATTTAGGCATAAAATGGGAGAAGCAACTCATCCTAAAACATACTTAGATAGTTAAAAGCATGGCTAAGGGGATTTAATTTCTTACAAACCCTTATTACTATCTTAACTGTACCCTAAGGGAAATTTCATTTTAAACTTTAACTCTAATATCATTTAAAAGTTAACTAAAGAGTTAATGATCTTGTTTTCATATATAAAGAATATTAAGAAGATTTATTTCTTACTTAAAAATTGACTTGTAAAGTGGAACAATGTATTCCTTTTTAATATTATTTTTTAACCAACATTTAAATAATGTGAGATCCTTTTTCGCTATTCTTGATAAAGAATTGTCTAACGAGATCTAAGCAATACAAAACCTTTTGTTTTATTGTTCGAGAAATTATGAATTACAGGCATATGAAAACATATGCAACAAGGAAAAAGGTCTCTTACTGTAACCATTTTCTCTCTCTCAAGAAGGTGCGGGTTAGATAAAACCCATGGTAGAATGGACGATCACTTGCTCATGTTCCATAACCACAGCTCAACCTGCCGTTACTCCCTCCAGGCAGCAGTTTCCACCTATTGCCGTCCTTCATCACAGTAAGATAGATTGTCAATGACACTCAAAACAGCCATTAAAATCCTAAAAATGCCACTAAAAAGCTTCACTGCTATTATAGCCATCTCTCATTAGAAGGCTGTCATAAGAAGTCTTTTATGGCAGAAAAGAAAAACTACCACGAAAAATAGATCGAGAGTTGCGGTCTTTTGTCGCCACTATTTCCCACTTTTTTTACTGCAGGTAACTACTACAAAAAGGTGTCTTTGGTAACGATTACTAGCATCCATGAATTCATTGTGCTAGTCAACTGCCATAATGAACTCTAAAGAGTGGAGCTTACTGACCGCCCTTTCTTTCCTGCTATATTGTTTAACAGCCGCAAAATGATCTATAGCATAACATTCTCCAACCACCATGCCGCATACATTGCAAAGAGGACTAAACATGCATTAATGTGTAAAATTAATATATCAAACCAAACTTAATCTTTGGAAAGAAAAAAAAGCTCTACACCCCCCCTACAAAAACAAAGTAGGCAACCAAAGAGGGTCTTGAATCTTGTTTTATGATGTCGGAAATCCGGCCTACAAAGTTCTTATTCTGTGTCATTTGTTTTAGAAGTTCCAAAATAAAAAAAATAAAAAAATTACTCTATTCTATTTAAAAAGGTTAGTAATCTTATTTCAAATAATAAACGATTGTCAAAACTATTGGTTTATACAATTAAAAATTCTTACTTTGAATACTCTCATCTCCATTATCTAATCTCGAGATAAAATTACAAAAAGAAAGTAGGCAACCAAAGGGTTTCCTTATTTTTTGTACTTAAAGGCTCATTACCTGTAGGCAACCTCATTCGAGAACGTCCCTTACCACCCCCTTTTGACTATCTTCTTTGACTGATCCTGGGCTATCCGAGAACATCGGTTTGCCAGAACCCCGACTAACAGTAGTAGAAGTTTGCTCACTGCGGCTCACTATGGTGACTCCGGTATTACTCGTACTAAATGTGTCATCACTATCATCATCTGTGGACATGGGCAAGAGAGCTTCGTCATCGTCCAAGTCGCCGATTTCAGACAATTCAAGCCCTATGTCTTCACCTCCACTCTCTTGCAATTGCATTGAAAACTGGAGGTAGCTCACCACATCATTCATCGACGGCCGTTTGGTTCCATTTTCAAGCAAACATCTCAGCGCAATCTTAACAAATTTCTTCAAGCAAAGGGGCGCTATTTGACCCTCCAAGGCTGGATCGACCATTTGCTTAACCTTCCCGTTGCGATAGTTTTCTCGCACCCACCTTCCCAGGCCCACAGGTGGCTCTTCAGTGCGTATGATAGGTGGTTTTGCACACAACAGTTCACACAAAACTACGCCAAACGAATACACGTCAGATTTGTCACTCAAATGTTGAGTGCTATAATACTGTGGGTCCAAATACCCAAAACTACCCTTGACCATTGTGCTTACGTGAGACTCACTGGTTGGACCCACTTTGGATAATCCAAAATCAGACACTTTTGCCACCCAATTTTCATCTAATAAAATATTTGTTGTCTTCACATCTCGATGAATGATTGGTTTCACCGCTGTTGTATGAAGGTAGTCTAATCCACGCGCCGCCCCAATACATATCTCTAGCCGCTGCTTCCAAGGTAAAGGGGGATTATTGGTGTCATACAAGTGATCACGGAGGGTGCCACGGACCATGTAGTCGTAGACGAGGATCATTTCACCACCTTCGTCGCAATATCCAACAAGAGAAACGAGGTTGAGGTGACGAAGCTGTGAGAGCATCTTGATCTCCGTTTCAAACTCATGGGCCCCCTGTTGGGAACCTGATTTCAAACGCTTTATCGCAACTGGATTGACCCCACCATCAATGTAACCCTTGTACACAGTGCCGAACCCTCCACCACCAATAATGAGAATATTATCGAAGTTGTTGGTGGCTGCCCGGATTTCTGCCAATGTGAAGTAACGGCAGAGAGCGCTTGGTAGAGATGACTTATGGGAGGTCATTGACCTGGTCTTAGAAAGAGAAAATGCACCCCACCATGACGTCCCATCCCTAGACCCAGAATCCTTGATTCCCTTATGTCGCCGATAAATCAACAACCCGAGGATCCACAGTACCGCAAAGCCGGAAACTCCACCGGCAACTATTGCTAGTATGTTATTCTTCGACTCTTTCTTTGATCTTTGTGGCACGACTGATGGAGGGGTCAGCGGAAGTGGGTCAGGATTGGGTCTGGCGAGGTTGCGATCAAAGGCGCTTAACTTAAAGATTTCAACACCGTTCAAGATTGCATCAGTGTAAAGAGTTTTCCAGTCTTGCGGGTTTGCTTCTAGTGCGATAGAGAGGTTCATTTTCTTTTGGCCTTCTTTGCCAAACATCGAAACAGCATAGTCTCTGTATACCGGGACGCCATTTCCACCACTCCATACTATCACGTCGGCGGCTTGCTCGGCAGTTTGATTTGCTATGAAAATAAGGAACACTCTCTGGCTTTGCTGAGTAATCTGTGCTTGAATCTCGCAGAAGTGTAGCCTGACAAGATACACAAACTCAGAATCTACGGAGAACTCCCAGGTAAGATTGTAGCTCTTGTTGATGGTTTTGTTGTTCCCTATGGTGATTGCAGTCCGATAGATGTCTTCTGGTGCTGTGTACGCAGGTGCCTCCTTTGTATAGCGTAATTCAATTGTTGTGTTAACATGTATAGCACTTGATCTAGATATTATCAAGTAGTTTTGGTCCGGAATCCAGGTTCGGAACAAGCCAGTGTCTTCAGTGGGGGAGATGTAGCGGCCTCCAACATTCACTCTATATACCATCTCGAGAGCAGTGTTGTTGCTGATTTCAACGTCATACGGGATCTACAGGCCGATGAAATTAACCTCTTGATCGTCATATGGTACGTAGAGATAGGTAGGCATCGACAGGATTTCAATTCCGTTGATGAAGGCATATGAATTAGAAACGCTGGGAGTAAAGGTTATGTCCAACCTCTTTTCCTCCCCAACGTTGACACAGTATTCCTTGGATATGATATCCTGGGGATCAGCATCGGCATCTGCTGTAAGTGAAGCATTGAAGTTGCTAAGAAGAGTAAAAAGACCAGACTTGACAGAGAATAGGGCTTTAGAGCGATCAAAGTTGCGGTAGGAAGCCGGATAGAAGTATAACCGAATGAATTTTTGACCGGGTGTGACCGGGAACGAGTAGGTGAATGTGGAGTTAGAGAGCCTAGCTGTGGCGAAGGGTACTTGGTCAGCATAGGGGGGTCGGGGAACAGCGTTGGTGGCTAGAGATGTCTGGTGCTGTGATTGTTCAAAAGGGTTGTAGCCGGAGTCAACGTCTCCAATCCAGGTCCGTCCGTCTAGTGCAGTCGAGTTGCCAGAGGAGCCACAGTTGAGGGGAATATTTTCGACGGGTATGTAAGGAGACGGCGAACCACTGGCGACGGTGCTGATAAGGAGGTACAGCCAGAAGGCTAGTAACAGGGGCGCAAGATGTAATAAGATGGGCATTTGGCTTTGGTTCCTCATTGGGGCTCTGAGGAAGATGCACAGAGAGAATCTGCCCTTATAATATCAAGACTCGAGCGGCGTTCTTTAACATAAAATAATACTGAGGTGACGTACAGAGTACCGGCTGAACAAATTTGGCAACAGGTTTCTTTAAATTTTATAAATGTTAAGAAATAGGAGCTAGAACACGCAACGCAAGCTCAAATCTAGCCCGACGTGAAATATCGGGCCCTTCTGAAGCAAATCAACATCTACTTAGAAGTTAAATTGGATGGTTTACAGAAGTTTATAAGATTCGGTATAAGAAAATGATTTTGTCCTGATTCTTGCTACAAAACTACGAGTTCTATTTCAATTTCGTTCTTTGTATTTAAATATATGAAATTATTTAGAGATAATCTACAATCGTGTGTCTCAAATTGGTTCATTTATCCTTATTATATTAATTTAATTTAATTTATCAAAGTTAAACAATATAACAAATTCTTTGGGGCATAAAGTTTTGTGCTCACTATGTCATGTTTTTAATAAAAATGTGTTAATTAACTTATATTTCATTAGATATTATAAAAGAATGAAATTATCTTTTAATAAGATTTTTTCATGGATTTTAAAATGGTATTAAATATTGTTATATATTCTGAAACAAAATAATAATTATCTAACTTGCAAATCTTTGGGGATAAAATTTCTAGGTACTATATTCACCTTAAATCTGGACCATATGTGAACCCCCCTTGTCAGTTTCGTGGCTGCGAAGGATCTCATGGCGGTATCAGTCCATGGGACACAGGAATGAAGAGATAGTTTGATTTGTTGGTAAGGAAAAAGTCAGGGCCATAGCCGTAGACGAAGTGGCACTTCTCTAGAAAAATCTGCGGAGGAAATCCAAACTAACATCACATGATTAGTCTGCCTTGGAAGAAATGAAAAAAGAATTGTCTTCTGCGGGCAGAAAAGTCTCACTGCCGAGGTGCTGATGCTAACGCTCATAGTGCTTCCAAGCAAATCTCAATGTCTGCAATTTGTCCAGTAATTATTTGAAAAATTATTGGATTAGTAATTTTACATTCAATATCTTTTATACAACATCATTGTGGTTGATGATGATTATGTACATTGGGATTTGGATGACTTCCTTTTAGAAGTTTGTTTGACATGTTTTCTTTATTTTTATCCTCAAAATATTCATAAACATAATAATGTGGTTTTTTTTTTGGGGACAATGTACCAAAAAATGTATTTGTCCAAGCAAAAAGATAAACTTATCACTTACACACTAGATATTTTGGCCTAAGAGAAATCCTATTAGATATTCAAATGAAAATTTTGAAAGTATTTTTTACAAAGATCGTTTAAATTAATAAGGCTAGATGATTTTGTTATAAGTGTTGTCTCTATGTATAAGTGAAAAAAAATCTTCTTTTTAAAATATAGGATTCTCTTTTTTATTTAATCAATAAGATTAACTAAGTAAAGAACCATCTTTTTAAAAAGAAGTCTTCTTTCTTAAAGTGGAAATTATCTGTCTCTTAACAAAATTTCTAAAACTTCCCTTAGAATTTGACTATAGAACTCCTCTTTTGTTTTTAAAAGAAAAAATCAATTACAATTTTCAAGAGTACAAAAGTATATATGAAACATTCATATTAGTAGATAACGTTAAGATATTATTTTTCATTAGAAAAAAGCATATCCTAAATTATGTCATTTCTATTTTTTTGAACACTTTTTCTACTTCTTTAATTTGACTTTTACTACAAATATACTTTATTAGTTATATGGTCACAAATAATCTGTACCATCATTTATCATGAATAATTTTTTTTTCCCCTTAATTCTGACCTTTGTTTAATGTAAGCATCAAACGAATCAAAACCTTTAAATCCTCTATCCTTTTTAACTTTTTAGTTCCTAAGTTTACGGTACTCGGAAGGATTCCTATTGATTTCTTCATTGAATTGAACTTGTTATGAATTAGAGTTTTGCCATTCGTCATTCTTAGATTTCTACTAGATAACATAATAATTTCTTGATCTTTGATAAAATTTATTTTTTATAGACTAGTTAAAAGGGTTTGAAAAATTACATGTTTAGTAATTCTACATTCAATGTCTTCTATATAACATCATTGTTTGATGTTTATGAGTTTGGGATTTGGATGGCTTCCCTTTTATAAGTTTGTTTGACATCTCTTTTTTATTTTTATCCTCAAGATCTTCATAAACATTATAACTTAGTATTTTTATTTTTTTGGGAGAAGTTAATCTTATGGGTGTTTTAAAGATTGAGCTTTCGATTTCATCGTAGAAAAGATCAATAAGATTCATAAAAAAAACAAAAATGTAAATTCATTAGGCTATTTTGAAGTCACTATGATGAAACGTTTTTACTTTGTTTGGCCCTGGTGCTTGTTTGGCTAACTTTTTGCAAGAATACTTACACCTTGTCTAAATTTTCCTTTTGGTTGGTTGTTTTACATTTTTTTGAACTATGTTTAAATATAAAAAATATTTTTAATTCATAAGTTAATTTTTGGATTAAATTTTGAACTTTTTAAAATAATATCAAAGCTTAAGTTAATTTACTTTAATTCTGAATTTAGATTAATCACACAACATTTGCATAAAGTTGTTTGACAAAAAATTTGTTCACTAAAGAAAGAAGGGAAATTAGGAATCTTAAAATTTAGAATAAAGTCTTTTTAAAATAAATGCTTTAGAATCTCATAAACCTTTTAAACTTATTTTTATAGAGTAAATGAATTTACAATATAAAATGTAAAAGACTTGCAATAATACAACTTAATATAAAAGGTTTTATGGTATAAAATTGAAGATATTTTCTTAAACTAAGCCCACTTCTATGTCGGTTGCATATCAATTCCAATGATGGAGGCATATGCCGAGAGATGGTTACGTTCAACCTCCGATCCTCCTCAATGTTGACACAGTATTCCCTGAATATGATATCTTGGAGATCAGCCTCGGCATCTGCTGTAAGTGAAGCATTAAAGTTGCTTAAAATAAATGGACAGGCTTTGACCGAGAATAAGGCTTCAAAACGATCAAGGTTGCTGTACGAAGCCGGATGGAAGTATAGCCGAATGAATTTTTGGCCCGGTCTGAGCTGGAAAGTGTAGGTGAATGCGGGGGTAGGGATCAGAAGATCCGAGCTGTGGCGTAGGGTATGGGGTCAGCATGGGGGGATTGTTGAATGGCGTCGGAGGTTGGAGATGCCCTGTTCTGTGATTGTTGAAGAGGGAAGAATCTTGAGTCCACGTCTCCAATCCAGGTCCGACCCGTCTCGTGCACTCAAGTTGCCAGAGGAGCCACAGTTGAGGGGAATATTTTCGACGGGTATGTAAGGAGATGGCGAACCACCGGCGACGGCGCTGGTTAGGAGGTACGGCCAGAAGGCTAGGAAAGGCTTTAAGATTGGGTGTTTGGCTTCGATTGGGCTTTGAGGAAGAGACACGTAGAGAATCTGCTTTTATGATATCAAATGCGCGAGTGGTGTTCTCCACAGAAAAGAATACGGAGGTGACGTATAAATCGATGAAAGAAAATATAATAAATTCTTAGGCGCATAAAGTGTTCTCAATTTGTGTTAAGAAAGTCATGTGTTTCAATGAAAATGTGTTGATTTACTTATATGTCATTAGAGATTACAAAGAATGAAATTATATTTTAATAAGATTATTATGGATTTTAAAACGGCATTAAAGATTGTTATATATTCTAAAACAAAATAATAATTGTCTAACCTCCAAATCTTTGGGGATAAAATTTCCAAGTACTCTATTCTCCTTAAATCGGGACCATACGTGAACTCGACTTGTCAGTTTCGTGGCTTTTACGTTGTATCGTGACTTCGAAGTGTCTTGCGGGGGTATCAGTCCATCAGACACGGGAATGGAGATATACTTCGACTTGTTGGTAAGGAAGAAGTTAGGACGGTAGACGTGGAAGAAGGGATGCTTCGAACGCTGGAAAAATCATGCGTGAAAGTTATCCATAATGTGATCTTTTGTCGTGTTTCTGTGTTGTGCTTCTCAGGAGAGAATCTATCCTTGACGAATTGTTGTGGCCAAATACATTTTACATTTGGAGAAAATAAAATTAAATCCAAATAACCTAAGGACAATATACTAGAAGTTTATTTGCCTAAACAAAGGAGATAGATGTATCACTTGCACACTAGATGTTTTGGCTAAAGAAAAATATTACTAAATATTCAAATGAAAGTTTTGAGAGTATTTTGTAGGAGTCTTTTTTTGTAGAAGTTAATCATAGAAAAATATCGAAAAGATTGAAAAAAATAATTTAGCCCTTCAATAGTTTTCATTGGGCTAGATGTTTGTTTGGCTAACTTTCTGCAAGAAGACTTGTACATTATCTATTTTTTGGTTGATTATTTGAGGTTTTAGTTGAAAATAGAAGTCTCACATTAGAAAGATATAATCTTTAACTTATGAATTAACTTTTGTACTGAATTTTAAATTTTCTAAAATAATATTGAAGTCTAAGTTAAACTAGTTCAACCATAAACTTAGGTTAGTTACATTCGAAACATATAATCTTAGAACAATTTTTAAACATACCTTGAATCAAAGGTATTTTGGTGTACAAAAAGTGTTGAAGATAGAAGTCTCACATAAAAAAAATATGATTATTGAATAATGTTTAAATATTATAATTTCAAAAATAAAATGATAGTCACATAAAATGGTAAAATCATAATTGAATGAAATGGTAAAATTGTAAAAAGTAAAATAGTAGAATTATAATTACGTGAAGTAGTACAATTGTTTCGCCAAAAGGAAAGAAAAAAAAAAGAAAAGGAAGTGGTAAAATCATAATTACTTTGACTTGACCGGCATTTTAAGCATATGCAGAATATGTGCTCAAAAATAATTTGACCTTTCACCAAAAAAAAAAAAGAATATGTGCTCAAAAAACGACCATTTTATTTACTCAAGTTGATTTAGGTCCTTCCTCGTCAAGGGTAGCGATATCGGTCTCTTATTCCTCTAGGTGACTGGCCTAGAACTTGGTGCGAGCTCCTCAAAGAGTGTTTGCAATTTCTTCCATGTTAAAGGACTTCATATCTCTTGATTCAGGATGATTTGTTTTCCAGGATGGACTTGGCCTCTCTTCATGCCTGGTGCCAGTCTCTTTTGGGAGGACTCTCGCCAGAATATTGCTTCTCAATTCTCTAGTAAGTCTCCCCAAGACCCTATTGTTAGCATCTTGTTTGCAGCAATGTTCATCTCATTTAGAGTTGTGATTTTTTGTCGCCACTATTACCCATTTTTTTGTGACGCTTAGGAACTATCACAAAAATGTGTCTTTGGTAACGAAAACTAGCACCCGTGAATTCATGGTGGTTGAAACCACGATATTACATCATAGTGGCGGTTGCTCAACCCTGAGTAGGCCTTCACTCTTGTGGCTTTGTCGAGTGCAATAATCAACTCTAAAATAGTGGTGCTTACTGATGCACCTTTCTTTTGTACTAGATTATTTGGCCTCCAAAAAATGATGGATATCGTGGCGTTTTCTGGATACCATTAAGCATATGTCGCGAAGAGGACTAAACATGTACTAATATGCAAAATTAATACGTCAAACTACACTTAATCTTTCAAAAACGAAATTAATATATCACATCCCACTCAAAAACAAAGTTGACAACTAGAGGGAGTCTTGAATCTTGTTTTACAGTGACCGGTGGTCTGGCGTATGAACTTCTTATTCCATGTGTAGTTATGTTTTAAAATCTCAGAAGAAAAAAATAACTCTACTCTATGTAAAGGTTGGTAATCTTGTTTCAGATGGTAATTGAGTGACCGCTGGTTTCTAATTTAAAGATCCTCCATTCTTATTCCCATTACCTACAAAAAAAAAGAAAAAAAAAAAGGTCATGTTATAGCATTATATTGAAATTTCAAAAACAAAATTGTCCAATAAACCTAGAAAATCTCAATGCATTCTATATATTTTGCATGTAAAGGCTTTCGTTGTGTTTTGTAATTAAAGGTTCATTACCTAAAGACAGCTCACACGAGAACATCCCTTACCAACCCTTTTTTACTGTCTTCTTTCACCGATTCTTGGCTCTCATGGAAAACTTCCCTAGAGAACACTAACTTGCTGGAATCCTGATTGATATTAGGAGAACTTTGCTCGCTACGGCTTAGTATGGAGACTCCGGTATTACCAGTATTAAACGGGTCATCACTATATGATGCAAGCCTGGTCGGATGCACGCAAAGAACATTGCAAATCCTGGGTAGCTGGATTCGGCAATGGCTGAAAGGCAGAGCTACTGGCAACGATCTTCACTCATTCTCCTTTCCTGCCTTTGCCTGAGTAGCAGTTGAGGTGTCTGAAGCCTGTATCTCCACGCTGGCAGTGACCCTCTCTTCCCCCAGCGAAATGGCCTCCTCACGCTTGACTTTTCCAACCGCAACACTATGATCATCGGTGGACATGGGCGACACAGCTTTGTCATCGTCCAAGTTCTCGGTTTCAGAGGATTCAAGCCCTATGTCTTCGCCTGCATTCTCTTGCAATTGCAACGCAAATTCAAGGTACCACAACACATCATTCATTGATGGTCGTTTCGCTCCATTTTCAAGCAAACATCTCACTGTTATCTCAACAAATTTTTTCAAGCAACGGGGTGCTATTTGACCCTTCATGGCCGGATCAACCATTTGCTTAACATTCGCGTTGCTGTAGTTTTCTCGCACCCACCTTGCCAGTCCCACGGTGGCTCTACAGTGCGTAAAATGGGTGGTCTTGAGCACAACACTTCACACAAAACTACACCAAAGGAATACACATCCGACTTGTCACTCAAATGTTGGTTGCCATAGTATTCTGGGTCCAAATATCCAAAACTACCCTTGACAGCTGTGCTGACGTGAGACTCGCCGGTCAGGCTCACTTTGGACAATCCAAAATCAGACACCTTTGCTACCCAATTTTCATCCAATAAGATATTTGTTGTCTTCACATCTCGATGAATAATTGGTCCCTCTGCGGTTGTATGCAAGTAGTCCAATCCACGCGCTGCACCGATACAAATCTCAAGCCGTTGCTTCCAAGGAAGAGGAGGATTATCGGTTCCATACAAATGATCCTGGAGGGTTCCGCAGACCATATAGTCGTACACAAGGATCATTTCACTACCTTCGTCACAATATCCAACAAGAGAAACGAGATTGGGGTGACGAAGCTGAGAGAGCATCTTGATCTCCGTTTCAAACTCATGGGCCCCCTGTTGGGAACCTGATTTCAACCGCTTGATCGCAACTGAATTGTCCCCACCATCTATGTAACCCCTGTACACAGTACCGAACCCTCCACCACCAACAACGAGAAGATTATCGAAGTTGTTGGTGGCCGCCCGGATCTCAGCCAATTTGAAGTGACGACACAGATTGCATGGGAGAGTTGGCTTGAGTGTCCTCTCTGACCTCATCTTCGAAAGAGAAAATGTATCCCACGAAGACGTCCCATCGCTTGACCCAAAATCCTTCACTCCCCTGTGCCGCCGGTAAATCAACAACCCGAGGATCCACAGCACAACAAAGCCAAAAACTCCACCCCCAACACCGGCAACTATTGCTACCACTTTATTCTTCGACTCTTTCTTTGATCCTTGTGGCACTACTGTTTTTTTTTTTTTTTTTGGTGAAAGGTCAAATTATATATCACTCGTAAAAAAAATTTACAAGATTGTTTGATTACAAGATATCATCATCTAAGCTCAAATATTGCACTTGGCAAATTACAAAGCTCTTGTAAAAATTTATTACAATTTGTAAGCTTGACTCCTCTGGTAGATGAAATCTTCCCTCTCACATCCTTCTTGATTTTAGCAATAATGGTTGAGTTTTCTAGATTTGTATTGCTGAATCTTCTTCTATTCCTTTCGCGCCAAATGTGACTTGTGGCACTACTGTTCTAGGGGTCAGCGGAGGTGGGTCGGGATTGGATCCGGCGAGATTGTAATGAGAGTCACTTACCTTAAAGATTTCGACACCGTTCAAGATTGCATCCGTGTTGGCTTTTAGCGTGATAGAGAGGTTCATTTTCTTCTGGCCTTCTTCAACTGACATCAAAACAGCGTAGTCTTTTTTTATCGGGATGCCGTTTCCACCACTCCAAGATATCACGTTGGCTTCTTTCTCAGCAGTTTGATTTGCTATAAAAATATGGAACTTTCTCTGGGCTTTCTCAGTAATTTGTGGATAAATCTGGCAGAAGTGTAGCCTGACAAGATATACAAACTTGGAATCTACGGAGAACTCCCACGTAAGATTGTTGTTCTTGTTGATAGTTTTGTTTTTCCCCGTGGTGATGGCAGTCCGATAGACATCTTCCGGTGCTGTGTACGCAGGAGTCTCCTTTGTATAGTTTATTTCAATTGTTGTATTGACGTGTATCAAACTTTTAGATATTCTCGAGTAATCATCCGAAGTCCAGCTCCGGAACATGCCAGTGTCATCAGAGGGCGAAATGAAGCCGCCTCCAACATTCACTCTATGTATCATCTCGAGAGCACTATCATACGGGCTTTGCTGACCAATGAAAGAAACATCTGGATCGGCAGATGGTGGGTTGTAGAGATTGGTTGGCATCGACAAGATTTCAATACCGTTGATAAAGGCATATGTATAAGAATCGCCCGGAGTGAAGGTTATGTCCAACCTTTGCTCCTCTCCAACGTTGACGCAGTATTCCTTGAATATGGTATCCGTGGGATCAGCATCGGCATCTACTGTAAGTGAAGTGTTGAAGTTGCTAAGAAGAGTAAAACGTCCGGCTTTGACAGAGAATAGGGCTTTAGAGCGATCAAAGTAGCCGTACGAAGTCGGATAGAAATATAACCGAATGAATTTTTGGCCGGGTGTGACTTGGAATGTATAGGTGAAAGCGGAGATAGAGAGCCTAGCCGTGGCGTAGGGTACGGAGTCAGAGTAGGGGGATCGGTGAACAGCGTTGAAGGTTAGAGATGGCTGGCTCTTTGATTGTTCGAGTCGGTAGAATCTCGTGTCAACATCTCCCCACCAGGTCCGACCGTCTAGTGCAATCAAGTTGCCAGCGGAGCCACAATTGACGGTAAAATTTTCGACGGGAATGTAAGGAGACGACGAACCACCAGCGACGGTGCTGGTCAGGAGGTACAGCAAGAAGGCTAAGAAGAAAGGCGTAAGATGTGGTAACATGGGTGTTTGATTTCGATTCCACATTGGGCCTTTTGAGAGAGAGAGGGAGAAATAAAATCTGCCTTATAATACAAATCCGTAATGTGCTCCAAATAAAAATAACACGACTGAAGTGATGTCAAAGTACCGCCGGTGCAAATAAGTGAAGAATTACTTTCAGTTTCATAAATGTTAACAAATAGAATTGTCATATATTCTGAAATGAAATAATAATCACCCAACTTGCAAATTTTTGGGAAACCTTAAAAGAGTAACATTGGTGAACTCACCACGTCAGTTTCGTGGAACTAAATGACTTCGGAGGGTGAAGTTTGTACAGGTCTACTGGGGATATGAGTCTATCGGATAAGGGAATGGAAAGATTGGTTGACTTGGATGTGGACGCAGGAGAGAGTGATCCATTGTTTTTGATTGTTATCGTGCTAACGTAATATTTTTACATCATCAAATAAAAGTGAAAAATTATTTATAAATTAAATCATTTCCATTTTCTTGAACGCTTATTCTACTTCTTTGATTTGACTTTTAATACTTTTCTTTTTTGAGACCTGTTCCTTTCTTTTTCTTATTCACATGATCAAAGTATGTGTATATTTTCGGTGTTTGTTGGAGAAGCCCAATCTTTGCACTGTAGGGATTGGAGAGAAAACATAGGACTGGGTTGACTAGGTCCAGTTCTTTCAAAGAAAAAAAAAAAAAAGGCCAAAATAGTCGGCTTCTCTCACAAAATAAAAGCGATGGCACAGTACCGTAGCTCCCCAAAAGTAAAGACTCAATGTACATGCTATATATCAAACGCCTCCTTTAACGGTAAGCTTGTTTAACTTTATCAACTACCAGTCCTCCTGTCCTCTTCCGTTCTCGTGCAAGCTCCTGAATCATGCAGTCTCTTGTGGCCGAAAACCAGTTAAAATGAGCCCGCTGAGCCCAAATATCTAAACTCTGAACCCAAATATTCGGTGTTATTTTAGACACATTCTCTAATTCTTCTGAAAGTTTGTGAGTTTATACACCAACGCAATAACTAAGGTATTTCCAAGACAAAAGTCTTATACAGGAAGTACAATCCCTTATAGTAAAATTTGAATAAAGAAATGGTCTTGTTAATCCTTAAATTAACTTTTGAGTTAGATTTTTAGACCTTCTAACTTGATACCGAAGCCCACTTCCATCTTGTACAACCTTAAGTATGATGTTTTTCAATGCGTGGGAATGTGTGTGAATGATAAAAGTCTTACACTAAAAGTATGATTACTTATCTAACTTTCATCTTATACACACGAGGGCATATTCCTCCTTTTACTATGATTAGCTAGAGATGGCTAATGAAAAACCAAGGTACCCCAAAAAGTATAGGTGCTTTTGAACCTCACTCGAACTTTTCATATATGCAATGCGTATGATACAATAGACCAGTTTTTCCAGATGCGTGTGTGTTAAAGAAAGAAAGGGAAAAGTAAAGGTGTAATAACATCATTTCTAGAGTTCAGGGGCAGAGAGTTGTTAAGGGCATTTGTTAGAATGAGAATTTCAAAGGTCTTGAAGATGTGAGGTAGAACATGTTCTATCCGAACGTTTTCTAAACCCCATCGAAATGGCCACATTTTCCCATCTTTTTATTATGATAAAACGCTATCAATATGGTAAATTTACTGTGGATTGTAAATTTAAAATTCCACTTTTTTAAGGAAAATATTTACTAGTGGGAGAGATTGTGTGGTAAGAGAAAGGAAGATCGCTTGAAAAAACATAAATTGATATAGAATTTTGGTATTTAGTCTTTTCAATTTATATTCTAACATTTTCTTATATTACTTATACTTATAAATGATACTTTTGAGATCTATATTTTTACATTAATATCATGCTACCTTAATAATTAATCCCCAAACTTAGGTAATAAGAAAGAGCTGCTTCAGTGAGTAGTTTCTTCCTTCTCTAATGATAGTGGTCTACAATCCTTTTTTTTTTTTTTTCTTTTTCTTTCACTGGTATGCATTTTGAAAGTAATCGTTACTCTTATTTAAGAAAAGGAATGTTCCTCCTTAGGAAAACTCAGATGGATTCTTGCCAGCTATCAAAGTAGTCTATAATGCTCTTGCACGTTGCTTTTTCGACTTAAAAGGGATTTTTCTGTCTATTTTTATTTATACACTTCAATATAATCTATATGTTCAATCTTCATATTTTTCTTCATCCTACTTCCAAAATCATCCCAAAAAGGTTTATCCTAGATCACACTATGATTCGAGATGTGAATTCACAATAACCCGTTCAAATCAAAACCTCATGCAGACATGATTGCGGAGAAGGCACAAGGTGTAGGTTAGGTAGCAAGCCGCAACTTCCACTCATCACGACACAGCCCCTTTCAGGTAATTGGGCCTGGTCTGTCTCATTTATGGCTAGGTTTCTTCGGTTTTTGGTTCTTTACAGGTGCTTCGCCGTTTGCCCACGATTATTAAGCCTTAAGGTTATTCCGAGATTTGGAAAAGAACTTTAGAAGCTTTGGGTGAATGAGGACATCCATTCTCTTCTATCAAAGCTATGTTCTAAGCTGAAAGCTCCGGAGATTCTGGGTAGACTTAATAGAGAGATGTCAATCTTATATTTTTCAAAAGATAAGATTTGACCTGAAATTTAAATATCTCTTCGTTAACCAATCCCTCGACTCTAGTCTATGAGAGAAACTGGAGGCTATCCAATAATCCTCCAATCATAAAAGAACATATAAACTTCTCCTCAATCCTTTTTCCTTGAGGAAGAAGCCATTAAGCTTGTTGGAGACCACGAATTCGTGGTGGCTGAAACCACGATCTCACATTGCGGTGTCGGTTTCTCAGCTGTGAGTAGGCGTTCTTTATTGTGGCATTCGTTGACTAACATAATCCACTCTAAAGACTGGTGCGTACTAGCTGCCCTTTCTTTTGTACTAGAGTTTTTAGCCTCCGCAAAATGATGTATATCGCAACGTTCTCCAACTACCATTACGCATACATCGCAAACGGGACCAAACATGCATTAATGTTTGCATATTAATATATCAAACCGAATTCAATCTTTCAGAAATAGAAGATTTACACATCTCATACAAAAACAAAGTTAACAACTATAGACGGTCTTGAGTCTTGTTTTATAGTGACTAATAATCTGGCAAGTGAAATTCTTATTTCGTGTTTAATTATATTTCAGATAATAGCTAAATAATAAAGCTATTCATTTATAAAATTAATATCTACGGTTTGAATCCTCTTGGTCCCATTGCCTATAAGGAAAAAAAATATCCAGAGATGAAATTGTACATGTTTTAGACTAATATTGAAATTTCAAATATAGAATTATCAATACATTTAGAAAATCTCAGTGTATTCTATACATTTTTGCATGCAAAGGCTTTCTTAATATTTTGTAATTAAAGGCTTATTACCTGTAGACAACCTCATCCAATAACGTCCCTTACCACCCATTTTTTACTCTCTTCTTTCACCAATCCTTGACTCTCAGAGAACACTGTTCCCGAGAACATCAATTTGCTGGAATCTCGACTGATATTAGAAGAACTTTGCTCGCCGCGGCTCACTATGGTGACTCCGGCGTTAGTAGTGCTAAACGTGTCATCACTATCATCATCGGTGGACATGCGTAATAGAGCTTTGTCATCGTCCACCTCCTCGGTTTCAGACAATTCAAGTCCCATGTCTTCGCCTGCACTCTCTTGCACTTGCAACGCAAACTCAAGGTAGCTCACCACATCATTCATTGACGGCCGTTTGGTTCCGTTTTCAAGCAAGCATCTCACCGCAATCTCAACAAATTTCTTCAAACAACGGGGTGCTATTTGACCCTCCAAGGCCGGATCAACTATCTGCTTAACCTTCCCGTTACGATAGTTTTCACGCACCCACCTTGCCAGACCCACTGGTGGCTCTTCGGTGCGTATAATGGGTGGTTTGGCACACAACACTTCACACAAAACTACACCGAATGAATACACGTCGGACTTGTCACTCAAATGTTGGCGTCGATAGTACTCTGGGTCCAAATACCCAAAGCTACCTTTGACTACTGTACTGACGTGGGACTGAGAAATGCCGGTTGGGCCCACTTTGGACAATCCAAAATCAGACACCTTTGCCACCCATTTCTCATCCAATAAAATATTTGTTGTTTTCACGTCGCGGTGAATGATTGGTTTCTTTGCACTTGTATGAAGGTAGTCCAAACCCCGCGCCGCACCGATACAGATCTCTAGCCTTTGCTTCCAAGTAAGAGGGGGATTGTGGGTGTCATACAAATGTTCCCGGAGGGTTCCACGGACAACGTAGTTGTAGACAAGGATCATTTCTCCGCCATCGTTGCAGTATCCAACAAGAGAAACAAGATTGAGGTGACGAAGTTGGGAGAGCAAGCTGATCTCGGTTTCAAATTCGTGGGCCCCCTGTTGGGAACCTGATTTTAGCCGCTTGACCGCGACTGGATTGGCCCCACCATCAATGTATCCCTTGTATACAGTACCAAACCCTCCCCCACCAATAATGAGAATATTGTCGAAGTTGTTGGTGGCTGCCTTGATATCCGCCAATGTGAAGTAACGACACAGTGCGGATGGTAGAGATGACTTGTGGATCGTCGTTAACTCGGTCGTAGAGAGAGAAAATGCACCCCACCAAGACGTCCCATCACTGGACCCGGAATCCTTGACTCCCTTCTGCCACCGGTAAATCAACAACCCGAGGATCCACAGCACAATAAAGCCGGAAACTCCACCACCAACACCGGCAGTGATTGTTGTTATTCTATTCTTCGGCTTCTTTGGTAGTCCTGGTGGCACAACTATTGGAGGGCTCAATAGATGTGGATCAGGATTGGATCCGGCAAGATTGCCACTGTAGTCGCTTACCTTAAGGATTTCAACTCCGTTCAGGATTGCATCACTGTAAAGAGTATGCGGGTCTTGCGGGTTTGCTTCGAGGGCGATAGAGAGGTTGATTTTCTTCTGGCCTTCTTTGCCAAACATCGAAACAGCGAAGTCTCTATATAGTGGGACGCCATTTCCACCACAACAATATATTACGCCTGTAGCAGTTTGATTTGCTATGAAAACAAGGAAGTTTCTCTGGTGTGATTGAGTAATCTTTGTTTGAAACTCGCAGAAGTGTAGCCTGACAAGATAAATGAAATTGGAATCTACGGGGAACTCCCAGGTAAGGTTGTAGTTCTTGTTGATAGTGTTGTTCCCAATGATGATGGCAGTCCGATAGACATCTTCCGGTGCAATATATGCAGGGGTCTCCTTGGTGTAGTTTACTTTAACCGTTATGTTAAATATAAAATTTCCTCTAGGTATTCTCAAGTAGTTGATATCTGGAGTCCAGCTCCGGAACATGCCAGTGTCTTCAGAGGGTGAGATGAAGTGGCCTCCAACGTTCACTCTGTATACCGTCTCCAGAGCAGTGTTGTTGGTGATGTCGTACAGGCTCTGTTGGCCGACAAAAGGAACCTCTCGATCGACAGATGCTGTGTAGTAGAGTTTGGTAGGCATCGACAAGATTTCAATTCCGTTGATGAAGGCATATGAATGAGAATCGCTGGGAGTGAAGGTTATGTTCAACCTCTGATCCTCCTCGATGTTGACACAGTATTCCTTGACTATGATATCCTGGTGATCAGCATCGGCATCTGCTGTAAGTGAAGCACTAAAGTTGCGAAGAAGAGTGAAAGAACCAGCTTTGACCGAGAATAAGTCTTCAGAACGATCAAAGTTGCTGTACGCAGCCGGATAGAAGTATAACCGAATGAACTTTTTTCCGGGTGTGGTCTGAAAAGTGTAGGTGAATGCGGAGGTAGAGAGCCGAGCCGTGGCGTAGGGTACGGGATCAGCATAGGGGGATCGGCGAGTGGCGTTGGCTGTCAGAGATGCCTGGTTCCGTAATTGTTCAAGACGGTAGAATCTCGTGTCAACGTCTCCCATCCAGGTCCGATCGTCCATTGCACTCAAGTTGCCAGAGGAGCCACAGTTGAGGAGAATATTTTCTACGGGTCTGTAAGGATACGGCGAACCACCGGCGACGATGCTGGTAAGGAGGTACAGCCAGAGGGCTAGGAAGAGAGGTGTAGGATATGGAGAGACGGGTATTTGGCTTCGGTTCCCCATTGGTGCCATGAGAGAGACAGATAAATGCTTTATGAAACAGAATGCAAGGGGGATTCTCCAAAAGAAAATAATGCGATGAGGTGGCGTACACAGTGTCATCTGCACAAATTTCCCGCAGGCTTCTTCGAACTTCACGCAATACAATCCAAATATAGCCCCAAGCGAAATATCCAACCCGTCTGATGCAAATTAACAACTACCTAGAAGTTAAATTGGAGGCAAGATTTTTTTAGTTTTTTTCAGATAGGGAGATACAGATAAATTTTTCTAAAATTAATAAAATTGAACATAATAACGTTATATTGGATAAATATAAAATATAGGATATAATCTCAAATACCTATATATTAAGCTAGCACACATAAACAAAAATTTACAAGATTTGGTATAAGGTGATTTTATCCTCTTGACTCTTGCTACAGACCCCAAGAGCTCTGTTTCATTTTCGTTCCTCGTATTTTAATATCTGAAATTATTTGCAAATCATTTATAATCCCTTCTATCAAATTGGTTCATTATCCTTAGAATAATGCTAATTTGATTTTCAAAATTAAACAAAATATAATAACTACTTTGGCGCATAAAGCGTTCTTAATTTGTGTTAAGAACGCCTTGAGTTTGAATGAAAATGTGTTAATTTACTTATATGTCGTCGTTGTTAATTTACAAAGAATGAAATTATGTTTTAGTAATTGTTTTTTCTGCATTTTAAAATGGCATTAAAGATTGTTGTATATTCTGAAACAATCTTCATCTTAAATCTGTACCATACTTGATCCCGCCATGTCAGTTTCAAGGCCTTTTCGTTGTCCCGTGACTTCGAAGGTTCTCATGGTGGGTAGCAGTCTATCAGAAACGGAGAGATAGTATGACTTGTTGATGAGGAAAAAGCTAGGGCTGTAGTGAAGCCTCGAAGGCTGGAAAAATCTTCGGAAGAAATCCACAGTAACATCCTGATTAGTCCGCCTTGGAAGAAACAGAAAAGACTTGTTTTCTTCGGGCAGAAAAGTCTTGCTTGTTCCCTCTGCTCTCAAGCAAATCAAGTGACTGCAATTTGTCCTGTAATAGTTGGAAAGAATCGTCGATCGAGAAGTTTGAAAAATTTGCCGGTCAAGTATGTGTTTTAGGAATGATAATTGGTCAGCTTCTGAGGAAGCCTTTCGAAAACGTATAAAGATTTTAGTTTTTGATTTTTGTACACATTATCTACAGTTTATAGACGTAGAGCTAGATGAGTGGCTGTGGAAGAAATAGGATTTAGTTGATGGTCGAAAGAGTTATCCAGAAAGTGTGAGGAGGAGCTTCAGAATGTGATATTTTGTCATGTTTCTCTATTGTGCCTTTCAAGAGAGAATCTATCCTTGACGAATTGTTGTGGCTAAGTAGGAAAAAAAAAAGTAAATTAAATTCAAATAACTAAAGAACAATGGACGAGAAGTTTATTTGCCAAAGCAAAAGGAGAAAGATTTATCACTTCCGCACTAGATGTTATGACAAAGAGAAGTCTAAAAACCACTATCTTCTTTTTAAAAAATAGGATTCTCTTTTTTTATTTAACCAATAATATTAACTAAATAAATAATCATCTTTTTTGAAAAGAAGCTTGTTCTTTCCTAACGTAAAAATTATCTTTTTTTTTTTAACAATATTTCTCCAACTTTCTTTGGAATCCAACTCTACAGTTCCTTTTCTTTTCTTTCTTTTTTCTTTTTTTTAAGCAAAAACCAATAACCACTTTACAAGAGTACAAAAATATATATATGAGACATTCCTGTTAGTTGATAAGGTTAAAATATTTTTCGCCATCAAGAAATAGTGAACCGAAAACAAAACATAGAACGAGATTGCCTAGGTCCAGTTCTCTCAAAGAGCCTAGGTAGTTGGCTTCTCTCACAAAACAAAAGGAATGGCTGAGGGCCGTTGCTGCCCTCAAAGAAAAGACTCAAGGTACATGCGGTATATCAACTGAAACAATGAATTAATCTACGTGAACAGAGCTGTACATCGGGCTCTTTCGAGCTAGGCTGTCCACCGCCGAACTATCTATAACACGTCAAGCACTCGCGTGAATACCCACTGTTGAAACTCGCACCTTGTCAACAACGTCCTTCAACATTAAGCTTGTTTTGTTTAACTTATTCAACCACCAGTTCCTCTGTCCCTTTTCCGGTCGTGCAGGCCCTTGTGGCCGAAAACCAGTTGAAATGAGCCCGCTGAGCCAAATATCTAAAACTTGAACCCAAATGTTCGGTGTTATCTTAGACGGGTTCACCCATTTTTCTGAAAGTTTGCTAGTTTAGACACCAGTGCAATAACCAAGGGGATATTCCTCCATTTACTACGATTAGGTAGAGATGGCGGATGAAAAACAAGTGTAGCTGCCTTTGAACATCACTTGAGTTTTTAATATATGCAGTGAATATGATACAAAAAGACCAGTTTTTCTAGGTAAGTGCGTATGTGAAAGAAAGAGAGGGAAAGGTGAAAGTGAGATAACATCAATTCTAGAGTTCAGGAGAAGAGAATTGTTAAGACCATTTGTGGGAATGAGAATTTCAAAGGTCTGAAGATGTGGGGTAGAACATGTTCCATCCGAACCTTTTTTTTTTTTTTTGTCTTTTTATCTAAAACAGAGATGAAATCTCTGATTTTTTATATTAATAACACAGATTGAATGAATGACATACCTTTTAGAAAATACATGAAACAGGACAGGAAATAAAGCTTAACCCCCCAAAACATAAACCTCACAAGCAGGTGCAATGCATCTCAAAACTAAAAACATCTTAAACTAGCACAAGCATATGTTATGGAAGAAGAAATAAGCAGAACATGGAAATCCCTCCATGGATATGTGCCAACCAGTTATCGAAACAGTTGCTCCACAGTAGGTTGGGTTAGTTGATAAGACGGGGCAAGGACAAAAGGTCCATGTTTTTACAAAGGAGACAAGCACATAGACTGTTCAGGACACGCCAATCCCTGGAATTTCACCTCCTGTCAGAAGGCCCGCGATTGCAAGCGTTTTCTAAACCCCGTCGAAATGGCCTCATTTTCTTGTCTTTTTATTATAATTATTGTTTTAAATATCTCGAACCTTTTCCATACAATCAAATGCAGTTTGTTCTACGTCATTGTAATCTCCGATTAGCCCAAACATATGGCAGGATCATTTTCTTTTATTTTGCACGCTTTAAAGCTTGTTGCTTTGCTCGTGAAAGTTAGGTTTTACTCTCGGTTCAGCAAACCAGTAGTGGACGCATCCTCAGTATTCGATTCTCTATATTCTACTCTACTCATGTTGTGCTGACAAAAGCATCGCAGACAGACTACAAATTCCGTACCACCTCATTTCCAATCCCTACGGACTCTATTCTTTGGGAGCAACTGCTGGTTAGTCACTAAAACTCCTATCTTGGAAGAAATTATAAGAATAAATAAATAATGACTTAAGTTCTAGATCGGTGATTGATATCTTGCTTGACCCAGAGATTTATTTGCTTATAATAACAGGAGCGGCGGTGCATAAAGTCTTCCTCATTGGCACTAGGGAATGTGCCGAAAGTTATTGATCAACCACTTCATAGTGGGTTGGTTTTAGATGCAACACTACCTAACTCACGATGCTTTTTTTTTCAACACTTCATTATGGAGATGAAATAGTCCTGGACTTAGTCAATAAGAAGCAGAAACAGATTTAGGGAGAGGGGATCCTTAATCATCAATGATGCTGTCTGGGGACGAACAAAAGGCGATCAATTATTTCAGTGAACACTGTTTTTTGTTTAAACTGAGAACAAAAACTCTGGATTTGTTTAAAACTCATGATTTTTCATACAACCACAGCGGCATTCAAGCATAGTGCTTCCTCTCTTTACTAATTTTTGGGGAGTTGGTGATTGAAACTTAAACTGACATAGTCCACAAGGTAGCTGCCGCATTCTTTATCGTCCCTGCAGATCCATTAGCTCGGAGAACTCTGTTCCAGATATCAACGTACCCGAAGCTACACTCTTCGTCACGTCCCTGGCATAGCCGTCAGCACAGCCACCCACACCGGGATCTTTACTTTTTTTCCCCTCCTGCAGTTGCCATGCGAATTCCAAGGCCCACACCACGTCGCTCATCGAGGGCCGCTCGATTCCATCATCAAGCAAAGACTCCACCGCAATCTCACAAAATTTCTCCAAACACCCCGGCGCAATCTTTCCCTTCAAAAATGGATCAACTATCTTATCAAGCTCTCCCCTCTGATAGCATTTCCGGGCCCACTGCACAAGGCTCACTCGCTCTTTGTCAGCATTACGGATCAGCGGTGGTCTCCCACACAACACTTCGCACAACACCACACCGAAGGAGTACACGTCGGACTTCTCCGTCAGCTGCTGACGTCGGTAATACTCCGGGTCTAAGTACCCGAAACTCCCTTTAACCAACGTGCTTACATGTGTCATGGACTCCCCAGTCGGACCCATTCTAGACAACCCAAAATCCGAAACCTTTGCCACCCATTTCTCGTCCAGTAGTATGTTCGTTGTTTTCACGTCACGGTGTATGATCGTGTGCTTCGCGCCCCTGTGGAGGTAATGCAACCCACGCGCTGCACCGATGCAGATCTCGAGACGTTGTTCCCACGGAAGAGGTGGATTACTGGTGTTGTAGAGATGATCACGTAAGGTCCCCCGGGCCATGTTGTCGTAGACGAGGATCATCTCGTGGCCCTCGTTGCAATAGCCAATCAGCGACACGACATTGAGGTGGCGGAGCCGGGAGAGCATCTCAATCTCGGTCTTGAACTCCTGGGCCCCCTGTTGGGAACCCGGCTTCAATCTTTTGACCGCTACCGTGGTAGCCCCATCATCAATATGCCCTCTGTAGACATTGCCAAAACCCCCAACCCCGATAATCGAAGCGTCGTCGAAGTTGTTGGTAGCTGCTCTAATTTCAGTCATAGAGAAGTAACGGCACAGTTCAGAGGGTAGAGATGACCCGCTAGACTGACTGGACATGGTCTTTGAAACCGAAAATGGATTCCACCATATTGTCCTCCCACTTGAGCCTCCGTGGTTGACTTTCTTCCCTAGCCTGAAAAGCAAGAGACCGATAATCACCATCACAACCACACCGGAAACTACTCCCCCAAGTATACTTTTCGTTGCTTTAGAGATTGCCTCCCTTGTTGGCGGCGTAGTTGTTGTTGGGGCCATTGGTAGGGGGTCTGGATTTGGACCAGCGAGATTGCCGTCGAAGTCACTTAATTTAAAGATTTCAATGCCGTTCAAGATTGCATCGCCGTGACGGGTCGGCCAATCAGGTGGGTTTGCTGCCAAAGCGATAGAGAGGTTTATTTTCTTCTCCTTTCCTTTGGCATTTGGCATGAAGACTGCGTAGTCGTTGTATACCGGAACGCCTTTCCCACCGTGTGCGATCACATCAAATCCTTTCTCCGCAGTTTGATTTTTTATGAAAATAAGGAACACTCTCTCATGCTCTTCGTTAATCTTTGGCTCAATCTCGCAAAAATGCAACCTAATCAGGTACTTGAATCCATAATCCACAGGAAACTCCCAGGTGAGGTTATAGTTCTTGTTTATCCGCGCGTCCGTCCCCATAGACCGGGCGGTTCGATAGACATCTTCTGGCGCGGTGTAAGCTGGAATTTCGTCGAAGTGGATGGGGATAGTCAAGTTAACGGGTAAAACACTTGACCCCGGCACCGTCAAATCGTTGTCATCGGTCGACCACATCCGGAACATACCTGAGTCTTTAGCAGGCGAGATGTAACCTCCACCCACGTTTATCCGGTATACTGTCTCAAGGGCAGTGTTGTTTTCGACCCTCGCCAGCTGGTTTGGCTCGCCGATAAACTTAAACCCTTCGTCTGCAGTGTAATAGAGATATGGTGGCATCGATACGATTTCTATTCCGTTGATGAATGCGTATGCTTCCACGTTAGCGGGGCTTGGAATGAACATTATGTTCAACCCCTGATCACCTTCGACGTTGACGCAAAATTCTCTTTCTATGGTATCTGAGGGATTATCATCAGCATCAGCGGTAACGGATGCATTAAATTCGTGCAGAAGAGTGTAGGGACCAACTTTGACGGAGAAGAGGGCTTTGGAGCGCTCAAAGTTTTGGTATGTAGCAGGGTAGAAATATAGTCGAATGAATTTTTGGCCATTGGTGACCCCCGGGAATACATAGCTGAACTCGGAGCGAGAGAGACGTGCTGTGAGGTAAGGTACAGTCTCCAAGGGTGCAGGTCGAGCGGTTGCAGAGGTAACTGACGCGTTGTTCCGTAGTTGGTTGATGTCTCCTGTCCAGGTTCGACCACCTAACGATGTGGTAGAGTGGCCGGAGAAGCCGCAGGACAGGACGATATTCTCAATAGGAGTATAAGGAGGCACTGAGTCACTGGCAATAGAGATGATGAGGTTGTGGAGCAAGAACAAGAGAAAGACACAGAAGAACATCGACAGCCGGTTAGCCATCGCGCAGATAGAAAGAGGAACAGAGAGTTCGTTCAAGCGAATTAAGAAGAGAAGCCAGAAATCCTACGTTAAGTTGTCATCCTCTTTTTCTGGCAAAAGGATTTAGTGGATCTTAGGCAAGAAAAACGTTGAATGAGAGGATGAGACTTAAAAATCTAAGGAGCCAACATGCCAAGTCAAATTACAGTCATAATTAATATTTTTTTTTCTTAAAGTAGATATTCACGGTGTACATGTTGAGTTTAGTTTGCCAACATGTGCTTCTAGAAACGATACTTTAGCAGTTTGTCGTACTATGTTTTTAACAAAATGCATACTAATTTAAAAAAAAAAAGAGATTGGTATTGGAAATTTTGTTTTTGTAGAAATATTTAACTTGACGATACACTATCCTAGGTAAGAAACCACATTTTGAGGCGTAAGCAGTGACCTTGCCTTACTGAAATTTCTTTTAAGTTTATAATTTCATGTAGGAATTCACACAGAGACTAGAGCACAGCAATCAGCACGAGTAGGTATCCTTTCTTTTCCTCCTTCTCCTCTTCTCTGATTCCTTTCTTTTGGCAGCTTAAGTGGGATAGAGTGTGGAAGCACCCGCTAGGGTGGGTGGGGAGTTGGGCACTAATCGCGGATGAGAAAGCTGGGCGCCAGGAGTGGAAAACATCGTGGGCCGGCTAGTGGTATGTTCATCATAAGATAGTGACTTAGTGCTAGAATTGCAATGATTTGGGATGATTATTTCCAGGAATTAAGTGAATTGAGCCGCTATGTAGTGAAGTATCTTTGGCATCCTATTCTCCATTATATATTTTACACAAAAGGTCTGCCGATAACATCCTGCCATCACTAAATCCCCTACCGCTGCTCTTCATCGACCATAAATACGCCACTAGACTCATTCATTTCCATGAACAAAAAGAAACCATGCAAGTTACTGCAAAGAGCGCTATCTCACTGGTACTCCTGGCATTGCTGATGGCTTTAGCTCTTCCAAGAAATTCTTGTGGAGCCATGACCTCTACTTTGCAGAAGAATAACGGCACCACCTCCCATTGTAGTGGGCGCATAGACGAGTGCCTTACAGCGGGCGACGACCTGGATTTGGAGTTCATGACGGGTTTCGGAATGAGCAGAATGCTCGCTGGAGATCCAGAGTACGTCACTGATGGCAGCAAAATCGCATCCAGACAAGCTCTGTGTGGGCGGCCAGGTCAGCCGTATCAAAGCTGCACAACGGGGGAGCACAATACCCCTATAGGCGAACATTGCAAATACAAAAAAAATTCACCCCCTAATAGAGATTGCCCAGTCTAATCAATGACACATGTTGGAGAATATCGAGTAAGAAATTCAAAATCGGTGCGGTGCAACGTTATGACGACCAACTTTGAGTTTCGTTTGTTTGCTCTGAAAGTGAACAGGATGCAGCGTACCTCCAGTTCGTCTAAATCATCTCTCCAAAGTTAGGAGTCTGTTGCTTACGAGTCCCATGATTTTTGCTATTTGTCACCTCTCTTTTTATATTGTAATGTTACCAATGCCGTAATATGAGATTAGTACCTGTATGGTAATGTTGTGAACTAGTAATCTGCGTGGACCATACAAAGGGGAAACAATCTTTTATTTTTATTTTTCTTCAACTTTAATCCTTCTTTTAACAACCAAAGACCTGAATAATAGACGTAATTTACACAAAATTGTACATCCTTTAACATACGTTAAAATTTAAAAATATGATTAATGAATAAATGATGTTTCTTACCTCTTGTACTGGTAAGTATAGAATTTGTTGTTCGATTAATGATGTAGTCTCATGTAAAGGGGAAGATCATATGAAAATCAAGGTCGTCGAAAACTGACATAGAGCTAGTTTTCTGCATGTTAGAAAGGCTCAAGGAATGCTTTTCAAACGCTGACATTGGAACTTAATTTCGACTCTGATGTTTAAATGACCTCAAATGTGACATTATTACTCGAATGACCTTCCAACGAAGCATCGAATGTGAACCCAATTTTAATGTCACTTGGTTTTTTAATGATAAGTTTTTATGTATGTAGTATAGATTCTGGCTTTTGATTTTGTCGGGAGGGATGGGTTTGGAGATCTTCCTCCTCCTAGTCACATAGGCAAACTACCCTCACTCTCCCTGGGTTTATTATTTTTTTGAATTTAGATAAAATATTCACGGCTGTATCAATTTTGTTCAATAGTATAATAGTTAAATCGAGTAAACAGAAGTAACAAACTCGTTAGCTTATGTAGAAAAACTCCAAAGTGGTGTAGAAAAACCATAGGACTAATTGAAATATCATTTTTCAATATAAGCAAATTGAGTTTACAGTAATTATCAAATATAACTCAAATGAATAAACCTATCTCTCCGTATGGTTACTTATCGGTTGGATTAAGTCATATTATTAGCCTTTAACCCAGATTAACAAACTAACATAAAAAACAACTTCATAAAGTCAAGCCATATTCAGTAGTTGTCTCATTGCTAACCTCAGTTGGGTGGGATGCTCCCCTGAACCCAGTTTCATCTTCAGGTGATGGCTGTGTTTTGGCACATGGCCATTGCATCTCCATGACCACTTCTGGCTGTAAGGTAGGCCGCACAAATGAGAGTCTTTTGATCCTCTTCTTAAGAAGCTGAATAGGTCCACGGTGAATCCTAGTTGAGGGTTTTTGTTCTCTTGCTTTGAGGGCTTTGTTTTTGCGCGCAACTATGACCATCCGCCTATGATCATGAAGCATGATGCACTCTCTTGGGACAAAAAGCCTTTTAAGTTCTTTTATTTTGTGGCGGATCATCTTATCTCCTCCCCCTGGTTGAGGAGGTCTTGTGGACTGTGGCTTCAGGTTCTCCCATGCCTGGCAGTTGAAAGGCCTAAAACGGTTCTAACATGCTAAATAAGGATCGTTCTTTTAACATCTCTATAGAAGGTTTGGATCTGTAAGGAATAAGATTCCAATAAGAATCCATATTTCCAATAAGATTCCAAGCTAAGACAACTCTAAAGCTTTTTATTCTCAACAAAGCATGGCCATTGTTAATGATTTGATGCAAGGCCGTAAATTTCATTTTTATTTAAGGGCTTCTTCTTAAGGATGTCAATACCACTTGTATCTCTCGCTGTTATACTATATATAAGTGCATAGTTAAGGTTATGATTAAGATTGGCAGTTAAAAATCCGAAGTTAATCATTAACTAAATACATCCTTAGATTTCCCTAAAGTAGGCTCAATGTATATTATATGGGGGTTTATTAAGGTTGTTCTGAAGGCTATTGATGTCCCACTAACAAAGTCTCTTGCACTACAAAGAAATTCCTAGCCTCCGGCTTTCCGCTAACTCTAATGGTGAGCATGATGAGTGTTTTTTGAGAAAACGAGGTCTTTGCAAAGGGTACCCAAGGTCACCTTATGCTTTGTCCTTATTATGCAAACTTTTTCAAGTATCTTAGACTTCTATCTTTAAAGGGAACTTTGATTTTTCATTGAAGAGATAAAAAAAAAGAATACTTCTCACTTTTGTTTTGTAGGAAATCTTCTTGTGCTTGGTAAATGTGATCATACTTCTATAGAGTTTATTAGGAACATACTAGCTAAAGTTAAAAGATCTTTTAGGTTTTCAAATAATTCTAGCAAAATTAATTTACATACTTTTGAAGTTTACCAAAACAATAGAAAGCCCTTCAAATGGGAGATTTAGTCTAGGTCTATTCCTATTAGATATCTTGGGATTCCCTCATCTCTTCCAAGTTGAGAAAGATGGATTCTCTCTTCTCGTTGACAGGACTACCTCGAGGCATAAGGAGTTTGACATTCAGTTGCATCTCTTATGCTAAAAGAGTTTAGTTGGTTAAAAACATTTGGTTTTCCATCCCGCTTTCTTGGTCACTCCATCTCATTTTTCCTAGAGGAATTGCCAGTATATCAAGCAAGTTCTTAAGGCCTTTCTATGGAAGGGAGTGAATGGGTGGGAAAGGGATGGTAAGGTGCTTTGGTTATTCTTTGCTTCGTGAGAAAAATGGAGGCTTGTGACAAGTTAATTTTAAAAGTTAATTTTAAAAGAAAAATAAATCTTATAACAATAAAAAGTGGGCTACTTATTATATTTTCTTTTCCTCGTTAATATATTATTGTACATGAAAGAAATATGGGAGGCATCTTGTGATCATTACGGTTTTCAGAAACCTTTCTCTTGTATCAAATCAACTCTTAAATTTTATTATTTTCTTTCAAGTCCTCTATACTCTTATTTAGGATTTTTTTTGTTGCATAAAGTAGAATTAAGACAAGATTCTTCTCCTATTCGAGTCAAACAAAGATTTTTTATACAATCCCTTTTAATAGTGATCTGTTGTATTTTTTTTTTTATCTCTAGTTTATTTCTAGTTGAATTTCACTTTCACCAAGTCATTCTTATTCGTTTAAGATTTAAATGGTTCTTTCACTGTAAGGCTCTGCCTCACGACAAAGCGAAAAAGATTGGAGAGAAACAAAGAACAAGAGGCTTTTAGGGAACATTTTCTTGAATTCTTTACACAGTGATTTCCCACCAAACACGCATAACTACAAAAGAGGGCTACATAACCACACACTAATGAGTATTGCCTACAAAAGGGTATGGGCTTTTACAAGGCCCAAATCAATAACATATGAACGAAAAAAGCCCAATGCACCTGAGACTCAACATTTATTATATCTTCAAATCTTTTAACAAAAAAGTTTAACAATTATCACCCGGGAGCGGCAGTACCAGAGAACAGAAAACAAGAAAAGGGACAAAACCATGTGAGGGGGGTCTGTTAGATTATCAATCAAGAAACTCACGGGTGTGGTATTGGCAGAAAGGTGCTGCACTCAATCACTCAAGACATAAGCAGCCTGACTCCATTGCTAGTACAACGTTCACGAGGAACAAAACCAAATACACTAACAGAATCGGAGGCTGTACAGCTGCACGTCATATGTAGACACGGCCTTCGCAATGATCTGTCTTTGTGCCGTCTGCTGCAATCTTCCCTTCACTGTTCTTACTTGGTGCAGGAAGAAAGCTTTTAACTAAAGCAAGTTTGGGGGAGAGGCAAAGTCACGGGTCTCCCATGTCCGGCTTGGCAAATATCCAAAATAAGTCAATATCATGTCAGCAGGGTCGACACTGTATTCCTCCTTTAGCATTCGTCAGGATCTAAAGCTTCTTAGCGCTGTAATTTTGGGCTTATTGTCCACATGGATCCCGCGCGGACGAAGGGTCCCCGCCGTTTTGGACGTTAAAGTCGTTGCACTCTAAATATTTCCGTGGGGCTGTAATTCTGCTTTGCACACTTCACACACACAAGAAGAAAAAACAGTAAAGAGACAGGAATGCCGAGTAATCAATTAAGGAGGTGGAAAGGTGCTGTCACTGACGATTATAAAGGAAGCCGCAGTTAATTATCCTCGTACTATATTATAGAAGGCAGGAAACCATCCGCATCACAATATGCTGTAGGGCTGTCCCGCACCATGTTGCGGAGTGGTTTTCTTGCCATTTTGCTTAAATTATCTGAATAATCATGTCAAACAAATCGAAAATTTAACTCCTCGGAGGTCTTTAAATTCGCAATCCATCCGCCACTCATTCATTACCACTCTCCGCCCACAACCAGTTCCACTACAACTCTCAGGCGCTGAGATGAAGGGAAAAACAGCAACGAGTCCCTTTCTGGGACTCCTCGTGATGCTGATGATTTTGCTGCACACCACTCCTTGCCGAGCTACTACGACTACTTTAAATGGCACCTCCCCTTACCACCGCCGCATGGAGGAGGCAGAGTTCATGTTTGTTTCGGAAATGACCAGGATGCTCCGTGGCAGTGATCCCGTCACTGACGGCATTTACAACCCTAACAAAGCAGCAGTTCCTTGTAAGGAGGACAGTCTGTATAAAGGCTGCCTTCCCAAAGACAATGGAAAGCCGGCATCCTGTCGAGGTGTCTACGATCGCGGTTGCGGCTCCTAATACAGATTGGTTTTCAGTTTTTTGTTTGGGCATTTTCAATTTGCTTTTCTTACTTTAAGCCTTTTACCGTCAGCTGAAAAAGGGTGAACGCTTTTACTTTCTGTAGGTTTAGAACAACGCGGTTATTGCATCTCAGTGAAAATGAATAGCCCTCGCAGTTGTATCCACAAAATAAAAGAACAATTCTTCGACTATTTCTGCTTTATATCTTTACTTTTGCTTATTGTTAGACAGACTTTGAATCAAGTTATCAACAACATTACTGTGAACACCCAAGGCGGCCCAAGATGACCTACTCTTAGAAAAGGTAAGATCGGCCCAGAAATGGTTTTGGCATCAAAATATATATAAGCTTGAATTTTCCTGTCGCTCCATGTTCTTATGAACCCGGACTAGGCCAGCCCAACCTGGCACATAGCACATAGCCCATACAAAGTTGACGACAGTTCTCAAAAAACAACAGAAAAATGCGAGTTAAACAACTACATTTTAGCTTTGAGAAAAATAATGTTTTTTTAGACTTTTAAGAATGAGATATTTATTTTGAATAATCATGAACAATTAAGACGACTTAGTTGTCTGAAAAACTCAACTGTGAAGAAATATATACACACACATAAAGTCTTATGAGTTGAAGAAATGCCGCCGCCATCTGCAAAAAAGCATAAGAAGCTTTTAGAATTGGTTGGGTTATACATGAAGATGCTCTGCCTTAAAGCAATCCTAATGACATACTAAAATATAACTATATTACCAAATGGCGTATAATAATGTAACTACGTTATCAATTAATATACTAAAATATTTGAATAATTAGATCAAACAAATCGAAAATTTAATTCCCAGGAGGTCTTTAGAATGCAATCCATCGGATGCGAATCATTCATTACCAGTCTTCGCCCACAACCAGTTCCTCCAAAACCTCATAAAGGCGTTGAAATGGTGGGAAAAACAGCAACGAGTCCTTCATTGCAATGATTGGATACGAGTCATCCTGCACTACCACTTTCTACGTAAGCTCTTAGGGAGAACTTGAACTTTAATAATATATTACAAAGTATATTCACACTTTAAAAGGAAGAACAAATTTATATTTAATCAATTACACATACTCACATCTTAATAATTTAAAACCAAACACTCACATAGCAATATATATGACAAGTCTATTTCTAGCTACACTTGAATAACGTCTGAAATACGAGTTTTTTTTTTTTAAGCTTTGATTTCTGTCCTCGTTTAATTCAATAATTTGTTTAGATGTATGTCTACTGGCGTCTATAAACGCCTTTGCTTAGGGCTACCTTTAATGAAAAAAAAAATGGAGTAGTATAAATGAAAAATAGTAGTCTTCAAAGAATGGACAAAATCATAATGCAACAAAAAACTTGCGTAAACACTTTTTGGGGAAGCTGAAAATATAGTTTGTTTTATAAGAGCTACTTTGAAAATAACTCCATTTAAACTCTGCTTTGCGAGAAAAGCAAACATTTTATATTTTCATACTTTTGAATGTAAATGTTATGCCTTAAATAATGGAAAAGGATTCTCCTGAACAATTTGATTCTAAAAGTAATGATATCATTTTCTTCTGATATTCTCATTTAAGCAAGGCATATAGAATTTTCAATAAAAAAACTCTAATAGTTGAAGAATCCAACCACGCATTGTTTAATGAATCAAGTAGAAATTCAAATAGCAACATTAGTGAGTCTCGAGAAGAAGATGATCTACAATAAGTCCAAAAAACAAAATCGAAATCGAAATTTGGCAAAAAAAACCTGTACAATTGGAATTAAAAAAGGAAGTAAATGAGTCTTCCTCTCCCGAATTTGAAATGAGGTAGATAAAGAAAGATCGTAGGAGAAGATATGCACTGGATCAAAGCTACATAATAAATGCGTCTATTTAATTTTTTTGTTTCAAATTGTACTAAAAAGAGTAGAAGATGCACTAAAAGATGAAAACTGATGCAACAACTAAATCATTTTAAGAAAAGTAAAGTATGGGGATTTATTTTCTGGACAAAAAAAAATTTATGTTTAGGTTACTAACCAGGTAATTGGAAACAAGTTGGATGAATCAAATAATTAGAAATAAAGTTAAGCTAGTTGCCTAAGAATGCAATCAAGAAGGAATCAACCATAATGAAACTTTAGCACTTGGAAGTCAAAAAGAAGTTATTAGAATGCTCATAGTCTTTGTTGGTTATAAAGATTTTAAAATTAAATGGATGTAAAAGTGTTTTCTTAACTAAAATAATAAAAGAGGATAGATATGCAGAACAACCCCTAAATTTGAAGATTCTTTGCTATCTAATGATTTTTACAAACTCACTAAAGTACTGTATTGTCAACAAACTCAAACGCTTCATATGGAAAGATTCTCATCCTTTATCAAATGAAGGATTTAATAACGGAAAGGTAATAAGGAAATTTATATACTCATAGTTCAATTTGATGTAAATGACATCAATTCAAAGCTACTAGGGAAATACTTTGTTGAGAATTTTCATTCGAGTGGACCTTGTTGTGTTTTCACCAATAGCTATAACTTTTGATTTGATAGTAGCATTTGACCCTGACGCATGGACATTTTATATCCTAAAGGCACAAATTTAAAACCCTACTCCTAAAGTGATGTTGACTATGCAAGATATAAGCTCGATAGGAAAAAAGTAGTGGTGTATGTCCTAGTTTAGATACCATCATAACCTCTTGCATTCTAAGATCCAAACTAATGTAAATACACCTATAACTAATGTTGTACACAAGTTTTTATGGATGAAGCAATAAGTTGTTGATTGTGGTGTTCACAAAACAATATTCCCATAAAATGTAATAAAACAAATGCAATTAATCCTACTAAGAATCCAATACAACATTCTTGAACCAGATGCAAATAAATAAGACATCATTTTATATGGCATCATATTAAAGAAAGACATTCAACTAAAATTTGTTGGGATTGAACGTCAGCTTGTCAACATGTTCACAAAACTTTTAGATAAAGACAGATTCTATTGTCTCAAACAAAGTCTACGCATATGGTCAGGGGGACTTCCTCCCACACCGGTGTCTTGCACTAAGCAACCTTTTGGGTGGGGCAGGCAAAGGGGGTTAGCCACGTGAGGGATCACGTGGATTTAATTACCGAACCCCTAATTGCTGTCACTAAAAGATTCCAGAAAACATAAGGAATGCAAATTGTGAACTGACTCATCCCACATCACTTGTGAAATACAATTGACTTGCTTCCCGATTTGCAGCGCAACGATTCTGACTTAAACAAACTGCAAATTGAGCCCAACAAAGAATATGCCACAAAAGAAATTATTTATTGTATTGACGCAAGTAATACACGTAGTGCATTTTTGAAGAGAGCTCTATTCAGCACGGTTGACGAGGTCATTCTTCCCTTCTCTAATCACTACTCTACTCCAATATTGACATTACCATCTTGCTTCCTCTGACCTAGTCCCAACCCAAACTTGACTGCGCATTTAAAAAAAAAAGTTTAAAATTAAAAATTAAAAAATACTCAAATTCAATTATAATCCTCTCTCACCGGCCTTCAGGATTCAATATCTCAGAGAACACTGCCCCAGAGGACATCAGTCTGCTTGAATCCTGACTGCTATCACCAGAACCCTGTGCTCCACTGCTGTTGCTATTTGTACTTGACACTTTTCCACCGCTGCTTCTAAAGAGATCATCACTGTAATCAACATTGGATTTGGGTAAGAGAGTTTTTTCATCACCCTCTGTCTTAATCTCAACCCCATCAAGTTGGACATCTTTCTGCACATTCTCCTGCAGGTGCAATGCAAACTCAAGGCCCCACACCACATCATTCATCGATGGCCGTTCCATTCCGTCGTCACTCAAACAATTCACTGCTATCTCACAAAACTTGTTCAAGCACTCGGGCGCAATTTCACCCTTTAAAGTTGGTTCAACAATCTGGTCGGTCTTTCCACTGCAATGGCTCTGCCGGACCCACTCCACCAGGCTGACTTGCGTCTTCTCCGCGGTGCGGATGATCGGTGGCCTTGCACACAGTACTTCGCACAAAACCACCCCCAATGAGTATACGTCAGACTTCTCGGTCAGCTGTTGACGACGGTAGTACTCCGGGTCCAGATATCCGACACTGCCCTTCACCACTGTGCTTACGTGCGCCTTGGACATGGTAGTCGGGCCCAGTTTCGACAATCCAAAGTCTGACACCTTGGCCTCCCATTTGTCATCCAACAAGATATTTGTTGTTTTCACGTCGCGATGAATGATTGTGCGCTTTGCGCCCGAATGAAGGTAGTTCAACCCAGAAGCTGCACCGATGCAGATTTCAAGCCGCCGCTTCCACGAAAGTGGAGGATTACTGGTGTTGTAGAGATGATCACGGAGAGTCCCATTGGACATATAATCATAAACAAGGATCATCTCGTTGCCATCGTTGCAATATCCGATCAGAGAAACGAGATGGTGGTGACGAAGCTGGGAGAGCATCTCAATCTCGGTCTGAAACTCGTGAGCCCCCTGTTGGGAACCGGGTTTCAACCGTTTGATTGCAACTGGGTTAACCCCACCATCAATGTACCCTTTGTACACGTTACCGAACCCTCCGACGCCAATAATGAAAACATCGTCAAAGTTGTTGGTCGCTGCTCTAATCTCAGCAAGTGAAAAGGAACGGCACAGAGCCGAGGGTAAAGGTGACTTGTGGGTCTTCGTTGACTTGGTCGTCGAGAAAAAGAATGGACCCCAACGACTGGTCTCATCACTGGAACCAGGATCCTTGACTTTCTTGCGCCGCCGGTAAATCAAGAAACCCACAACCGACAGCGCAAAAAAGCCGGAAACTCCACCACCAAGTCCAGCAACTAACGTTGTACTGCTATGCTTCAACTTTTTCTGCTGTCCCGGTGGCACGACTGCTCGAGGGGTCAGGTCGGGATTGGATCCGGCGAGATTGCGATCGGAGTCGCTTACCTTGAAGATTTCAACCCCATTCAAGATTGCATCATTGTAACTAGTCCGCCAGTCCATCGGGTGTGCCTCTAGAGCGATGGAGAGGTTCATTTTCTTCTGGCCTTCTTTGCCAAACATCAAAACAGCGTAGTCTCTGTATACCGGGACGCCATTTCCACCACTCCAGATTATCACGCTCGCTTCTTCCTCAGCAGTTTGATTTGCAATAAAAATAAGGAACAATCTATCGTCTGGCTGAGTAATCTGTGCTTGAAACTCGCAGAAGTGTAGCCTGACAAGATACACAAACTTGGAATCTACGGAGAACTCCCAGGTAAGATTGTAGCTCTTGTTGATATTTTTATTGTTCCCCATGGTGATGGCAGTCCGATAGACGTCTTCCGGTGCTGTGTATGCAGGTGTGTTCTTGGTATACCTTATTTCAATTGTTTCGTTAACATGTGTAATACTTGATCTAGATATTCTCAAGTAGTTGCTATCCGGTGTCCAGCTCCGGAACATGCCAGTGTCATCAGAGGGCGAGATGAAGCGCCCTCCAACATTTACTCGGTATACCATCTCGAGAGCAATATTGTTACTGATATCGTACGAGGTCTGCCGCCCGATGAAATGAGCAGCTCGATCGTAGGATGGTGTGTAGTAGAGATTGGTAGGCATCAACAAGATTTCAATTCCGTTGATGAAGGCATATGAATGAGAATCGGTCGGAGTGAAGGTTATGTTCAACCTTTGATCCCCTTCGATGTTGACACAGTACTCCCTGTGGATGACGTCCTGGTGATCAGCATCTGCATCTGCTGTAAGTGAAGCACTAAAATTGCGAAGAAGAGTAAAAGGACCGGCTTTGACAGAAAATAAGGCTTTAGAGCGCTCAAAGTTGCCGTACGAAGCCGGATAGAAGTATAACCGTATGAATTTTTGGCCGGGTGTGACTTGGAATGTGTAGGTGAATGCGAAGATAGAAAGCCTAGCTGTGGCATAGGGTACTTTATCACCTGAGGAGGATTGTTGAACAGGCTTTGCGGTTTGAGATTCCTGGTTCCGTGATTGTTCAAGAGGGAAGAATCTTGAGTCCACGTCTCCAATCCAGGTCCGGCCGTCGAATGCCCTCGAATTGCCAGACGAGCCACAGTTGAGGGTAATATTTTCGATTGGTGTGTAAGGAGATGGCGAACCACCAGCGACGTTGCTGGTCAGGAGGTACAGCCAGAGGGCTAGGTGGAGAGGGGTAAGATGTGGTAAGACGCGTGTTCGGCTTTGGTTCCACATTGGGCTCCCACAGAGAGGGAGAGGAAGCATAGAGAGAATCTGCTTTATAATATCAAGTGCTTAACAGGGGATGCGCCCAGTACCGGCGGTACATATTGGACAAGCAGCTCGTCAGAATTTCATAAATGGTTCTCCCAAATACAACGCAAGCCAGCAGTTTACAAGCTTCAGTATATGATTTTGTCCTTCTGTTTCAATTTCCTTCTTCGTATTCAAACATCTGAAGTTATTTGCAGATCATTAATAATTGGTTCATTTATCCTTATTACATCGATTTGATTTACCAAATTAAACATAACATAATAAATGCTTCGGCACATGAATTGTTCTTCGTTTGTGTTAAGAATGTCACGTGTTTTGATGCAAGTGAGTTGATTTCTTATATTTCATTAGAGATTATAATATAAAGAAATTATCTTTTAGTATGATTTTTTTCTGGATTTTAAACTGTCATTAGAGATTGCGATATATTTTGAAATAAAGTAATAATTACCTAACTTGCAAATCTTTAGAGATGAAAATAGCAAAGTTATGGCTGTGGACGTAGGAGTAGGGCTCCATCAAAGGCTGGAAAAATCTTCGGAGAAAATCTACACAAACATCGTACATGAAAAGTTGAAATGCATGACTAGTCTGCCTTCGAAGAAAAGAAAAGAGTTGTCTTTTCCGGGCAGAAAAGTCGTACTGCAGAGGTGTTGATGCTATCCCTCACGGCACTCTTAAAGCAAATCTCAATGGCTGCAATTTGTCCTGTAATAGTTGGAAGGCGTCATCGCTTGGAAAGTTTGAAAAGGTTACCGCTCAAATATGCGATTCAGCATTGATAATTTGTCAGCTTCTGTATTAGTTTTTGGTGCATGTACACATTATGTAGAGCTTGTAGATAGAGAGCTAGATGAGTGGCTGCAGACGAGATAGATTTTGGTTGATGGTGGAAAGAGTTATCCATAGTGTGAGAAGCAACTTCAGGATTTAACCTTTTGTCATATGTCATTTTTGTCCTTCTCAAGAGAGAATTTATCCTTGATGAATTGTTGTGGCTTAAGTTTATTTTCAATCTTTTTTTTTTTTTGAATAGATAGTATATTGGAGAAAAAAAAAACTTAGTTCAAATAACTTAAGGACAAAGTAACAAAGGTTTATTGCCTAAACAAGGAGACAAACTTATCACTTACACGCTAAATGTTTCGCACAAAGCAAAATCCAACAAAGTATTCAAATGAAAGTTTCAAGAATCTTTGAACGAAGATTGTTTAAATTTATAAAGCTATATGATTTCATTATAACTGATTTGTCCCTCTTTATAAGTATACAAACAATCTTCTCTTTGAAAAATTGATTTTTTTTTTAACGAAAATAATAATAATAAAATAAAGAATCACCTTTTCCACAAACAAGATTCTTCTTTCATACATTAAGGTTATCTATTCTTTTATACCATTTCTCCAAATTTCTTTTGGATCCAACTATAGAGCTCTATTTTTTTTTTCTTTTAAAGCAAAAACCAATCAATTTTTGGAGGGTGGAAGAAAGTAATTTTAGATAGAAGTCCATAATTTAGTGGCTTGAGATGGATGATCAAAACTCTAAATTCTTGCTTAATGCGGTGGAAAGTTTCCGTTGTAGTAGGAAGATTCTATTTGTTCTAATGATAGATCATTAATAAGCTAGATAAGCCCGCAGACATTAAAATAGAATTTGTGATATTTCGTCAGAATCTCCTTAAGAATAATTTACAGTATCCTTTTATTGACTCAGACATCTTGTTTAGAATTTAACATAAAAAGTTTGCTACCAATCAAAAGGTAAGCTTTTCTTCAAATGTTTTTTTTTTTTCTTTTGTTGAGTAAAAGACGTGCGAGAAGTAGGATGTCAAACGTGTGATATCTTTGGTATTAAAGCTACGAGTTCCAATTGAATCTCATGGCTACCAATGCCTTTCCTAGGATGCCATTGATGACAAAATCAGGTATTCCTTGTCTTTCCATATTTCCAATTCCACTAGTGTCTTTTGCCGTAATATTATTTATAAGTGCCTTGTTAAGGTTGTGGTGAGACTGTGTCTCTGTCTTTGCTGCAAATGTTCGTCTTATTTAGAAATGGACAATGATGCCTCTAGTGTGCTTCAACTTCTCAACTACATCCCAGCCTCTCTATAAAGCTTTTGTTTGTATTCTAATTTAGTACGTTAATTATACGTGAAAGTATTTTGTTTTATTATATGTTAGTTTTAATGAAAAAATAACCTTCTAAGATAATATTAAAGCACATATTCATGTAAGATATTTAATTACTCGTGCATTGTATACTCGAAAGACATGCTTTTCCAAATTACATTAACTTCTTTGTATGTAGATGTATTTTATTTTCTTATAAGTTAATTTTAAAAGAAAAATGAACCTTCTAACAATAAAGAGATGGCTACCTATTATATTCTCTTTTCCTCATTAATATATTATTGTTCATAAAAAAATATAGGAGACATCTTTTGATCATTACAGTTTTCGTAAACCTCTCTCTTGTATCAAATCAGCTCTTAAATTGTATCATTTTCTTTCAAGTTCACAATGTTCGGATAAAGTTGAATTTAGACAAGATTCTTTCCCTATTCAAGTCAAAGAAGGATTTTGTATACAATCCCTTTGAGTAAAAACTGCTATATTTTTCTATCTCTAGTTTATTTCCAGTTGAATTTCACTTCCACCGAGTCATTCTTATTCGTTTAAGAATTACATGGTTCTTTCATTTGAAAGCTTCTACCTTACGACAAAGCCACAAAGATTGGGAAGAAACAGAAAACAAAAGGAATTTAGGGAACGTTTTCTTGTATTCTTTACACAGTAATTTCCCTCAGAAAAAGCATAACTACAAAAGAGGGCTATATAACAACACACGAATGAGTGTTACCCACAAAAGGGCATGGACTTTTACAAGGACCAAATTAATAACATATGTAGGAAATAAGCCCAGTGCACCTGAGCCTCAACATTTATATCTTCAAATCTTTTAACAAAAATTTTCAACAATTATCACCCAGGAGCAGCAGTGGCAGAGAACAGAAAACAAGAAAAGGGACAAACCCATGTAAGTGGGGTCTGTTAGATTATCAAAAAGAAACTCACGGGTGTGTGGTATTGGCAGAAAAGTGCAGCACCCAATTACTCAAGACATAAGCAACCTGACTCCTTTACTAGTACAACGTTCACGAGGAGCAAAACCAGCCTCTGCTATGATTTGTCTTTGTGCTGTCTGCTCCAATCTTCCCTTCTCCGTTCTTACTTGGTGCAGGAAGAAAGCTTTTAACTAAAGCAAGATCAGGTGTGAGGCAAAGTCACGGGTCTCCCATGTCCGGCTTGGTTAATATCCAAAAATAATTCCACATCGTGTCAGAAGGTCGACGCTGTACTCGACGTTCTGCATTTGTCAGGATCTAAAAAGCTTCTTAGCGTTGTAATTTTGGGCTTATTGTCCGCATGGATCCCGCGGGGACGAAGGGTCCCCGTCGTTTTGGATGTTAGAGTCGTCGCACTCTAAATATCTCCGTGGGGCTGTAACTCCGCTCTCCGCACGCTTCCACACCAGAAGAAAAGACACGAAAGAGGGCACTGCCGCGGGGTAATCACAATTAAGGAAGTGGAAGGTCTGTCACCGATGATTATAGAGGCAGTCTTTAAATAGCAATCCGTCGGGTGCCACTCATTCATTACTAGTCTTTACCCACAACCAGTTCCTCTAAAGCTCTCAGAGGCGCTGAGATGGTGGGAAAAACAGCAAGAACTCCCTTTCTGGCACTCCTCGCGGTGCTGGTGATTTTGTTTCTCATCACTCTTTGCGTGGCGACTACTTGAATTGCCACTTCCCCTTTGCTAAACTTTTGTAGGGACTGAACATCATCCTGCTAACGTTTTCACTAAAGCTTTTGATGAGAACAGACTTTACAGGGTAAATCGAAGTCCGGGCCAGTAAACAGGAATAGAAAAAATGATGCTGTAAAAACAGGACTCTAAACCATTAATTGTTGGGATACCAAATTCCAGAAGTCATAACATTATCAAAAAGAACTACAATCAGCTTGAGAAGAACTCGCACATTCTAAAATTATGAATTGGAGTTACTGTTAGACGTGGGTTCGTCCCTTCCCTTCTAAAGTTGGCTTGTGAAATGCAATGACTTGCTTCCTGATTTAGTCCTCAAGGATTCTAAATAAAGCTGAATAATAGCTTGCTGTATATAATAGTTCGTTGTAGCTTGACACACGAATTACTGGAGACCGTTTCTTTCCACGTACAAACTCCAATGTTCGTCAATGTCCAGGAATTTTTACAAAACCCTGTTGGGAAAGCAAAGTCAAACAAGCGGCAGCAACGTCTCTCCCGAGTCCTTCCCAGTTTAACCCCTTATAAACGTCAAAGCAACGGCCAAGCTATAGGTCATAATTAAGAAGATGTATTATGTATAATTATTAAGGGCATGGCAGGAATGTAGACGAGGGGTTAGCCAACCTTCTGTTTCTTGTCACGAATAGTCGCATTTGGACTTCACTACCAATAATTAAATATACTGTTGCACATATTTGTCGGACTTGCTTCGGTTATTCTACAGTGTTCGTTGTCCGGAACAGCCAACAGAGAAATAAAGGACAATCATTGTAAAATCCAATGTCCATATAAACATACCCTCGAGGACCATTCCTTCGCCACCGTTCACCCCCAAGTTTCTCTCAGAACTCACTCCCAGGCGACGAGATGAAGGGACAAGCAGCGCACAGGGTTCCCTTTCTGGCACTCCTACTGATGCTGATGGTTTTGCTGCACAAAAGCTGCTGTGCAGCGGCCGTTTCAATGGAGGAAAATGCCACCTCCCCTCCCGTTGGTCTTCTGGACGAACTAGAGTGGATGTTTGATTCGGAAATTAGCAGAATGCTTATTGACTACAAATCCTTCCAAACTAGAGGCACTAGTAATCGTAACAAGCCTGCAGTTCCTTGTCGGCCACGGTATGACGGCTGCTTTCCGGAGAAAAACAAAGTCGGCAAAGGAGAACGTTGTATCCCCTATAAACGCAATTGCAAATAGTATGACTTATCTCCGGCCTTGCTTGAACAAGATTTACTTTGTGTTTTTCTATAATTCTTTCGCGTCTTTCTTCTTCGTTTCTTCTTTTTCTCTGTTTGTTGCATTACCAGTTCAAGCGTGCGTCTGTTGACGACTGTGAACGCTTCTGTTTATTCTGAAAATAGAATGCCACCGGCACTCCATCTCTGTGAAAATAAAGCCAAGTAAATCTTGTATGTCCATCAAATAAAGAAAGCTTCTTCGATTACATTTTTTTTCCCCCCCAATTTTGATTTATTATGAGAATTTCACTGCAAGCGACGTCATCGATAACATTACAGTAAAACACCAGTGAAGCAGAAATAGCCCAACCGACACTAAAAATGACATGACAATTTGGTTCGGCAGAGACCATTAAATGCAGGAGACCGGAATCATCTAAAAGCGAGTTGAGGCAGTGGAAATTCTTAGTGGTTCTGAAGCAGTCACCTCCACCATTCAAGTTTCTTAGTAAATGATAGTCTCTCTTTACCCTTGTTGATGTTATACATGGTAAATAGCAGCAAGAACCACCGGCTCAGGTCTGGAGTAGTTCTCTAAAGTCCCATCTCCATCTCACGCATTCGGATGTCAAAACCTAAAACTCAGAGGTGAAAGGCAGTATCTGTTCTCAATTATGGAGCATCTTATCATTAATCAAATCCACTAGTCATGGAGCATCTAGAATGGAGATGGCTCTTCAAGTCAGTGTGTTTTTTCCCCCTCTCATTAGTACTAGAAGGAAAAAGAGAATTATTAAAGCAAAGATGATGACAAAGGCCGCAAATAAAAGAAGTACACTAATTGGAAGACAAATAGTGTAAAAGTGGCAATGAGAAAGGGGGTTAATTATTCATACACTGTGGCCCAATATGCCAGCATGATGTACTTCGTGTCATTGTCTAGGTACGCTATAGCGACAACGGCTCACGTGCCTCGACCTTCAAGTCTCCCGGTAATCGAAGTACAAAAATAATTTTGCATGTCGTAAAAGTCACTGTTTTGTATTCTGTTTCTAATGATCATCCAGATCCTCGCGGGTTAATCCTCATTTTTCCATATTATATCAAAGGGTTACCAAAATCACGTAGCTTGTTAAGGAGTTTTTGCTCATAGGGCATGACGCCTGATTTGAATCATAATATGTCGTTAAGCTTCATCTCACCACTTGCTGGCTCAAACAACCAGAGTCCTAAGCATTCTTTAATATATTTGAGCACTGTCTTTTATGATTCTAGATGAGATTATTGGAAACATGTACGAATGAATTTAATAATTACACCATATAGCTTATTTTAAACCTTGTCATTGTCAGGTATATCAGTTTCCGTACAGGTCTTTGATAGTTTGTTACAACTTTAAGACACTCATTTATCTTCTTCGATCCTGAAAGATGATCACAATCTTTAGCTGTCAACTTTAAGTTCATTTCCATTGGTTTAGTGGTTGGTTTCAGAACTCATAATTCAAACTCATAAATCAATTCCAAATCATATATTCTTTGGCTAAAAAAGATCTTTTGTCTTTTCCCAAAGAATGTTTTAATATTCCCAAATCTTTCGTATAAAACTTTAAATTTAAATATTTCTTGAATCCTATAATTATGCCTTCATCATTTTTCATGACCAAAATGTTATCAATATAGATAGGTACCACAATACATTTTCCATGAGCTTGTTGGTGATGAGAAAAATTTTTAGATTATTGATATCTAACTATAGAAGAGTTTAAGAGAACTTCAAATTTCATTGACTCAATACTTGCGTCAAATCATAAAATTTCAGAGGTTTACATACTCTCCCCTTTTTTGTTGATCCCTTATGGCATTATCATACAAACCTCTGTGTTCAAATCTTCCTTATAAAAAAGCGACGTTGAAGTTTATTGAATTCAAAACTCTTTATTTGGCATTAATACATGTAGATATCAAATAAATTATTCTTTAATATCAAATTTATAGGTCACATGTGTTAAAAATATTTTACTTCTATTCATAGATTTTTACTTTTGTTATATAATTTTTTTAATATATTATTTATGGAGAATATGCTGCTATTCATATTTGCTACAGGCTCATGGTTTTTGGCTTCCGATTTTCTCATGCATCTCAGACTTCTTTGACAGTAGTCATGCATTATTTTCTTGGCAAACCATCATTTTCCTGCGAAAATTTAAGATATGGGCTTTGTGTGTTGTATGGTTTTGTTTAGATAATCAAAAACTCACTGAATAAATTGACTTTGAACACCAAGAGAGATGAGTTGTTGAATCAATAATTCATTTGATCATTCCTTGTTCTTAAGAGCTTCATAAGATAGACTTGTCATTATGTTTTCTTTTAATGTAACTGAAGATTTGTGCAACATCATTTTCCTTTTCTTTTCTTTTTTTTTTTAATTTTATTTTGATGGACTCTTAATACTCTTTGAAATCGAAGACTCTCAATCTTAAAAATCGTTAATCAATGTTACCGTCAACAAGCAGTGGATAATTGCATTGATTCAAACATTGTAAATAGAGCTTTTTGAAAGGATGGGGAAGTGAAGAACTAAAGGAGAATGGCGCAAAAATGTACAGAAGAGGAGAAACAATAATGTATAAAGAAAAAAAATCATCATTTCTTCTTTCTATCTTTAATTTTTTTTCTTTCTTTAAATATTAAACAAATAAAAAGAATTCATATTGGTTTCGATTGCTATAATTAGGTAACATCGTTCCCTAAGTATTAGTTCGGAACGACACCGCAAAAAGAAAGACAGAAAAAAAAAAAAAAAAAACGATTACATATTTTTCGTCGCTTTACAGGTATAGAAACACAAACCAGCAAGTTGATGTAAAATGTCCTTTTTAAGGAGAACTTGTTCATCTTCGTTTATCACAATAAAGCTAGGCACTTGTTGGTTTTATGTCTTATGTCTTTGTTTATATCTTCTTATAATTTTTTTTTTTTTTTACTTTCCTCTCATCAAACATACAATATTTCATGAAATTCTTTCATCATCTAAAATTCATGAGACATTTATCAAAAACCATGCAACTCTACAACTAAACCATCAACGGGGCTCATTCAAACAACTAGGTAACCCTCCAAGCAAGCTCTTTTACTAAAATAGCTGGTCCACTTAAATTCATCTATACTTTCTCTATTTATAACGGAAAAACATAATTTTCATAATTATAAGGATGTCCCTGCTTATAATAAGATATCACAATAATATATTTTAACCTTATTATTCTACTAATTCCAACACATGGTTCCCGAGCTCACTTGCTGTTCTCTTTATTGATTTTCTATAGCATAGTTTATTCATGGGTATAGTGAGAGAAGAACACAGGATATAGAAAAGAATGACGCTGTGTACTTAAGGTTCCTTTCCATTAACTATAGGACCCGAAATTGTGAGTCTAATGCCGTCACTAAAAGATTCCAAAACATGAGGGAAAGCAAATTGTCAATTGATTCATCTTAAATCACTTGTGAAATACAATTGACTTGCCTCAAGATTTGCAGCGGAACTCTTTAGGTAAATAAAACAAACAGAAACTTGAGCCCAACAAAGATGCCACAAAAGAAATCATTTATTGTATTGACGCAAGTGATATACGAAGCACATCTTTCGCACTTTACGCACTTACTGAAGAGAGCTCGATCCAGCAAACCAGGTCATTCTTCCCTCCTTTGTTCACCACTCCACTCTAATATTGACATTATCATCTTGCTTCCTAGTCCCTTACCGACATTTGGGATCTATTATCTCAGAGAACACTGGCCCAGACGACATCAGCCTGCTCGAATCCCGACTGCTATCACCGGAACCTTGTGCTCCGCTGCTGCTATTTATACCTGACACTTGTCCAGCGTTGCTGCTCCACATATTATCACCATCATTACCATTGGATTTGGGCAAGAGAGTTTTCTCGTCATCCTTTATCTCAATCTCAACCCCATGAAGCCCGACATCTTTCTGCGCATTCTCCTGTAGCTGCAATGAAAATTCAAGGCCCCAAACCACATCATTCATAGATGGCCGCTCCATTCCACTGTCAAGCAAACAATTCACCGCGACCTCACAAAATTTCTCCAAGCACTCGGGTGCAATTTCACCCTTTAATATTGGGTCAACAATCTGGTCGGTCTTTCCACTGCGATAGCTCCGCCGGACCCACTCCGCAAGGCTGACTTGCTTCTTCTCCGCGGTGCGGATGATCGGTGGCTTTGCGCACAGTACTTCGCATAAAACTACACCAAATGAGTACACGTCAGATTTCTCGGTCAGCTGTCGACGACGGTAATACTCCGGGTCCAGATATCCGACGCTGCCCTTCACCACTGTGCTTACATGCGACTTGGACATGGTATTCGGGCCTAGTTTTGACAATCCAAAGTCCGACACCCTGGCCTCCCATTTCTCATCCAACAAGATATTTGTTGTCTTCACATCGCGATGTATGATTGTTTGCTTTGCGCCCGAATGAAGATAGTTCAACCCAGACGCCGCACCGATGCAGATTTCAAGCCGCCGCTTCCACGAAAGAGGAGGATTACTGGTGTTGTAGAGATGATCACGGAGGGTACCATGAGACATATAATCATAAACGAGGATCATCTCGTCGCCATCGTTACAATATCCAATCAGAGAAACGAGATGGTGGTAACGAAGCTGGGAGAGCATCTCGATCTCGGTCTGAAACTCGTGGGCCCCCTGTTGAGAACCGGGTTTCAACCGTTTGATGGCCACTGGGTTGACCCCACCATCAATGAACCCTTTGTACACGTCACCGAACCCTCCAACGCCAATAATGAAAACGTCGTTAAAGTTGTTGGTCGCTGCTCTAATCTCAGCTAGTGAGAAGGAACGGCACAGAGCGGAGGGCAATGGTGACCTGTGGGTCTTCGTTGACTTGGTCGTTGAGAAAGAAAGTGGACCCCAACTACTCGCCTCATCCCTGGAACCAGGATGCTTGACTTTCTTGCGCCGCCGGTAAATCAAGAACCCCAGAACCGACAGCCCGAAAAAGCCGAAAACTCCACCTCCAACACCGGCAACGACTGTTATCGTGCTATTCTTCGGCTTTTTCTGCGGTCCTAGGGGCACGAGTATTGGAGGGTTAAGCAGAAGTGGATCGGGATTGGATCCGGCGAGATTGCCCCCCGAGTCGCTTACCTTAAAGATCTCCACACCGTTCAGGATTCCATCACTGTAAAGAGTCTTCCAGTCTTGCCGTTTTGCTCCAAGAGCAATAGAGAGGTTCATTTTCTTCTGGCCTTCTTTGCCAACCATTGAAACAGCGTAGTCTTTATATACCGGGATGCTATTACCACCACTCCATTTTATCACGTCCGCTTCTTCCTCAGCAGTTTGATTTGCTATGAAAATAAGGAACAATCTCTGGTTTTGGTCAGTAATCTGATGTTGAAACTCGCAGAAGTGCAGCCTGACAAGATAAACGAACCGCGAATCCACGGAGAACTCCCAGGTAAGATTGTAGCTCTTGTTGATAGTTTTGTTCCTCCCCATGGTGATGGCAGTCCGATAGACGTCTTCCGGTGCTGTGGACGCAGGTGTCTTCTTGTTATACCTTATATCAATTTTTGTGTTAACTTGTGTAAAACTTGATCTAGATATTCTCAAGTAGTTGTTATCCGTAGTCCAGCTCCGGTACATGCCAGTGTCATCAGAGGGTAAGATGAAGCTGCCTCCAACATTTATTCGATATACCATCTCGAGAGCAGTGCTGTTACCGATATCGTACCTGCTCTGCTGGCCGATAAAGGGAACCTCTCGATCCTCAGATGGTGTGTAGTAAAGATTGGTAGGCATCGACAAGATTTCAATTCCGTTGATGAAGGCATATGAATTCGAAACGCTTGGAGTGAAGGTTACGTTCAACCTCCGATCCCCCTCGATGTTGACACAGTATTCCTTGAATATGATATCCTGGGAATCAGCATCGGCATCTGCTGTAAGTGAAGAGTTGAAGCTGCTTAGAAGAGTAAAAGGGCCGGCTTTGACGGAGAATAAGGCTCTAGAGCGCTCAAAGTTGCCGTACGAAGCCGGATAGAAGTATAACCGTATGAATTTTTGGCCGGGTGTGACTTGGAATGTGTAGGTGAATGCGAAGATAGAAAGCCTAGCTGTGGCATAGGGTACTTGATCACCTGAGGAGGATTGTTGAACAGGCTTTGCGGTTTGAGATTCCTGGTTCCGTGATTGTTCAAGAGGGAAGAATCTTGGGTCCACGTCTCCAATCCAGGTCCGGCCGTCTAATGCACTCGAATTGCCAGACGAGCCACAGTTGAGGGGAATATTTTCGATTGGTGTGTAAGGAGATGGCGAACCACCAGCGACGTTGCTGGTCAGGAGGTACAGCCAGAGAGCAAGGTAGAGAGGGGTAGGATATGGTAAGACGCGTGTTCGCGTATCGTTCCACATTGGGCTCCCAGAGAGAGAGAGAGGAAGCATAGAGAGAATGTGCTTTATAATATCAAGTGCTTAAGAGGGGATGCGCCCAGTACCGGCGGTACATATTGGACAAGCAGCTCGTCAGAATTTCATAAATGTTGCTCCCAAATACAACGCAGGCCAGCAGTTTACAAGCTTCAGTATATGATTTTGTCCTTCTGTTTCAATTTCCTTCTTCGTATTCAAACATCTGAAATTATTTGCAGATCATTAATAATTGGTTCATTTATCCTTATTGTATCGATTTGATTTACCAAATTAAACATAACATAATAAATGCTTCGGCACATGAAGTGTTCTTAGTTTGTATTAAGAATGTCACGTGTTGATGCAAGTGAGTTGATTTCTTATATTTCATTAGAGATTATAAAATAAAGAAATTATCTTTTAGTAAGATTTTTTTCTGGATTTTAAACTGTCATTAGAGATTGCTATATATTTTAAAATAAAGTAATAATTACCTAACTTGCAAATCTTTAGAGATGAAAATACCAAGTATTATATTCACCGTAAACCTGTACCGCAGATGAACTCGCCACGTAAGTTTCGTGGCTTTTTCGTGGAACCATGACTTCGAAGTGAGAAGCCTATAAAGCAGTCAATCAGACACCGGAATGGAGAGATAGTTAGACTGGTAGATGGGGAAAAAGTTATCGCTGTGGACGTAGGAGAAGGGTTGCTTCAAAGGCTAGAAAAATCTTCGGAGGAAATACACGAAAAAACAATGAAAAGTTGAAATGTATGACGAGTCTGCCTTTGAAGAAACAGAAAAGAGTTGTCTTTTCCGGGCAGAAAAGTCTCCCTGCGGAGGTGCTGATGCTACCCTCACGGTGCTCTCAAGCAAATCTCTATGGCTGCAATTTGTCCTGTAATAGTTGGAAGGAATCATCGCTTGGAAAGTTTGAAAAGTTTACGGGTCAAATAAGTGTTTCAGGAATGATAATTTGTCAGCTCCTGGGGAAGCCTTTCGTACAAGATTTTAGTTTTTGATGCATGTACGCATTATGTAGAGTTTGTAGATGGCGAACTAGATCAGTGGCTGTGGACGAGATAGGATTTGGTTGACGGGGGAAAGAGTTATCCAGAAAGTCTGAGAAGCAACTTCAGTTTGTGACCTTTTGTCATATTTCTTTTTTGTCCTACTCAAGTGAGAATTTATCCCTTGATGAACTGTTATGGCTTAAGTTTGTTTTCAATTCATTTTGAATAGACAGCATATTCGAGAAAAAATTAAATTCAAATAACTTAAGAACAAAGTACCAGAGTTTTATCTGCCAAATAAGTAGATAAACTTATTGCTTAGACGTTAAATATTTTGGACTAAGCAAAATATTACAAGGTAGTCAAATGAAAGTTTCGAGAATTTTTTAACGAATATTGTCTAAATTTATGAGGCCTTATGATTTCATTATAACTGATTTGTTTCTATTTGTAAGTATACAAATATTCTTCTTTTTGAAAAATGGGATTTTTTATTTAAAAAAATAGTAAAATAAATAATCACCTTTTCTAAAAAGAAATTTTTTCTTTCTATTTTTTGATAAAATTTCTCCATTTTCTGTAGAATCCAACTGTGGAACTCTCCTTTCCTTTTCTTTTCTTTTTTTCACCAAAAACCAATCACCATTTTACAAGAGCACAAAAGTAGTCGATTAGTTTTATGGTAACAAATAATCTTGGAATATGGTTTATAATAAATAATTTTGTGACTTTGACTTATGCTTTAGTGTAGAGTATCAAGAAAACCATGACCTTTAAATATAGTTGGAAGAACTCTTCATGAATTGTCTATCCAATTGAACTGTATGGGGTTCCAAACCACAGTGAGTGTGTCATACAACATCTTGTGACCCTAGGAGAGCAGAAGTTTTTATTTTTAATGATTCTTGTTTATATTTTTAAGAAATTGGATAAATTCTTTTTAGAAATTTTTTCTACTCTTTTCACATGATAAAAGTAAGGGTTTAGCTGATTCCACCACAAGTCTCCTCTGTCCCTTTTTGGGTCGCAAACAAGCCTATGACAAATCATGCAGGCACTTGGGGTGGACCAGTGAAAATAAGGCCAGCGAACCCAAATATCTAAGCTCTGGACCCAGATGTTCGCAGGTGTCATTAAGATTCACTTGTCGTTAAGTTTGTTAATGTAACTGAAAATTTTTGCAACATCATTTTCCCAATTTTTTGTATTTTGATGAAGTCTTATACTCTTTACTGTCAACAAGCAGTGGATAATTGCTTTGGTTCAACCATAATAAATCGAGCTTTTGGAAAGGACGGGGAAAGGAGGAACTCAAGGAGAATGGTCCAAAAATGTAAAGAAGAGGAGAAACATTAGTATATAAAGAAAAAAAGTCATCATTTCTTCTTTCTATCTTTAATTTTTTCTTATTATCTTTTGAATATAAAAATAAAAGAACTCCTATTGGTCTTGATTGCTATAATTAGGTAACATCGTTCCTTAAATATTAGTTCATGGAACCACACCTGAAAGAAAGAAAAAAGAGTAAAAGTTTAGAAACACAAACCAGCAAGTTGATGTAAAGTGTCCTTTTTCATGAGAACTTGTACACCTTCGTTTGTCAACATAGCCACCCAAGAGGAACGGTTATAACTTTGTAGTGGAGTTAGCTAGATAATTTATGTATTTTTTCTCTTGGGTCAGTGATTTGCCTCCATCTCTTGTAATTGTTTTACACATAAAGCACAATCGAACATGGATCACCAGCTCATTTGCGGTTCTTTCCTAATTTTCTATAGCACAATTTATTCCTATCTTTGGTTGGAATGATATAGTTTTGAGAAAAGTTTGTGAGCTAGTAATTTGGAAGATCATAAAACTTATAAGATTGTTTGACAAGTTGTCTAGTTACTTGAAAAGAAAAGAGAACTTGAGCTATTAAATCTTAAGGTGTGGAATAAGGTTTTGATGTGACAGTTATTCTAAAATATCATCAATTATCTGTGTGTGTCTTTATAAAGTAGATGGATTCATAGTACCAAATTATAAGAAAACTTTAGCTATGCATCTTGACATTAAAAAAAATATGACATGTAATTTGAGAGGTCTTCTCAAGTTACAATGAATTCTCACATCTACACTCTCTAAACCTCTTTATTGTTGTAGAAAGACATATAAAAAGTTACACCAAGTTAATGTCAAGGTTGAGTGTCATAACTTAATACATTCAAGTAGAATTCGCAAACACAATTTCAATGAATGATTCATATGTAGAGATAAATGTTTTATAGTAGAAGTGATATCTTGATGATTTTCTTCAATTAACTTGTATTATAATTCTTGTGATTCTTAATTTAAAACCAAGTCACACTTATTCTTTTAGTGTACTTGGACTACACAAACTTGGTGAAATATTCTTGGACAACAATGCTTTCTTAAGATCATCAATGATTAAAAGTATAAACTACAATGAATGATTAAACAACTAAATGAAATAATTTAGCTAAGTTTCTTAAACTTTATGTTTTAGCAAGTGTCTATTGTATATAATCTAAATAAAATCCTAGTTGTTTTTAAAATAAGACTATTAAAATATCAATTTTATTGGCTAGAATTAAAAAAAATAACACATAGGAAAGCATCTCTATTAAGAAATATTAAACTCTTTTAAATGAATATTTTATTACATTATAATTAGAGAATTTTCCAAACTATGTTCTCTTTCAGATGAATTGTACTGAAATATACTATTTAATTTTTATTTTTTTATTTTTAAATAAATAAACTCACATATTTATCAAATAAAATTGTGGGGAACTTATTTGGAAACATCGTGTATTGAGCGAAGAAACGGGACATAGAAAAAGAATGATGACGTAACCTTAAGCTCCTTCCGTTTAGTTATATGACCCCAAATTCTCAGTCACGTGCCGTCACTAAAAGATTCTCAAAAACATGAAGGAATGCAAATTGTCAACTGACTCATCTCACATCACTTGTGAAATATCGAAGTTATCATCTTGCTTACTAACTTTACATTAACAAAAAAAAAAATTACTGAAATTCAAGTATAATCCTCTCTCCGACCTTCAAGATTCATTATGTCAGGGAACACTGCCCTGGAGGACATCAGTATGCTCGAATCCCGACTGCTATCACTGGAACTTTATGCTCCACTGCTATTGCTATTTGTACCTGGCACCTGTCCAGAGCCGCTAATAAACACATCATCGCTGTCATCAACCTCGGATTTGGGCAAGAGAGTTTTCTCATCATCCCTTTTGTCAATCTCACCTCGGTCAAGACTGACATATTTCTGCACACTCTCCTGCGGCTGGAATGCAAACTCGAGGCCCCGCACCACATCGTTGATCGATGACCGCCATTCCGCTGTCAAGCAAAGAATTCCCCGCGATCTCACAAAATTTCTTCAAGCACTCGGGAGTAATTTTACCTTTTAAAGTAGAGAAAAACCGAGATAGAGATGACGTTGATAGTAGATAGCACACACAAACTTAGAACACTTGTATTCCACAAAAGCAGTTTGGACTGCTAGTAAAAAAGTGCTTACTCTTATTTTTTTTTTGGTTTTTAAGTGCTTACTCTTATTGTTATCTCAAACTTCTATCCTTGATTTTCATTGAAGATATAAGTAAGAGAATACTCTCACTTTTGATTTGTAGACAATCCTCTTGTGCTTAGTAAAGTAATCATAGTTCGGAGAAGTTGATCAGGAATATACTTGCTGAAGTTAAAACATCTTTTAGTTTTCACATAATTCTAGCAAAAGCAATTTACACACTTGTGGAGTTTATCAAAACACTAGAAAGCTCCTAAGATATAATCTTGAGATTTATTCTAGGTCTCCTCCTATCAAATATCTTGTGTTTCCCAAATTTCTTGCAACTTGAGAAAGATGGATTCTCTCTTATTGTTGACAGAACTACCTCTAGCCATAAGGAGTTTGACGTTTAAGTTCATCGCCTATGCTAAAAGATTTTTGTTAGTTAAGACCATTTGGTTTTCCATTCAGCTTTCTTGGTTACTCCATCTCATTTTTCCTAAAGGAATTGTTAGATATGTCAAGCAACTTCTTAAGGTCTTTTCATGGAAGGGTGTGAATGATTGGGAAAAGGGATGATAAGGTGCTTGGGACATTTTTAGCCTCTCGAGGAAAAATGGAGTCTTGTGACTTGGCCGGCATTTTAAGCATATTCAGAATATGAGCTCGAACAATGACCATTCTATTTGCTCAAGTTGGGACAGGTCCGTCCTCATTAAAGGTAGGGATACCGGTTTCTTATTTCTCCAGGTGATGTGAGCTTCCTAAAGAGTGTTTGCAATTTCTTCCATGTTAAAGAACTTCTTATCTCTCAATACAAGATGATTTGGTTTCACGGGGTGGACTTTGTATCTCTTCATGTCTTGTGCCAGTCTCTTTTGGGAGGACTCTTGCAGAATATTAATTCTCAATTCTCTAGTAAATTTCTCCAAGATCCTATTGTTCGCATCTTGTTTGCTGCAAATGTTCCATCTCATTTAGAAATGGCAAGAAAGACACTATCCTCTACAAAGAGTAGTGATGCCTTTAGCGTGCATCTCTCAACCATATCCCAGCCTCTCTATAAAGCTTTTGGTCATAGTTGCTTATATAATAATTTATTACAGTAATTATATATGAAGTATTATTTTTATTATATATTACTTTTAAGGAAAGAAGCAACCTTTTAACATAGTATTTAAGTCTATATTCATGTAAGACATTTAATCACACATGCATTCTATTCCAATAAGACATGTTTTTCCAAATTATGTTATATTCTTTGTAAGTAAATGAATTTTATTACCAATTAATTTTAAAAGAAAAATAAACCTTCTAATAATAAAAAGCCAGCTACCTAGTACATTTTGTTTCCTCGTTAATATGTTATTGTTTCATAAAAATAAATAAATAAATAATGTAGGATGCGCTTTTGATCAATATAGTTTTTGGAAACCTCTCTCTTATATCAAACTAGCTCTTAAATTGTATCATTTTCTTACAAGTCTTTTATACTCTTATACATGATGTTCCTTTTGTTGCATAAAGCTAACTTTATACAAGATTCTTGCCCTATTCAAGTAAACCAAAGATTTCTCATACAATCCTTTAATAGTGATTTGCTGTATGTTCTATCTCTAGTTTATTTATAGTCAAATTTTACTTACCTCAAAGTCATTGCTATTCGTTCAAGATCTACATGCTTCTTTCACCGGTTAAGTAACAAAATTTCTTTATTAATTTCTTTTTTAGTGTAGTTTCTGCCTTATGACAAAGCCACAAATATTGGAAAGAAACAGAAAACAAAAGGTATTTGGGGAACATTTTCTTGTATTCTTTACACTGTAATTTTCCGCAAAAAAAAAAAAATCAACTACAAAAGAGGGCTATATAAGAATACACGAATGAGTATTTACCCACAAAAGAGTATGGGCCTCCACTAGGCCCAAATTAATAACACATGAGCGATGACCCCAATGACCCTAAGCCTCAACATTTATGTCTTTAAATTTTTTAACAAAAACGTTCAACAATTATCACCCAACAGGGGCAAGTTTCGCTTTCAACAGCAGAGAACAAGAAAAGGGACACAACCCAAGCGAGGGGTGTCTGTTAAATTATCAATGAAGAAACTCACCGGTGGTATTACTGGCAGAAAAGTGCAGACTCAATTAATCAAGACAAAAGCAGCCCGACTCCATTTCTAAAATGCTTTAATACACTAACAGAATCTGAGGCGGTACAAGTCCACATATGTTACGGGCTTATTTGTTGTGTGGGTCGGGTCATGCTTTTAACCCAAGCCGTGGTCTTATTATAAAAAGAGAAAAGGAGGAAAGGAGGAAAGGAGGAAAGGAGGAAAAGTAGGGAAGCATTGGCTGTTGAATGTTTGGGGTGCGCTCCCGATACTAGCATTGCATATGACGTTGATTTGGTGACACGTTCCCATAAAAGCTATGTTATGTATGGTCACAGTCTCTTATAAGGGTTGTATGTATCTTAATGACAATCTATGAATTTTATTCCTAATAAATTGTTATCAAAGATGGCCGAATCTTTGTTATTAGTTACTAATATAATGGACTTCATTCTTTCATATGGGAAAGGTAAATAGTATGAGTAACCATATAAAGAAATTAATTATTTTTCATTTACCTTTTGAGATAAAACCTAAGTTCGTGGTATCAAAATCAAACTGCAACTCGACTCAATTGACTTTTGATTGTTATCTTCTAGTATGTGGTTAGTAATGGGCCCACCTAGTGGCCCAATGAATGGATTATGAATGGATTCCTAATGTGGGGTTGGCAGGGGCTACCAATTTCGAAGGCTACATGAATTTGGTTGGGGAAAATGTAACGAGATGAACGATGGCCTGAGAGGAATGAAGACAAAGCAAACCCAGAACAGGCCCTCGTGTAGAAAGATTCGAAATCAGAAAGGAAGGTCGGCCCAATGCCGGAAATATTAAGAGGCTGAAACTTCGAGCCGTGTGCAAATTCGCCAGAAAAGAAGAAATTCGGGATTCCGCGCTACTTAAAGCGTCACCGTTAGGACCGGATCTGCCCGGAAGGCAAGATTCGACGTCATAAAGGCCGGATCTGGCGTTAGAAAGATCGCTAAAATGAGGGGCGACTGAAAGGTCGCATGCTGGAAAAGGGCCAGAGGAAGCCGACCGGTCGCACACATGTGCGCCACTGCAATTGGGCGGACCATCCCCGATTTGTCTAGTGGGCTGACACCGGCTGCTCATTCTTCCTCCAAGGAAGGCCGGCCGGATCATTACCGACGAGAAGGGCCTAAAAGGGCGAAATTGCCGTTATTTTGTTTTGGGCCTTAGTTTGTTGAGGCTTTAGTATGTTTTGAACTTCCTTTTGTTAAGCCCTTATATTTTGGACTTACAACCTGAAAGGCAAATTGTTTTTAAGGGAGTGTGAATTGTTACAAGTTTATTTGTTATGTGGGTTGGGTCATGCTTTGAACATTCCAAACATTTAACAAGATCACGGTTCTATGTTTGAAGTATGACCCAGCCCACATAACATCAAGGAAATAGTGATCTCTCAATAAACCATAATGTCATTATAACGTTATGAAGGAATTTAAACAAAAACAATTATGTCCACTGGATTACCATAAAAAAATATTAATTGGATGATGAAAACAATGTCAAGAAAGCATATATTTTTCATATAAAATTTATGTAAAAAAATTTAAATATTCAACTCAAAAGCTAATCTCCAAGTTAGAAAATACTTATTCTATTAAAATTTTACTACTAAAGATCATATATTTAATATAAAACATTTATCCTCTATATGTACCTTCTCATGCTAAATAATATTGGGCTCAAAAGTTATATAGAGTGAAACAAATTTAATATGTATTATGATCTCTTGTTAGAAGACTAATGCAAAAGTTAAAAAAAATAATTTTTTTATTTAAATTTTATCATAAGAAATTATGTATGTGACATGAAATTTTTATTGTACACACAATGTAACAAATAACACACACTCTCTCTCCTCATATATAAGATAATACTTCCCATAAATATCTCTCTATAATAACTTAAATTTTAGTAAGACTTTTTAACAATATACTATAATAACTTCATGTTACATTAAGATATTTACACTGTACACTTATTTCATGTGCCGTCTCTCATCATCATACCGAGACGGTAAACAGCTAGGAAGCCCACAGGTAGCTCGTGCTTTGGTGCGGGAAGAAAGCTTTTTAGCAAAGCGAGTTTCACGGGGAAGGAAGGTAAAGTCACGGGTCTCACAGGTCCGGCTTCGCAAATAAAAAAATCAGTCAATGTCATGTCGGCAGGGTCGACTCTGTATCCGACGTTTAGGATTTCTCGTATGGAAAGTAATTATCATTGCACTCAATTATTGAGGGTGTTGGGGTCCTGTGGAAAGTAATTATCAATTGGGTTGCAGGCAGGGCAATCATTCATTCACATACTGTAGGCCTTAAAGGCTGTCCCCCACTATGTAGCGGAGTGGCTTTCTTGCCATTTTGCTAAAATATCGGAATAATCATGTTAAACAAACCGAAAATTTGGTTCCTCGGAGGTCTTTAAATTCGCAGTCTTCATTACCAGTCTTCCCCCACAACCAGTTCCTCTACAACTCTCAGAGACGCTAAGATGGTGGGGAAAAAAGCAATGAGTCCCTTTCTGCCACTCCTCGCGGCGCTGATGGTTTTGCTGCACACCACTCCCTGCCGAGCCACTGCTTCAAACGCCACCTCCTCTTACCACGGCCTCCTGGACGAGGCAGAGTGGATGTTTGATTCGGAAGTAGGCAGGAAACTGGTGGACTTTGCTCATGTCACCAAGAACACTGGGCAAAATGGACCAGCGGTTCCTTGTCCGCAGGGCAGAGGATACAAGGATTGCATCGACAAACTACACAAAGTTCCCCCAGGAGAAAACTGTGATCCATATTCAAAAAACCGTGCTTGCCCACGATAGATATTTAAAGCGTATATGACAGATCTATGTCAAGCTCCGCTTGAATAACGTCCGGAGTACGCGTTTATTTTTTTCTTCTATTTCCACTTAGATTTCTGTAAATGTATGTTTACTGGTGGCTGTGAGCGCCTTTGCTTGTAATGAAATTAACCCAGGGTCTGATTATAAAGTTAGAATCCAGGAAAGTTGTATCTACTGGGAGACTGCATTCTAATTTATGCTGTTAATGATAAACTCTGTGTAGATCATTTTGTGAATAACTCGGGCCTGAACTGAAGCCCAAATCTCAGATTTTCTTGAGAAAATGATGATTTACTGACAAATAACGTAATGAGTGTATATTTTACATGGCTACATTATACATTTGCAAGCTCATTTAGTAGATTTTGGGGCTATATTTGCTTCCACAATCGGACATTTTCTTTTTCATTTCTTGGGGCATTTTTACAAACTTGTTTGCAATCTTACATAGTATTAGAACAATCCCGAGGTTTTAGGTGTTCAGCTTCCCAAATTGATAAGAAGCAATTTTCGGTTCGTCGGCAAAATTGCTCACTACCAATTCATTTCTGTTGGAACAACTTTATGGCTCTTGATAGAATTGCAAAACCAACCCTGAAAATTAACTTAGTTTTTCATACCTTTGTACATCAAAGCCTCCTATCAATCGAAACCCTAATCTTTGGATTCTCAATCTCAACATCCCAAAACCATGAAACCCTAGTTCCCAAATTTTCCAACTTGCTCTTCATTGAAATTTTTAATCCTTACACGTCCCAATGCCCTTCTTTAGAACCCTGATTTCCAAAATCATCAACTTCCCTCACTCCGAGAAATCCTAATTGAAAACCCCCCAAATTGTTTCCCTTGCGGACATCCTAAATCTACAAATTTCCCAATTGTCCCCTTACAAACGATCCTAATCCTACAAATTTTCCAATTTTTCCCTAATTAACATAGTAGGTATTGGCATTTTTTATTCTTCTCTCTCATTCTGGTTGACTATTGTTTTTGACATTAGTGATCATATTACTACTTAGATTAATTACTTAGAGCATCACGCTTCATGAATTTCAAACCATAAAGTTGTTTGATTGCCTATTGGTAAGACTAACGTAGTCCCCCACACTAGTTCAATTACAATTTTCCCGCAATCCATTGTCTCCACTATGCACTTTATGACCCTGAATTTCAGACTAAGCTCATTTTCGTTTTTTAATTTACTTAAGAAGACAATTTATTCATTATTTTAATCGTAATTTCTATGTGCCTTAGGAGGTATGGGCTGGGAATATGACTAGCAAGGAAAATAGAAATTCACTTGAAAATTATTATTCAAAACTAGAACAATTTTTTTGGACATCTAACGTTCAACGAATTGCCATAAAGGATCTGAAAACCTTATCATAAGAAACTTGAACACGAACAATCTATATCTTTGAACGGCTCAACTATGGTATTGGATTTGAAGAGGCATTCAAACAATCAACCTGACATTGAATTTTGACCAAAATTCACAAATACTAGTCAAATATTACAATCCAAATATCAATGTACAAAGACTAGTTTATAGTACTTGTCATGTTAAATTATCGATCATTTGTAAATTTATTAGTTATAGAAACTAATTCAATTAATTATTTTATTAAATATTCTAACAAATTTAAATTAATACCCACTATATCATTTTTTTTTCTTTTATGGTAGGAAATGACAATAATTTAAACCTTGCAATTTAGTATGCTTTCAAGAAGAAGAAATGAAAAAGGGGACGAGAATGATGTCTAATGTAAGAAAAATTTTATGTCTCAAAGAGGCAAAATAAAAAATTGGATCTACATAGTCAGATTTAAAATAATAATAAATCAAAATTAGCATATAAACAATGAAAAACGTTACCGCTATTACAATCTATTCTATTTGTATCTAAGATCCACAAATGTGGAAAGATCTTCTAGTTTGAGTGCTTATCATTTATTTTCATATAAAAATGTATTAGTTCGATGAGAGAACCTAAGGGAATTATAGCTTTGCAAAATGAAAAACTCGCAACCAAATAGGCTTACTCATTATAGTTTTATTTGGTAAGCCACAATCCACACTAACCAATTCATATTCTATTGAACTATAATTTATGTCTCACTTTTTTTTTTGTGGAAATGTAAATTGGATTAATAAATTTTAAAATACAGATGTATAAGAACATACCCCAATATTACAAAAGTCAATATATCTATAAAAAGATGAAAATTAGAGGCTTCTAAATTTCAATCAAAATAACATTTCCTTGGAAATATTTTATATTTTTAAACAAAAAAGCTCTCCCAGGTACTACTTTCTTTACTTTAACTAAGAGAATATAGATATCAATTACTTTCCCTTAAAAACATCTTCTATTTGGTTAAGTTCATATACAATAAATGCAAGCTAAAAAAGATAGGATCTATGTCTCACTTTATTAAATTAATTAAACCAACTTTAATATAAATCGATCTTTTGGTAAGCCTAATAAAAAAAGGCTAACACCTAAAACTCAAAATCACATAAAAATGATTATTCCTTCTATTTCTTCTTTTAGCAATGATCAAAGAGAAATTAGAATGTTTTATGTTTAGCACCTAGCAAATTCCATTCTACGTGAGTGTCAATTACACCAAACAAGAATAGATTTAAATAAGCAAACAGCACGTCAATTTGGGTCTTCCATGAACTTGAGATGCTGCCAGACAATGAAGGGTATGAAAACAACTTCTACTCACCCACAGATGGAGAGAACAGTTCATTTCTTTATAAATGCTATAGTTGCAAGCTGCATACCTACTTGAGGGTCTTCATTGCCTACATTTCCACGGTAAGTTCTAGTAAACTCTTAATGATCAATTGCAATGTTGTTCAAGTCCTGAAATCTAACTGTCACAACCAATCAAGGCTAAGACCTATTCTGCGGGTCCAAAAAAATCATAGAAAAAGCATGGATATACCTATCAAATAAAACCACACATTAAGCCACTAAAAAGGAAAGGCTATAGCTTTGTAGCGGAGTTAGAAAGTTAATATACCTTTGGAGCAGTGACTTCCCTCCATCTGTTATAATTGTTTTTAATCGAACATGGTTCAGGAGCTCATTTCCGGTTCTCTTTACTTATTTTCCATAGCATAGTTTATAGATTGCCAACACCAAGAAATGTCCTATCGTTGGTCTGAATGGTGTAGTTGTGAGGATCGTATCTGTGAACGTGGTATAGTGAGCGAAGAACACGGGATACAAAAGAGAATGATGCTGTAAACTTAAGGTTTCTTCCTTTTAACTGCAGGACATCAAATTCTCAGTATCATGCCGTCTCTAAAAAATTCATAAGAACATGGGGATTATCACTATCATCTGACTTATCTTACGTCACTTTTGAAATACAATTAACTCGCTTCCAGATTTGTCAGCACTGCGATTCTAAATGAAACAAACTGCAAATTGAGCTTAACAAAGATCGGCACAACAGATATACGGTACAACAGATTATACGTAGTGCAAGTTTCATACTTGCTTACGGGAGAGAGCTCGATCTAGCATGGTTCACCAGGTCATTCTTCCCTCTGTTCACCCTCCTTAGTACTCTAATATTGACGCTATCATCTCGCTTCCCAACATAGTTCCACCCCATAACTTCACTTTGCATAAAAAAATTTAAAAAGATAATACTAAAGAAAATTCAATTATAACCCTCTCTTACCGACCCTCAGGATTCATTTTCTCAGAGAACACTGCCCCAGAGGACATCAGTCTACTCGAATCCCAACTGCTATCGCCGGAACTTTGTGCTCCGCTGTTATTGTTACTTGTACCTGACACTTGTCCGGCGTTGCCACTAAACATGTTATCACTATCATCACTCTTGTGTTTGGGCAAAAGAGTTTTCTCATCATCCTTTATCTCAATCTCAACCCCATCAAGCCGGACGTCTTTCTGCGCACTCTCCTGCAGCTGCACTGCAAACTCAAGGCCCCACACTACATCATTCATCGATGGCCGTTCCATTCCGTTGTCAAGCAAACAGCTCACCGCGATCTCACAAAATTTCTTCAAGCACTCGGCCGCAATTTCTCCCTTTAAATTGGGGTCAACAATCTGGTCGATCTTTCCACTCCGATGGCTCTGCCGGACCCACTCCGCCAGGCTCACTTGCTTCTTCTCCGCGGTGCGGGTGATCGGTGGCTTTGCACACAGTGCTTCGCACAGAACCACACCGAAAGAGTAGACGTCAGACTTCTCGGTCAGCTGTTGACGACGGTAATACTCTGGATCCAGATATCCGACACTGCCCTTCACCACTGTGCTTACGTGAGCCTTGGACATGGTAGTCGGGCCCAGTTTTGACAATCCAAAGTCCGACACCTTGGCGTCCCATTTGTCATCCAACAAGATATTTGTCGTTTTCACATCGCGATGAATGATCGTGTGCTTTGCGCCTGAATGAAGGTAGCTCAGCCCAGATGCCGCACCGATGCAGATTTCAAGCCGCCGCTTCCACGAAAGAGGAGGATTGCTGTTATTGTAGAGATGATCACGGAGGGTCCCATTGGACATATAATCATAAACAAGGATCATCTCGTCGCCGTCGTTACAATATCCGATCAGAGAAACGAGATGGTGGTGACGAAGCTGGGAGAGCATCTCGATTTCGGTTTGAAACTCGTGAGCCCCCTGTTGGGAACCGTGTTTCAACCTTTTGATAGCCACTGGGTTGATCCCACCATCAATATAACCTTTATACACGTCACCGAACCCTCCGACGCCAACAATGAAAACATCGTCAAAGTCTTTGGTCGCTGCTTTAATCTCTGCCAATGAGAAGGAACGACACAGCGCCGAGGGTAAAAGTGACTTGTGGATCGTTGTGGACTCGGTCGTTGAGAAAGGAGATGGACCCCAACTAGTCGTCCCATTACTGGAACCGAGATGCTTCACCCTCTTGCGCCGCCGATAAATCAAGAGACCCAGAACCGACAGCGCCAAAAAACCGAAAACTCCACCACCAACACCGGCAACGATTGTTGTTGTGATATTTTTCGGCTTCTTCTGCGGTCCGGAGGGCACGACTATTGGATGGGTCGGCAGAAGAGGATCGGGATTGGATCCGGCAAGATTGCCCCCGGAGTCGCTCACCTTAAAGATTTCAACACCGTTCAAGATTGCGTTATTGTGTCCGCTCCTCCAGTCTTGTGGGTTTGCTTCTAGGGCAATAGAAAGGTTCATTTTCTTTTGGCCCTCCTGGGTGAACATCGAAACGACGTAGTCTCTTTTCACCGGGACCCGATTTCCACCAGCCCACATTATCACGTCGGCTGCTACCTCAGCCGTTTGATTTGCTATGTAAATAAGGAACTCTCTCTGGTGTTGTTCTGTAATCTGCGGTTGAAACTCACAGAAGTGCAGCCTAACGAGGTACATAAACCTGGAATCAACGGGGAATTCCCACGTGAGATTGTAGCTCTTGTTGATGGCTGAGTTATTCCCCATGGTCACCGCAGTCCGGTAGACATCTTCTGGTGCCGTGTATGCTGGTACCTGGGCAAACGTTAGATTTATGCCTGGATCAGATGGGACACCAAACATTTTATATTGTGTCAAGTAGCTTTGGTCCGGAACCCAGCTCCGGAACAAGCCAGTGTCTTCAGCAGGTGAGATGAAGCGGCCTCCAACGTTCACTCTGTAAACCATCTCGAGAGCAGTGCTGTTGCTGATGTCGTACGGGATCGGTGAACCGATAAATTTAACCTCTCGATCGACCGAGGGTGTATAGTAAAGATTGGTAGGCATTGACAAGATCTCAATTCCGTTGATGAAGGCATATGAATGAGAATCGCTCGGAGTGAAGGTTATGTTCAACCTCTGATCCTCGTCAACGTTGACACAGTATTCTCTAAATATGGTATCCTGGGGCTCAGCGTCCGCATCTGCTGTAAGTGAAGCGTTGAAGTTGCTAAGAAGAGTAAAACGACCGGCTTTGACAGAGAATAGGGCTTTAGAGCGATCAAAGCTGCCGTACGAGGCCGGATAGAAGTATAGCCGAATGAACTTTTGTCCCGGTGTGACCTGAAAGGTGTAGGTGAATCCGGAGTTAGATAGCCGAGCCGTGGCGTAGGGTACTTGGTCAACCGGTGGGGATCGACGATCAGCGTTGGCGGGCAGAGCTACCGGGTTTTGTGACTTTTCAAGGGGGGAGGATCTGGAGTTCAAGTCGCCAATCCAGGTCCGACCGTCTAATGCACTGGAATTTCCAGGGGAGCCACAGTTGATAAGAATATTTTCGACTGGTGTGTAGGGAGACGGTGAGCCAACGGCGACGGTGCTGGTCAGGAGGTACAACCAGAAGGCCTGGCACATAGGGATAAGATGAGGTAAGAGGGTGGTCCGAAGTCCTTTTTTGCTTCGGTTAAACATTGAAGCATACACAGGGAGAGAGAGAGAGACCTAGGCGAAAGACAGGATGAGAGAATCTGCTTTGTAAGATGTCAAGCACATGCAACCGGCTGCCGTAAAAGGAACCATAGGACTGAGGTGATGTACACAGTAGCAGCTGTGGATTTTGACTACAACTTAGAATTAGGTTTAGGGCGTTGATTAGTATCTGAACCAAAAGGAGAGATGGTCTGATTTAGTACGTAGAGAGTCTAGAGTGCGAGATTTGCAGAATCATCATCTGACGAGGATATACGTATCGCAGTGGGGCACAGTCTCCAAGAAATTGACTTAAACTAAAGGTGGAGGCTTGACTAGGACAGCCTCCTCAGAAGAAAAAAGCAAGTCTTGCACTTTGCCTTCTGTTCTCGTGCTGGAGGCAATTTCGTGGCATCTGCAGTAGCCAGACAAATATCTATCTATCAGTAATTGGGTAGATCAATACCGTGGCTTCTCCGAAATCGCTCTTGCCGTCGTGTGCACTTCTCTCCTTTTGTAGGAGACCCGTGACAAATATTACTTTAATTTTTCTCTCCTTCTCTCCTTCTCTCCTTCTCTCCTTCTCTTCCAGTGATCTGATCATTATTATTTCTTTAAGGTTCAACAGGGAGATAAAAGATATATATAGTATGATGAAGCGTGTATTAAAGTAACACTCAGAAATTGAAGACGGATAAGTTGACAACTTTATTTGTGGTTTTGACCTATTGGCAAACCTTAATTCGTGGTCTTTAGAAGGAATTAATCCTTCCCTAGTATAGTTGATATCTACACTTATACTGAATAGTGCAACTGCATGCTCTTTGTTGAAGAAAATGTTTACTAGTATAAGCCATTTTGTGACTACTATTTCAGTAAAAATATTCATAAATGTTTCTAAGACATATCTTTTGGATTTAACTTCTTCTTTGTTGGAAGAGAATAATTTAATTTTAGACCCTTTTGAATTATTGGCTTCTGACCTTTGGATTATCTTTTATAGATTAAATAGCTTTCTTGAGTAATGTTTTCCCTTCAAGTCTTCTAACTTCTGTGTAAAATGTTGCTTAACTTAGACAAATAATGCGACTTAATTGAGGGATTATCTATCTTATTTAGGACAGTGAGCATTAATTCTTAGACTTTTGTGAGGATACCAAGTTCCCCCCCCCCCCCCCCCCCCCCCCCCCTCCTCCCTCTTTTCTATCGAAAGAAATGACAATGGTTGGTTTCTTATCTAGACCTAGGAAATTAGTACGTTTCAAACAAGAAAAAATAAAAAAGGAGAGAAAGAATGATATCTAAAATTCTAAATCACATAAAGACGGTTCTTTATTCTATTTCTTCTTTTAGCAATGACCAAAAGAGAAATCAGAATGTTTTATGTTTAGCTACCATCAAATTCTGTTCTACTGAAGTGTTAATTACATACAACAAGAACAGGTTTAAGCAACAAAACAGCTTCTCAATTTGGGTCTTTTCCTCGAACTAGGGCATGAAGACAACTTCTACTTACCTGCAGATGGAGACAACAGTTCATTTCCTTATAAATGCTATAGCTAGAAGCTGTACCACCTACTTCAAGGTCCTCATTGTCCGGATCTCTATGGCTCCCATGAAACCTGGGACCGAACCACTCAGAGTCATCGTGTTGTTTAGAATCTTTCTTTCCCCCTTTTAGATTGGTTGAATTGCACACTCGCACAGTTTCACACGGTGGACTATAAAGCATTGCATAAAATCATTAGAACAAACATCAAACTTCCAAAGAATCATAACTCATTTCCAATAATAACCACAAACCCCCACCCAAACCCCACTTTTCTTAGGCTGCCACTTGATTTAACATGGGCGTTTGTTTATGATGGAGCCCTTCCAGTGTTACCGATCAGTTCTGTTGCCGCTCTTAACCCAATTATCACACGATCCAGGTTTGCAAATAATAATAATAATACTACTACTACTAATAATAATACTAATAATAATAAATCTACTTTAATTGGATAAAGGAACTAAGAAATCTTAAATGGATGTTTTGCTTGCGCGCAGGCACGTATGTGACGCACACACACATATATTGTCATGCAAAGATAGACACGTTATCCCTCAAAAACAGATTTTGAATGCCTAATCACATTTAACAACTATTAACCCTCATTGCCTATCCTAAATTAACTAATCAAGTGGTGGTAATTCATTTTATCAACTTTCTATGAATTTGACTATTGTGACAAGAAAGATTAAAAGAACTTATAAGATAGATTATGATTTCATATCATCTCGATCAGTAATTTACGTCCTAAATTCAATAAACTGTAGAGAACGCTAGTTTGACATAGTGCGGTGACTAATACCGAAGCTAGTCCTTCCAAACGAGAGCTAGAGCGAAAACCACCCATGGCGGAGCTGAACACTGTAACAATGACAGGGAAACCTACCTCTACTTACGACGACCGCGTGGACGGCGTAGAGTTGATGTTGGATTCGTGGGAACTGACATGATAGGCCGTCAATAGTGTAGGTAGGGTAGTAAATGCTCGTAACGATGGGATGGAACTCAAATATTTGGGAGAAGGAAGGGGGAAGTCAGGCTTGTATCGTCTTCTTTCAGTGAATCATTAAGGTTTACATACTTCTTGTAGCTAATCGCCTCAGGCCTGACCCTAATCGGCCAGTTCAACCCTTACGAACCAAGAATCGATCCTCCACCCGAGCAGGGTACAGTCCGTGGAAAGTAAAATCTAGTGAGTCGAATCTACCAAAAAAGAAGAAAAAATTTCAAAGAATTTTGTTCTCTTCTATTTTTCTTTCATTTGGCAAGCCAAGTTGCTTTCAAATTGATGTGTCACTGAAATATTATATTAGATTTTCTTATAAATTCTCTTCAGACTTCTTTAAGTCGTGGTTATATACACATAATTTAAAGAAAGTCATCAACATAAATAAGTATTATAGTAAATCTTCTATGACCCTAGTGAAGAGGAAATTGTCATTTTTTGATTATTTGTGTCAAATTGTTATAAGAGTTTTGGCAAATTTTGAATTTCATTGATTCAATACTTGCTTCAAATCATATAATTTCAAAAGTTTACAGTCTTTCCTGTTTATTGTTGATTTCTTATGGCATTACCATATATACCTCTACGTTCAAATGTCCTTATAAGAAGGCATTGTTAAAGTCTATTAAATTCAAAACTCGTTATCTAGCATTAATACTAAGTAGAGATCAAATAAATTGTTCCTTAACATGAGCTTTATAGGTTACATACGTGTTAGAAATATTTTACCTGGATTCGTTGATTTTCACCTTTTTTTTTGTAATTTTTAAAATATATGAATATTATTATTTATCAAGAATATGCCACTATTCACATTTGGTGCAGACCCATGGTTTTTGGTTTCTGATTTTCTCATGCATCTCAGACTTCATTGACAGTAGTAATGGATTATTTTCTTAGCAAACCATCATGTTCTTACAAAAATTTAAGATATGGGCTTTGCTTGTTGTATGGTTTTGTTTAGATAATCAAAAAGTCACCCAAATAATTAACTTGAAAACCAACAAAGAGAGATGATTTCGTTCAATCACTAATTCCTTTGGTCATTTGGGTGTTCTTAAGAGATTGTTATGATAGACCAGTAAGTCGTTATTAAGATTCACTTGTCGTAATGTTTGCAAGTTTATGTTAATGTAATTGAAGATCTATGCAACATTATTCTACGATATCGCTTGTATTTTGATGAACCCTTATTCTCTTTGAAATGGAAGGCTCTTAATCTTAAAAGTCATTAATCATGTTACTGTCAACAAGCAGTATATAAAGAAAAAAAATTACCACTTCTTCTCTCTATCTTTAATTTTTTTTTCCTTATTATCAGTAAACGTAGTAAAGTGAGAGAAGAACATAGGATACAGACAAGAATGATGCTCTAAACTTGACGGTCCTTCCGTTTAATCTTTTAACACTAAATTCTCAACTTACTGAACTCACATCAGCTGTGAAATACAATTGACTTGCTTCCAAGTTTGCACCCGGGACGATTCTAAATAAGACAAACTGAAAATTGAGCTCAACAAAGATGACACAAAAGAAAACATTTACTGCCTCGACACAAGTGGTATACGTGGTGCATTTTTCACACTCGCGCATACTTTAGAGAGCTCAATCCAGCATGGTTCACAAGGTCGTTCTTCCCTCCTTCCTCTGTTCACTTCCTCTGCTCAGTACACTACACTACTATTGACATTATCATCTCGCTTCCTAACCTAGTCCCACCCCACAACTGGACTTTACATAAATAAACATTCTAAAATTCAATAATAATCCGCTCTTACCGACCTTCAGGATTCATTATCTCAGAGAACACGGCTCCAGAGGACATCAGTCTGCTCGAATCCTGACTGCTATCCCAGGAAGTTTGTGCTCCGCTGCTGTTGCTATTTGTACCTGACACTTGTCCAGTGTTGCCACTAAACACATTATTACCATCATCACCCTTGGATTTGGATGAGAGAGTTTTCTCATCATGCTTTGTCTCAATCTCAACCCCATCAAGACCGACTTCTTTGTGCACACCCTCCTGCAGCTGCAATGCAAACTCAAGGCTCCACACCACATCATTCATCGATGGCCGTTCCATTCCGTTGTCAAGCAAACAGCTCACCGCGATCTCACAAAATTTCTTCAAGCACTCGGCCGCAATTTCTCCCTTTAAAGTTGGGTCAACAATCTGGTCGATCTTTCCACTCCGATGGCTCTGCCGGACCCATTCCGCCAGGCTCACTTGCTTCTTCTCCGCGGTGCGGATGATCGGTGGCTTTGCACACAGTGCTTCGCACAAAACCACACCGAACGAGTATACGTCAGACTTCTCGGTCAGCTGTTGACGACGGTAATACTCCGGGTCCAGATATCCGACACTGCCCTTCACCACTGTGCTTACGTGCGCCTTGGACATGGTAGTCGGGCCCAGTTTTGACAATCCAAAGTCCGACACTTTGGCCTCCCATTTCTCATCCAACAAGATATTTGTTGTTTTCACGTCGCGATGAATGATTGTGGACTTTGCGCCCGAATGAAGGTAGCTCAACCCAGAAGCTGCACCGATGCAGATTTCAAGCCGCCGCTTCCACGAAAGTGAAGGATTACTGGTGTTGTAGAGATGATCACGGAGGGTCCCATTGGACATATAATCATAAACGAGGATCATCTCGTCGCCATCGTTACAATATCCGATCAGAGAAACGAGATGGTGGTGGCGAAGCTGGGAGAGCATCTCGATCTCGGTCTGAAACTCATGGGCCCCCTGTTGGGAACCGGGCTTTAACCGTTTGATCGCCACTGGGTTAACCCCACCATCAATGTAACCTTTGTACACGTTACCGAACCCTCCGACGCCAATGATGAAAACATCGTCAAAGTTGTGGGTCGCTGCTCTAATTTCAGCCAGTGAGAAGGAACGGCACAGAGCCGAGGGTAAAGGTGACTTGTGGGTCTTTGTTGACTTGGTCGTTGAGAAAGAAAATGGACCCCAAGTAGTCGCCCCATCACTGGAACCGGGATGCTTGACTTTCTTACGCCGCCGGTGAATCAAGAACCCGAGAACCAACAGCGCAATAAAGCCGGCAACTGCACCTCCAACACCGGCAACGATTGTTGTTGTCCTATTCTTCTCCTGCGTTCCCGGTGGCACAACTATTGGAGGGTTCGGCAGAATTGGGTCGGGATTGGATCCGGAAAGATTGCCGTCGGAGTCGCTTGCCTTAAAGATTTCAACACCGTTCAAGATTGCATCATTGTAAAGAGTCTTCCAGTCTTGCGGGTTTGCTCCAAGAGCGATAGAGAGGTTCACTTTCTTCTGGCCTTCTATGCCAAACATCAAAACAGCGTAGTCTCTGTATACCGGGACGCCATTTCCACCACTCCATATTATCACGTCGGCAGCTTGCCCCGCAGTTTGATTTGCTATAAAAATGAGGAACTCTCTCTCGTTTGGCTGAGTAATCTGTGGTTGAATCTCGCAGAAGTGTAGCCTGACGAGATACACAAACTTGGAATCTACGGTGAACTCCCAGGTAAGATTGTAGCTCTTGTTGATAGTTTTGTTGCCCCCCATGGTGATGGCAGTCCGATAGACGTCTTCCGGTGCTGTGTACAAAGGTGTCTCCTTTGTATAGTGTAATTCAATTGTTGTGTTAACATGTATAGGACTTGATCTAGATATTATCAAGTAGTTGGTATCCGGAGCCCAGCTCCGGTACATGCCAGTGTCATCAGAGGGTGAGATGAAGCGCCCTCCAACATTTACTCGGTATACCATCTCGAGAGCAGTATTGTTACTGATATCGTACGGGTTCTGCTGCCCGATGAAATGAACCGCTCGATCGTAGGATGGTGTGTAGTAGAGATTGGTGGGCATGGACAAGATTTCAATTCCGTTGATGAAGGCGTATGAACGAGAATCGCTTGGAGTGAAGGTTATGTTCAACCTCTGATTCTCCTCAATGTTGACACAGTATTCCCTGAATATGATATCCTGGAGATCACCCTCAGCATCTGCTGTAAGTGAAGCATTAAAGTTGCTTAGAAGAGTAAAAGGACCGGCTTTGACCGAGAATAAGGCTTCAGAACGATCAAAGTTTCCGTACGAAGCCGGATAGAAGTATAACCGAATGAATTTTTGGCCGGGTGAGACCTGGAAAGTGTAGGTGAATCCGGAGCGAGAGAGCCGAGCCGTCTCGTAGGGTACTCTAGCTGCAGAGGGAGATAATTGAGCAGCGCTGGCCGTTGCAGATGCCTGGTTTTGTGATTGTTCCAGAGGGGAGAATTTCGAGTCCATGTCTCCAATCCAGATCCGACGGTCTAATGCACTCGAATTGCCAGAGGAGCCACAGTTTAGCAGAATATTTTCGACTGGTGTGTAAGCAGATGTCGAGGCACCGGCGACGGCGCTGGTTAGGAGGTACAGCCAGAAGGCTAGGTAGAGAGTGGAAAGATGCAGGAAGGGGATGATCCAAAGATGTGTTTCCCTTCGGTTCCCCATTACCGCTCAGAGAGAGAGAGAGAGAGAGAGGCAGGCGATAAATTATAACGCGGGCGGGGCGTTGCCTGAAAAAAAACCACATGACTGAGGTTTCGTACAGAGCACCAGCTGTATAAAATTGACCACCAATTAGATTGTACCTACTGCGTTGACTGCTATCAGAACGGAAAAGGCTCGTCAATACCTTCGCATTTGGAGTAGGAGTTTGGTGTCCGGCGTCAACACAACTAAACCTGGACTTGGTCTCCGTACCCGATCTCTTCTTGGTAATTGCTTAGCTTTTGCCATCGGTCGTCCGTCTTTCAGGCTTGACGCCGGATGCGTGGGGTTTGAGGAGCCGGAAAAATCTTCGGAGGAAGTCCCAAAAAAAATAAAAATATATTATACGTGACAACTTGCCATGCGTGCGTGACTACTTTACCTTTAAATAAACGGACAGAAGAAGTAGAAAACTCGGGAGAAGAAAATTTGGGCAGAAAAGTCACATTTACTGACGTGCTGATGCTAACGTGTACGGCGCGCTCAAGCAAATCACAGTGCATGCCCCGGGACCACGGCAATGTCCTGTAATGGTTGGACAGAATCATAATCCAAAAGTTTGAAACCATGATAATCTTTGGAAACAAGTCCCTCACTGTCGGTGGGTTGGTCAAATATTGGATGACGAAAATGGCCGGTTGCTTTGGACTTAATAAGTTTTGGATTTATAAGGCAAGGAAACACTTTGCACATACATAGTGGGTTAATACAGTAATAAATGAGACATATTAGTTTTTGAATTCCACGTATCGGTGAAGTCCACGTTCTTTTGGATCATTAATATTAACTGCAACTAAAAGGACTGTGGGTGTCATAAATTTGACTGCATTTTCGCGTGGATCCAGCAACCACAAAGTTCCTGCCGGTCTTACCTACCAGTTGCGTTGGGCAGGGGCATAACTTTTCATCTGTTGCTGGTGGTGATGTAGTTTTACATCAAATTCGGTGTTGGCTGCTGACAACTGCTTAAGCCATGTACTAGGTTCACGGGTTTGGAGGATGTGCTCATTGACGAGGGCTCCAGTGTAGAGCTCGGAAATCATTTAAGAGTGACAGTGGCTATAGATCGGTACGTATACTAAACATAAACTTTAAAGAATTGAAGTTCGGGATGGCGATCATCTTTGTCGGCATGACACTGCCCCCCCTTTTTAGTTAAAATACTAACTTGCTGAATATTGTAGCGTTTTTTAGCTGGAGACCCATTTCTTCCCTGGCTCAATGTTCCATTTGTACGTAGTTTTTCCCATCAAATACAAACGTACAAAGGTTTGTCAATGTCCAGGATTATTACAAACTCTGTTGGGAAAGAAAACTCCAACTAGTGCCGGCAACCTCACCAGGGCCCCTTCCCAGTTTAACCCCTTATAAACGTTAAAGCAACGCCTAACCTATAGTTCATAATTAAGAAGATAATTATGCACAATTTTTAAGGCAGGACGGGAATGCAGACAAGGGGTTAACCAACCTCTTCTTTTTTATCACAAGTAGTGGCATTTGGACTTCACAACGAATAATTGAATGTACAGTTGTACATAGTTGTCGGTCTTGGTTTTGTTTATTCTACAATGGTCGCTGTCCGGACCTTCCATCAAGAAAATAAAGGATAATCGTTATAAAATCCACCCATACCCACTAGAACCACTTATTCGCTACCGTTCACCCACAAGTTTCTCTGAGAACTAGTACGGGGGCGGCGAGATGGTGGGGAAAGCAGCGCACAGGTTTCCCTTTCTGGCACTCCTCCTAATGCTGACCATTTTGCTGCACACAAGCTGTTGTACAGCGGCCGCTTCAGCGGAGGAAAACGGCACCTCCCCTCGCCTTGGTCGTGTGGACGAGCTAGAGTGGATGTTTGATTCGGAAATTAGCAGAATGCTCGTGGACTACAACTCCCTCAAAACTTCCGGCACAAAAAATCCCAACAAGCCTGCAGTTCCTTGTAAAGATGAACGCTATGATGGCTGCCTTCCGGAGAAAAACAGTGTCCCCAGAGGAGAAAAGTGCGCCAAATACAATCGCGGTTGCTAGGAAGTAATATTTATCTCTGACTTTGCTTGAACAAGATCTACTATGTGTTTTTCTTTTACTCTTTCGTGATTTTACTCTTCGTTTCCTCTTTTTTCTCGGTTGCTGTAATACTAGTTCAAGCAAGTGTTTGTTGCCTCTGGAAGCGAAGTAAAAGTTGTATGTGTCCATCAAATAAAGAAAGCTTCTTCAATTACTCTTCTCTTTCTTCAATTTTGATTCATTGGAAGCGACATTATCCATAACATTACAGAGAAGCACCAGTGAAGCCAAAATAGACTAACCGACACTAAAAACGATATATTCACCCACTTGTTCGTCGAAGCCAAGATGTAGGCGCATCTGACAATTTGATTCCGCACAGGACAGAAACCATCAACAAGTTGGGGCAGGAAATTCTTAGTAGTTCTAAGGCAACAAGCTCTCTCCGTTCAAGTTTCTTAGTAGCTGACAGTTCTCTCTCTTTTACCCACGTTGATGTTTTACGTAGCAATATCAACAAGAGCCACCGGCTTCCCGCCCGTTGTCAAGGTAACGGGAGCGCTAAACTCGCTCATCTTATCGTTCATCAAATCCATTAGCCATGGAGCATCTAGAATGGAGATGTTACTTTAGTACTGGAAGGGAAAAAAAGGTAGGTGGAAGAAAAGCAAGTGAGAACACCCTTGTTAAAAGCAAAGATGACGACAAAGGCTGCAAACCAAAGAAGTACGATAATTGGATGAGTGGACTAATAATGTTAAGGTGCTAATTTTAAAGTGGGTTAATAATTCATACACCCTGACCCATTATGCCAGCATGATAGACTTTGTCATTGTCTAGCTATGCTGTAGCAAGTCAACAGCTATCGTTGCCCTGACAGTCAAGTTGCACCGCCTGGAACTTATATCACCAGGGTCTGTCGCGGTTGGTATGGAATCGCTGTCGGAGCGAAAACGTTTGCCTTTTTAAATTTCTCTTGCCATCTGGCACTTCAATTTCAGAAACTACATGAGAGTTTCGCCGCTGATGAAGCCATTGACATGGCCTTTAACCCATCATAGAAACAAAGATGAAGGAAAGTAGGATTCCGTGAATTTCTCCGTGAAACATTTGTTAAACTTGTCCAAACGCGTTTGACGAGAGTGCTGGGATTTAGAAGACTCTTGAACCCGTGAAGGACTCAACGATAATCTCTCTAGACACAGAAGGAAAAAAGGCTCCCTTTATTGAGAAATTGTGTACATGACTAAGTTCCTTTAGGAGTGAAAGCGTAGTGGGTTCATGGAAAGTTCCTGCTCCCCGTGGTTAGCCCCAACCGAGTACCGGTCGCTACGAGGCTTTAATTTTGTACGTGACTACGTTCCTTTAAAGGTGAAAGCAAAGTGGATTCACGGAATGTTCCTGCTCCCCTTAGCTAGTCCCAACCAGGTAACCGGTGGCTACGAGGCTTTATTTTTATCCAATTTGTGGAGTTCTAGGCCTTATATCACGGATTGAATATTGGCTTCTCAAATGGGGATTCTAATTTGGAACGTGAATTTGATTCCGTGCTTGAAATCTGAATGGTTAGCATAAATGCCACGTCCACCTCTAGAGCTCTTGTTGTGACAATCACACTGGGGAAGGCAGATTCCTTCGATCAAGATAGACCCAAAGGATGGTACGTGGGTAGATACAAACTCAAAGAACCATTTATTTTGGGATGATGACCTGACGTCCCCGAACAATAACTTGCGACCTACCATCTGAACCCATCCCGCAGCGAAAGAGACAAATCTATATTTTTTTTTTTAATCTGAAAAAATAAATCTTTGGAGGAACAGTTACGGTATTAAGCTCTTTTGCATCAAATGCTTGACTTGCCGACAAACCTCGTGAGAAGTATTTTCTAGGGCCAGTCACTTCAATTGCAAAATGGCCTTGCTTTGATTCTTAATTCTTTTTTAGTTAGTTTTACACATGCATCTAAACACACATTTGGGTGTTTGAGATTAAGAAATTTTAAGTAGTTTATATTCTCAATTAAATTAGGTGTTTGTTGACATTTAAATGGATAGATTATGTTTGCTACTAAACAATATACAACCTATGGTTCATTTAATGCATTTTCTAATGCCAAAACAATTTTTTTTGGTGGTATCTTATATCCATCTAAACTGACAATTAAATTAGAAAAAAATATGTAAAATAAATAATATACTTTTAGTAAATGGTAAATGCCTTGCTTGTTTGTTACTTTTTTTTTTTTGGTGGAATCTATATAGACAAAATAATAATATTTCTTTGACTAATTGTGCTTTATTTCTTGCTCTTGTTTATTGTGAGACTTGCTTTGAATCGAGTTATCAAAAACATACTGTCAACACCCAAGGCGGCCCAAGATGACCTACCGCTAAAGACGGTAAGATTGAGCCAAAATGGATTTCGCATCAAATGTATAAACTTGAATTTTTCTGTCGTTACATGTCTTTTGCATGAAACCGGAGCAGGCGAGCCAACCAGGCTTATTCTGGAGTGTAGTGGGAAAAATAGCACATAGCCCATCCAAAGTCGAAGACAGTCTCTGTATAGCCCAAGAAACAACAGGACAATGCAAGGAATCATACCATTACGTTTTTTCTTTTTACAAGATAATATTTTCTCAAAATGATAGGTTTTCTTTTTTAAAAAATATTTTTAATAATTTTGAGAATATTTATGTTGCAAAATAATGAATAATTAAGATGACTTGATTGTTTGAATATCTCAATTTGTTAAATATAAAATTCTAAGCAATTGCAAAAAAAAAGAAAGATATAATAAGCTTTTAAAATTGGGGGTATACACGAAGACAGTCATCTTAATATAATCCTAACAAAAACTTGGATGACTCAATCTTTTTCGGTCCTAAGAAAATTCAATACTTGAGTATCAATTACTCCTAAATAAGAAATAATTAGGAAATTACATAATTAGATAAGAATGACATATAATATTTGGCCAATAGGATCACAAAAGTTCCAAATAAGGGGAAAAAAACATTAATCCTTCATCATATAACAATTATAAATAAAATTTTATTACATGATTGGCTATGGCATGGATATTTAGTCTCATATTACTAAGGTATGAGTATATGCATTTGGTTAAATATGCAAATGTCTTTCTATTTTATGAACTAACTTTTGAATTATGAGTAAACTTTTGCTAGAAGTTAGGTTCTTTCTTAAAATCCCTATATATACGAAGAAACCTAAAATCTACCCCTATAAATATGAGTAAACCTAGGGGTAATGTTATAGCATGAATGTCTAGTCCCACATTGCTAATAGGTAAGTGTGTATGTGTGTGTATGGTTTAATATGGGTGTCTTCCTACTTTATGAGCTAATTTCTGATGTAGAAATGAGCTTCTTAATATGGCTATTTTGAAAATTGACAATTAGATTGTATTATATGCTCATATGCTATTGGATTACATTGAATTTGAGTTCATACCCTTTTGCATGCAAAGGACTCATTTTCTTTAAGTTGTTAGCTCCTCATGGATAAATGGTTGTTTTTTCTACCATCTCCACGTATGAAACATGCAAAACTCAATAGTCAATCTTTATAGTATTTAGTTTATTTAACACAAGTGGAAATTTGAATTAGAACTGGTAACCGAGGTTTAAGATGTTTCAGTTCCCTTGATTTTATACTAGTGATAAAGGATGCTTCACGCGCCAGTGTTATTTAAAGGTTTCAATGAAGCAGGGTATCTATGAGAGGTAATAACAATAACAACAATCAGAGTGGTGAAAAGCAGTATCCCTATTGGAAAAAGCAGGTCCGAAAAGACTAAAGAAATTTGTGGAGATAAGCTTTACAAAAGAAGGCATTGCTTTTCTTTATGTCGTTTGATCAACTTTCTTTAAGTTCGTCTTATTTCGAGTGGCGTGGTGTCCGTCGTCTTCAGAAACCTTTTAAGCAGAAAATTCAAGCATGAACATAAGAAAAAGAGAAGACAATGGTGAAAAAAGTTCCAGGCAATTTGGTTAAATGATTCAGGGCCGAATCATGGGCCAAGAACGAGATTAGTTGCAGCTCCCAAGTCGAAGTGCGGCAGGGGAAGTAAGGCCGTGCCTGTAAAGCTTATCTCGATTTAGATGTTTTTAGGGCTGAATCATTTGGTGTCAAATTGGGCCTTTTGGTTTCAGGTAACATAAAGTATCAATTGAGCCATATACCTATCAACAGCTAACAAGACTTGTGATGATCATACATATAATTACAGTTCAATTTCCACACTCAAGAAATGCAACACGTATATACTGCAAGTCAACATATCAGAGTAAAGTTCCTTCCACCACTCCAACATAGACTAAAAAGCGAAAGTGATGGGCAAACGACTTTTAATCTCTTGTACCACCAGAGACTTCTTTCCCACCTTTACTTTTTCTCAGCCAACCAGACCTCAAAGCAGAACTGCCCCACACTTTGGAAAAACATGTAAATAACTTAACCTTTGAAGTTGGTACCCGAGAAGAGATATAGATAACTACTAGACTCGTTGTGAACCAGGTCCCACTACCGTCTCGAAAACGCGTCCACTGTAATCACGATCAGTGGTGGAACCGCCAAAAAGGTGAACGATAACACCTCCGGGTACCTATACCGGCGACGGGGCTCCGTTTTCTCCCAGTCTGTCCTGCATCTATGTTGAATCTAATGTAACGGGTAGCAAGAATGGTTTTCATATGGTAACGATACCTATCGGTTCTGTAATTATAAGCGGATTGCTTCTTATTTGTAGACAATTTGTAAAACACATGTATAGCTTTTCCATTTCAGAACAAATAACAAAGATAGACAAGCTTTGAATGACTCTTCAGAGTAGATAAGCTTTCAAAGAAGCTAGATAAGCCTCAGAGGTTAGGTTTTGATATCAAAACGCTGCCTATAATTTTATCATTCTGGCAGCGAGAAGTGACGGGATAGTTCACCTGGCGGTGACGAGGCTCTTGTCACTTTTAACATTCCTCTGCAGGTTGGGCTCAGCACCAATCTTGGAAAATGGATAGGGAGAAACGTAGTGCTTGATGCTCCTCAACTTCCAGAGAACCGCGCAACACACTAGAGTGAGGACAAGGAAGAATCTCAGACCATTTACAGTGGGAGTGGCTTTTGTCTTCTTTGTCTCAGACTCGTTGGCAGCCAGGGTGGGAGGGGCCAAATTATCAGGACGAAGTCCGGCGACGGCAAGGTTACCTTGTGTGTTGCTCAATTTGAAAACCTCCATACCATTTAGGATGGCATCGATGATCCCATAACTAGGTATGATTGGGTGTAGAGCAACGAACAGATAAGCCTTGTTCTGGATCCTTACTACATAGTCCTTGTACACGGGCGTCTCATTCCTTCCGCTCCACAGAAGTACGTCAGCCCAGGCTTGAGCTGTCTTATTGTCTATGTAGATGATGAATGGCCTTTCACCGGCTTTCGTTATTTCGGGCTCTATTTCGCAGAAGTGGAGCCGCACCAGATAATCAAAACCAGAATCAACGGGTAATCGCCAGGTCAAATTAGAAACCAAGTTCCTGGTGCTGTTTGGACCCATTGAAACGGCGGTCCTATAGACATCATCAGGCGCAGTGTAATTTGGTATTTTTGAGAAGATGGGTTTCAGATCTGGATGATGAGGGATCACGCCTCCACCAAAATTATACTCGATGTCCGGAGACCATTCTCTAAACATGCCAGTATCTTCCACCGGTGCTATGGCGCCCCCGCCGATGTTTAATCGAACGACCTTCTCGAGTGCCATGTCGTAGTCCACTACGAACGGAGAAAGTTGGCCGACGTAAGGGAGGCCCGGACCTTCTGGCCCATAGTAGAGGTCTTTCGGCATGGAGACAATCTCAATTCCATTGATAAATGCATAAAATTTACTAGAAACACTCGGAAAGGGGATGAAAGTTACATTCAACGTTTTTCCTTCTCCGACGTTGACGCAGAACTCTTTCGAAACCATTCCTCCATACGATGACTTGGCAAGTGAAGCACTGAAATTCCTTAGTAAGGTGAACGAACCCGCTTTGACTGTGAAGAAGTCCGTAGACTTGCTGAAACCTCGGTAAGAAGCCGCATAGAAGTGCAAGCGAACGAATTTTGGGCCAGGGGTGACCCGAAACTCGTACGAGAATTGGAAGGATGATATGCGGGCAGTCTGGTAGGGGACAGCGTCGATGTAGCCTTGTTGTTCGGCTGTAGAGGCACTAGATTTGCGGTTGGGTTCTTCTATGGGAGCGAATCCGGAGTCTATGTCTCCGATCCACTCACGCTTATCCCGAGCCGTTGAGTTGCCAGAAAAGCCGCAGTTGAGGGCAATATCATCAACCGCGATATAACGAGCTGTAGTAGCGACTGAGATATGGCAAAGAAGTAGGAAGAAGAAGAAGAAGAAAGGGGAAAGCATAGAAAGGTTCTTCATGGAAGCAAGAAATGAAGGTCTGTGACAAAGTGAGAAAAATGAGAGAGCAGATGAAGCTCGTCCCAATTCCAACTACAAAAAAGCATGTAACCGCGTTGTTTAATAGTACTAACATCCTCAGGATTTCGATTTAGTCGTCCCGTTCACAAAATTACGTGTATAGTTGACGTACACATGGGAGTAGTACGTAGAATCTAGTTATCGAAGGTAAAAAACAATTCTTGAGATTATTTTATCCTTATCCCATCTAATTGTCTTTTTCACTTCAAATCCTGGGTTGCTTTAAGCTTTCTATGTGATACCCAAAAAAAATTTCGATGCCACTTTTTCTAGCGTGGCATATATAGGCTTATAATCTTAATCCTTTTGTCTATCATTTTATACTGATATTGGTACTTAAAATCGTCTATGTACTTCTCCATGTCTAAAGCTAAGGTTTTTTAAATGTCAAACACGCTGCATATAGGCTTAAAAACTTAGAGCAAACTATAAGTTTAGAAACGAATATAAATATATAGGTTTCACAACAATTAAGATGAAATAACATAAAATAACAATAGAGAAAAAGTGAAAAACTTTGAAAGTTTTCATTATAAACGTACTTTAATTACAAAATTCAAAATTATTATGCCCTAACATCGGTTACAGTGCAAGCGGCTGCACAAGTAAAAGACGAACCTCAGGGGTCTATGGCGTACTATTATTACAAGATAACTCCCCGGGCCCCCCGGGCTGTCATGGACACAAAGGAAAAAGCAAAAAGTGAGAAAAGCAAGAGATGACACCTCCGTTCCAGGTTTAATATACAATTATTGTCCTTCTCTATTCCTAGCCTCAGTTAGTCTTTGCCGGGGTCGTATATGGTCCACAGCAACTCAGATTAGATGCTTGCACTTGGACACGCGGCCTGACATCGGATACCCTGCAACAACATGTTCTCAGACCACCGGGCTTTGGTGATTTAACCCACTTAAGTGCCCTCTCACTGAAAAACCTTAGAAGTTGTTTACTTGATATACTTCGCTTCCAAAATATTGGACACGATCGCACCAGATCCCAATGATTTGTTGATCCTGACACCACCAGATTCCGCTCCCCACATAATGGAGCTTCGTCGTCAATCACCACTGCGTGAGCCCCGGCGTCGGCGATCTCCTGCAACTCCATCGCATGCTCAAGGGCCACCAACACTTCAGCCATTTTGGGCCGTCGACGTCTATTTTCGCTCACACATCTATACGCAATCTTTGCATACACCTTCAAGCACGCCGGCGCAATTTGATCCATCAAACGGCGGTCTATGATGTCTCCAAGTCGACGCTCTTCGAAACACTGCCGGGCCCACTCAGCCAAGCTCTTTTCCTCGTCTTCGAGGTACGTTTCCACCGGGCGTCTAGCACACAACACCTCGAACAACACAACCCCAAAGCCGTACACATCTGATTTCACGGTCAGCTCAGAGGTAAGGAAATACGCCGGGTCGACATACCCGAAAGTGCCCTTCACCTCGGTGGTGACGTAGCTTCTTGACTCGCTTGTAGGGCCCAGTCTAGAAAGCCCAAAGTCCGAAACCTTGGCCACCCGATCCTCGTCCAACAGAATATTGCTGGGCTTCACGTCTCGGTGAATGACCGCGTGTTCCGCACCCTCGTGGAGGTACAGTAGTCCTCGAGCGGCACCAAGGCAAATTTCTAGCCTCTCCTTCCACGATAGCGGAGGATTCTCCGTGTCGTAAAGACGATCACGGAGCGTTCCGTGGGCCATGAATTTGTACACAATTATCATGACTGGCTCATCGTCGCAGTAACCGATCAAAGGGACCAGATGGGGGTGATGCAATTTTGATAGCATTTCAATCTCCGTCCGAAACTCGTGGTACCCCTGTCTCGAGGTTGGGCTGAAGACCTTGAAGGCTACCGGAGTGAGTTCGTCGTCGATGTAACCCTTAAAAACCTTACCGGAGCCCCCTTTTCCAAGGACAAGGTTCCTGTCGAAGTTGTTTGTGGCGGTACTAATCTCTTGCAGCGTGAAGCGACGACACAACCCTTCAAGGTCTGACGACGTTTGGTTCTTGTGGGACTTTGCTCTCCTCCACAGACAGAAAATTACTAAGCCAAGAACGGTTAGGATGCTTACGGAAGACCCTAAAATGACAAAGAACAAGAGTATTTCCTTGTTTTGTTTTAGCCCGAAAGGAGGACGTGGATCCTCGGGGATTGGCTTAGAGTGAGGAGGCAAGGGCCTAGAGGTTACGGCTGTTAGATAACTCAGGGAGACAAGAACTGAGAACAGGTAGACGTATGATTTGCATGAGCTTTGCATGGTGGGATGAGAAGCAGACACAACCAAATATGTGAGATGGTCAGACAGAGCTGAATTCGGTATAAAAACATGAGCATCCGAGTAAGGAACGCGTGAACAGTGCAGCTTTGGGAGTTAGTGTGGAATTATGAGGTCAACGTCCGCGGGATCAAATGGAAGGCCGCGGGAATCTCCCAGAGTCGCTTTTCCTTCTAGGCGCATAAAGGAGTGGGGTCCTCCCTTGATGGTTTTGGCTTCACTAAAACCCAAGGGACAGAAGACCCCAGGTCTGGTCAGTTACCCAGTAGAAGAACAGCCAATACTAGGGCGAGGTTAGAAGAACTGACCCACGTGGGAGAACTTTTGCACCCTATGACTAACGTGAAAACGTGTGAGTCTTCTTTCAACACAGAAGAAGATAGAAACTTTAACGAATAAAAAATAATTATACCCTTGCTTTTCCTATGCCAACGGTCTTGTCTTTGTTCCTCCTAAAAGAGAGCCATGTCCGACGACCACACGAGGCGATCGCCGTCTTTTACTGAATTTGAAGATTTTGAATCAAAAGTGTTGAGACCTCATCCCACACCAAAAGTATTTGATCATATGTTTAATTTTTTTGATAAATATATAAATTTATTAATGACTAAGATTTACCTTAAGATGTTAGGATTTCATCTTATAATAAAAGTATTTGACCTTACTAATGACTCCCCTAAATTGCTGCCCTCCTTGGTAAGGCAACTTGGCCCCCACGGTGCTTTATGTTTAGTTAAGCCTTAACCACCGTGAATTACAATTACACTATTAACAATGAAAAGGAGTCGTTGCTTTTTGGAGGCGTTTAGGATCGTCGAGTCAGATTCAATACATGGAAAGCTCAGTCCAGTAGCGTCAGTGAGTCCAACATCGCGTTAATCCTTGACTTTAAACCAATACGTCTTTTCCATCAACGCCAGAGTCAGAGTCAGAGTCAGTGACTCCTGGCCAGTGGTCACGTGATACATAGGAACAGAACTGATCCTCTTTCCGCGTCTGCGCTGAAGCTCTACTTACTAAAAAGTGCAACATAGGATGAACTACCTATAAAAAAAGAATGTGCTAAATGGAGGTGATTTTACCATCATTTAAAGTGTTGTCAGTCAGCATTGGCAGCTGATAGGGTATTGACCATTCTGCCAAACCTTATCGGGTAGTTAGTACCATCTTCTTAAACCTCTGGGATTACTGCAGTTTTCTCTTAAGGGCTGTATGTGACTAAACTTCTCAACAAATAGTTTGGCATTTTTTTTAAGACTTACGTAAGTTAATATAATTCGTCAATTTAAAAGAGATAGCGTAGATCTTGGGAATTATTGTCCATTAGAAGGCTCTATATTTAACTTTAGAAGCCAACTTATAAAGGGGTGTTTTCACTTATTTAATAGGATTTCAAAATCTCAAAATTACAATATAAAGGCTTCAACCTACCATATCATCAATGCTCATCCTCACTATGATGGTAACTCAAACCTAACCCTAATGTCACTTGTTTGTGTGGACTCAACTTTAAGAGTTTATAAAAGTAATAAAGAAAAATCTAAAGTTTGATATTATATTAGAAGAGCTCATATATAATCTTAAAAGTAAACATGTAAATTGAGGTGTCTTCGTCTATCTGATGAAGGTCTTAAATTCTCAACTTTAAAAAGAATTCCGCCTACCACATGGTCAATAATTCGTGAAAGTTAAAGAATACCACCTACGGAAAGCATTGAAAATAAGACTTTGACATTCAAATTATTAGTTAGTTGTTTTCTAGCTGTTAAGAATTTGTATTTTAGTCAATTTCTTTTGCTTAGTCCTTTATGTAGTAAGCAATAGTTCAATTTCCTTGAAAGATTGGTTAATTTAATCTTCTTTCATATTTAATTTCCAACAAAAGTTAAGTTGGGTTTAGAAACAAAATAATGCGATCAAAGAATGCAATTTGGTAGACTAATTATTCCTCCTCCAACCAGTCATTTGCAGGGGTTATTTTTTCCAAATAAACAGAGTATTTTGTTCAAGTCCAAGATCGCCTAATTGTGCTAAATAAAAGAATAGGGGCATCAGACTAATTAATGCATGCTCCGCTTTGGTCGAGGGGATATAATTTAGTTGGTAGACTTTTGCCTTACAATTGAGTCGTTCTCAGTAGAGATCGGAGGTCTAACTGTCTAACTTTCTGAAGATGTTCTCCTCTTCTAATTTCTTTGATTTTCAATGTACTATCTACTTGGCTTTCATATTTAAAGAAAGGGAGAGAGGAGGAGGAGAGGGAGGGGGGGTTTGGGGCCGGATGTGTGTGTTTGTTTTTGGGGGGGGGGGGGGGGGGGGGGGGGGGGGGGAGGTGGTGGGGGCGCGGAGAGAGAGAGAGAGGAGGAAACTATTCAATCCACAATTTATTCTTTTTCTATTTTCATCTAATAAACTCAAATGCGTGTTAAATCTATATTGAACTTAAACCTCCCAAATAATGTTCTAAAGAGATGGGCCTTCATTTTTGGGTTAGTTTAACATACAAAAGAGTTTTAGAAAAGAGAGTAATTGTTTATTTAACTTTCTACAGTACCTCTAGATTTACATTGCAATCATCCATATCTTAGACTATCTTTCTTAACCCACCGAAGGTCCTTTAAAAAGACTTGTCTAATCCATAATGAGCATTTTTTTTTTCTTTTTAAAGGGCTTGTCTAATCCATCACGAACTTTGTTACTTGTCGAAAAGCCAATGACATCATACTCAATATGCCAAAGACAACCAAGCAAATCTCTACGTGAGTATACAATTACATATGAGTAACCAACTTACAAAAGCAAATTAGCTCGGTCTAACTACAATATCAAGTAGACCAGAACTTAACCAATCACCTATCAAGGTAACATTGAAAGATAACTAATAGTTTGACTGTTACAAATAACATAGAAAGATAACTACTTTTTTTTTTAGTAGAAATGTAAGTTCCACATTTGAAAGCTAGTAATCTATATTGGTGGAAAATATGAAATATTTTTTAATGTAATTCTCCTCAATTGCTTTTACCCTGAAAAAATCTTAATTGCATTGTTATACTATTAGTTCTTAACAACGTAAATTTAAATTATGCAAGCGCCCAGCCTATTTTGCACTTAATCTTTCAGGAAAGATAAGGAAAAAACGATTTAGGATTGAGGTTGATGCGCTGGGACTTGCTCCTGACCCCATCAAACTTTTGGCCCAGTGCCCATCTTCTTGTTAGATTCAATTACTCTTTCGTATCATCATCCACTAAGCTCCCATAAGCTTGGAGTATTATGGATCCCTATAAACTTGTAACAATTTATGATTGGGTTCTTCAATGGAAGTGAATCCAGAGTTTAAGTCACCAACCCACTCATGCTTATCCCAAGCTGGTGAGTTGCCAGAAGAGCCGCAATTGAGGGTAATATCATCAACGGCGACATAACGAGGTGCATAAATAGCGATTGAGATATTCCAAAGGAGTAGAACTAAGAGGAAGAGAGGGGAGAGCATTGAAAGGTTCTTCATGAAGTGAGAAATGAAGGTCTGTGACAAACTATGATAAATTAGAGAGCAGAAAAAGCTTGTCCTTATTCCGACTACATAAAAGCAAGTAACCGCGTTGTGTAATAGCACTGTCATCATTAGGATTTCGTTTCAGTAGTCCCATTCACTTTTGACAAGTATCACCATCAAGTTTATCCTTATCCCATCTAATTTTACATTTGAAAAAATCACTTAGTGAAATCTACATTTTTCGCAATTGTATTTTTCAAAGGTAATAGAAAAAATCTTGAGACTATTTAATCCTCATCCGATCTAATTTTTTTGTTACATTAAATCTTGGGCTGCTTTTAGCTTTCTATGTGACACTAGCAAAATTGTCGATGTCATTTTTTCTAGTATGGCATATGTAAGTGGCTTTCCCATGACATTCCACCATGTGGCTTATACACCTCTAAAGTAGAGTGAACCGCATCATTTATAAGCAATCGATTTTAATCTTTATGTTTGTCATCTAGACGAATAATGGTACTTAAAACTTTTTATGTGCTTTTTGGTGTCAAAAACTAAAATTTCCTAAATGTCAAACATGCCACAAGCTTTAAAGGCTTACAAGAAAATATAAGCTTTAAAATGAATATAGATATGTAGATTCCACAACAATTAAAAATGAAATAATATAAAATAATAATAAATAGAAAGTGAATAACTTTAAAGGTTATGATAAATTATAAACATATTTTGCAAAACTCTAAGACTAGTTAGAGTACAAGTAGAACACAAGTAAAAGAAGACACCTTCTCGGGGTCTGTGCTCACTATTACTACAAGACAACTCACGGGCTAGCATGGACAAAAAGAAAAAGCTAAAAGAGTGGACAGCAAAAGATGACACCACGGCCCTCACTTATAGTAAGTGATGATAAGAGAGCCCTATGGGAGGTCTTCCAAGCAAGATCTTGGATTTAAATCTCTCAACTATCTTTTTCACTTATCTGAACATGTTTTGAGGAAAGTTGTTGCTTTTCAATTTTATTCATCAAACAAAATTTGGGGACTATTCCGAGTTTAATATACAATTATTGTCTTTCACTTCTCCTGATCTCAGTTTAGTGTCTTTGCCGGTGGCGTATATGGTCCACGGTATAACTTATACACTCGGATGCCCGAAACAACCTGTGTTCGCGCAACCGGGCCTTGGTGGTTTTACCCACTTAATGGCCCTGTCCCGGAAAGAACTTAGAGGTTTTTTCTTAATCGATACACTTCGCTTCCAAAATACTGGAGGCGACGGCGCCGTGTCAAGATGATTCGCTGGTACTGACACCACCAGATTCCGTTCCCCACGTAATGGATCTTCCTCATCAATCCCCACCGCGTGAGCCCCAGCGTCGGCGATCTCTTGCAACTCCATTGCATGCTCAAGGGCCACCAGGACTTCAGCCATTTTGGGCCGTCGATGTCCATTGTCACACAAACATCTACACGCAATCTTTGCATACACCTTCAAGCACTCCGGCGTAATTTGACCCATCAGACGGCGGTCGACGATGTCTTCAAGCTGATCGTCTTTAAAACGCTGCCGTGCCCACCCCACCAAACTCTTTCCCTCGTCCTCGAGCCACATAGCCACCGGGAGTCTGGCACACAGTACCTCAAGCAACACAACTCCAAATCCGTACACATCTGATTTCAAGGTCAGTTCAGAGGTAAGGAAATATCCCGGGTCAATATACCCGAAAGTACCCCTCACCTGCGTGGTGACATGGCTTTCTGACTGGCTTGTCGGGCCCAGTCTAGACAACCCAAAGTCCGAAACCTTGGCCACCCAATCCACGTCCAAGAGAATATTGCTGGGCTTCACGTCTCGGTGTATGATCGCGTGCTCCGCACCTTCGTGGAGGTAGAGTAGTCCTCGAGCGGCACCTAGGCAAATTTCTAGCCTCCGCTTCCACGACAGCGGAGGTTTGTCCGTGTCGTAAAGATGTTCACGGAGCGTTCCGCAGGCCATGAATTCATACACAATTATCAAGACCGGCTCATCGTCGCAGTATCCGACCAGAGGGACCAGATGGGGGTGATGCAACTTTGATAGCATTTCGATCTCCGTCCGAAACTCGTGGTACCCCTGTGTCGAGGTTGGGCCGAAGATCTTGACGGCTACCGGAGTGAGTTCATCATCGATGTAACCCTTAAAAACCTGACCGGAGCCACCTCTTCCAACGAGAAGATTCCTGTCGAAGTTGTTTGTGGCGGTACGAATCTCTTGCAGTGTGAACCGACGGCACAATCCTTCAAGATCTGCCGACGTTTGGTTCTTGTGGGACTTTTCTCTCCTCCTCAGCCAGAAATTTGTTAAGCCCACAAGGAGAAGAATGGCTACGATGCCTAGGGAAGACCCAAAAATGACAAGGAACAATAGTGTTTTTTTGTGTCTTTGTTGTTTGGGCCCGGAAGGATGACGTGAAGCCTCGGGGTTGGATCCGGCGAGACTGGCGTCAGAGTTCTTCAATTCGAACAACTCTAAACGACTTAGCATTCCGTCGGAATAACCGGCTCCGGAATTGACAATCTCAATCCCATTCACGAACGCATATGCATCATCATTAGCATTCCCAGATGGAGTGAAGGTTATGTTGAGTCTCTGATCGTCTTCTACGTTTACGCAGAATTCTTTGACCAAGATCTCCAAGCCTAAAGAATCAGCCGCAAGGGAAGCGTTGAAATTGCTAAGCAGGGTGAAAGGACCAGCTGTGACAGTGAAATTGGCCTTAAACCTATCAAACCCTTGGTACCTAGCTGGGTAGAAGTACAAGCGAATAAATTTTAGGCCCGGACTAGCAAGAAACGTGTAGGTGAAAGGGGAAACAAAGATCCGAGCCGTGGTGTAAGGGACATGATTGACGGACTTGGCTTGGGAACCGGAATTTGAAACTTCTGAGGTTTGATCAAGCTGTGAGGAATTGAAGTTTGAGCTAGCATCGCCGGTCCACTCCTTGCCATCAGGGTCAGTTGAGGAAGAAGAGGAACCGCAATTAAGCAAGAGATTATCCAAGCAGGAGTAAAGAGGCGAGGGCTTAGCGGTTCCGGTTGTTAGATAACTCAGGGAGACAAGAACCGAGAAGAGGTAGACGTATGATTTGCAGGAGCCTTGCATGGTGGGATGCGAAGCTGACACTGCCAAGTATGTGAGAGAGGCAAAGCTGAATTCGCTATAAAAATGTGAGCATCCGAGTAAGGAACGCGTGAACAGTGGAGCATGGGACTTAGCGTTGAATGAAGAGGTCCACGTCCGTGGGATCAAATGGAAGGCCGCGGGAGTCTCCCGGTCGCTTTTCCTTTCAGGCGCATCGAAGAGTGGGGTCCCAAGGGAGAGGAGACCCAGGTCTGGTCAGTTAGTCAGTAGGAGAACAGTATCAGGCGAGTCAAATAGCCAACCTCCAATACACGAGGTTAGAAAACTGACCACGTGTGAGGACTTTTTTCACCGTTTGGGTAACATGAACATGTGTGTCTTCTTTCAACATCGGAGAGACAACATTCAACGGATAAGAAATTATACCCTTTGCTTTTCCCATGCCATGTCTTCGTCCCTCCTAAAAGAGCGCCATGTACGACGACCACACGAGGCGATCGCCGTCGTGCTTGCTTAGCGACGATAGGGAAACAAGGATAAAGGAGATCCAAATAAATTGATTTCTCCCGTGAATCCTGTCACGGATGGTGGTGACTTTTATTGAATTTGAAGATTTTGAATCAAAAGAACTCAATTTTCTATTTTCAAAATGGCATGGAAAGAAATTTGTTGTCTTAAAACATTTGGAGGATTGGAATTGATAGACATTCATACTTGAAATAAAACGATAATTTTTTTTTTTTTTGGTAACCAAGGTGTCCGGGCCAGCTTGCGCGCACCTCGACTAATCCTTGGGGAAGGTTAGCACAGCAACCCACCGCCATGACCCCCCACTTAAATCACAAATGCTCCCCATGGGGAGTTGAACCTGAGACCTCAAGGATCCCAAGCCCAACCCTTACCAAGTGGACCACCTGTGGGTGGGTCGATAATTGAGAAATTCTTAGTCTCTTGTGCATAATAACTCAAACTTTTTATGGGTTAGATGGATAATAACAAAAAATTTAAAGAAAACGAGTGTTCTAGAAGTTGAGATGAAAGGATCACTACCTTAATATTAAAGAATATTTTACAAATAAGAAGTGAAGTTGCACATCTAATGATGAAATCATAATACAATATTGCCAAAAGTTATATAGCTTTAAGAGATAGTTGAGAAAAAATTGAATGGGTAATACTAGTATGAAAAAGAGGTAGATCAAAGCATAATTGTATATGTTGGGTCATTTTAAAAAATAAATTAATCATAATAGATCATGTAGCTATATGGAATAACTTAGTAAACCGACAATGCAACCTTTGCTACCAATAAGAAGAATCACAAGAACATTTATTTTTAAATTGCATACTCACAAATTACATTTAGAAGACTTTATTAGGTATGAATGGATTAACTTAAAGAATTGAACAATAAAGAGTTGAAATATATTAGTTGTTCAATGCCATTAAAAGTAAATGTTTTGTAGTGACATTGTTCAATTTATCCTTTAAGGCTATATTGTATCACATTTGAAAGGAAATGAATATGTGAGATTTAATAGTAAGAGTTTAGACAGATCAATTATTATTACTAAAATAAAAAAAAGACATGAGAGGCAAGATTTTATCTACCAAGAGAATAAAGCCTAAATGTAGTGTTTGAACCTAAATGAAGATGTTATAATGAAATAATTTGTATATTTTTTTGTGATGATACGTAATACTTGACCTTTTCCAAAAAAAAAAAAAAAAGAAACCACTTTTTGTTTCTTGGCAGCCAAAGTTTTTAAAGAAGCGTAATAAGCTCCTCTTTGTTTTCTCGTTGATCCCTAAATTGCTGCCCTTCTTGGCAAGGCCAAACTTGCCCCCCACGGTGCTTTATGGTTAGTTAAGCATTAACCACCGCGAACTACAATTATATTATTAACATTGAAGGACTTGTTGCTTTTTGGGAGCGTTTAGGGTCGTGCAGTCAGATTCAAATACGCGGAAAGCTCAGTCCAGGAGCGTTTGTGACTCCAATATCGCGTTAATTACTTTCTATCCTCACAACCTTGATGTCTTAGCATTTTGATTTAAACTCAGGGGACTTTAGACTAAAACGTCTTTTCCATCGACGTCAGAGTCTGACTCTGACCAGTGTTTAATGTTAAATAACCCGCTAGTCACGTAATACACAGGAACAGAGTTGATTCTGCATCCGCGTCTGCTCTGAAGCTTACTTACTAAAAAGTGCAACATAGAATGAACTAGCGTAGGGCTTTAAAATGAAAATAAAAATAAAAATAAAAATAAAAATAAAATTGCGTTAAATGGAGATGAGTTTACCATCATTTAAAGAGTTGACAGTCAGCATTGGCAGCTGATAGAGTCCTGACCATTCTGCCAAACCTTGTTGGGCAGTTGGTACCATTTTCTTGAACCCCTGGCATTGCCGCAATTTTCTGCTACGGGCTTTATGTGATCAACCATCTTAATAAATAGTTTAACAATCTTTGTAGTTACTTTGTTTTTCAATTTTTTTTTAAGACTTACGTGGTTTAAGATAGTTCGTCAATTCCAAAGAAATAGCCTAGATCTTGGGAATTATTGTCTATTAGAAAGCCCTATATTCAACTTCAAAAGCCAACTTATAAAGAGTTGTCTTCACTTATTTCATTAGGATTTCAAACTTTTAATTTTATAACATGGAGCTTGAGCCTACTATCCTATCAACACACTTCTTCACCATAGTGGTCTAACCCTAAGCCAACTAATAGTATTACTAATTGTGTGAACTCAATTTTAAAGGCATATAGGAGTGCTAAAGAAAAACCTAAACTTTAATACTATATTAGAATGAATCATATCTAACATTCAAAGTGGAATTATAAGGAAAGTGTGCCTTTACTATTTCATCAAAGATCTTATGTTCTCAAATTAAAAATTTGGGACTTTTGCCTACCCCATCATCAACACCATCTTCCATTTCCTAAGATATGAAGTGACCTTGATTCATGAAAGTTAAAGAATAACACCTAGGGAAAGTGTTGCCAATAAGAGTTTGTTATTCAAATAATTAGTTAGTTGTTTTCTAGCTGTTAAGGGTTTGTATTTTAGTTCGACATGTAGTAAGCAACAATTCAATTTCCCTAAAAGATTAGTTACATTTAGTCTTCATTCATATATAATTTCCAACAAAAGTTAAGCTAAGTGTAGAAACAAAATAATGCGATCAAAGAATGCAATGTGGTAGACTAGATACTCGTCCTCCAAACAGTCATTCCGAGTGGTTATTGTCCAAATAAACAAAGTATTTTTTTCAAGTCCAAGATTGCCTATGCGAAATAAAAGAATAAATGCATCAAACTAATTAATGTGTGCTCCACTTAGGTCGAGGGGATCTAATTTAGTTGGTAGACTTTTGCTCTTGCAATTGAAGAGCAATTGAGTTGTTCTTAGTAGTAGTAGAAGAAGAAGCTATTCAATCCCTAATTTATTCTTCTTCCCTTTTCATCTAATAAACTCAAGTGGGTGTTAAATCTAGACTGAACTTAAGCCTCCCAAATAATGTTCTAAAATGGATGTTTTTATTTTTGGTTTGGTTTATTGACGAATATGTAAGTTTCTTTATTAAAAAATAAGAAAATAGAAAAATTTGAAGGCATACCCTAATATTACAATTTATCTAAGAATTTATCTAGTATTACAATTTGGACCCCCGCCCACGTTTAATCGGAAAAGCTTCTCGGCTGCCATGTAAACGGAGAATTCAGAATGTTCGCGGACGCAAGGGGGGTGCAGATCTATGTAAAGGTCCGTTGGCATGGAGACAATCTCGATGCCATTAACAAAAGCATAGAATTCCCAAGAATCACTTGGAGATGGGATAAATGATATATTCAATGTTTTTTCTTCGACTTTGACGCAGAATACCTTACAAAGATTACCGCTGCTCTGTGCCATAGCATATGAAGCGTTGAGGTCACTAAGCAAGGTAAGCCAGCCTGCTTTGACAGTGGAAATTGTTGATGAAACAGCCTTGTATGCAGCCCAGACTAATGGAAGCCGAGCAAGAGACATGCTGCCGGACTACCAAGCTTCCATGTCAGCCTTTACAAGATATGAGCCAGGTGGAAACGTGAAGTCATACGTGACCACAGCAGGGTCCAAACATGACCTCAACAGTGACAACATTATCTCCTCTGCAAGCTACATAGATGGCTATCCTCACCTCACTGTGAGGAACCGTAACACGGTGATAGAGGAACCTTCCTCTAGTAAAGTCGGTGCCCAACTTCACAAGAAAAATAAGCTTAGCAGCCCCTCTCCGTGATGATCACACCTGCTATCATTTATTGCACCCTTTATGTACTTTGTCCGAAGTCTATAAGTAGGACGTATGCTATAGAATAACTTACGAACTCTAACGTGGGAAGCTTTGTAAGGCCATCATGCCCCCTTTTGTGATCAATATATTTCCTAGTGTTTGCCGTGTAAACTTATAGTTCTTTGTTTTCTTCTTGGTATCAAAGAGCCACTCGATCCGACCTCAATACAAACACAATATGTCTTACAAATCTACATACCCGTTCCCCAACTCAGTAAACGTTAGCAATTTCTTCACAATCAAACTCACTGAAGGAAACTATCTCCCGTGGATGATTCAAATGAAATCTCTCATACAAACACAAAAACTCACCGGCTTCATCACTGGGACTACACCATTACCATCCGCTACTATTACCACAAATGATGATAGAGAAAAAATAAATCCAGATTATGAAGCCTGGATTCAAAGCGATGCTTTAGTCAAATCCTAGATAATAAGCACGTTATCAGAAGAAGCTTTGGGACACATTTTTGAACTAGATACTGCAGCTATAGTCTGGGAAGCCCTTGCAAACCATTTCGCACAGAAGATTGAAGCACGAGAATTTGACTTGCTATCTCAAATCAACAACTTGAATAAGGAAGGAAAACAACTACCTATATTCCTCTCTGAATTCAAAGGACTCCTAAACCAACTCAGCTCCATTGGACGACCTCTTACGGACTCTGCCAAAACATTCCGGCTCCTTGAAAGTCTAGGAAGAGACTATAAAGCCTTCAAAACTACAATGTTTCAACCCCCAATACCAGACTTCAGTGAAGTAGTTTCACAACTCCAAGCCTATGAAGCTCGACATCAACGTTACACGTCCAACAAGGTCAACACTCCAACTGAAAATATAGCATTTGTAGCCCAACGAAGTGGAAGAGGAGGCCGAGGACCAGGACGTGGTAGAGGCTCATTCTTTTCTTCACAAGGAAGGGGTTTTAATCCAGCTGCTACCTTCAATCGAGAAAGACAATGGCAAAATCACCCAAATCCACAAAATAGAACCACAGGTAATAATAATACCTTTGCTAATCCTGATAACTGCCCAATTATTACCTGTCAAATTTGCAGTAAGAGAGGACACACTGCGCTGGAATGTTGGAAATGCTTTGATCACTCTTTCCAAAGTGAAGAAATCCCCAAGGCTTTAACAACACTTCAAATAATGGAACCTAACAAAGAAGAATGGGTGGCCGACTCAGGGGCTACCTCACATATTGTTGATGATCCAGGTAAACTCAATAACCTTAGACACTACAAAGGTTCTGATGGCATTATGATTGGAAACGGACAACATATACCAATTACCCATACTGGAACAACAAACATTGGTAACGAAAAATTAAAATTAAACTCTATGTTAGTCTCACCTGATATAACTCAAAATTTATTGTCCATATCAAAATTAACTGATGATTACCCTTGTTTAGTAATATTTGACAAAACATCTTTTATGGTAAAGGACCTAGCCACTCAGGAAACACTTCTCAAGGGACGTAGAAAAGGAGATATATATGTACTGCCAATCAAACAAGAACAAGCCTTATTCTCTCTACATCAGCAAAGCATAGACGGCAGTACATGGCATAAAAGATTAGGTCACTCTAATCTTCGTATTTTGAAGTATCTATCAACACATAAATGTATAACGATTAATGGTGAACTTCCAGTTTCATGTCAGGACTGTCAAGAAAATAAAAGTCACTATTTACCTTTCTCACACTCAATAAATAAATCAAATTCTCCACTAGAAAAGATTCATAGTGACCTTTGGGGACCATCACCCACAGCGTCTGTTCAAGGTTTTTTATATTATGTAATTTTGATTGATGATTACACCAGATTCTCTTGGATATATCCTATTAAAAGAAAATCAGAATTTTTCCAAACCTTCACCTTGTTTCAAACCATGGTTGAACGTCAATTCAATGCAAAAATTAAAATCCTACAAGCCGATAATGGAGGAGAATATACCAGTAACGAACTAGCAGAACATCTAAACAAACATGGTATAATTCAACAGTTTTCGTGTCCTTATACGCCGCAACAAAACGGGGTTGCGGAACGAAAGCATAGACACATATCAGAACTTGGTAGAACAATGATAAATCATGCAAATCTACCTCACAAATATTGGACTAAAGCTTTTCTAACTGCAGTATACATAATTAATCGATTACCTACAATAACCTTAGGAAATATATCCCCCTATGAATTATTGTATAATCGAAAACCAAATTATGGCATGTTACGAGTCTTTGGTTCACAATGCTTTCCTTGTCTCCGATCCATTATAACAAATAAATTGTCCGCAAGATCAATTGCTTGTGTATTCCTAGGCTATAGTGCTAAACATAAAGGATACCGCTGCCTCCATCCCGAAACTGGAAGAGTTTTTATATCCAGACATGTCATCTTCCGAGAACAAGTTTTCCCCTTCAAAAGGATAGCTCAAATGGAAAACAATTAGAAGGTACCGAAAATATAGGACTGGTACCAAGAGATCAACTCAAAGATATTACAGGACAATTTAAGGACGACATCATAACTACAAAGGACTACCGAAATAAAAACAGTGCAGAAGAGCAGCAGATTTTAAGGAAAACTGCAAACCAAATCAACACAAATCACGGATCCCTGGCAGAACAAACAGAAACCTGATCAGAAACCCATTCCTTGCAGGTACAAAATCCCATCTCATCTCAGTTCAAAGACACACGTGTAGCAGCGACCAATGAATAAGGAATACAAATTTCAAATCCACAAGAACACACACGTGATGAAATAATTAAGCTACTCCCTACAAGCACAGCACCACATCAGCTAGAAGCTTCAGAACCGACCAGCGATATCATCACCTATGAAAATGACGAAGCAGCCTCTACTCTAGACTTGGATGATGACGCATGGGACAATCAAAGTGCAGATTTACTTCTACTCGAGAATGATCAAGAAAGGGGTCCGTCACCCATTATAAGTAACCTTGTCCATTCCCCTTTAAGGAAAACTTTACCTTCACCCAGTCCTCCACCAAAAGAAAAACTTTCACAATCCCACACCATGACAACCCGTAGTCAAGTAGGTGCTCTTAGGCCAAACCCACGATATGCCATGCATACCGTGCATAACATACCAGCCATTCTGTCATCCCTCAATGAAGCTCTTTTACATCCCGGATGGAGAAGTGCAATGGAAAAAGAAATCTAGGCCCTAAGGCAGACCTCTACTTGGCGGCTTGTACCAAGACACTACACCATGAATGTGATTGGCTGTAAGTGGGTGTTTAAACCCAAACTTGCGGCAGATGGAAGTCTTGAAAGGTTAAAAGCACGTTTAGTTACAAAAGGATACAATCAAGAACCTGGAGTGGACTATGTCGAGACCTACAGTCCAGTGGTAAAGCCGACCACTATAAGACTTATTCTCACTTTGGCCACCATCTAAGGATGGGCAATTAAGCAGTACGACGTTGATAACGCTTTCCTGCATGAGAGGCTCAAAGAAGCAGTTTTTGTGGAGCAACCGGATGGATTTCGTGACCCACAAAGACGGAACCATATATGTGCACTTGAATGCTCTTTATACGGACTAAAACAAAGTCCAAGAGCATGGTTCGAAGAGTTATCAGAATTCCTACTTGACCGTGGGTTCAGTTGTTGTACATATGATGCCTCGCTGTTTGTCTACCAGTGCGGGGGAGTACACGTTTGGGTGTTAGTCTACGTGGATGATTTGGTGGTAACAGGTAACTCTCTCTTTCATATAAAGAGTTTTGCTAATTGTTTGTTTGAAATGTTCCCGATTAAAGACCTTGGAGACCTACATTTTTTTCTGGGAATGCAAGTGCACCACCAAACCGACAGAATATTCCTCTCACAAGAGAAATATGGCCTAGACATTCTGAGACATGCAGAGATGATCCATTGCAGACCGGTCTCCACGCCCATGTCCACCAAACAGCAACAAATAACTAACGGTGAAGAGTTATTTGGACAGCCAACACTTTATCGTAGTCTACTTGGGGCTTTACAATATATGACCATAACAAGACCAGATTTAGTCTTCCCAGTAAATAAACTTTGCCAAAAAATGTCTAACCCAACTCTGTAGGATTTTCATGACCTGAAACGAATTTTGCGGTACCTTCAAGGCACCATCAAACACGGCCTGAAAATCCTAAACCAAAGCAGCGCAAATCTGTATGGTTTCACGGATTCAGATTGGGCTGGGTGCTCGGATTCTAGAAAATCCACCACTGGATTTTGTCTTTTCATTGGAGCTAACTACATCTCATGGTGCTCCAGAAAGCAAGGTGGTGTCTCTCGGTCCTCTGCAGAAGCAAAATACAAAGCCATGGCCGAAGGCACCGCTGAGGTAGTGTGGATCCTCCATTTGCTAAGGTTCCTAGGAGTTAGTCAGTCAGCTCCCATTAAAATTTACTGTGACAACCTTACTACCCTATACATGAGTGTAAATCCCACGCAACATAACCGAATGAAGCATATGGATGTTGATTTTCATTTTGTAAGGGAGAAGGTAGCACAGGGTACTATAGTCACGGTTTACATCCCATCTTCTCAACAACTGGCAGATATGTTCACTAAGCCACTCTCACAAGCTGCATACAAAGATATGAGAACCAAGCTTGGTGTGATAGAGCCAAGCTTGCGGGGGAGTGTTGATGAAACAGCCTTGTATGCAGCCCAGACTAATGGAAGCCGAGCAAGAGACATGCTGCCGGACTACCAAGCTTCCATGTCAGCCTTTACAAGATATGAGCCAGGTGGAAACGTGAAGTCATACGTGACCACAGCAGGGTCCAAACATGACCTCAACAGTGACAACATTATCTCCTCTGCAAGCTACATAGATGGCTATCCTCACCTCACTGTGAGGAACCGTAACACGGTGATAGAGGAACCTTCCTCTAGTAAAGTCGGTGCCCAACTTCACAAGAAAAATAAGCTTAGCAGCCCCTCTCCGTGATGATCACGCCTGCTATCATTTATTGCACCCTTTATGTACTTTGTCCGAAGTCTATAAGTAGGACGTATGCTATAGAATAACTTACGAACTCTAATGTGGGAAGCTTTGTAAGGCCATCGTGCCCCCTTTTGTGATCAATATATTTCCTAGTGTTTGCCGTGTAAACTTATAGTTCTTTGTTTTCTTCTGAAATGGCCACAGAGAAGTTGAAAACCGCGTCAAGAGGAGCGTGGAAGTATAAGCAAACGATTTTGGGGCCAGGGGCGACATGAAAATTGTACGAAAATGGAGAGGAAGATACGCAGGAAGTCCAGTAGGGTACAAACAAGTCTCGTTTGTATTCTGGTTTGGCTATGGAGGCATCAGAATTATGATGGGGCTCTTCAATGGTAGCGAATTCGGAGTTTATGTCGCCGATCCACACGCGACCATCCCTATCCGTTGAGTTGCCAGAACTGCCGCAGTCGAGGTTAATAATATCACCAGCGATGTAAGGAGTTGTAGAAGTAGCAATTGACATATGACGAAGTAGGAAGAAGAAGAATAAAGGGATGAACATTGAAAGGTTCCTCATGGGAGTGAGAAATCGGGACTGTAAAATACTTGGAAAAATTATTCCAACTTCACTATAAAATCGTGACAGAGACCGCTCCAGACCTTGGAAGAACCTCACTGAGAAACAATCAATCGCGCACCATGGCTTTATGAAGATCCGCGTCTGTAATTGGCAAGAGCCTACTTTTGTAATACGCTTCTGCCTCTTATTAGTTTCTCAGTTCTTGCCCCACTTTAGCCTCTCCAAATAACAACAAAATATTACTGCATGTACTTCTTCCATAAATCACCTGTATTATGTTTTGTTATTTTGGTAACTTAGTTCAGCCAATCATTAACAACCGCTAACGACAACTACATTAATAACATTATTGAAGGAGGTATTGTTTTTTAGGAGTGTTTATAGTCATGCTTTCAGATTCAATCCATGGAAGGCTGAGTCTAGTAGCATTAGTGGTGCCCATCGCAGTTGACACTTTGACTCCACTTAACACGTTTCCTACGTCAACAGTCGTCGCAGTGACTCTTCATGTCATACACGGGAACGCATCTGGTCCTTGCAATCGCGTCTGCGACGAAGCTGCTTACCAAAAAGTGCAAACACAGAAAAGCCTCCTTGTACTGCGGTCCTTGTAAATGCACAGAAGAGTAAATAATTGGGACTGAACTGTGCAGGTCTTAAATAAATATTAATGAGACAAAACATAATAGAATAGCAAATGACCTCGTTACATTAAAGTGGTTTCACCATCCTCTAAAGAGTAGTCAATTACTACGAGAAGTCTTCAGAGTGTTTGTACCATTTTGTTGACTCCTTGGGCGTTGTTGCAGGTACCTGTTATGGGCTTGGGGTGATCAAACCCCTTAAATTATAGTTTTACAATCCTTGCGTTGTATCAGACTCTGCGAGTACTTCTTCTATACATCACCAATCGCATGTTTTATTATTACAATTACGTCAATAACATTATTGAAGGAGTTATTGCTTTTTTGGGAATGTTTATAGTTATGTCGTCAGATTCAATCCATGGAAAGCTCAGTCCAGTAGCATTGTGGGTCTCCATCGGAGCTGACTCTTGACTTCAACTTAACAGGTCTCCGCCATCAACAGCAGAGTCATACTCAGTAACTCGTCACCAGCGTGCAATAGAAAGTTAAACCTAGGCACATAATACGTGGGAACACAGCTGCTACCTCCCCGCGTCTGCGTTGAAGCTTCGTACCTAAAAGTGCCAACACAGAAAAGACTCGTTGTAGTGCGGTCCTTGTAATCGCAAAGAAGAATAAATAAGGGGGACTGAACTTTGTAAGTCTTTAAAAAATATTAATAGACTACAAAGACTAGAAACTAAAGACGTCGTTACAATAAAGTGATGTTTGCCATTCTCTAAAGTGTAGTCAGTCATTATGACAAGTCTCCAGAGTGGTTGCTCCATTTCGTTGAACCCTAGGTCATTGTTGCAGTTCCCTGTTATTATAGGCTCGGGGTGATCAATCCCCTTAAAAATTAGTTTCACACTGGTTCGTTAATTCAAGAGAATTGCCGTGTTGCATTTCCAGAGAATTGCAAGTGACCTCAATTCGTGAAAGTTACAATACCTTTACTAACGTTTTTGAGACAATGGTTTTCGTTTTTTTTTTTTTTTTTCATTATATGGATTCCGTGTCAAATGGCTGGAACCAATGAATTTCCATGATATTGATTTTTGACAAATTTATCCGTAAATGATGTTGTTCCTTCATATATCAAGAAATTAGATAACTATACTAGGAGCATCCTAATTTTCACCTAAATGTCCAGCGGCTTCAGTTGTTGACTCCTTGGTGTATGAAGAAACAACGTAATTTACTGATAGAGATATAGATAATCAATTTTTCTAGACAATACTTTCTCGAAGACAATAAAAACTAATAGTATTAAGGGTTACAAACTAGTTTAAATCCAGCATAGTCACTAGTCATTTAACTAGATGATGTAGATAAAACAACTTATTTTATCTCTAATATTTATAGACTATAAGGATTCATGTGCTAGTATAATGTCTACTTTTTGTAAATATTTTTATTTTAGACTTCAAATTATTATAAATAAATATACTATAGATAAATATTATATCCAAATCACATTTTGGTATCATTCTTTAATGATTTTTTTCGTTAACTAAAAGAATTTTAGATATAAGACGTCTATATAAAATGTTTAAGAGCATATACCCTGATGGTAAAATTATACATGACATTATATTATATCAAAAATTATCTCTTTAAGTCTCCAAGTAGGTTGAATAAACAAGTCATCTAATATTTTGTTTGGATTAAACATACATGAGCCGATACTACTTGAACATAAAAGCCGAATGACACAAGTTAGCTCTTTATAGAAAAGAGGTTTCATTTTCTTTTTCAAATAAAAACACATACCTTTAGTTACGTATTGTAATGCTTAGTTAGAACACTTAAATATATATACAAATAAACTAATGTACGTAAAAAAACATATATATTATGTATACGTCTTGGCAATTGATTCTGCAGGAAACATTGGAATTTGGGGTCGGAAACCAAGACTTAAGACATATAATAGGAACATGGAAACACTTATTGCAATGAAATTACATGGAAAACACAGTTTGCTTGATCTATAAAATCTAAACCAAGAATATTTATGTACAAAAACGATACCTATTTTTTATTCAGAATTTATAAAGGAGGATATTTATCCTTGTCATTATATAAATGTTTTGAGAGTTTATGTTTGGTAGAATGTCATTTGCATTCTTCAATGTCATTATATCAATTTTCTAATTTTATTCAGCAGCAATTAGAAACTACTATTGCATTCATGCTTTAATGTCAAAGCTAAATTTTGTATAGAAATAAAATAAAAAATCAAGAACTAGAAGTCAATGAAGAAGCTTTGTTTTCATGTTTTGTATTGCCCGTGCTTAATTACAAGGCTTCATATGAAAAACAGAACGAGCTCAGAAATCAAATGAAAGCGTAGCACAGGGGTACTCTGGTTTGTTTAAAGCTTATCTTGAAGCCCTTTAAATTCAAATATGAAGGGATGGTTAACTTTCACTTTATGGAACAAAACGTATGACATCCACACCGTTGCCTCGTTGATTGCTCTGCATTGTCTAGGAGATATTTTCCATTGATTTGTACTGTATAATAAAATTGCGGGATGCACTTTCAGGGAAAAAGTTATGTCAGGAAACAACCCTTCTAATAAGGGAAATACCCATCTCCTTTAAGCAACTATTAATCATGTCTAAAACGCACACTTGTGCGTAATTTGCTACACTGCTGCCGATCATCCTTAGCTATAAGATCCATCATTGTTTATCTAATGGTTTAACAAGACCCAAGGTCTTAGTCAACAAATTAAAAGAATACTGCTTATATTGACTTTACAGAAATTCAGCTTGATTAGAACCACCTATTTGTTATATTCATTGGGAAAGATAAAGAAGACAGCAAAATTCTTGTCTAAAACCAGAGTATAAGAAAAAGACTGATAACCAGATAAAATTTCCACATATGAATACATAAAACTTCACAAGAAATATTCCACATTAACGTATCTGAATCTAGCTAAATATTAAACACCTTGCATGATATAGCTTCTAACATAACTCCCAAAACAGTTTATAAAGCCAAAAGACAGACAAATCATTCGAGTTCCACATATTCCTTTTTTTTTTTTTAATTCGATATTTTCACTTTTCCCAACCCAATAAGACTTTGACTCCCTTACTGTTCGGAACATGAGCTGGATAAACATTAAAAAAAAAAAAAACACTTTAGAGTTGGTGGTGTCCGAGGACGCATCCTAGGTTGTGATGGTCTGGGATTCAAGATTTGGGTAGCTCAACCCAATACTAGTTGCGCTTAACCCGGTCCCACCACCCGGTTCCAAGACGTCTCTAACCTGAACGTTATCGTACTGATGAGTCGTTGGAGCTCCGGCCAGCCGGAAAGATGACACCTGGGGATAGGTATGCTCACCACCGGGGTTGATTTTTTCATTCGTGGCATCTGCCTCCTCCTGCAGCTCCATTGCAATACGGAGCTTTTCCACCACATCACTCATCGTGGGCCGTTGGATCCCCTGATCGCGCACACAACTCTCGGCGACCTCCACGAAAACCTCAAAACAGTCAGGAGCTATCTTTCCCTTCAGATAGGGATCGATTATCTCACTGATGTTGCCTCTCTCAATGCATTTCCGGGCCCAGTTAGCTAAGTTGCTTTGCTCGCCAAGCTTCTGATCCAGTGGCTTTCGTGCACATAACACTTCGAACAGCACCGCACCAAAAGAGTACACGTCCGATTTTTCCGTCAGTTGCCGACGCCTTGCATATTCCGGATCCAAATACCCTAACGTACCCTTCACCATGGTACTGACTGCAGCTTGATCCAGACCCATTTTGGACAACCCGAAATCCGAAACCTTAGCCACCCAGTTCTCGTCCAGCAGAATATTGGTGGTCTTCACATCACGGTGGATGATAGGGTGCTTCACGCCCGTGTGGAGGAAGTGCAAACCACTTGCGGCTCCGATGCAAATCTGGAGCCTCTGTTTCCACGGTAGGGGATCCTTGACCGTGTCGTAGAGATGGTCCCGGAGCGTCCCGTTGGCCATGTATTCGTACACGAGGATCATCTCGTTGCGCTCGTTGCAGTACCCGATGAGAGAAACGAGGTGGGCGTGGCGAAGCTGAGAGAGCATGATGGTCTCCGTCTTGAACTCGTGGGCACCTTGTCGTGACTCTGGGCTCATACGCTTGATCGCCACAGTCACAGTACTTTTGTCAATGACACCCTTATACACAGTGCCGAAGCCGCCTTTGCCGATAATCAACTGTTCGTGAAAGTTGTTGGTGGCTCCTTTGATTTGCTTGAGTGAGAAGCAGCGGCATAGTTCTCCCGGCAGAGCCGAGGCTTTTGCCTTTGGTGACTTCCCTTTCCAGCACAAGCAGCTGTCCATGATCAGTCTGGAGAAATAACCCTGCAACACACTAGATCAGAGCACGACCAAGAAGTCAACACCAAGAACCAAAGACTGTCAGATGCTTGTGGGAGAGAGAGAGAGAGAGAAGGTGAGGGAGAGAACAAGAAGGAAGAAGAGTACGCGGAACAGGATGGGTGTACGCCCTCTGAGGTCCCTCGTGGAGAAAGAGATCGCTGAATACAAAGAAATTGATAAAAAAGGAGCTGATATGCCAACCGTATGCAATATTTGGCCCTAAGTAAAAGTAAACAGAGAAAATAATCTTAAAGAATTTGGTAGATTTTTTTTATTTTGGTGTAGGGGTTAGCTAAGAGATGGGTAGGTATGGCCCATCCTTCAATTTGAGAGAAAAGTCATCAAGCGTCCGCACAATAAAAAAATCTCCACTATTTTGACATCTATATTCCCCTCCTTAGGTGCCCATCAGCGAAGGAGTTGAAAACGACTTGTGGGGTGATCATCGATGGGGCTCGACCTCCAAAGCAGGTGAAAATCGGGCAGGGCTTTATGAGTGCCGTCCGTGGTCGTCTGGGTTTCTTTAGGGTAACCACGGATGTCTTTGTGCCAGGACCATAACTGCATACTAGTACCAAACCAAAAAACCCAACTCATAACATCTAAACTAGCTGCCTCTATGTACAACATCGAGTAGACCAAAATTCTACATATAAGATAACACAACCAACATAACTGGACTTAAATTTAAATATGTTCACATTTCTTCTCCCCGCACATAATTGGCAGATGAAACAAACACTGGCTTAACAATAAAACTGATAAATGGTCTTTTTTTACTGTTGGAAGCCCCTGATTCAAACTAGTTCAAGGAAGGTTATATTTATTGTAAAAGAGGACTCATTTAGAGAAGGAACAATTGAAGAATATTTGTTCAATATTCTGAGTATGGAGAATCTTATTTATATATACGAAAAAGAATCATCACTAAGTACAAGCAATCAATAATATGGCTATACAAAACCTTCTCCGCTTTTAGTAGTCAGGATATTATAATTTGACCATTCCAAATAATAGAGAAGGTAAAAATACTACTGAAGACTGGTGAATATGTTTGGTCTGAGATCTGAAAAAGATTTTCTAATGTAATTTGGTGCTGTTACTTCTACACCAAAAAAATAAAAAAATAAAAATTTTAGAGCTACGTAATTAATCCTTTGAAAGATGAATTTAAGTTCATAAGCAACCCTTTTATTCTTTTTTTTTTCTCTCTCTCAATCTCGTAAAAAGAGATAAAAACAATTTTGGATGAAAGCAAATACGCAGGCACCCCGCCTAGGCCTTGATCCTTATCCAAGTTCGGGCTATCCAAAAGTGAGATTCTTGCTAACCCGAGTTTGCGACTGCAATCAATGCCAAAACATTCCTACATCTTATGAAATTTCAATATTTGCTGAAACTGAAATTCTTAAAGCATTTTCTAATAGAAAACAGTTAAAATGTTTAGAAATTAATGATTCTTGCTTTAAATTCACGAAAACGAGCATATTTTTCTTCATTTTTTATTTTCCTGGAGTGAACACTCCGTCTGAAGTGCACTTAGAAATAACAATGAACACAAACTAAAGTAACTCGGTAGGAGTAACTTCAGGAGGCGACAGCGGCGGCAATAATTCATATTTGTCGTCTTTGATGCCTTTAGGCTCTCGTCTTGATCAGTTATATGCAATAATACAGGCGGAAAGCGAAGTGCTGGCATCATTTTTCTTGTTTATTAATTGCTTCTGTCCTCTCAACACTTTTGCTTTGTCTTGCTGTTATCCATCTTGTCTTGATACCTTTGGGCTTCTCCCTTCTCCTTTTATTCTTTTTCTTTATGGACATGTTGCTTTACTTCTAGCCAATCACCCTGTATGGAGACCACAACTACCCCAATTTCAACCACGAATAGCAACTTGACTACGTGACTGATGCTTAACAAGATTCGCAGTTTTTGCATAGGAAGATCGACTAAACTACAAATCTGAGATACTCCAATTTTGCTTACGTGAATGATTGATTTCACGGTAAATCTTGTCAACCTCGTTATCATATTTATATATTCATGGGCAGCGATGCACCATTTAAAAGTCTTCGACCTGTTAACCTGATCTACAATGACGACCATCCAATTTTCTGGTACATTATTCTCAATTTAATTGAAGAAAACGCAGAATTTCAGACAATCATAACACTATGTTGCAGCTCCTCACATTCATCTTTTTTAAGAATATAATATTCATATCAGTAAGACTTTCATAACCCCATCGTTCATTCTTTGATTCTTAGAACGTTCAATAGTTTAGTAAAAGTTATTTATAAAAAATAAAAATTATTATAGTTCGCTTAGAATCGGGCCTCATTGGCCTATGGGATTTGCAAAAGTTGAAAACAAGGAGAAAAAAAAAATATTTGTGAGGATGTTTTCTGAGCTTCTGCGATTGTATGTTTGAGATCATTTCATTTTGGAATACATGCGTCGCTTATTTATACCGTGGTATGTACTCAGCCCAGTTGCCTTGATCTGTACTTAGTCAAGTATGGCTTGCGGATCAATTAAAAATGGTTTTGTTACTAAAAAGGTTCACGTGAAACACGATATGAACAGGAGATAACATTAATAATATCAATAATAGTTATCAAAAGGATATTTAGGACAAAAGCTAGGGCATAAAAGAGAAAAGAAACAGTTGGATGAGGACGATACGAAAAAGCATTGCTTTTCCCAAAGTCCTTGGATCAACTTTCTCAAAGTGGATGTTAGGTCCAATAATGCGAGGTCCAATGCCCAAAGAAGCCCTTGAAGCAGGAAACGCTAGCTAGTCAGCGATGGCAAACAGAATTTTCCGTGAACATAAAAACTACAATTAAAAAAGACGAAACAACGATGAGAATTCAGAAATTGATAGAAGTTTCACAACAAAAGACAGAAAAGATTTAAGCGAAATTGATAGAAGTTTCACACACTAAGCATACTACCTTACACGCTCCCTAAATACGTTGTCACGAGTACATAATAATCTTTTTTGGATTACTCCAGCGTTGACACTATTTTCAAATCATGGTGTAGTACATGCAAAGCTGCAGGCAATCAAAAGCCCACGCTGCTCTGACGCAAACCTCTAGCCTTTGTTTTCGGGAATGGGACCTGAGACAGATTTGTTTCCTCCTCCCTCCAGCGTTTCTGAGAAAACAAGAACGTAAATCACTACTACTCCTTCCTGTGAACAGGAATGGGCCATGTCAAAAAGTATTTTCAACCGTAAATCAGCACACAATTTTTCTCTACTAATCACGTCTTCTACGAGGTTGTGTTATGTTTAAAAGTTCAGAACCCAGTTTTTGCAGAACGTAATTTCCCATTTTTTGCCCATTCCAATGCACTCGTATAACCAGTTCTTTTTCTTTTCAAAAATCGAACGTTTACGATATTTTAGGCATAGAGTACTCGTGTCCTTTTGTCAATAAAGTAATAGCGATGTAACAAGGCTAGTGGTAGGTGGCATATGTAAGCGTAAATCATTGATTTTAAAAGCCCTGTAAAATGTACACTCAGTAAACAATTGTTGGAATGCAGATCTTCGGGTTTAGTGTCCCTTAAATGCTACCTTTACTTTTGTGTTCAATATAACTAGAAGCAAGCCACTGGGCTTAAGCCTAATTGGCCTCTTTAGCCTCTTCGTCCTGTTTCTTACAACTCAGAGATTTCCATGCCTAAATCAGGATATGCGAAGCTCGAAACTAAGATGGACGGAAATTTAAAGAGATGATGAATCTTATGTACCAGATTTTCAAGGCTGTTTATAGCAAGATTGAAGGGGAAAAAAATGTAAAGCAGAAAAAAGGGGAAGGCTCATAGTTGGGTTCTATGAGAGGAGAGAGAAGGGTTGCTGGAAATAGCACTGGTGGCCAACTCAAGTCTAAGGTAGCCCATATATAGTTTCCTAGATATAAAGCAGAGGAAAACCCCACTGGGAGGATCTGCAGAACTATTCAGCTCTTCTCATATCACAATGCACCAAAGGAAGAAAATGTTGTGTTGGCTTCCTGGCACTAATAAGGGGATGACCAAGTTTGGTATTAGCTCATATAGAGAAGGTGGGGAGAATAGCCGATCACCAGGTCATTGCTGACAAGTGAGCTAACAGAGAGATATGGACCAAACACACTATCAATATGTTTTCGCAAATGTACTTAAGGAGCAACAACACAGCATCATGGAAGAATATCAGGTAAGGTTCTCTTCACCCTTGCGTAGAGTTGGCTCACTAACTCCACAGCAGGAAGTTAGTTGGTTCCTCTATGGGTTAAAAGAAAGCCTCAGGATACAAAAGCAATCCCGAAAACCCAGGACCCTCGCCAAGTATTGGACAAACCACGTAAATCCTCTTGTCTATTTGTGTGTTTGCATACTGTTTTATAGCTTCTCTAGTTAGTCAACATCTCTAACAACATTTTAAGATAATTGCCAACTCAATTTAAGCTTCAAACCAAGGCTAAACAGAATCAAAATGAAAAATTCCTGCTTGCGGTCATAACATGTGTTATTAAATCGAGCTTCGACACCCACATTGTACAGAGCTCCACGAGCATATAAATGAAGTTTGCATCTCCACGTGATTAGCCTTTCATGACCATTAAAACGGGCTTCCGCATCCATTTAGTTGGGATTTCATATCCACACGAATTGGGCTTCCATTCCATACCCAAACTAAATTGGACCAGAAGCCCTAAAACCGGGATGGGCATCAGACCCTAAAACTAAGCTGGATGATTACCAGTTTTTTTACCCCAAAAAGTAGTGGGTTTTTCAGGCCAACAAAGTTATTATACAAAAATTCTTCAATCGTCCCTCTACCCTACAACAAAAAAGGGATGGAGATTGACATTTTATAGGTAGCATTTATCCACCATATGGAAAGGAAAAACAATTGGCACCAGCACAGAGGTTCGGGTGGAGAACAGTTACCACATTGCAAATGGGGATGGAGGTCACTCTCAGGCCTTCACTCCTTGGATATGAACACCTTCCGTCTCGAATAATAATTAAAATAAAGACCGACCATACCAATAATTCTTAAAGTTCTAAAAGATAAAGAGTAATTTTCTTTAGAAAACTTGAGAATTAATTTTTGAACATGACAGAAAAAAATGAAGACTAGTGTTTAAGATTTTCTAAAAGAGAAAGAAATGGTTGTAGTTGAGATCTTGTCATGATGCAGTGGCTTGAACTTCATCGCTTCTCGTGATCCACGCCTTCCTCGTCCCGTTACACTGCTTTGTTTCTTCTCTCAGGTCTTCCACTGTAATGTCAAGTCAACTTAATTATGTACAAGGGGGTCACATTTCTTGACTCTCTTTTGGTTTGGCCTTCGTTGGTTCGCGTGATCCACGACTACTATACTTTACTTGTCCTTTCAGGTCTTCCAAAGGGTCAAGTCTACAAAAGGGGCGGGTCATATTTCTTTACTCTCTTTTCCTTGCAAATCTTCGCTTTATATTTTCAAGGGTCACATTTCCTCGCTTTTTTTTCCTCTTTCTATCTTTACTTTATAAAAGGCTGATTTAGGACAATAATTTAGTGGGTTATACTTCTTTACTCTTTTTTCTTCATTATCCGTCCTTTTATAAAGCCTGATGTAGGACAATAATTCAGTCCATTGGCATAAAATGTAAGAAATTTTCGGAGTTCTGCACCTGAAGTTACGCAGATGTTCCCGTTGGTTTATTAGGAAAGAGCAGCTCTTGGTTTTGTTAGTTAAACAGAAATAAGAAAGAAAAACAAAACAAAATTAGCTACGCCTAGGATGTTTTAGAGTCCAACATTAGTACCTCCCTTCAATGGTGGTTTGGTATAACTTTTCTCATGCTTTACGGTAAAGAAATGCTAGCCATGCAACTCAAAACTTCTCATAAGGTCTCTGTAAAATTGCCTCATGTTTACAAAGCTTTTACTGTGGTGTTAGTAAAAGTCAAGAAACATATTAGGTTAGAAGACTGTAAAGGTGCTTATATTAGTTAACTCTTGAACAAACCAAGACTATTTATAAATTTTTGAATAATTCACACATAACATTAAATAAGATTTTAAAATATAACGCATTGTTAGATTGTGAAAAAGAGCCAACTATTTCACTTCATCTACAAGAAAAGGAGCAATTATTGACTTGAATATAACCAAACACGTCTTTCTTTCTGTTCTACGTCTACTTTTGCGAAGCCAATCACACCTTCATATAAGAACTACCACACAATTCTATTGCTAAGGAAAAAAGGCAAAAAAGGCAAAAAAGAGCTTCAACACACTTTGCTACCCCACCCTTTGGAAAATCATGTAAAAAACCTAAGCTTTAGAGTTGGTGGTCTCCGTGAAGACCACTTCACCAACGATGGCATCAGAATCAAGACTTGAAGAGTTCAACCCAGCGTTAGTCGTGCCTAACCCGGTCCCACTATCCGTTTCCAACCCGTGTTCACTACGAAAATTATTGATCGGAGGAACATGACCGGTACCGGAAACAGGGAATGACAACACCTCCGGGTAGCTGTACTGGCCACCGGCATTGATTTTCTCCATCTCGGCGTCCACACACTCCTGTAGCTCCAATGCAAATTCGAGTGTTTCCTTCACATCATTCATCGTAGGCCGTTGGATGCTCTGCTCCCGCACACAGCTTTCCGCAGCCTCCACATATACCTTAAAGCATTGTGGAGCTATCTTGCCTTTCAGATATGGATCAATTATTTCGCCGATAGTCCCTCTCGCAATGCACTCCCTGGCCCAGTTGGCCAAGTTCCATTGAGGGGTCTCAAGCTTTCTATTCAGTGCTTTTCGGCCACATAATACTTCCAACAGCACCACCCCAAATGAGTACACGTCAGATTTTACAGTCAGTTGCCGTCGCCGTGCATAGTCCGGATCCAAATATCCCCACGTACCCTTTACGCCGGTGCTTATCCCACTGTTTTCTTGACCCATTTTAGACAACCCGAAATCCGAAACTTTGGCCACCCAATTGTCATCCAACAAAATATTGGTGGTCTTCACGTCACGGTGGATGATGGGTTGCTTCACGCCAGTGTGTAGGTAGTCTAAACCACGTGCCGCTCCGACGCAAATTTGGAGCCTTTGTTTCCAGGAAAGGGGATCGTTGGGGGTTTCATAGAGGTGGTGGCGGAGGGTACCGTTGGTCATAAAGTCATAGACGAGAATCATCTCGCCCTCGTCGTTACAGTATCCGATAAGAGAGACAAGATGGACATGGCGCAGCTGAGAGAGCATCTCGATCTCTGTTATAAACTCCCGGAAACCTTGTTTTGAATCCGGATTCAAGCGCTTGATAGCCACGGACGTTGTACCCTCGTTAACAGAACCCTTATACACTTTACCAAAGCCACCGACACCTACAATTAATTCCTCCTTGAAGTTCTCCGTTGCTCTTTTAATTTCGTTCAACGTGAAGTAGTGACATAGTTCTCCGAGCCGAGACGCGGCCCTTGTCTTTGTTGACTTTCCCTTGCCAGTCTCAGGCCAACACCAGCACTTGGATGGTGAATAGTAGGAAGTGCTGCGCTTTGTCTTCTTTAGTTTCCAGAGAACAATGCCACATACTAGAGTAAGCACAACCAAGATTCCCACACTACTTCCAATGGCAATGATTATTGTTTTCTTTGTCTTGGATTCGTTAGTTGCCGAAGCTGGTTTTTGAGCCTGCCGTGTAGAGGGCAAAGGCCCGGCAACGGCAAGATTGTCATCGGAGTCGCTCAATTTGAACACCTCCATACCATTTAGAATGGCATCGTCGATCCCAAGAGTAGCTCCTCTTGGGTGTAGGGCAACGGAGAGATCAGTCTTGTTTAGGATCCTTACCACGAAGTCCTTGTACACGGGCGTCTCGCTCCTATCACTCCACAGAAGTACATCAGCATAGTCTTCAGCAATCTGATTGTCTATGTAGATAAGGAATGGCCTTTCGCCGGCACTGGTTATTTCGGGCTGTATTTCGCAGAAATGAAGCCTCACCAGATAATCAAATCCAAAATCAACGGGTACTCGCCACGTCAAATTAGAATGCAAGTTCTTGGTTCCATTTGGACCCATTGACACTGCGGTCCGGTAGACATCGTCAGGTGCAGTGTAATTTGGTATTTTCGAGTATATGGGTTTCAAACTTGAATTATGGGGGATTACACCACCACCAAAATTATAATTGATGTCGGGGGACCATTCTCTAAACATGCCAGTATCTTCCACCGGCAAAATTTTGCCCCCACCCATGTTTAATCGAACAAACTTCTCGAGTGCGAAGTGTTTGTCAATGAAGAACTGAGAATCGTGACCAACGTAAGGGATATCCTGCCTATAGTAGAGGTCGTTTGGCATGGACACAATTTCAATTCCGTTAACAAAAGCATAGAATCTGCGAGAATCACTTGGGGAGGGAATGAAACTTACATCCAGTGTCTTTCCCTTTCCGACGTTGACGCAGAACTCTTTAGAAATAGAGCCTCCAACCGATGAATCAGCAAGCGAAGCACTGAAGTTATTGAGTAAGGTGGACGAACCCGTTTTGACCTTGAAGAAGTCTGTTGAGTTGTCAAAACCTTGGTAGGAAGCGTTGTAGAAGTACAAGCGAAGGAATTTGGGGCCAGGGGTGACATTAAACTCGTACTTAAACTGGAAGAAAGATAGACGGGCAGTCTGGAAGGGGACTACGTCAGGGTAGCCTTCTTCTTCGGCTACAGAGGGAGCAGACTCGTGGTTGGGTGCTTCTATGGGAGCGGATTTAGGGTTAACGTCTCCAACCCACTCGCGCTTATCCACATCAGTTGAGGTGCCAGAAGCGCCGCAGTTGAGGGTAATATTATCGACGGCGATGTAACGAAGGGCTGAATTAGCGATTGAGGTATGAAAAAGGAGGAAGAAGAGGAAGAAAGGGGTAAGAACCGAGATGTGCCTCATGGGAGCGAGAAGCTGGAATCAAAATGGTAACTAAGCAGTTAAGCTCCTGCTTACTCCAGTAAATAAAAAAGTATTTCTATAAATAATGTTTCTTTCTGTTTTGAACGGATCAACGCAAGTACTAGAGAGACTGAATAATTTTAAGAAAAAAATGGTCTATATTAAAGATGAAGACAATTTTACTGTAAATCTTAATCATTTTTATGGGACGAATGAGGATATTTTAAGAAATCTATAAATAATTTTTGAAGTTTCAGAAAATAAACAGTTTTGTTTTCCATCTAAAAGAATATATTTGATCTCAAACATAATAAATGACACGTACTAACAAGCATGTTCGTAGAACTAATTTCATTTATAAAACCTTATATCACTCATTCTTTACAGATAATTAACGTGAATAAAAAAAAGAAGGAAAAAACTATATCAACCTAAAACACGATACATGTTAGACTAGTATAATACATTTACGATACAAAAAATAACGGATACGGAGACTGAAAGGGATGTCGGGGTATCAGCAATATATATATAATTATATATTTCTAAATTGCAAAAGAGAACAGAAAAGATATAAAAAATCACTTGGTTCTAGGTTCTACTTAATTTATTTGAGAAGATTGTCAATCTTTCTTGTCTTGTTCTATTCAATTTTCTACAGTTTGCTTTTAGGGAAGATGATCTTTTACTCTTCTAGAATGATTTTTGCTATGATAACTTCAATTTATTTCACTTATCTTTAAGTATAGAAGAATCGTGTGACAGACACAACAAATCTAGGATTTATTTCATTGTCAAACCACACAATGCTCATAAAAGAAATTAATAAAGCAACGCTTGGAATCAAGTTCTAGGAATCTTACTTCTCTTTAGGAGTAAAACGATAATACGCGATTACTTACAATACTAGATAGAAGCAGATTTGATAAAACTAATAAGTTTCGATTGGAGTATTAGATATGAACTATTGGTTGTAAGCCATCTTTGGCTATATAAACACTTGACGTTCAACCCCTGTAGAGACAAGGAATGTTTGCTAGATCCTTCACAATTCGTTTAGGAATAAAAATTCGTGGGGCATTTGGAGTGTCACATATCCAGGTATTTGGAGTTGCCAAGCTGTTGTCGATATCATGATAAAACTAGGTAACACAGATATCATTCTGGGAGAAGTTTGACGAGTTACTTTTACGGACCATCTATGCCAATGTTGGCATGTTTGTGAAGCCGATTATATTCTTTGTTCTTCTTTTTATCTTTGGATTCCTATTTAATACAGGAGATGAACAGAAATTCGATAAAATATAGCCATACTTTAATGAAAAACTAGCATTTGTTACAAATTCATACGAGTCCACAGAATTATTTAATGCCTTTTTTCATTCAAATGCCATAACTATATTGTAGTCTCATCTTTCTAATAGTTATAATTCTTCAGGGGCTAAGGAATAAAGTCTCCGACTTGCATTTGCCTTCCTACAAAATGGTAGTTATTTCAAATCCTTACATGATTTTAGATTTCCAGTAACAGCCTTAGCAAAGTTTTCCATGTCATTTCTTTCAATTCATATCTTTGTGGTTCTTCAATAAAACTTTCCATAAGATGTGTTTAAATAATTGTGAATCGTACCACTTCAATCAGGGCTTTTTCAAACAGGCTTTTGATACCTTACGTGTGTGTGTGTTAGAGAGAGAGAGAGCGAGAGGGGGAAGGTTCCATTTATAGCTTAGAAGATCTTCTTTCCTAAGGCTAGAAAGCTATTTGACTTGTTTTATTAATCTTATTTGCAACAAAAACATGTATGCATAAATTAAAAACGGCCGTCAATGCAAATTAGAGAGGGTTGTTGATATCTCCTGGAAGCCGTACAACTGACTTCGTCATTTATTAAGGTTCTAAATTACAGCCACGTATCTATGTTTGCCGAATTGTGGAAATTGCGAGTTTTCTACGACAAAATATACAAGCATCAAAGAAAAATATTGGGAAGCATAACATATCTTAGAAAAAGGAGTACAACATATTGCCGGTGGAAACAACTGCAACATATCTTAAAAAAAGAAAAAAAAAATGAAAACAGACAAGCACAAGAGTGAAAAGAAACGAAGGATATCATATAGAGAACGGGTGAACAGCTGAAGGAAACGCAATGCCCCGATAGGGAAGGTGAGATTACTATTAGCAGCGATAAAGATTGTTGCGTTTTACACAACCATGGTTCCTGGTCTTTTTGGAGGCAGAGATGCATTTCTCATATGGTATCTGGTGACATGCCACGGCCGGGTGGTTACCTTTTTTGGTTCCATCGGTAACATGTTTGGATCTGCCAACAAGAATCCGGCTGACGTAGGGGTTCATAAGGAACTCCAGTTCCACTTCATCCTCGATGAGGCATTCATCGTGGCGGCCATCACACCGGAAAGTTGTGTTGCTCTCGACAAGAATAGCAGCACCAGAACAATATGCGTTAAGGAGTATCAGCGTCAAAAAGAAAGCCAGATGACACATACCTCGCTTTGCTCTATAGCACGCCATTGAAGTATTCCTTTTTAACTCGACACTACCAACTGATGTTCCTCCACAGAACTTTCTTAGACATTCTGTTTCTGGATAGGCGTACTTATACCCAGTGAAGAAGAGCGTCATGAACAAAGATGAACCAAAAGCACCAAAGCAAGCACATTATTGTAATCGGGAAGTTAATCTTCTTCATGAACAAGGATGATCCAAAAGCACCAAAACAAGTATAATATTTTAATCGGGAAGTTACATTAACCTTTATGGAGGTCTGCCAAATTAAGTTGTATACAATTATCTTTCCTTACTTTCCTTCACTCTCTTCCTAATTTAAAAAATTATAACCTTTATCATAGGATTCAAAAGTACTTAAAACTATTTGGTTTAATTCAATGGAAAAGAAGTTCGCCAGTAGAGTGGAACAATGTGTTCTTGAATGTCAAGCCGAAAAGTTCAATTATTTGGAGAAGTGTTCTCTTGAAATTTAATTACCCCCTAGTTACTGTAATCGTTACTAAACAAAAATTCATTAACCTTCTACTTTTATCGAAAAAAGTAGTATCTATCATAAAAAAAAAATGAATTTATGTAGTTGATATTGGTGCTTCAAAGATTAATGTGGAATATCCTTTAGCTCAAATTAAATTTATATCAATTAACTAAAAGAATCATTTTATAACGGATGTCATATAATTGTAGTATGTTATTTCTTCTCCGAAGTCGTAACATATGCAACAGTTTGTTTAATTTTTCAAAGAAATCTAATCGTCTTGATCTAAGATTTAGGAAAAGGCAAAGAACTTGGGCGTAACTAAGAAACTATGATACCAGAAGAATAAATTAAGCAGCTCGTTTACTTTAGAATACCGCAGGGCTCCAATCATTGGAAAGTGAGTCACCTATAGGAACTTTAGCTTTACACGTGGATCATTTTCCTTCTCTCTCTGTCTTGATTTTTTCCTTTTCCCTTTATTCCTCAACAAAAGATGCAGCTTGCATATCAGTGAACTTCGATAACATTCGGTGGCTTCTTTGGGTGATAAACAAGTAAAGAACATCAGGGGACAGATCCAGAGGATGGAGAACGTCATCTAATGACATAGTTTGCGGAAAATTAATGGCTAATTGCCCTTATTTCCTCTGATTCGTATCAATAAAATAATTAAAATCTCTTACAATGAAAAGATAAGACAATTGTTAACTACAGGTTCAAGTCACTTGTTAATGTCCTCCAATACTTGATTTTCTACATGAAAATTGTTGGTCTCCTCTCTTTAAATGCAAATTCGTATCAGAAACACTAAACCAGTTTACTATGAAACAAATTAAAAAAAAAAAAAAAACGTCGGATAACCAGAAGGCTGGATCTCATTCATATATATCTAATTTAGTGCATAGTTAGTTGAATGCTATGCTTACAGAAAAAAGTTTTTGATATAATCTTTTATTAAAGACATTGAAATTTCACATGATAAGATCTGACTTGATTTCCCATGTTTGGTTGGCAAAAAACATGCCATCAATAATTGTCAAATCAGATTCTTGAAGAATTATTTTGTGAAATGTGTAATCCATGTTTAAGATCTTATTTTCTTCTCGAAAGTTGTAAAATGTGTATGAAGTTGACTGTCTTTACCAAAATTTTTGGAAAAGACAAAGAACTGAAGTGTAATTAAAAGATTATGCGGAAGACTTGGTCAAAATAAAAAATTGAAGTGATTGTTAATTACATACATTTAATTTTTGAGATGTTGATTACTTGTTAATTCAATAATAATCTAGTGAAGTTTAGGATAAAAAAGGCCTCAAGTTCAACACTCGGATGAATGTGTGAAAAAAAAAAAAAATACTTGGGACAAAGAAGCACCAATTGCTGGTTGATGAACTATTCAGACAATAAAGAAAATTGAAATCTTCAATAATGAAAAGACAAAGACAATTATTAATCAACTGTCGTTCACCCACTATAAAGCTGTTTTTCACTTCTAAACTGTTGGATCATAAACTCCAGACAGTTGTCTTACTTCAATAGGTCACTTCCTTAAACGGATTCTAATTCCTTGCATAAAAGAGAGAGAAAGGCTCCGATAGCTAGGCAGGTCACCCTCCAGTGGGTTAATACTGATTCATTCGTTTCGTTCATGTCGCGAGAAGCAACAAACACACTAAAAGAATATCTAGCTAATATATTCGTTTGCCACATAGAGCAAATTGCGAGTTTATCTCCAACAACTGGAGTCGTAGTCTCGAATATGAAAAGGAGGAATGCAACAAATAAACACAAGACAAGTTGATTTTAGTTTCTCAAAGCATTTAACAGACCGAGGTACAATAACAAATTTAAAAGATTTAAATAACGATCCTAGAAGTCACCGAACGTGTTATAGGACGTTGGAGTGGACGATCATCTAGTAGGGGTAGAAATTCTTCTTAGAAGAATCTATGGCTGCTGATTTGCGGGGATAAGCAGGCTTCTAGCAAGAAGATGGGTAAACAAGCCTTGTTGGGAGGAAGACAGCACCTCAAGGGCAATGTACTGATTCAAAATGTGACTGTTCTATTACATTTTCGTTAGCTGCATATAAGCATGGTTGGGGCCAAAAGGTCTTTTGTAGTCTTTAAGCAAAAAGTCCTACCTGTATCCCGATTGCAGACAGCAGACTAGGCCTTACACCAAAACTACAAAAGACGTACAAGTCAGAGTTGACAGTCCCCTGCTCAGAAGAGCGTCCTGCTGTTCAACTAAAATACCGACCATATTACTTTCAGCGAGGGGTGAGAGTTCGGAATACACCCGTGCTTACATGTCATCTTGTGGGCGTAACACTAAAATATGTCACTAAAGTATAATTTAATCCATCTTAAATGTCTGAAGGGGAAGATTAGATATGTAGGTAGACTCACATTAACCACATAGACAGGCGAGTAGACTCACTCATGTAGGATACTGTTTTTAATGAATTTTATGTGTTATAAACTATTTTAAAGACATATTCTTTATTATATTTATATGAGGCTAGAAGTCTTTATTTTAGTGATCTTATTGATTAAGGTTAGAAATAATAACTAGGAAGTTTTTATGCAACTGTGTTTTATTTATTTTAGGAGCTCTTGATCTTCTTAACATAGAGAATTCCAGCTTAAGTGAAAGCGTTGAAAGTAGATACTTATGTTATCCATTTGTTCGTGGATTCAAGTAACATTTCAAGTCGATTCTAATTATATTTTTGGTAAATTAAGGATTCTTTGAAGTCATTATGCATTAGATGATAATAGAGCAAACAATTTGCTTGGCCGGATGTCTAACTGCAAGGGCAGAAGATTTACCGTCAACATTACTCACGAGCGAAAGAAAACTAAAGTCCGAGGTTTGGGACTTGGTGGCAATTAGAATCAATGCACCCGAAAATCTTGCTCCCAATTAACCATGATGTTATGATTTATCGAAATCAACTCGCCAATAAAAGAGAATGTTAACTATGACAGTCACAGTGAGCCTTAATGACTATGCTAATGAAAATCAAAATGTGCCATACAAGAAAGAATAAGTAGTTGTTTCAGTCCAATTGTCAAGATGGATCCTAGTGTTCCTTTTGGAGTTCTTGCAGTGCTAATGGACCCTGTTCTTGGTTTGTTTTACAGCGCATCTTTATGATTGAGGGGCTGCTCCAAGTTTGAGCCTTGGGGTTTTAATCATAGCCCAGCCTGTTCCCGCGGTTCGTCCGCTTCAACAAGGTCTTCGTTCGTGGCTCATCTGGTGATGAGATTCGGGTTCTCTAGCCACCCCAAGAAAACCTGACGTATCTTATCCTTGGCCCAAGTTGCTCATAAGTCATGCTTCTGCAAAATAGCTTTAGCCCATTCGCAGCCACAAGGGCAACGATTTTTTGTTGGACACTGTCGGTAAAAACTACAAATTGAAGTTAATCATGACAAGAAAAGTGTAGATTGTCTTATGCTATTTAAATCTTATTCAAAAAAAAAAGAAAAAGAAAAAAGAAAATCTAACACAAATGGTTGGTTGTAGTTGAGTTGTTCGCATTATGCAGGGGCTTGAACTTCATCGTTTAACGTGATCCACGCCTCTCTCGTCCTGTTAGTGCCGTGTTTCTTCTTCTAGGTCTTCCACTAGTAATGTCAAGTCAGCTTTATTATGTACAAGTGGGTCACATTTCTTGACTCTTTCGGCTTTGCCTTCGCAGCTTCGCGTGATCCACGACGACTACGATAGTATACTTACCTTGTCCATTATGTCTCCCACGGGGTCAAGTCTATAAAAGAGGTGGGTCACTTTTCTTTGCTCTCTTTTCCTCGGAATCTTCGCTTTATAAAAGGAGGTGGTGGGATAATAATTTCATAGGTCACATCTCTTCACTCTTTTCTCTCTCTTTCTATCTTTACTTTATAAAAAGGCTGATTTAGGACAATAATTTAGTGGGTCACACTTCTTTACTCTTTTTTCTTCGTTATCCTTACTTTATAAAAGCCTGATGGAGGACAATAATTTAGTCCATTTGCGGTCTTGGTAAAAAAGTTGCAGAGTTCTACTCCTGGAGTTGCGCAAATGTTCCCGTCGGTTTATTTGGAGAGAACAGCTCTTGGTTTTGTTAGTTAAACAAAAAATAAGAAAGAAAAGAAAAAAATATATCTACACCATTTTTTTTTCCCGGATCCAAATATCCAAACGTACCCTTTACCATGGTGCTTACCGCCGTGTTTTCTTGACCCGTTTTAGATAACCCGAAATCCGAAACTTTGGCCACCCATTTGTCATCCAACAGAATATTGGTGGTCTTCACGTCACGGTGGATGATGGGTTGCTTCACGCCCGTGTGCAGGTAGTCCAAACCACGTGCCGCTCCAACGCAAATCTGGAGCCTCTGTTTCCAGGAAAGGCGATCGTTGTGGGTGCCGTAGAGGTGGTCACGGAGAGTTCCGTTGGCCATGAAGTCGTAGACGAGGATCATCTCGCCCTCATCGTTACAGTATCCGATGAGAGAAACGAGATGGACGTGGCGAAGCTGAGAGAGCATCTCGATCTCCGTCCAGAACTCACGGAAACCTTGTTTAGATTCCGGGTTCAAGCGCTTGATTGCCACGGTCATTTTACCCTCGTCAACAAGACCCTTATACACTTTGCCAAAGCCACCCACGCCTATAGCTAATTCCTCCTTGAAGTTCTCCGTCGCTCTTTTGAGTTCCTCCAGCGTGAAGTGGCGACATAGTTCTCCGGGCAGTGATGAGGCTGTTGTCCTTGTTGACTTTCCCTTGTCGGGCTCGGGCCAACACCAGCACTTGGATAGTGGACAGAAAGAAACGTTGCCCTTTGTCTTCCTTAGTTTCCAGAGAACCATACCACAGGCTAGAGTGAGTACAACCAAGATGCCCATAACACTTCCAACGGCAATTATTTTTGTTTTCTTTGTCTTGGATTCGTTAGTTGCGGAAGCAGTTTTTTGAGCCTGCCTTGCAGAAGGCAAAGGTCCGGCAACGGCAAGTTTGCCATCTGAGTCACTCAATTTGAAAACCTCCATCCCATTTAGAATGGCATTGATGATCCCGTACCTAGGTACCATCGGATGTAGAGCAACGAAGAGATAAGCCTCGTCTTGGATCCTTACAACATAGTCCTTGTACACAGGTGTCTCATTCCTTCCGCTCCATTCAAGTATGTCTGCCCATAGTTTAGCTGTCTTGTTGTCTATATAGATGCCGAATGTCCTTTGACCGACGCGGGTTACTTCACGATCTATTTCGCAGAAATGGAGCCGCACCAGATAATCGAATCCAGAATCTACAGGTATTCGCCAGGTCAAATTAGAAGCCAAGTTCTCGGTTTTGTTTGTACCCAGTGACACGGCGGTCTTATAGACTTCATCAGGTGCAGTGTAATTTGGAATTATGGAGTACCTGGGCTTCAAAAATATTTTGTGAGGGTTTACGCCTCCACCAAGATAATAGCTGTTGTGCTGGGACCATTTCCTATACATGCCAGTGTCATCCACCGTTGGAATGTCGCCGCCGCCGACGTTTAACCGAACAACCATCTCGAGTGTGCTGACGTAGCGGAAGGAAAACTGAGAAGATTGGCCGACGTAAGTGAGGTCCTTATCTTCTGGATAGTAGAGGTTGTTTGGCATGGAGACAATCTCAATTCCATTAACAAAAGCATAGAATTTACTGGAATTACTTTGGCATGGGATGAACGCCACATTCAATTTTTTTTCCTCGCCGACGTTGATGCAGAACTCTTTATATATAGCCCCTCGATTCGATGAATTAGCTAGTGAAGAACTGAAGTTGGTGAGCAAGATGAACGAACCCGCCTTGACTGTGAAAAAGTCTATTGAGTTGTCAAAACCTTGGTAAGAAGCGTTGAAGAAGTACAAGCGAAGGAATTTGGGGCCAGGGGTGACACGGAACTCATACGTAAACTGGGAGAAAGATATACGGGCAGTCTGGTAGGGAACTGGGTCGGGGTAGAGTTCTTCTTCGGCTCTAGATGCATTAGATTTATGACTGGGTTCTTCAATAGAAGCGAGTTCGGAGTTTATGTCACCGCTCCACACGCGATCATTTGAATCCGTTAAGTTGCTAGAAGTGCCGCAGTTGAGGGTAATATTATCAATAGCGAGGTAACGAGGCGTAGAAGTAGTGATTGAGATATGAAAACGAAGGAAGAAGAAGAAGAAGAAAGGGGTGAGCATTAAGAGGTTCCTCATGGGAGAGAGAAATCAAGGTCTGTAACAGGTTGGGAAGAATTGGACTGCAATAAAAGCTCCTTCCCAGTCCCACTACATAAAATCATTTAAGGTCGTCCAAATTTCGTTTAAGTAGTCCCTGTCACTTTTGATGATGAAAGCAGCGCAGGAAAGAAAACTTACTGAAAAGTTTGTGGAGGGAGGTTCTTCAAATAAAAGAAAAAGTTCCCAGGGATGACATTAATATATTAACGTGATTTCATATATATATATATATATAAAAACTTACTGAAAAGTTTGTGGAGGGAGGTTCTTCAAATAAAAGAAAAAGTTCCCAGGGATGACATTAATATATTAACGTGATTTCATATATATATATATATATAAAAACTTACTGAAAAGTTTGTGGAGGGAGGTTCTTCAAATAAAAGAAAAAGTTCCCAGGGATGACATTAATATATTAACGTGATTTCATATATATATATATATATATTAATTGGGGAGGGGAAGGGGGGAAGTTTAGGCAATTTTATTGAAGGAGAAGACTCAAACCCCAAACCACTCATGTGGAAGTCAACCCAAATGCCATTGAGCTACCAAAAACTTGTGCTGTTAATGTGATTTTGGTCAACAATTTCACGTTTCTACTACATTTTCAATCTATGTTAGTTAATCCACATGAGGAAGGTCACCATACTTTAGGCAATCAACCATCCAAAACTAAATGGAGTTTTGCTTTAGTAGGGGGGACATATAGCTTCTATTTTTGCTCGAAATCTTAACGTTATAACTAGAATTTTGACAAAATCCAAGTTATCTTTTCACAGGTGTTTGCCCCGGTAGAATCGACGGCTTAAAATGATTGATGATTGGGATATATTGGATCCATATCAACATTATTTTATGTATTTATAATCTTTGAATATCTTAGATTTTTCTTTTCTTTTCTCTTGAAATGAGGGCTTTCTTTTGTTCATTTGGACTTACCTACGTTTTTTAATATTTAATTTTTATTTATATCTAATAGATGGATTTCCTTGGAGTGTATCAACTCTAAGTAACGTTAGAATCAATCAAAGACAATATCTTATGAAGTACAAGACTATTTCAATTTTCTCTCTTCCCTTTCCCTTTTTTCTTAAAACAAAACAAAATTGTTACATAGATGTTTTAAGTTAAAGGATTTATAGCTCAGCAGATCTCCTAGCATACTATTTGATTTGTTGCGTGGATCTTATTTGCAACAAAGAGAACATAAATCACGGACGGCCATCAAAGTAAACGGGGAGAAGGATTTGTTGTCGATTTCTGCCGTACAACTGCGAGTTTTATTCAACAAAATATACAAACATTAAGGAAAACAGTGGCACGCGTAACATGGATTCACGGAACTGGAAGGAAGTACGCCATATCTTCAAAACTAGAAACAAAAGACGATAGGAAGAGAAAGGAAGGCAAGAACATAGGAGAACAAGTACACAGCTGAAAGGAAACACATTTTTCGATCCGTCTGTCTTTATGGGTGCTACGTGTGTCGGCAGTAACTACCAGAGCAACCGGCATTATTCGGAGTCGATCTACCGCCGCAGTTATAACTTTTGTCTCCACTCTCTCCACAGGCAGGAGTGTCTTTTTTTCCAGTTCCCCCTGTTCCAGTTGGTGGTGGGGGATCAGCAAGAATCCGGCTAACGTAGGGGTTCATGAGGAACTCCAACTCCAGGTCGTCCTCGACGAGGCAGTCACCGAGGCGGCCATCACACCGGAAAGTTGTGTTGCTCTCAACACGGATAGCAGCTGCATAACCATATGCGTTAAGAAGTATCAGCGTCACAAAGAATGCCAGAGGATACATACCTCGCTTCGCCTTACAGACCTCCATTGCAGTATTTCTTTTTACTGAACGCTACTAACTGATCTTCCTCCACAGATTGTTAGTACACATTTTGTTCCTGGAGACGTGTACTTATAGTGAGTGAAGAAAAGAGACATGATCAAGGAATAAGGGTGAGAAAAAAGCGCCAAAACAAATTTATATTATTGGAACAGGAAAATTATATTAACCTGTATAAATTATCTTTTGTTGAATTACAAAGTATCTTTTTTCTATCAAAATTATAGCATATAGTAGTTGCTTTTTAATGCACTAGAAATCCTTGTTTTACATTATTCTGTTGATATGCACACAAAAACCAAGGAAATATTTTTCCATAAAGAATCATTGTTTCGCATTGTATTAAGTTACTATTTTCTAAGAATCATTTTTATAATGGATGTCAGACTTATGCAGCATCTTATTTCTTCTCCTAAGGAGTCGTTTAATTTCTCAAAGAAATCTTGCCGTGTTGATCTAAAATTTAGGAAAAGGAAGAGAACTTTGGCGTGATTAAAAACGTATGATGCCAGAAGAATAAATAAAGCAGCTCGCCTGTTTAAAGAAAAAAAAAAATGTGGCTCCATAATCACTTGCACAAGACTCGAAGGGCTGTAATCAATGGAAAGCAAGTTGTCTATACCAACTTTAACTTTACACGTGGCTCATTTCCACCAACTTTAACTTTACACGTGGCTCATTTCCCTTCTTACATTCTCTTTCTTAACTATTCCTTCACCATTAGCAAGAAAGCACTGCTTGCCTGTCGGTGGACTGCTTAGACAGTATTTCCCGTGGCTTCTTTTGGGGGATAAACATGAAAAGGTATTCACTTGTATTATTTCCTTTACTTTTCCCAAGAGAATAAAAATATCAATTATTTTATCCTAAAAACATTTTCTATACACTAAATACAAGTTTAAAAAATATTTTAAGAAATTTAATTGTCAAATTCCTTGCCTTAGTTTTTTGATTATTTATTGTAGCATTTTATTGCATCCTCCAATGTTATATTGAATTTCATTGTGTGTGAGAATTTTTTTCAAATTATTTTTATTTATGCCTTTTCAAATCATTCTTATTTATGCTTTTTCAAAAACAAAATTATTCATATTTTCTATGTGAAATTAATAAAAATTACAATATATATTAATTGTCGCTTAACTAACTAATTTAATGATAAATTAGTGAGGATCTCAATCATAACATTTAGCATTCGACATCTCGTATACATGAGTTTTAATATTAAAAAAATAAAAATAAAAATAAAAATAATATATGTTAACCAAAGGGAATTAACATATAATTTTTATTATTATATAAAATCTATCCTTATAAACAAGCCATTTAGTGAAAATTTTCTGTGCCTGCCTTGGTTCCTTTCAAGATAAACTAGTTTAATCTGAAATAAATTGAAAAGGACGAACGTAACAAATAAACCATACAGAAGTAAGATAAGTTGATTATAGTATCACAAAACTTTAAAACAGACCGATTTAACAGATAAGAAGGACGACGACAAATTTAAAAGATGTCAAATATGTAATCAGTCTTTAAGGATATTTTAAAGACGAGACAGGTGGAAGGGAAGATTAGACAGGTGGGGTAATCACTTTTACGCACGCTGTCGGCGAGTCTTTTCCCACAATACCCTTTTACAAGGTGGAGGTCCACCTTGCAAGACAGCAGGAAGCGGGATGGCTCTTAAGTTTCTTTGGTGTTTTGCCGTTTTTCTGTATATAATTTGTGCCGGTGGTATCATGATATAATTTTGACACGTTTCGTTTCTTTATTGAATACCTACTGAAAAAGAAATGACCGACACTTGTTCTGTTAAAAGTTTAAAGAAATAGCATTGGATTTAGTTACTTATTAAAGGGATTCAGAAATTAAGGATTCTCGCGTAGAATTCAAGAATAACAAGTATATTCTTTTCTTTTTAATTTTTTTCGTAACAATACATATAAAACAAGATTATCTTAGGGAATGTAAATCTGCAATAACTTTGGAGATGGGCAAGATAAGAATTCACCTCTGTCGTCTCTCTTACTCCAGGACTTTCGTGTTAATCACAAAAGTGATATAGGCAAGTGAAAAGCTAAAGGATGATAATCTTTTTCTTGTTTATTATTTATTGGTCAATTGTTTTAAGAACTAATATTTGAAATTCTTTTTTAGTGAGATTTAAAATGTGAGTGACTTTATTTCCTGAGGGTTAGGAATATACCCTGTCCTTTGTACTTATCCGAGGTATAGTTATTACGCCCAGCCTTGTTGGTATTAATAAAATTTGTCAGGGGTACCGCCCCTGTTTCTTAAAAAAAAAAAAAAAAAAAAAAAAAAAAAAAAAAAAACAAACGAAATGTTGTTGGGACAGGGATGGGGCATTATCTCTTTATCTTTGGCACAAAATAACAGTGGTAGGACAATTATTGGTCTTAAAGAGTACGTCCCGGAGCCCCACAACTTTACTGGGCAGCGTTCTGCTTGATCTTATTGATATCATCATACAAAAAATAAGACTACAAGAGAAGACAAGGCAAATGTCGTTGCGACAGGAATTGTTACAAGCAGGCTCTCCCTCGGTTTACTTAGCCAAGGCCTGCTTTTTACATCAGGCCTACAAGCGCAAAATAGCCCATTACAGGAATGATGCATTTATCTCATTATTAATCACTAATTTTATTAGTTTGTTAGGAATTATAGATAAAACTGAATCAAGGTTAAATAGTTAGATCCAAACTGTTACGTTCGCGAACGGTTTTGGTTTGTTTTATAGCCTTGGTTTACCCATCTTTACGATCCAACTGTTATGTTTTTAAACGGTTTTGGTTTGGTTTGTTTGGTCCGAACTGTTGTTCACAATAATTTTGGTTGGTTTTATAGCCTCCGTTACCGGGTCCACTTTAACATGGTCTTGCTCCAGGACTCATCGGATGATGAGATTCAGATTTACCTAACCCCCAAGGAGAACAGTGAAGTGGCTCGGCCTTAGGAACTTAAAGATTTGCCAATGCTGGCTTCGGAACAGTCCTGAAGCTTGGGAATTGATCCGACGGGCTAAGGTTGAACATCGCTTGCAACCCCAAAGTATGTTTATGTAGAACTCTAGAGCTAGGTCACGATAAGGTAGCTGATTAGGCTATATTTGGACTTCTAGCGAGAAGTTGAACAATTTTATCTCCATAATTATCTTTTTGTAATGATGGTAGGATTGAAACTTGAATTATGGTGGGATTAGGCTTCAAATCTAACGTTGAAAACCCAAGTTAGTGGTAATATTTAAATAAATTAATTCTTAATTAATTATCAGTTCTAAGATTTTTGGTATAATGATTGAAGATTGTGACAATTGGTACAAGGATAAAGATATAAAAAGATCTTGGGCTTTTGTAAGACTATCTATTTAGGTCGAGAGCGCGATAGAATTGAGGTAATAGGGATTCGACCAAACATAAAACTGGTTCAAAACCAAATGAACCAAATTTAAAACAGGAAAGCGACTTACATTTTATTTACATTTTGATCCATATATAAGGAATCCTATCTATTAATAACTTCTTCTTTACATTTGGTTAAGGACTGTTTGGCCAATTTTAAATAACATAATTGGAGAACTAAGAACTACTTCTATATTTTTCTGGAATTGACAAATACACGCAATAATTCAAAGCTTCTATCCCATTCACTACTGCCCCAAATATGTATTCTGCCCCAAATATGTATTTTGCCAAAATTCTCCACTAGTTTGGACATGATTGGGATTCACTATAGTACTCTCTTGCCTTATGTACTCATATTATCTTACACCAAATCACTTTCTTACGTCCCTATAATGAATAGAAGTCATGATTTTACATTTGAAGATTATTTTGGATATATGATTATAAAGTGATTGATGGGATGGCATGAGAGGGAGAGGGGAGGGGGGCGGTGGTTAAGGGGTTGGGGGAAGGAGAAGTCTGTACGCTTATGAATACAACATGACTTAGGTGCAATAAGAAAATTGTGCGATGCCAATAGTAGACTTTTTGTATTTAACATTATGATTTAGAATGAGATTTTTTGTGTTTCTATAGCCGAGAGATGTAGTAGTATCTTCATAGCTTCATTAAAAAAAAAAAATTGTCTTTCACCATTTGAAGATATTCTTTCACCCTTTCTTACAAGGGCATAAGAAGCTTAATAATAGTGCATTTGAGATAGAACCTAAGAAACCAAAAATGCTTCTAAGGAAACAGATTCTGAGATGGGATTAGGGAAAAGTGTTTTCGCTCATAAACTTGATTAAAGAAAACATAAACCTAAAGAATGTATTACATAGGGTAAGAACCCTATTGTGGGCCGGGTCAAACATGCCCAAACCTAGAACCTAAATGAGAGTTGTTAGGCCGTGACATACGGCCTAACCCAAATATAACTTAACAACCCCCCTCAAGCTTGTGATTTGTATAAATCAAATACACCAAGCTTGCGAAAAGATAATTATGCTATCGACTACATAAAGCCTTAGTTAACAAATCAGCCAATTGCTCGTGAGTGCGAATGTTATGTGTCTAAATCAAACTCCTTTGTTGCTTCTCACGAATAAAATGACAGTCAATCTCAATTTGTTTGGTGTGTTGATGAAAGATAGGATTGGTCGCAATGTGAAAAGCATATTTGTTGTCATAATATAAAGAGATAGGGTGAGGAACAATTTCCCATAAGTCATCAAGAAGCCTAAATAACCAAACAATCTCGCAAACCATAGTTGCCATAGCATGATATTTGGCCTCAGATGAGGATTAAGAAACTGTGGCTTGTTTCTTGCTTTTCCAAGAGATCAAAGAACTTCCCAGCTTGATGCAAAAAATAGTGAGAGAGTGGCAAGACATGGGACAAATCGCCCTATCAAAATCACAAAAATCAATCAATTGAAAATCCTTGGTTGAGGACATGAGTAACCTTAAGCTTGGACTACTCTTTAAGTACTTAACAACATTCAGAGCTATGTCCATGTAAGAGACTTTTGGAGAATGTATGAATTGACTGAGTATATGAATTAGATAATTAATATTAGGCCAAGTATGAGTGAGATAGATCAAACACCCAAGAAGTCACTAATACGAAATAGCGTCAGTTAATGGAAGATCATCAATTGAAGCGGGAGCATTAGCATCATAGTCCAAAGAGGTAATCTTTAGATTATGATCCATGGGAATCTTATACAGGTGAGCACTAGAAAGTCCAACTTTAGAGACTAACTCCAATGCATATTTGCATTGACTAAGGTAAATACCACTCTTTGATTGAGCAATTTCAATCCTAAGAAAAAATTTAGCTTATCCTAAATCTTTCATGTGAAACCGAGAGCAAAGATGAGACTTGACCTGAGCGATAGCCTCCTTACTATTATCGGTGATAAGCATATCGTCAATGTAGATCAAAATAGTAATGACAGTAAATCCATGCCGAAGTGTGAACAATGCATAATCATGCTAAGATTGCTTAAAACTAGTTTCAAGAAGAGTAATAGTAAATTTGGCGTACCATTGTTGGGAGGCCTACTTGAGTCCATATATGGACTTAAGAAGATGACAAACTTTCAGTTGACCTGTGGGAGAAGGTAGAATTTCGAGGGGTAAAGACATGTAGACCTCTTCATGCAAGTTGCTGTGAAGAAAAGTATTATGAACATCCATATGGTGAAATGACCAACAAAACATGGAGGTCATGGCCATGATACATTTGACAGTCACCATCTTGGCCACAGGAGAGAAAGTCTCCTCATAATTGATGCCATATCGTTGAGTGAAGCCCTTGGCTACCAACTGAGCTTTATAGCGTTCAATGGAATTGTTTGCACGATACTTTACCTTGTGAACCCATTTACATCAAATCGGCTTACGACCTGGGGGCAAGTTAGCCAATTTCTACGTATGATTTGCCTGTAATGCATGAAGTTTACTAGATATAGCATCCACCCACTTGGGATCCCTAACAATCTCATGATAGTAGAGTGTCTCTCTAATGGCAGATATGGAGGCAATAAATGCTCGATGTGGGGGAGATAAATTACCAAGAGTCACAAAATGTGAAATGGAGTAGAGAATGTCATGAGGACTCATGGAACGAAATCCACCAGGATGAGAGGCTACAGAGTTACAATGATAATCTTGGGTCTAAATAGGTGGTTTGGATGCACGTTAGTAACGTCGGATAGGAGTAGGAATGACAGGCAACACTAGGGAAGATAAGTCCACAAGATTTGACGTCATAGTGGGTGATGCCACATTAGCTAAAGCTACAGTGGGTGACGCTACATTGGCTGAAGCCACAGTGGGTGACGTTACGATAGGTAACGCCACAGTGGTGTCACAAGAGGTGAATTCACAGTGTGTGAATCCAAAGGCATAACGATGGGCAATGGAGAAGAATGAGCATCTGTGGGTGGTAAAGAAGATGAGGATTCAACCAGAACAGACTCAGAAATAGGATAGGTAGGAGAAGGATTAGGAGAATCGGTCTCGCACGAAACGATATAGGGATCAAGATCCAAAGTAACAAAAGAAGAGTCGTTATTGGGTGGAGTGAGAGACGAGGGTGATTGAGACTGAGTAAAGGGAAAGACTGACTCATGAAATATAACATCATGGGTAACCAAAAAAAGTACAAGTGGTAAGGTAAAAAACACAATAACCTTTTTGTGAAGAAGGGTAGCCCATAAATATGAAAGGGAAAGCACGGGGTGCAAATTTGTCCGCATGTGGAATAACTGTAACATAACACAAGCATAAAAAAACCCTAAGATGTGAGACACATGGTGCTTTACTAAAGAGAATTTCAAAAGGGGTTTTCCCATTGATGACGGGGGAAGGGAGATGGTTGATGATGTGGGTAGTAGTCAGGACACACTTTCCCTAAAAACGATTAGGAAGGTCAGCTTGAAAACGTAAGGCATGCGCAACATCGAGAATATGTCGATGTTTACGTTCAACTACCCCATTTTGTTGTGGGGTATGGACACATTAGATTTCATGATGAATTCCACGAAGTTGGAGGAAAGAGATACATTCATGGCTAAAAAGCTCCAATCCATTGTTAGAGCGCAACCTACGAATACAAGTATGAAACTAGGTTTCTACCATAAGGAAAAAAGAACGCAAAAAATGCAAAGCTTGACTTTTAGCTCTCATGAGATACACCCAAATGCCACGTGAGAAATTATTAACAATGGTTAGAAAATAACGGGAACCATCATGATTGGGGTGTGGATGTGGACCCCATATGTCAACATGGACCAACTTAAAGATAAACTTTGTGCTAGAAGTGCGAGAGGTAAAAGGAAGACAAGTATGTTTCGCCAGAGGACAAATTGGGCAAAAGACGTCAGGAGATGCATAACAAGAAGAATGACCAAATCAACAATGCCATAACGTTTCGTTATTACTCAAAATATTGTTTTTAAACATAGTGTTGCGACAAACATTAGTTCTCTTAGGAGCATTAAATTCAAAAGGTTTAACAAGTGTGGAAAAAATATTCACTATGGTAGCCATTGGAGACACTAGATGATGTAGGCGATGCTCAGCCTTACCCAACCTCAGTACTGTCCTAGTCAAACAGTCCTGGAAAAACAAAAATGGGCTTAAAAGGTGACCTGACAAGAACTGTCAAAGGTAAATTTGGTAACAAACAAAAGCTTGCATTTAAATGTAGGCACATATAAAATGTCATAAAGTATGATGGATGGAGAAATATGAACGCTCCTAATGTGAGTGACTGCCACATTACTATTATCATGTAGTTTGACCCAAATAGGGTTAGATGTGTATGACCTAATGTTATCTATGTATGTGAGGTCACACGTAATGTGGTCACTCGCTCCTTAGTCAATAAGCTAATCAGATAGAGATGTAGATTGTAAGGAAGAAATAGTACCTGCAAAGTTTGCCATGGGCTTAGTAGGCTTAAAGTGACTAAGGAGCTAAACCACCTATTGATACTGCTCAGGTGTGAGAGTCTGGCTAGTAGGAGCAACTTGCTGCATAGGGATAGTACCACTCACAAGAGGTAAGGATTGCTTTCCAGAGTTAGCACTCACTGCATGAGCTGAACTATTATTGCCGCCTTTCTTCTTCTGATTTCTTGGACGATTAGGATATCCAACCAACTGAAAGCACCTGTCCTTGGTGTGACCAGGATGTTGACAATGATCACAAAAAAGCGACTTTGATCCCCTTTGGCCAGATCCAACACCATAAAAGTTTCTCGAATTACCAGCTGTAGAAGAACGATTATCACACCGACTAATCCTAAACCCCCCTCCAAATGACATGAGTGTTTGTACATTAAAGGCATATAAGTTATGTTTCCCATTATCAACCTACAAACTACGCTGATGTTCTTCATTTATAACCAGCATAAAAATCTGATTTAGGGATGGAATAGAGCTATGTGAAGTGATGTTACTGTGCACTATAGCATACATAGGCTGAAGACCTAAAAGAAACCGAAATACCTATCCAGAGTCTCTCTCTACTGTCAATAAGGCCGGGAAATCGCAGGTGCAATTTTTACACTTGGACTTGATGGTCAGTAAACATTTATCCAATTTAGCCCAAAGATCACAAAGTTGAGAAAAGTATCTGGTGACAAATTCATCCAGTTGTTGCTTGACTTCCCCAATTTGTTGCTCCAAATCATAACAACGAGTCCTTGTAAGTTTGGAATATCGAGTCTCCAACATCTTCCAAGTAATATAAGCAATATGACACATAGAAATAACATTCCCGATCTTAGGGGAGGAGGAGTGCTACAGCCACGAAAGCACGATTAGGTTGCACTTATCCGAAAGACTAGCTTGGGGGTCATCAATAGCAAGCTTCGACAATTTTCCATTCAAAAATGCAAGTTTATCCTTAGATCCAAGAGTAATCAGAGGATCCTGTGAGGAGTTGGAGGACCAAAACAATGGTGGAAACGTTACCGGTGGCAAGGTAAAGCAGATCCGGCATCTCTACCGGACTTCCGTTCTTGGGAGGCTCAGGTCAGGAACTCATGGTGGCAGATATGGTTGACGGTGCGAACATCAGTGAAAAATGACCCAAATGGCGGCAAAAACTAGTTGAAATGGCGACAAACAAGCGACGGTCGAGAAGACATGACCAAGGTCACCTAACCAGGTAGGAATCCATGAAAAAGACCTAAATTCGTGACCTAAAGAGGAGCCTGAATCGAATTAAAATGGTGCGTCTAAACTGTTTAATGAAACGGTGTGCTTCATTTTAATGAAACAGTGCATTCCAGAAACTAGCTAAAATGGTGCACAGAGAGGTCGGGGCAAAATGGTGCATTTTGGAAAATCGAGTGAAACGGTGCATTTTGGAAAATCGAGTGAAACGATGCATTTTGGAAAATCGAGTGAAACGATGCGTTTAGGAGAGGGATGGAGAAGCCTTAACCCTAAGCCAAAATGGTGCACTCCCTTTTAATAAAATGGTGTGTTTCGAAAAACTGAGGAAAACAGTGTGTTTAGGAAAGGGACGAAGAAACCTTAACCCTAAGCCAAAATGGTGCATTTGGGAGAGGGATGGAGAAACCCTAACCCTAAGACAAAACACGCCGTCTGGAGGAATAAAACGGTGTGTTTAGGAAAGGGATGAAAGCACCCTAACCCTAAGTCAAAACGGTGCATTTGGGAAGGTAAACCCTAACCCTAAAACAAAACGCGCTATTTTGAATGCTGGCTGTGATTTTGATTGAAAGTTGCAGTGGAAGACGAAGATGACCGAAATTTAAACAGAAAAAAGGCCAAATGAACCGAAAAAAAAACAAGAAGAACACGATTGAGACATAGATTGATGCTTCGAACAAGGAATCAAGAAAAGAAAAATCACTTTGACAATATTTATGTTCTAAACGAAGTAGAGGATGAGAAAATAAGGCAAAGGAAGAGGAAAACCTTACCGAAAAGAGAACAGAATCCTTAGGAAGGCTCTGGTACCATATAAGAAACTAAAAATGCTTCTAAGGAAACAAATTAGGGAAAAGTGTTTTCATTCATAAACTTGATTAAAGAAAACATAAACCTAAAAAACATATTACATAAGGTAAGAACCCTACTGTGGGCCGGGTCAGACATGCCTAAACTCGGAACCCAAATGAGAGTTGTTAGGCCGTATGTAACGGCCTAACCCAAATATAACTTAACACAGTCCAAATTAAAGGAGAAATAGAAGCCATGTGCTTTGCAAAATTATGTGGGTAGCTTTTTGTTAGGATTAATGGAACAATTAAATTAAAAGGGTATAATTGTAATAGAATATTACAATTAAGGATCTCTTTGTGATTGATAAACTAAGGGTTATTCTCTTGTAGTTGGTTTTCTTGGCAATATCGGCTAGGATTCTCATTTTCTTGTTGTAGTAGTTGTTTTTAGTAGTATCTAACTATATTTTTTTAGGGTTTCTCTATAAATAAGAAAAGTGTAGAGAAACCAAGTGGCAAAGCAAAGAAGAAGTCCTCTTAGGGGCCAATTGTTGGAAAAGGCCCCTTTCATGGATTCTAGTTAATTAGAAAATCTATGAGATATCTATTTGATAATAGGAAAAGAAAGAAAAAAATCTAATGAGAAAGCATTATGGGAAAATAGGATATTATGTTGGCCTAAACATATTAAATCTATTGTGTTTGAATGTATGCTTTTTTATAATCATGTTTTCAATCTCTATTTGGATAATGCACAATATTAAATTCTCCCAACAAGTGGTATTAGAGCCACTTGGATCTCTAACAAGCGGTGCATTGAGTGTGGACCATGGAAAATCAAGACCAAAGATGGTTAATCAAAATAATGAACACAAATGAAGAAGCAGATAGATGATTTAAGGTGAGATTTTCTTTTTCCTTAAATCTAGTTTGATTTTGGATGATATTGATATGGATTAATTGAAATATGTTGTTGGAGTAGTGTAAAGAAGATTGCAAAGTGTGGATCTATGCCTCTTTATCCAAATATAAGCATTTGTAAGCCAAATTTGAGATTTTTTGTTGAAGTGCACAATGTATTGGAGTTAATTGGTATTTTTTGAAGTTGTTAAATTGAAATTGGGTAAATCATATTGTTTACGGTGGTCACAAGAATTTTTGGCCCAAATTGTGGCATCAGATGGTAGAGAATGGTGGAGATATCAATGTTAAAAAAAGGAGCACTTTGATGATATGATTGATTGGTTGTTGATTGAAAGGGAGCTCATGATGCTCTTATTTGGATGTGTACGACTAAGTGAAATTTTGAAAATTTCAAGTTTGTTGATATCCATAAGAGGTATAAAAGGCTTTAATGGTTGATTTCACAAAAGGACCAATAATTCTGATAAGAGGTGCACTTTTTGATGGGTGGATTTTGAAGAGAAACCTTAATTATTGTAGAAGATCTATAATTTTTACTTTTATTGATGGCCTCATGGTAAAGGATGTGTTGGAATGGAAAAGCCCATGATGATGTATAGATGATTGGAGAGAAACATGGCTTAGGAGAGGTATAACCTAGAAGAGGCAACAAAGGAAATGTATAAAGAGGTATGACTTGGGAGAAATGTGATTTAAGAAAATGCAAGAATGACATAGTTGATGAGAGCTTGTTTTAAAAAGAGTTTTTATTTTATTTTATTTTTCTCTATCAAAAAGACTTTGGTTACAAAAGTGGAACAAAATTTTTCTAGTTTTTCTCTTTCAAAAGATTGTATTTGAATAGAGTTTTTCTAATATTTGTTTATCCAAAGACTGTAGTTATGAAAGTTAAAAAGAATTTTTCTAATATTTCTCTTTCCAAAGATTATGGTTATGTAGTTGATATATTTAAGAGATTTTTTATACTTTCTTATAGTATATGAATGTTGCACTAAATTGTTCTAAGGAAGAGATTATTAGGATTAATGAAACAATTAGGTTAAATGATATGATTGTAATAGAATATTACAATCAATAGTTTCTATGTAATTGTGGAACTAGGAGTTATCCTCTTTTATAGTAGGTTTTTTTTAGTAGTATTTGATTAGAATTATCATTCTCTTGTTATAATAGATTTTCCTAGTAGTAGAAAATATAAAGAATCTAGTGAATAAGCAAAAAGAGTCCCCTTAGGGGCCAATTGTTGAAAAGGGTCCATTTCATGCATTCTAGTTGATGAGAGAATTTATAAGATGTTTATTTAATAAAAGGAAAAGAAAGAGAAAATATAGTGAGAAGAGATTATATGAAAAGTAGGACATCATGTTGGCTTGAACTTTTTAAACTTGTTGTGTTTGGGTGTGTTCTTATGGTCATATTTTCGATCTCTATGTTGATGATGCACGTTGTTGAATTCTTCTAGCAAGTGATACCGGAGCCACTTGGATCCCGAACACTATCTACATTTGTTTCACGTTTTAAGAGCCGGGACATTTGAGCCTTGGGGTTTTGATCATGGCCTACCTTGCTGCCGCGGTTCGTCCAGTTCTACATGGTCTTCGTTCGAAGCTTATAGGGTATGAGATTCGGGCTATCTAGCCATCCCAAGGAAAACTAAAGCAACTTAGCCTTGGCCCAATCCAAAAGTGGAGAGCTGAAAGGGATTTTTTTTTTTTTTTTCATTTTAACGTTACACCGCACTAAATAAACTTCAACTTTTAGGATTTTCTGCTTCTATGCTCCGTCAAATATTCTAAGTAAATGAATATTATGATCCATGGGGGTGTCTACCAAACTTTGGTCATCCAAATAGCTGCCTCTGTATCGCAGTAAGTCGTGGGTCAATAGTCAACGTCCGCCAAAAACATGCCCTTTGTTCTCTGCAGGGGCTGGCTATTCTATGACATTGGACGGTAGGGAATCTTGGTATAAAAATTCTGGTTACGCATTCGGGAGTCTCGATGGATAAGTCAGCAATAATTGAGATGACCTCTCTTTGGTTTGAGGGACCCAAGCTCCATTAAAATTCTTATCTAGGATGGGGTCAAGGCCATTATTTTCCAAAGTATTGGCATCTTGTCACACCCTAGTGGGTCTAGGGTTTCAGACTCTATTCCAACTACTTTATTTGTTTTCTTTCACTTCGCTTTGCTTGTATTTATTGTTTATTCATTTATATATCACAAAAGGAGACAATAATGATAAGGTGGTGCTCAACTTTAAGACTTGAGGTTACCTTTGAATGTTGGACTTAGTAGGTTCTGTTCATTCTTTCCTTCACATCCATGCGAATAGAAACAATAGTTTTGTCATAAATGAATTTTCAAATTATTTCCTTGTCTTTTGGTTGGAGGTTTAAATAGAAGTTATTAAATGTTATTCTTGAATTTATAGCCAGTTTAGCTACAAATGTTCTAAGGATATTGAACCCAATTACTAGAAGATGTAAAGAAGCCTGATCATGTGATCTATTTTCCATGTCGTTCCCTCGTCAATTATATGTCTTCTTGCCTTTTCCTTTTTGTTGAGGAAAAATATAGTTTCTTTCACCACTCAAAGGTAAGTTTTGCTTTTCACACCACTCAAACATTGCACATTCCAACGATGGATATAACTAAATAAACAAACGGTAAACCTCAATTTTAAGTATGATTACTCACCATGAGTGTCATCATTGATACAAAACCACGTGATGCTTGCATATCTTCACAATGATGCATGTGGCATATTTTCTTTAACATAATTTTTTTTTTTAACATCACCTTCATATGGGTTTTCAGGACTTCATGAGAGGCCTGGATAAGCTCCACTAAGAAAGTACCACGTAGTCATTATGACAAAAGCACAAGTACTTCATACAAAACAAGATTGGTTTCCAGGAAAGATTTTGAAAGGCAAACACATGAAGTTCTACCCTCCTAGCTCAGAGGTTTCCCATTTTATTCTAACCACCATTTCACTCCTAAACTCCAGACACTTGTCTTACTTCAGCAGGTGACTTTCAACAAGAGACTCTAAGCATAAAAGAGTAAGAAAGAAGCTCCAATAGCTAGGCAGGTCACTCACTCGTGGGTGAATATTGATTCATTCGTTTCGTTTATCACCTGTGAAGTAACAAACACACTAGAAGAATATCTAGCCAATATCTTCGTTTGCCATATAACTGGGAGTCATAGTCTGTAATATGAAAAGGACGAATGCAACAAATAAACACAAGAAAAGTTTATTATAGTTTCACAAAGCAAAACAGATTGATGTAACAGATAAAAAAGTACAATAACAAATTTGAAAGATTTAAACAATGAGCCTAGAAGTCACCGAACGTGTCATAGGACGTTGGAGTGTCGATCATCAAGTAGGGGCAGAACTTCTTCTTAGAACGGCAAAGCGGGGTTCTAGCAAGAACATGGATAAACAAGCCTTGTTGGTAAGGAGACAGCACCTCAAGAGCAATTTACTGATTCAAAATATGACTGTTCTATTACACTTTCGCTAGCAGCATATAAGCCTGCTTGAGGTACAACTGACCGCTTAACCCTACTGAATGCAACACAAAGGTGCATAGCCTTTAAGCAAAAAGCCCTACCTGTATCCCTAATGCAGACGGCACACTAGACCTTACACCAAAGCTACAACCAGTGCCGAGTCGACAGTCCTCTGCTCAAAGGAGCATACTGCTGTTCAGCAAAAGTACCAACCATATTACTTTCTGACAGGGTGAGAGTTTAGAATACAACCCTTGCTGACATGTCATCTTGTGGGCGTGACACTAAAATATGTCACCAATCTTTAAGTATAATTTAATCCATCTTAGATGTTGGGAGGGGAGTTTAGATAGGTGGTTTAGACTTACATTACCCACGTAGACAGGTGAGTAGACTCACTTATGTAGGATACTTAAAAGGGTGAATCTTCCCGGGTGCTTTATGAATTTTAGTTTGTGCTTTCTGCTACCTTAAATACGTTTTCTTTATGATAAATTATATGAGTTAAAAGTCTTTATTTTAGGAATCTTATTGATTAATATTACAAATTTGTATTCAGAATAATTAGGAAGTCTCTTATGCAACCTTTGTTTTATTTATTTTAGGGCCTCTTAATCTTCTTAAGTTAGGGAATTTCAGCTCATATGAAAACATTGAAAGTAGATACTTTTGTTATCCTTTTATATGTGGATTTAAGTAATATTTCATCAATTAGGGGAGTGCAACTTATAAATTGTAATAGTTTTTACAAGAGCCTAGAAAGTTTTCAAATGTAATTTTTGAGCCAAAATAATAATGATGAAATTGAATAATTTTATATTTTATTTGATAATATATAATACCTAACATTTCACTAAAAAAAAAAAAAATCAAGTCGATTCTAGTTATATTTTTTGGTAAATTCGGGATTCTTTGAAGTCGTTATGTATTTTTATCTCTACCTTCCCACTGCATTAGATGATACTAGAGCAGAGAATTTGCTTGGTCGGGTGTCTATTACAGGGTCAGAAGATTTACCATCAACATTGCTCACGAGAGAGATATCTTAAGTCCGAGGTTTGAAGGCTAAAACAAAGGTTGTGTAGATTCGCAATGGACTTGCTGAATTGGGACTCGGTGGCAATTAAAATCAGTGCACCCGAAAGTATTGCTCACAACCAACCATGATGTTAGGATTTATCGCAATCAACTTGCCAATAAGAGAAAATGTAAGAAAAATGTAGAACATGACACTCAGAGTGAGCCCATTGACCATCGTAATGAAAATCAAGATGTGCCATACAAGAAAGCGCAACTCGGAGTTTGTTTCAGTCCAAGTGTCAAGATGGATCCTATTGTTCCTTTTGGAGTTCTTCCATTCATAATGGATCCTGTTCTGGGTTTGTTGTACTGCGCATCTTTGTGACAGAGGTGCTGCTCCAAGTTTGACCCTTGGGGTTTTAATCATTGCCTAGGCTGCTCCCGTGGTTCGTCCGCTTTGACATGGTCTTCGGGTGGTAAGATTCGGGTTACCTAGCCACCCCAACAAACCCGAAGTATCTTAGCCTTGGCCCAATCCAAAGATAGAGGGATGGAGATCCAAAAGGTAAGCGCCAAGGTCGCTTGTAAGTCATGCTTCTGTAATTCACAAAAGAAAACTTCTAACGCAAATGGTTGTAGTTGAGATGTTGGCACAGTGCAGGGGCTTGAACTTCATCATTTCACGTGATCCACGCCTTTCTCGTCCCGTTACAATGTGCTTCGTTTCTTCTTTTAGGTCTTCCACTAGTAATGTCAACTTTACTATGTACAAACGGGTCAGATTTCTTGACTCTTTCGGCTTGGCCTTCGTAGCTTCGCGTGATCCACGACTACTATAGTATACTCGGCTTGTGCTTTTAGGTCTTCCACGGGGTCAAGTCTATAAAAGAGGTGGGTCATATTTCTTTACTCTCTTTTCTTCGTAATCTTTGCTTTATAAAAGAGGTGGTAGGACAATAATTTCATGGGTCACATTTCTTCACTCTCGTTTCCTCTTTTTATCTTTACTTTACAAAAGGCTGATTTAGGACAACAATTTAGTGGATCACGCTTCTTTACTCTTTTTTCTTCATTATCCTTACCTATAAAGCCTGTCGTAGGACGATAATTTAGTCCATTGGCATAAAATGTAAAAAATTTGCGATCTTAGTAAAAAAGTTGCGGAGTGCTACACCTGGAGTTGCGCAAATGTTCCCGTTGGTTTATTTGGAGAGAGCAGTTCTTGGTTCTTTGGTTAGACAAAAATAAGAAAGAAAGAAAATATATAGCTACGCCTTTTTTTCTTTTTTATAAACAATGTGTCATGACCAGGATGTTAAAAGAGTCCAACAGTAGTAACTTCCTTCAATGGTGGTTTGGTATAACTTTTCTCATGCTTTGATACAAAAATTGGTAGCCATGCAACTCAAACCTTTCATAAGGTCTCCGTAACCTTGCCTCACGTTTAAAAAGCTTTTACCGTGGTGTTAGTAAAAGTTAAGAAACATATTAGGTGTGAAGATTGTAAAGGTGCTTAAAGTAAGATTTTAAAATATAACGCATATAAAATTTTCTAGTTCTCTCGACGTTTCGTTAGACTATGAAAAGGAGCCAACTACGTAATTTTGTTGTTGTTTATTTCATCCAAACACCTGTTCCTTTTCTACGTTTACTTTTTCCAAGCCAAATCACACCTTCATACAAACTGCCACACACTTCTATTGCTAAGGAAAGAAACAAATAAAGAGCTGCAACACACTTTGCTACCCACCCTTCGCAAAATCATGTAAAATACCTAAACTTTAGAGTTTGTGGTCTCCTTGAAGACATCTTCACCAACGAGTGCATCAGAATCAAGACTTGAGGAGGTCAACCCAATGTTAGTCGAGCCGAAGACGGTCCCACTCTCCGTTTCCAATCCATGTTCACTGTAAAAATTATTGTTCCGAAAAACACCAATGGTATCGGTGACAGGGAATGATATCACCTCTGGATAGCTATACCGGCCACCGGCTTTGATTTTCTCCATCTCGGCATCAGCACTTTCTTGCAGCTCCAACGCAAATTCGAGCTTTTCCTTCACATCATTCATCGTTGGCCGCTGCATCCCCTGATCACGCACACAACTCTCCGCGACGTCTACGAATACTTTGAAGCATTGCGGAGCTATCATGCCCCTCAGATACGGATCAACTATTTCGCCGATGGTCCCGCTGGTAATGCATTGCCGGGCCCAGTTGGCCAAGTTCCATTGGGGAGTCTCAAGTTTTTGATCCAGTGCTTTTCGGGCACAAAACACTTCAAACAGCACTACTCCGAAGGAGTACACATCAGATTTTGCCGTTAGTTGCCGACGCCTTGCGTAATCGGGATCCAAATATCCAAACGTACCCTTTACCAAGGTACTTACGGCTGTGTTTTCTTGACCCGTTTTAGATAACCCAAAATCCGAAACTTTGGCCACCCATTTGTCGTCCAGTAGAATATTGGTGGTCTTCACGTCACGGTGGATGATGGGTTGCTCCATGCCCGTGTGAAGGTAGTCCAAGCCCCGTGCCGAGCCGATGCAAATCTGAAGCCTCTGTTTCCAAGAAAGAGGATCATTGTGGGTGCCATAGAGGTGGTGACGGAGAGTTCCATTGGCCATGAAGTCGTAGACGAGGATCATCTCGCACTCGTCGTTACAGTATCCGATGAGAGAGACGAGATGGACGTGGCGAAGTTGAGAGAGCATCTCGATCTCCGTCCTGAACTCGTGGAAACCTTGTTTTGATTCTGGGTTCAAGCGTTTGATCGCCACGGCGACTGCACCCTCATCTATAAGACCCTTATACACCTTGCCGAAGCCACCGACGCCGACAATTAATTCAGCTTTGAAGTTCTCCGTAGCTCTTTTGATTTCCTCCAGTGTAAAGTGGCGACAAAGTTCTCCCGGCAGTGATGAGGCTCTTGTCCTTGTTAACTTTCCGTTTTCAGGCGAAAACCAGCACTTGAATAGTGGATGGTATAAACCATTGCGCTTTGTCTTCCCTAATTTCCAGAGAACTATGCCACATGTTAGAGTAAGCACAATCAAGATGCCCATACCACTTCCAAAAGCAATGATTATTGTTTTCTTTGTCTTGGATTCGTTAGCAGCTGAAGCGGGTTTTTGAGCCTGATGAACAGTGGGCAAAGGACCGGCAACTGCAAGGTTGCCGTGTAAGTCGCCTAATTTGAAAACCTCCATCCCATTTAGAATGGCATCGATGATCCCGTACCTAGGTACCATCGGATGTAGAGCAACGAAGAGATAAGCCTCGTCTTGGATCCTTACAACATAGTCCTTGTACACCGGCGTCTCATTCCTTCCGCTCCATTCAAGTACATCCGCCCACAGTTTAGCTGTCTTGTTGTCTATATAGATGCCGAATGTCCTTTGACCAAGGCCGGTTACTTCAGGCACAATTTCGCAGAAATGGAGTCTCACCAGATAATCGAATCCAGAATCAACGGGTATTTGCCAGGTCAAATTAGAAGCCAGGTTCTTGGTGCTGTTTGTACCCATTGACAGGGCAGTCTTATAGATATCATCAGGTGCAATGTAACTTGGTATTTTGGTGTATTTGGGCTTCAAAAATATTTTATGAGGCTTCACGCCTTCAGCAACAAAATAACTATCGCCTTTGGACCATTTTCTGTACATGCCTGTATCATCCACTGGTGGTATGTCGCCGCCGCCCACGTTTAATCGAACAACCATCTCGAGCGCAGGGTGGTAGTCGAAGGAAAACGGAGGAACTTGGCCAACATAAGGGAGCTCTGTAGCTTCTGGATAGTAGAGGTGGTTTGGCATGGAGACAATCTCAATTCCATTGATAAAAGCATAGAATTTACTTGAATTACCTGGGCATGGAATGAACGCCACATTCAATTTGTTTTCCTCGCCGACGTCGATGCAGAACTCTTTATATATTGCCCCTCCATTCGATGAATTATCCAGGGAAGAACTGAAGTTGCTGAGTAAGATGTAGGAACCCGCCTTGACCATGAAAAAGTCTATTGAGTTGTCAAAACCTCGGTACGCAGCGCTGAAGAAGTACAAGCGAAGGAATTTAGGGCCAGGAGTGACACGAAACTGGTACGTAAACTGGGAGAAAGATATACGGGCAGTCTGGTATGGGACTGGGTGGGGGAAAAGCTCTTCTTCGGCTGTAGATGCGTTGGATTTGTGATTGGGATCTTCAGTGGGAAGGGATTCGGAGTTTATGTCACCGTTCCACACGCGATCATCCGAATCCGTTGACTTGCCAGAAGCGCCGCAGTTGAGGGTAATATTATCAACAGCGATGTAAGGAGGCGCAGAAGTATTGATTGAGGTATGAATAAGAAGAAAGAAGAAGAAGAAGAAAGGGGTGAGCATTGAGAGGTTCCTCATGGAAGCGAGAAATCAAGGTCTGTAATAGGTTGAGAAGAACTGGTGAGCAATAAAAGCTCCTTTTCATTGCAACTAAATAAAGTCGTTCAACGGAGTTATTAAATTATTCGGTCATCGTTGACATTTCGTTTTAGTAGTCCCTGTCACTTTTCATGAAAGCAGCGCAGGAAGGGAAACTTCCTGAAAATTTTGTGCAGGGAACTTCTTCACCAAAATAAAAAGAAAAAAAAAGAACATTTACATATTAACGTGAGTTTGGAAAATAATTTTACGTTTCTGCTACATTTTTAATCTATGTTAGTTAATCCACATGAGGAAGGTCGCCATACTTTAAGGGGGCAGTTGTTGACTGCCTTTTCATGAAAGGAGATAAGTTATAATCAACCATCTAAAACTAAATGGAGGTTTGCTTTAACACTCATTATTCACTAGAAAATATACATGGTTTTACACCGAAGAGGAGGAGCTACGGAGAGAGTTACTCGACCTTCCTTACTTTAGGAGGGATAGATAGCTTCTATTTTTACTCGAAATGATAACGTTACGAACTACAAATTTTGACAAAATCCAAGTAATCTTTTCACAGGTGTTAGCCCAGTAGAATGGACGCCTCAAATTGATTGATTATTGGGATACATTGGATCCAGCCCAATACTATTTTTATGAATTTGTAGTCTTTGCATGTCTTACGGTTTTCCTTTTCTCTTGAAATTCTTAGGAGACAGAAAGGAAAATAAGGGTTTTTTTTTTTTTGTCATTTGGATTTATCTCCGTTTGCAATAGTTAACTTTTATTTATAATCTAATAGTGGGATTTCCCTTTCAATAGTTTCACTTCACAGTAATTTCCTAGCAGTGTTTGAACTCTAAGTAATGTTACAATCAATCAAAAATGATATTCTATGAAATACAAGTTACTATTTTAAGTTTCCCTCTTCCTTTTCCCTTTTTCTTGAAAAACAAGACAGAAACAGAAAAAGAAAATTTTTATCGTCCAGTGAACTCTCTGTTGCTTGTAAATATCTACTTGGTTGTTGAGTCTTTCGAGTGGCAAGGCAGTTAGAAAATGAAATTTCACGAAATCTGAGGATTTCGCGAACGATTTCTTGAATTTGACAAGAACCTTAAAACCAAAATTTGACACAGGGAAGAGATATTTCAATTCAATTATCGTAGTGTACAATGTGTTTACAAATTTAAAGAAAACAGGACAAATGAAACAGGGAACTTATGGGATTCATGGCAATCAGTATGGATTGAGATTTCCCATAAATTTACACGTTATTGCTTCAAGAATAAAAAACTTTTGAAAACCTAATTTCAAATTGAAATTAATGAGAATCGGGTTGGTGGAATTTTCTGGTTTTTGCATCGTCAACACGAGCATTATTCTCCATCGGAGAGCGAAATCAGGTGAGTCAAGAAGAATTTATTAGGAGGTTTTGCTCAACAACAATTATCTACATCCCCCATCACCTTTTAATATAATATAATGTATTGAATAAGGCAATACAATATAATATATTTGCTAAAAGTATGATAATTAAGTAAGTAATTACAACTCTCAATAATCAAATTAAAGTTATAGAATAAAAAAATGCTCAGTAATGTTCTAGTTTTGATGAATACATTGTAGCAAAAGAGCTTTAAATAATTTTTTTTTTTGAATTGGAAGATGAACCCTTGAGCTTATAAAGCCTTATACAACAATCCTTCAAATGGTTGGTGAAGGGGTCCAAGATTAGGGCAGGAATTATAAATTTTTGCAGTAAAAAGAGAAGAGAAAGAAAAAAGAAAGAAAATAAATTTTTACAGGAATTAAAAGCCTTATACAACAATCCTTCAAATGGTTGATGAAGGTCGATCCATGGTCTGATTAAGTTGACTTTTTGTCACTAGAAACAAAATTGATTGTTCTTTATTTTGAATAATTTTTTTTATTAAATTGATGATTTTAACTTGTTTTTTACTATTAATCGTAAGTTCTATTATTATTGAAATGGTGAATGTTATCCTATTAATGTTATTGAAAAAATTAATTAGGTTATATACCCAAAGATTTATATAGTAAAGATCTAAGTGGACTATGTGATCGGTCTTATAATTTTTATCTTCCATATTAAATGGTTTTTCACGTAAAAATTTTATTGTATTGATTGTGTTGATTGTAATATTTGAATCTTTTATTTGTGATTTAAAATACTTTCATTATTTATATTTTAGTACTTCTTCATAGGTTCAACCAAAGTGAGAAAGTATAAACCTTTTTCCTGACAAAATTATCCAATATCTAGACACATCGTATTCATCTACATTCTAACATATTATCTAAGTCTTTAGTAAATTTATACTAAATAAATTTTTTCTTTGATTCTGAACGGATCAATACAAGCACTAATAAAAGCATAATAACCAACGAAGCATTTAGATGTTTAAGTTAAAGGATTTATTCTCAGAAGATCTCCTAGCCGACTGTTTGATTAGTTGCATTAATCTCATTTGCTACGAAGAAAACATAAATCAAGCACGGCCGTCAATGTAAACAGGTGAGGATTTGTTGTAGATCTCTGCCGTACAACTGCGAGTTTCTCCCACAAAATATACAAAACCACCAAGGAAAACAGTGGCACAAGTAACATGGATTCATGGAAGTGGTAGGACGAAGTACACCATATCTTTTGTTAAGAAATGATAAGATGAACACACAAGAACAAACTCATGGGATTGGAAAGAATGAATCTTGTATTATGGAAAATGTGTTCTACGGTTACAAGCTCAAACAAAACCATTACTGAGAACTAAATATACAATTGCCTAGAGTTTACATTCTATTGTCCGATGGTTAATAGCATTACACGGACAAAGCTATTACACGATGTACATTATGCTGCATCAGTTTTCTCAACAGACCCCCTCAAGCTGGTGCACGGTATAAATCATACATGCCCAGCTTGCCAAGTAGAAAATGATGCTGTGAGATTCCCAAGGCCTTGGTTAGGATATCTGCAGGCTGATCTCGTGATCCAATGTGTCTTGTACGTATGATTCCTGCGGCTACTTTTTCACGAATAAAATGGCAATCCACTTCTATGTGTTTGGTTTTCTCATGGAAAACTGGATTGGCAGCAAGCTTAATGGCATATTCATTATCACAATGAAGTGTAACAGGTGCTGAAGTGGTTACCTGCAGATCTTTCAAGAGGCCCAGAAGCCAAATAATCTCGCATGCTGTCGTAGCCATAGCACGGTACTCAGATTCAGTAGAGGATCTAGAAACAAAGGGTTGTTTCTTACACTTCCAAGAAATCAAGGAAGTTCCCAACTTGACACAAAAACCTGTAGTTGATCTCCTTCCCATGGGACATGATGCATAGTCAGAATCACAATAAGCTTGTAATACAAGCTCACTATCTGATCTAATCAATAAACCGAGACCTGGCGAACTTTTAACATATCGAATAACTCGAAGAGCTGCCTGATAATGTGAGACTCTTGGACCATGCATGAATTAACTAAGAATTTGCACAGCATAGCTGATATCTGGTCTCGTCATGGTGAGATATATCCATCTTCCTATGAGACGCTGATAACTAGAGATGTCTCGAAATGGAGGGTCAACGGTCAACTGAAGTGGCTCGGCAGAATCAATGCTAACAAATTTACGATTCTGCTCTAAAGGTGTCATGGAAGGCTTACTTCCAGCCAATCCACACTCTGAAATAAGTTCAAGGGCGTACTTCCTTTGATTGAGTACAAAGCCGGACTTGTTCCGTGCTATCTCAATCCCAAGGAAATATCTAACTGGACCAAGCTCTCTAATGTGGAATTTTAAGTTCAAGTAATCCTTGAACATCTGAATAGCAGACTCATCTCCTCCTGTTATCAGAATATCATCAACATAAATAAAAACAATCATAAGGCCTTTACTTGCCTGCTTAATGTACAAGGAATGATCATGATGTGATTGGCGAAAACCATCCGCAATCAAGGCATGTGTGAACTTGAAGTACCAACTCTGGGATGCCTGCTTAAGTCCATATAATGACTTCCGGAGACGACAAACTAAGGGCCCCCCTCGACGCTGAATGCCCTCAGGAATGGTCATATAGACTTCAGCGTCTAAGTCGCCTTGAAAGGAAGGCATTGTGCACGTCCATTTGATGGATTTCCCAATTCTTAACGGCAGCAAGAGTGACCAAGATGCGAACGGTGATCATTTTCCCAACAGGAGAGAAGGTCTCCTCATAATCAATACCCTCACGCTGGCTATACCTTTTAGCCACGAGCCGGGCCTTATATTTCTCAATGCTCCCATCAGCCTTATGCTTAATCTTGTAAACCCACTTACAACCAATGGGTTTACGTCCTGCAGGAAGAGGCACTAGGTCCCATGTACCGTTAGATTCTAATGCATGAATCTCATCTGCCATGGCAGCGCGCCATCTAGGGTCAAGAACAGCTTCTGTATAGGAGGTAGGTTCAGTGGTGGCAGAAATAGAAGCAATGAAATGGCGATGGTGAGGGCTTAGGCGGTGATAGGAAAGTACATGAGAGATGGGATGTGAGGTAGAAGGCATGGAGGGGGTAGAGGAGATGGGAAAAATGTAGTCAGTGGACCAAATAGGAGGTCGATGGGACCGGTCAAACCGACGGGGAGGAAGGGAAGTGGTAGATGCAGGTAGAAGGGCTAATGGCAAATCAAGAGGTGATGGGGAAGGAAGGGGTGTATCTTCAGTGGCCACAGTGACTGGAGCATCATGAGGGACTACAGTGGAAGATAAGGGGCTGGGTACCTCACTATCGAACACAACACGGGTAGTCTCTAAAGGGTCGTCCAAAGGTGTGGAAGGAGAGCAAAAGGGTGTGGTATGTGTAAAAGGGAAGCGATCTTCATGGAAGACCACATCCCGACTAACGAAGAACCTCTTCCCCTGAATGTCATAAAGGCGATATCCCTTTTGGGTATAGGGATAACCCATGAAGATACAGGGAAGTGCACGTGCCCCAAACTTGTCACGCTGAGTGAGATCAGTGGCGTAACATAAGCATCCAAAAACTCTAAGGTGATCAAGGGAAGGAGATTTTTCAAAAAGCACCTCAAAGGGAGTTTTACCTCGCAGAGTGGGGGTAGGCGTCCTATTAATCAAATAGGTCGCAATAAGTACACAGTCACCCCAAAAACGAATAGGAATGTTTGCTTGGAACTTTAAGGCGCGGGCAACATTAAAGATGTGGCGATGTTTTCTTTCCACAACGCTATTCTGTTATGGGGTGTATGCGCAAGAGCTCTCATGAACCACACCATGGGAGGCAAAGAATGTGGTGCAAGAGGAGGCAAAAAAATCTTGGGCATTGTCAGTCCTAACACGCCGTATGGATGTGGAAAATTGGGTGGAGATGAGTGCAAAAAATTTTTGGATGTGAGGTAAAGTCTCCGTTTTGGCTTGCATTAAAAAAATCCAAGTAGCATGCGAGAAGTCATCAACTATTGTAAGACAATAGCGGGCGCCAGAGTGTGAGGGGACCTTGTAAGGTCCCCAAATATCCATGTGGACTAAATCAAAGATGTGCTCAGTCGAGGTGGTACTAGCATGAAAAGATGCTCGTGTTTGTTTTGCCAAAGGACAAACAGAGCAAGTTTTAATAGAATCAAAAGATGATGAAGTTGCTAAACATGGAATAAGTTGCATCACTTTCATAGAAGGATGTCCCAAACGTTAGTGTAAAATATTACAATTCATAATGGAAGAAGGTTTACTAGAAGAATTGTAAAGAACAAAAGGTACACCATGGGCACCATTAGCAAAATTGTGACGCTGGCCACGTTTAGACACTAAGTAGTAAAGTCCCTCGTACATCCTACCCAGTCCCGTCACTGTCCCAGTCCATATGTCCTGAAAAATGCAAAAATCAGGGTAAAAAATGACTCGGCAATGGTTGTCTCGGCAATATTTGGCAATAGATATCAAATTTGCATTGAAAGCCGATGAGTATAGGACGGTCTTAAGGATATGACCATTAGGTAAGTGCACGGAGCCGGTATGAGTGACATGGATTGTATGGCCATTGGGTAAATTAACAATTCTAGATGCATGCTTACATGGTTGAGGAGATGACAAGCAATTAAAATTTCCAGTAACATGATCACTAGCACCTGAATCTATAATCCAATGTAATAAGGAGGTGAGCTCTTGAGTAATACCTGGCCCCGATGAGGAAGAGAGTCCATTGAGGAGGGTCACAACCTTGTTATAGTCATCACCATTAAGTTCCAAAGTCTGCTTATCTGTGGGAGCTATAGAAGTGACTTGATTAGTGGATGTTTGCCTATCCACTTTCCCTTTCCCTTTCTTCTTATTGGAATTGCCAGGGAGCTGATAATACCTTTCTCTGCTGTGACCAATGGTTCCACAATGTGTACAAGGTACCAAAAAATAACATTCAGTAACTTGATGACCATTACGGCTACAATGGGTGTAGGTGAGGCCATTTCCGGGGGAGGAATTGGCATTTTTCTGGCTGAAATTGGAGTGGGGCGGGCGCTGAACGGCATGTAGTTCACTGCTGTTGTTAAACGACGAGTCGTTTAGCTGGTGGCGCTGAACGGCATGTAGTTCAGGCGTGCTACTAAACGACATGTCGTTTAGCTGGTGGGGCGATAGCCCGCTTGAAAAAGCGCGGCCTAGTGCGCCTAGCCCGCCCGCATAAGTTGCAGGGTGCGGCCCGCCCGTGAAACGACCCAGAAGGCCTGGCCCGCCCGTGTAAGACTGGCCTGCGGGTTGGTCCAAGATCCGTGACCCGCCCACAAGAGAACCCGACTTCCCCGACGAACGCTGGTGCGCCGAGAAGGCCATGGAGTGGCCACGAACGTCGCCGGCGAGGATTCTGGTGGATTCTTCATCCCGAATCTGTGTGATCGCATCTTCAAGGCTCGGTAAAGGCCGGTTGTTCTGGATTTGAGAGTTAATTTGGGCATAGCTTTCATTTAGGCCGAGAAGGAACTCTACGAGCCGCCCTTCGTCTTGATAATCTTCGAATTCGTTGAAACTGGATATGAATGGGTGACGAATTGCAAGATAGGCACGGAGTTGATCCCAAAGATGCTCCAAACGCATCACATAGGCGTCCACAGAATCTGTCCCTTGAACGCAAAGAGTGATGACCCTTTTTACAGAGACAATTTCTTTGCTGCCAACTTTGGAGAATTTCTTTTGCAATCGGGACTATACATCCTTGGCACTGGTTGCGTAGGTGAAGCGCTTGTAGAGTTCTGGAGAGAGGGACGTGAGAAGCCATGAGAGGACGACTCCGTTGCATCTCTCCCACTGTGAACGAAGAGGAGATGTAGGGGGCGGATTTGGAAAAGAGCCATCGAGAAGCCCAAACTTATTCTTCCCCAGCAAAGCGATCTTCATATCGCGGCTCCAAGCGGCGAAATTCGGAGCTCCGGAGAGCTTTTCAGACACGATCAAGACCCTAGTTGTATCACTGAGGTGAAGGAAAAGGGGGTCGCCTTGTTGGACAAGTGCGGTAGCGGGGGGGTCTCGGGAAGCCGGAGGAGGGGATCTAGAGACCCGAGGTGGAGAACGCCGACCCCGGCCCCATGGTGGCTGACGCCGATGGGCACGAGTGGAGCGGCCCCGTGGTAGTTCATCGTCGCTGCTGATAGCCATCTGGAAGGTGTTTGACAAATTGCCTGTAAGAGAAAGAGCAAGGCAAAGGGGGAATGGAGAAGGGTGGCTGCAGCGTGTTTGATGAAATGCTTGAATGGGAAGCCAGAACAGAAACAGGGGGAACAAGGGCAAAACAAGGCTGTGCTTGATTCAAAAAACGAATTCAAACACTGGTAATGGAAGATAATGGTGCAGAAGCGAAGAGATGGGGGAAAAAAATGTATTACAGGTCAAGAATCAAAGGAGAGAAACCTGCTCTGCGATACCATGTTAAGAAATGATAAGATGAACACACAAGAACAAACTCATGGGATTGGAAAGAATGAATCTTGTATTATGGAAAATGTGTTCTACGGTTACAAGCTCAAACAAAACCATTACTGAGAACTAAATATACAATTGCCTAGAGTTTACATTCTATTGTCCGATGGTTAATAGCATTACACGGACAAAGCTATTACACGATGTACATTATGCTGCATCAGTTTTCTCAACATCTTTAAACATGAAAACGGAAAGAACAAAAGGCAATGGAAAAAGAAAGGAAGGATAGAATATAGGACAACAAGTACACAGCTGAAAGGAAGCACATTTCTTGATCCATCTGTCTTTGTGGTTAGTTTTTTAGTCGGCAGTAATTACCTTGGCAAGGAGGTTTGTGCGGGCTCGGATTAGGGGAGCATTTATACTGTTTGCTGTCTTTTCTCTCTCCACAAGCAGCACTGTTCTTTTTCCCAGTATTCCCTGCTCCAGTTTTTGGTGGGGGATCAGCAAGAATCCGGCTGACGTAGGTGTTCATGAGGAACTCCAACCCCAGGTCGTCCTCGATGAGGCATTCACCGAGGCGGCCATCGCACAATAAAGTTGAGTTGCTCTTAACAAGAACACCAAAACCATAACAATTGGCGTTGAGGAGTGTCAGCGTCAGAAAGAATGCCAGAGAATACTTACCTCGCTTCGCGTTCAAGGCCTCTGTTGAAATACTTATTGTTGTATAGGGCTTACTGTTTAGGCCTTTCACTGTAGCTATCTACAGTGATCTTTACTGTAGACTTTACTGTAGACCTATCTACAGTGGTCACGTTTTTCCTATTCTTTAAGAACCACAATTCTTGGTTCTTGCTTGTAAGAAAACACTACATATTTTCTTCTCACATCTATATACCAGTTTCACAGTTTCTGGTCATACGAATCTTAACATGGTATCAAGGAGCAGGTCATACCTGTAATCCTGTGCTTGTTTTCTACCTCACGTTTCCGCAACTACCATTTTTTACCTCTTCTACTCTCTTCGGCATTTTGTCGAACAGGTGGAGCGCAACACCTCAACACCATAGATGGCCGACAGTATCAGCCCCGATCGACACCGAATTGGTCGCCGTCGTACACGGCACCGTTCCCACACTCGCCACCACTCTCGCGGGCGGTCAAGAAACCCAGCTGATGTCCCATTGGTTCAACCCGGAGACCCATTCTACCTCCACCCGAATGAGCAAACTGGAGTTATGCTTGTGACAGTAAAACTCACCGGTTTGGAGAACTACGCATCCTGGAATCGGGATATGAAGAACGCACTCTTTGGGAAAAATAAATTCGGAATAGTAGATCCGAGCGTGAAGCAACCCAGTTCGGACTCACCTCTTTTTCCCCATTGGCAACGATGCAACGGTGTAGTTCTGTCATGGATTCTATCTTCTGTGAGTTCCGAAATCTACAAAACCTTCACTTACTCTACAGATGCAAGGGAAGTTTGGATTCATTTAGAAGAAAAATTCCAAAGGGTTGGAACGAAGGAAGTTTGTGCGGTGAAGCGAGATTTGGCCAACGCTACTCAAAATGGAGACTCGATTGACCAATATGTGTACCGATTGGAAGGTCTATGGAACAGATATGACTCCTATAACGCCATCCTCTACCCAAGGCTCATCAAAGATGCCGATTTTAGGGTTTTCATGAACTCTGGAAAATTGATTGAATTTCTAAATGGGTTGGATGATTGTTACTCTGCAGCTAGATCGCAGATTCAAAACACTAGGCCAGCACTTACCTTCCCTGAAGCCGTTGGCATGCTCAGGGATGAGGAGAAGGACCTTCGGCCGGTTGGAAATCGTAGGAGCGATTCCCTTGCGTTCGCGATGGAGTCCGAGCTCCATCTCAACTCGGACCCGCCCATGGGTCGTGACCGGGGCGCGCATAGCTGGATCACGCCCGCACCTCCTTCTCGTGGACCAGCTCGCACGTCTCACTCGAGGGCCCAAACTCCTGCAGACCAAGTTTATTCAGCCCCTGACACTCATATTGGACGGGCTCCTCACAGCTTTGCTACTAAGGCTCACATGGGCTCTGCGGACTTAGAGGCTATGAACGGCAACTGCACCCACTGTGGTAAACGAGGCCACACTTATGATGAGTGCCTTATGCTCACTAAGTGTGGACATTGTGGATTGTTGGGACACTCCAAAGAAAAATGCTACAGGCTCCATGGCAGGCCCAAGGAGCCAAAAGGAAAAGGAAAAGAAAAAGGAGGAAAGCGCCGATCAGTGCATAATACCGCTGGAGATGATAGTTCCAGTGATGAGTCCGCAATTTCCAAGGAGGACAGAGAGCTAATAATGTCTATCCTACATAAGAAGAAGCAACCTGCCGCCAATATTGCTCATGGGAACATTGACAGCACTGTTCACGCAGCAGGTATTTATCCTAAACGCCGCAATTATTCACGTTGGCTTATAGACTCAGGCGCCAGTGACCATATCACGGGTGATTTCACATGTTTAATATCTCCTCGGTCATGCATTCATGAATCTAGGACTGTTAGATTGCCAAATGGTAGGCGTATACCGATTACTCATATAGGCTCCGTGATTATTCATGATAAATACCACCTTTATGATGTCTTATATGCCCCATCATTCACTGCAAATTTATTATCCACTGCAAAATATACCAAAGATAATCATTGCACAATTACACTGCTTTCCCGCCTTTGCTTCTTTCAGGACTTACGGACTGGGACAGTGACGGGGCTTGGTAGAGTGAAGCATGGACTCTACTATCTAATTAATACTTTTGATGATGCATGTAATTCAGCCTTAAATAGCTCTGTAGTAGGTCATTTTGCTTCAGAAAAATTGAACAATTATAGTCGATTTTCTCCTACACCTGCTACATGTAATATTCTGCATCAAAGACTGGGGCATCCCTCATTTAATGCTATGCGACGTGTTTTTGATATGACATCTTCTTCTTCATCTGATATTAAAACATGTCCCATATGCCCTTTAGCCAAACATGTGCGTTCATCTTTTCCTATTAGTACCTCCATGACACATAATTCTTTTGACCTTCTACATATTGATATTTGGGGTCCCTACAAGTCCCCTTCACACACGGGGGCTAGATATTGTTTAACCATAGTTGATGACCACACACGAGCTACTTGGACATATTTGATGGTCCATAAAACAGAGACGCTTGACAACATCAAGTCGTTTTTTGCCATGGTGTCAACCCAATTTGGAGTCCATGTTAAAAGGGTTCGTACTGATAATGCACAAGATTTCTTCAGCTCATCATGCATATCTTTCCTTGAATCCCAAGGTGTTATACATGAAAGTTCTTGCCCTTACACACCCCAACAAAACGGGGTGGTAGAGAGAAAACATCGACATTTATTTAATGTCGCTCGAGCGTTACGTTTTCAGTCGCATTGTCCCATTCGCTTTTGGAGCGAATGTCTATTGACTGCCACCTATTTAATTAATAGGACACCTACTCAATTGCTTGGAGGCATGACTCCCTATGAGAAACTATTTGGAAAGCCACCATTGTTAGACCACCTCCGTGTCTACGGATGTCTCTGTTATGCGACAAACTTAACCCAAAGGGATAAGTTTGGTCCGCATGCCATTCCATCTATATTTATGGGATATCCCCATCACCAGAAGGGTTATCGCCTTCTCGCCCTTGATAGTGGAAAATTCTTTGTGAGTCGCGATGTAACCTTTCATGAGACTACGTTTCCCTTTGATTGTTCACCCACATCATCACCCACTATGCATCCATCATCAACTGACATTGGCTTGCAGGATCCTGATTCACTCGCCATTGTCCCCTACATTGAGCCAGTTCCGGTAGCTCCAACTACCCCATTGTCGCCTACCCTGGAGAAAATCTCATCCTACAAACGACAATCAGGTAGAATTCCTAAACCACCTACCTGGCATCAAGACTACATATGCTCTCATGTTGATTCACCACATAATTCCATACCTACTTCAACTGCACACCCCATTTCTCATGTTCTATCACATCATAGACTATCTAGGACACATAACCACTTTGTTTGCACCATCTCAGCCACAATAGAACCTACTTCCTACCATGAGGCTGTCTTAGATCCTAAATGGCGAGATGCCATGTCTGAGGAGATTAAAGCATTAGAATCAAACCATACATGGGAATTGGTGTCTTTGCCTACAGGTCGGCGCGCCATTGGCAATAAGTGGGTGTATAAAATCAAATATAATGCTGATGGGAGCATTGACCGCTACAAGGCACGTCTTGTGGCAAAAGGTTACAGTCAGCGAGCAGGAGTGGATTATGAAGATACTTTTGCCCCTGTTGGGAAATTGGTGACTGTTCGTATTCTCACTGCTTTGGCAGCTATCCACCACTGGAAAATGCACCAGATGGATGTACACAATGCATTCCTTCAGGGTGATTTGAATACAGAAATATACATGCGACTTCCTGAAGGTTTGAGGCTTAAGGGGGGATCAAAGGTATGCAGACTTAAAAAATCACTTTATGGCCTCAAACAAGCTTCTAGACAATGGTACCAGAAGTTTACGGATGCCCTTCTACGAGCTGGCTTTCACCATTCTCAGCATGACTACTCATTATTCCTCAAGCAGACACGTAAAGGATTACTTATAGTTTTCATTTACGTTGATGATATGATTATTACAGGAGGAGATGAAGAGGGCATCCTCAAGTTGAAAGAGTATTTATGCTCTTCCTTCAGGATCAAGGACCTTGGATTAGTCAAATATTTTTTGGGAGTAGAGATGGCGCATTCTCCTGTTGGGATTGTAATGAACCAACGGAAGTATGCCTTGGAACTAATATCCGAGTATGGACTCTCAGGATGCAAGCCAGCCGAAACCCCCATGGAGCAAAATGTCAAGTTCACCAGCATTGATTATGATGAGTTCCTTGAAAAAGATGGGGACACGCCTTTAGAGGACAAGAGTCGCTATCAGCGCCTAGTGGGAAGGCTAATTTATCTTACCGTCACTAGGCCAGATATATCCTTTGCTGTGCGCTTACTGAGTCAGTTCATGCAGGCACCTAAAGAATCTCACCTGGAGGCAGCTCTTCGAGTAATCAGATACGTTAAGAGATCACCTGGACAAGGGCTACTTATGAAATCCAAGAATAATCTAGAATTACGAGCTTTCTGTGATGCAACATATGGATCATGCCCCATGGGGCGCCGCTCTACAACAGGCTTTTGTATTATGCTTGGAGAGTCACTTATATCCTGGAAGAGTAAGAAGCAATCTACAGTTTCTCGCTCCTCCACAGAGTCCGAGTATCGAGCCATGGCATCTACGACATGTGAAATTGTATGGTTAATTGGGTTATTTAGGGATTTGAAGGTTCCCTTAATCAGACCAGTCTCTCTTTATTGTGATAATGAGGCCGCGATGAAGATAGCTGCAAATCCAGTCCTCCATGAGAAAACCAAACACATCGAGATTGACCATCATTTCATCAGAGAAAAAATTGCAGCACGCATCATTCGAACAGCTCATATCTCTACACGTGATCAGCCTGCGGATCTATTGACGAAGGCATTGGGGATACAACAACACCATTTCCTTATGGACAAGCTAGGTGTCTATAACTTATTTCGACCACCAGCTTGAGGGGGGATGTTGAAATACTTATTGTTGTATAGGGCTTACTGTTTAGGCCTTTCACTGTAGCTATCTACAGTGATCTTTACTGTAGACTTTACTGTAGACCTATCTACAGTGGTCACGTTTTTCCTATTCTTTAAGAACCACAATTCTTGGTTCTTGCTTGTAAGAAAACACTACATATTTTCTTCTCACATCTATATACCAGTTTCACAGTTTCTGGTCATACGAATCTTAACAGCCTCCATTGCAGAATTCCTTTTCAACTCACCTTACTAACTGACCTTCCACCACACAATTGTTCGTTCGGGTTGTGTTCCTAGAGAGGTGTATTTATAGTGAGTGAAGAAGAGTCAGGATTAAGGAAGCCCTCAAGTCATCCATTGAGGGCTTCTTTTTCTTTTCAAATAAAATAAAAGCACTAGAAATACATTGAGGGGTTAGTACCATACAAAATTGTTGGGTTGGTATCAACTGACAGGAACTAATAGATTAAAAGTGGGTGTTGTCTTATATTAAAAGTATGAGGATGAATCCTTGAGCTTATAAGTAATGAGATTTCTTTACTTGCAATACTTATATTAACATGCAAGTGAGAGAGAGTGTTAAAGATGTGTGTTGTTCTATATTGAAAATGTGAGGATAAACCCTTAAATTTATAAGTGATGATGTTTCCTTACCTAATGTTTTAAGGTTTTGAAATAGACCTTCAAATTCTAATACAATAGCAAATTGTCACTATAAAAGTATTTTATTTGACTTACTAAAGATTAGGTTCCTCACTCCTCTGTTTATGCTTTGACCAATTTTCATAAAAAATATTATATGTAGATTTGTTTTCTTATATAGCATCGATTTACAATGGTAATTTATTTTCACTATTTGGTTAGTTTCATTAAGGATGATTGAGGCCACCTTACCTTTCATTGAACTTCTTCTTATTTGTTCATTAATGTGAGGGACTAACTATTTGAAAGTACGTGTAAGAATAATAAAATTGATATTTTTAAAATTATATCTTATGTACTCAGTTTGCCCATTTCAAATAAAACAAGTAAGAGTTTGGTTTTAAGAGAAGAAAAGAAGAAACTCTGCCGATTTTAAAATGTGGATTCAAGAAAGAGAAGACAAGGTAGTTCAAGAATGAAGATGAAAATAAAAAGTATTTGGTGATAATCCTTTTCTTTCATATGCTAAGGCAATTTGATCTTAAGCTATTAGATTAACTATAATTGGCACGACATATTGCAAACTATGTTCAATTGGAGTTGAACAACATAGGATGGCCATTCCAACTGACTGGAACAATATATTTGATGGAAAACAATAATTTTCTGGCATAGTTGTCATCATATATGTCATATATATGTAGTACCTTTACTTCTTTCCCTAAACTTGTAACTTGTGATAGGTGCTATCCATTTTTTTCAAAGAAATGTAACTGTCTTCCTTTAAAATTATGACAACAGAAGACCTAATCCAATTTTAAGTTGCTCGCTTAATAAACAAAAAAGAAGAAGAAAAAAATAGCTCGTTCAGTTGCTCCCACGCTATCCTTGTTGGAACTATTGGCTTTACACTTTTTCCAGTGACCGAGGTTCGGTCACACTCTCTCTCTCTCTCTCTCTCTCTCTCTCTCTCTCTCGCTCTCTCCCTTTGTCTTCTAACTTCTCTTTTTCTCTTTATTCCTTTCTTTTTCTCTTTATTCCCTTCTTTTTTTCTTTCTTCTTCGTCAAAAAAGCACTGATTGCGTACGGGTGAACTGTTCGGACAATATTTCCGGTGGCCCCTCTTTGGGGAACGAATAAATAGCAACGACAAAGTGGTAACGAAACAGGCCGAGGAAATATCAAAGGCCAACTTTCCCTTCATTTTCATCTGATTGGTATCAATGAAATTTAAATAAAAAAAGAACAAAAGATCTTACACTGAAAAGGTAAAATAAGTTGTCAGTCTTTAAGAATAATTTAAACCCCGTTCGGAATTGGAGTCGCACTTTTCCCACGGGGAATCTCTTCTCACAATCCTCTCTTACAAGATGGAGGTCCACATTGCAAGACAATACGAAGTGGGATGTCTTTTCAATTAACAGTGGTAGGACAATTATTGGTCTCAGTTACTACGTCGCGGAGCTAGACGCAGTTATCAACGTGATCTTACTGATATCATCAAACAAAAGAGTAAGACAACAAGAAAAGACAGCAACTGTTGTTGCCTTATTTTTATCTAAAAAAAATAAAAATATCTTAATAAGTTTTATTAATAATTATAAGATTAAGCATACTAATTATATTTCAAATAAGTCTAAAAGTTAGGGTATAAGTCTAGCCTTTAAATAAAGGCAAAATACTTATATATATTAAGTTACTTCATAAAACATAAAAACATTATAAAATACAATGGATAATATATACACTTAACTATATAGTGGTATATAATTACGAAAACCTAATTAATTGGATGAGGCAATGAGCCAATATCTTAAAAAATTTTCATATTTTGAATTGTATGCTCATAATTGACAAGATAATTTGCAATTATATTTTTTTATGATATGCATGTTAAACTTTTATATTTGAAAGAATTATAAATATACACTAGCAAAGAACGTATTGTAGTTTCTAAGGAGTCCTTAATTTTTTAAGCAGACATTAAATTAATAAAGGAGTCTAATTCTATGATGTGAGGTATCTGATTATGTTTCTGGCATATCTTAAGACCTTCTAGCAAGGTATAAGCTTTGGCATTAATCCTATTTCTTAATTTCATCTTGGTCGAGAAAGTCACGATGATGCTTCTAGAATGATATTGCCTTATTGTTTTTTGTTTTTTGTTTTTATATGACTAACGTTGTTGTGACAAGGATGTTACATTTGCATCGCGCTAAATAAATTTCTATTTTTAGGAATTTCCGCTAATATGCTCCGTCAAATATTCCATGGAAACGAAAATTATGATCCATGTGGACTGTCTACCAACTTTTGCTCATCCAAATAGCTGCCTCTGTGTTGCAGTAAGTCGTGGATCAATAGTCAATATCGGCCATGAACATGTCGTTTGTTGTTTCCGGGGGTCGGCCATTCCATGACATTGCACGATGGAGAATTTGGTCTAAAACTTCTGGTTATGCATTCAGGAGTCTCGACGGATAAGTTCGCAATAATCGAGATGACCTCCCTTTGGTTTTCCAGGGACCCAAGCTATATTAAAATTCTTATCTAGGATGGGGTTCGATTACGTTTGAGGCTTGACCTATTAGGATGTACCAACAATACGATTTGACCTATTAGGATGAACCAACTTTTCTTAGGTCCAAAATAATATCAAAACAAGAAGTAAAGAGAAAGAGTGAAACAACGACAGATGCCAAACAATGTCTAAAGAGAAACCAATAGCATACTGTCGGCAGAAAAGCAAAATATTTCCTAGTCCTAATATATTCATATTTAGATTCTTCGCTCCACTGATTCAGCTTTACTGATTAGGACGTACCAATTTTTCTTAGGTCCAATAACATAAAAAAGTAAAAAGAAAGAGAAAGAGAGAGAGAGAAAGAGGGGTAGGGAAATACCAAACAATGTCTAAAGTAGTCTTGTTTGGTAGGGTTTGATGAAATTAAGAAAGAATAATAAATAACTTGAAAACATTGCCACATAACACATGATTTTCAATATGAAAACTCATATATGGTATCCTCTTTTCGTGAACAAATGTGACGTGTTGTGATTAATTGTAGCTACTTAATAATAGTAAGTATTAGGATACGTGTAATTCATGTTTAGGAATTTTAGAAATTGTATTTCAACAAATTTCAATCTCGATGTTATAGCGCGCAAGCTTTTGATCACACCTTCCATTGATCATGATTGGTTCCAAGGGAACATCATGTACGACAAACGTTTTGCTAACTTGCCGTTGATCTTTTGTCGTGTAGAAGGGGTTTTTTACCTCATTCCGAAAGAACTAGAAAATTATGTCTCATCTTCCTTTTAAAATATAGCAATATTATAGTTACCAGTCCAAATTTTGGAAAAGCCTTCGGCAAACCTAAGTCCTCCATTCTATATAAATGATGTATAAGACAGCCTTCACTTACCCTGACCTTATTAGTGGATACGATATGAATGAATTGGGCATGTTAAAAGTAGGTAGCAAACCTCCAAAATCCTAAAGAATAATAATGGAAGTAGTCATTTTTCATTCTTATTCTTATGAAATTGATGGTTATTTACTTTAATTATGAAAGTAATTGTGATGAATGTAGTGAATTTTATTCTTTTTTATTGAAAAAACTTGTAAAATGATATTGTCATATAAAGGAGTTTGACTATTTTTTTCATTGGAGTAATATGCTGCTGACACGAAAACCATCATTTACATATAAGATGATTTTATTACTTTAAGTTTTTTATATTATCTTAGTGTTGCACGTCTTTTCATGAAGATTGTTTAAAGTGAACTTTAATCTTCACACATAAGAGGATTGCCTTTTGTTTTCGTTTTTTATAAACATAATTACGGCATGATAACTCAATAAATTTTTAAAGCTTTAACGATGCAGAGAGTAATTTTCTTTTCCTCAGAAAATATAATAAGAACGAATCTTTAAATGCGTCAATATCTAGAGCGTTTTAAATTTTTTGAAGAAAAATAATTGTCCATAAGATCTTGACAGCATAAAAGTGGCTTAAGCTTTAAAGGTTCACACGATCCATGCCTTTGGCATCCCTCCTCGTGCAGCACGACTTGCTTGACCTTTTAAGTCTTCGTCTAGGTCTTCCATGAATAATGTTAAGGGTGCTTAAATATTTATAAGTGGGTCATATTTCTTTATCTTTCTTCCTCATAATCTCCACTTTATAAGAGCTTTGTTACGATAACAATTAAGCAGGCCACATTTCTTTACCCTCTTTTCCTCTTGATCTTTTGCATATAATAACAGTGGTAGGACAATTATTGATCTTACAGAGTACGTAGTGGAGCCACACACCTGTACTGGGCATCTATCTACTTAGTCTTATTGATATCATCATACGGAAGATAAGACTACAAGAAAAGAAAAAAGAGATGTTGTTGCCTCCTTTTTTTTGACTAATGTTGTTGTGACTGGGATGGTACTTTTATCTCACTATTGATCACTACTTTTATTAGTTTGTTACGCATCCTTATGATCCTCAGCCTTTAAGTATAATTTGACTGTTTCAGTGAAAGTGAGTCTTCTATACCAACTTTAGTCCAACATGCGGATCACTTTCCTTTTTCTTTTTTTTTTTTTTTGGTTGAAATGTAAACTTTCCTTTTTCTCTCTCTCCCTTTTTCTTTAACTCTTGTTTTTCTGTTTATTCCTCGCCCAGGAAGCACTCCTTGCTGATAGATGAACTATTCACCCAGTATTTCCGGTGGCAATAAAATCTAAAAGATATTGCAATCTTTTAAAATGAAAAGGTAAAGACGGTTATTAGTCAGAGTTCATTCACTCACTGTAAAGCTGAGTTACCGCTTTTCACTACTAAACTCAAGACAGTTGTCTAACTTCCATGGGTGACTTGCTTCATCTGAACCTAATTTCTTGCATAAAACAGACGGAAAGAGGCTCCAATAGTTAGGCATATCACCCACCAGTGTCTTAGTACTGATTGATTCGTTGCTTCCGAGAAGCAACGAACACACTAAAAGAATATCTTGTAATAAACTTTATTTTCTTATATTGAAAAGGTAAACAAGATGATTTTGCTAGATAAAGAAATTAGTTATTCTTCCCAATTAAAGTTAACCTTTTTGGCTGAAACTTAGATCTGTGACATTCTAGCTAATATGTTCGTTTGCCCTATTGAGCAAATTGTGAGTTTTCTCTCCCACAAATGGGAGTCATCGATTATAAATTTTAAAGGACGAACACAACAACTAAACAATACAGAAGTAAGAAAAATTGATTATAGTTTCACAAAACTTCCTAACACAACGATTTAACTGATAAAAAGGTACACCAACAAATTTAAAAGATCTCAATATGTAATCAGCCTTTAATTATAATTTGACCCCCCTTGGAAGTTGGAAGGGAAGATTGACAGGCGGGGTAGGCTCACTTTTACGCTCGTTATCGGGGAATCTTTTCCCACAATCCCCTTTTACAAGGTGGAGGTTCACCTTGCAAGACAACATAAAGCGGGATGTCTCTTCAGTTCGTTTGGTGTTTTGTAGTTTTTCTGTATATAATTTGTGTCGTTGGTATCATGATATAATTTTGATACATGTGTGGTTTCTTCGTTGAATGTTTATTGGAAAAAGGAATGACCGACACGTGTTCTGTTGAAAGTTCAAAGAAATAGAATTGGAATAAGTTACCTTTTAAAAGGTTTCAAAAAGTCACGATTCTTGCTTAGGATTCAAGGGTAATAAATATGTTCTTCTCTTTTTCACTTTTTATTTCATTACAATACATGCAAAACAAGACTATCTTTGGGAATGTAAAGCTGGAATAACTTTGGAGATAGGCAAGATAATAATTCATCTGTCGTCTCTTTTACCTCAGGACTCTCGTGTTAATTACAAAAGTGATAAAGGCAAGTGAAAACCCGGAGGATGACATTCTTTTTCTTGTTTATTTATTGGCCAATTGTCTTAAGAAGTAACACTTGAAGTTCCACGTTGAATTGTAGCTTAATTGTTCTCATATTGTAATCCAATGTTTTTGACATAATTATACCCTCAGAAGAAACCAGGTTGTGAATTATAATTTTCAGAGAGTTTGTTCAATAACTACCATTCTGAACCCATTGGCAATAGCTCGACAAAGCAACTCATCGTGAGGGCATGCACGTAAAATTAATAATCTTTGGAGCTGGCGGACAAAATAGTCCCTCTGCTCCATTTTGATTCTCATATCAATCTCGAAAATGGGATGCAAGACAAACGCGGCATGCCAAGGGTCAAGCCTAATTTTTTTCCTTCGTCTAGTCTTCATCCTTTTTTCCTATCACTTTAGTTGATTCCGTCTATTTTCTATCATCTTTGCTTGGCCAATCAGTCAGTCCAGGGAACCACAACATTCAACAATCGGATGGCGACCAGGACTGCGTGATTCATGCTTGACAAGCTTTTAAAATCTTGCATATGTCATCGAGTAAAATTCAGATATCATATACTCCGACTTTGTTTCCCTCAACTTTGCTCTTGGGCAAGTTTTTTAAGCTTTGTCGTGTTAAGGAAATTGAAGTAGACGGCATAACAGTCGCAACCATTAAACTTTTTGTGCTGACCGAAGATTTCCACATTCTTTCTAGGTTTTTCAGGAGAATTGATGCCTGAATTTTGTCACTTTAGAGAGCTTTCTCTTATATATATATACATAAATACATATATATTTATTTATTTATTTATCTTAATCGGTAATTTAATAAGAACTTTACAAAGAAGTCTCCAAATTGTCATTGTGAAATTACAAATTCTGCTATGAAAAATGGTGCCATCCTAAAAAAAGGAAAGGAAGAGAAGTGACCTAAAATATACAAAGAAGTATTTTGAGGGACAAAGTTAATCCTAGGCCCCTCCATTTTATATAAAAGAGGTATAAGACAGTCTTCATTTTCCATGACCTCATTAATGGGTAGTTTTTGAACGGATTGCGCTTGTTAAAAATAGGTAGCGAGCCTCCAAACCCTCCAATCATGAAGATGATCTAAAGCGAACGTCAATCTTCACACACAAGACGATTAGTCTTTGTTTTCATTTTTTTAAAAACATAATTACAGCCTCCCAATAGTAACGTGTTAACTCAAAATTTTTTTAACGCTTTGACGATGCAGAGAGTAATTTGTTTTTCCTCAGAAAACCTAATAAGAACGAATATTTAAATGCGTCAATATCTAAAGAAATTTTATCTTTTTTACGAAAAATGATTGTACATAAGATGTTGACAGCATGAATTGACTTAAGCTTTACAGGTTCACATGATCCACGCCTTTGTCATCCTCCTCGCACAGCAAGATTTGCTTGACCATATAAGTCTTCTGTCAGCTCTTCCGTCAACAATGTAAAAGGTACTTAAATATTTATAAGTGGGTCATATTTCTTTATCTCTTCCTCATAACCTTTACTTTATAAAAGCTCTAGTAAGCCACGTTTCTTCACCCTCTTTTCCTCTTGCTCTTTAGTACAAAATAACAGTGGTAGGACAATAACTGGTCCGAGGGAGTACGTCGGGGAGCCTCACACCTTTACTGGGCAGCTACCTACTTGGCCTTATTGACATCGTCATAAAAAAAGTAAGACAACAAGAGGAGACAAAGGACATGTTGTTGCCTCGTTTTCTATGACCACTGTTGTTTGACAGGGATGGTGCCTTTATCTCATTGATCACTAATTTTATTAGTTGGTTAGGAATTATAGATAAAACTGAATTCAAACTGTAACGTTATAGACCAAGGAAATGTTAGCTCCAAACTGTAACGTTCGCCAACGGTTTTGGTTTGTTTTATAGCCTTGGTTTACGCATCTTCATGATCCAAACTGTTATGTTTTTGAACGGTTTTTGTTCGGTTTGTTTGATCCGAATAATGGTTTTGGTTGGTTTTCTAGCCTTCGTTAACGGATCCACTTTGACATGGTCTTGGTCCGAGACTCCCCAAGAAGCAGTGAAGTGGCTCGGGCTTAGGAACTTGAGCCTGCTTTATTGAAGATTTGCTAATCCGGCTTCGAAAACAGTGCTAAAGCTTCGGAAGTGATCCGATGGGCTAAGGTTGAACATCGCTTGCAACCCCAAAGTATGTTTCTGTAGAACTCCAGAGCTGTGTCATGATAAGACATCTGATCAGGCTTAGTTTGGACTCCTAGCGAGAAGTTGAACAATATTATCTGCGTACTTATTTTTACCTTTAGTTGCTCATTCATTGTCAGGCCTATCTAGTGCCTGCTGTTATAGAAATTATACTGGACGTCTTTATAAGAATGAAGATATAGAAGGATTTTGCGCTTTATAAGGCTATCTGTATAGGTTGAGAGTGAGATAGAATTAAGGATATAAGGATTCGACCAAACCTAAAACTGGTTCAAAACCAAATGAACCAATTCTAAAACAAGAAAACTACTTAAATTTTATTTAATCTTGATTCATATACAGAGAATGCTATCTACTAATAGCCTTCTTTTCTTTGGCATTTGGTCAAGGACTGTCTGCCAATTTTAAATAACAGAATTGGAAAACTAAGAACTACTTCAATATTTTCTGGAAGTGACAAATACAAACAATAATTCAAAGCTTCTATCCCATTCACTACAGCCCCAAACATGTATTTTGCCAAAATTCTCCACTAGTTTGGACGTGATTGGCGTTTATCTTAACACTCTCTTGCCCCCAACATGTATTTTTGTTTCTGAGGCCGAGGGATGTGGTAGTATCCTCGCAGCTTCACCAAAAAAAATATTTTTCTTTCGGTCGTGAGATGAGTGTTGTAGATGATCATTTGAAGATATTCCTTCACTGCCATTCTTACAAGGGTATAAGAAGCGTGACAATAGTGCGTTTGAGATAGACCAGTCCAAATTAAAGGGGAAACAGTATCCGTGTAGCTCTACAAAATTATGTGGGTAGCTTTCTACACTCGTTTCATGTTTTAGGAGCCAGGACATTTGAGCCTTGGGGTTTTGATCATGGCCTTGCTTGCTGCTGCTGTTCGTCCACTTCAACATGGTCTTGGTTCAAAGCTTATCGGCTGATGAGCCTGGGTTATCTAGCCATTCCAAGGAAAACTGAAGTAACGTAGCCTTGGCCCAATCCGAAAGTAGAAAGCTGAAAGGTTTTTCATTTTCACGTTACACCACACTAAATGAAGTTCAACTTTTAGGATTTTCTGCTTATATGCTCCGTCAAATATTCTAAGGAAACAAACATCATGATCCATGGGGGGGTCTACCAACCTTTGGTCACCCAAATAGCTGCCTCTGTGTTACAGTAAGTCGTGGGTCAATAGTCAATGTCGGCCATAAACATGCCCTTTGTTCTTTTCAGGGGCCGGCTATTCCATGACACTCGTGTCTAAAAATTCTGGCTATGCAGCCGGGAGTCTCGACGGCAATAATCGAGATGACCTCCCTTTGGTTTTCCAGGGACCCAAGCTATGTTAAAATTCTTATCTACGACGTGGCTCAAAGCCATTATTTTCCAAAGTATTGGCATCATGTGACACCCTTGAGGGTATAGGGTTTCACACTCTATTCCAACTACTTTATTTGTTTTCTTTCACTTTGCTTTGCTTGTATTTATTGTTTATTCATTTCTATATCACAAAAGGAGACAAGAATGATAAGGTGGTACTCAACTTTAAGGATTAAGGTTACCTTTGAATGTCAGTCTAGATTGGAGTTAGTAGGTTAAGTCCATTCTTTCCTTTACATCCATGCGAATAAAAACTATAGTTTTACGATAAATAAATTTTCAAATTATTTATTTGTCTTTTGGTATGGGCTTTAAATAGAAATTATTAGATGTTATTAGATATTATTCTTGAATTTGTAGCCAGTTTAGCTAAAAACGTTATAAGGATATTCAACCCAATTAAGAAAAGATGTAAAGAGGCTTGATCATGTGACCTATTTTCCAAGTCGTTCTCAAGTCAATTATATGTCTTCTTACTTTTTCCATCTTATTTAGCAAAAACATAGTTTTTTTCACCACTCAAGGGTTACTTTTGCTTTTCACACCACAAACATTGCACATTCTAATAACGGATGTAATTGAATAAACAAAAGGTAAACGTCAAATTAAGTATTAGACTTGCTATGAGTGTCATCACTGATGTAGAATGATGTGATGCTTGCATATCTTCACAATGATGCTTCCGACATATTTGCTTTAACATCACCTTCGTATTACTTTGTGGGACTTCATGAGAGACCTGGATAAGCTCCAATAATTTAGTATCACACATTCATCATGAGAAAAGCACAAGAACTTAATATAAACCAAGAATGGTTTCTAGGAAAGATTTCTAAAGGCACACACATGAGGTCCTACCCTTTTAGCTCAAAGGTTTCCCACTCTATTCTAACCACCTTTTGCACCCAAACTTCAGACACTTGTCTTACTTCAACAGGTAATTTGCTTCTATAGACTTTAAGCATAAAAGAGTCAAAAGAGGTTCCGATAGCTAAGCAGGTAACCTACTCGTGGGTGAATACTAATTCATTCGTTTCGTTCATCACCCGTGAAGTAACAAACACACTAAAAGAATATCTAGCCAGTGCCATATAGAGCAAATTGCGAGTTTGTCCGCAACAATTGGGAGTCATAGTCTATAATATGAAAAGGACAAATGCAACAAATAAACACAAGACAAGCCGATTATAGTTTCGCAAAGCAAAACAGACCAATGTAACAGATAAAAAAGTGCAATAACAAATTTGAAAGATTTAAACAATCGGGGCTCGGAGCCTAGAAGTCACTGAACGTGTTATAGGACGTCGGAGTGGCAATCATCAAGTAAGGGTAGAACTTCTTCCTAGAACGGCAAAGCGCGGTTCTAGCAAAACATGGATAAACAAGCCTTGTTGGGAAGGATGTTGGAAATAAGGGTTTTGTTGTGACAAAATTTATTTGTGAATTGTTTCTTTGCAAAATGTTTTTTATATGTGCAAAAGAAAATCATAGGAAGTAAAAGGTGTACAAATTATAATATCAATCAATATAGTCGGGTTCCTACATTCTTTCATAAAACATCTTCATAAAGTGTTCTTCAAAAATATCTTATATGAATGATGTTAAAAATATAGTTGAATATATTTAAGAAAAATGATACTTGGTTTTATACTTTTGAAGGAACAAATTAAAAGATCATTCTATAAGAAGTATTATCCAAGCTTGATGATTAATTCAAGCGAAGCTGTATGATAGATCAAACTTAAGGTTAATTTGTGATCATTGGATTAGCCTTAGCTGCTCAAACGTATGTTGGACTGATCTTGTTAGATGTTGGACTAAGCTTATTATATGCTGGACTGAGCGTGCTAAAGGTTGGATCGAGCTTGTTAAAAGTTGGCTCGTGATTATCAAAAGCTGGCCTGTGATTTCTCTAAATTTGTCAAGGCCTGCACTTGTCTTAGAAGACCCACCTGCATCTAACCCAAGCCCATACTACGGAACTTATCAAAATGATGTCGCTCAACTTGAAGTCAAGACCACTTAAGAGAATCAATCGACTATTTGCCCTAATTTGTTTTTTCGGGTTAAACGATCTCTGTAGAAGCCTTTGTTCTCTCTGTAGCGCCGAATCCTCAACGGGAGGATTTTGGAGAAGATAAGGTGTTAGAACAGTTGGATTTGGTTTTTAAGAAATGACTTAAGCTCGATTTGATGGGTTTCTCACTATTTCTAATGGGAAGAAGCGTACGATTCAAGTTTGATTTGAGAAACCCTAGATCTATCTTCTCTATTTAACAAAAGTTAGTTCTTGAAGAAAGCTGGCGTGAATATTCAACTACTTGAAGCTTTCTCTCTACAAATAAAAGATCTTTTAGCTTACTCAGTTAACTGTTGAAGTTGTTCATCATTCGGTGACCCACAAGGCTTTCAGTGATTTCTATCTAATCACTCTACTCTTTGATTTTATCATTGATTATACCTTGTATCTCTTTGTTTATGTGCTAATTACATTCAAAATATATATTGTACATAAACATTGTAAGAAATTTGAAACCCTAATTTGTTCTAATTTGGGGGTTTCGTGATTAGAGCTTGGATATTCATTATTCATACTTGAATAGCTCTTTTTATTAGCAATATCCCATAAAATATTACATTATTTTGGGATTTGCTCTTGTACATGATCTTTTGATCATATCTTGTAACTATACTTGAGAATTCCTTTGAGGAGTAATTGGTTGGATTAGAGAGAACATTTTCTCTTAATCTGGTTTGAGTAAAGGAGACTTCAATTGGTTGGATTGAAGGAGAAGAAGGTGGACGTAGGGCTCAAGGATTTGACTTGCTGATTATTGATAACTATCTAGCCATTTACTTGATATTAGCTTACTATCTTACCCGTTGGTTAGATTGTCATTTAATTGATAATAGCTTGCTATTTTGTGACTAATTGGTGTCATTTTATAAGAATTTGCTTGTTGCATGCCTACTATAATTGTGTGATTTGTATGAACACTTAGAACCATTTTGAGACTAGAAAAATTGTGGTCAAGTCTTAGCTTAACCAATTCAACCCCCCTTCTTGTTAAACCATAAAATCCAACAAAGGAGACAGCACCTCAAGAGTAATTTACTGATTCAAAATATGATTGATCCATTACACTTTCGCTAGCAGCATTTAAGTGTGCTTGAGGTACAATTGACTGCTTGACCCCACCGTACGTAACACGAAGGTGTATAATCTTTAAGCAAAAAGTCCTACTTGTATCCCTAATGCAAACGACAGACTAGACCTTACACCAAAACTACAGAAGACCTACCAGTGCTGAGTTGACAGTCCTTTACTCAAAAGAGCGTCCCGTTGTTCAACAAAAGTACCGACCATATTGCTTTCCGTGGGGTTTGAGAATTTGGAATACACCCTTTGCTGACATGTCATCTTGTAGGCGTAATACTAAACTATGTCACCAGTCTTTAACTATAATTTAATCCATCTTAGATGTTGGAAGGGGAGATCAGATAGGTGGGGCAGACTCAAATTACCCACATAGACAGGTGAGTAGACTCACTCATGTAGGATACTTAAAAGGGTCAATCATGTAGGATGTTTTAATGAATTTTGTGCTTGTTATTATCTTCAATACATTTTCTTTATGATAAATTATATGAGATTAGAAGTCTTTATTTGAGGAATCTTATTGATTAAGATTAGAAATTTGTATTCATAATGACTAGGAAGTTATTTATGCAACCTATGTTTTATTTATTGTTGGACCTCTTAATCTTCTTAAGATAGGGAATTCCAACTTATATGAAAACACTGAAAGTAGTTAGTTTTATTATCCTTTTGTTGTTGGATTCAAATAACATTTCAAGTAGATTCTAATTATTGTTTTGGTGAATTCAGGATTCTTTGAAGTCATTATGTATCAATATCACTACCTTTCCACTGCATTACAAGGTCAGAAGATTTACCATCTACATTGCTCACTAGAAAAAGAAATCTTAAGTCCAAGGTTTAAAGGCTAAAACAAACAATTGCGAAGATTCACAATAGACTTGCTAAATTAGGACTCGCTGGCAATTAAAATCAGTGCACCCGAAAGCCTTGCTTCCAATCAATCATGATGTTATGATTTATCGATATCAACTTGCCAATAAGAGAAAATGTTGAATATGACACTCACAGTGAGCCTATTGACCATGATAATGAAAATCAAAATGTGCCATATAAGAAAGAGCAACTCGGAGTGTGTTTCAGTCCAGGTGTGATGGAACCTATTTGCTCCTTTTGGAGTTCTCGCATCACTAATGGATCCTGTTCTTGGTTTGATTTACAGTGCATCTTTATGACTGAGGGCCTGCTCCAAGTTTGGGCCATGCGGTTTTAATCCTGGCCTAGCCTGTTGCCGTGGTTCGTCCGCTTCGACATGGTCTACTTCCCTGGCTCAGCAGGGTGATAAGATTCGGCTTACCTAGCCACCCCAAGAAAACCTGAAGTATCTTACCCTTGGCCCAATCCAAAGGAATAGAGATGGAGATCCAAAAGTCATGCTTCTGCAACATAGCTTTAGCCCGTTCGCAGCCACAACGGCAACGAATTTGTTTTGTTAGACAGTCGTTAAAAACTACAAATTGAAGTTAATAATGATAACAAAAGTTTAGATTGTCTTATATTATTTAAATCTTATAAAAAAATCTAAAACAAATGGTTGTAGTTGAGATGTTGGCATTATGCAGGGGTTTGAACTTCATCGTTTCACGTGATCCACGCTTTTCTCGTCACTATACAGTGTGCTTCGTTTCATCTTTTAGGTCTTCCACTAGTAATGTCAAGTCAGCTTTGTTATGTACAAGTGGGTCACATTTCTTGACTCTTTCGGCTTTGCCTTCGCAGCTTCGCGTGATCCACGACGACTACTATAGTATTCTTGGCTTGTCCTTTATGTCTCCCACAGGGTCAAGTCTGTAAAAGAGGTGGGTCACTTTTCTTTACTCTCTTTTCCTCGTAATCTTCGCTTTATAAAAGAGGTGGTGGGATAATAATTTCATGGGTCACATTTCTTCACTCTTTTTTCCTCTTTCTATCTTTACTTTATAAAAAGGATGATTTAGGACAATAATTTAGTGGGTCACACTTCTTTACTCTTTTTTCTTCGTTATCCTTACTTTATGAAGCTTGATGTAGGACAATACTTTAGTCCATTGGCGTAAAATGTAAGAAATTTGCTGTCTTAGTAAAAAAGTTGCAGAGTTCTACTCCTGGAGTTGCGCAAATGTTCCCGTCGGTTTATTTGGAGAGAACAAGCTCTTGGTTTTGTTAGTTAAACAAAAATAAGAAATAAAAGAAAAAGAATAGCTACACCATTTTTTTTTCCCTATAAACAATGTTGCCATGACTAGGATGTGAAAGAGTCCAACATTAGTACCCTCCTTCAATGGTGGTTTTGACATAACTTTTCTCATGCCTTACGATACAAAAATGCAAGCCATGCAACTCAAACTTTTCTTAAACCCTCCGCAACATTGCCTCATGTTTAGAAAGCTTTTACTGTGGTGTTAGTAAAAGTTAAGTTACATATTAGGTGAGAAGATTGTAAAGTTGATTACATTAGTTAATTCTTGAAAGAACCAAAACAAGGTATAAAATTTTGAAATAATTCACACATAACATTAAATAAGATTTCAAAATGTAACGCACATATAGAATTTTACTTCTCTGGACCCTTTGTTTGTTGTGAAAAAGAGCCAATTATGTAATTTTTTTGTTGTTTATTTCATCCACAAGAAAAGGAGCATTTATTGACCTGAAAATAAACAGACACTTCTTTCTTTTCTATGTTTACTTTTTCCAAGACAAGTCACACCTTCATACAGGAACTGCCACACACTACTATTGCTTAAGATAAGAAGCCAAAAAAGAGCGGTCCCATTATCTGTCTCCAACCCATGTTCATTTTGAACATTATTGTTCCGAAAAACACCAATGGTACCGGTGACAGGGAATGATATCAGCTCTGGGTAGCTATACTCGCCGCCGGCTTTGATTTTCTCCATCTCGGCATCGGCACGTTCTTGCAGCTCCAACGCAAATTCGAGCTTTTCCTTCACATCATCCATCGTTGGCCGCGGCATCCCCTGATCGCGCACACAACTCTCCGCGACCTCCACGTATACCTTGAAACATTCCGGAGCTATCTTGCCCTTCAGATAAGGATCAATTATTTCACCGATGGTCCCACTCGCAATGCACTCCCGGCCCAGTTGGCCCAGTTCCACTGGGGGGTCTCAAGTTTTTGATCCAGGGCTTTTCGGGATACACATAGTGCTTCCAACAGCACCACACCAAAGGAATACACATCAGATTTCGCCATTAGTTGCCGACGCTTTCCATAATCCGGATCCAAATATCCAAACGTACCCTTTACCATGGTGCTTACCGCCGTGTTTTCTTGACTCGTTTTAGATAACCCGAAATCCGAAACCTTGGCCACCCAATTGTTATCTGTTAGGATATTAAAAGTTATTGGGCTGCCTCCCTAACAAAGGAGTTCTTTCGGTTTAATGGTTGAATCTGTAACATCATCCAACAGAATATTGGTGGTCTTCACGTCACGGGCCGAAGCCACCCACGCCGATAATTAATTCATCCTTGAAGTTCTCGGTTGCTCTCATGATTTCCTCCAACGTAAAGTGGCGGCAAAGTTCTCCCGGCAGTGATGAGGCTCTTGTCCTTGTCGACTTTTCGTTGTCAGGCTCGGGCCAACAACAGAACTTGGATAGCGGATAGTAAGAGGCGTCGAGCTTCGTCTTCCGTAGTTTCCAGAGAACCATGCTGCAAGCTAGAGTGAGCACTACCAAGATGCCCATAACACTTCCAACGGCAATGATTTTTGTTTTCTTTGTCTTGGATTCGTTAGTTTCGGAAGCAGTTTTTTGAGCCTGCCGTGCAGGAGGCAAAGGTCCGGCGACGGCAAGGTTGCCATCTGAGTCACTCAATTTGAAAACCTCCATCCCATGTAGAATGGCATCGGTGATCCCGTACCTAGGTACCATCGGATGTAGAGCAACCAAGAGATAAGCCTCGCCTTGCATTTAAGAAAATGCAAGGATGACATAGTTGATGAGAGCTTATTTTTCTAATTTTTCTCTATAAAAAAGACCTAGGTTACAAAAGTTGAACAAAAATTTTCTAGTTTTTCTCTTTCAAAAGATCGTATTTGAAGAAAGTTTTTCTAATATTTCTTTATCCAAAGATTGTAGTTATGAAAGTTGAAGAGAAATTTTCTAATATTTCTCTTTCCAAAGACTCTGGTCGTGTAGTTGATATATTTAAAGAAATTTTTTATACTTTCTTATAGTATAGGAATGTTGCACCAAATTATTTTAAGGGAGAGATTATTAGGATTAATGAAACAATTAGGTTAAATGATACGATTGTAATATTCTATTACAATCAATAGTTTCTATGTAATTGTGGAAGTAGGAGTTATCCTCTTTTGTAATATGTTTTTCTTAGTAATATTTGATTGGAATTATCATTCTCTTGTTATAATAGTTTTTCCTAATTGTAGAAAATATAAAGAAATCTAGTGAATAAGGTCCCCTTAGGGGTCAATTGTTAAAAAAAGTCATTTTCATGAATTTTAGTTGATGAGAGAATTTATGAGATGCTTATTTAATAAAAAGAAAAAGAAGAAAAAATATAATGAGAAGAAACTACCTGGGAAGTAGGACATTATGTTGGCTTGAACTTCTTAAACATGTTGTATTTGGGTGTGTATTCTTATGGTTGTATTTTTGATCTTTATGTTGTTGATGCACGTTGTTGAATTCTTCTAGCAAGGGATACCAGAACGACTTGGATCCCCAACACTTCTACATTTGTTTCACGTTTTAAGAGCCGAGACATTTGAGCCTTGGGGTTTTGATCATGGCCTAGCTTGCTGCCGCGGTTCGTCTAGTTCAACATGGTCTTGGTTCGAAGCTTATAGGGTATATAATTCGGGCTATCTAGCCATTCCAAGGAAAACTAAAGCAACTTAGCCTTGTCCCAAACCAAAAGTGGAAAGCTGAAAGGCGTTTTTTTATTTTATTTTTTTTTATTTTTAACGTTACACCACACTAAATAAAGTTCAACTTTTAGGATTTTCTGCTTCTATGTTCCGTCAAATATCCTAAGTAAACGAATATTATGATCCATGGGGGTGTCTACCAAACTTTGATCATCCAAATAGCTGCCTTTGTATCGCAGTAAGTCATGGGTCAATAGTCAATGTCCGCCAAAAACATGCCCTTTGTTCTCTGCAGGGGCTGGCTATTCCATGACATTGGACGGTAGGGAATCTTGGTCTAAAAATTCTGGTTATGCATTCACTTGCAATTTGAGGGAGATTTTGCTAAAGCTTGGTTTTGCGAGCAAAAGATCTTTGAAAATACAAGGTATTTGTTATTTTGTTAGTATGATAATTGCATTGGAGACCCATCCACGTCACCATAACCTGGGTGCATCAAAAAAGTTGTGCAATCAGTTGGGCAAATATTTATGCTTTGATTTGCGAACTATGAAGTTTAAACATCCAACATATGCATGGGTGTGTCTTAAGATGAACTTGGAGAATTCATTGCCAGAAGACTTTTGGGTTACACCAGGTTCTCAAAAGCCATTCTTGTAGTAGATCAAGTATGAAACCAAGCTAGGATATTGCTCCCATTGTCATCTCCAAGGCCATGAGCTAAACCAATGCCAAAAGATGCAAGTCCTTCAACAAGGTAATGTGACAAATGCCATTACTTTTGTAGTGGTCCACAAAATTGTAGCGACACAAGCTCCCATAGACAAGACTTGGAAGATTAAACAGGGAAAGAAGGTGTGCTTGGAACCTGTTTGTGGCACATACTCTAAGGAGAAAGGGGTGCAGGAAATAATACAACAAGAGAAATCCATTGCTTTCAAGACAAATAACAGGTTTGGGGTGCTACAGAAAGAAGAGGAAAACCAGTCTACAGTACAAGTTGTTGAGAAATCATCCAAGAATATAGAACAGACAAGTTTTAGTGAGCTTTTGTGAGTTGTGTGTGCAAATTCCTTAGTAGATCCAAATGATTTGACGAGTAAGGAAATAACAACTAATAACAATGTTTCAAAAAGTGAGGGAAATGATAGTGAATTAGAGGAGATAGACATGCTAACTAATAATCAAGTGGAGACTCTAGCCCAAAGTCAAGAGATAAAGTTTAGTGATGAGGAACAAAAGGCCACTATTCTAGTAAATAGGAAGAATCGATTTAAGCTACTAAGAAGAAGAAAGCAAATCAATAAAAGGAGAGGCATTCAATATGTTCTACTGAGCCAACAAGAAGACAAGTTAAAATCTCTTGATATAACTCCATATATTTTTAGCAGGTCACCTGCAATGGATGCTTTAAAACATCCAAGTTCTAATAAATAATATAGTTATATGGAATATAAGGGGGCTTAGCCCTCTAGGAAAGATGGATTCCCTCTTAAGGAAATCCAAGAAAATAAAATTTCAATATTGGCATTGTTAGAGCCGAATCAGGGGGGAGATGCTCTTGCAAATGCAACACGAAAGTTGGGTTTTAATTATCATGTACATTGCAACCTTGTGAACACTCATATATGGCTCATGTGGAAGTCAAAGATAAAGGTCTCTTTGGTTTCTAATAATAATCAATGTATCTCTATAGAAGTGCATATGGATGGGAAGGTGTTTTTATTAACTATTGTTTATGTGAGCACATATTATAGATGTAGAAGGCAATTATGGCAACATCTAGAAAATTTGCAAACATCACACATACCATGGAACCTTGGAGGAGTCTTTAATTCTATTCTTCATCAGGATGAGAAATGAGGAGGATAGTTGTTGATAACTCTATTTTTATAGAGTTATTGTACCTAAGTTAAGTAATAAATTATCTAATGCTTGTGAGAAAATATTTGATTTCATCTTTATTTACTTAAATTTTTCTTATTTATGTAGCATAAGGAGGCATGAAGAAAAATGACAAGCATGGAGAACCTGATACTTATTATGTGGCAAAATATTGTTAAAATATCAAAGTCAAGAAAATTAAGATGGGCTTGGGCTTTGGGATGATTGCTATTAGATTTTTATTGTTATTGGATTTTCTAAACAATTAGAAAACCTAGTCATATTAGGAGTTCAAAGCCTAATTAATATAGGAGTCTAAAACCTAATTGTCTTGGGAATCCAAAACCCACTTTTATTAGGATAAAGAGATAATTCTAAAACACAGATCCTATATAAAGGAGGAGTGCTGCACAAGAGAGGAAGAGAAGAGAGAGAGAAAAGAAGGTGCGGTTGAAACCAAGGAAGAAAGAGAAAATCAAGCAGAAAATCAAGGGATAATTCTTGAAGAAAAGATAGTGTGGTGACAACTTTCCTATTTTTCTTTATTTAAGATGTTTTCCTTAATTTCTACCATTTATTTGGTTTATTAATTCATTATGTTCTAAATTCCTTTTGTTAGAGCGATGATGTAGCCTAACTATAATAATGTGAATCCTATAAGTTTTTATGTTTTGCAAGATATTTTTATTTATGTGAGTTATATATTATTATGCTTAGTGCTTTTAAGTGATTGACCACCACTTGAATGATTTGATGTGTATGCTTGAGATTGAGAGGTAATAATATGTAATTGCTTCTTATAATATATAACCATGAATTAAATATGGATAGACATATATCATATTGTTTGTGTAGCTTTTAGTAATAAGATGATCGAAAGATTTATTATAAACTAGGAATGTTTAGAGATCCTAATGCATTTGGTTTGTTTCAATTCATATATAAAGATATAGTGAATTAATGAACTAAATAGGTTTACTATACCTAGACATAGGATAGTAAATAAATTAGAAAAGTTTGCCATCACATAGGTATTATCATTCTTACATGCATAAACTATGGAAATTCATATCTAGTAGCTATGGTGAAATCAGATGCTTTAATATGTTTCTCATATTGATCTTTCTTACTTGGATTTAATTTTAATTAGTCTTGAATCTTGTTTTGGAAATTTTAAATTTTATTTCATCATCAACTTTCTTTTGATTAGCTAGATAAATTTTAAGATTAGTTCATTGTTGGTACTTAATTAGTCTAGTATTGACCAATCTCTGTGGGACGATACACTTTTTTATCATTATATTACTTATTCGACATGTTCATTTGCATTTAGAATTTCACCGAATAGTTGTATTTTTTAGTAGCAAGTGCTGAATTCCATAATTTTATATGCCAACAAAGGCTCCAAAATTGTGGGTATTTGGGTTCTCCTTTCACGTGGTCAAATAATGTTCAAAGGAATATAAGGATATGGGCGAGATTGGATGAAATACTATGTAATTTGGAAGCTGCAACAATTTTTCCTACTCTGAAAGTGAAGCATTTAACTAGAATCATTTCTGATCACAACCCTCTATTATTATCATTGAGAAAGATATTTCAAGGAGTAAGATCTTTTAAGTTCTAGAGGCAATGGTTGGAATCTTCATCAATAATGCCAACAATCGCACAACAATGGTTAGGGAATTCAACAAAGCCACCATGGATACATCTTCATTTGTGATGAGTATAAGTTAAGAAAGCCTTAATTGAATGGGTGAAGTTAAATAGGGGTAACATGGAGTAGAGGATAACAGATTTAACAGAGTAAGTGCAAGAATTGGAAACACAATTGCAAACAAATTAGTTAGCTATGGTTTTTCATGAACTTCAATAGGCTCAAGAAAGTCTTATTCACAATCTGATGGAGGAAGAAGGTTAACTTAAAGATAAAGCTCGAGATAGATAGCTTCAAGTGGGAGACAAAAACTCATCATACTTCAATGCTTGCATTCAGGAGAGGAGGCAACAATCAAGGTTTAATTTTGTATTACCAGATGGAACCCAAACGGATGATGTTGATACCTTAGGCCCATTGGCAGTGGATTTTTATAAGGAGTTATTGATGTCCCTTACCGCACCTGCAAATAAAGAACAAACAAATCTCCTTAGCCATGTACCAAGATTAGTCATGGAGGAGCAAAATGAAATGCTTTGCCATGTTCCAAAATGGGATAAGATTCTACAAGATATCAAGAACCTAGACCTCGATAGTGCACTAGGTCCAAATGGTTTTAATGGACATTTCTTCTTAGCAGCACAATGGATAGTAAAAGAAGATTTGCAAGCATCCATAATTGAGTTCTTTACGAGAGGCCAAATTCCAAGAAGTACTACAGCAACGATGTTGGTATTAATTCCAAAGGTGCAACAACCTAAGAGTTTTGAAGATTTAGAACCAATTAGTTTATGCACATTTCGATACAAAATTCTGGCCAAGATTCTAAATGACAAGCTTGCTAAGGTACTCCTAAGTATTATTTCATTAGAACAATATGATTTTGTTAAGGATAGATCCATCTAGGAAAATATAGCATTGGCTCAAGAAATGGTCCATGAAGTAAATATATCAGTGGTAGGAGGAAATGTGATCATTAAACTTGATATGTCAAAGGCCTATGATAGGTTAGAGTGGTCGTTTTTATTACAAGTTTTACAGAGGTTTGGTTTCTCTCCACTATGGATAGACATGATCTATCATTGTATCTCAAACAATTAGTTTTCTATCCAATTACAAGGGAAAAAATTTAGCTTTTTTAAATCCACCAGGGTACTTAGATAAGGGGATCCACTATCTCCAAGTTTATTTATTATTACTCAAGAAGCATTTAGTCAAAAGCTGAAACACCTAATGCAGAATGGAGAGATTTGTAGATTTAAAGGTATGAATAACTTTGACTATGTCTCACATTTGCTTTATGTAGACGACATGATTGTCTTTTTGAATGGTAAAAAATGGTCAATACTAAATTTTATGGCTTTGTTAAGAGGTTATGAATGTTTTAGTGGACAGTTGGTAAATGTCAAGAAATGTAATTTCTTATTAGCGAAAAAAGCTCCTGCTCACAAGAAGTATCACATTAAACAGTGGACAGTTTTTTCACCGACTAACCTACCAATGAAATATTTAGGGGTTTCACTCTTTAAAGGAATAGCAAATAGGATATACTTTGAAGCACTACTGGTAAAGATTACAGGGAGAATTAACAATTGGACAAATAGATTTTTATCTCATAGGGGAAAACTAGTTTTAATTAAAAGTGTTTTGTCTTTAATTCCCATACACTATTTGTCAGTTACTAAGGTCATGAAATTAGTCTTGAAAGAAATTAATAAAACTATGGAAGACTTTTTATGGAGCAATAGGGAAGTTCATAGAGCACATTAGGCGGGTTGGGATAAAGTTTGTAGGCCTTTGGATGAAGAGGGTTTATGAATAAGAGATATGGCTACAGTGATGGATAATATGCAAGTAAAGATGGCATGGAACTTTATTAAAGATGAATCATTGTGGGCACAATTCATGAAGAGAAAATATGGCACAATGGTGGAAGTTATTCACTAACCTAGATACATTATGGCTTCCTATTGTTAGGCTACTATGATTGCCCATCTTCCATTTGCTTTGCAACATAATAGGTGGGTGGTAAATGATGGTTTGAGGTTTTTTTAGACAGACAAATGGCTAAAGGAGCTTCTATGGTTTTCATCATGTGAAGATTATCATAAAAGTATTGAAGATAGCATATTAGATGCAAGGTTTTTAGAAAGGTTTTTGTCTTCAGAACAAAAAGAACAAGCTCATCAAATCAATCTCACCAATGAGCTAGATAAGTTAATCTTTAAGCTTACATCCAATGGGTTGTTTTCTGTTGCATTCGTGTATGAACATTGACGGGTGCATTGAGAAAAAGTGAGTTAGAGCAAATTCATTTGGAATCAGTGTTTACCCACTAAGATTGACTTTTTTATGTGGTGGATGATGAACAATGAGTTTCCCACAGATACAAATGTACAAAGGTGAGGTGTTTTGCTAGCGTCTAAATGTGTATGTTGATCATCTATTTTGCCAAGGAGAACTGGCTAGGAGATTATGGTAGCATTTTTGCAATATTTTACAAATATTGATTAGGAGAGACATAGCCTCAAATCTTCTTATTGATTGGTTTAAGGAGGCCAACAAATCTTCACAAGCAGGAATAATGGTAGCATTAATGAGTTGTTATGTTATGTGGTGAATTTGGTTAGCAAGGAATAATGTCATCTATTTATAAAAAGGATTTCTCTTTCCAATGTTGATAGGAGGAGTGATTTCTGCTGTTTGTATTCTAATGAGATCTTTCAAAGGTATAAAATTTTCATCTGTGAGTGATTGCACAAGGTTACAAGCTTTGCATATTCCTATTTTAGTACCTTTCATTATTAGAGGACGAATGATTTATTGGAATTGCCTTGCTGTAGACTCTTTGAAGTTGAATACATATGGATCTTGTATTAGTGGTGCAGGCGCAGGAGGGGGAATGGTGTGAGATTGGAAGGGGTGTGCTTATAGCGTATGCAATTAATTTGGGAAATACAGATAATGTAAAAGAAAATTTTGGACATTCAATGACAGGATTGCAAGTTTCTACAAATCTTGGCTCTTTATCAAGTAGATGCAAGAAAATTTCATGGAAAGATCAACTAGGCCTAGAGCATTACATACTTCTTTAGACAATTACGTTCAATTTATGTTAAGTCTCAATGAGATAAATAATTTATTTTTCATTAATGGCTACGCAGTCATGTTAGTTGTTTATGTTTTTTATTTTCGAAAAGTATTATACTTGTTCATTGAATTTATGTAATAAAGGGTTAAGTATTATGCCCTGCCCTATAATTTTTCTAATAGGTGTGACACCTTAATCTACCTATGATATCAATATAAATGATAAGGGTACTGTCCCGATTAAAAAAAAAAAAGTAAAAAACGAAGAAAACATAATTCAAGCACGGCCGTCAATGTAAACAGGAGAGGATTTATTGTCGATCTCTGCCATACAACTGCGAGTCTTCTCCAACAAAATATACACCAAGGAAAACAGTGGCACACGTAACATGGATTCACGGAAGTGGTAGGACGAAGTACACCATATCTTTAAACCTAGGAACGGAAAAAACTAAAGACAATAGGAAAAGATAGAAAATAGGAGAACAAGTACACAGCTGAATGAAGCACATTTCTCGATCCATCCGTCTCCATGGTTAGGTTGGATGTCGGCAGAAATTACCAGAGCAATTGGGTCCATGTGGGGTCGGTTTAGGGGAGCAATGATACTGTTTGCTGTCTTTTCTCTCTCCACAAGCTGGAATGTCCTTGTTCCCAGTTTTCCCTCCTCCGGTGGGTGGTGGGGGATCAGCAAGAATCCGGCTGATGTAGGGGTTCATGAGGAACTCCAACTCCAGGTCGTCCTCGATGAGGCATTCACCGAGGCGGCCATCGCACAGTAAGGTTGAGTTGCTCTTAACAAGAACACCAAAACCATAACAATTGGCGTTGAGGAGTATCAGTGTTAGAAAGAATGCCAGAGAATACTTACCTCGCTTCGCGTTCGAGGCCTCCATTGCAGAATTCCTTTTCAACTCACCTTACTAACTGACCTTCCACCACACAATTCGTTCGGGTTGTGTTCCTGGAGAGGTGTACTTATAGTGAGTGAAGAAGAGTCAGGATCAAGGAAGCCCTCAAGTCATCCATTGAGGGCTTCTTTTTCTTTTCAAATAAAATAAAAACACTTGGGTTGGTGTCGGTAACCAATAGCAAATTGTCACTGCAAAAGTATATATATAGCACCATACAAAATTGTTGGGTTGGTATCCACCGACAGGGAACCAATAGCAAATTGTTACTACAAAAGTATATATATATATATATATAGAGAGAGAGAGAGAGAGCTAGAGTTAGAAGTAAAGTTCAAAAAAATATTATATGTAGACTTGTTTCCTTGTATAGCATCAACTTAAAATGGTACCTTATTTTTCACCATTTGGTTATTTTCATTAAGGATGTTTTGAAGCCACTTTACTTTTAATTGAACTTCTTCTTATTTGTTCATTAGTGAGAGGGAACAATTATTTGAAAGTACGTGTAAAAATAATAAAATTGATATTTTTTAAATTATATCTTATGTACTCGGTTTGCCCCTTTTAAATAAAACAAGTAAGAGTTTGGTTTTAAGAACAGAGAAGAAGAAACTCTGCCGATTTTAAAATGTGGATTCAAGAAGGAGAAGACAAGGTAGTTCAAGAATGAAGATAAAAATAACGAGAATTTGGAGATAATACTTTTCTTTCAAATGCTAAGGTAATTTGATCTTAAGCTGTTAGATTTTCTATGATTGACACGACATATTTTAAACTATTTTCAATTGGATTTGAACAACATAGGATGGCCATACCAAGTGACCGGAACAATATATTTGATGGAAAACAACAATTTTCTGGCATAGTTGTCATCATATATTTCGTATATATGTAGTACCTTTACTTCTTTCCCTAAACTTGTAACTTGTGATGGATGCTATTCCATTTTTTCAAAGAAATGTAACTGTCTTCCTTTAAAATTATGACAACGGAAGACCTAATCCAATTTTAAGTGGCTCGCTTAATGAACAAAAAAGAAGAAAAAAATAGCTCGTTCAATTGCTCCCACGCTATCCTTGTTGGAACTATTGGCTTTACACTTTTTCCAGTGACTAAGGTTCGGTCACTCTCTCTCTCTCTCTCTCTCTCCCTGTGTCTCTCTCCCCCTTTGTCTTCTAACTTCACTTTTTCTCTTTATTCCTTTCTTTTTTTCTTTCTCCTTCGTCAAAAAAGCACTGATTGCGTACGAGTGAACTGTTCGGACAATATTTCCAGTGGCCCTTCCTTGGGGAACGAATAAATTGCACCGACAAAGTGGTAACGGAACAGGCCAAGGAAATATCAAAGGCCAAAGTTCCCTTCATTTTCATCTGATTGGTATCAATGAAATTTAAATAAATAAAAAAAGGAACAAAAATTGTTACACTGAAAAGGTAAGGTTATCAGTCTTTAAGAATCATTTAAACCCCCTTCTGAATTGGAGTCACACTTTTCCACGGCGAATCTCTTCCCACAATCCCCTCTTCCAAGATGGAGGTCCACCTTGCAAGGCAATACGAAGTGGGATGTCTTTTCAATTAACAGTGGTAGGAATATCGGTCTCAGTGACTACCTCGCGGAGCTCTACGCAGCTATCTACGTGATCTTTTTGATATCATCAAACAAAAGAGTAAGACAACAAGAAAAGACAGCAACTGTTATTGTCTTATTTTTATTTTTTATTTTTAAAAATATCATAACAAATTTTATTAATAACTATAAAATTAAGCATAATAACTATATTTCAAATAAGTCTAAAAGTTAGGGTATAAGTCTAGCCTTTAAATAAAGGCAAAATGCTTATATATCAAGCTATTTTGCCTTATATATTAAGCTATCTCATAAAACATTAAAAAAAATTCATAAAATACAATGATAATGTATACACCTAACCATATTGTGATATATAATTACTTAAGCCTAATTAATTGGGTGAGGAAATGAGCCAATATCCTAAAAAATTCTCATATTTTGAATTATATGCTCATAATTAACTATATAGTCTGCAACTATATGTCCCTTGCAATATGCATGTTGTACTTTCACATTTGAAGGAACCAGGAATATACACTAGTAAAGAACATACTCCAATTTCTAAGGAGTCCTTAATTTAAGCAGATATTGAATTAAATAAAAAGAGTCTAATTTTATGATGTGGGGTACTTGATTTTATTTCTAGCATATCTTAGTATCTTCCAGCAAGGTATAAGCTTTCGCTTCAACACTATTTCCTAACTCCAGCTTGGTTGTACGATGATGCTTCTAGAATGATATTGCCTTTTTGTTTTGTTTTGTTTTTTTTTTTATGTTTTTTTATATGACTAACGTTGTTGTGACAACGATGTTGCATTTACACCGCGCTAAATAAAGTTCTACTTTTAGGATTTTCCGCTACTATGCTCCGTCAAATATTCCAAGGAAACGAACATTATGATCCATGGGGACTGTCTACCAACTTTTGGTCATCCAAATAGCTGCCTCTGTGTTGCAGTAAGTCGTGGATCAATAGTCAATATCGGCGATGAACATGTCCTTTGTTGTTTCCAGGGGTCGGCCATTCTATGTCATTGCACGATAGAGACTTTGGTCTAAAAATTCTGGTTATGCATTCAGGAGTCGCCACGGATAAGTTCGCGATAATCGAGATAGCCTCCCTTTGGTTCTCAAGGGACCCAAGCTATATTAAAATTCTTATCTAGGATGGGGTTCGATTTTTTTTTTTTTTTTTTTTTTTTTTTTTTTTTTTTTAGAAACAGGGGCGGTACCCTGACAAATTTTATTAATACCAACAAGGCTGGGCGTAATAACCATACCTCGGATAAGTACAAAGGGCAGGGTATATTCCTAACCCTCAGGAAATAAAGTCACTCACATTTTAAAATGCCACACATAATTAAAATAACTTAAAATACATTGGGCAGCACATTCGCTTAACCCTATGGTGGTCTATAATTATCTAAGCCTAATTGATCTTTGACATAAACATTTAAGCATGAATGCGGCAATGAGCCAATCTGATCAAAAATTGTCACATTTTGAATGGCATGACCATGATTGGCGAGACGGTCTGCTACCATATTCCCCTCACGATGCACATGACATATAAGTGTATGTAAAGGAATCATATTCAAACATTGACGTATGACATATTCCAATTTCCATGGAGTTATCCATTTGTTGAGCATGCATTGAATTAAATAGAAGGAATCAGATTCAATAACATGCGGTACTTGATTCCGTGCATGACATATTTTAAGGCCCTCTAACATTGTATATGCTTCTGCCTCTGCACTACTGCCAGGATATAACTTGGTGGAAAAGGCCATGATGAGATCTCCATTATGATCTCTTAGGATTCCCCCTCCAGCATTATTCCCCCTGATGCTTGATCCGTCTGTATTCAACTTGTATTGTCCCATAGAAGGAGGTTGCCAATGAACCCAAATTCCTCGTCGCAATGGAATATAAATCATAGGAACTTTTAGCACAACTAATGATATTTGATCTAGGAAGCTTACTTGAACCTTGACTTGGATTAGAGTTGATAGTTGGAGCATCCAATGTGTAACCTGTTTATTAATTTTGAATAACGACATACACTCACCATTATGCTTTGCTGAATTCCTAGCCAACCAAATTTCTCGTGCAATAACGCCTCCCAAAATGGCTACTAGTGCTCTTCTCTGATTATGCCATGATGCCTCTGAATACCAAGAAGAGACAAGGTTAGATATAGAAGTAAAACGAACAGGTACCTGAAGTACGTCGCCAAATCTCCGCCAAAGCTGTTGTGCCAATTTACTATGCATAAAGACATGATCCACAGTCTCCTGTTCGCCCTTGTTACAACAATAACATTTAGATGCCAATTGGATTCCTCTTTTTTGCATATCTTTTTGGCAACGATTATGTTTATCTTTTACATAAAAAAAGTAAAAAGAAAGAGAAAGAGAGAGAGAAAGAGGGGTAGGGAAATACCAAACAATGTCTAAAGTAGTCTTGTTTGGTAGGGTTTGATGAAATTAAGAAAGAATAATAAATAACTTGAAAAAATTGCCACATAACACATGATTTTCAATATGAAAATTCTTATATGGTATCCTCTTTTCATGAAGAAATGTGATGTGTTGTGATTAATTGTAGCTACTTAATAATAATTATTGAGTAACTATTATCCTTTTTTCAAGAGCAAATTATTAGGATACGTGTAATTCATGTTTAGGAATTTTAGAAATTGTATTTTAACAAATTTCAATCTCGATGTTGTAGCGCGCAAGCTTTTGATCACACCTTCCATTGATCATGATTGGTTAGGGGACATCATGTACGACAAAAGTTTGGCTGACTTGCCGTTGATCTTATGTCGTATAGAAGGGGGTTTTTACCTCATTCCAAAAAAACTAGAAAAATATTTCTCATCTTCCTTTTAAAATATAGCAATATTATAGTTACCAGTCCAAATTTTGGAAAAGCCTTCGGCAATCCTAAGCCCTCCATTCTATATAAATAAGGTATAAGACAGCCTTCATTTACCCTGACCTTATTAGTGGATACGATATGAATGGATTGGGCATGTTAAAAGTAGGTAGCAAACCTCCAAATCCTAAAGAATAATAACGGAAGTAGTCATTCTCGATTATGCTTATGGAATTGATGATTATTTACTTTATTTATGAAAGTAATTACGATGAATGTAATAGATTTTATTATCTTATATTGAAAAAGTAAGTAAAATGACCTTGTCGTATAAAAAAATTTGACTACTTTTTTCATTGGATTAATATGCTTGTGATACGAAAACCATCATTTACACAAGATGATTTTACTATTTTAAGTTTTTTATATTATCTTAGTGTTGCGCGTCTTTTCATGAGGATGGTTTAAAGTGAACATCAATTTTCACACATAAAAGGATTGCTTTTTGTTTCCGTTTTTGTAAACATAATTACAGCATGATAACTCAATAAATTTTTAAAGCTTTAACGATGTAGAGAGTAATTTTCTTTTCCTCAGAAAATATATAAAAACAGTGGCTTCCTTCAGTAAATATATATTATAATTATTGTCAGTTTCATATAGAAAATATGAGTCATCTCTTTTTTGAATGTGCATGGATAAATGCATGGATAAGGATGATTTGGAAAAGTATTCTCGTTCAAAATGGAATCCTACGTGACATTGGAGGATGGAATAAAGAACTATAATGAATGATCAAAGTAATTAAAGGAAAAGATTTAGTTGTTAAACTTCTTAAGCTATTTTTCTTAACTTGCATTTATTGTATATAGGTTGAATGAAATAGAAAACATGTTAATGAGAAAGTAATTGATATCTCTATTCTCTTAGGCAAAGTAAAGAAGGTAGTATGTGGGAGAACTTTTTTGTTTAAAAATATAAAATTCTCTTAAGAAAATATTATTTTGAGTGAAATTTAGAAGTTTCCAACTTCTATCTTTTCATAGATATGATAACTTCTTTAATACTGAGGTATGCCCTTATGTATATGTTTTTTAAAAATTTATTAATACAATTTATCTTTTCATAAAAAAATAATAAGAACAAATCTTTAAATGCGTCAATGTCTAATTTTAAATTTTTTGAAGAAAAATGATTGTCCATAAGATGTTGACAGCAAAAAAGTGGCTTAAGCTTTAGAGGTTCACACGATCCATGCCTTCGTCATCCCTCCTCGTGCAGCACGACTTGCTGACCTTTTAAGTCTTCGTCTAGGTCTTCCGTGAATAATGTTAAGGATTCTTAAATATTTATAAGTGGGTCATATTTCTTTATCTTTCTTCCTCATAATCTCCTCTTTATAAGAGCTCTTTTACGATAACAATTAAGCAGGCCACATTTCTTTACCCTCTTTTCCTCTTGATCTTTTGCATATAATAACAGTGGTAGGACAATTATTGATCTTAGTGAGTACGTAGTGGAGCCACACACCTGTACTGGGTAGCTATCTACTTAGTCTTATTGATATCATCATACAGAAAATAAGACTGCAAGAAAAGGGAAAGGAAATGTTGTTGCCTCCTTTTTTTATGACTAATTTTGTTGTGACAGGGATGGTGCATTTATCTTATTATTGATCACTACTTTTATTAGTTTGTTACGCATCTTTATGATCCTCAGTCTTTAAGTATAATTTAACTTTTTCAGTGAAAGTGAGTCTTCTATCCCAACTTTAGTCCTACACGCGGATCAGTTTCCTTTTTCTCTCTCTCCCTTTTTCTTTAACTCTTGTTTTATTCTTTACTCCTCGCCCAAGAAGCACTCCTTGCTGATTGATGAACTATTCACCCAGTATTTCCGGTGGCAATAAAATCAAAAAGATATTGATATCTTTTAAAATGAAAAGGTAAAGACAGTTGTTAGTCACTGTAAAGCTGAGTTACCGTTTTTCGCTACTAAACTCAAGACAGCTGTCTTGCTTCAATGGGTGACTTGCTTTGTCAGAATCTAATTTCTTGCATAAAACACACGGAAAGAGGCTCCAATAGTTAGGCATATCACCCACAAGTGTCTTAGTACCAATTGATTCGTTGCTTCCGAGAAGCAATGAATACATTAAAAAAGTATCTTCTAACGGACTTTATTCTCTTATATTTAAAAGGCAAGTAAAATGTTTTGGCTAGATAAGGAAACTAGTTACTCCTCTCAATTAAATGTAACCTTTTCAGATGAAACTTGGATCCATGACATTCTAGCCAATATATTCGTTTCCCATATTGAGCAAATTGTGAGTTTTCTCTCCAACAAATGGGAGTCATCGATTATAATCTGTAAAGGACGAACGCAACAAATAAACAATACAGAAGTAAGAAACATTGATTATAGTTTCACAAAACTTCCTAACACAACGATTTAACAGATAAAAAGGTACAACAACAAATTTAAAAGATCTCAATATGTAATCAGCCTTTAATTATAATTTGACCCCCCTTGGAAGTTGGAAGGGAAGATTGACAAGCGGGGTAGGCTCATTTTTACGCACGTTATCGGGGAATCTTTTCCCACAATCCCCTTTGACAAGGTGGAGGTTCACCTTGCAAGACAACATGAAGCGGTATGTCCCTTCAGTTTCTTTGGTGTTTTGTAGTTTTTCTGTTTATAATTTGTGTCGTTGGTATCATGATATAATTTTGATACATGTGTGGTTTCTTCGTGAATGTTTATTAGAAAAAGAAATGACTGACATTTGTTCTATTAAAAGTTCAAAGAAATAGAATTGATAGAAGAGGAGAGCCAAAAACCATATTGTCAACTTTGACCAATAAATGAAAAAGTGAATTAGTATAATCTCATTTGGATTGGTGGCATCAGCAAACATAATTTCATTGGATGGCTAGTGTGTCAAGATCGACTTTCTACAACAAAAAGAATGGTACAATGGCTATCTTTAATTAACTTATACTGTAATTTTTGTCAATCTCATGTTGAAAACATAAATCATCTTTTTTTTTAAATATTTATGGACAAGGAAGGTTTGGAAAACTATCCTTGCTCTAAATGAAACTAGACGTGATATTGAAGGATGAAATGAAGAATTGCAATGGATAATTAAAGCAACTAAAGAAAAGGATTTGATTGCTAAACTTCTTAAGTTATATTTTTTAGTTTGCATTTATTGTATATGGGTAGAACATAATAGAAGATGATTTCAAAGCAAAATAGTAGACATTCCAATCATTCTGGTGAAAGTAAGGAAAACTGTATAAGGGAGAGCTTCTTTGTTTCAAAATATAATATCCTCATAAAGAAATATTATTTTGAGTGAGATTTAGAGGCTTTCAACCTTTATATTTTCATAATTCTTGTAATTCTGAGATATGCCCCTATGCTTTTTTACACTACTTTTTATTAATGCACACTTACATTTTCACAAAAAAAAAAAAACACATTGTCAGGATGGAAATAGATGATGGGCAGCTTACTAAAGATCCTGAGGTGATTAAAAACAAAATTCTAAGTTACTATCAAAACTTTCTAAGGAGGACAAACCAACTTCAACCCTCATAAGTAATAAAGAGAAGCCTTATAGTAGATGTTCAAAGAGAAGATATACAAAAAGTCTTGAACACCATTGGTGATTACAAAGCTCCAGATCCTGATGGATACAACAGTTTTTTCTTTAAGAAAGCTTGGAGTATTATAGGGAGTGAGATAGAAGTAGTTATAGCTTTTTTTAAGAAGCGATAGCTACTACGAAGCATAAATTCAACAATAATCTCCATTGTCCCTAAGAAAGTAAATACTACAAATATGAAAGATTTTAGGCCTATTTCCTATTGCAATGTACTGTACAAGATCATCTCTAAAATTTTGTCAAGAAGATTAAATAAAGCTTTGTTTCATTTCATACATCCTTGTCAGACATCTTTTGTGCTAGGTAAGAAAATTAAAGAAAGCATTTTGTTATGCTAAGAGCTACTACACAATTATCACAAAGATATTTATAGGGAAAATGTGGCAATTAAGGTTGATATTATGAAAGTGTATGATTCAATAGATTAGAATGCAATCTTAAATACTTTGAAAGTTTTGAAGTTCCTAGACAAATTCAAATTGTTGATTGAAAGTTGCATCACTATTCTTGGATATTTTGTGAATATAAATAAATGGCTCTCATACAAGATTTTTTAAAAGCATAAAGGGACTTAGACAAGGAGACTCTCTCTTTCCTTTTCTCTTTGTTATTGTGATAGAGATTCTTAACAAAATTATACAAAAAAAAAAAAAAATCTTTTGGAAGGTTCAAATTTCAATAGAAATGCTCTAAAGAAAATATCACTCATCTATGCTTTGTTGATGACCTTTTTTTGTTTGCTTATGGAGATATTAAGTCTATATTTTGTTTATTAGATGCTATGTAAGAGTTTAAGGATATCACAGGTTTAAAGATGCATCCACAAAAGTGTCAAATTTTCTTTTCAGGCTTGTCTGAATAGGAGAAGGCTCTAATACTTGATCATATTCCTATCCAAGAAGGTCAACTTCCTATAAAATACTTAGGAGTTCCATTGATTACCGAAAGACTATCCAATTTAGACTGTATAATCTTGACAGAAAAGATATTGATGAGAATTAAAGGTTAGGAGTCTAAGCATATTAGTTATGGGAGAAGACTACAGCTAGTAAATAATGTTCTATTCTCTTTGTAAATATATTGGATGCAAATTTTTCTACTGCCAAAACAGACACTTTATGAAATTGAAAAAAGGATTAGAATCTTCATTTGGGCAAGTAAATCTAATGGATGAAATTGAAAAAAGGATTAGAATTTTCATTTGGGCAGGTAAATCTAATGGACGATGTGTAGTGAAAGTGGCATGGAAAGAAGTTTGTTAGCTTAAAATTTCTAGAGGACTAGGTTTGATAGACATTCATACGTGGAATAAGGTAGCAATAGGAAAACTTTTATGGTTTCTTGTGCATAATAACTCAAACTCTTTATAAGTTAATAGATGATAACAGAAAATTTGAAGGGAAGAAATGTATTAAAAGTAGAGATAAAAGGATCACTAGCTTGGAGTTTTATAAATATTTTACAAGTAAGAAGTGAACTCACACAACTAGTGACGAGCTTAAAATATACTATTGCCAAAAGTTATATAGCACTAAGAGAGAATAGAGAAAATGCTGAATGGGCAAGACTCATATGGAAGAAAGAGTACCAAAGAATAATTTTATTTGTTATATCATTCTAAAAGATAAACTATCTACATCAAATTGTGTGGATGTGTGGAATAGCTCAGTAAACCTACAATGCAACCTTTACCAACAAGAAGAAGAATCACAAGAGCATCTATTTTTTAAGTGCAGGTTCGCAAATTACATATGGAAAGCTCTATTAGGTATGAATGGATTAACTCGAAGAATTGAACACTGGAAAGCTAAAATATGTTGGATGATCAAGGCTATCAAAAGTAAGAGTTTTGCAGCAACCATGCTTAGTATATCTTTTAAGGTCGTATTGTACCACATTTGGAGGGAAATAAATAGAAGAAGATTCAATGATAAAAGTCTAGATAGTTCAATCGTTATTGCTAAAATCAATAAGGACGTGAGAGGAAAGATTTCATCTACGATAGAAGTAAAGCCTATAAATTGTAATAAATTCTTCCAAAAGCTTTGAAATTTGTCAAATGCAGTGTTTGAACCTAAATGATGATGTTGTAACTAAACAATCTAGTAATTTTTTATAGTGATATATAATTCTTGACCTTTCATAAAAAAAAAAAAAGAATTGATATTAGTTACCTATTAAAAGGTTTTAAAAAATCACAATTCTTGCTTAGGATTCAAGGGTAATAAATATGTTCTTCTTCTTTTTTTTTTGGTAGAAATGTAAATTGAATTAATAAAAATTGAAGTACATAAGCACATGGGCATACCTCAATATTACAGAAAATGCCATATTTATGAAAAGATATAAGTTGGAAGTCTTTAAATTTCACTCAAAATAATATTTCTAGGAAGAACATAAAATAAATATGTTCTTCTTTTTTCACTTTTTATTTCATTACAATACATGCAAAACAAGACTATCTTCGGTAATGTAAATCTAGAATAACTTTAGAGATGGGCAAGATAGGAATTCACCTGTCGTCTCTTTTACCCCAGGACTCTCGCGTTAATCACAAAAGTGATAAAGGCAAGTGAAAACCCGGTGGATGACATTCTTTTGCTTGTTTATTAATTGGACAATTGTCTTAAGAAGTAACAGTTGAAGTTCCACGTTGAATTGTAGCTTAATTTTTCTTATATTGTAATCCAATGTTTTTGACATAATTATACCCTCGGAAGAAACTAGTTTGTGAATTATAATTTTCAAAGAGTTTGTTCAATAACTACCATTCCGAACCCATTGGCATAGCTCGACAAAGTAACTCATCGTGAGGGCATGCACATAAAATTGATAATCTTTGGAGATGGCGGACAAAATAGTCCCTCTGCTCCATTTTGATTCTCATATCAATCTCGAAAATGGGATGGACAAATGTGGCATGCCAAGGGTCAAGCTAATGTTTTTTCCTTCGTCTAGTCTTCATCCATTTTTCCTATCACTTGAGTTGATTCTGTCTATTTTATATCATCTTTGGCTTGGCCAATTAGTCAGTCTGGGGAACCATAACATTCTACTATCGGATAGCGACCAGGACTACCTGATTCATGGTCAACAAGCTTTTAAAATCTTGCATATTTCATCAAGTAAAATTCAGATGTCATATACTCCGACTTTGTTTCCCTCAACTTTGCTCTTGGGCAAGTTTTCTAAGCTTTGTCGTGTTAAGGAAATTAAAGTAGACGGCAGAACAGTCGCAACCATTAAACTTTTTGTGCTGATCCAAGATTTCCACATTTTTTTTAGGTTTTTTAGGAGAATTAATGCCTGAATTTTGTCACTTTAGAGAGCTTTCTCTTGTATATATATATATTTATATTTATCTTAATCGATAATTTAATAAGAAAGCTTTCTCCTGTATATATATATTTATATTTATCTTAATCGGTAATTTAATAAGAACTTTATAAAGAAGTCCCCAAATTGTCATTGTGAAATTACAAATTCTGCTATGAAAAATGGTGCCATCCTAAAAAAAAAAAAGAAAGGAAGAGAAGTGACCTAAAATATACAAAGAAGTATTTTGAGGGACGAAGTTAATCCTAGGCCCTCCATTTGATATAAAAGAGGTATAAGACAGTCTTCATTTTCCATGACCTCATTAATGCGTCGTTTTTGAACGGATTACGCTTGTTAAAAATAGGTAGCAAGCCTCCAAACCCTCCAATCATGAAGACGATCTAAAGCGAACGTTAATCTTCACACACAAGATGATTTTTCTTTGTTTTCATTTTTTAAAAACATAATTACAGCCTCCCAACAGGAACGTGTTAACTCAATAAATTTTTAACGGTTTGACGATGTAGAGAGTAATTTGTTTTTCCTCATAAAACCTAATAAGAACGAATATTTAAATGCGTTAATATCTAAAGAAATTTTATCTTTTTTATGAAAAATAATTGTACATAAGATGTTGATGTTGAGTTTATATTTGGGCTATTTATACGGCCCAAATCCTTTTTATTAAGGAGCTGGGTTTGGACTTGTCCAACCCAGCCCAAAGGCGCGACGCGTCTGTGCGTCGTGTCTTTGACCTATTTCTATCAGAATAGGTCGGTTTTTTTCTTTAATTGAGTTTAAGAGAAAAGAGGCAATTTCTGAATTTTGGGTTTTGATTTCGGTTCCTTAGAGGTTTTTCCAAATCTTAGATGGTATGGGAGCCTTCCTAAGGTTCCTGTTTTCCGTTCGGTAAACCCCCTTTTCTCTTTTTTTTGGGGCTTGTTTTTCTCTCTACTGTGTTTAGAGTTCCGGCCGATTTTTTGTCTCAATTCTTTATTCAAAGCTTTGTTCTCTATTTCGATAGAGTTTCTTCCGTTTTTTTATTCGTTTGGCCGTTTTCTGATTAATTTTTGGTCGATTTTGTCTTCCACTGTGACTTCGATCAGAATCACGGCCGCCATTCAAAACGGCTTGTTTTGATTTAGGATTAGGGTTTTTCCTCCCTTAAACGCACCGTTTTGCTCTATTTACCAAACTCACCGTTTTGTCCTCCACGATGCATTTTCTCTTAGGGTTTGGTTTTACATAGCTAAATGCTCCGTTTCACTCACCCTGATATGCATCGTTTTGGCCTAGGGTTAGGGTCTTCTCTGCTTGTCCTAAACGCACCATTTCACTACACAGTTTGGCGCACCGTTTTGGCCTAGGGTTAGGGTTTTCTCTGCCCGTCCTAAACACACCGTTTTACTCGGTCCCTTTGCGCACCGTTTTACCGTCCTATCGGAGCGCACCGTTTCATCACCCGGAGCGCCCCGTTTCACTACACGGTTTAAATGCACCGTTTCATCCGGTTCGAGCTTCTCGTTGGGTCACAAATTCGAATCCCATTTCCCAGATCCCTACCCGCTTCAGAGACCCGGGTCCCATCTTCTCAGCCGCTGCTCGCCACTGCCATCGCCTATTTGTCACCGTTCCGACCAGTTTCACAACCGCGGCCGTCGTCGTTTCTTGGCCGCCGCTTTTCGCTGCCGTCGTCGGCCATCTACCACCATTTGCGGCTGCTTTTCGCTGTCGTTTCTTTCCGGCTGCCACTTTCCGCTACCACCATCGTCATCGTTTCGGCTGGTTTTTCACCGCCGTTTTCATCGCCCCTTCTCGACTACCGACCGCCGCCGACTGCCACCAACCGCTGTCATCTGCCGCCACCAAAAAGTTTTTTTTTGGCTAGTTTTCATTGCCGTTTTTCATCGAGCTGCTCTCCGCCATCATCGTCGATCGTCTGCCACTGTTTGTGGTTATTTTCGCCGTAGTTTCTTTTCGACTGCCGTCTGCCGCTAAATATTTTTTTGGCCGTTTTTCATTGTTGTTTGCACCACTGCCCGTTTCTACAGCCATGAGTTCAAAATCAAAGACTTCCAAGCATGGACATTCAGCTGAAACCCCAGATCCACTTCACCTTGCTGCCGACAATGTCTCTACTACCGTTTTGGTTCCCCAACTTCTCATGGGATCTTTGGATTACTTCCCTTGGAAGCACAAGATGCTCATCGCCCTTGGCTCTAGAGATAAACTTGCTTTCTTGAATGGCAAGCTCCCCAAGCCTACTAATGATGACCCCCAGGCTGCTCTTTGGGATAAATGCAACTTGATTGTGCTGTCTTGGTTGATGCACTCGTCTTCTCTTGAGATTGCCAACTCGATTTCTATGAATCATACTGCTAGTACTGCTTAGAAGATGTTGGAGACTCGTTATTCTAAAATTACGGGGACTCGTCGTTATGATCTAGAACAACAGATTAGCGAAGTCAAGCAATAACCAAATGAACCTGTCGACACATATTTTTCTCGCCTTAGTGATCTTTGGGCTGAACTGGATAAGTGTCTCCCGACGATCAAATGCAAGTGTACAAAATGCATTTGCAATTTTCTAGCATTATTGACCGCCGAACGAGAATCTGGACGGGTTGTTCGCTTTCTTTTGGGTCTTCAGCCTGTCTATACTACTATGCGTAGTAACGTCACTTCTCGTACTACTCTGCCATCTTTGGATGAGGTTTTTCTGCTAATCACGGATGAAGAACATCAACGTAGCTTGCACGTTGATAATGGAAAACCTGACTTATTTACCTTTACAGTACAAACTCCTATTTTAGTTGGATGAGGGTTTGGGACTAATCGGCGTGATAGTCGTTCTTCTACAGTTGGTAATTCGTGATCTTCCTCTGGTGCTGGATCTGGCCAAGGGGGGTCCAAGTCATTTGTTTGTGATCATTGTCAGCGTCTAGGTCACACCAAGGACAGATGTTATTAGTTGGTTACATATCCTAATTGTCCTAGAAATCCAAAGAAGAAAGGCGACAACAGTAGTTTAACACATGCAGTGAGTACTGACTCTGGAGAGCAATTCTCACCTGTTGTGAGTCATACTACCCCGGTGCAACAAGTTACTCCTTCTGACTAGACTCTCACACCTAAGCAATATCAGCATGTGGTTTAGCTCCTTAGCCGCTTTGGGCCTATTGAGCCCATGACAAACTTCGCAGGTACTATTTTTTCCTTACAAACTTCACCTTTATCTAATTGGTTAATTGACTCAGGGGCAAGTTACCACATTACCTGTGACCTCTCATGCATGGATAACATTAGGTCTTACACATCTAACCCTATTTGGGTCAAACTGCCTGATAATAGTAATGTGGCAGTCACCTACATTGGGACTGTTCGTATTTCTCCTTCTGTCATACTTTATGACATTTTATATGTGCCTACCTTCAAATGCAAGCTTTTGTCTGTTGCCAAATTTACCTTTGATAGTTCTTGTCAGGTCACTTTTAACCTCCATTTTTGTTTCTTCTAGGACCGTATGACTAAGACGGTATTGGGACTGGGCAGGGCTGAACATCGCCTCTATCATCTAGTGTCTCCAACGGTTGCCACAACTGATATTTTTTCCACACTTGTTAAATATTTTGAATTTAATGCTCCTAAGAGGGCTAATGTTTGTAGTAATACTACATTTAAGAACAATATTTTGAGTAATAAACAAACACTATGGTATTGCCGTTTTGGTCATTCTTCTTGTTATGCCTCTCCTGAAGTTTTTTGTTCGATTTGTCCTTTAGCGAAACAAACGCGTCTTCCCTTTGCTTCTCGCACTTCAAACACAAAGTCTATCTTTGAGTTGGTCCATATTAACATATGGGGTCCACATAGGCACCCCAACCATGATGGTTCGCGTTATTTTCTTACCATTGTTGATGATTTCTTACAAGGTACTTGGGTGTATCTCATGAGATCTAAGAGTCAAGCTTTGCATTTTTTGCGTTCTTTCTTCCTTATGGTAGAAACCCAGTTTCACACATGCATTCGTAGGTTACGCTCTGACAATGGGTCCGAGTTTTTTAGCCATGAATGTGTCTCTTTTCTCCAGTTTCGTGGAGTTCACCATGAAAGCTCATGTGTCCATATACACTAACAAAATGGGGTAGTCGAACATAAACATTGACATATCCTTGATGTTGTGCGCACCTTATGTTTTCAGGTTGACCTTCCTGATCGTTATTAGGGAGAGTGTGTCTTGACTGCTACTCACATTGTCAATCGTCTTCCTTCCCCGGTCATCGATGAGAAAACCCCATTTTCCATTCTCTTTGGTAAAGCATCATGTGTCTGGCACCTCAGGGTTTTTGGGTGCTTATGTTATGTTACAGTCATTCCGCATGGGGACAAATTTGTACCCCGTGCTCGCCCTTGCATTTTTATGGGATACCCTTTTTCACAGAAGGACTATCATGTTTTTGACCTTACCACACGCACATTTTCCATTGCCCGTGATGTCGTGTTTCATGAGTCAATTTTTCCCTTTGCTCAGTCTCAGTCACCTTCATCTCTCCCTTCACCTAATATTGACTCTTCTTTTGTCGCTCTGGATCATAATCCTTATATTGTTCCGTGCGACACCAATTCTTCTCCTTCTCCACCACCTGTTGTTGCACCTTTGGATTCACCCATTGTGAATCCTCCTCTTGTGACACCACCCACTGTGGAGTCACCCGCTCTGGCGTCGCCCACTCTAGCGTCACCCACTGTGGCGTCATCCACTATGGCGTCGCCCACTACGGCGTCATCCACTAGGGCATCACCCATTGTGGTGTCACCCACTGTAGCTTCGCCCACTATGGTGTCACCCACTTTGGCGTCACCCATTGTGACGTCACATCCTATAGACTCTTCTTTTCCAGTGTTGCCTATCGATCCTATTTCACTTGTCCGATGTTCTCAACATGCATCCAAACCACCCATTTTGACCCAAGATTATCATTGTAACTCTATCGTCTCCCTTTCTAGTGGATCTCATTTTATGAGTCCCCGTGACATTCTATATTCCATTTCCTAATTTGTGACTTTTGGTAATTTATCTCCCACACATCGAGCATTTATTGCTTCTATATCCGCCATTCGAAAGCCAATCTACTATCATGAGGCTATTAGGGATCCTAAATGGGTGGATGCTATGTCTAGTGAACTTCATGCATTATAGGCAAATCATATATGGCAGTTGGTCGACTTGCCCTCAGGTTGTAAACCAATTGGATGTAAGTGGGTTTACAAGGTAAAGTATCGTGTGAATGGTTCCATTGAGTGCTATAAAGCTCGGCTTGTAACCAAGGGCTTCATTCAGCGTTATGGCATTGATTATGAGGAGACTTTCTCTCTTATGGCCAAGATGGTGACTGTTAGATGCATCATGGCCATGACCTCTATGTTTCGTTGGCCACTTCACCAGATGGATGTTCATAATACTTTCCTTCATAGTGATTTGCATGAGAGGTCTACATGTCTTTACCCCCCGGGATTCAGCATTCCTCCACCGATCCACCAAAAGTTTGTTGCCTTCTTAAGTCCATTTATGGACTCAAGCAGGCATCTTGACAATGGTATGCCAAATTTACTTATGCTCTTCTTGATGCTGGTTTTAAGCAATCTTGGCATGATTACACATTGTTTACACTTCGGCATGGTTCTACCGTCATTGCTGTTCTGCTTTACATTGATGATATGCTTATCACTGGTAATAGTGAGGCGGCCATCGCTTAGGTCGAGGCTTATCTTAGCTCTCAATTTCACATGAAAGATTTAGGACATGCTAAATTCTTTCTTGGGATCGAAATTGCTCGTTCAACACGTGGTATTTTCCTTAGCTAGGCAAATACGCATTGGAGTTAGTTTCTAAAGCTGGCCTCTTTGGTACACGCCCATGTAAGATTCTCATGGATCAAAATTTGAAGCTTACCTCTTTGGACTATGATGCCAATGCTCTAGTTCTGATTGAAGATCCTCCCTTAGCTGACCCTACTCCGTATCAACAACTTTTTGGGCGGTTGATCTATCTCACACATACTCAACCTGATATTAATTATCTGGTTTATATACTCAATCAGTTCATGCATTTTCCCAAAGCCTCTCACATGGATATGCCTCTGAAAGTTGTTAATTACTTGAAAGGCACTCCTAGCTTAGGGTTGTTCATGTCCTCCACCAAGGACTTTCAATTGACTAGTTTTTGTGACTTTGATTGGGCGGTTTGTCCTATGTCTTACCGTTCTCTTACAGGTTTTTGTGTCAAGTTGGGAGGTTCTTTGATCTCTTGGAAAAGCAAGAAACAAGCCACAATTTCTCGATCTTCATCTGAGGCTGAATATCGTGCTATGGCGACAGCTGTTTGCGAGATTGTTTAGTTATTTGGGCTTCTTGGTGACTTATGGGTGATTGTTCCTCGGCCTATCTCTTTATATTGTGACAATGAAGTTGTTCTTCACATTGCCACCAATCCTATCTTCCATGAACGCACCAAATACATTGAGATTGACTATCATTTCATCTGTGAGAAGTAACAATGGGGTTTGATTCAGACACGTAGCATTCGCACTCATGATCAACTAGTAGATTTGTTAACTAAAGCTTTATGTAGTAGACAACATAATTATCTTCTTTGCAAGCTTGGTGTATTTGATTTGTATAAATCACCAACTTTAGGGGGGGGTTGAGTTTATATTTAGGCCTTTTATATGGCCTAAATCCTTTTTATTAACGAGCTGGGTTTGGACCTGTCCAACCTGGCCTAAAGGCACGACGCGTCTGTGCGTTGCGTCTTCGACCTATTTCTATTAGAATAGGTCAGTTTTTTTCTTTAATCGAGTTTAAGAGAAAAGAGGCGATTTCTGAATTCTGGGTTTTGATTTCGGTTCCTTAGAGGTTTTTCCAAATCTTAGAGTTGACAGCATGAAGGGACTTAAGCTTTACAGTTTCACATGATCCACGCCTTTGTCATCCTCCTCACACAGCACGATTTGCTTAACCATATAAGTTTCTGCCAGGTCTTTCATCAATAATGTCAAATGTACTTAAATATTTATAAGTGGGTTTCTTTATCTCTCTTCCTCATAACCTTTACTTTATAAAAGCTCTTGTAGGCCACATTTCTTCACCCCCTTTTCCTCTTGCTCTTTAGTACACAATAACAGTGGTAGGACAATTATTGGTCCGAGGGATTACGTCGGGGTTCCTCACAGCTTTATTGGGCAGCTACCTACTTGGCCTTACTAATATCATCATACAAAAAATAAGACAACAAGAAGAGACCAAGGAAATGTTGTCGCCTCGTTTTCTATGACTACTGTTGTTTGACAGGGATGGTGCCTTTATCTCTCATTCACTAATTTTATTAGTTTGTTAGGAATTGTAGATAAAACTGAATTCAAACTGTAACGTTATAGACCAAGGAAATGTTAGCTTCAAACTGTAACGTTCGCCAACGGTTTTGGTTTGTTTCATAGCCTTGGTTTGCGCATCTTCATGATCCAAACTGTTATGTTCTTGAACGGTTTTTGTTTGGTTTGTTTGATCCGAATAATGGCTTTGGTTGGTTTTCTAGCCTTCGTTAACGGATCCACTTTGACATGGTCTTGGTCCGGGACTCCCCAAGAAGCAGTGAAGTGGCTCGGGCTTAGGAACTTGAGCCTGCTTTATTGAAGATTTGCTAATCCGGCTTCGAAAACAGTGCTAAAGCTTCGGAAGTGATCCGATGGGCTAAGGTTGAACATCGCTTGCAACCCCAAAGTATGTTTCTGTAGAACTCCAGAGCTGTGTCATGATAAGACATCTGATCAGGCTTAGTTTGGACTCCTAGCGAGAAGTTTAACAATATTATCTGCGTACTTATTTTTACCTTTAGTTACTCATTCATTGTCAGGCCTATCTAGTGCCTGCTGTTATAGAAATTATACTGGACGTCTTTATAAGAATGAAGTTATAGAAGGAATTTGTGCTTTATAAGGCTATCTGTATGGGTTGAGAGTGAGATAGAATTGAGGATATAAGGATTCGACCAAACCTAAAACTGGTTCAAAACCAAATGAGCCAATTCTAGAACAAGAAAAGTATTTAAATTTTATTTAATCTTTATTCATATACAGAGAATGCTATCTACTAATAGCCTTCTTGTCTTTGGCATTTGGTCAAGGACTGTCTGCCAATTTTAAATAACAGAATTGGAAAACTAAGAACTACTTCTATATTTTCTGGAAGTGACAAATACAAACAATAATTCAAAGCTTCTATCCCATTCACTACAGCCCCAAACTTGTATTTTGCCAAAATTCTGGAAGTGACAAATACAAACAATAATTTTGGACGTGATTGGCGTTCATCTTAACACTCTCTTGCCCCAAACATGTATTTTTGTTTCTGTGGCCGAGGGATGTAGTAGTATCCTCGCAGCTTCACCAAAAAAAATATTTTTCTTTCGGTCGTGAGATGAGTGTTGTAGATGATCATTTGAAGATATTCCTTCACTGCCATTCTTACAAGGGTATAAGAAGCGTGACAATAGTGCGTTTGAGATAGACCAGTCCAAATTAAAGGGGAAACAGTATCCGTGTAGCTCTACAAAATTATGTGGGTAGCTTTCTACACTCGTTTCATGTTTTAGGAACCAGGACATTTGAGCCTTGGGGTTTTGATCATGGCCTTGCTTGCTGCTGCTGTTCGTCCACTTCAACATGGTCTTGGTTCAAAGCTTGTCGGCTGATGAGCCTGGGTTATCTAGCCATTCCAAATCTAGCCATTCCAAGGAAAACTGAAGTAACGTAGCCTTGGCCCAATCCGAAAGTAGAAAGCTGAAAGGTTTTTCATTTTCACGTTACACCACACTAAATGAAGTTCAACTTTTAGGATTTTCTGCTTATATGCTCCGTCAAATATAACAAACATCATGATTCATGGGGGGGTCTACCAACTTTTGGTCACCCAAATAGCTGCCTCTGTGTTACAGTAAGTCGTGGGTCAATAGTCAATGTCGGCCACAAACATGCCCTTTGTTCTTTTCAGGGGCCGGCTATTCCATGACACTCGTGTCTACAAATTCTGGCTATGCAGCCGGGAGTCTCGACGGCAATAATCGAGATGACCTCCCTTTGGTTTTCCAGGGACCCAAGCTACGTTAAAATTCTTATCTACGACGTGGCTCAAAGCCATTATTTTCCAAAGTATTGGCATCATGTGACACCCTTGAGGGTATAGGGTTTCACACTCTATTCCAACTACTTTATTTGTTTTCTTTCACTTTTCTTTGCTTTGCTTGTATTTATTGTTTGTTCATTTCTATATCACAAAAGGAGACAAGAATGATAAGGTGGTACTCAACTTTAAGGCTTAAGATTACCTTTGAATGTCAGTCTAGTTTGGAGTTAGTAGGTTCCGTCCGTTCTTTCCTTCACATCCATGCGAACAAAAACTATAGTTTTACGATAAATGAATTTTCAAATTATTTATTTGTCTTTTGGTATGGGCTTTAAATAGAAATTATTAGATGTTATTAGATATTATTCTTGAATTTGTAGCCAGTTTAGCTAAAAACGTTATAAGGATATTCAACCCAATTAATAAAAGATGTAAAGAGGCTTGATCATGTGACCTCTTTTCCAAGTTGTTCTCAAGTCAATTATATGTCTTCTTGCTTTTTCCATCTTATTTAGCAAAAACATAGTTTTTTCCACCACTCAAGGGTGACTTTTGCTTTTCACACCACAAACATTGCACATTCTAATAATGGATGTAATTGAATAAACAAAAGGTAAACCTCAAATTAAGTATTAGACTTGCCATGAGTGTCATCACTGATGTAGAATGATGTGATGCTCGCATATCTTCACAATGATGCTCCCGACATATTTGCTTTAACATCACCTTCGTATTACTTTGTGGGACTTCATGAGAGACCTGGATAAGCTCCAATAATTTAGTATCACGCATTCATCATGAGAAAAGCACAAGAACTTAATATAAACCAAGAATGGTTTCTAGGAAAGATTTCTAAAGGCACACACATGAGGTCCTACCCTCTTAGCTCAAAGGTTTCCCACTCTATTCTAACCACCTTTTGCACCCAAACTTCAGACACTTGTCTCACTTCAACAGGTAATTTGCTTCAATAGACTTCAAGCATAAAAGGGTCAAAAGAGGTTACGATAGCTAAGCAAGTAACCTACTCGTGGGTGAATACTAATTCATTCGTTTCGTTCATCACCCGTGAAGTAACAAACATACTAAAAGAATATCTAGCCAGAACCATATAGAGCGAATTGCGAGTTTGTCCCCAACAATTGGGAGTCATAGTCTATAATATGAAAAGGACGAATGCAACAAATAAACACAAGACAAGCCGATTATAGTTTCGCAAAGCAAAACAGACCAATGTAACAAATAAAAAAGTACAATAACAAATTTGAAAGATTTAAACAATCGGGGCTCGGAGCCTAGAAGTCACTGAACGTGTTATAGGACGTTGGAGTGGCGATCATCAAGTAGGGGTAGAACTTCTTCCTAGAATGGCAAAGCGCAGTTCTAGCAAAACATGGATAAACAAGCCTTGTTGGGAAGGATGTTGGAAATAAGGGTTTTGTTGTGACAAAATTTATTTGTGAATTGATTTTTTGAAAAATGTTTTTCATATGTGCAAAAGAAAATTATAGGAAGTAAAAGGTGTACAAATTATAAATCACTATAATCGGGTTCTTACATTCTTTCATAAAACATCTTCATAAAGTGTTCTTCAAAAATATCTTATATGAATGATGTTAAAAATATATTTGAATATATTTAAGAAAAATGATACTTGGTTTTATACTTTTGAAGGAAAAAATTAAAAGATCATTCTGTAAGAAGTATTATCCGAGCTTGATGATTAATTCAAGCGAAGGTGTATGATAGATCAAACTTAAGGTTAATTTGTGATCACTGGATCAGCCTTAGTTGGTCAAACATATGTTGGACTGATCTTGTTAGATGTTGGACTAAGCTTGTTATATGCTGGACCGAGCATGCTAAAGGTTGGATCGAGCTTGTTAAAAGTTGGCCCGTGATTTCTCTAACTTTGTCAAGGCCCGCACTTGTCTTAGAAGACCCACCTACGTCTAACCCAAGCCTATATTATGAAACTTATCAAAATGATGTCGCTTAACTTGAAGTCAAGACCACTTAAGAGAATCAATCAACTATTTGTCCTAGTTTGTGTTTTCGGGTTAGACGATCTTCATAGAAGCCTTTGTTCTCTCTGCAGTGCCAAATCCTCAACGGGAGGATTTCGGAGAAGATGGGGTGTCAAAACGGTTGGATTTGGTTTCTAAGAAATGACTTGAGCTCGATTTGATCGGTTTCCCACTATTTCTAATGGGAAGAAGCGTATGATTCAAGTTTGATTTGAGAAACCCTAGATCTATCTTCTATATTTAAGAAAAGTTAGTTCTTGAAGAAAGTTGGCGTGAATATTCAACTACTTGAAGCTTTCTCTCTACAAATAAAAGTTCTTTGAGCTTACTCAGTTAACTACTAAAGTTGTTCATCATTCGGTGACCCACAAGGCTTTCAGTAATTTCTATCTAATCACTTTACTCTTTGATTTTATCATTGATTGTACCTTGTATATCTTTGTTTATGTGCTAATTACATACAAAATATATATTGCACATAAACACTGTAAGAAATCCGAAACCCTAACTTGTTCTAATTTGTGGGTTTCATGATAGGAGCTTGGATATTCATTGTTCATACTTGAATAGCTCTTTTTATTAGCAATATCCCATAAACTATTACATTATTTGGGGATTTGCTCTTATACATGATCTTTTAATCATATCTTGTAACTATACTTGAGAATTCATTTAAGGAGGAATTGGTTGGATTAGGGAGAACATTTTCTCTTAATTTGGTTTGAGTAAAGGAGACTTCAATTGGTTGGATTGAAAGAGAAGAGGGTGGACGCAGGGCTCAACGACTGAGTGCCGAATCACAATGGTAAATCTGGTATTTCTTTTCCATTTACTTGCTCAGATTTGACTTGTTGATTATTGATAACTATTTAGCCATTTACTTGATATTAGCTTATTGTCTTACCCGTTGGTTAGATTGTTATTTAATTGATAATAGCTTGTTGTTTTGTGACTAATTAGTGTGTCATTTTATAAGAATTTGCTTGTTGCATGCCTACTATAATTGTGTGATTTGTATGAACACTTAGAACTATTTCTAAACAAGAAAAATTGTGGTCAAGTCTTAGCTTAACCAATTCAACCCCCCTTCTTGTTAAACCATAAAATCCAACAAAGGAGACAGCACCTCAAGAGCAATTTACTGGTTCAAAATATGATTGATCCGTTACACTTTCGCTAGCAACGTATAAGTGTGCTTGAGGTACAATTGACTGCTTAACCCTACCGTACGTAACACGAAGGTGCATAATCTTTAAGCAAAAAAGTCCTACATGTATCCCTAATGCAAACGACAGACTAGACCTTACACCAAAACTACAGAAGACCTACCGGTGCTAAGTCGACAGTCCCCTACTCAAAAGAGCGTCCTGTTGTTCAACAAAAGTACCGACCGTATTGCTTTCCGTGGGGTTTGAGAGTTTGGAATACACCCCTTGCTGACATGTCATCTTGTAAGCGTAATACTAAAATATGTCACCAGTCTTTAAGTATAATTTAATCCATCTTAGATGTTGGAAGGGGAGATCAGATAGGTGGGGCAGACTCAAATTACCCACATAGACAGGTGAGTAGACTCACTCATGTAGGATACTTAAAAGGGTCAATCATGCAGGGTGTTTTAATGAATTTTGTGCTTGTTATTATTTTAAATACATTTTCTTTATGATAAATTATATGAGATTAGAAGTCTTTATTTGAGGAATCTTATTGATTAAGATTAGAAATTTGTATTCATAATGACTAGGAAGTTGTTTATGCAACCTATGTTTTATTTATTGGAGGACCTCTTAATCTTCTTAAGATAGGGAATTCCAACTTATATGAAAACACTGAAAGTAGTTAGTTTTATTATCCTTTTGTTGTTGGATTCAAATAACATTTCAAGTAGATTCTAATTATTGTTTTGGTGAATTCAGGATTCTTTGAAGTCATTATGTATCAATATCACTACCTTTCCACTGCATTACAAGGTCAGAAGATTTACCATCTACATTGCTCACTAGAAAAAGAAATCTTAAGTCCAAGGTTTAGAGGCTAAAACAAACAATTGCGAAGATTCACAATAGACTTGCTAAATTAGGACTCGCTGGCAATTAAAATCAGTGCACCCGAAAGCCTTGCTTCCAATCAATCATGATGTTGTGATTTATCGATATCAACTTGCCAATAAGAGAAAATGTTGAATATGACACTCACAGTGAGCCTATTGACCATGATAATGAAAATCAAAATGTGCCATATAAGAAAGAGCAACTCGAAGTGTGTTTCAGTCCAGGTGTGATGGATCTTATTTGCTCCTTTTGGAGTTCTCGCATCACTAATGGATCCTGTTCTTGGTTTGATTTAGTGCGCATCTTTATGATTGAGGGCCTGCTCCAAGTTTGGGCCATGCGGTTTTAATCATGGCCTAGCCTGTTGCCGTGGTTCGTCCGCTTCAACATGGTCTACTTCCCTGGCTCAGCAGCTGATGAGATTCTGGTTACCTAGCCACCCCAAGAAAACCTGAAGTATCTTACCCTTGGCCCAATCCAAAGGTAGAGAGATGGAGATCCAAAAGTCATGCTTCTGCAACATAGCTTTAGCCCGTTCGCAGCCACAACGGTAACGAATTTGTTTTGTTAGACAGTCGTTAAAAACTACAAATTGAAGTTAATAATGATAACAAAAGTGTAAATTGTCTTATATTATTTAAATCTTATAAAAAAATCTAAAACAAATTGTTGTAGTTGAGATGTTGGCATTATGCAGGGGTTTAAACTTCATCGTTTCACGTGATCCACGCTTTTCTCGTCACTATACAGTGTGCTTCGTTTCACCTTTTAGGTCTTCCACTAGTAATGTCAAGTCAGCTTTATTATGTACAAGTGGGTCACATTTCTTGACTCTTCGGCTTGGCGTTCGTTGCTTCGCGTGATCCACGACTAGTATAGTATACTTGCCTTGTCCTTTATGCCGGCTACAGGGTCAAGTCTATAAAAGAGGTGGGTCACGTTTCTCTACTCTCTTTTCCTCGTAATCTTCGCTTTATAAAAGAGGTGGTGGGATAATAATTTAATGGGTCACATTTCTTCACTCTTTTTTCCTCTTTCTATCTTTACTTTATAAAAAGACTGATTTAGGACAATAATTTAGTGGGTCACACTTCTTTACTCTTTTTTCTTCGTTATCCTTACTCTATAAAGCCTGATGTAGGACAATAATTTAGTCCATTTGCGGTCTTAGTAAAAAAGTTGCAGAGTTCTACTCCTGGAGTTGCGCAAATGTTCCCGTCGGTTTATTTGGAGAGAACAGCTCTTGGTTTTGTTAGTTAAACAAAAATAAGAAAAATAAGAAAAAAATATAGCTACACCTTTTTTTTTTTCCCTATAAACAATGTTGTCATGACTAGGATGTGAAAGAGTCCAATATTAGTACCCTCCTTCAATGGTGGTTTTGACATAACTTTTCTCATGCCTTACGGTACAAAAATGCAAGCCATGCAACTCAAACTTTTCTTAAGGACTCCGTGACAATGCCTCATGTTTAGAAAGCTTTTACTGTGGTGTTAGCAAAAGTTAAGTTACAAACTAGGTGAGAAGATTGTAAAGGTGATTACATTAGTTAATTCTTGAACGAACCAAGACAAGGTATAAAATTTTGGAATAATTCACACATAACATTAAATAAGATTTCAAAATATAACGCACATAAAGTTTTTTACTTCTCTGGACCCTTCGTTTGTTGTGAAAAAGTGCCAACTATGTAATTCTTTTGTTGTTTATTTCATCCACAAGAAAAGGAGCATTTATTGACCTGAATATAAACAGACAATTCTTTCTTTTCTATGTTTACTTTTTTCAATACAAGTCACACCTTCATACAGGAATTGCCACACACTACTATTGCTAAAGATAAGAAGCCAAAAAAGAGCTGGAACACACTTAGCTACCCCACCCTTCGGAAATTCAAGTAAAAAACCTAAGGTTTAGAGTTTGTGGTGGCCGTGAAGACATGTTCATCAACGATGGCATCAGAATCAAGACTTGAGGAGGTCAACCGAATGTTAGTCGAGCCAAACACGGTCCCACTATCTGTTTCCAACCCATGTTCATTGTGAATATTATTGTTTCGGAAAACACCAATGGTACCGGTGACAGGGAATGATATCAGCTCTGGGTAGCTATACTCGCCACCGGCTTTCATTTTCTCCATCTCGGCATCGGCACGTTCTTGCAGCTCCAATGCAAATTCGAGCTTTTCCTTCACATCATTCATCGTTGGCCGCTGCATCCCCTGATCACGCACACAGCTCTCCGCGACCTCTATGTATACCTTGAAACATTCCGGAGCTATCTTGCCCTTCAGATAAGGATCAATTATTTCCCCGATGGTCCCACTCGCAATGCACTCCTGGGCCCAGTTGGCCAAGTTCCACTGGGGGGTCTCAAGTTTTTGATCCAGGGCTTTTCCGGCACATAATGCTTCCAACAGCACCACACCAAAGGAATACACGTCGGATTTCACCGTTAGTTGCCGACGCTTTGCGTAATCCGGATCCAAATATCCAAACGTACCCTTTACCATGGTGCTTACCGCCTTGTTTTCTTGACCCGTTTTAGACAACCCGAAATCCGAAACTTTGCCCACCCATTTGTCATCCAACAGAATATTGGTGGTCTTCACGTCACGGTGGATGATGGGTTGCTTCACGCCCGTGTGCAGGTAGTCCAAGCCACGTGCCGCTCCAACGCAAATCTGGAGCCTCTGTTGCCAGGAAAGGCGATCGTTGTGGGTGCCGTAGAGGTGGTCACGGAGAGTTCCGTTGGCCATGAAGTCGTAGACGAGGATCATCTCGCCCTCATCGTTACAGTATCCGATGAGAGAAACGAGATGGACGTGGCGAAGCTGAGAGAGCATCTCGATCTCCGTCCAGAACTCACGGAAACCTTGTTTAGATTCCGAGTTCAAGCGCTTGATTGCCACGGTCATTTTACCCTCGTCAACAAGACCCTTATACACTTTGCCAAAGCCACCCACGCCTATAGCTAATTCCTCCTTGAAGTTCTCCGTCGCTCTTTTGAGTTCCTCCAGCGTGAAGTGGCAACATAGTTCTCCGGGCAAGGATGAGGCTGTCGTCCTTGTTGACTTTCCCTCGTCGGGCTCGGGCCAACACCAGCACTTGGATAGTGGATAGAAAGAAACGTTGCCCTTTGTCTTCCTTAGTTTCCAGAGAACCATACCACAGGCTAGAGTGAGTACAACCAAGATGCCCATAACACTTCCAACGGCAATGATTTTTGTTTTCTTTGTCTTGGATTCGTTAGTTGCGGAAGCAGTTTTTTGAGCCTGCCTTGCAGAAGGCAAAGGTCCGGCAACGGCAAGGTTGCCATCTGAGTCACTCAATTTGAAAACCTCCATCCCATTTAGAATGGCATCGATTATCCCATACCTAGGAACCATCGAATGTAGAGCAACGAAGAGATAAGCCTCGTCTTGGATCCTTACAACATAGTCCTTGTACACAGGCGTCTCATTCCTTCCGCTCCATTCAAGCACGTCCGCCCATAGTTTAGCTATCTTGTTGTCTATATAGATGCCGAATGTCCTTTGACCAACGCCGATTACTTCACGCTCAATTTCGCAGAAATGGAGTCTCACCAGATAATCGAATCTAGAATCAACGGGTATTCGCCAGGTCAAATTAAAAGCCAAATTCTCGGTGCTGTTTGTACCCATTGACACGGCGGTCTTATAGACTTCATCAGGTGCAGTGTAATTTGGAATTATGGAGTACCTGGGCTTCAAAAATATTTTATGAGGTTTTACGCCTCCACCAAGATAATAGCTGTTGTGCTGGGACCATTTCCTATACATGCCAGTGTCATCCACCGTTGGAATGTCGCCGCCGCCGACGTTTAACCGAACAACCATCTCGAGTGTGCTGACGTAGCGGAAGGAAAACTGAGAAGATTGGCCGACGTAAGTGAGGTCCTTATCTTCTGCATAGTAGAGGTTGTTTGGCATGGAGACAATCTCAATTCCATTAACAAAAGCATAGAATTTACTGGAATTACTTAGGCATGGGATGAACGCCACATTCAATTTTTTTTCCTCGCCGACGTTGATGCAGAACTCTTTATATATAGCCCCTCGATTCGATGAATTAGCTAGTGAAGAACTGAAGTTGGTGAGCAAGATGAACGAACCCGCCTTGACTGTGAAAAAGTCTATTGAGTTGTCAAAACCTTGGTAAGAAGCGTTGAAGAAGTACAAGCGAAGGAATTTGGGGCCAGGGGTGACACGGAACTCATACATAAACTGGGAGAAAGATATACGGGCAGTCTGGTAGGGAACTGGGTCGGGGTAGAGTTCTTCTTCGGCTCTAGATGCATTAGATTTATGTTACGTGAGTAATCTGGGGGGGGGCAGCACCGGTCTACGAAGGGGCTGGATGTCGTGGAGCCAAGGCTCGTGCTTTTGTTTTCGACCAATGATGGAAAGAGAAAGTGTTAGGAGAAGGGAGTGATTTTCTTGGAACACGTTTTCCTTTGAGGGGAAAACAACCTCGTTACAATTTCAGGGTTACAAAAGATATCCCCAAGGGATCACAAAAGCCTGGTATTTATCACCACGTAGTTGCTCCTAGCTACTATGCACCTACCTACTAGTGCCCATACCGAATCTTACCAAAATATACGAGAGCTACACTCCTGCCCTTACTTCTAAGGTTGCTTCACGTCTTCTTCTTCATTAAGATATTAGCCCTTACTCCTTAAATACCGACAGAGACTTCTGCACCATAGTACAAGCACGCTTATCCAAAAGTGCACTCAATTCTTTTGCAGAGGTGATTGTCGTGCTGGACGCTATCTCAGCGTCCCACCTTAATAGGCCCTGACATACCTCCCCCTGTGACATGATCCTTGTCCTGACATACCTCCCCTTGTGACATGATCCTTGTCCTCAAGGTCAATTTGGGGAAAATCTTCCTTTAGCTCCTGTTCATCCGCCCACGTTGCATTTTCAGGATCTAACCCGCTCCACTGTACCAACACCTGGGAACGCCCCTTATGCACTCTTTTCTCCATAATAGCTTCTGGAGGGACCATCCACTCATCTCCTTCTTCGGCAAGCTGGGGAAGGTTCTCGGCAAGTTGGGCCTGTGGTGATAAGAATTTCTTTAGTTGTGAAACATGCACCATTGAGTGAATTCGACTCCCCTTCGGCAAGTCAAGTTTATAAGCCACTGCTCCAATTTTACCCGTGATCTCATAAAGCCCAAAGAAACGAGCAGATAATTTAAGGCTCCTACGAATTTTCAAGGATGTCTGTCGGTAGGGTTGAAGTCGTAGGAAGACCCAATCCCCAACTTGATATTCCACTTCAGTTCGTTTTTTGTCGTATTGAGCCTTCATCTTTTCTTGAGCTTGCTAGAGTTGGAGTTTTAACTCCTTAAGCACTGTATCGCGAGTCTGCAGCTCAGCATTTACTGCTTCAACTTGGGCAGTCCCGGGAACATAAGACAAGATAGTTGGTGGGGACTTGCCATAGACCACTTTGAAATGGGTTTTACGGGTTGAGGAATGGACTCGAGTATTATAGCAATACTCCGCCCAAGGGACCCATTTTCCCCAATCCTTCGGCCTGGCACTTGAAAAACAACGCAGATACATTTCCAGGGATTTGTTGACCACCTCTGTTTGCCCGTCCGTCTGTGGGTGGTACGAAGATGAGAAGTTGAAGGAAATCCCTTGCAACTTAAATAACTCGGTCCAGAATTTGCTCGTGAACGTAGCATCTCTGTCACAAACAATAGACTTTGGAAGGCCGAATTGATTAAAAATATTCTCATAGAAAACCTGTGCGATGGAGCTTGCTGTGTATGGGTGGCTAACTGGAATGAATCTAGCAAATTTGGACAAACTGTCGACCACCACCAGCACTGTGTTTTTGCCGCGGGAAGGGGGAAGTCCTTCAACGAAGTCCATGGAAATGTCTTCCCATATTTGGTTAAGGATTGGCAGCAGACTTAACAACCCAGCAGGGTGTCGTGTTTCCCTCTTGTGTCTTTGGCAAGTTTCGCACGTTCGTACACATTCCAGAACATCTTCCCTCATTGAACGCCAGAAAAATACTGCTTGCATCCGTTGGAGGGTCTTATGAAACCCTTCATGGCAACTATCATGCACTTCTCGTAGAATGATCGGCACCAAGGGTGATTGTCGGAGGAGAAAGATGTGCTTTTTGAAAAACAACACCCCTTCTCGGAATTCCCAAGGACCCGTGAGCTCAGCTGCTTGGACCTGTTTGACTAGGAGTTGTAATTCTGGATTGGATGCGGTTTCCTCTCGGATTGGATCAAGCTACTTGGGAACTGGACTAGATATTGCATAACTGCTCGTGGGATGGATAGCAGCTTCCTCCTCCCACTTTTTTCCAGTCACTGCTTTTTCTTCTTCCACTTCATTTTGTCTGGACAAGGCGTCAGCAACACGATTTTTACTTCCTGGTTGGTATTGGATATCAAATTCAAACCCCATGAGCTTCTATAACCAGCGTTGTTGGGCTGGAGTAGTGATCTTCTGCTCCCATAAAAACTTCAAGCTTTTCTGATCACTTTTGACTGTAAACTTTCTACCCAGCAAGTAGTGACGCCAGTTCTTCACTGCTAGGACCAAGGCAAGAAGCTCCTTTTCGAATGTAGACAGGGAACGATTTTTTCCATGAAGGGCACGACTGAAAAAGGCTAGTGGTCGGCCTTTTCGGGATAGGACTGCTCCCACGCCTGCATTAGAAGCATCACATTCTACCAGAAATTCCTGAGTAAAATCTCGCAAAATTAGTACGGGAGCTTTGGACATTACCTCTTTTAGTTGATTGAAGGCAATTTCTGCCTCCATTCCCCATTTGAAAGCGCCCTTCCGTAACAACTCAGTTAGGGGTGCAGCTAGTTTCCCATAGTCTTGGATGAACCGACGGTAATATCCCGTCAAGCCGAGAAAACCCCTTAGAGCCTTGATGGATCTAGGAGTGGGCCATTCTTGCATTGCCTGAATTTTTTCCTCATCCACCGAGAGTCCTGCCTTCCCCACAAAGTGACCCAGGAATTTTATCTTGTCCCTGCCAAATTCACACTTTTCCAATTTTGCAAAAAGATTATGAGCCTGCAAAATAGTTAGCACCTTTCGCACATGAGAGTGATGCTCATCCTCTGTTTGGCTATATACTAGGATATCGTCAAAGAAGACAATGATGAATTTCCTAAGAAATGGCCGGAAAATCTCGTTCATCAATGCTTGAAAGGTGGCCGGGGCGTTGCAAAGCCCAAACGGCATGACGAGAAATTCGTAGAGTCCAAATGGCGTACGAAATGCAGTTTTTTCAATGTCTTCGGTCCTCATCCGTATTTGATGGTAGCCCGCCCTTAGATCGAATTTTGTAAAAATTCGGGCTCCTTGCAATTCATCAATAAGTTCATCAACAGTAAGGATGGGGTAGTTGTTTTTTACCGTGAGTCAATTGAGGGCACGGTAATCTACACACAATCGCCAGCTCCCATCTGCTTTTTTCACCAAGAGCACTGGGGAGGAATAAGGGCTTTGGCTGGGTCTGACAATGCCGTTTTGCCTTATTTCCCCGACCAATCTTTCTATTTCCCCTTTCTGGAAATGGGGATACTGGTAGTTTGGTGCTGAGACTGGAGCACTGCCTTCCTTTAGGCGGATTGCATGGTCACAACTCTGCGGTGGGGGAAGTTGTGTGGGCTCAATGAAGACGCCACCATATTCACGTAGGAGTTCCTGCAATTTGATTCTGATTTCCACCGATTCTGTCTTGTTGAGTTTTCCAAGGCTAGCTTCGCCTGTCATGAGTGTCATGAGCTTATCCGAGGTGGAAAGCTCCTCACAAATTGTGGTTGACACGTGTCCCACTTCAGCCTCCTTTAGTGATGGAAGGGCTGTTAGCATTTGCAATTCCATCACCACCTGCTTTCCAGTGTCTCCCCGAAGCCTTTTCTTTGAGGGCCGTAACAAGTCATCTTCCGCCTGCGTTAAACCTTGCAATTCCACTGTTTTCCCTTCCACCCTGAAAGCCATATATAGTTTAGAAAAATCCCATTGAATGAGACCTAACTCACCCAACCAAATGGTTCCAAGAATTGCTTCAGAGCCCTTCAACGGAAGTAGAAAGAAGTCAACCTTTTGGGGAATTCCTTGGAGGGTCAGGCGTACTCCTGTGCAACATCCGTCACTCACCACCGAGTCTCCGTTGGCCACCATGACATTGTACTTTCCTTTTTTATCTGGCTCCATTCCAATTTTCCTAGCAATATCTTGGCTTAAGAAATTGTGAGAGCTACCAGAATCAATCAAAACAGTTACCTCTGTGTTGAAGTCGACTAACTTGCCAGACACCGTCATTGTTCTGTGATTTTTTCCCCCGTATATTGCATGCAAAGAGATTTCTGGTGGCGTGTCAAGTTCTTTCACACCCTCTTCAGTCTCCTCCCTGCCAGCCTTTGTTTCGTCATCGGCCATTAAGGGACCCATGAGTAAGAAGGCAAGTTTACACTTATGGCCAGGTAGATACTGCTCATCGCAGTTGAAACATAAGCCCTTGGCCCTTCTTTCGGCCATCTCACTTGCTGAGAGTTTCTTTATTGGCATTGACCGTTTGTTGTCGGCATCTAGTTTGGGCCACTGCTTTTTCTGTCCGCTACTGCTGGAACTCCTTTCTTGCACCTTAGACTCGTATAAACGAGCCAACCCCACTGCTGTTGCCAAGTCAGTAGGTTCTTTGGCCTGTACATCAATTCGAATGGAGTTTTTCAAGCCTGTGATGAAGCATCCGACCACTTGTTCTTGAGTGAGTGATCCTGCTTTTATAAGGAGTTTAGCGAACTCAGCCTAGAATTGTTCTACAGAGCCAGTTTGACGCAGCTTGGTTAGATCACCAAAAAAATGACGATACCTGGATGGGCCATATCTCTAAAACATGGCTTCTGTGAGTTGCGACTAAGATAGTTCGCCTGTTGGACTTTGCTCCTTAAGGACTTTGTACCATATGTGGGCATCGCCATCTAAGTTCCATGAGGCCAGCACGACCTTCTCATTTTCTGGAATTTGGTGATAAGAGAAGTATTGCGAGGCTTTATCGACCCAACTCGTGGGATCTTCCCCACCTGCATAGTGCGGAAAGTCCATTTTGAGAGGTTGGCCACGATTGTAGGTCACCGGGCCTTGTCCTCCATGGGTGGAACCTTCACCATGCTCGAACTTTGGCTTGACTTTTAGTTCATGCATACGGACATTCATTTCCGCAAACTGGCGTTGGATTGCTCCCATCATCTCTGCCAGTTGTTTGCCCATTTCTGCTTTCATATCAGATACCACTTTGGAAAAGTGAGGTTCAACCATGACTGGTGTCGGCGACGGAACCAATCTGTTATGTGAGTAATCTGGGGGGGGGGGGGCAGCACCGGTCTACGAAGGGGCTGGATGTCGTGGAGCCAAGGCTCGTGCTTTTGTTTTCGACCAATGATGGAAAGAGAAAGTGTTAGGAGAAGGGAGTGATTTTCTTGGAACACATTTTCCTTTGAGCGGAAAACAACCTCGTTACAATTTCAGGGTTACAAAAGATATCCCCAAGGGATCACAAAAGCCCGATATTTATCACCACGTAGTTGCTCCTAGCTACTATGCACCTACCTACTAGTGCCCATACCAAATCTTACCAAAATATACAAGAGCTACACTCCCGCCCTTACTTCTAAGGTTGCTTCACGTCTTCTTCTTCATTAAGATATTAGCCCTTACTCCTTAAATGCCGACAGAGACTTCTGCACCAGAGTACAAGCACGCTTATCCAAAAGTGCACTCAATTCTTTTGCAGAGGTGACTGTCGTGCTGGACGCTATCTCAGCGTCCCACCTCAATAGGCCCTGACAATTTATGACTGGGTTCTTCAATAGAAGCGAGTTCGGAGTCTATGTCACCATTCCACACGCGATCATTTGAATCCGTTAAGTTGCTAGAAGTGCCGCAGTTGAGGGTAATATTATCAATAGCGAGGTAATAAGGCATGGAAGTAGTGATTGAGATATGAAAACGAAGGAAGAAGAAGAAGAAGAAGAAGAAGAAGAAGAAGAAGAAGAAGAAGAAGAAAGGGGTGAGCATTAAGAGGTTCCTCATGGGAGAGAGAAATCAAGGTCTGTAACAGGTTGGGAAGAATTGGACTGCAATAAAAGCTCCTTCCCGTTCGCACTACATAAAATCATTTAAGGTCGTCCAAATTTCGTTTAAGTAGTCCCTGTCACTTTTGATGATGAAAGCAGCGCAGGAAAGAAAACTTACTGAAAAGTTTGTGGAGGGAGGTTCTTCAAATAAAAGAAAAAGTTCCCAGGGATGACATTAATATATTAACGTGATTTCATATATATATATATATATATTAATTGGGGAGGGGAAGGGGGGAAGTTTAGGCAATTTTATTGAAGGAGAAGACTCAAACCCCAAACCACTCATGTGGAAGTCAACCCAAATGCCATTGAGCTACCAAAAACTTGTGCTGTTAATGTGATTTTGGTCAACAATTTCACGTTTCTACTACATTTTCAATCTATGTTAGTTAATCCACATGAGGAAGGTCACCATACTTTAGGCAATCAACCATCCAAAACTAAATGGAGTTTTGCTTTAGTAGGGGGGACATATAGCTTCTATTTTTGCTCGAAATCTTAACGTTATAACTAGAATTTTGACAAAATCCAAGTTATCTTTTCACAGGTGTTTGCCCCGGTAGAATCGACGGCTTAAAATGATTGATGATTGGGATATATTGGATCCATATCAACATTATTTTATGTATTTATAATCTTTGAATATCTTAGATTTTTCTTTTCTTTTCTCTTGAAATGAGGGCTTTCTTTTGTTCATTTGGACTTACCTACGTTTTTTAATATTTAATTTTTATTTATATCTAATAGATGGATTTCCTTGGAGTGTATCAACTCTAAGTAACGTTAGAATCAATCAAAGACAATATCTTATGAAGTACAAGACTATTTCAATTTTCTCTCTTCCCTTTCCCTTTTTTCTTAAAACAAAACAAAATTGTTACATAGATGTTTTAAGTTAAAGGATTTATAGCTCAGCAGATCTCCTAGCATACTATTTGATTTGTTGCGTGGATCTTATTTGCAACAAAGAGAACATAAATCACGGACGGCCATCAAAGTAAACGGGGAGAAGGATTTGTTGTCGATTTCTGCCGTACAACTGCGAGTTTTATTCAACAAAATATACAAACATTAAGGAAAACAGTGGCACGCGTAACATGGATTCACGGAACTGGAAGGAAGTACGCCATATCTTCAAAACTAGAAACAAAAGACGATAGGAAGAGAAAGGAAGGCAAGAACATAGGAGAACAAGTACACAGCTGAAAGGAAACACATTTTTCGATCCGTCTGTCTTTATGGGTGCTACGTGTGTCGGCAGTAACTACCAGAGCAACCGGCATTATTCGGAGTCGATCTACCGCCGCAGTTATAACTTTTGTCTCCACTCTCTCCACAGGCAGGAGTGTCTTTTTTTCCAGTTCCCCCTGTTCCAGTTGGTGGTGGGGGATCAGCAAGAATCCGGCTAACGTAGGGGTTCATGAGGAACTCCAACTCCAGGTCGTCCTCGACGAGGCAGTCACCGAGGCGGCCATCACACCGGAAAGTTGTGTTGCTCTCAACACGGATAGCAGCTGCATAACCATATGCGTTAAGAAGTATCAGCGTCACAAAGAATGCCAGAGGATACATACCTCGCTTCGCCTTACAGACCTCCATTGCAGTATTTCTTTTTACTGAACGCTACTAACTGATCTTCCTCCACAGATTGTTAGTACACATTTTGTTCCTGGAGACGTGTACTTATAGTGAGTGAAGAAAAGAGACATGATCAAGGAATAAGGGTGAGAAAAAAGCGCCAAAACAAATTTATATTATTGGAACAGGAAAATTATATTAACCTGTATAAATTATCTTTTGTTGAATTACAAAGTATCTTTTTTCTATCAAAATTATAGCATATAGTAGTTGCTTTTTAATGCACTAGAAATCCTTGTTTTACATTATTCTGTTGATATGCACACAAAAACCAAGGAAATATTTTTCCATAAAGAATCATTGTTTCGCATTGTATTAAGTTACTATTTTCTAAGAATCATTTTTATAATGGATGTCAGACTTATGCAGCATCTTATTTCTTCTCCTAAGGAGTCGTTTAATTTCTCAAAGAAATCTTGCCGTGTTGATCTAAAATTTAGGAAAAGGAAGAGAACTTTGGCGTGATTAAAAACGTATGATGCCAGAAGAATAAATAAAGCAGCTCGCCTGTTTAAAGAAAAAAAAAAATGTGGCTCCATAATCACTTGCACAAGACTCGAAGGGCTGTAATCAATGGAAAGCAAGTTGTCTATACCAACTTTAACTTTACACGTGGCTCATTTCCACCAACTTTAACTTTACACGTGGCTCATTTCCCTTCTTACATTCTCTTTCTTAACTATTCCTTCACCATTAGCAAGAAAGCACTGCTTGCCTGTCGGTGGACTGCTTAGACAGTATTTCCCGTGGCTTCTTTTGGGGGATAAACATGAAAAGGTATTCACTTGTATTATTTCCTTTACTTTTCCCAAGAGAATAAAAATATCAATTATTTTATCCTAAAAACATTTTCTATACACTAAATACAAGTTTAAAAAATATTTTAAGAAATTTAATTGTCAAATTCCTTGCCTTAGTTTTTTGATTATTTATTGTAGCATTTTATTGCATCCTCCAATGTTATATTGAATTTCATTGTGTGTGAGAATTTTTTTCAAATTATTTTTATTTATGCCTTTTCAAATCATTCTTATTTATGCTTTTTCAAAAACAAAATTATTCATATTTTCTATGTGAAATTAATAAAAATTACAATATATATTAATTGTCGCTTAACTAACTAATTTAATGATAAATTAGTGAGGATCTCAATCATAACATTTAGCATTCGACATCTCGTATACATGAGTTTTAATATTAAAAAAATAAAAATAAAAATAAAAATAATATATGTTAACCAAAGGGAATTAACATATAATTTTTATTATTATATAAAATCTATCCTTATAAACAAGCCATTTAGTGAAAATTTTCTGTGCCTGCCTTGGTTCCTTTCAAGATAAACTAGTTTAATCTGAAATAAATTGAAAAGGACGAACGTAACAAATAAACCATACAGAAGTAAGATAAGTTGATTATAGTATCACAAAACTTTAAAACAGACCGATTTAACAGATAAGAAGGACGACGACAAATTTAAAAGATGTCAAATATGTAATCAGTCTTTAAGGATATTTTAAAGACGAGACAGGTGGAAGGGAAGATTAGACAGGTGGGGTAATCACTTTTACGCACGCTGTCGGCGAGTCTTTTCCCACAATACCCTTTTACAAGGTGGAGGTCCACCTTGCAAGACAGCAGGAAGCGGGATGGCTCTTAAGTTTCTTTGGTGTTTTGCCGTTTTTCTGTATATAATTTGTGCCGGTGGTATCATGATATAATTTTGACACGTTTCGTTTCTTTATTGAATACCTACTGAAAAAGAAATGACCGACACTTGTTCTGTTAAAAGTTTAAAGAAATAGCATTGGATTTAGTTACTTATTAAAGGGATTCAGAAATTAAGGATTCTCGCGTAGAATTCAAGAATAACAAGTATATTCTTTTCTTTTTAATTTTTTTCGTAACAATACATATAAAACAAGATTATCTTAGGGAATGTAAATCTGCAATAACTTTGGAGATGGGCAAGATAAGAATTCACCTCTGTCGTCTCTCTTACTCCAGGACTTTCGTGTTAATCACAAAAGTGATATAGGCAAGTGAAAAGCTAAAGGATGATAATCTTTTTCTTGTTTATTATTTATTGGTCAATTGTTTTAAGAACTAATATTTGAAATTCTTTTTTAGTGAGATTTAGAAATTTTTTACTTTTATCTTTTTGTAATTTTTATAATTTTATAAATTGAGATATGTTCTTATATTTTTGTACATTACTTTTTATTAATACAAATTTACATTTTAATTAAAAAAAAAACTAACACTTGAAGTTCCACGTTGATAGTTCAATTGTTCTCATATTGTAATCCAATGTTTTTGGCTTGCTTAATTATATCCACAGAAGAAACAAGTTTGTGAATTATAATTTTCAAAGAGTTTGTTCAACAACTACAACTCTGGATCCATTGGCATCGGTTAACAAACAAGCTCATCATGACGGCAAGCATATAAAATTAATAATCTTTGGAGGTGGCCGACAAAATAATCCCCCTGCTCCATTTTGATTCTCAAATCAATCTCTAAGATGGGATGCAGACAAATGTGGCATACCGAGGGTCAAGCCTAATTGACGCCAACTGTTTCTTGCCTCGGCGCTATTGCGTTCTTTCCTTCGTCTAGTCTTCATCTTTTATTCCTATCACGTAAGTTCGTTCCGTCTATTTTCTATAATATTTGGCTTGGCCAATCAGTCAGTCTATGGAACAACAAAATTCAACACTCGGAGGGCGACATTGACGCGTGATTCCTGCTTGAAAAGCTTTTAAAAATCTTGCAAATGTCATCGAGTAAAATTCAGATATCATACTCCGATTTTATTTCCCTCAACTTTGCTCTTGGGCAAGTTTTGTAAGCTTGGTCGTCTTAAGGAAATTAATATTGACGGCACAACATTTTTGTGCTGATCGAATATTTCCACATTCTTTCCAGGTTTTTTAGGAGAATTAATACCTTAATTTTGTCACCTTAGAAATGTTTTTTTTTTTTTTTTTTTATATTAGAGTATGAAACTCCTTCTAAAACTTTAAGATGTTAGGTAAAAAATTTTTTTAACACTTATAAGATTAAGGGCTTCATTTTATTACCTTTAATGTAAAAAAATATCCATCTTCAATACGTTCATTCACGTGTATCCTAATTTATTGTATGTGAAATGAAGCCCTAATTTGAGACATAAGAGTCTATAGTTACAGCCTCCCAATGGTAATGTGTTAACTCAATAAATTTTTAACTCTTTGACGATGGAGAGAGTGATTTTTTTTTTTTATCAGAAAACCTATAAGAACGAATCTTTAAATGCGTCAATATCTAAAGAAATATTTACATTTTTTACGAAAAATGATAGTACATAAGATGTTGATAGCATGAAGGTGACTGAAGCTCTACAGGTTCCCGTGATCCACGCCTTTGTCATCCTCCTCGGACAGCATGATTTCCTTGACCTCATAAGTCTTCTTCCAGGTTTTCCGTTAATAATGTCAAGGGTACTTAAATATTTATAAGTGGGGTTTGTCAACAACAAGAAGAATTACATAAATATTTATTTTTTTATCATATATTTAAAAATTACATTTAAAGAATTTTACTAAGCATGAATGAATTATCTAAAAAAAAGTGAAAAATAAATAATATAAATACTATTATTACTTTAAAAGCGAGAGTAATGAGACCTTCATTTATCGTCTTTCACATGTAAGGCAATGAGCAAGATTAATTAATTTGTGCTAGTACATGTGTGTGAGAGAGAGACAGAAACAAGTGTGGGACACGGAAAGGCTGGGAAAAGAGGGGATTGAAAAAAGAAATCGGAAAAAGGGTAGAGAGGGAAAAAGGAAGGAAGAAGTGTGGGGTCGGGGATGGGTGGAGAAAGAAAATTCTGGAGGGACTTTTCGAGTTGGAAGTGGGGAAAAGAGGGAGAGTATGGGAGTGGGTTTCGGCCGACGGGACGTGGGAAGCCCCCCGAGCCTCCTCCAAGTGATGACGGTGAAGGCTTCTGTGGTAGATTTTTCCGGCTTGAGGGCGTCGGCGGCGGGTCTGGGTTTATCTTATTATTGCACGTCTTTTCATGAAATGATTTAAAGTGACGTCTGTCTTCACGCATAACTTTTATTTTTAAACACAATTAATCTTACAAAATTTATTTGTTAACTTAATAAATTGTTCGTTGTGTCGAGGTTTAAAAAGCATAATCAATTTTTGAAGCCTTAACGACTTGAAGAGTAAATTTTTCATCATAAAACCTAATGAAAATGAAACTTTAAATGCGTCAAAACCTAAAGAATTTTTAAAAATGTTTCAGGAGAAATGACACTAACAAAGATGTTGACAGTACACTGTGGCTTAATTCACACAGGGTCACAAGATCCACGCCTCAATCATCCTCCTTGTGCAGTTTGATTTGCCTGACGTCTTAGGTCTTCCGTCGAAAAGGACAATAATAACAATGGTGGGACAATTATTGGTCTTAGTGAGTACGTTGCGGAGCACCACACCTGCGATGGACAGCTATCTGCCTGGTCTTATTGATATCATTGTACAAAAAAATAAGACGACAAAGGAAATGTTGTTGGGACAGAGATGGGGCATTATCTCTTTATCTTTGGCACAAAATAACAGTGGTAGGACAATTATTGGTCTTAAAGAGTACGTCCCGGAGCCCCACAACTTTAGTGGGCAGCGTGCTGCTTGATCTTATTGATATCATACAAAAAATAAGACTACAAGAGAAGACCAGGCAAATTTTGCTGTGACAGGAATTGTTACAAGCAGGCTCTCCCTCCGTAACACGAATGATGCATTTGTCTCATTATTAATCATTCATTTTATTAGTTTGTTAGGAATTATAGATAAAACTGAATCAAGGTTAAATAGTCAGATCCAAACTTTTACGTTCGCGAACGGTTTTGGTTTGTTTTATAGCCTTAGTTTACCCAGCTTTACGATCCAACTGTTATGTTTTTTAAACGGTTTTGGTTTGGTTTGTTTGGTCCGAACTGTTGTTCACAATAATTTTGGTTGGTTTTATAGCCTCCGGTACCGGGTCCACTTTAACATGGTCTTGCTCCGGGACTCATCGGATGATGAGATTCAGATTTACCTAGCCCCCAAGGAGAACAGTGAAGTGGCTCGGCCTTAGGAACTTAAAGATTTGCCAATGCTGGCTTCGGAACAGTCCTGAAGCTTGGGAATTGATCCGACGGGCTAAGGTTGAACATCGCTTGCAACCCCAAAGTATGTTTATGTAGAACTCTAGAGCTAGGTCACGATAAGGTAGCTGATTAGGCTATATTTGGACTTCTAGCGAGAAGTTGAACAATTTTATCTCCATAATTATCTTTTTGTAATGATGGTAAGATTGAAACTTGAATTATGGTGGGCTTGGGCTTAAATTCTAACGTTGAAAATCCAAATTAGTAATAATATTTAAATAAATTAATTCTTAATTAATTATCAGTTCTAAGATTTTTGGTATAATGATTGAAGATTGTGACAATTGGTACAAGGATAAAGATATATAAAGATCTTGGGCTTTTGTAAGACTATCTATTTAGGCCGAGAGTGCGATAGAATTGAGGTAATAGGGATTCAACCAAACATAAAACTGGTTCAAAACCAAATGAACCAAATTAACAAGAAAACGACTTAAATTTTATTTCCATTTTGATCCATATATAAAGAATCCTATCTATTAATAACTTCTTTTTCACACTTGGATAAGGACTGTTTGCCAATTTTAAATAACAGAATTGGAGAACTAAGAACTACTTCTCTATTTTTCTGGAATTGACAAATACACGCAATTATTCAAAGCTTCTATCCCATTCACTACTGCCCCAAATACGTATTTTTCCAAAATTCTCCACTAGCTTGGACATGATTGGAATTCACTGTAGTACTCTCTTGCCCCATGTACTCATATTATCTTACACCAAATCACTTTCTTACGTCCCTATAATGAATAGAAGTCATGATTTTACATCTGAAGATTATTTTGGATATATGATTATAAAGTGACGGATGGGATGGCATGAGAGGGGGGGGAGGGGTGGTGAAGAAGAAGAAGAAATCTGCACGCTTATGAATACAGCATGACTTAGGTGCAATGAGAAAACTGTGCGACGCCAATAGCAAACTCTTTGTGTTTAACATTATGATGTAGAATGAGATTTTTTGTGTTTCTGTAGGCGAGAGATGTAGTAGTATCTTCGCAGCTTCACCAAAAAAAATAATTGTCTTTCACCATTTGAAGATATTTCTTCACTGCCTTTCTTACAAGGGCATAAGAAGCTTAGCAATAGTGAATTTGAGATAGAACAGTCCAAATTAAAGGAGAAACAGAAGCTATGTGCTCTGCAAAATTATGTGGGTAGCTTTTTGTTTGGATTTATGGAACAATTAAATTAGAGGGTATGATTGTAATAGATTATTACAATTAAGGATCTCTTTGTAATTGAAACTAAGGGTTATTCTCTTGTTGTAGTTGGTTTTCTTAGCAATATTGGCTAGGATTCTCATTTTCTTATTGTAATAGTTGTTTTTAGTAGTATCTGACCATATGTTTTTAGGGCCTCTCTATAAATAAGAAAAATATAGAGAAACAAAGTAAAAAAGCAGAGAAAAAGTCCTCTTAGGGGCCAATTGTTGGAAAAGGCCCCTTTAATGGATTTTAGTTAATGAAAGAATCCATGAAATACATATTTGATAATAGGAAAAGAAAAAAAAAACTAATGAGAAGGAACTATGGAAAATAAGACATTATGTTGGCCTAAACATCTTAAATTTGTTATGTTTGAATGTATGTTTTTTTTATGATTGTGTGTTCAATCTCTATGTGAATAACGTACCTTATTAAATTCCCCTAATAAGTGGTATTAGAGCCACTTAGATCTCTGACAAGCAGTGCATTGAGTGTGGACCATGGAAAATTGGGACCAAAAATGATTGATCAAAATAATGAACACAATTGAAGAAGTAGATAGATGATTTAAGGTGAGATTTTCTTTTCCCTAAATCTAGTTTGATTTTGGTTGATAGTGATATGGATTAACCAAAATATGTTGTTGGAGTAGTGAAAAGAAGATTGCATAGTGTAGATCTATGTCTCTTTATCCAAATATGAGCAATTGTAAGCTAAATTTGAGATTTTTTATTGAAGTGCACAATTTATTGTATTTAATTGGTATTTTTTGAAGTTGTTAAATTGAAATTGGGTCAATTATATTGTTTATGGTGGTGGTGTGAATTTTTGGCCTAAATTGTGGCATCAAATGGCAGAGAATGGTGGAGATATTAATGTTTAAAAGAGGAGCACTTTGATGATGCGATTGATTGATTGTTGATTGAGGGGGAGCTCATGATGCTCTTATTTGGATGTGTATGACTGAGTGAAATTTTGAAAATTTCAAGTTTGTTGATATCCATAGGAGGTATAAGAGGCTCTAATGGTTGATTTTGGAGGAGGACCAATAATTCTAATGAGAGGTGGACTTTTTGATGGGTGGATTTCAAAGATAAACCTTAATTATTGTAGAAGATTTATAATTTTTACTTTTATTGATGGTCTCATGGTAGAGGATGTGTTAGAATGGAAAAACCCATGATGATGTATAGATGCTTGGAGAGAAACATGGCCTAGGAGAGGTACAAACTAGAGTAGGCTACAAAGGAAGTGTATAAAGAGGTATGACTTGGGAGAAATGTGATTTAAGAAAATGCAAGGATGACATAGTTGATGACAACTTGTTTTGAAGAGAGTTTTTCTGATTTTTCTTTATAAAAAAGGCTTGGTCACAAAAGTTGAACAAAATTTTTCTATTTTTTCTCTTTCTAAAGATCGTATTTGAAGAGACTTTTTCTAATATTTCTGTATTTAAAGATTGTAGTTATAAAAGTTGAAGAGAATTTTTCTAATATTTTTCTTTCCAAAGATTGTGGTTGTGTAGTTGATATATTTAAAAAGACTTTTTTTATACTTTCTCATAGTATAGGAATGTTGCACCAAATTGTTCTAAGGGAGAGATTATTAAGATTAATGAAACAATTAGGTTAAATGATATATTGTAATAGAATATTACAATCAATAGTTTCTATGTAATTTCGGAACTAGGAATAATCCTCTTTTATATTAGGTTTTTTTTAGTAGTATATGATTAGAATTATCATTCTCTTGTTATAATAGTTTTTCCTAGTAGTAGAAAATATAAAGAAATCTAGTGAATAAGCAAAGAGAGTCCCCTTAAGGGCTAATTGTTAAAAAGGGTCAATTTCATGGATTCTAGTTGGTGAGAGAATTTCTAGGATGCTTATTTAATAAAGGAAAAAAAAAAGAGAAAATATAATTAGAAGAGACTACATGAGAAGTGGGACATTATGTTGGTTTGAACTTCTTAAACTTGTTGTGTTTGGGTGTATTTTCTTATGGCCATATTTTCAATCTCTATGTTGATGATGCATGTTGTTGAATTCTTCGAGCAAGTGATACCGGAGCCAATTGGATTCCCAACACTTTCTACACTTGTTTCACGTTTTAAGACCCGGGACATTTGAGCCTTTGGGTTTTGATCATGGCCTAGCTTTGCTGCCGCGGTTCGTCCAGTTCAACATGATCTTGGTTCGAAGCTTATAGGGTATGAGATTCGGACTATCTAGCCATCCCAAGGAAAAGTGAAGCAACTTAGCCTTGGCCCAATCCAAAAGTGGAAAGCCGAAAGGTTTTTTTTTTTTTTTTTTTTTTTTTTTTCATTTTAACGTTACACCGCAGTAAATAAAGTTCAACTTTTAGGATATTCTGCTTCTATGCTCCGTCAAATATTCTAAGTAAACGAACATTATGATCCATGGGGGTGTCTACCAAACTTTGGTCATTCAAATAGCTGCCTCTGTATCGCAGTAAGTCGTGGGTCAATAGTCAATACTTTGTTCTCTGCAGGGTTTGGCTATTCCATGACATTGGACGGTAGGGAATCTTGGTCTAAAAATTCTGGTTATGCATTCGGGAGTCTAGACGGATAAGTCAGCAATAATCGAGATGACCTCCCTTTGGTTTGAGGGACCCAAGCTCCATTAAAATTCTTATCTAGCATGGGGTTCAAGGCCATTATTTTCCAAAGTATTGGCATCTTGTCACACCCTAGTGGGTCTAGGTTTTCAGACTCTATTCCAACTACTTTATTTGTTTTCTTTCACATCGCTTTGCTTGTATTGATTGTTTATTCATTTATAGATCACAAAAGGAGACAATAATGATAAGGTGGTGCTCGACTTTAAGACTTGAGGTTACCTTTGAATGTCAAAGCCTGGACTTAGTAGGTTCTGTTCATTCTTTCCTTCACATCCATGCAAATGGAAACAATAGTTTTGTCATAAATGATTTTTCCAATTATTTCTTTATCTTTTGGTTGGAGGTTTAAACAGAAGTTATTAAATGTTATTCTTGAATTTGTAGCCAGTTTAGCAACAAATGTTCTAAGGATATTGAACCCAATTACTAGAAGATGTAAAGAAGTCTAATCACGTGATCTATTTTCCATGTCGTTCCCTAGTCAATTATATGTCTTCTTGCCTTTTCCTTTTTGTCTAGAAAAAATATAGTTTCTTTCACCACTCAAAGGTAACTTTTGCTTTTCACACCACTTAAACATTGCACATTCCAATGATGGATATAACTAAATAAACAAAAGGTAAAGCTCAATTTTAAGTATGATTACTCACCATGAGTGTCATCATTGATGTAGAACCACGTGATGCTTGCATATCTTCACAATGATGCATTTGGCATATTTGCTTTAACATAATTTTTTTTTTTTTTTTTAACATCACCTTCATATGGGTTTTCAGGACTTCATGAGAGACTTGGATAAGCTCCAATAAGAAAGTATCACGAAGTCATTATGACAAAAGCACAAGTACTTAATACAAAACAAGATTGGTTTCTAGGAAAGATTTTGAAAGGCAAACACGAGGTCCTACCTTCCTACCTCAAAGGTTTCCCATTTTATTCTAACTACCATTTCACTCCTAAACTCCAGACACTTGTCTTACTTCAACAGGTGACTTTGAACAAGAGACTCCAAGCATAAAAGAGTAAGAAAGAAGCTCCAATAGCTAGGCAGGTCACTCAATCGTGGGTGAATACTGATTCATTCGTTTCGTTTATCACCCGTGAAGTAACAAACACATTAGAAGAATATCTAGCCAATATCTTCGTCTGCCATATAAAGCAAATCGCGAGTTTATTTCCAACAACTGGGAGTCATAGTCTGTAATATGAAAAGGACGAATGCAACAAATAAACACGAGAAAAGTTTATTATAGTTTCACAAAGCAAAACAGATTGATGTAACAGATAAAATGTAACAACGAGCCTAGAAGTCACCGAACGTGTCATAGGACGTTGGAGTGTCGATCATCAAGTAGGGGCAGAACTTCTTCTTAGAACGGCAAAGTGGGGTTCTAGCAAGAACATGGATGAACAAGCCTTGTTGGTAAGGAGACAGCACCTCAAGAGCAATTTACTAATTCAAAATATTACTGTTCTATTACACTTTCGCTAGCAGCATATAAGCTTGCTTGAGGTACAACTGACCGCTTAACCCTACTGAATGCAACACAAAGGTGCATAGCCTTTAAGCAAAAAGCCCTACCTGTATCCCTAATGCAGACGGCACACTAGACCTTACACCAAAGCTACAACCAGTGCTGAGTCGACAGTCCTCTGCTCAAAGGAGCATGCTGCTGCTCAGCAAAAGTACCAACCATATTACTTCCTGCGAGGGTGAGAGTTTAGAATACAACCCTTGCTGACATTTCATCTTGTGGGTGTGACACTAAAATATGTCACCAATCTTTAAGTATAATTTAATCCATCTTAGATGTTGGGAGGGGAGTTTAGATAGGTGGTGTAGACTCACATTACCCCCGTAGACAGGTGAGTAGACTCACTTACGTAGGATACTTAAAAGGGTGAATCTTCCCGGGTGCTTTATGAATTTTAGTTAGTGCTTTCTACTACCTTAAGTACGTTTTCTTTATGATAAGTTATATGAGTTAAAAGTCTTTATTTTAGGAATCTTATTGATTAAGATTACAAATTTTTATTCAGAATAATTAGGAATTTTTTATGCAACCTTTGTTTTATTTATTTTAGTACCTCTTAATCTTCTTAAACCAGGGAATTCCAGCTTATATGGAAACAAAGTAGATACTTTTGTTATCCTTTTATATGTGGATTTAAATAATATTTCATCAATTAGTGGAGTGCAACTTATAAATTGTAATAGTTTTTACAAGAGCCTAGAGAATTTTCAAATGTAATTTTTGAGCCAAAATAATAATGATGAAATTGAATAATTTTATATTTTATTTGATAATATATAAGACCTAACATTTCACTAAAAAAAAAAAAAAATTTCAAGTCGATTCTAGTTATATTTTTTGGTAAATTCGGGATTCTTTGAAGTCGTTATGTATTTTTATCTCTACCTTCCCACTACATTAGATGATACTAGAGCAGAGAATTTGCTTGGTCGGGTGTCTATTACAGGGTCAGAAGATTTACCATCAACATTGCTCACGAGAGAGAAATCTTAAGTCCGAGGTTTGAAGGCTAAAACAAAGGTTGTGTAGATTCGCAATGGACTTGCTGAATTGGGACTCGGTGGCAATTAAAATCAGTGCACCCGAAAGTATTGCTCACAATCAACCATGATGTTATGATTTATCGCAATCAACTTGCCAATTAGAGAAAATGTAAGAAAAATGTAGAACATGACACTCAGAGTGAGCCCATTGACCATCGTAATGAAAATCAAGATGTGCCATACAAGAAAGCGCAACTCGGAGTTTGTTTCAGTCCAAATGTCAAGATGGATCCTATTGTTCCTTTTGGAGTTCTTCCATTCCTAAGGGATCCTGTTCTGGGTTTGTTGTACTGCGCATCTTTGTGACTGAGGTGCTGCTCCAAGTTTGAGCCTTGGGGTTTTAATCATTGCCTAGGCTGCTCCCGTGGTTCGTCCGCTTTGACATGGTCTTCGGGTGGTAAGATTCGGGTTACCTAGCCACCCCAACAAACCCGAAGTAACTTAGCCTTGGCCCAATCCAAAGATAGAGGGATGGAGATCCAAAAGGTAAGCGCCAAGGTTGCTTGTAAGTCATGCTTCTGTAATTCACAAAAGAAAACTTCTAACGCAAATGGTTGTAGTTGAGATGTTGGCACTGTGCAGGGCTTGAACTTCATCATTTCACCTGATCCACGCCTTTCTCGTCCCGTTACAATGTGCTTCGTTTCTTCTTTTAGGTCTTCCACTAGTAATATCAACTTTATTATGTACAAGCGGGTCAGATTTCTTGACTCTTTCGGCTTCGCCTTTGTAGCTTCGCGTGATCCACGACTACTATAGTATACTTGGCTTGTCCTTTTAGGTATTCCACGGGGTCAAGTCTATAAAAGAGGTGGGTCATATTTCTTTACTCTCTTTTCTTCGTAATCTTCGTAATCTTTGCTTTATAAAGGAGGTGGTAGGACAATAAAAGGCTGATTTAGGACAACAATTTAGTGGATCACGCTTCTTTACTCTTTTTTCTTCATTATCCTTACCTATAAAGCCTGTTGTAGGACGATAATTTAGTCCATTGGCATAAAATGTAAAAAATTTGCGATCTTAGTAAAAAAGTTGCGGAGTGCTACACCTGGAGTTGCGCAAATGTTCCCGTTGGTTTATTTGGAGAGAGCAGTTCTTGGTTCTTTGGTTAGACAAATATAAGAAAGAAAGCAAATATATAGCTACGCCTTTTTTTCTTTTTCTATAAACAATGTGTCATGACCAGGATATTAAAAGAGTCCAACAGTAGTAACTTCCTTCAATGGTGGTTTGGTATAACTTTTCTCATGCTTTGATACAAAAATTGGTAGCCATGCAACTCAAACCTTTCATAAGGTCTCCGTAACCTTGCCTCACGTTTAAAAAGGTTTTACCGTGGTGTTAGTAAAAGTTAAGAAACATATTAGGTGTGAAGATTGTAAAGGTGCTTAAAGTAAGATTTTAAAATATAACGCATATATAATTTTTTAGTTCTCCCGACCTTTCGTTAGACTATGAAAAGGAGCCAACTACGTAATTTTGTTGTTGTTTATTTCATCCAAACACCTCTTCCTTTTCTACGTTTACTTTTTCCAAGCCAAATCACACCTTCATACAAACTGCTACACACTTCTATTGCTAAGGAAAGAAACAAATAAAGAGCTGCAACACACTTTGCTACCCACCCTTCGGAAAATCATGTAAAATACCTAAACTTTAGAGTTTGTGGTCTCCTTGAAGACATCTTCACCAACGAGTGCATCAGAATCAAGACTTGAGGAGGTCAACCCAATGTTAGTCGAGCCGAAGACGGTCCCACTCTCCGTTTCCAATCCATGTTCATTGTAAAAATTATTGTTCCGAAAAACACCAATTTTACCCGTGACAGGGAATGATATCACCTCTGGGTAGCTATACCGGCCACCGGCTTTGATTTTCTCCATCTCGGCATCGGCACTTTCTTGCAGCTCCAACGCAAATTCGAGCTTTTCCTTCACATCATTCATCGTTGGCCGCTGCATCCCCTGATCACGCACACAACTCTCCGCGACGTCTACGAATACTTTGAAGCATTGCGGAGCTATCATGCCCCTCAGGTACGGATCAACTATTTCGCCGATGGTCCCGCTGGTAATGCATTGCCGGGCCCAGTTGGCCAAGTTCCATTGGGGAGTCTCAAGTTTTTGATCCAGTGCTTTTCGGGCACACAACACTTCAAACAGCACCACACCGAAGGAGTACACATCAGATTTTGCCGTTAGTTGCCGACGCCTTGCGTAATCGGGATCCAAATATCCAAACGTACCCTTTACCAAGGTACTTACGGCTGTGTTTTCTTGACCGGTTTTAGATAACCCAAAATCCGAAACTTTGGCAACCCATTTGTCGTCCAATAGAATATTGGTGGTCTTTACGTCACGGTGGATGACGGGTTGCTCCATGCCCGTGTGAAGGTAGTCCAAGCCCCGTGCCGAGCCGATGCAAATCTGAAGCCTCTGTTTCCAAGAAAGAGGATCATTGTGGGTGCCATAGAGGTGGTGACGGAGAGTTCCATTGGCCATGAAGTCGTAGACGAGGATCATCTCGCACTCGTCGTTACAGTATCCGATGAGAGAGACGAGATGGATGTGGCGAAGTTGAGAGAGCATCTCGATCTCCGTCCTGAACTCGTGGAAACCTTGTTTTGATTCTGGGTTCAAGCGTTTGATCGCCACGGCGACTGCACCCTCATCTATGAGACCCTTATACACCTTGCCGAAGCCACCGACGCCGACAATTAATTCATCTTTGAAGTTCTCCGTAGCTCTTTTGATTTCCTCCAGTGTAAAGTGGCGACAAAGTTCTCCCGGCAGTGATGAGGCTCTTGTCCTAGTTGACTTTCCGTCTTCAGGCGAAAACCAGCACTTGAATAGTGGATGGTATAAACCATTGCGCTTTGTCTTCCCTAATTTCCAGAGAACTATGCCACACGTTAGAGTAAGCACAATCAAGATGCTCATACCACTTCCAAAAGCAATGATTATTGTTTTCTTTGTCTTGGATTCGTTAGCGGCTGAAGCGGGTTTTTGAGCCTGATGTACAGTGGGCAAAGGACCCGCAACTGCAAGGTTGCCGTGTAAGTCGCTCAATTTGAAAACCTCCATCCCATTTAGAATGGCATCGATGATCCCGTACCTAGGTACCATCGGATGTAGAGCAACGAAGAGATAAGCCTCGTCTTGGATCCTTACAACATAGTCCTTGTACACCGGCGTCTCATTCCTTCCGCTCCATTCAAGTGCATCCGCCCACAGTTTAGCTGTCTTGTTGTCTATATAGATGCCGAATGTCCTTTGACCAAGGCCGGTTACTTCAGGCACAATTTCGCAGAAATGGAGTCTCACCAGATAATCGAATCCAGAATCAACGGGTATTTGCCAGGTCAAATTAGAAGCCAGGTTCTTGGTGCTGTTTGTACCCATTGACAGGGCAGTCTTATAGATATCATCAGGTGCAATGTAATTTGGTATTTTGGTGTATTTGGGCTTCAGAAATATTTTGTGAGGGGTCACGCCTTCAGCAACAAAATATCGCCTTTGGACCATTTTCTGTACATGCCTGTATCATCCACTGGGGGTATGTCGCCGCCGCCCACGTTTAATCGAACAACCATCTCGAGCGCAGGGTGATAGTCGAAGGAAAACGGAACAACTTGGCCAACATAAGGGAGCTCTGTAGCTTCTGGATAGTAGAGGTGGTTTGGCATGGAGACAATCTCAATTCCATTGATAAAAGCATAGAATTTACTTGAATTACCTGGGTATGGAATGAACGCCACATTCAGTTTCTTTTCCTCGCCGTCGATGCAGAACTCTTTATATATTGCCCCTCCATTCGATGAATTATCCAGGGAAGAACTGAAGTTGCTGAGTAAGACGTAGGAACCCGCCTTGACCATGAAAAAGTCTATTGAGTTGTCGAAACCTCGGTACGCAGCGCTGAAGAAGTACAAGCGAAGGAATTTAGGGCCAGGAGTGACACGAAACTGGTACGTAAACTGTGAGAAAGATATACGGGCAGTCTGATATGGGACTGGGTGGGGGAAGAGCTCTTCTTCGGCCGTAGATGCGTTGGATTTGTGATTGGGATCTTCAATGGGAAGGAATTCGGAGTTTATGTCACCGTTCCACACGCGATCATCCGAATCCGTTGACTTGCCAGGAGCGCCGCAGTTGAGGGTAATATTATCAGCAGCGATGTAAGGAGGCGCAGAAGTGTTGATTGAGATATGAAAAAGAAGAAAGAAGAAGAAGAAGAAAGGGGAGAACATTGAGAGGTTCCTCATGGAAGCGAGAAATCAAGGTCTGTAACAGGTTGAGAAGAGCTGGGGAGCAATAAACGCTCCTTTCCGTTGCAACCACATAAAGTCTTTCAACGGAGTTATTAAATTATTCGGTCATCCTTGACATTTCGTTTTAGTAGTCCCTGTCACTTTTGATGAAAGCAGCGCAGGAAAGGAAACTTCCTGAAAATTTTGTGGGGGGAACTTCTTCAAAGAAAAAAAAAAAAAAAAAGAACATTTACATATTAACGTGATTTTGGAAGGTAATTTTACGTTTCTGCTACATTTTCAATCTATGTTAGTTAATCCACATGAGGAAGGTCACCATACTTTAAGGGGGCAGTTGTTGACTGCCTTTTTATGAAAGGAGATAAGTTATAATCAACCATCTAAAACTAAATGGAGGTTTGCTTTGACACTCATTATTCACTAGAAAATATACATGGTTTTACACCGAAGAGGAGTTACGGAGAGAGTTACTCGACCTTCTTTACTTTAGGAGGGATAGATAGCTTCTATTTTTACTCGAAACGTTAACGTTATGAACTAGAAATTTTGACAAAATCCAAGTAATATTTTCACAGGTGTTAGCCCCGTAGAATCGACGCCTCAAATTGATTGATTATTGGGATACATTGGATCCAGCCCAATACTATTTTTATGAATTTGTAATCTGTGCATGTCTTACGGTTTGATGAATGCATTGTAGCAAAAGAGCTTTAAATATTTGATCTTTTTTGTTGCTTGTAAGTTCTTTGGAAGTGGTATCTTTCTTGACTGCTCCTTTTCAATTTATGTAATCTCTAGCTTGACTAATCTTTCTGATATTTCCTCATAGCCGTTGGAGCACCATCAAAGCAGTTTTTAATTCTTTAAAATCTCAATCGAAAGTTTTCCTTCTCTCTACACCATAGCCATTAATTTCGAATTTCCATAACCATCCTGCCCAATCATAGCTGTAATTCCTTTTTTCTGTCATATATCTTTTTCTCTTTGTCTTCGTTTCCGTTCTCTTAAAACCCCAATTGAGAGTAGAGAGAACATACCAATGGAATATTTTGTCAGACAAAAACTTGTTTGCAAACTTGTCTTCATTCATCAATTTTCCTGACCAGTTCAAATTTCTTCCCTCAGAAATCTAAATCTACCCCTTTTTTGTTTCTCATATTGATTCACTTAATTTGGAGACATACTCACATTTTGGAACAATTTCATTCATCCTCCATGACTTCCCCCAAATTTAAGCCTACTTCACCTTGGGAAGATTCTGATTCTCTCTACAAAAACCCTCGGTCGATCTTCCCAAAACTGTTCTCCAGAGAGCTGAGAATGGTCGCACGGTGGAAGAGATGATACAGAATAAAATGATGTGTTTCCCTTTTTAGTTATACGGTGCGTTTCAGGTTTTCCAGGGCATGGGTCGCTGGCATTGCATCCGGGCTACGAGAAGCTGCGTGGTTTGCGAATGAAACCACTTGGGATTCACACGGTGGCGCTTGAATGTTGATATGGGCGCGGGTTTCTGAGTACCGGTCGGATTTCTTGGGTCGTTCGAGTCTTGTGTCGAGCGAGTTGCGGGTGCTTCGGGATATATGCCGATTTTCTTGTTGCTGCTTCTTGGGTTCGAGCTTCAGTTCCATCTTCTTATCGAAAGCGTGATGCTGCTATGGACTGATTTCGTGGAGCATCGTGCAGTTCCGAGTTTGCTTTGCCAATCGTCGAGTTGTGCGAGATCCGCGCAGAGCGGAACTAGGCCGTGCAGCGTGGGTGCACGCGGGTTGTGGGTTTGCCTGCTTGGTGGACCGGACCATGCTTAGGAGCTGGACTGTGGTCTGGGATATGCGGGCTGTATGCGCGGGCTACGTGGGTCACCAACAGGATAAGAGCTTGCTGAGTTCGTCGACTTTCCGCTCTATCTTTCTGGGCTTGGACATGATTTGCGGGGTAGGCTTGCATCTTGGCCTGCCACTAGGCTTATGAAATGTATTCAAATTTTTAATAAAATCTGAACTGCACAACATACCTTAAAAAACATTATATCAATTTAAAATTTAGATGTATACTTTAGTTATTTTGTCACGTCAAAACATTTCTCAACGACCATTGGTTGAGAGGTCCGTAATGAAGTGCGTGAGTTGCATGCACGTGACTTTTCTTCCACCAAGTTGACGTGGATATTTGTGATGACGTGGTTTTATTGAGGCTGATGAGTTTTGCTACGTGTTGATGACAAGGCAATTCTGCTGACGTGGCAGGCATAAAAAAAAACTTCCGATTTTAACAAAGCACAAATGACGCCATACAATGGGGCTCTTGCCTTTTCCACTTCCTTGTTTTTATTGTAATCCTTCGTCTTCTTTTTTCCTCTTGGTTGTTTACTTACACTTTATTTCTATTTATCTTTTGTCACGTTCTCTTAATTTTGCATATGAGGTCAAGTAAAATCGGTTAGCCTGTTAGCATTGTCACTTATTATAGGATTGCAACCACTCAACTCTTTGTGTTGAATTTGGTAGGCTGATCTAGCCCAATTTGGACCCCTTTTGAAACTTAATGAGTCTCTTAAGGTGGTGTTCCCTAATCTTGGACTAAGAGAGAGATTTTGAGTGCAACCGTAAAAAGATAAGAAAAAGAAAAAGGAAAGAAAATAATTTTTTGCACAAACTAAAAGCCTTATACAACAATCCTTCAAATGGTTGATGAAGGTCGATCCATGGTTTGATTAAGTTGACTTTTTGTCACTAGAATTGAAATTGATTGTTCTTTATTGTGAATAATTTTTTTGATTAAATTGATGATTTTAACTTGTCTTTCACTATTAATGCTAAATTCTGTTATTATTGAAATGGTGAATGTTATCCTATTAATGTTATGAAAAACTAAATTTGGTTGTATACCTAAAGATTTATATACTAAAGATCTAAGTGGACTATATGATCGGTCTTGTAATTTTTATCTTCCATATTAAAAGAGTTTTTCACGTAAAAATTTTATTGTATTGATTGTAGCATTTGAATCTTTTATTTGTGATTTAAAATACTTTCATTATTTGTAGTTTAGTACTTCTTCATAGGTTCAGCCAAAGTGAGAAAGTATAAACCTTTTTCCAACAAAATTATCCAATATTTAGACACATCATATTCATCTACATTCTAATATATTATCTAAGTTTTTAGTAAATTTACACTAAATAAATTTTTGGTTCTGAACGGATCAATACAAGCACTAATAAAAGGATAATAACCAACGAAGCATTTAGATGTTTAAGTTAAAGGATTTATACTCAGCAGATCTCCTAGCCGACTGTTTGATTAGTTGCATTAATCTCGTTTGCTACGAAGAAAACATAAATCAAGCACGGCCGTCAATGTAAACAGGAGAGGATTTGATGTCGATCTCTGCCGTACAACTGCGAGTTTTCTCCAATAAAATATATAAACACCAAGGAAAACAGTGGCACAAGTAACATGGATTCACGGAAGTGGTAGGACGAAGTACACCATATCTTTAAACATGAAAACGGAAAGAACAAAAGACAATGGGAAAAGAAAGGAAGGATAGAATATAGGACAAGTACACAGCTGCAATGAAGCACATTTCTTGATCCATCTGTCTTTATGGTTAGTGTTGATGTCGGCAGTAATTACCACTGCAAGGAGGTCCATGCGGGGTCGGTTTGGGGGAGCATTGATACTGTTGGCTGTCTGTTCTGTGTCCACAAGCAGGATTGCCCTTTTTCTCGGTTTTCCCTGTTCCAGTTTTTGGTGGGGGATCAGCAAGAATCCGGCTGACGTAGGGGTTCATGAGGAACTCCAACCCCAGGTCGTCCTCGATGAGGCATTCACCGAGGCGGCCATCGCACAGTAAAGTTGAGTTGCTCTTAACAAGAACACCAAAACCATAACAATTGGCGTTGAGGAGTATCAGCGTCAGAAAGAATGCCAGAGAATACTTACCTCGCTTCGCGTTCGAGGCCTCCATTGCAGAATTCCTTTTCAACTCACCTTACTAACTGACCTTCCACCACACAATTTTTCGTTCGGGTTGTGTTCCTGGAGAGGTGTACTTATAGTGAGTGAAGAAGAGAGTCATGATCAAGGAAGCCCTTAAGTCATCCATTAAGGGCTTCTTTTTCTTTTCAAATAAAATAAAAGTACTAGTAATACATTAAGGGGTTAGTACCATACAAAATTGTTGGGTTGGTATCTACTAATAGGGAACTGATATATTAAAAGTGAGTGTTGTCCTTCATTGAAAGTATGAGGATGAATTCTTGAGTTTATAAGTTATGAGATTTTTTCACTTAATACCTTAATATTTTAGGATGAATCCTTATAATCTAATATGGTATTAGAGCCAGGTTTGAACCTCCGCTTCATAATTCCTACCTTGAAGTTGAGATTCAGTTCACTTGCAATACTTATAGCAACATGTAAATGATAGAGAGTGCTAAAGGTGTGTGTTGTTTCATATTGAAAGCATGAGAATGAACCATTGAGCTTATAAATGATGATGTTTCCTTACCTAATGTTTTAAGATTTTAAGATAGACCTTCATACTCTAATATAATAGCAAATTGTCACTACAAAAGTATTTTATTTGATTTATCAAAGATTAGGTTCCTCAGTCCTCTGTTTACGCTTTGACCAATTATAATAAAAAATGTTATATGTAGACTTGCTTTCTTATATAGCATCAACTTACAATGGTAATTTATTTTTACTATTTGGTTATTTTCACTAAGGATGATTGAAGCCACCTTACCTTTCATTGAACTTCTTCTTATTTGTTCATTAATGTGAGGGAACAACTATTTGAAAGTACGTGTAAAAATAATAAAATTGACATTTTTAAAGTTATATCTTATGGACTCGGTTTGCCCATTTCAAATAAAACAAGTAAGAGTTTGGTTTTAAGAGAAGAGAAGAAAAGAAGAAACTCTGCCGATTTTAAAATGTGGATTCAAGAAAGAGAAGACAAGGTAGTTCAAGAATGAAGATGAAAATAACAAGCAGTCGGAGTTAATCCTTTTCTTTCATATGCTAAGATAATTTGATGTTAAGCTATTAGATTAACTATAATTAGCACGACTATTGTAAACTATGTTCAATTGAAGTTGAACAACATAGGATGCCCATTCCAACTGACTGGAACAATATATTTGATGGAAAACAATAATTTTCTGGCATAGTTGTCATCATATATGTCATATATATGTGGTACCTTTACTTCTTTCCCTAAACTTGTAACTTGTGATAGATGCTATTCCAATTTTTCAAAGAAATGTAACTGTCTTCCTTTAAAATTATGACAACAGAAGACCTAATCCAATTTTAAGTAGCTCGCTTAATGAACAAAAACGAAGAAAAAAAAAATAGCTCGTTCGATTGCTCCCACGCTATCCTTGTTGGAACTATTGGCTTTACACTTTTTCCAGTGACTGAGGTTCGGTCTCTCTCTCTCTCTCTTTCTCTGTGTCTCTCGCCCCCTTTGTCTTCTAACTTCTCTTTTTCTCTTTATTCCTTTTTTTTTTTCTTCTTCTTCGCCAAAAAAGCATTGATTGCATACAGATGAACTGTGCGGACAATATTTCCGGTGGCCCCTCTTTTGTCTTCTAACTTCTCTTTTTCTCTTTGTTCCTTTTTTCTTCTTTCTTCTTCGCCAAAAAAGCAATGATTGCATACGGATGAACTGTGCGGACAATATTTCCGGCGGCCTCTCTTTGGGGGAACGAATAAATGGCACTGAAAAGGTAAAGTAAGTTATCAGTCTTTAAGAATAATCTAAGAAGTCCTTAATTTTTTAAGCAGACATTGAATTAATAAAAGGAGTTTGATTCTATGATGTAAAGTATCTGATTCTATTTTTGGCATATCTTAAGACCTTCTAACAAGGTGTAAGCTTTGATGTTAACACTATTTCCTAACTCTAGCTTGGTTGAGAAAGTCACAATGATGCTTCTAGAATGATATTGCATTTTTGTTTTTGTTTTTTGTTTTTATATGACTAACGTTGTTGTGAGAAGGATGTTACATTTACATCGCTAAATAAATTTCTACATTAAATAAATTTCTTCATTTAGGATTTTCCTCTAATATGCTCCGTCAAATATTCCATGGAAACGAAAATTATGATCGATGTGGACTGTCTACCAACTTTTGGTCATCCAAATAGCTGCCTCTGTGTTGCAGAAAGTCGTGGATCAATAGTCAATATCGGCCATGAACATGTCGTTTGTTGTTTCCAGGGGTCGGTCATTCCATGACATTGCACGATGGAGACTTTGGTCTAAAAATTCTGGTTATGCATTCGGGAGTCTCGACGGATAAGTTGGAAATAATCGAGATGACCTCCCTTTGGTTTTACAGGGACCCAAGCTATATTAAAATTCTTATCTAGGATGGGGTTCGATTACGTTTGAGGCTTGACCTATTAGGATGTACCAACAATACGGTTTGACCTATTAGGATGAACCAACTTTTCTTAGGTCCAAAATAATATAAAAACAAGAAGTAAAAAGAAAGAGTGAAAGAGCGAGAGATGCCAAACAATGTCTACAGAAACCAATAGCATACTGTCGGCAGAAAAGGAAAATATATCTTAGTCTTAATATATCCATAGTTAGAATCTTCGCTTCACTGATTCACCATACTGATTAGGACGTACCAATTTTTCTTAGGTCCAATAACATACAAAAGTAAAAAGAAAGAGAAGGAGAGAGAGAAAGAGGGGTAGGAAAATACCAAACAATGTCTAAAGTAGTCTTGTTTGGTAGGGTTTGATGAAATTAAGAAAGAATAATAAATAACTTGAAAACATTGCCACATAACACATGATATTCAATATGAAAACTCATATATGGTATCCTCTTTTCATGAACAAATGTGACGTGTTGTGATTAATTGTAGCTACTTAATAATAATAATAATAATTATTGAGTAATTATTATCCTCTTTTCAAGAGCAAAGTATTAGGATACGTGTAATTCATGTTTAGGAATTTTAGAAATAGTATTTCAACAAATTTCAATCTTGATGTTATTGCGCCCAAGCTTTTGATCACACCTTCCATTGATCATGATTGGTTCCAAGGGAACATCATGTACGACAAAAGTTTTGCTAACTTGCCGTTGATCTTTTGTCGTGTAGAAGGGGTTTTTTTACCTCATTCCGAAAGAACTAGAAAAATATGTCTCATCTTCTTTTTAAAATATAGCAATATTATAGTTACCAGTCCAAATTTTGGAAAAGCCTTCGGCAATCCTAAGCCCTCCATTCTATATAAATGAGGTACAAGACAGCCTTCATTTACCCTGACCTTATTAGTGGATACGATATGACTGAATTGGGCATGTTAAAAGTAGGTAGCAAACCTCCAAATCCTAAAGAATAATAATGGAAGTAGCCATTTTCCATTCTTATTCTTATGAAATTGATGATTATTCACTTTAATTATGAAAGTAATTGTGATGAATGTAATGAATTTTATTCTCTTTTATTGAAAAAATAAGTAAAATGACATTGTCATATAAAAGAGTTTAACTATTTTTTTCATTGGAATAATAGGCTCTTGACACGAAAACCATCATTTACATATAAGATAATTTTATTACTTTAAGTTTTTTATATTATCTTAGTGTTGCGCGTCTTTTCATGAAGATGGTTTAAAGTGAACTTTAATCTTCACACATAAGAGGATTGCTTTTTGTTTTCGTTTTTTATAAACATAATTACAGCATGATAACTCAATAAATTTTTAAAGCTTTAACGATGCAGGGAGTAATTTGCTTTTCCTCGGAAAATATAATAAGAACGAATCTTTAAATGCGTCAATATCTAGAGCGTTGTAAATTTTTTGAAGAAAAATGATTGTCCATAAGATCTTGACAGCATAAAAGTGGCTTAAGCTTTAAAGGTTCACACGATCCATGCCTTTGGCATCCCTCCTCGTGCAGCACGACTTGCTTGACCTTTTAAGTCTTCGTCTAGGTCTTCCATGAATAATGTTAAGGGTGCTTAAATATTTATAAGTGGGTCATATTTCTTTATCTTTCTTCCTCATAATCTCCACTTTATAAGAGCTCTGTTACGATAACAATTAAGTAGGCCACATTTCTTTACCCTCTTTTCCTCTTGATCTTTTGCATATAATAACAGTGGTAGGACAATTATTGATCCTACAGAGTACGTAGTGGAGCCACACACCTGTACTGGGCAGCTATCTACTTACTCTTATTGATATCATCATACGGAAGATAAGACTACAAGAAAAGAAAAAAGAGATGTTGTTGCCTCCTGTACATTTATCTCATTATTGATCACTAATTTTATTAGTTTGTTACGCATCTTTATGATCCTCAGCATTTAAGTATAATTGGACTTTTTCAGTGAAAGTGAGTCTTCTATACCAACTTTAGTCCAACATGCGGATCACTTTCCTTTTTCTCTCTCTCCCTTTTTCTTTAACTCTTGTTTTTCTCTTTATTCCTCGCCCAAGAAGCACTCCTTGCTGATAGATGAACTATTCACCCAGTATTTCCGGTGGCAATAAAACCAAAAAGATATTGCAATCTTTTAAAATGAAATGGTAAAGACGGTTATTAGTCAGAGTTCATTCACTCACTGTAAAGCTGAGTTACCGCTTTTCACTACTAAACTCAAGACAGTTGTCTAACTTCAATGGGTGACTTGCTTCATCTGAGCCTAATTTCTTGCATAAAACAGACGGAAAGAGGCTCCAATAGTTAGGCATATCACCCACCAGTGTCTTAGTACTGATTGATTCGTTGCTTCCGAGAAGCAATGAACACACTAAAAGAATATCTTGTAATAAACTTTATTTTCTTATATCGAAAAGCTAAACAAGATGATTTTGCTAGATAAAGAAATTAGTTATTCTTCCCAATTAAAATTAACCTTTTTGGATGAAACTTAGATCTGTGACATTCTAGCTAATTTGTTCGTTTGCCCTATTGAGCAAATTGTGAGTTTCTTCGTTGAATGTTTATTGGAAAAAGGAATGACGGACACGTGTTCTGTTGAAAGTTCAAAGAAATAGAATTGGAATTAGTTACCTTTTAAAAGGTTTCAAATAGTCACGATTCTTGCTTAGGATTCAAGGGTAATAAATATGTTCTTCTCTTTTTCACTTTTTATTTCATTACAATACATGCAAAAAAAGACTATCTTCGGGAATGTAAAGCTGGAATAACTTTGGAGATGGGCAAGAAAATAACTCATCTGTCGTCTCTTTTACCCCAGGACTCTCGTGTTAATCACAAAAGTGATAAAGGCAAGTGAAAACCCGGAGGATGACATTCTTTTTCTTGTTTAATTATTGGCCAATTGTCTTAAGTAGTAACACTTGAAGTTCCACGTTGAATTGTAGCTTACTTGTTCTCATATTTTAATCCAATGTTTTTGACATAATTATACCCTCAGAAGAAACCATTTTGTGAATTATAATTTTCAGAGAGTTTGTTCAATAACTACCATTCTGAACCCATTGGCAATAGCTCGACAAAGCAACTCATCGTGAGGGCATGCACGTAAAATTAATAATCTTTGGAGATGGCGGACAAAATAGTCCCTCTGCTCCATTTTGATTCTCATATCAATCTCGAAAATGGGATGCAAGACAAGCGTGGCATGCCAAGGGTCAAGCCTAATTTTTTTTCCTTCGTCTAGTCTTCATCCTTTTTTCCTATCACTTAAGTTGATTCCGTCTATTTTCTATCATCTTTGCTTGGCCAATCAGTCAGTCCAGGGAACCACAACATTCAACAATCGGATGGCGACCAGGACTGCATGATTCATGCTTGACAAGCTTTTAAATCTTGCATATGTCATCGAGTAAAATTCACATATCATATACTCCGACTTTGTTTCCCTCAACTTTGCTCTTGGGCAAGTTTTTTAAGCTTTGTCGTGTTAAGGAAATTGAAGTAGACGGCAGAACAGTCGCAACCATTAAACTTTTTGTGCTGACCGAAGATTTCCACATTCTTTCTAGGTTTTTCAGGAGAATTAATGCCTGAATTTTGTCACTTTAGAGAGCTTTCTCTTATATATATATATATAGATTTATTTACCTTAATCAGTAATTTAATGAGAACTTGACAAAGAAGTCTCCAAATTATCATTGTGAAATTACAAATTCTGCTATGAAAAATGGTGCCATCCTAAAAAAAAGAAAGGAAGAGAAGTGACCTAAAATATACAAAGAAGTATTTTGAGGGACGAAGTTAATCCTAGGCCCCTCCATTTGATATAAAAGAGGTATAAGACCGTCTTCATTTTCCATGACCTCATCAATGGGTAGTTTTTGAACGGATTGCGCTTGTTAAAAATAGGTAGCGAGCCTCCAAACCCTCCAATCATGAAGATGATCTAAAGCGAACGTCAATCTTCACACACAAGACGATTTGTCTTTGTTTTCATTTTTTTAAAAACATAATTACAGCCTCCCAATAGTAACGTGTTAACTCAATAAATTTTTAACGCTTTGACGATGCAGAGAGTAATTTGTTTTTCCACAGAAAACCTAATAAGAACGAATATTTAAATGCGTTAATATCTAAAGAAATTTTATCTTTTTTACGAAAAATGATTGTACATAAGATGTTGACAGCATGAAGTGACTTAAGCTCTACAGGTTCACATGATCCACGCCTTTGTCATCCTCCTCGCACAGCAAGATTTGCTTGACCATATAAGTCTTCTGTCAGGTCTTCCGTCAACAATGTCAAAGGTACTTAAATATTTATAAGTGGGTCATATTTCTTTATCTCTTCCTCATAACCTTTACTTTATAAAAGCTCTTGTAAGCCACATTTCTTCACCCCCTCTTGCTCTTTAGTACAAAATAACAGTGGTAGGACAATTATTGGTCCAAGGGAGTACGTGGGGGAGCCTCACACCTTTACTGGGCAGCTACCTACTTGGCCTTATTGACATCGTCATAAAAAAAGTAAGACAACAAGAGGAGACCAAGGAAATGTTGTTGCCTCGTTTTCTATGACTACTGTTGTTTGACAGGGATGGTGCCTTTATCTCATTGATCACTAATTTTATTAGTTTGTTAGGAATTATAGATAAAACTGAATTCAAACTGTAACGTTATAGACCAAGGAAATGTTAGCTCCAAACTGTAACGTTCGCCAACGGTTTTGAATTGTTTTATAGCCTACGTTTACGTATCTTGATGATCCAAACTGTTATGTTTTTGAACGGTTTTTGTTTGGTTTGTTTGATCCGAATAATGGTTTTGGTTGGTTTTCTCGTCTTCGTTGACGGATCCACTTTAACATGGTCTTGTTCCGAGACTCCCCGATAATTAGTGAAGTGTCTCGGGCTTAGGAACTTGAGCCTGCTTTATTGAAGATTTGCTAATCTGGCTTCGAAAACAGTGCTAAAGCTTCGGAAGTGATCCGATGGGCTAAGGTTGAATATCGCTTGCAATCCCAAAGTATGTTTCTGTAGAACTCCAGAGCTGTGTCATGATAAGGCATCTGATCAGGCTTTGTTTGGACTCCTAGCGAGAAGTTGAACAATATTATCTGCATACTTATCTTTTACCTTTTGTTGCTCATTCATTTTCAGGCCTATCTAGTGCCTGCTGTTATAGAAATTATACTGGACGTCTTTATAAGAATGAAGATATAGAAGGATTTTGCGCTTTATAAGGCTATCTGTGTAGGCTGAGAGTGAGATAGAATTGAGGATATAAGGATTCGACCAAACCTAAAACTGGTTCAAAACCAAATGAATCAATTCTAAAACAAGAAAACTACTTAAATTTTATTTAATGTAGATGATCATTTGAAGATATTCCTTCACTGCCATTCTTACAAGGGCATAAGAAGCGTTACAATAGTGCGTTTGAGATATACCAGTCCAAATTAAAGGAGAAAACTGAAGTAACGTAGCCTTGGCCCAATCCGAAAGTAGAAAGCTGAAAGGTTTTTCATTTTCACGTTACACCACACTAAATGAAGTTCAACTATTAGGATTTTCTGCTATGTGCTCCGTCAACTATTCTAAGGAAACAAACATCATGATCCATGGGAGCGTCTACCAACTTTTGGTCATACAAATAACTGCCTCTGTGTTGCAGTAAGTCGTGGGTCAATAGTCAATGTCGGCCATAAACATGCCCTTTGTTCTTTTCAGGGGCCGGCTATTCCATGACACTCGTGTCGAAAAATTCTGGCTATGCAGCCGGGAGTCTCGACGGATAACTCCGCAATAATCGAGATGACCTCCCTTTGGTTTTCCAGGGACCCAAGCTATGTTAAAATTCTTATCTACAATGGGGCTCAAAGCCATTATTTTCCAAAGTATTGGGATCATGTGACACCCTTGAGGGTATAGGGTTTCACACTCTATTCCAACTACTTTATTTGTTGGGCATCTCACTTGGAATGCTTTACAAGAGTAGACAAGAGTAGATATATATTCATTTCTATATCACAAAAGGAGACAAAAATGATAAGGTGGTACTCAACTTTAAGACCTAAGGTTACCTTTGAATGTCAGTCTAGATTGGAGTTAGTAGGTTCCGTCCGTTCTTTCCTTCACATCCATGCAAATAGAAACTATAGTTTTACGATAAATGAATTTTCAAATTATTTCTTTGTCTTTTGGTTTAGGCTTTAAATAGAAATTATTAGATGTTATTAGATATTATTCTTGAATTTGTAGCCAGTTTAGCTAGAAACGTTATAAGGATATTCAACCCAATTAATAAAAGATGTAAAGAGGTTTGATCATGTGACCTATTTTCCAAGTCGTTCTCAAGTCAATTGTATGTCTTCTTGCTTTTTCCATCTTTTTTAGCAAAAATATAGTTTTTTTCACCCTTCAAGGGTGACTTTTGCTTTTGACACCACAAACATTGCACATTCTAATAATTGTTTTTTATTTTTATTTTATGAATATGTGATTTATTCATCAAAGAACAAAAGAATACAAAAACTTAAGGACATACTTTAGCATTACAATTTATCTAAGAGAAAATAAAATTTGAAATTATCTAGATATGACACAATAAAACATTCGCTTAAAAGAGTTTAATGTTCCTAAATAGAAATGCTCTTTTACAAACTACTTTTCAGATTCTAGCCAATAGAATTGGTATATCAACAGTCTCATTTTGAAAACGTCTACAATTACGTTCAAACTATATATAATAGAGACATGCTAAGAAAGAAAGTTTAAGAAGCTTTGTAGCTAAATCATTTTCCTTAGTTACTTTAATAATTTATTGCAGTTTAAAATTTCAATCATCGATGTCCTTACAAATGCCTTATTGTATTAGGATACTTCTTCGAATTTGACTAGTTCAAGTATACTTAAAAAACAAGTGTGACCTACTTTCATATTGAGAGTCACAAAAATTACATAACATATTAATCGATGGGAGCCATCGAGAAATCAATTTTACTATAGAAAGTTTGTCCCTACATATGAGCCAACCAATGAAGTTATGTTTATTGATTTCTCTTGATCATATCAAATTATACCATTCAATGTTAGTATTCACTTGGCGCAATTCCTTATATGTTTCTTTACAACAATAAGAAGATTTGAAAAGTATAGAGGTGAGAATTTGTTATAACTTTAAAAGACTTCTCCAACTTCGTATTATATTTCCTTTGATGTCAAGATACATAATTGAAATTCTCCCACATTTAATTATGAATATATTTACTTCATAAAGTTGAACTTGGACAAGTAATGAGATTCTAGAGTGACCGCCCCAACAAAACCTTATTCCACACTTTAAGGTCTAGTAGTTTAAGTCTTTCTTCATTTTTAGATGAATAAACAACTTGCCAAACAACCTTATGAGTTTTATGGTCTTCCGAATTTTCTACCTATAGAAAGTGTTTAATTTTCTTCTCAATCTCATAAATGGTCTGTTTTGGGAGAAGGAATATTTGCATCCTAAAAGTATAGATAGAAGTAAGAACTGATTTTACCAATTGTAACCGTCCAGCATAGCTTAGATGTCTCATTCCCCATTTATAAATTCTTGTCATGATTTTCTCTGTCAAAACCTTACAATCAGTGTAAGTAAGCCTTTTTGTGAAAACAGGAACACCAAGATACCTAATAGGAAGTTTTCCTTTGAAGAATGGAGTGTGGTCTAGTATCAAAAGTTTTTCTTGTTCAATGACCCCTAAAAAAAAAAAAAAAATCTAACATTTGCTAGGATTAAAATGTAAACTTGTAAATGTTGCAAAGTCCTCCAAAGCATTAGTGAGACACAAGACTGAATTAATATCCCCATATGCAAATAAAAATAAGTTATCAGCAAAGCAAAGGTAAGTGATTTTCTCTTTCTTGCAACATTAATGATATTTGAAAGTAGAAGTAGAAACTTTCTCAATAATTATCCTATTAAGAATCTCCATGTCATTCTAATAATTATTTTAATTGAATAAACAAAAATTAAACCTCAAATTTAAGTATTATACGTGCCATGAGTGTCATCGCTGATGCATAATGATGTGATGCTTGCATATCTTTACAATGATGCATCCAATATATTTGCTTTAACATCACCTTCGTATTACTTTGTGGGACTTTATGGGAGACCTGGATAAGCTCCAATAATGTAGTATCACGCATTCATCATGAGAAAAGCACAAGAACCTAATACAAACCAAGAATGGTTTCTAGGAAAGATTTCTAAAGGCACACACATGAGGTCCTACCCTTTTAGCTCAAAGGTTTTCCACTCTATTCTAACCACCTTTTGCACCCAAACTCCAGACACTTGTCTTACTTCAACAGGTAATTTGCTTCAATAGACTTTAAGCATAAAAGAGTCAAAAGAGGTTCCGATAGCTAAGCAGGTAACCTACTCGTGGGTGAATACTGATTCATTCGTTTCGTTCATCACCCGTGAAGTAACAAACACACGAAAAGAATATCTAGCCAGTGCCATATAGAGCAAATTGCGAGTTTATCCCCAACAATTGGGAGTCATAGTCTATAATATGAAAAGGACAAATGTAACAAATAAACACAAGACAAGCCGATTATAGTTTCGCAAAGCAAAATAGACCAATGTAACAGATAAAAAAGTACAATAACAAATTTGAAAGATTTAAACAATTGGAGCTCGGAGCCTAGAAGTCACCGAACGTGTTATAGGACGTTGAAGTGGCGATCATCAAGTAGGAGTAGAACTTCTTCCTCGAACGGCAAAGCGCGGTTCTAGCAAGAACATGGATAAACAAGCCTTGTTGGGAAGGAGACAGCACCTCAAGAGCAATTTACTGATTCAAAATATGACTGATCTATTACACTTTCGCTAGCAGCATATAAGCGTGCTTGAGGTACAATTGACTGCTTAACCCTACCGTACGCAATACGAAGGTGCATAGTCTTTAAGCAAAAAGTCCTACCTGTATCCCTAATGCAGATGGCAGACTAGACCTTACAGCGAAACTACAGAAGACCCACCAGTGCTGTGTCGACAGTCCCCTTCTCAAAAGAGTGTCTTGGTGTTCAACAAAAGTACCGACCATATTGCTATCCGCGACGGGTGAGACTTCGGAATACACCCCTTGCTGACATGTCATCTTGTGGGCGTAACACTAAAATATGTCACCAGTCTTTTGTGCTTGTTACTATCTAAAATACATTTTCTTTATGATAAATTATATGAGGTTAGAAGCCTTGATTTGAGGAATCTTATTGATTAAGATCAGAAATTTGTATTCATAATGACTAGGAAGTTTTTTTTGCAACCTATGTTTTATTTATTTTAGGACCTCTTAATCTTCTTAAGATAGGGAGTTCCAACTTATATGAAAACACTGAAAGTAGATACTTTTATTGTCCTTTTATTTGTGGATTCAAATAATATTTCAAGTAGATTGTAATAATAGTTTTGGTGAATTCAGGATTCTTTGAAGTCATTATGTATTTATATCACTACTCTTTCCACTGTATTACAAGGTCAGAAGATTTACCATCTACATTGCTCACGAGAAAAAGGAATCTTAAGTCCAGGGTTTAGAAGGCTAAAACAAAGGATTGTGAAGATTCACAATGGACTTGCTAAATTGAGACTCGCTGGCAATTACAATCAGTGCACCCAAAAGCCTTCCTCCCCGTCACCATGATGTTCTGATTTATCGAAATCAACTTGCCAAAAAGAGAAAATGTTGAATATGACACTCACAGTGATTGACCATGATAATGAAACTCAAAATCTGGCATATAAGAAAGAGCACCTCGAAGTGTGTTTCAATCCCAGTGTGATGGATCCTATTGTTCCTTGTGGAGTTCTTGCATTACTAATGGATCCTGTTCTTGGTTTGTTTTACCGCGCATCTTCATGATTGAGGGGCTGCTCCAAGTTTGAGCCTTGGGGTTTTATCATGGCCTAGCCTGTTGCCGTGGTTCGTCCCCTTCGACATGGTCTACGTCCTTGACTCATCGGGTGATGAGATTCGGGTTACCTAGCCAACCCAAGAAAACCTGAAGTATCTTAGCCTTGGCCCAATCCAGAGTAGAGAGATGAAGATCCAAAGGTGAGCGCCGAGACTGCTTATAAGTCAAGCTTCTGCAGGATAGCTTTAGCCCGTTCGCAGCCACAAGGACAACCATTTTTTCGTTAGACACTATCAGTAAAACTACAAATTGAAGTTAACCATGACAAGAAAAGTGTAGATTGTCTTATGTTATTTAAATCTTAACAAACAAGGGAAATTCCTAACACAAATTGTTTTAGTTGAGATGTTGGCGTTATGCAGGGTCTTGAACTTCATCGTTTCACGTGATCCATGCCTTTCTCCGTCCGTAACAGTGTGCTTTGTTTCTTCCTTTAGGTCTCCCACTAGTGATGTCAAGTCAACTTTATTATGTACAAGTGGGTCACATTCTTGACTCCTTTGGCTATACTTGCATTGTCCTTTATGTCCGCCAGAGTCTGAAGTTTGTAAAAGAGGTGGGTCGTAGGTCTTTACTCTCTTTTCCCCGTAAATCTTCGCTTTATAAAAGAGGTGGCAGGACAATAATTTCACGGATCACATTTCTTCACTCTTTTTTCCCCTTTCTATCTTTACTATATAAAAGGCTGATTTAGGACAATAATTTAGTGGGTCACACTTCTTTACTCTTTTTTTTTTTTAAATGTAAGTTTGTATTAATAAAAGGTAATATACAAAAGCATAAGGATATAATCCAATATTATAAGAATTATGAAACTACAAGAAGATAGAAATTAAAAAAAAAGTCTTCAAATTTCACTCAAAATGATATTTTAATGTAAGGATTTAATATTTTGAAATAAAGAAGTTCTCCTTCGTACAATTTTCATTACTTTAGCCAATAGAATTGAAGTGTCAATTGTTTTGTTTTGAAATTGTCTTTTATTTCATTTTACTCAAATATAATAAATGCAAGCTAAAAAAAAAATCTTAAGAAACTTTGTAGTCAAATCATTTTTTTAGTTGCTTTAATCATCAATTACAATTTTTCATTCCATCCTCCAATATAATGTAAAATTCCTTTTTGAGCAAGGACAATCTTCCAAACCATCATTGTTCATGAACATTAAAAAAAAAGGATGACTTATTTTCAACTTGGAATTGACAAAAATCACAATATAAGTTAACCGAAAAGAGTCATTATACTATTCCTTCTACTGTAGAAAGTTGGTATTAACGAAATAGTTATCCAATAAAATTATGTTTGCTGATGCCACCAATCCAAATTAAATTATACCAATTTACTTTTTCATTAATTGATCGAAAGTCTTGATAAGTTTTTTTGCAACAATAAATAGATCTATAAAGAAATGAGGTAAGTGTGGACTTTAGTTTAAGAAGATTTCTCCAACTCCATGTTATGGAATCTTTTATATCAAGTTACATTATTAAAGTTGTTTTACATTTTGCATTGTAGATTCACTTACTTCATAACAAAACATTTGAAAGATTGATGAGATTTCAAAATATACATCCAAAAGAGATTTTATTCCAAAGTTTAAGATTTAATAACCCCAATCCCCCTTCTTTCTTTGATGAGCAAGCTATTTGTCAAACTATTTTGTGGGAGCGTTATGTATTTGTACTACTTGCCTATAGGAAATTCCTAATATTTTTTCAATCTCATAAATTGTTTACTTCAGGAGTAAGAAAATTTGCATCCAAAATGTATATGTGAAAATTAGGACTAATTTTGCTCATTGTAACCTTCTTGCATAGTTAAGATGTTTCATTCTCCAACTTTCTATTCTTCTAAATATTTTATTTGTCAGACTGTTGTAATCAGGATGAGTAAGTCTTTTCATAATCAAAAGAACTCCAAAATACTGAATATAAAGTGTACCCGTATGAAAAGGTGAGGGATCTAGAATGAGAAGTTGCTCTTATTTTAATAACTTTAAGAAGAATTTTTGGCAATTACTTAGGTTGTAATGTAGACTTGTGAGTTCAATAAATTCCTTCAAAACTTCTATAGGACAAAGAAATGAAGCTATATCACCATGAGAGAAAAAGAACAAATCTTCAACAAAACACAAATGAGTGATTTTTCTAGGTTTGCATTGCTAATAGAACTTAAAAGTCGATGTGGAGGTCTTTGTAATACTAATTATGTTAAGTATCTTCATAACTGATACAAATAAATATGGGGATAATAGGTCCTCTTGTCTCAGTCTGTTGGTACCATTAAGGTAATCTATATGCCCTAAGTTTTACTAAAAATCTTGTTGTAGTAGTGCACTCACCTATGAGATCAACCAAATTCTAGGGAGTATTGATATCTTTTAAGACCCCTAATACCACTTTCCACTTAACCATATCATATGCTTTAATGAGATTAATTTTTATGACCACACACTTATCTTTATTGCCTTTGTGATAATTGTGAAATAGTTATTGGTAAAGCATAATATTCTTTGAAATTTGATGCCCTTTTATTGAAGCAATTTGGTTTTGGCTTATCATTTTGGGGAGAATAACACTTAGCTTTTCAACTAACATTTTGGAAATAATTTTGTAGAGAACACTACAACATGCAATTGGTCTGTTAACTTTAGTGCAAATAGAATTAGGAACCTTAGGGATTATAGATAACAATGTAGAGTTTATAACCTTAAACAACTTTATAGAGGAGAAAAACTATAGTACAACATCTTCAATATCTCTTCCAATGATAGGCTAAGCTTTCGTATAACATAAGGTATTATATCCATTTGGTTTAGGTGCTTTAAAGTTATAAATTTTCCAAAGAGCTTTAATAACATCTGAACACTGAAAACTTATTGGATTAAGAAGTGCATTTACATCATCATGGAACAAAGATGTGTACCTCTCAAAGTCAGTTAAGATACTTCTATCGTTATTAATGATAGACTTATAATATGAAATAATAGCCATTTTCAAGTCCTTATTACCAAACTTAACTAGATATAGAGAATGATTTGATGCACCGAGGAGCAAAAAATCAATAATAAATTTTTCAAATTTGATTTTCCATTGGTAAGGGCTCTATTAATTTTATTAGCTTTAAGACCAATACCCGAACTTTTCTTTACTCCTTTTTCTTCATTACCCTTACTTTATAAAGCATGATGTAGGACAATAATTGAGTCCATTGGCATAAAATGTAGGAAATTTGCGGTCTTGGTAAAAAGGTTGCGAAGTTCTACACCTGGAGTTGCGCAAATGTTCCCGTTGGTTTATTTGGAGAGAGCAGCTCTTGGCTTTGTCGGTTAAACAAAAATCAGAAAGAAAAGGAAACAAAATATAGCAACGCCTTTTTTTATTTTTATTTTTTATTATCTTCTATAAACATTGTTTTCACCACAAGGATGTTAAAGAGTCCAACAATAGTACCTTCCTTCAATGGTGGTTTGATATAACTTGTTTCATGCTTTACGGTAGAAAAATGCTAGCCGTGCAACTCATCTCCGTAACATTGCCTCATGTTTAAAAAGCTTTTACTGTAGTATTAGTAAATTTAAGTAACATATTAGGTGAGAAGATTTAAAGGTGCTTACATTAGTTAGTTCTTGAACAGACCAAAAATACTAAAAAAAAAAGAAAGAATAATTCACACATAACATTAAATACGATTTAAAAATATGGTGACATATAATTTTTGTTTACTTCTCTCGACCTTTTGTTACATTGAAAAAAAGAGACAAGTGTGTAATTTTATTTGTTGCCAAAAAAGGAGCAATTATTGACTGGTATATAATCAAACTTCTCTTTATTTTCTACGTTTACTTTTTCCAAGCAAATCACACCTTCATACAAGAAGTACCACACACTTCTATTGCTCAGGAAAATAGCTAAAGAAAGAGTTGCAACACACTCTGCTACCCCACCCTTTGGAAAATCACGTAAAAAAGCTAAGCTTTAGAGTTCATGGTATGCTTGAACACATCTTCCACCACGGTATCAGAATCAAGACTTGAGGAGGTCAACCGAATATTAGTCGTGCCAAACACGGTCCCACTATCCGTTTCCAACCCATGTTCATTGTGAATATTATTGTTTCGAAAAACACCAATGGTACCGGTGACAGGGAATGATATTACCTCTGGGTTGTTGGGTATTGATATGGGATGGAAGAGGAACAAAGATATGAAAGAAAATTGGGAAAATGAGGAGGTAAGGTTGGTTGAGGCAAAACGTCGAACACGTAGTGGGCAGAAAGTTGAACACTGAAAAAACAGCTTTAATGGAAAAACGAAATTGTTCCTTTTATACAACCAAGCAAGATTACAAGGGACACAACAAAGGAGATTCAAGAGAGTTGCAATCTCTTGAATACACAAGGACAAACTAACTCATACAACAATACTTTGAGGGAAAAAGAAAGGACTCACGGTTTAGACAAAAAAGGAAGAACTTGGAACTGCCGTTCCTGGAGAACTCTTGCTGGAGGACTCCGTTTACTCTCTTGCTTGACTGTTTTCTCTCTCTACCGTGCTGCTCCTCTATGTGCTCCATGGTATTTATAGCTTCATAAGGTCGGTGCTTCCTCGTCCTTCAGCAAATACGGACTTCAAGCTTGTGGTTTGGAGAAAGCTTGGTGTCAGAGATCTTTTTTTGGTGTCAGAAGATAATTTTCCGGTGAAGAAGAAGCCTCTAGTGTTTTCCGGTCTATTCTGTACATTTCCGTCATCGGGAGAGTGAGAAGGGAGAAGATGATGAATAGCATTTGTGGGCCATTTACCTTTTGGGCTTTTCCTTCTTATTTGGGCTGAGCAAGTTTAAACCCAACATGGGTAGCTATATTGGCCACTGGCTTTGATTTTCTCCATCTGGTCGTCGGCATGTTCCTGCAGCTCCAATGCAAATTCCAGCTTTGCCTTCACATCATTCATCGTTGGCCGCTGCATCCCCTGATCACGCACACAACTCTCCGCGACCTCTATGTATACCTTGAAACATTCCGGAGCCATGTTGCCCTTCAGATAAGGATCAATTATTTCACCAATGCCCTTTCGCAATGCACTCCCGGGCCCAGTTGGCCAAGTTCCACTGGGGGGTCTCAAGTTTTTGATCCAGTGCTTTTCGGGCACATAATACTTCCAACAGCACCACGCCAAATGAGTACACGTCAGATTTTGCCGTTAATTGCCGATGCCTTGCATAATCAGGATCTAAATATCCAAAAGTACCCTTTACCGAGGTACTTACGGCTGTATTTTCTTGGCCCGTTTTAGATAACCCGAAATCCGAAACCTTGGCAACCCATTTGTCATCCAACAGAGTATTTGTGGTCTTCACGTCACGGTGAATGATGGGCTGCTTGACACCTGTGTGCAGGTACTTCAAACCACGCGCTGCTCCAACGCAAATCTGAAGCCTCTGTTTCCAGGAAAGGGGATGGTTGTGGGTGCCGTAGAGGTGATGACAGAGAGTTCCATTGGCCATGAAGTCGTAGACGAGGATCATCTCACCCCCATCGTTACAGTATCCGATGAGTGAAACGAGATGAACGTGGCAAAGCTGAGAGAGCATCTCGATCTCCGTCCAGAACTCACGGAAACCTTGTTTTGATTCCCGCTTCAAGCGCTTGATCGCCACGATCATTGTACCCTTGTCAACAAGACCCTTATACACTTTGCCAAAGCCACCCACACCTATAACTAATTCCTCCTTGAAGTTCTCGGTTGCTCTTTTGATTTCCTCCAGCGTGAAGTGGCGACATAGTTCTACGGGTAGTGAGGAGGCTCCTGTCTTTGTTGACTTTCCGTTGTCAAGCTTGGGCCAGCACCAGCACCTTGATATTGGATGGTAAGAAGCATTGCGCTTTGTCTCCCGTCGTCTCCAAATAACCATGCCACATGCTAGAGTGAGCACAACCAGGATTCCCACATCACTTCCAACCCCAATGATTATTGTTTTCTTTGTCTTGGATTCGTTAGCTGTTGAAGCAGGCCTTTGAGCCTGCGGTGCAGAGGGCAAGGGTCCGACAACGGCAAGGTTGTTACGTGAGTCACTCACTTTGAACACCTCCATACCATTTAGAATGGCATCGTAGACCAAAAGAGAAACTCCAGTGGGGTGTAGAGCAATGGCGAGATCATTCTTGTTTTGGATCCTTACAACGAAGTCTTTGAACACAGGCGTGTCCTTCGTTTCGCTCCACCGAAGTACATCAGCCGAGCCGTCAGCAATCTTGTTGTCTATGTAGATGATGAATGGCCTTTCGCCGACACTGGTTATTTCGGGCTGTATTTCGTAGAAATGGAGCTTCACCAGATAATCAAATCCAGAATCAACGGGTATTCGCCACGTCAAATTATAAATCAAGTTCTTTGTCCGATTTGGTCCCATTGACACTGCGGACCTATAGATATCATCAGGTGCTGTGTAATTTGGTATTTTCGAGTATATAAGCTTCAAATTTGACTCACGAGGGATTACGCCACCCGCGAAATTATATTGGCTGTCCTGGGACCATTCTCTAAACATACCAGCATCCTGCATCGGCGCAATGGGGCCTCCGCCCATGTTTAAGCGAACAACCTTCTCAAGTGCGATGTTGTTGTCAATGGAGAACTGATAAACCTGGCCAACGTAAGGGACATCCTGCCCATAGGAGAGGTCGTGTGGCATGGAGACAATCTCAATTCGGTTCACAAAAGCATGGAGTTTACGACAATTACTTGGAAAAGGGATAAATGTTACATTCAATGTTTTCTCTTCCCCAACGGTGATACAAAACTCTTTAGAAACCCTCCTTCCGTCCGATGACTTGGCAAGCGAAGCACTGAAGTTACTAAGTAAGGTGAACGAACCCGCTTTGACGGTGAAAAAGTCCGTTGAGTTTTCAAAACCCGGGTAATAAGCGTTGTGGAAGTGCAAGCGCATGAACTTTGGTCCAGGGGTGGTAACACGAAACTCGTACGTGAATTGGGAGGAAGATATACGGGCAGTCTGGTAGGGGACAGCGTCAACGTTGCCTTGTAGTTGGGCTATAGATGTACTCGATTTATGACTGGGTTCTTCAGTGGGAGCAGATTCGGAGTTGATATCTCCGATCCACACGCGCTGATCGCCCGCAGTTGATTGGCCAGAAGCGCCGCAGTTGAGGGTAATATCATCAACAGCGATGTAAGGAGGTGTGGAAGCGGTTGAACTATGAGAAAGAAGGAGGAGGAGAAAGAAGAAGAAGAAGAAGAAGAAGAAGAAGAAGAAGAAGAAGAAGAAGAAGGTGAGCACTGAAAGGTTCCTCATGGGAGCGAGAAATGGAGGACTGTAACAAACGAAGAAAACCAGAGAACAGTAAAAGCTCCTTATTCCAACTACATAAAGTAATGTGAAAGTGGTATTCAATTATTAGGTCATCCTCTGGGGTCCCATTGTACTTTCGATAGAAGTAACAGAAGAGTCTTAGGTCGTCCTCCATGGGATGTCGGTAGTAAGGATCGCATTTACGTAATTACTTGTTTACAGATTTGGATGACCAAAGAAACCTTAAAAATTTCGGTAAACAAACTAAATCAAACGAATAAATATGCAATGAATAGCTTAAGAGATAATAAAATTCTTAGAATATTTCATGTAACTAAAGAGATTGTGGTGTTTCAAACAGAAGATAACTATAGTTAAGAAAAATATGTAAATAAAAAAATCTCATTCGAGACATTTATTAATGACCCAAATCTTTGTATCCAAAGAAAAAAAGTCTAAACATGATAAAAAAATCCAGTTATCATTTTCAAACTGCATTATCTTTTCATCTAATCAGGGTAAGAAATTATATTAAGGAATATGATTCCTATAGTTTAAATGTTCTAATAGATACTGGAGCTATAATATGTAACTGCCGATAGAATGTTCTACCCGCAGAAAAATGGATGCTTATGAAAAGCCTCATTATAGTAAAAGTTAAAAGTAAATTCATAGTACTAAATGTAACAGAATTTGAATTATGCATATTGACATCAAAGGAAATATAATATTGGGAAAGTCTTCTCAAGTTATGAAAGATTCTTACATTTATGCTCTCACAATCTTATTACTATTATAAAGAGACATATAAGAAATTGCACTAATTTAATATTGAGGTTGAATGGCATAACTTGATATGGTCAGACGCAATCAATAAACATAACTTTATTGGATGACTCATATATAATGACAAACTTCCTACATTAGAAGTGATATTTTGATAGCTTTTCTCAATTGACTTGTATTATAATTTTTGTGATTTTCAATTTAAAAGAAGGTCATATATGTTTTTTCAATGAAATTGGATTAGACAAATTTAGTGAAATGTTCTTGTATAACAATACATTTGTAAGAACACCAATTATTGGAACTGTGAATTACAATGAATGATTAAGGCAACTAAGGGAAAAAATTTGGCTATGTACCTTCAAACTTTTTTCATTAGTTTGTATTTACTGTATATGGTCTGAATGAAATTAAACATTTCCAAAATAAGATTATTAAACTACAACTTTATTGATTAGAATTAAAAGAGTATCTCTACTTAAGAATATTAAACTCTTTTAGGCAAATGTCTTATTATATCATAGTTAAAAGATTCCAAGTATGCCCCTAAACTTTTGTACTGAATAAATTGTAATATTCGAGTATGCCTCTAAACTTTTGTATTAAATAAATTCACATATTCATCCAAGAAAAAAGTAAAAAAAAAAAATTCTTATTCTTAAAATACTTTATTTTCCATATATGCATATAGATTTTCTGCTAGGAAATAATTTTCTTGATAATCATTTTCCTTTGGAAGAACGTTATACGCATATTATAGTTACTTGAAAAAAAAGAGCATTTTTTTTCCCCTTTGTTACAACATCAAAAGTATAAGTGCACATATGATTTTGCAAACCAAGTGTAGTGATCATACACAAATCATTAAATTTATAAAATTATTGAATACTTTAGTGAACATCCCTTGAAACAATGATAGAGAAAACGTCAATATTGTCGTCCAAAACATGGTTTCACAACAACTAGAAATGAAACAATTTAAAGAAATAATAGAGAGATAATGATAAACTTTTGAAAAGTTCCGATGAATTTTAAACATGCCTTAATTACAAGAATTTCTAAGTTGGAAGATTCTTAAAGCTTTGATCCAATTACACAGAAGACTAAACAAATTTATACGAAGGGGATTTTCAGGCGGAAGGGAAAGGAGAACTTAACGACAAGTAAGGCTGAGTTTCGATCTGCTAATCAGATTAATCTATTCTTTTAACAACAAAGTATAGTTAGACTTGGATACTTGTACAAATATGACATGATAAAGTGAGATTTTGTGCATCAAACCAAAACATGACTACATTTGCGGATCGTGTTTCTTACTGTACTTTATTCCCACCTCTCCATTCGCTCCGGACTCAAGGGCCTCGCTTTCTAGCTCTTGCAAGTGATTCTTTTATTGACCCGTCCTTATTAAAAAAGTTCATTTCTTTTTTCGCAAACTAAAGGGATATTATTTCTTACTGCAACTGGTGTAAGGAGTAGATATATTTAATGCTAAAGACCATTTTTTTAAAGAAAAAATTGATCAATAGTGTTAAAGGACTCCACACCACCTGTCCGTGCCACGTCCGCCGGAGTTGCCACGTCACCAGTCGCGCCACGTCAGCCCTAAACGCTCCAGACCCGGACGCCCGTTTGGATCACTCGACCCGCGCCGCGACCCGCTTCTCTGCGATCGCGTTCGTTGTTCGTCCGAAATCCTCTCCATCACCGACTGCGATTTCCTTCCAGATTTAGCAGATCTGATTTGTATCTATTTTGTAAATGTATTTCGATTCTGTAAATGATGTAAAGCATCATATATATTGTAATATATACGTACCCTGCACCCTCCCACACCGAATCATCGCCTCCTCTGCCGCCCCACTATAGTTACCCTACACCCTTCCCCACCGAATCCTACCCCCCGCCGCATGCCCACTATAGTTATCATGCACCCTACCCCACCGAATCTCACCCTTCCCCGCATGCCCACTATAGCTACCATGCCCCCTACCACACCCAATCTTTTCCCTCAGCTCATTTTTCCTCTCCCCCCCTTCCGGTCTCTCACTATGGCCCTCCCAACCCACCTCCCTCCGCCCTTGACATCGCCTTTTGGCTTCCTGATTCTGGGGCTTCCCATCATGTCACTGATTCTACTGCCGGTCTCTCCCACGTGACACCCTACACCGGCTCTCAACAACTCACCGTGGGTGACGGGGTATCCCTTCCCATCACCCACACAGGTACTCTCCGCACACCTTCCTTTACTTTATCCCATGTCCTTGTTGTTCCCTCCATTACCAAAAATCTACTATCTGTCTCTCAATTTACGTCTGATAACTCTTGCTATTTTCTTTTCTCCTCTACTCATTTTTGGGCTGTCTCTTATCACACTGGTAAGGTCCTGCTCCACGGAATCCTTGATCGTGGTCTCTATCGTCTGACCCCCTCGAGTGCCCCATCCTCTCCTCATGCTTATGTCACTGCCCACCCCAGCACTCTCCCTTTGTGGCATCGTCGTCTTGGGCATCCATCATCTCCTATTCTCCTCTCGTTTTTGAAGTCCTCCGCAATAAAGTTCACCACCCCTCCCTCCCCTCCTTGTATGGCGTGTGCCCTTAGTAAGAGCCACCGCCACCGCCACCCCCACCCCCCCTCTCCCTCTAGGTCGTCGTCTCCTTTACAATTGGTCCATTTTGATGTATGGGGTCTGTCCCCTGTTAACTCCTTTAGTGGTAATAAATATTATGTGTGTTTCGTTGATGATTTCTCCCGATTCACTTGGTTATACACTTTCTCTTCCCGTTCTCAATTTCTCCCTATTTTCACTGCATTTCACATGTTTGTTGAAAACCAACTTCGCTGCCACCTTCAAGCCATTCAATGTGATGGGGCTCCCGAGTTCCTCTCCTCCGCGTTCCAGATGTACCTCCAGCAACATGGCATTCACCAACGCCTCTCCTGCCCCTAATCTCCGTTCCAGAATGGCACTATTGAGCGCAAGCATCGTCACATTGTTAAGATGGGTCTTGCTCTCCTCACTCAAGCCTCTGTTCCATCGCACTTTTGGGACTTTGCCTTTGAGACTGCAGTGTTCCTCATCAACCGCCTCCCGACTCCACTCCTGGATCACCGCTCCCCATGGCAGGTACTCTTTCACCAGCACCCTGATTGCTCTCACCTTTGAGTCTTTGGCTGTGCAGTTTTCCCATACCTTCGTCCCTATGCTCCCCACAAGCTGGCTCCTCGCTCCCAAGCCTGTGTCTTCTTGGGCTACCTGCCTGGCTTCCGAGGCTACCGTTGTTACAACCCTCAGACCCATCGCATCTTCATTGCTGCCGATGCTGTCTTTCATGAGGACGTCTACCCTTACCAACATCCCTCATCCCCTACCCCCTCTCCCTCCCCTCCCCTCTCCCCACCTTGGTTCCTATTCCCGTCCCTCTCCCAGAGATTGCCTCTCCCTCTTCCCCACAACCCACCGATTCCCCCGCTTCCCCCACTCCCATCTCCCTTCCCACACCTTCCCCGCCTTCACCACCCGCTCTTCCACCCGCTCCCCGCCCCATCACCCGTCTTCAGGATGGCACCATTGCCCGTCGCACCCTCACTCACCACCAGACCTATGCCCTCACTGCCTCTGCTCACCCTTACCCTGAACCCACCTGCTTCACTCAGGCTGTTCGTGATCCTCACTGGCGGGAGGCCATGGCCGCAGAGTACACTGCCCTCATCCGCAATGGCACGTGGGTCCTCATTCCTCCTCCTCCCGATGCTCGTCCCATTGGCTGCAAATGGATCTTCAAAGTCAAGCTTCGCTCTGATGGTTCTCTTGAACGCTACAAGGCTCGCCTCGTGGCGAAAGGATTCCACCAGCAAGAAGGCATTGATTTCACTGAAACTTTCAGTCCAGTAGCCAAGCCGGTCACTGTTCGCACCGTTCTCTCCTTGGCATATTCTCGTGGGTGGACCATCCGCCAGTTGGATGTCTCCAACGCCTTCCTTCATGGTCATCTCCATGAGGTCGTTTACATGGAGCAACCACCCGGATTTGTGGACTCTTCTTGTCCTACCCATGTCTGTCGCCTCCACTGCTCCCTCTATGGACTCAAGCAAGCACCCCATGCCTGGTACCAGCGATTGAGCTCGTTCCTCCTCTCCATCGGCTTTCTCATCTCCGCTGCTGACACCTCCCTGTTCACATGCCATACACCGCGGTACAGCATCATCCTCCTAGTCTATGTTGATGATATTATTTTGATAGGGTCCCCCCAAGCCCCCATTGCTGCTCTTCTACAGGTACTTCAGCAGGAATTTACTCTTAAAGACTTGGGTCCCATTCACTACTTTCTTGGGGTCGAGGTGCAACCTACTGTGGATGGTCTTCTTCTTCACCAGGCGAAGTTCACCCATGACATCCTTGCTCGTGCCAAGATGACCAATGCCAAAGCTGTGTCCACCCCGTGTACTACTGACGATCCCCTCTCCCTTTGGAGTGGGGACCCCCTTCCTGATCCTGCTCTCTATCGCAGCATTGTTGGTGCTCTGCAATATCTCACTCTCACTCGTCCTGACATTGCTTATGCTGTCAACACTGCATGCCAGTTTCTTCACCGCCCCACCACCGAACATTGGCAAGCCGTTAAGCGCATCCTGCGCTACTTGGCTGATACTTCTCGCCTTGGTCTTTGCCTCACCCGCAGCTCCTCCACGTCTCTTCATGTCTTCTCTGATGCAGGTTGGGCTGGTGATCGTGACGATCGTCGCTCTGTTGGCAACTTTTGTATTTTTCTCGGCACTGACCTTATCTCTTGGAGCTCCCGCAAACAACGCACCGTTGCCCGCTTTAGTACTGAGGCTGAGTACAAGTCCCTCACCGACACCACTGCAGAACTCATGTGGATTGAGTATCTTCTCCGAGATCTTCGTGCCTTGCCTCATTCTCCCCCCACCTTGTGGTGTGACAATCTCTCCGCTCTCTACTTGACCGCCAACCCGGTGTTTCATGCTCGCACCAAAAACATTGAGATTGACTTCCACTTTGTTCGTGAGCGCCTCGCCCGTGGTTAACTCTACTTGCAGTTCATTTCCTCCGTAGATCAACCTGCTGACATCTTCACCAAAGGTCTCTCCTCTGCTCGGTTTCGTCTTCTCCATTCCAAGCTGACGGTACAATCTGCCCCATCAGCTTGCGGGGGGATGTTAAAGGACTCCACACCACCTGTCCGTGCCACGTCCGCCAGAGTTGCCACGTCACCAGTCACGCCACGTCAGCCCTAAACGCTCCAGACCCGGATGCCCGTTTGGATCACTCGACCCGCGCCGCGACCCGCTTCTCTGCGATCGCGTTCGTCGTTCGTCCGAAATCCTCTCCATCGCCAACTACGATTTCCTTCCAGATTTAGCATATCTGATTTGTATCTATTTTGTAAATGTATTTCGATTCTGTAAATGATGTAAAGCATCATATATATTGTAATCGTTTGTGAATAAGATTATCGGGAAAATTCTCACGCAATCACACTTTAGGGTTTATCTCTCTCGCCGGAATGCTTAATTGCTGCTTCAAATGCTTAATTGCTTTTAGATTTTATAGGTGGCAGCCATTTTTTTTAGTATGTTATATCTGCGTGGCCTTTTGATAATATTCTGCGTGTTGCACGCATCTTTTAAATTCCTGTGAATCATATCACTCCATTTGTAATTAAATACGCCTTTTTATTTGTTCTATCTTTATCTTTGATGACTTCTTCAACAGGCTTAACGTGCAATGCAAAATAGAAGGAGAGAGGGAGAGGAAAGGCTGTGATCATAGTTTACCAGACTTATGACTTGTTTCAAATAATTCACAACCTTTGTACGATAAAGTAGATGCTCCATGACCTCTGGCAAACTAAAACATGATGAACTATTTGACAGGAGCTTGTCTTATTATACCAAGTTCATGGCGTTCCCTTTGGTAGATAGAAGAGAGGATTTGTTGTTGATCCCCCTCATGGAAGCATACAAGTGACTTCCTTCTTTCTCTTTATTCTTATTTTTATTTTATTTTTTTATTTTTATCTTTATTTTTTTGAGGGCCAGTTCAGGTCAGGATATCTCGAACGCACAAGCCGGGGGTGGTGTGCTCCGGAGAACGTACAAGTGATTTCCTTCACGTCAATCTGTTTGGTTTCTAAAATTACAACCACTTATGAGACTTTTCCCCCACAAAACGTACAAACATATAAGAAAACACTCACACATAACGTGGATGCACAATCCTGGTAAAAATACGCACAAATAGAAAACAAACAGAAACAAGAATAGGATATCAGAGAACAAGTACGGGAGAAACGAGGCTCAGAACGAAACAAGAAATGAAAAGGAAAGGAAGGCAGAAGGATCCGTGTAGGGAGATCAAAATCGTCTTTTTATACATTCATACCTTTCGTATACACCTCTCCGCGGCTCAAGTTGTGGCCCTTGTTCGTGATTTTGTCGATGCAACGCAAATATCGAGTGTCCCCATGCTTTCCACAAGCAATGGCTGGTTTATTACGATCCTGGGTTCCGCCGGTCCCATAATGTTTTCCACCATCAAGGATCCGGCTGACGTAGGGGTTCACGAGGAACTCCAACTCCAGGTCGTCCTCGACGAGACATTCACCGAGGCGGCCATCACACCGGAAAGTTGTGTTGCTCTCAACAAGGATAGCAGCTTCTTAACAATATGCGTTAAGAAGTATCAGCGTCACAAAGAATGCCAGAGGATACATACCTCGATTTGCCTTACAGACCTCCATTGCAGTATTCCTTCTTACTGACCACTACTTACTGATCTTCCTCCACAAATTGTTCTACACATTTTGTTCCAGGAGACGGTACTTATAGTGAGTGAAGAAGAGAGTCATGATCAAGGAACAAGGGTCAGACGAAAACGGAGAAAACAAATTTATATTATTGGAATAGGAAAATTATATTAACCTGAATTAATTATCTTTCCTTGAATTACAAAGTATCTTTTTTTCTTCAAAATTAAAGCATAGTAGTTGCTTTTTTGATGCAATAGAAACCATTGTTTCACATTATTCTGTTGATATGCACACAAAAACCAATGAAATATTTTTTCCTAAAGAATCATTGTTTGGCATTGTATTAAGTTACTATTTTCTAAGAATCAATTTTATAATGGATGTCATACTTATGTAGCATCTTATTTCTTCTCCTAAGAAGTCGTTTAATTTCTCAAAGAAATCTAGTCGTCTTGATCTAAAATTTAGAAAAGGAAGAGAACTTTAGCGTGACTAAAAAACCTGTGATGCCAGAAGAATAAATAAAGCAGCTCGCCCATCTAACGACTTTAGCCTTACACGTGGGTCATTTCTTTTCTTGGTTTCTCTCTCTTAACTTTTCCTTCACTCGTTATTCCTCGGCAAGAAAACACTGCTTGCCTGTCGGTGAACTGCTTAGACAACATTTCCCGCGGCATCTTTGGGGGATAAACAAGTAACGAATATATGGAACAAATAAACAGGACCGACAACGTCATCAAATGACAGAGTTTAAGGAACGTCAAAGACTAACTTGCCCTCACTTCATCTGATTGGTATCAATAAAAATAAAAAAAATAAGTAAAATCTCTTATAATAAACCATAGTTATTAATTACAGGTGACCTGATTCGAGTGACTCGAACATAACTAGAAGCAACCGCATGAGCCCGCTAATACTTGATTTTCTAAATGAAAATTGTTGTTCTCCTCCTTTAAATGCAAATTAAATGTGTTTCATTAAGAATTGTTACTTGTAATCCTAAAAAAAAGTGACGCACCGACATACGCACACTCTTTCTATGCTTGCCTTTACTCCTTTCAAAGTTAAAGTAGTTTACTCTGAAATAAATTGAAAGCACTTAAGTCTCTCCCCAACAAATGGGAGTCATCGATTATAATTTGAAAAGGACGAATGTAGCAAATAAACAATACAAGAGTACGAAAAGTTTTTATAGTTTCACAAAACTTTAAAACAAACCGATTTAACAGATAAAAAGGGACAACGACAAATTTAAAAGATGTCAAATATGAAATCAGTCGTCATATAACTTAACCCCCGTTGGAAGTTGGGAGGAAAGATTGGACAGGTCAGGTAGATTCATTTTACGCATGTTGTCGGGGAATCTTTTCTCACAATCCGCTTTCACAAGGTGGATCTCCACCTTGCAAGACAACACGAAGCTGGATGGCTGTTCAATTTTTTTGGTGTTTTGTAGTTTTTTGTCGCATCCCCAAATGAAGCCGTGATAATTTTGGGCTTGCTGTGTTGCGTGGAATGTTCGTTATGTTTTTGGATTGTGTTATATGCTCTATATAGATGGGCTGTAATGTTGAAGGCTGAGTAGTAATGGCCTGAGGATAAGACAGGTATTGAGCCCCATAAAAAGGGGTTAAATTGTCTTTTACGGTGGCATTGTAAGGAGAGAGTCCCATAGATAAGGCAGATTGGGAATTATGATTCCCCACTTTTGTATTTTGAAATCTTGACAGAAAACGTGTAGTGTCCCTTAAATGACAGTTTGTTATTTTATTGTTTAGAAATATTGCTCAGCATTTCAGAAGAATTGATCGTCCATTTTAGGTTGCCGAACGCAGATTGTTCATTGCAGATTCCGACTGCGACATTTTTCAGTATATAATTTGTGTCAGTGGTATCATGATATAATTTTGATACATGTGTCGTTTCTTTTTTGAATGTGTTCTGAAAAAGAAACGACTGACACTTGAGCTGTTAAAAGTTTAAAGAAACAGCAATGGATTTAGTTAAATATTAAAGGGTCTCAGAAATTAACGATTCTTGTTGAGGATTAAAGAGTAACAAGTATATTCTTCTTCTTCTTCTTCTTTCACATTTTATTTCATTACATTACATATAAAACAAGATTATCTTCGGCAATGTAAATCTAGAATAACTTTTGAAATAGGCAAGATAAGAATTCGCCACTGTCGTCTCCTTTACCCCAGGACTCTTGTGTTAATCACGAAAGTCATAAAGGCAAGTGAAAAGCCGAAAGATGGCATTCTTTTCTTGCTTATTATTTATTGGTCGATTGCTTTAAGAAGTAACACTTGAAGTCCACGTTGAATTGTAGCTTAACTGTTCTCTTATTGTAATCCAATGTTTTTGACATAATTTACCCTCAGAAGAAACCAGTTTGTGAATTATAATTTTCAAGGAGTTTGTTCAACAACTACCATTCTGAATCCATTGGCGCGCTCGACAAACAAAATCATCATGACGGCATGCATGTGAAATTAATAATCTTTGGAGATGGCGGACAAAATAGTCCCCCTGCTCCATTTTGATTCTCATAACAATCTCAAAAATGGGATGCAGACAAATGTGGCACGACGAGGGTCAAGCCTAATTGACGCCATCTGCTTCGTGTCTGGGCTCTATTGCATTTTTTCGTTCCTCTTGTCTTCATAATTTTTTCCTATCACTTAAGTTCATTTCGTCTATTTTCTATCATCTTTGGCTTGGCCAATCGGTCAGTCTTAGGAACCACAAAACTGCGTGATTCATGCTTGACAAGCTTTTAAAAATCTTGCACAACTCATCGAGTAAAATTCAGATATCGTATACTCCGATTTTGTTTCCCTCAACTTTGCTATTGGGCAAGTTTTGTAAGCTTTGACGTGTTAAGGAAATTGACGTAGACGGCAGAACAGTCGCAACCATTAAACTTTTTGTGCTGACCGAAACTTTCCAGAGTCTTTCTAGGTTTTTTTTAGGAAAATTAATGCCTGAATTTTGGCACTTTAGAAATATTTCTCTTATATATATATATAAACATAATTACAGCCTCCCAATAGCAATGTGTTAACTCAATAAATTTTTAACGCCTTGACGATGCAGAGTATAGTTTGTTTTTCCTCAGAAAAACTAATGAGAAAGAATATTTAAATGCGTTAATATCTAAAGAAATTTTTAAATTTTTTACGAAAAGTGATTGTACATAAGATGTTGACAGCGTGAAGTGATCTAAACTTTACAGGTTCACATGATCCACGTCTTTGTCATCCTCGTACAGCACGATTTGCTTGACCATATAAGTCTTCTTCCAGGTCTTCCGTCAATAATGTTAAAGGTACTTAGATATTTATAAGTGGGTCATATTTCTTCATCTCTCTTCGTCGTAACCTTTACTTTATAAAAGCTCTTGTAGTCCACATTTCTTCCACCCCTTTTCCACTTGCTCTCTAGCACAAACTAACAGTAGTAGGACAATTATTGGTCTGAGGTAGGACAATTATTGGTCTGAGGGAGTACGTCGGGGAGCCCCTTTACTGGGCAGCTACTTGCTTGGTCTTATTGATATCGTCATAGAAAAAATCAGACAACAAGAAAAGACAAAGGAAATGTTGTTTTTCTGCGACTACTGTTGTTTGACAGGGATGGTGCATTTATCTCATTATTGATAACTAATTTTATCAGTTTGTTAGGAATTATAGATAAAACTGAATTCAAGGTTAATTAGTTAGATCCAAACTGTTACGCTTGCGAACGGTTTACGCATCTTTATGATCCAAACTATTATGTTTTTGAACGGTTTGGTTTGGTTTGTTTGATCCGAACTGTTGTTCACAACGGTCTTGGTTGGTTTTCTAGCCTTCTTTAACATGATCTTGGTCCGAGACTCCCCAAGAAGCAGTGAAGTGGCTCGGGCTTTAACTTGAGCCTGCTTTATTGAAGATTTGCTAATGCCGGCTTCGAAACAGTGCTGAAGCTTGGGATGTGATCCGATGGGCTAAGATTGAACATCGATTGCAACTCCAAAGTATGTTTCTGTAGAACTCGAGAGCTGTGTTATGATAAGGCATCTGATCAGGCTTTGTTTGGACTTCTAGCGAGAAGTGAACAATACTATCTGCATGATTTGTCTTTTACCTTTTGCTGCTCAGTCATTTTCCCGCCTATATAGTGCCTGCTGTTATAGAAAAATACTGGACGTCTTTATAAGAATGAAGATATAGAAGGATTTTAGGCTTTATAACGCTATCTGTATAGGTCGAGAGTGGGACAGAATTGAGGTTATAGGGATTCGACCAAGCATAAAACTGGTTCAAAACCAAATGAACCAATTCTAAAAAAAAAAAAAAACAAATTAAATATAATTGCACTTCAACTACTTAAATTTTATTTAATCTCGATTCATATACAGAGAATCCTATCTATTAGTAGCCTTCTTTTTTGGCATTTAGTCACGGACTATCTGCCAATTTTAAATAATAGAATTGGAAAACTAAGAGCCACTTCTATATTTTTCTGGAATTGACGAATAAAAACACTAATACAAAGCTCTTATCCCATTCACTATTGCCCCAAAGATGTATTTTGCCAAAATTCTCCACTAGTTTGGACACGATTGGGGTTCATCTTAATACTCTCTTGCACCTTGTAGTCATATTATCTTACACCAAATCACTCTTCTTACGTCCCTAAATTCCGTATAATTAATAAATAAGTGATGATTGTGCATTTGAAGATTATTTTGGAAATATGATTATAAAGTGACTGATGGGATGACATGAAGGAAAAGAAAAAAAAAAAAAAAAAAGGAAGAAGAATAAAAAGGAGGAGAAAGTCTGCACACCTACGAATACAGCATGACTTAGGTGCAACAAGAAGACTGCCCGACGCCAACAGCAGCGCAAGGAAAATCACATTTAGGATTAACATAATGATGAAGAATGAGATTTTTTGTGTTTCTGTAGCGGAAAGATGTAGTAGTCTTTGCAGCCTCACCCAAAAAAAATATTTTTCTTTCGGTAGCAAGATGAGTATTGTAGATCATCATTTGAAGATATTCCTTCACTGCCATTCGTACAAGGGCATAAGAAGCGTAATAATAGTGCATTTGAGATAGAACAGTCCAAGTTAGAGGTGAAACAGTGACCGTCTAGCTCTACAAAATTATGTGGGTAGCTTTCTACACTTGTTTCGTGTTTTAAGCGCCAGGACATTTGAGCCTTGGGGTTTTGATCATGGCTTAGCTTGCTGCTGCGGTCCATCCACTTCAACATGGTCTTGGTTCGAAGCTTATTGGGGGATGAGACTTGGGTTATCTAGCCATCCCAAGGAAAACTGAAGTAGCTTAGCCTTTGCCCAATCCGAAAGTAGAAAGCTGATAGGTTCTTCATTTTCACGTTACACCGCACTAAATAAAGTTCTACTTTTAGGATTTTCCGCTTATATGCTCCGCCAAATATTCTAAGGAAATGAACATCATGATCCATGGGGACGTCTACCAACTTTTGGTCATCTAAATAGCTGCCTCTGTGTAGGTCGTGGGTCAAAAGTCAGTGTCGGTCGTAAAAATGCCCTTTGCTCTTTTCATGAGTCGGCTATTCCATGACATTGCACGATAGAGACTCTTGGCCAAAAAATTCTGGTTATGGATTCGGGAATCTCGACGGATAAGTCCGCAATAATCGAGATGACCTCCCTTTGGTTTTCCAGGGACCCAATCTATATTAAAATTCTTATCTAGGATGGGGTTCAAGGCCATTATTTTCCAAAGTGTCGGCATCAATGTCACACGCTAGTAAGTCAAGGCTTTCACACTCTATTCCAACTACTTTCTTTGTTTTGTTTCACATTCTTTGCTTGCATATATTGTTTATTCATTTATATATCACAAAAAGAGACAAAAACGATAAGGTGGTTCTCAACTGTAAGACTTTGAGCTTACCTTTGAGTCAACAATTCTAGATTGGAGATGGTGGGTTTCACTTACTCTTTCCTTCGCATGCAAAAGAATAGAAATAATAGTTTTGGTATAAATGAATTTTTGAGTTATTTCTTTGTCTCATGGCTGGAGCTTTAAATAGAAGCTATTAGATGTTATTTATTGAATTTGTAGCTAGTTTAGCTGGAAATGTTCTATGGATATTCAACCTATTAGTAGAAGATGTAAAGAGGCCTAATTATGGAATCTCTTTTCCAAGTCATTTCATAGTCAATTATAGGTCTTCTTGCTTTTTTTCCTTTTTACTTAGCAAAAATATAATTTCTTTTACTACTCAAATGTAACTTTTGCTTTTCACAATACTTAAACATTGCACATTCCAATGATAGAAATAACTAAATAAACAAAAGGAAAACCTCAATTTTAAGTATGTTTTACTCACCATGAGTGTCATCACTGATATAGCACCATGTGATGCTTGCATATCTTCACAATGATGCATTTGAAATATTTGCTTTAACATCAACTTCATAGGTCTTTATGGGAATTCATGAGAAACTTGGATAAGTTGCAATAATGTAGTATCACACAATCGTGATGATGAAAGCACAGGTACATAATATAAACCAAGATTGATTTCTAGGAAAGATTTTGAAAGGCAAGGACTTGGGGTCCCACCCTTGTGGCTGAAAGGTTTCACTCGCTATTCTAATTACCATTTCCTTTATTTTCTTTTATGTATACCACTATCATTAACATTTTATCATTCAATATATGTCATAATTAGATAAGCATGATAAGATGGTGCTCAACTTTAAGACTTAGGGTTACTTTTGATTGACAAGTCAAGATTAGGTATAGCAAACTTGTTCATTCTTGCCACTGTAACCAACAAGTTGTCATACTCTCATTCCCTAAAGTAGAAAAATGAAAGAGAATATTTCATCCGAAATCTACCTTTTAAGTTTTAGATATCATTTTTCAAAGTTTAAGTCAATATGCTCTAACTAATTTTGAAACTTTAGAACAAATATAAGAAATCATGTGACAAATTGCAAAATAATGGATTTTAAACCAACCAAAGAAATAAAAGAGAGAAATTGCTTTGATTTTATTTCCCTAATGTATGTTAAAAATTGGAAGGAAAAGAGAATTCCTACCGTTAGACATCTCCTTCGTCTTGACAAACATATTGCATTTGGAAGCCAAGTACTTGTTTGATTGAATCCTTTTGAATATCCAGCCTCCATGCCTTCAAAAGCTATTGTTCAAATAGTTGAAGAGGTTAGTAGAAATCCTAAGCAAGTTGCTTGTTTATAAAACTAAATATTATTACACATGCATGGTGAAAATAATGGCTCAAGGATAATCAATTTCATAAGATGAAGATCCTCATCAAGGAATTTCTCTTTGAGGTGCAATAACACCCTTTGTTTACTAATCAATTGATTTGTTAGTTAATAAAGTCATTGTGTATTTTGCTCAATGTTGATTTTTGATTTTGGTTATACTCCAATAAGTAAAGAAAAAGAACCCTAACCCTAATACATCCACAAGTCACAATCATTTGTAAATTCATACTTAGGAATCATCTATAAATAAGAGTTCAAGAGAGAAATGGTTAGCAAAGTCTAGATGCCAACACAAAGTACACCCTTGTCATTTGCTTTTTATTGGCCTCCATGCTCTTTTTTTTTTTTTTTTTTTTTTTTTAGTGAAAGACCAAGAATTATATATCACCATAAGAATTACAAGACTGTTTAGTTACAAACATCATCATTTAAGCTCAAAAACTACATTTAACAAATTCTAAAGCTCTTGTAAGAATTTATTACAATTTATAGGCTTTACTCTTCTAGTAGATGAAATCTTCCCTCTCATGTCCTTCTTGATTTTAGTAATAATGGTTGAACTATCTAGACTTTTATCACTGAATCTTCTTCTATTTCTTTCTCTCCAAATGTGATACAATATGGCCTTGAAAGATGTACTAAGCAAGGTTGCTGCAAAACTCTTATTCTTGATAGCCTTGATCATCCAACATATTTCAGTTCCCTAGTGTTCAATTTTTCGAGTTAATCCATTCATGCTTAACAAAGCCTTCCATATGTAGTTTGTGAACTTGCATTTAAAAAATAAATGTTCTTGTGATTCTTTTCCTTGTTGGCAAAGGTTGCATTGTAGGTCCAGTAAGTTATTCCATACAACCACACAATTTGTTGTGGATAGTTTGTCTTTCAAAATGATTTAGCAGATAAATTTATGCTTTGGTACTCATTTTTTCCATACAAGTGTTGCCCATTCAGTATCTTCTCTGTTCTCTCTCAATGCTACATAACTTTTGGCAATAGTGTATTCTGAGTTCGTTACTAATTGTGTGAGTTCACTTCTTACTTATAAAATATTTCTAAAACTTCAAGCTAGTGATCCTTTTATCTCAACTTTTAATATATTTCTTCTTTTCAAATTTTCTGTTATCATCTATTTAACCCATAAAGAGTTTGAGTTATGATGCACAAGAGATCATAAGAGTTTTTCAACTGCCGCCTTATTTCACATATGAATGTTTATTAAACCCAATCCTTCAAAAATTTAGGCCAACAAACTTCTTTTCATGCCACTTTCACTACACATCGTCCATTAGATTTATTTACTACACATCATCTTCAAGTATTGCTCAAGAAATAGCTTAGATGAGTGAGCAGAAACTTTTAGTATTCTTCTACATTGAACATTTATATTTCCACACAAACTTGTAGCAATAATCAAAGACTTCAACCCTTGCTATAGAAAAATTAATTCATTGCACTGGCTTTATAGGTCGAAGTTATAGTTTGCAAAGTACTCGTACTTTGTGAAAACTTAGTTGAATTATTTTACATCAGAAACATGCTTTACCTCTGCATTTATGTTTATCTTAATCTTGATATCTCAACAATTATCATATCAGCTCTGAAATTTTAATTAAATACATTAGTTAGAATAACAACGGTCATGTTTGAATATCTTAAGAGAGATATACTGCATTAAATTTGTTATCTGCTGTAATTTTACCTGTTTACTGATGATGCAAGTACTGACCAAACTGGGATTTCTAATTAATGAGACATATGAATGATCATGTTTGAACACCTTAAGAGAGACAGGCTGCACTGTTACCTTAATTATACATCAGTAGCCGTAGTTTTGTCTGTTTACTAATGTTGCAGGTCCTGACCAAACCCGGATTTCTAAGGATCCATCAAAACAAGCGTATCATAGAAAAGGCAGCAAAAGAAGTGTTCATCCTACGTCCGTTCTTGGCCCCAGCAACTCATGCTGTTTTCTAATGTCGGGATAATGGTTAAGAATAAAGAACTTTGGTTTGACACATGAGTCGAAGCTTTTGCTAGTTTTGCTGTATGGTAATATGTTATCGATGATGTGTTATGAGTTGTATGAATAATAAAAGCTGACTTAGGTCAGTTCATTTCTTGTTTGATTGTGTTAATAAGCATTGTTTAACTCCTTAAGAGCTACAAGCGCAAAGCCCGATAATGATCTTGAGTTGCTGAAATTATTTGCTTGGAATGTAGGGGCGATCATGAGCTGTCTCTAAAATAACGCAATGAAAATGATTTTAAAAAAAAATGTTTTCAAGATACTGAGGAAAAGATGATCCGAAAGAAAATGGACTTGAAGAAGAAAAGGAGGAAGATATATAAGTGAAATCATATGAGAAATATCATAGTGAAGTAGCACTAAAATATTCTAGAACTAACAAGAGAAGAAAAAACGCTTACATTTTAACTTTAAAACTAAAATTCAAACACTTATAAAGCATTCGAAACATTTTAGTACACGTTCTATTTCTTTCTTTTCTCAATACAATACATACATATTCACAAATAACAATCTAATAAAAAGCAACATCTCTTTGAATTTAATTTCTTTTATCTATTTCAAGTTAGCAAGTTCTATTTCTTTGTAACCAACTAACTAGAAGAGATAGATTCAACTTTCTTGAAAATCAAAGATAAAAGTTGCTAATTGTGTAATACTTCTACTACGTCTTAAGATTACATCTTTTATTATTATTATTTGAAATGTCAAGTATTTACATATTACTCGAGTTACAATACAAAGTTGGAGTAAGACCTTACTTGAACAGATTACATCTCTTTGAATTGTTTATATTCAATTAAAATTTTAGTGTAACTAAAAACTATACATGATATAACACCACCATTCTTCTTATGGAAATCAAGGAATGGGTGACTTATTCATCATGCAAAAGAGAAAAACTTTAAAGCATGTATTGTTAGATTTGCATTTGTATCTTTTGTTTATACTATTTTGAATGAAAGGAATAATTAGATATTATTGATGCATTTGCATAGCTATGAAACATCTATGTACCTGAGCATTACAAACTTTCCTGTACTTCACTGTCCAACAGTTTTACTAGAGAAGACAATTAGCTTCGCTTGTCGTAAAACTACAACTTGACCTACTAGGAAGCTTAACAATATTTAAAGGTCATTGTATTTGTATTTGGACCAAAAAAAAAAGGTCATTGTATTTACTCCAATAATAAATCACAATTAAGAGAGTATGCCAACTATCTACTCTCAATTTTACTTTATCCAATGAAATAAATTTGCACTTCTTTAATTATTCATTATACGCTACAAAATATGCAAGAGTGTGTTGCGTCCAATTCTCTTGTTTCTCATGATAGTCTAATTCTATAAATTGTATAGGTTTCATCAAGTTAGTGCTTCTAATTGAATTTTGTGCTCGTATTTGTTAGTCATCCTAGCCTAATATTGAAGATCAATAATCAACTCAATCCTTATTCCAACTAGATTAATAATCACTTTCAAGTCCATTAGGAAGCCTTCTTGCTATCCGTTGTTTTCCTTTGGCCCAATCCTAATGTCACTTATACTTGTTTATTTTCCTCAGTAAACTTTTGGTACCATTTCTTACATGCTTGCTTTAGCCCATGTTAAGATTTTTTCAACTCACATACTTTGTTTCACTTCTTACACCCAAGGTCTTCGAGGATGTGCATGTAAATTTTTGTGTAAAGATCACCTTATAGGAAAGCATTGTGCACATCCATTTGATACATAACCCAAAGTTAAGTGGCTGCTAGTGTAGTTAAGATTTGAACTATAACCATTTTGCCCATAGGTGCAAAAGCATTCTTGTAGTGAATGCCTTCCCGTTAACTATATCCCTTTGCCATAATATAGGCTTTGTAAATATCAATGCTAACATTAGACTTGTATTTGATCTTATATACCTATTTATTATGACTTTTTGAACAGTAGGTAAAGGAACTAGTTTCCATTTTTTGTTTACTCTAATGTTTTAATCTCCTTGGTCATGACATCTTTCCATTTAATATTAAAAACTACCTTGTAGTAAGAGGATGATTTAGTAATAGTAGAGATAGAAGAGACACAATTGTTGTGTTGGTGAATGAGCTAAAGATATGACATGAAATGTGATATTAGATGTGCAATGAAGGAATAATCAGGAATAGAGTTAGTGGATGAGTCAACATGTGAGCAAATTTAATCTCTGGTCCAAATAAGAGGTTTAAAAGTCCTACAAGATAATGCATCATTGTTGGTTGGAAGATGATCATTGCATTGTGATAGATGCTGGGATGACCATTATGTGAGAAGGATTGAACCTAAAAGTTGGACCATTATAAGGAACAATGACAAGTGAATTAGGATTTTGCATAGCAAAGTTAGAGGTTGGTGGATGCATAAGAATAGGGCATGATGATCTAGAGGTATGATCAAGGAGATGATAACACTTTCGAGCAAAAGTATTTTTCATGAAAATAGAAGCAACGGATCTATGCCCAAGTTTATCTTCTAAGTCAAATTTGCAACATAGCATAAATAATCGAACACACAAAGGTAATCAAGTGATGGTGGTTTGCTAAAAAGTTTTCAAAGGGCATTTGGCCCTGAAGCATTGGAGTGGGCCCAACAGAACACGTAAGAGTTACTTTGGAGGTGTTTTCATAGGTTTTACGATGGGGCATAAGAACAAATCCATTAAATAAGTCAAATGTCGGATATTCAATAAAAACTGTTTGTGAAATTTTCGTCACAATAGGATTCTTTCTCGTTTTTCGTTTTGAGTGATATACAGCATTTTACATTACCACAATATACGTAAACGCAATGTAAAGTGCATATCTAAATTTCAAACCCCCACATTAGGATCAGACCAGAGGAAAACAAAATGAATGAAAAAATAAGAGAGAATACAAAATATATTCCCTCTTAAAATTGTAGATGTACTTTACAAGCTTAGAATTTTGTAGAATACAAAATATTAGTTTGAGATAAAATGTTGGAAAATGTGTCCAGCGTGTATTGTATAACACTTCTGGAATGTGCGGGTAAAATAGAAATGACTAAGAAACCCTGATAGAGATACTGTGAAAACACCTATAAAGACATCTTTATGTGTTTACGCAACAAGCAAAAAACGGAAAATTATATTCGTTTTTATCTCTTTTAATTCCTTGTCTTTAGCCTTTTTGTTATGTTCAAATCTAACAAAAGACGAAGGGTAAGGGATATCAATAGAAACTTTTTTAAAACCTAAAAGTTCTAATCTGCAGATTATTTGAGGTTTTTTAATTGAAACCTTAAACCAATTTTATTTCTAAACCCCAGGATTTTTTATCCCTGATTACTTCAACATCCATCACTTATGGCAACCCAGGATGTATAAGTTTCTCCATTTTCCTCTTCTTCTTCTTCTTCTTTTTTTTTTCCCTTCTATCTAAAACATTTAGGTCAAATTGGAATCTCCTCCATAGTGTTCCTTACCAGAATTTTATGAACCCTTTGCCGTTTTTCAAAATGTAAACAGAAAAGGGGTTAAAAGAAAGAGAGAGAAAAAAATAATAATCTTTACTTTTTTGGATGTCTAAAAATTGGTTCATGTGTTTCTAAGAAAAAACGCTCCTGGAACTTTTGAAAACTTGAAAATTAAGATTTTCGATAGTTTTCCCATTTAAACTATAGATGTAATAAGCAAAACCTTTAAGAATTCACTAAATTATCTCTGTGAATAAATTCACATATTCATCAACAATAAATAAATAAATTATCTTTGTGAATTTACATAGATGCCTTGAAAATAATAAATCACAAAAACTCAAAGTATAAAGTTATTAAAAAAAATTACAACTAAAAGAATGGATTTAGCTACAAAACTTCTAAAAATATTTTTTTAACTTACATTTACTATATATGAGTTGAATGCAAATACAAGACAATTTTAAAATAAAACAATTAACATTCCAATCCTTTTAGCAAAAGGAAAATTGTAGAAAGGAGAATTTCTTTGTTTCAAAATATAAATTATTTTCAAGAAGATGTCATTTTGAGTGAAATTTAGAGACATTCTTTCATAACTTTCATAACTCTTATAATGCTTGAGTATACTTTTATACTTTTGTACACTAATTTTTATTAACACAAATTTACCTTTGCATTAAAAAAAAAAGGAAGTTATAAAACAAAAATTCTTCTATCTTGTTTCTACTCTACTACATAAAAAGGTTAGAGATTGACACTTATAAGTACTATTTGCCCCCCAATATGGAAAGGGAAAAAAATTTCCATCCACAAAAGGTTTGATTGGAGAACAATTGCCAAGAGGCTTAGGGATGGAGTTTACTCCCAAGCCTTTACTCTTTGGATATGAACACCTTCTACCTCGAAGTATGACAACTAAACTTCACTCCCGGTTTCGTGTGGTGACAATGGTTCGACCCCTATACATAGGGGCAATTAAGGATGGAATTGAGATTGAAATATGATTTAGAAGAATGATTTATTTAATTGTTGATAAGGGAAATAATTTAGTTGCAAAGTTTCTTAAGATATATTTTTTAACTTGTATTTATTGTATATGAGCAAAATAAAATAGAATATAATTTCATAACAAAATAGTTGATGTTTTAACGATATTGACTAAAGTAAGAAAAATATAAAAAGGAAAGCTTCTTTGTTTCAAAATATCAAATTTTTATAAGAAAAAAGTTATTTTGAGTGAGATTTGGAGGCTTTCAATCTATATCTTTTTATAATTTTTATAATTCTTATACTTTTGAGATATACCCTTATAATTATGTACACTACCTTTTATTAATATAAACTTATATTTATATATAAAAAAATAAAAAACCAAGAATTAGAATAAAAACTGACCAAATCGTTTATTCTTGAAGTTCTAAAAAATAAAGAGTATTAATTTTTAAACATGACAGAAAATTTATTAGGTCATCTAAAAGAGAAATGGTTGTGACGGCGATGTTTGCATTATGCAGTGACTTGGATTTCGTCCTTTCACGTGATGCACGCCTCTTTTGTCCTTGCAGTTTGCTTTCTTTTTCCTTTTAGGTCTTCCATTAACAATGTCAAGTCAGCTTGACCTTCGCAGCTTCGCATGATCCACGGCTGCTTGGTCCTCCCACAGTACCTTGGCTTATCCTTTTAGGTCTTCTCGTAATATTTGCTTTGTAAAGGTGGTGGTCGGAAAATAATTCAAGGGGTTACTTTTCTTCTTTCACTTTTCTTCATAAACTTTACTTTATGAAAGCTGATGGGCAATAATTTGACCGGTTACACTTCTTCACGCTTTTTTCTTTTTTTTTTTTTTTTTTTTTTTTTTTTTTTTTTTTTTTTTTTTTTTTTTTTTATAGAAACAGGGGCGGTACCCTGACAAATTTTATTAATACCAACAAGGCTGGGCGTAATAACCATACCTCGGATAAGTACAAAGGGCAGGGTATATTCCTAACCCTCAGGAAATAAAGTCACTCACATTTTAAAATGCCACACATAATTAAAATAACTTAAAATACATTGGGCAGCACATTCGCTTAACCCTATGGTGGTCTATAATTATCTAAGCCTAATTGATCTTTGACATAAACATTTAAACATGAATGCGGCAATGAGCCCCTTCACGCTTTTTTCTTCGCTATCCTTACTTCATAAAGGCTGATGTAGGACAATAATTTAATGGGACACGTCTTCACTCCTTTTTCTTCCTTATCGTTACTTGATAAAGTCTGATTAAGTACAATAATTTAATAGATTACACTTCTTCATTCTTTCTTTCTTAATTACCCTTACCTTATTAAGGCTGATGTTGTGCAATAAGATGGTGCGTTGGCGTAAGATGTAAGGAATTTATGGCGATAAACAGAACTAATGGTCTTAGTAAAAAAGTCGCGGAGTGACACCAGGAGTTGCACAAATGTTCTTGTTGGTTCACTTGAAGAGAGCAGCTTTGGTTTTTTTGGTTAAAAAAAATGAAATGAAATGTAGCTACGCCATTTCTTTTTCTTTTTCTTTTTCTATCTACAACGTTGTCATGACTCGGATGTTAGAGAGTCAAACATTAGTACCTTGGATCACTTGTGTGTTTATTTAATTTCTTTTTCTTCCAGATTGTTTAAATTATGTTTTGCAGAAATTTAGACCCACTCATCTGTTTTGTTACATTAATTAACTTAATCAAATTTATACAAGTTACACTCAAGAAACTTATAACTCTTGCTTTGTTGGTCTCTATTATTCATGAGACTATATTCCAAAAATCTATGAAATAATTTCTTTACCTTTTGGTGGTCCTAGTTTTTCTAAAAATGTATTTAATGCTGATTGTCCTTCAAAGTTGGTATCTGAAAAACAAAAAACCATATGTAGTATGTGCAGAAACGTTGAACTGAGTTTGGATTTGTTTCAGATAAGTTCGTCAAAGTTATCGAGCTTCATACCTAAGCATGATTTGTTGAATTCATCAATTTGTTCCATATACAATAATTAACAAAATCCAAAAGTTAATATAATACGTTTACATTCTAAGAAGGCTCTCGTGAAACATAAATGAGTAGGCCTTTTTTCTTTGTCTCGACCTTTTGCTAGACAGTGAAAAGAAGCCAACTATGTAACTTTACTTATTGTTTATGGAGCAATTACTGACCTGTATATAACAAAACACCTCTTTATTTTCTTCATTTACTTTTTCCAAGCCAATCACAACTTCATATAACAACATCCACACACTTCTAATACTAAGGAAAAAAGCCAAAAAAAAACACTGTAACACACTTTGCTACCCCACCCTTCGGAAAATCATGTAAAATACCTAAGCTTTAGAGTTGGTGGTATCCGTGAAGTCATCTGGAGCAACTATAGCATCAGAATCAAGAGCGGAGGAAGTCAGCCCAGTGCTAGTCGTGCCTAACCTGGTCCCACTATCCGTTTCCAACCCAAGGTCACTGCCAGCATTATAGTTTCGGGAAATACCAATGGTACCGGAAACAGAAAATGATAACACCTCTGGATAGCTATACTGGCCACCGGCATTGATTTTCTCCATCTCGGCGTCCGCACACTCCTGTAGCTCCAACGCAAAGTCTAGCTTTTCCTTCACATCATTCATTGTGGGCCGTTGGATGCCCTGCTCACGCACACAACTGTCCGCGACCTCCACGTATACCTTGAAGCACTGGGGAGCTATCTTGCCCTTCAGATGCGGATCAATTATTTCGCCGATGGTCCCTCCGTCGATGCACTCCCTAGCCCAGTTGGCCAGGTTCCATTGGGAGGTCTCAAGTTTTTGATCCAGTGGTTTTCGGCCACATAATACTTCCAACAGCACCACGCCAAAGGAGTACACATCAGATTTTGCCGTTAGTTGCTGACGCCGTGCATAATCCGGATCCAAATATCCAAACGTACCCTTTACAAGGGTACTTACAGCTCTGCCTTCTTGGCCCGTTTTAGACAACCCGAAATCCGAAACCTTGGCCTCCCATTTGTCATCCAACAAAATATTGGTGGTCTTCACGTCACGGTGGATGATGGGTTGCTCCACGCCAGTGTGAAGGTAGTCTAAACCCCGTGCTGCTCCGGCGCAAATCTGGAGCCTCTGTTTCCAGGAAAGGGGGTTGTTGTGGGTATCGTAGAGGTGGTGGCGGAGAGTTCCGTTTGGCATGAAGTCATAGATAAGGATCATCTCGCCCTCGTCGTTACAGTATCCAATGAGAGAGACGAGATGGATGTGGCGAAGCTGAGAGAGCATCTCGATCTCTGTCCTAAACTCACGGAAACCTTGTTTTGACTCCGGGTTCAAGCGCTTGATCGCCACGGTCATCGTACCCTCATCAATGAGACCCCTATATACTTTGCCAAAGCCACCCACGCCTATAATTAACTCCTCCTTGAAGTTATCGGTTGCTAATTTGATTTCCTCCAGCGTGAAATGGCGGCATAGTTCTCCGGGCAGTGATGAGGCTCTTTTCCTTGTCGACTTTCCCTTTTCGGGCTTGGGCCAGCACCAGCACCTGCATAGTCTATAGTGTGAAGCATGGCGCTTGGTTTTTCTCAGTTTCCAAAGCACCATGTAACACGCTAGACTTAGCAAAACCAAGATGCCCACAACGCTTCCAATGGCAATTATTATTATTTTCCTTATTTTGGATTCGTTGGCTGATGAAGCAGATTGTTGAGCCGGCGGTGGAGAGAGTAACTTTTGAGGCATCGGTCCGGCAACGGCAAGGTTGCCATGCACGTCGCTCAATTTGAAAACCTCCAGACCATTTAAAATGGCATCGACGATTCCACGATGAGGTTTGATCGGGTGTAGAGCAACGAAGAGTTCCTTGTGTTGGATCCTTACAACATAGTCCTTGTACACAGGCGTCTCATTCCTTCCGCTCCAAAGAATCACATCAGCATGGGCTTCAGCTGTCTTGTTATCTATATAGATGATGAATGGCCTCATACCAACCTCTATTATGTCCTCCCCTACTTCGCAGAAATGGAGCCTCACCAGATAATTGAATCCAGAATCAACCTCTAATCGCCAGGTCAAATTAAAATTCAAGTTCTTGAGACCGAATGGACCCATTGTCGCTGCGGTCCTGTAGATTTCATCAGGTGCAGTGTAATTTGGTACTTTCGTGTATCTGGGTCTCATCTTTATTTCATGAGGGATAAAGGCAGTACCAAAGAAATAACTCTTATCCTGTGACCATGTTCTAAACATTCCAGTATCATCCTCCCGACGTATTTCGCCCCCGCCCACGTTTAGTCGAACGACCATCTCGAGGGCTTTGTAGTAGGAGACGGAAAACGGAGAAAGTCCCCCAACGTAGGGAAGGCCCGTGCCTTCTGGCCGATAGTATAGGTCGTTTGGCATGGAAATAATCTCAATTCCGTTGATAAAAGCATAGAACTTACTGGAATTACTTGGGCATGGGATAAATGTCACATTCAATTTTTTTTCCTCGCCGACGTTGATGCAAAACTCCTTATATATAGCCCCTCCATTTGATGAATTAGCAAGCGAAGCACTGAAGTTGCTGAGTAAGATGAACGAACCCGCTTTGACTGTGAAAAAGTCTATTGAATTGTGAAATCCTTGGTAAGAGGCTTTGAAGAAGTATAAGCGAAGGAATTTCGGGCCAGGGGAGACACGAAGCTCATACGTAAACTGAGAGAAAGATATGCGGGCAGTCTGGTACGGGACTGCGTCTATGTAACCTTCTTGTTCGGCTGTAGAAGCGGCAGATTTGTGATTGGGTGCTTCTGCTGGAGCGGTTTTGGAGTCTATGTCTCCGACCCACTGGCGCTTGTTGGAAGACGTTGAGTTGCCGGAAGTGCCGCAGTTGAGAGTAATATTATCAACAACGATGTAACGAGGCGTAGAATTAGCGACTGAGGTAGAGCAAAGAAGGAAGAAGAAGAAGAAGAAGAAGAAGAAGAAGAAGAAGAAGAAGAAGAAAGGGGTGAGAATTGAGAGTTTCCTCATGGGAAGGAGACAAAAGATCGAGAAAAACTAGAATGCAGTAGAAGATCCTCCTTATTCCGACTTCATGTAATCACAAAAAGGGGGTTACTTAATTATTCGGTTTTTGTTTTAGTGGTCCCATTCCCTTTCGATGAAAGCAGCGTAGAAGAATCTCTGGACAAAAAACAAAAGGCAACCAAAGGAGAATTCCTAAAGGATATGTGGCGCGAGCGACTGCAGATAAAAGAAAAAGTTAGTAGGGATGTCATTTCTATATGTACTTGTAATTTAAGCCGATAATTTTACATATCCGCTTATTATTCCGCGATATTCATCAAATCCCAGTGAAGATTGTTGTCATGATTCAGCGAGTTAGATAACATATTTGCCTGTGAAGTTGTTCATCTGTCATCGTTTTTATTCCCAACTCAGAACTCAAATGCCTAGCCTGCTATAATTCTTTTTCTCGCCGCTTCCTCTTATGCAGTTGTTTTGACAAATCTTTTAGCCAGTAGCTCCTGTCAATCCACCTTATATTGCTTTACAAAGTTTACGGATTCCTATAAGGCAAATCGTCATCAATAGGGAGGTATGACATAGATGGAGACATCCTCCACTTGGTGAGCTTAAGCTTAATATGGATGGTTCTAGTGTGGTTGGAAATGGTACAGGAGGAGGGGTATTAAGAGATAATAATGATAGTATTATTAGGGGGTTTGTGGCTAAGTTTGGCCAAGGAAGTAATGTAGATGCCGAGTCCCATACTTTGTTCACTGGTCTTCTGTTATGTCATACTAGAAATCAGTTCCTCAACATAATCGAATTAGATTCTCTCTGTCTTTTTTATTTTTTTTATTTTGGAGGGTGAAAAGGTAAGTTTGCATTAATAAAAATTAAACTCTTTTTGATATAATGCATGCTATATAGATGGAAACCTCAATGACACCTAGAGTATGTATTATGGCAATGTATTAGCTTGTTGCTCTCACATACGACAATTTGAAACATTCTTAGAGAAGGGAATTTTGGTTGAAATAGACTGGCAAATCATGGCCATTATATTTTGGATGTGAAAATTTTTTATCAATTAAGCTTCCTACCAAGCTAATGCAAGAATCTTTTCAAAAACAATCACCTTGGTCGTGGTTATTATAAGACTCCATAGGGTGACACTTAATATGTCCTTCGTATTTGGCTTTTTCAAAATATATATGCTCATGCTAAAAACCTAATTTGTAGATTACTCAGTGTCCTTTTCCAAGGGTTAGTTTTACGCATTGTCTTGTATTCTCATAAGGTATAGTTATTATGTCTAGTCTTATTTTTCTTAAATAAAATGTGTTAGAATATTATTTCAATTTTTTTTTTTTAAAAAAAAAGCAACTCAAATAGATCTCCTTTATCCGTATCAAGTCAAACTCCAGTCTCTTAAACTCCAATATCCATGACACAAATCACAAATGCCTAACAAAGTTGGAGCACTTGCACCTTCTTTGCTCAGAATCGTAGATGCACCTCCTTAGCTCATTACCGAAGTTGCAAACCTTTTTGTGAACCAGCAATCAAACCAGCCAATAAGGCCATATGCACTACACATACCACGTGCACTGCTTGCAATTGACAGCTTGGCTTGTAAAGCACATGCAAGGCTAATAGCTCAAGCTAGTGGAAACCTCAGTTACAACTCAGTCTTTAGAAGTTACCAGCATGGAGAAGCATCCAACTCATTGTCAAGCAGAGTCATCACATGTTCATGTCAACTAAAGAAGTAGAACTATAGTGGGTTCCACCAAGGCCACCAACCGGGAAGGCTCACGCGAAGGAAGAAATCGAGGACTTTTTAGATAAGGGAGAGTCCGACACATCCTAGACGGGACCGACTCTTGACTTTTCTAAACATTAGGAAATTGCAAGGAAGCTTCGTATATGTTGCATGGCTCTACAAAAGCCATATGGACATGGCTACATGAGATATGGTTTATGCCTTTTGTTGTATTGTCCCGTACTCGAAATAATATACTAAGCCTTCTGTTATACGAAATTATCCCTTGGTTCTCAACTTTGATTTTTCTCTTGGTATTAGAGTAGAAGGATCTGATCTAGGCTTAATTTCAAATACTCCGTGGCCCAAACAACCATCTATCCTTCTCCAAACACAATCAATGTCAACAACTTTGTAATCATTAAGCTAGCAGAGGGTAAATATCTACCCTAAATGACTCAAATGAAATCCGTAATTCAAATTTAGAAACTCATCGGCTTTCTTATTGAAGAAACCAAGAGTCCTTCATCAAAAATCACCTTGACTGATAGGCAAGCCCCAAATCTAGATATGAAGAATGGGCACAAAGCAATACACTTGTAAAATGCTAGATTATTAGCATGCTCTCTAAAGAAGCTATGAGACATTTTGAGTTGGACTCAGCCTTAGGAACTCGAGCCAATTAGCAAGCCCCTTAGCAATTTAGCCAAAACCTTTCGCCTATTTAAGAGTTTGGGAGAAAGGTATAACTCATTCAAAACTACCATGTTCAAGCCACTCATTCCATAGTTCAATAAAGTTGTGTAACAACTACAAGTCTTTGAAGCTTGACACAAAAGTTATCCAACTATTGCCTCAATTGCTATAAGTGAGAATACAGCTTTCATTGCTCAAAGAGGAGGATGTGGAGGAAGAGGTAGTTAGAGGTCACAAGGTTCTCAAGCTCCCTTCACTTCACAAGGGAGAGGTTGCAAACCTATGACACTTGGAAATTGAGGACAACCAAATCCTCAAAAATTAGAGACTTGTAACCAATCACAAACCAAAAAATCATCAAGTACTAATCCTAACTTTCCCACTCATCAAGTACAGCTCTAGAGGAGAAGATTGATTACCAAGGATCAAAACTCCAGCGACCCAAGTGCCAGGCCTCTCCCGGATTGCGGGCCGGCCATGCCAGCCAACAGTTCCATCACGTGTACAAGGTTCCTGCCCATTTTTGACCTTTTCAACTCCGGCATCCTGAAAGTCGCAGCACAAAAAAGATATTTCAGTGATATGTTGACTCAAAAATATGTGTATGAACACATGTAATCTCGGAAGGTTATGCAAGTTTAGTGGCAGGCAGGCCAAGACAGCCATAGATCGTTGATCGAGGGGGCTGCCCTTTGTGACAGGCTGCGTAATTCTAGTCGTGTAAGTTTCCTCTATTGTCATAAAAACCAAGATACAATCGTAATTGGCATTATTGGGTCATCCGAAGCGAAAGTTTTGACTGAGATTGAGCAAGGGAAGAGAGACGGGCTTGTAGTTTGGGGTGGAAATCTGGTCAAGTAGAAGGAGCAGATCAAGACGAAATGGTTTGTTTAATCATGAAACGCTATAAAAGTGATCTACTTTTCGGAAATCTACTTCTAAGTTTGTCATATGAACGCTGCGGACAAGTCGAACCCACCCTGTACTATTGGTAAGTTAAGATCTCTTAATTGATTGTAGATCCGAATATGGAAACGTTATAATGTTTTTATATTAACTCTTACCTTAGATAATAAGGGCCTAGTTTGATGAGCGTATGCTGTTTGGGACCTTTTGGTTTTTGATTGGTTACAAGTCTCTAAAAAAAATTAGAGACTTGAGTAGCTAACTCAAGAGCACAATAGGAGTGGGAAAGTTAGGATTAGTACTTCATGATTTTTTGGTTTATGATTGATTACAAGTCTCCAATTTGAGGATTTGGTTGTCCGCAATTTCCAATTGTCATAGGTTTGAAACCTCTCTCTTGTGAAGTGAAGGGAGCTTGAGAACCTTGTGACCTCTAACTGCCTCTTCCTCCACATCCTCCTCTTTGAGCAGTGAAAGGTGTATTCTCACTTAAAGCAATTGTGGCAATAGTTGGATAACTTTTATGTCAAGCTTCAAAGACTTGTAGTTGTTACACAAATTTATTGAACTATGGAATGAGTGGCTTAAACATGGCAGTTTTGAATGAGTTATACCTTTCTCCCAAACTCTCAAATAGGCGAAAGGTTTTGGCTGAATTGCTAAGGGGCTTGAGAATTGACTCGGCCCCAAGAAACACTTAAGTGACTCGGCCTTAGGAACTCGAGCTTGCTATATAAAACATTTGCTAATGCCGGCTTCGGACACCGTGCTAAGGCTTCGGAAGTGATCCGATGGGCTAAGGTTGAACATCGCCTGCAACTCCAAAGTCTATTTCAATAGAACTCCAGATCTGCGCCTGGGTCATGATAAGGAATCTGATCAGGCTTTGTTTGGACTTCTAGCAAGAAGTTGAACAGTTAGCTGCATAATTATCTTTTACTTCTTGTTGCTTAATTATTTTCCGGCTCATCTGTACCTGCTCTTATCGATAAATGCTGTACATGTTTATAAGGATGAAGATTAGGAGGATTTTGGCTTTTATAAGCCTATCCATATAGGTTGAGAACGAGAGAGATTTGAGGTTATACATTGAACCAACAAGTGGGTGCAGTGCATTTGTAAGATGTAACAATAAGATCATAAGGCACTAATGTTCTCTATCGAAGTAAACTCCAGTAGAAATGTCCTCCATGGTGACCAAGGAAAAGACCTAGGAGATGTTACTGCTTTTCTAAACCCTTTAATTGCAAAGCATTTCATTGGAAATGCTCAAAACTTCAGAGACAAAAACTTCTAGAAATATAAGAATACATTCCTTACTAATCACGATGTGAATATACTCTAGCCTGGGTTTCTTGAAGGTGAAATTTCTTGCTAATCCACCAACACTATTGAGACAAAAGGTGAGAGACCAAGTAAAAGAAGTCTATGCAAGACAAATACCTTATCAAAGGCTTTAGCCACAACCTTCTTCCTTCTTCTCTTGTAATCTTTTCTTTTCCTTTTAAACTTCCTAGATACGCAAAGAAGCTTGTAATTGTAAGTATTCTTGCGTGTAATTACTTGTTTCAATTTTTACATCTTGTGATTGGCATTCTTGCCCCAATTTATCTACCCTTTTTAATCTTTTTTTTCCTTAATTTCTGTGGCCGGATTTATCATCCAAGTTATTCTTGCTTTATTTGTTCATTTAACGTGTTAAACCCTAGATCCTTGGTTCGTCTATGTATTAAGCATAAAACATAAATAATAAAAAAAGAGGATTTGTTGTTGATCCCCCTTGGAAGTCTTACAACTGATTGCTTCCATAACAATTTGTTAAGGTTCCAAAAAGCATAGCCACGTGCCTTTGGCATATTGTGGATATTGTAAATACTTCAAAATCTTGTCTAAAAGCTAACTCATTGTTAGGAAATAACAACTTTAAATTTAAACATATCTTTTTAATAAGAAACTTTTGTCTACAACGCTTTTCCACACCATATATATGACATTAGAACGAATCAACTTAACCTTGATATCATGTAAGTAGGTCAAAAATCAAACAAAAAACTAACTCATTGAGGGGAACAACTTTATATTTAAATATTACCCAATATATTTCCACCAAAACATAGAGACGTTAAAGAAAATGCCACATAACATGGATTCACAATGCTGGTAGTAGGAAGTAGTACATCATACCTTAAAAGAAGGAAAAAAAAAAACAAGAGCAAAACTACAAGGAACAGAAACGAAGAATAGGATGTAGGAGAAAGAACACAGATGAAAGCAAAAACATTTCGATCCATCTCAGTGGGGACATTGGTGAGTGTAAATATTACAACCGGCACTGTAACGCTTCGGAACGTAAATCTTCTCCGAACCGTATGTGCTAACCCCACCGTGGCACGGAGGTTCTCCATTTTTTCCACAGGCAATTTGAACGGCTTGGTCAGGCTTCAATGCATCCATGGAAGGATGTTGAGGAGGATCTTGAAGAATTCGACTGACGTAGGGGAATATGAGGGACTCCATCTCCAGGTCCTCCTCGATGAGGCAGTCGCCGATGAGGCCATCGCACGGAAAAGATATATTGCTCTTGACAAGAACAGCAGCACCACAACAATATGCGTTGAGGAGCATCAACGTCAAGAAGAATGACAGAAGATACATACCTTGGTTCGCGTAAAAGACCTCCATTTCAGTAGTGTTTTCTGACTCACCCTACCAATTGACCTTCCTCCACGAAGTGTTCGTACTCGTTCTGGCCCTGGAGAGGTGGTCTTTATAATGAGTAAAGAAGAGAGTCGTGATCAGGGAATAAAGATGAAGCAAAGGCGCAAAAGAAGATATAAGTTTAATCAGAATATAATATGAACCTTTTTTGAGGTCTGCGAAATTAAACTGGTATATAAACCTTATTTCAAAAATAGCAGTATTAATCGCTTTTGCAATGTAATAAAAAGTATATATGTGTATCATTTTTTTTAGAATTATTGTTTATTCTTCTGTTTTTCTGGTGTTATACATCTCATCCAATGAGGGCTTCTTTTACCTGTCAAATAAAATAAAAGCACTAGTAACACAGTAAATACAAAATGATTGGGTTGGTTGCCATCGATAGGGAACCAGTATCAAATGGTCGCTAGAAAAGTATTTTATTTGAATCTCTATATATTCATTTACAATAAACCTACTCTCTTTAGGCTCAAATAAAGAAGAAACAAGAAATAGACAGATGTAAAATCCAAACAAGATAATAGATAGACTTCTTTTCTTGAATAAATTCAATTTAGAATGATAATTCCTATTCATTAGTTAGTTCTGTTCATTAGGAATGATGGAAGCCAGCTTAGTTTTAATTGAACTTTCTTATTTATTGTAGTGTATAAACTGAAATATATCCGGCGGCTCCTCACAATTAAATACTGGTTTCAGAGAAAAGAAAATTATCATCAAGTTTTTACCTTTTTTTCCCCCCTATCTTCAATTTTTTAAAAACATATTCTCTTATTTCTCTTTGGTCTTTGCTTCTTTAAAATCGTCGAATTCGTACTTCTTTCCCTAAATAACTTCCTTTCACTATGGTCATAAGATAAACGCAACATATTTACGACTAATCTCTACAACTAAAGTATCAACTCCTTAGTAGATCTTAATAAAACTTTATTTGAATTTTAGAAAAAACATTTATTTGAGGGAAGAATTATTGAAAATTTTATTTAACAATAAGTTTTTGATAAAAATGTAAGTATACATTAATAAATAATAATTAGAATTGATATTTTTTAACATAGTTTAAGACAAAGAAGATGAAAAGAGTAAAAATTGGATGACAATCCTTTTTTTTCGAATGTTGAGGTAATTTGATTAATTAAGATGACATGACATGTTTTAAACTATCCATTAAACTAAATAACAGAAAATCAATTTGAGTTGAACAGCTTAGGATGAACGTACCAAGGAAAGAATATGTCATATAAAAAAATTATTAATCAAGTGACTTGAACAATATACTAGGTGAAGAACAATATCTTACTAGGTCATAAATGTCATAATATATTTTAATATTATTTTGTGAAGCTGTCATATTACACGTAGTACGATATTTCTTTTCCTAAACTCGTACATGTGACAGCTGTAAATCAATTTTCGCAGGGAATCATTGGCCTTGTGCTTTGTTCGGTGACAGTGACGTTTCGATACCAACTCTGGCTTTATATGATAGTCACTTTTCTCTGTCTCTCCGTCTCTCTGTCTCTCTGTCTCTCTGTCTCTCTTTTTACTTTTACTTTTCTCTTCTCTTTCTTCCTCGCCTAGAAGCGCTAATTGCTCACCGGACGATTGTTCGGACAATATTTTGGGTGGCTCCTTTGGGGAAGAATAAACAGCACCGACGAGGTCATGTAACGAGACAGTCAAAGGCCAACTTTCTTTTCACTTCACCTGATATGGTATCTACGAAATTAGAAACAATAAACTGAGAAGGTGAAATATATTATCAGTCTTTAAGGATAATTTAACCCCAAACCCCGGGAACTGGTGGAGGTTTAAGATTAGAAAAGTGTATCATAATAGTTAGGAAATTTTAGGCAAACTTTATTTTATTTGTTTTAGGACCTCTTAATCTTATTAGGATTTGCAATTGTATCTTAAATAAAACATTGAAAGTCGATACTAAAAAAAATTTATCTTCGTTTTAACTTTAAAAAAAAAACCATTTATTTGAAGGAAGGACTATTTAAAATTACAAATTCTGCTATAGAAAATGATACCATCTTCAAATAAATAAATAACTAAGAGAGAGAAAAAAAAAAGAAAGAGAAGTGACCTAAACGATACAAAGAAGTATTTTGAGGAACGAAGTTAATCCTAGGCCCTCCATTCGACATAAAAGAGGTACATGACAGCCTTTATTGTCCATGACCTCATTAGTGGGTAGTATTTGAACGGATGTTCTTGTTAAAAATAGGTAGCGAACCTTCACACCCTTCAATCATGAAGATGATTTAAAGCGAACGTCAATCTCCGCACACAAGACGATTTCTTTTTGTTTCCATTTTAAAAAAACATAACTAACAGTAATGTGTTAACTCAATAAATTTCTAACGCTTTGAGGATGCAAAGAGTAATTTGTTTTTCCTCAGAAAACCTAATAAGAACGAGTATTTAAATGCGTTAATATCGGAAGAAAGTTTTATGTTTTTTACGAAAAATGATTGTACATAAGATATTGACGGCATGAATTGACTTAAACTTTATAGCTTTACATGATCCATGCCTTTGTCATCCCCCTCGCACAGCACGATTTGCTTATCTTCAATTTTCTAAAAACATATTCTCTTATTTCTCTTTTGTCTTTGCTTCTTTAAAATCATGTAATTCATATTTATTTCCTTAAATAACTTCCTTTCAGGACAGTCATAAGATAAACTTCACCATAGTTATGACTATTCTCTAAAACTACAATATCAACTCCTTAGTAGATGTCAATAAAACTTGATTTGAATTCTTAGAAAAACCACTTATTTGAGGGAAGAATTATTGAAAATTTTATTTAAAAATAATTAGAATTTATATTTTTAAATATATTTTATGCAGTTATTTTGTTCATTTCAAATAAAACAAGAAACAATTAGATTGAGAGATAAAAAGAAAAAAGACAAAAGAAAAAAAAAGAGAGAAGAAAGAACTCTATCAATTTGATAGGAGAAAAATAACAATAAGAAAATTTAAAATGTGGACTCAAGAAAGCAAAGATATGGTAGTTTAAGACAATAAAGATGAAATGAGTAAGAATTTAGTAATAAGCCTTGTCTTTCATACGTTGAGATAATTTGATTAATTATGATGACATGACATATTTTAAAATATGCATTAAACTAAGTAAGAGAAAACTCAGTTTGAGTTGAACAACATTGGATGATCAAACAAATGTCAATAGTAATAATAATAAATTATTAATCAAGTCACTTGAACAATATTGTTGGTTAAGAACAATCTCTTACTCTGTCAAAATGAATATTTTTAACAGTAATTTGGCGAAGATGTCGTATACACGTGGTACCTCATATCTTTTTCTAGCCGTACAAGAACTCACTCGATTCCCACTGGGTATTATTGGCCTTATGTCCTTTTTCATTGACGATGACGTTTCCATCCCAACTTTGGCTTTACATTTCGATCACATCTCTCTTCCTTTTTCTTTTAACTTTTCTTCTGCCGTTTATTCCCTCCGTTTATCTTTCTTCCTCACCAAAAGGCGCTGATTTGCTTCCCGGTTGACTGTTCGGACAACATTTCCGGTGGCTCCTTTGGGAAGAATTAACAGCACCGACAAAGTAAATGCAATGATTACTAGTACGGAGAAAATCTTTCCAATTTTTATTACATGTTAGGCTTACCATAGCTCTAACTGTATTGGAGGAACCAAGCCATATGATACGATGTTGGATACTTAATGGGTCAATCATACGGGGGGTTTTAATGAATTCTATTTTGTTCCTTTTAGTATTCTGAAGGCATTCTTGTTATGATAGATGATATGAAGATTAGAAGTTTTTATTTTAGCAATCTTATTGATTAAGGTTGGAAAATTGTATCATAATAACTACGAAATTTTTGGGCAACCTTTATTTATTTGTTTTAGGACCTCTTAATCTTATTAGGATTTGCAATTGTAGCTTTAATAAAACATTGAAAATCTCAATCATGCAGACATCTTGACAAGCGATAGCGTCAGAAGCGTCGAGGAGGTCCACCTACTGTTACTCGGGCCTAATCCGTTCCCACCATCCACTTCCAACCCATGTTAACTGTGAACATTATTGTTCCAAGGAACGCCACTAGTACCAGAAATAGAGACCAATAACACCTCCGCATAGGTGCACTGGCTACCGGAGTCCAGTGTTTCCAGGTTGGCGTCTGCAATCTCCTGCAGCTTTAATATTCATGGTGGGATGTCGGATGCCCTGCTCACGCACACAGCCCTCCGCCACCTCCACATATACCCTGAAATATTTCGGAGCGATCTTCCTTTCAGAGAGGGATCAATGATTTCCCCCATAGTCCCTCTTTCCGTTCCTTCCTTTGCGACCTTTTGATTGTCATGTCGACCTCGAAAATGGGATGCAGTACAAAGGTGGCATGACAAGGATCAAGCCTACTTGATGCCGTCTGCTTCGTGTCTCAGCGCTATTGCCTCTTTCACTTTTCCTTTTCCTTTAGTTCATTCCGTCTGTTTTCTGTCATGTTTTGTTTGACATAGACGGCAGAACGGCGGCAACCATTCAAACTTTTGTTTTGAATTCATCCTGTATTTATAAACATGACATTCGATCTATGTTCTGACAGATTAGCAATTAAGTATTATTTTTTCAATTCTGAACGAATAATAGATCTCGCTTATTTCCAGTTTCCCTTTCAAGTCACCACTACCAGTTGATCTTTCTCCGCAAATTGTTTGTATACATCCTCTTCCTTTGGAGGTGTAGCGATTAAAGAGGAAAGAGGTGATTAAGTAACAACGGCTAATGAAAAGTGCTAAAAAGTGTTTGATGAAAAAGATTAGCAGTTACTGAGTTTTTCAAACTCACAGTATTCTCTCTATTTTGAACAATCAATCCAACGATCCAACAAACTCGTTTAAATTTACCAATCGTAGCCTTATGAATAGAATAATAAAACCTAACAAGCTCAACCTTTAACTAGGGCAACAATCTTCTCTGTTAATGTCTTGTGCTTCGAGTTCTTCGGCCAATAAGAAATCAAAGCTAGTATCATAGTTACTAAATATAATTGACTTACGGTAATAAAAAATCTTATATATTTCATCAATTTCTAATTGGGTTTTTATGCTTGCAACAAATTTTTGTTAGTTCATGTAAAGAAGAATTAATGTGTGGACAATTGGAAAAAAAAAATCATTTTAATGAGAGCTTATTATTCAATCTAAAAAAAATGATAGCATGGTATAATTCTACAAAACTTTGAGAAAGAGCAATTTAAATTTTTGTAATTTTACTCGATAATTGAAAATCGATCACCTATCATTCTTTAATGAAAATATTGTTTATTTTTTCATTCCCAAATGTGTTATATATCATCCATTGAGGATTTTCTTTTGTTAAACAAAATAAGAGCCACTTTAGCCTTTAATAATGCAGGTTAATAGCATCCGATGGGCCTTTTGGAGGAGAAACCAATAACAAACTGTCGGCAGAAAGAAAAAGCACAAGGATGATGTAATCATTTCCAGTTCTCATTCCTCTGGAATGGAAGTTTCTCTTTTTCTTAGAGTGATTGGAATGAAAGCTAACCTATTTTACTTTTTATTTTTATTTTATTTAAAAATATAAATTTACATCAATAAAAATTCATGTAAAAAAATATAAAAGCATATGTTAAAATTACAAAAATTACAAAAGTTATAAAAAATAAGAGTTAAAAACTTCTAAAATTTCATTTAAGATGACATTTTTTTGTTTTACTTTATTCTATATTATTATTATTATTATTATTATTATTATTATTATTATTTTGGTGGAAATGTAAATTGTATTAATAAATTTTAAAATACAGATGCACAAGAGCATATCCCAGTCTTACAAAAGTTACTATATCTATGAAAAAATAAAAATTGAAAGCCTCTAAATTTCACTCAAAATAGCATTTCTTTGGAAATATTTTATATTTCTAAATAAATAAGTTCTTCCTCATATTACATTCTTTACTTTGGCTAAAAGAATAGGGATATCAATTGTTTTCTCTTGAAAATGTATTCTATTTTGTTCAACCCATATACAATAAATGCAAGCTAAGAAAGATAATTTAAGAAGTTTAGTAGCTAAATCCTTTCCTTTAATTGCTTTAATCATCCATTATAGCTCTTCATTCCATCCTTCAATGTCATGTTGGATTTCATTTTGGGTAAGAGTACTTTTCCAAATCATCTTTGTCCATGCACACTTAAAAAAGAGGTAACTCCTATTTTCTATATGAGACTGACAAAAATCACAATATATATTTACTGAAGAAAGTCACTGGACAATTTTTGTAGTTGTAGAAAATCTATCTCTACAAACAAGCCATCCAATGAAATTATGTTTGCTGATGCTACCAGTTCAAATTAAATCATACCAATCCACTGTTTCATTGCTTTGCCGAAGATCATTATAAATTTGTTTGCAACAATATGTAGGATTTGAAAGAACAAAAGTAAGTGTAGGTCTTAATTTGAGGAGATCCCGCCAACACCAAGCCATGGTACCTTTTATGTCCAACTACATTACTGAAGTTCTTTTACACTTTGTACTATGAATTCATTTACTCCATAATGAAGCTTCTATGAGATTTATGAGATTCCAAAGCATACATCCTAGAAGGGCTTTGTTTCAAATTTTGAGATTCGGTAAATCTAAGCTTTTGTAATGTTGCTTTATCCATGTATAGTGGTTTCCCTAACACACTACTCATATAACTCATTCTTGTATTAGTCCATAGCACATGAGGAACATTATATAACCACACCCAAATGGGAATAGTAGAAAATTTTGCTTTTTCCAATCCAATGAAGGGATGCCATTTTTGAAGGAAAAGTGGAAAACCTACAATATCCCACACCCCTACTTTCATAACCTCCTCCATCTTCTTAATATTTGAGAAACGAAAGAAAAAGAAATCATCTTCAGTTGCTAAAACTTCATATAAGTTTTCTTTTCCCTATAATTTTTCCACAAGTCCTTTCACTAGATAATAAGAGATATTTTCAATTAAGAAATAACCCACTAGACAATTTTCAAAGTGACTTTTGCCTTCATTAATAACTTTTGGTGGAGGCTTTGCAATAAGTTTATTTTCTTTCATGGAAGGAGGATGATAGTTTAGTTTAGCTGTCTTCATAAGATTACCCATCGCAATATGTTTCCAAGACACCTCGGCTCCACCACTAGAAGCATTAATATTTTGACTATCTGATGCAACTATAGGGATATTCTCTTGAACTTTGTCAACAAAACAAAGAAAGAGAAGACAAGGTAGTTCAATAATGAAGATAAAAATAACAAGCATTTGGTGATAATCCTTTTCTTTCATATGCTAAAGTAATTTGATGTTAAGCTATTAGATTAACTATAATTGGCACGACATATTGTAAACTATGTTCAATTGAAGTTGAACAACATAGGATGGCCATTCCAACTGACTAGAACAATATATTTGATGGAAAACAATAATTTTCTGGCATAGTTGTCATCATATATGTCATATATGTCATATATATGTAGTACCTTTACTTCTTTCCCTAAACTTGTAACTTGTGATAGATGCTATTGCATTTTTTCAAAGAAATGTAACTGTCTTTCTTTAAAATTATGACAACAGAAGACCTAATCCAGTTTTAAGTAGCTCGCTTAATGAACAAAAAAGAAGAAGAAAAAAATAGCTCGTTCGATTGCTCCCACGCTATTCTTGTTGGAACTTTTGGCTCTACACTTTTTCCGGTGACTGAGGTTCGGTCTCTCTCTCTCTCTCCCCCCTTTGTCATCTAACTTCTCTTTTTCTCTTTATTCCTTTCTTTTTTTTCTTTCTTCTTCGTCAAAAAAAGCACTGATTGCGTGCGGGTGAACTGTTCGGACAATATTTCCGGTGGCCCCTCTTTGGGGAACGAATAAATAGCACCGACAAAGTGGTAATGGAACAGGCCGAGGAAATATCAAAGGCCAACTTTCCCTTCATTTTCATCTGATTGGTATCAATGAAATTTAAATAAAAAAAGAACAAAAGATGTTACACTGAAAAGGTCAAATAAGTTATCAGTCTTTAAGAATAATTTAAACCCCCTTCGGAATTGGAGTGGCACTTTTACCATGGGGAATCTCTTCCCACAATCCCCTCTTACGAGATGGAGGTCCTATTGGCTCATTGTATAAGTTTATGTAACGTGGACTTATATCAATGATGCATGAATTAATATTCCCTATTATGACAAGTGCAATGTTATTATGTTGGTCCATTTAGTTGTACATATTCCTTTTATATCACCTTTATTGCATATATGATATTGGCTAGTGTGGGCTTTGTCCATCTATAGACTTTGATGAGTGAGGTTGTATGTATGGACACAATTATAGGCTAAGTCTCCCCTTTTAGCTTTTCAATAATGTACACTAAACTCTACTAATAAAAGAATTATGGAGACAACAGTTACTTATATTTTATTATGCATCTAGATGTGCAAAATGCCTTGTGGGGCATTTTGCCACGTCACTTTTTAGCTCTCTCTCTCTTACTTACCCACTTAACACACGAACACATGGGAAAAAGAATAACTGACAACCGATTAATTGCTTCTGCACACGAGAGAGATGCCTTCCCCTGCATAGTCCCGTTCTCGCATTCTTCCACCACTTCAAGTAGTTTTTTCGATTGCCTCATCGAGTTAGTTCACGGAGAGAATAAAGGGGAAGATGTAGCCTTAAGTTCCTAGTTTGGAACTTGAAGATGATGGTATGTATTTCAAGCTCGTTTTAAGTTTTTACACAAAACCCACAATTTCTCCATGATTGATGTTCGGATCCTCATAAAAGCCTCGTTTTGAGGCTAGATTTTCTAACAAGTGCACCTTGCAAGACAATACGAAGTGGGATATCTTTTCAATTAATAGTGGTAGGACAATTATTGGTCTCAGTGACTACGTCGCGAAGCTCTACGCAGCTATCTACGTGATCTTATTGATATCTTCAAACAAAAGAGTAAGACAACAAGAAAAGACAGAAACTGTTGTTGGCTTATTTTTATTTTTATTTTAAAAAAAATCCTAACAATAAAATTAAGCATAATAACTATATTTCAAATAAATCCAAAAGTTAGGATATAAGTCTAGCCTTTAAATGAAGGCAAAATACTTATATATTAAGCTATCTCATAAAACATTAAAAAGAAATTCATAAAATACAATGATAATATATACACTTAACCATATAGTAGTATATAATTACTTAAGCTTAATTGATTGGATGAGGGAATGAGCCAATATCCTAAAAAAATTCTCATATTATGAATTATATGCTCATAATTAACAAGATAGTTTGTACCTATATTTCTCTTGCGATATGCATGTTGTACTTTCATATTTGAAGGAATCATGGATATATACTAGTGAAAAATATACACCAATTTTTAAGGAGTCCCTAATTTTTTAAGCAGATATTGAATTAAATAAAAGGAGTTTGATGATTCTATGATGTGAGGTACTTGATTTTGTTACTGGCATATCTTAATACATTCTAGCAAGGTATAAGCTTTGACATCAACAATATTTCCTAACTCTAGCTTGGTAGAGAAAGTCACGATGATGCTTCTAGAATGATATTGCCGTTTTTTTTTTTCGTTTTTTTATATGACTCACGTTGTTGATGTTGCATTTACACCGCACTAAATAAAGTTCACTTTTAGGATTTTCCGCCAATATTCTCCGTCAAATATTCCAAGGAAACGAACATTATGATCCATGGGGACTGTCTACCAACTTTTGGTCATCCAAACAGCTGCCTTTGTGCTGCAGTAAGTTGTGGATCAATAGTCAATATCGGCCATGAACATGTCGTTTGTTGTTTCCAGGGGTCGGCCATTCCATGACATTGCACGGTAGAGACTTTGGTCTAAAAATTCTGGTTATGCATTCGGGAGTCTCGACGGATAAGTTCGCAATAATCGAGATGACCTCCCTTTGGTTTTCCAGGGACCCAAGGTATATTAAAATTCTTATCTAGGATGGGGTTCGATTACGTTTGAGGCTTGACCTATTAGGATGTACCAACTTTTCTTAGGCCCAAAATAATATAAAAACAAGAAGTAAAAAGAAAGAGTGAAAGAGCGAGAGATGCCAAACAATGTCTAAAGGGAAACCAATAGCATACTGTCGGCAGAAAAGGAAAATATATCTTAGTCTTAATATATTCATAATTAGATTCTTCGCTTCACTGATTCAGCTTTACCTATTAGGACCTACCAATTTTTCTTAGGTTATTGCAGCTTTACCTATTAGGACGTACCAATTTTTCTTAGGCCCAATAACCTAAAAAAGTAAAAAGAAAGAGAAAGAGAGAGAGAAAGAGGGTAGGGAAATACCAAACAATGTCTAATTGTTTGATTAATTAGATTCTTCGCTTCACTGAACAAATGTGACGTGTTGTGATTAATTGTAGCTACTTAATAATAATAATTACTGAGAGTAATTATTATTCTCTTTTAAAGAGAAAAGTATTAGGATACGTGTAATTCATGTTTAGGAATTTTAGAAATTGTATTTTAACAAATTTCAATCTCGATGTTATACCGCGCAAGCTTTTGATCACACCTTCCATTGATCATGATTGGTTCCAATGGGACATCATGTACGAAAAAAGTTTTGCTAACTTGCCGTTGATCTTTTGTCGTATAGAAGGGGGTTTTTACCTCATTCCTAAAGAACTAGAAAAATATTTCTTATCTTCCTTTTAAAATATAGCAATATCATAGTTACCAGTCCAAATTTTGGAAAGGCCTTCGGCAATCCTAAGTCCTTCATTCCATATAAATGAGGTATAGGACAGCCTTCATTTTCCCTGACCTTATTAGTGGATGCGATATGAATGGATTAGGCATGTTAAAAATAAGTAGAAAACCTCCAAACCCTAGAGAATAGTAATGGAAGTAATGATTCTCCATTCTTATTCTTATGAAATTGATGATTGTTCACTTTATTTATAAAAGTGATTGAGATAAATATAACGAATTTTATTATCTCATATTGAAAAGACAAGCATAGTGATATAGCCATCTAAGGTAATTTGGTTACTCATTTTACTAGGTCAATCCTTTGAGATGGAGTCCAAGCTCATGAAATGAAAACCATCTTTCACACATAAGATGATTTTATTACTTCAATTTTTTTATATATTATCTTAGTGTTGCACGTCTTTTTCATGAAGATGATTTAAAGTGAACGTCAATCTTCACACAAGAGGATTGCATTTTGTTTTCATTTTTTATATACATAATTACAGCATGTTAACTCAATAAATTTTTAAGGCTTTAACGATGCAGAGAGTAACTTGCTCTTCCTCAGAAAATACAATAAGAACGAATCTTTAAGTGCGTCAATATCTAGAGCATTTTAAATTTTTTGAAGAAAAATGATTGTCCATAAGATGTTGACGGCATGAAGTGGCTTAAGCTTTACAGGTTCACATGATGCATGCCTTTGTCACCCTCCTCGTGCAGCATGATTTGCTTCACCTTTTAAGTCTTCGTCTAGGTCTTCCGTCAACAATGTTAAGGATGCTTAAATACTTATTAGTGGGTCATATTTCTTTGTCTTTCTTCCATATAATCTCTACTTCGTAAGAGCTTTTACAATAACAATTAAGTAGGCCACATTTCTTCACGCCTTTCCCTCTTGATCTTTTGCATATAATAACTGTGTCTCACTACTGATTGATTCGTTGCTCCCGAGAAGCAATGAACACACCAAAAGATACTGTTGCCAACATGTTCGTTTCCATTATTGTGCAAATTGCGAGTTTTCTCTCCAAGAAATGGGAGTCGTCGATTATAATTTGTAAAGGACAAACGGAACATGGGGGAGGTCCTCACCTTTTGGCACGTTGCCGGGGAATCTTTTCCCACAATCCCCTTTTACGAGGGGGAGGTCCACCTTGTAAGACAACTTGAAGCGGGATGTCTCTTCAGTTTCTCTGCTGTTCTTAGTATTCCTGTATATAATTTGTGTCGGTGGCATCATGATAAAATTTTGACGCAGTGTGTCGTTTCTTTATTCAATGCGTACTGAAAAAGAGATGACCGACACTTGTACTGTTAAAAGTTTAAAAAAACAGCACTAGAACTAGTCACTTATTAAAGGACTTCAGAAATTAATTATTCTTGCTTAGAATTCAAGAATGAGAAGTATATTCTTTTCTTTTTCACTTTTCATTTCGTTACTATACATATAAAACAAGATTATCTTCGGGAATGTAAAGTTGGAATAACTTTGGGATGGGCACGATAAGAATTCACCTCTGTCGTCTCTTTTACCCCAGGACTCTCTTGTTAATCACGAAAGTGATAAAGGCTAGTGAAAAGCCGAAGGATGGCATTCTTTTCTTGCTTATTATTTATTGGTCAATTGCCTTAAGTAGTAACACTTGAAGTTTCACGTTGAATTGTAGCTTAATGGTTCTCATATTAAGCCCATAGAAGAAACCAGTTTGTGAATTATAATTTTCAAAGAGTTTTTTCAATAACTACCATTCTGAACCCATTGGCATAGCTCGACAAAGAAACTCATCGTGAGGGCAGGCATGTTAATTTAATAATCTTTGGAGGTTGCCGACAAAATCTTCCCAATGTTTCCTTCGTCTATTCTCCATCTTTTTTCCTATAGCTTAAGTTCATTCCGTCTATTTTCTATCACCTTTGGCTTGCCCAATCAGTCAGTCTAAGAAACCACAAAATTCAACAATCGGATGGCGACCTGGACTGCGTGATTCATGCTTCACAAGCTTTTTAAAATCTTGCATATGACATCGAGTAAAATTCAGATATCATATATTCCGATTTTGTTTCCCTCAGCTTTGCTCTCGGGGCAAGTTTTGTAAGCTTTGTCGTGTTAAGAAAAAAAAAAAAATGAAGTGACCTAAGAGATATAAAGAAGCATTTCAAGGAACGAAGTTAATCCTAGGCCCTCCATTTGATATAAAAGAGGTATACCACTGCCTTCATTTTCCATGTCCACATAAGTGGGTAGTATTTGAATGGATTGCATTTGTTAAAAATGGTAGCGAGCCTTCAAACCCTCCAATCATGAAGATGGTCTAAAACGAACGTTAATCTTCTCATATAAGACGATTTCACCTTGTTTTCATTTTTTAAAAAAACATAATTACAGCCTCCCAATAGTAATGTGTTAACTCGATAATTTTTTAACGCTTTGACGATGCAGAGTAATCTGTTTTTCCTCAGAAAACCTAATAAGAACGAATATTTAAACACGTTAATATCTAAAGAAATTTTCAAAGAAAAATGATTTTACATAAGATGTTGACGGCATGAAGTGACTTAAGCTTTACAGGTTCACATGATCCACGCCTTTGTCATCCTCCTCGTACAGCACGATTTGCTTGACCATATAAGTCTTCTTCCAGGTCTTCCGTCAATAATGTTAAGGGTAGTTAAATATTTAAAAGTGGGTCATATTTCTTTATCTCTCTTCCTCGTAACCTTTACTTTATAAAAGCTCTCGTAGGTCACATTCTTCCACCCTTTTTCCTCTTGCTTTCTAGCACAAAATAACAGTAGTAGGACAATTATTGGTCTGAGGGAGTACGTCGGGGAGCCCCACACCTTTACTGGGCAGCAACCTACTTGGTCTTATTGATATCGTCATACAAAAGATAAGACAACAAGAAAAGACTAAGGAAGTGTTGTTGCCTCTTTTTCTACGACTACTGGTGTTTGACAGCGATGGTGCATTTATCTCATTTTTGATAACTAATTTTATCAGTTTGTTAGGAATTATAGATAAAACTGAATTCAAGGTTAGTTAGATCCAAACTGTTACGCTTGCGAACGGTTTAGGCATCTTTATGATCCAAATTATTATGTTTTTTAACGGTTTGGGTTTGGTTTGTTTGATCCGAACTGTTGCTCACACTGGTCTTGGATGGTTTTCTAGCCTTCTTTAACGGACCGACTTTAACATGGTCTTGGTCTGAGATTCCCCAAGAAGGTGTGAAGTGGCCCGGGCTTTAACTTGAGCCTGCTTTATTGAAGATTTGCTAATGCCGGCTTCGAAAACAATGCTGAAGCTTGGGAAGTGACCCGATGGGCTTAGGTTGAACATCGCTTGCAACTCCAAAGTAGGTTTTTGTAGAACTCCAGAGATGTGTTATGATAAGGCATTTGATCAGGCTTTGTTTGGATTTCTAGCGAGAAGTGAACAATACTATCTGCATGATTTGTCTTTTACCTTTTGCTGCTCAGTCATTTTCCGGCCTACCTAGTGCCTGCTGTTATAGAAAAGTACTGGATGTCTTTATAAGAATGAAGATATAGAAGGATTTTAGGCTTTATAAGGATATCTGTATAGGTCGAGAGTGGGACAGAATTGAGGTTATAGGGATTCGACCAAACATAAAACTGGTTCAAAACCAAATGAACCAATTCTAAAACAAAAAACTACTTAAATTTTATGTAATCTTGATTCATATACAGAGAATCCTATCTACTAATAGCCTTCTTTTTTGGCATTTGGTCAAGGACTATCTGCCAATTTTAAATAATAGAATTGGAAAACTAAGAACTACGTCTATATTTTCTGGAATTGACAAATAAAAACAATAACTCAAAGCTCCGATCCCAATCACTACTGCTCCAAAAATGTATCGCGCCAAAATTCTCCACTAGTTTGGACATGATTGGGGCTTATCTTAATACTCTCTTGCCCTTTGTACTCATATTATCTTACACCAAATCACTCTTCTTACGTCCCTAGATTTCCTATAATGAATGAAGAAGTGATGATTGTGCATTTGAAGATTAATTTGGAAATATGATTATAAAGTGACTGAGGGGATGACATAAAGGGAAAAAAGAAAAAAAAAAAAAAAGAAAGGAAGAAGAAGAAGAAGAAGTCTTCACAATTATGAATAAAGTATGACTTAGGTGGAGCAAGAAGACTGCCCAACGCCAACAGCTGCACAAGAAAAATCATATTTGGGATGAACATAATGATGAAGAATGATTTTTTGTGTTACTGTAGCCGAGGGATGTAGTGTCTTCGCAGCTTCACCCAAAAAAGAAATATTTTTCTTTCGGTCGCAAGATGAGTATTGTAGATCATCATTTGAAGGTATTCCTTGACTGCCATTCTTACAAGGGCATAAGAAGCGTAATAATAGTGCATTTGAGATAGAACAGTCCAAACTAAAGGTGAAACGGTGGCCGTGTAGCCCTACAAATTTCTGTGGGTAGCTTTTTACATTTGTTTCATGTTTTAAGAGCCAGTGCATATGAGCGTTGGGGTTTTGATCATGGCCTAGCTTGCTGCTGCGGTTCGTCCACTTCAACGTGGTCTTGGTTCGAAGCTTATCGGGTGACGAGACTCTGGTTATCTAGCCCTCCCAAGGAAAACTGAAGTAACTTAGCCTTGGCCCAATCCAAAAGTAGAAAGCTGATTGGTTTTTCATTTTCACGTTACACCGCACTAGATAAAGTTCAACTTTTAGGATTTTCCGCTTATATGCTCCATCAAATACTCTAAGGAAACGAACATCATGATCCATGGGGCGTCTACCAACTTTTGGTCATCCAAAGAGCTGCCTCTGTGTAAGTCGGGGGTCAATAGTCGATGTCGGCCATAAACATGCCCTTTGTTCTTTTCAGGGGTCGGCTATTCCATGACATTGCACGATAGACTCTTGGTCTAAAAATTCTGGTTATGCATTAGGGAGTCTCCACGGATAAGTCCGCAATAATCGACATGACCTTCCTTTAGTTTTCCAGGGACCCCTATCTATATTAAAATTCTTATCTAGGATGGGGTTCAAGGCCATTATTTTCCAAAGTATTGGCATCGTGTCACACCCTTGTGAGTCAAGGGTTTCACACTCTATTCCAACCACTTTCTTTGTTTTCTTTCACATCGCTTTGCTTTAATTTATTGTTTATTCATTTATATATCACAAAAAGAGACAAAAACGATAAGGTGGTTCACAACTATAAGACTTGAGGTCACCTTTGAGTCAAAAATTCTAGATTGGAAATTGTGGGTATCACTCACTCTTTCCTTTGCATCGAGGATAATAGAAACAATAGTTTTGGTATAAATGAATTTTCAAGTTATTTCTTTGTCTTTTGGTTGGAACTTTAAATAGAAGTTATTAGATGTTATTTATTGAACTTGTAGCCGGTCTAGCTGGAAATTTTCTAAGGATATTCAACCAATTAGTAGAAGATGTAAAGAGGCCTGATCGTCTAATCTCTTTTCCAACTCCTTCCTAGTCAATTGTAGGTCCTCTTGCTTTTTTCCTTCTTATATAGCAAAGATATAGTTTCTTTCACCACTCAAAGATAACTTTTGCTTCTCACACCACTCAAACTTTGCACATTCCAATAATAGATATAATTGAATAAACAAAAGGCAAACCTCAATCTTGAGTATAGTTGCTCGCCATTACTTATGTAGTTCCACTTAATGCTTGCATATCTTCACAACGATGCATATAATGTATTTGCCTTAACATCAACTTTGCATGTCTTTGCGGGAATTCATGAGAGACTTGGATAAGCTACAATAATGTAGTATCACACACAATTGTTATGATAAAAGCACAGGTACGTAATATAAACCAAGATTGGTTTGTAGGAAAGATTTTGAAAGGTAGAGGTATGGGGTCCCACCCTTGTGGCTCTTAGGTTTCACTCCCTATTCTAACTACCATTTCCTTTGCTTTCTTTCATGTATACCTGGGGACTTTTGATTGACAAGTCAAGATTAGGCATGGTAGACTATGTTCATTCTTTCCATTGTAACCAAAAAGTTGTCATACTCTATTTCCCTAAAGCAGGAAAATGAAAAAAGAATACTTCATTTGAAATCTATCTTTTAAGTTTCAGATATCATTTTTCAAAGTTTAAGTCCATGTGCTCTAAACTAATTTTGAAACTTTAGAATAAACATAAGAAATCAGATGACAAATTGCAAAATAATGGATTTTAAACCAACCGAAAAAATAAAAGAGAGAAATTACTTTGATTGCAAAATAATGGATTTTAAACCAACCGAAGAAATAAAAGAGAGAAATTGCTTTGATTTTATTTCCTTAATGTGTGTTGAAAATTGCAAAGAAAAGAGAATTCTTGTCGTCAGGCATGTCCTTCGTCTTGACAACCATATTGCATTTGGAAGCAAAGTACTTGTGTGGTTGAATCCTTTTGAATATCCAGCCTCTTTGCCTTCAAAAGCTATTGTTCAAATAGTTAAAGAGGTTAGTAGAAGTCCTAAGCAGGTTGCCTTGTTATAAAAATGAATATTATTACTCATGCATGGTGGAAATAATGATGCAAAGATAATCGATTTTAGAAGATGAAAATGTAGTAAGCACCTTCTGGGCGAATTTCTCTTTAAGGTGGAATAATACCCCTTGTTTACTAATCAATTGGTTTGTTAGTTAATTTATGGATCTTCTTGCTTTCATTTTTCTTTAATAAAGTCATCATGTATTTTGCTCAATGTTGATTTATGCTTTTGATAATACTCTAAGAAATTGGATGATAAATTGAAGAATTGTAATGAATTATCATAGCAACTAAAGGAAATCATTTAGCCGCAAAAGTTCTCAAGATATCTTTTTTAGCTTGCATTTACTATATATGAACTAAAGATAATAAAAGACGTTTTTGGAACAAAACAATTGGCATCCCAATTTTGTTGGTGAAAGTAAGGAAAATTGTTTGAAGGAGAGCTTTTTTATTTTGAAATATAAAATATTCACATAAAAATGTTATTTTATGAAAAGATGGAAGTTGAACTTTAATATGTATTAATACAATTTACCTTTCCACAAAAAAAAATTGTTATTTTGGGTAAAATTTGTAGACTTTCAACCTTCATTTTTTTGTAACTTTCATAAGTATTGTAATGTTGGGATATGCCATTGTGTGTTTGTACACTAATTTTTATTAATGCAAACTCACCTTTTTACCAAAAAAAAAAAGGAACCCTAACCCCAATACATCCACAAGTCACAACCATTTGTAAAGTCATACTTAGGTTGCCTATAAACAAGAGTTCAAGAGAGAAATAGTTAGCAAAGTCTAGACGCCAACATGAAGTACACCCTTATCACTTGGTTTTTATTGGCCTCCGTGCTCTTCTGAGCCCTTTCAAGTATTGCTCAAGAACTAGCTCAGACCGGTGAGCACAAACTTGTTTTCTTCTACATTGATCATTTATATTTGCACCATGCATGTGTAATAATCAAAGACTTCAAACACTTGCTATAGAGAAATTAATTCATTGCACTGCTTTTATAGGTCGAAGTTATAGTTTGCAAAGTACTCGTACTTTGTGAAACCTTAGTTGAATTATTTTACATCAGACACATGCTCAACATCTGCATTTATGTTTATGTTCATCTTGGTGTTTCAACAAATATCATATCAGCTCTGAAATTTTATTTTAATTAAATACTTTAGTGAGAATAAAAAGGGTCATGTTTGAATATCTTAAGAGAGATACACTGCATTAAATTTGTTATCTGCTGTAATTTTATCTGTATACTAATGATGCAAGTACTTACTAATCCAGGATTTCTAATTAATGAGACATAAGAATGATCATTTTTGAACATCTTAAGAAAGATATGCTGCACTAAATTTGTTATCTTATTTATATATCAGTAGCAGTAGTTTTATCTATTTCCTAATGATGAGGGTCCTGATTAAACTAGGATTTCTGAGGATCCATCAAAACCACCGTATTCTAGAAAAGGCGGGAACATTTATGGAGGAAAACCAGAGCGGAAAAAGAAGTGTTCATCTTACGTCCGTTCTTGCACCCCCTTAACACCCTTGAGCAACTCATGCTGTTTTTCTTTGATAGAAACGTAAATTTGCATTAATAAAAGGTAGTGTATAAAAGTATAAGGGTATACTCCAATATTATAAGAATTACGAAGATTATAAAAAATAGAGGTTAAAAGCTTTCAAATCTTACTTAAAATAATATTTTTCTGTAAGGACTTTATATTTTGAGACAAAAAAACTCTCCCTTATACAATTTTCCTTATTTTAGCCAACAAGATTGGAATGTATCAACTCACATTGTTTTTTAGTGTTGGGATAATGGTTAAGAATAAAGAAGTTTGGTTTGACACATGGGTCGAAACTTTTGCTAGTTTAGTAGTATGGTAGTATGTTATTTATGATGTGTGTTATGAGTTGAATGAATAATAAAAGTTGACTTAGGTCAGTTCATTTTCTTGTTTGATTTTTTTTTTTTTTTGGTGAAAGGTCAAATTATATATCACCGTAAAAAATTTACAAGATTGGTCGATTATAAAATATCATCATTTAAGCTCAAACATTGTGCATGGAAAATTCTAAAGCTTTTATAAAAATTTATTACAATTTGTAAGCTTGACTCTTCTAGTAGATGAAATTTTTCCTCTCACATCCTTCTTGATTTTAGCAATAATGGCTGAGTTATCTAAACTTGTATTGCTCAATCTTCTTCTATTCCTTTCTCTCCAAATGTGATACAATACGGCCTTGAAAGATATACTAAGCAAATTTATTGCAAAACTCTTCCTCTTGATAGTCTTAATCATCCAACATATTTCAGCTCCAATGTTTAATCCTTCGAGTTAATCCATTCATGCCTAACAGAGCCTTCTAGATGTAGTTTGTGAACCTGCATTTAAAAAATAAATGTTCTTGTGATTCTTCTTCTTGTTGGCAGAGGTTGCATTGTAGATCCATTGAACCATTCCATTTAACCACCCGATCTGCTGTGGATAGTTTATCTTTCAAAGAGATCCAGTAGATAAAATTATGCTTTGGTACTCTTTCTTTCCATACAAGTGTTGCCCATTCAGTATCTTCTCTGTTCTCTCTTAGTGCTACATAACTTTTGGCAATATTGTATTCTTAGTTCGTCACTAGTTGTGTGAGTTCACTTCTTATTTGTAAAATATTCCTAAAACTCCAAGCTAGTGATCTTTTCATCTCAACTTCTAATATATTCCTTCCCTTTAAATTTTCTGTTATCATCTATTTAACCCATAAAGAGTCTGAGTTAGGGTGCACAAGAGACCATAAGAGTTTCCAATTACTGCCTTATTCCAAGTATGAATGTCTATCAAACCTAGTCCTCCAAAAATTTTAGGCCAACAAACTTCTTGCCATGCCACTTTCGCTACACATCGTCCATTAGATTTACCTATCCAAAGAAAAGTTCTAATCCTTTTTTCAATTTCATAAAGAGTCTATTTTGGCAATAGAAAAATTTACATCCAATATATTTGCAATGAGAACATAACACTTTTTGCTAGCTGCAGTCTCCCTCCATAACTAATATGTTTAGACTCCCAACCTTCAATTCTCCTCAATATCTTTTCTGTCAGTATAGTACAATCTAGGTTGGAAAGTTTTTTAGTAATCAATGGAACTCCCAAGTATTTTTTGGGAAGTTGGCCTTCTTGGATAAGAATATGATCAAGTATTAGAGCCTTTTCCTGTTCAAACAAGCCTGAAAAGAAAATTTGACACTTTTGTGGATGCATCTTCAGACCTGTGATATCTTCAAACTCTTGCATAGCATCTAGTAAACACAATATAGACTCAATATCTCCATGAGCAAACAAAAAGAGATCATCAGCAAAGCATAGATGAGTGATCTTCTCTTTAGAGCATTTCCAGTGAAATTTGAACCTTCCAGAAGATACTTTCTTTTGTATAATTATATTAAGAATCTCCATCACAATAACAAAGAGAAAAGGAGAGAGAGGGTCTCCTTGTCTAAGTCCCTTAGCCCCCTTAAAAAAACATGTATAAGAACCATTGATATTCACAGAATATCCAACAGTAGTGATGCAGCTTTCAATTTTCTTGTTTGATTGTGTTAATGGGCATTTTAACTCTTTAAGAACTACAAGCATAGACCACGGTAAGGATTTGGAGTTGCTGAAATGATTTGTTATACATTGTTGGAATGTAGGGGCGATCATGAGCTGTCTCTGAAACAACGAAATGAAAATGATAACAAAATGGTTTTTGACATATTGAAATAGGAAAAGACGATCCAAAAGAAAATTGATTTGAGGAAGATATATAAGTGAATTCATATGAGAACTATCATAGTGTAAGTACCACTAGAATATTCAATAACTAAAAAGAGAAGGAAAAAAATTATATTGAGAATCTCTATTTAGGAATATTAAATCCTTTCAAGTGAATATTTTGTTATATCACAATTAAAGGATTTCATACTTAATTTTTTTTGGTGAAAATGTAAATTGAATTAATAAAAATTGAAGTACATAAGTACAAGGGCATACCCCAACATTACAGAAAACACCATATCTATGAAAAAATGGAGGTTGGAAGTTTCTAAATTTCACTCAAAATATTATTTTCCCAGGATAGTTTTATATTTATAAACAAAAAAGCTCTTCTTCATACTATTTTCTTTACTTTTGCTAAAAGAATATGAATATCAATTGTTTTCTCCTAAAAAAGTCTCCTATTTCAGTTAGCCCATATACAGTAGATACAAACTAAGAAATATATCTTGAGAAGTTTAACAACTAAATCCTTTTCTTTAACAGCTTTGATCATTCATTGTAGTTCTTCATTCCATCCTTCAATGTCATGTCTGATTCTATTTTGGTTAAGAATACTTTTCCAAATGATCATTGTCTATGCACATTCAAACAAGAGATGACTCATTTTTTCTATATAAGACTGACAAAAATCACAATAAATGTTAATTGAATGAAGCCACCGTACAATTTCTCTTGCTATAGAAAGTTTATCCTTACAAACAAACCATCTAATAAAATTATGTTTGTTAATGCCACTAGTCCAAATTAAATCATACCAATCCATTGCTTTATCACTTTGCCAAAGATCGTTATAAGTCTATTTGCAACAATATGTAGAATTCGAGAGAACAGAAATTGTATGCCTTAATTTAAGAAGACCCTACCAACTTTAAGCCATGGTACTTTTTATATTCAACTGCATTACCAAATTTCTTTTAAACTTTGTACTATGAATCCATTTACTCCATAATGAAGCTTTTGAGAGATTTATTAGATTCCAAAACATACATTCTAGAAGGGCTTTATTCCAAATTTTGAGATTCGGTAAACCTAATCCCCTTTCCTTTTTTGGTAAGCAAACAATTTGCCAAGCCTCTTTGTGAGAATGATGTGTATCTACATTACCTATCCATAAAAAATTTCCTAATCTTTTTCTCAATTTCATAAAATATTTGCTTTGGTAGTAGGAAAACTTGCATCTAGAAGGTACATATGGAAATGAGGATAGATTTTGACAATTGTAATCTTCTTGCATAACTTAGGTGTGTCATTCCCCAACCTTCTATTCTTCCAAATATTTTATCTGTTAGACCTTTACAATTAGCTTGAGTAAGTCTTTTTGTAATAAGGGGAAGTCCAAGGTATCTAATGGGGAGTGAACTCTTAGAGAAAGGAGTATGATCAAGTATAAATAGTTGTTCTTGCTCTAATAGCCTCAAAAAGAAGATTTGACTTTTACTTGGGTTATACTTTAAACTTGTAAGGTTAGCAAATTCCTCCAAAGCTTCTATAAACTAAAGAATTGAGTTCATGTTACCATGAGAGAAGAGAAATAAATCATTAGCAAAACATAAATGAGTGATTCTTTCAAATTTGTATCGCCAATGAAATTTAGATGCCACTATAGAGGTCTTTGAAATAATGATTCTATTGAGTATCTCCATGACCAATACAAATAAATATAGGGATAAATGATCACCTTATTGCAATCCATTGGTACCTTTAAAGGATCATGCTTGTTCTCCATTAAAGTTTCTTGAAAATCTCGTTGTAATATTAAAGTATGCCCTTAACTTTTGTATTTTCTTGTTTTTAGATATATAAGCACACATATTCATAATTTTTTATATATATATTTTAACTTTAAAACTAATAATTGAAACACTTGAAAAGCATTTGAAAAATTTTAGTACACAAGATCTATTTCTTTCATTTTGTCAATACAATACATACATATTAGCAAATAACAACCTAATAGAAAGTGACATCTCTTTGAATTTAATTTCTTTTTTCTATTTTTTGGTTAGCAAGTTCTATTTCTTTGTAACCAACTAACTATAAGGGATAAATTCCACTTTATTTGAAATTAGAGATAAAAGTTGCTACTTGGTGTAATATTTCTATTAAATCTTAGGATCACATATTATTTTAATTATTATTATGAAATTTCAAGTATTTATATGTTACAAGAGTTACAATACAAAATTGGAGAATGATCTTACTTGAAAAGATTACATCTTTTTAGATTGTTTATACTTAATTACAATTTAGGCATAACTAAGAACTATACCTAATATAATACCATCATTTTTTTCATGCCAATCAAGGATTGGATGACTCATTCATTATGCAAAAGAGAAAAGTTTTAAAGCATGTATTGTTAGACTTGTGTTTGTATCTTTTACTTATACTATTTTGAATGATAGAAATAACTAAATATTACTGACACATTTGCATAGCTATGAAACATCTATGTACCCAAGCATAGAAAACTTTGCCATACTTCATTATCCAACAATTTTATTGGAGAAGACAATTAGCTTTGCTTGTCTTAAAACTGCAATTTGGTCTATTATAGAGCTTAACAAGATTTAAAGGTCAATGTATTTACTCCAATAATTAATCACAATTAAGGGAGTATACCAACTATCTACTATCAATTCTAACTTAACTAATGAAATTAATTTGCACTTCTTTAATTATTCAATCTATGCTAGAAAAATATGAGAGAGAGTGTTGTGTCCAATTCTCTTGTTTCTCATGAAAGTCAAATTCCAAAGATTGTATAGGTTTTATCTCGTTGGTGCTTTTTACAATAGGGGACTAATTGAATTTGTTATTGTATTTGTTAGTCGTCCTAGCCTAATATTGAAGATCAATAATCAACTCAATCCTTATTCCGACTAGATTAATAATCACTTTCAAGTCCATTAGGAAGCCTTCTTGCTATCCCTTGTTTTCCTTTGGCCTAATCCTAATGTCACTTATACTTGTTTATTTGCCTCAATAAACTTTTGGTACTATTACTTAGATGCTTGCTTTAGTTGATATAGTTTTTTTTTTCAACTTGCGTACTTTGTTTTTCCCTCTTACACCCAAGGTCTTCTAGGATGTACATGTAAATTTCGATGTCAAGATCCCCTTATAAGAAGGCATCGTGCACATTTATCTAATGCATGACCTAATAATAAATGGTTGCTAATGCTGTCGAGATTTGAAGTATAACCATCTTTCTTGCATGTGCAAAAGTATCCTTATAATGAACACCTTTCCACTGACTATATCCCTTTACCATAAGGTAGGCTTTATAGAGGCTAATGTTGTCATCAATTTTGTACTTTATCTTTTATACCCATTTACTACCTATGACTCTCTGATCGGCAGACAAAGAAGCTAATTTTTATGTTTTCTTTGACTCTAATGTTCTAATTTCCTCGGTTCTGATATCCTTCCATTTAAGATCATAAATTACCTTTTAGTAAAAGGATAGTTCAACAATGACAGAGATAGAAGAAACACAATGGTTGTGTTGGGGAAAGAGCTAATGATATAACATGACATGAGATATTAGATGTGCAGTGGAGGAACAATCAAGTTGTAAATATGGTGGATGAGTCAACATGTGAGCCAATGTAATCTCTATTCCAAATAAGAGGTTTAAAATTCTTACTAGATCATCAATTAGAAGGTGATGATTTTGTTGGGATAGATGTTGGGGTGACCATTAGGTGAGGTGGATTGAACCTAGAAGTTAGACCATTATAAGCAACAATAACAAGTGAATTAGGTTCTTGCATAACAATGTTAAAAGATGGTCGATGCACAATAGTAGGGCTTGATGTAATTTTTATAATATTGGGGTATGCCTTTACGTTTTTATATACTACTTTTTATTAATACAAACTTAATTTCTATAAAAATTTTAAAAAAATATTGCTTTCAATATAAAAAATGTGATAATCCTTTTGAGCAAAAGGATTTTTCATGAAAATAAAAGTAATGGATTTATGCCTAAGTTTACCTTTTTAAGTCAAGTTTGTCACATAACATAAATAATTGAACATGAAAAGGTAATTAAGTAATAGTGGTTTGCCAAAAAGTTTTTCAAAGGGCATTTGGCCTTGAAGCACTAGAGTGAGAGTATGAGGAGACACTCATTCCAAAAACAAATAAGGTGACTAGCTCAAGTGGGTATTTTATTAAAAAAGAAAGTTAGAGTTACAAGTCTAGGATAATTTATTAGATTACGACTATTACTAATATTAGTAATACAACTATCATTGGAATTAATAATATAACTACTATTAGAGCTAATTAAGCTACTATGAGGCAATTTCAGGGCAGTTTCTAACCAAACAATAGAAAACGAAAGAGTTACTTGGAGGTGTTTTATGGTTTTTACAATAAGGTATAAGAACAAATACATTAAATAATTCAAAGATTGGGAATTCGGTAAAAGTTGTTTGTGAAATTTTCGTCGCAATTGGATCTTTTGCTGTTTTTCGTTTCCAGTGATATACAACATTTTACATAACCACAGTATACATTATACGTAATATAAAGTGCATGTCTAAATTTCAAACCCCGACATTAGGATCAGACCAGAGGAAAACAAAATGACTGAGAAAATAAGAGAGAATACAAGATATATTCCCTCTTAAAATTGTAGATGTACTTTACAAGTTAAAAATTTTGTAGAATATAAAAATTATCTTTTGATGAAAGGTCAAAATATTAGTTTGAGATAGAATGTTGGAAAATGTGTCCATTGTGTATTGTATAACCCTTATGAAATGTGTGGGTAAAATAGAAATGACTAAGAAGCCCTGATAGAGATCAATGTGAAAAAACCTATAAAAGACATCTTTATGTGTTTGTGCAACAAGCAAAATACATCAAATTATATTCGTTTTTATTTATTTTAATTCCTCGTCTTTCATCTTTTCTTTTGGTAGAAAGGTAAATTATATTAATAAATTTTAAAATACAGATGCACAAGGACATACTCCAATATTACAGAAGTCACCATATTTATGAAAAGATGAAAGTTAGAAACCTTTAAATTTTACTCAAAATAACATTTTCTTAAGAGGACTTTATATTCTTAAACAAAAAAGCTCTCCCATGTACTACCTTCTTTATTTTAACTAAGAGAATAGATATATCAATTGTTTTCTCTTGAAAATGTCTTATATTTCATTCAGTTTATATACAATAAATGTAAGCTAAGAAATTTAGCAGCTAAATCCTTTCTTTTAATTGCTTTCTAAATTTCACTCAAAATAAAATTGCTTAAGAAGTCTATCTCGTCTTTAGCCTTTTTGTTATGTTCAAACCTAACAAAAGGCGAAGTGTAAGTGATATTAATGGCAACATTTCTAAAATCTAAAAGTTTTAACCTACAAAATATTTAAGGTTTTTTTAATTGAAACTTTAAACCAATTTTATTTCAAAAACCCAGGATTTATTTGTCTTTTATTTTTTTTATTTCATCCCTAATTACTGCACCATCCATGGCTTATTGAAACCTAGGATGTATGAGTTTCTCCATTTTCCTCATTTTTTCTTCTTCTATTTAAACATTTAAGTCAAATTGGAATCTCCTCCATATTGCACTCTACCAGAATTTTATGAATCCTTTTATGATGTTTCCAAATGTAAACATAAAAGAGCTTAAAAGAAAGAGACAAAAAAAAAAAATCCTCAATTTACTGGATGTCTAAAAATTGGTTCATGTCTTTCTAAGGAAAAAAAAATCTTGAAACTTTTGACAACTTGAAAATAAATTTTTTTGATAGTTTTCTTGTTTAAATTGTAGATGTAGTAAACAAAAATTTTTAGATTTCACTAAATTATCTTTGTGAATTTACATGGATGCTTTTTTTTTTTGTGGAAACCTAAATTTGCATTAATAAAAATTAATATACAAAAGCATATAAACATATCCCAATATTGCAAGACTTATAAAAGCTATAAAAATATAGAGGTTTGATGCCTCCAAATGTCATCCAAAATAATGTTTTCTTGGGAGGTTTTTATATATCAAAACAAAAAAAGTTTTCCATTGAATAATTTTCCTTACTTTTGGCAACATGATTAGGATGTGAATGGTTTTATTCTAAAATTGTTTTCTATTGCATTCAACCTATATATAGTAAATGCAAGTTAAAAAAGATATTTTAAGAAGTTTTATTGCCAAATTACTTTCTTTAAGGACTCTAATAATCCATTGTAGCTTGTCATTCCATCCTTCCATATGACGTTGGATTCCATTTTGAGTGAAAATAGTTTTCTAAATTAGCTTGGTCTATGTATATTCAAAAAAGAGATAACTCCTATTTTTAACCTAGAACTGATAAAAATCACAATGTAAGTTAATTGATTAGATCTTTATATAATTTCTTCTACTATGGAAAGTTGATATTGACAAACTAACCATCCAATAAAATTATGTATGCTAATGTCACTACCCTAAATTAAGTTATATTATTCTGCTTCTTTACTTACTGGTTAAAGTTCCTTGTAAATTTCTTTACAATAATAAGCATACCTATAAAGAACATATATAAGAGTGGCCCTTAGTTTAAGAAGATCTCTCTAACTTCATACCATAGAACCTTTCCATTAAATTGTATTACTAGAGTTTTTTTACATTTTATACTGTGAATCTACTTACTCCATAAAGAAGAGTCTACAAGATTAATAAGATTCCAAAGCATACGTCTAAAGAATTTCATTCCAAAATTTCAAATTTGGTAACCCTAATCCCCTTTCTTTTTTTTGATAAGCCAATTGTTTGCCAAGTTACTTTGTGTGAACTTAGTGTATTTGCACAATCTGCTCAAATAATTTTTTCTCAATCTCATAATTGCTTTAGTAAGAGGAAAACTTGCATCCAAAATGTATATGTGAAAATTAACATTGATTTTTCCAATTGTAGTTTTCTTGCATAGTTAAGATGTTTCATTTTTCAACTTTCTATTCTTTTAAATATTTTATTAGTCAAACACTTGCAATCAACATGAGTAAGTCTTCTCATGATTGAAGAAACTCCAAGATACTTAATAAGGGCATTCATAAGAAAGAATGAGTAATCTAAAATAAGAAGTGGCTCATGTTTTAATAACCCCAAGAAGAATATTTGACATTTGCTTAGATTATATTGAAGACATGTGAGTTTAGTAAATTCTTTCAAGGTTTCTACAAAACAGAGCACTAAACCTGTATCATTATGAGAGAAAATGAATAAGTCATTAAAAAACACAAATGAATTATTCTTTTAGGTTTGCATTGCCAGTAAACTTTAAGTGCTAATGTGGAATTCTTTGTAGTAATAATTCTAACAAATATCTCCATGACTAATGCAAATAAATGTGGAGATATTGAGTCCCTTTGTTTCAATCCATTAGTACTTTCAAAGTAACTAACATACTATTGAAATTTACCAAAAATCTTATTGTAGTAATACACTCACCTATAAGATTAACTAGTACTAGGGAGTATTAATAGCTTTCAAGACTCCTAATACTGCTTATCTTTATATCTCTTCCACTAATTGGCTAAGGTTTCTTATAGAAAAAGATATTATATTCATCTAATTCAAGTACTTTAAAATCATGAATTCTCCAAAGAGTTTTAGTAACATCCAAATGCTCAACACTCAATGGATTAAGAATCACACTTATGTCTTCATGGATGCTTTGAAAAATCACAAAAACTCAACAAATAAAGTTATTAAACAAGAATGAATTTGGCTACAAAACATGAGTTTACTATATATGGGTTAAATGCAATAGAAAACAATTTCAGAACAAAATAATTGACATCCCAATTTTATTGGCAAAAATTTAAAAAAAAAAATTGTATGAGAGAGAGTTTTTTTTTGCTTTGAAATATAAATTCCTCATAAAAAAAATGTTATTTTGAGGGAGATTCAATGGCTTCCAATTTTTATCTTTTTGTAACTTTTATAACACTTATAATGTTAAGATATGCTCCTATATTTTTGTACACTAATTTTTCTTAATGCAAATTTACCTTTTTATCCCAAAAAAAAAAAGTTATTAAACAAAAATTCTTCCATCTTTTTTCTACCCTACTTCCAAGCCTTCACTCCTTGGGTATGAACACCTCCTGCTTTGAAGTATGACAACAAAACTTCACTCTTGGTTTTGTGTGGTGACAATGGTTCAACTCTTAAAGGAAGCTATCGTACAATTTTTGTTGTTGCAGAAAGTTGCGGAGTGCTACACCAGGAGTTGCACGAATGTTCCTATTGGTTCATTTGGACAGAGCAACTCTTGGTTTTGTTGGTTAAGCAAAAAAAAGAAAAGAAAAAGAAAAGAAATGTAGCTACGCCTTTTTTCTTTACTTTCTTTTTCTTTTTCTTTTTCTATCTACAATATTGTCATGACTAGGATGTTCAAGAATCGAACAATAGTACCTTCGGTAAATAATGTGTTTATTTTATTGTTGATGGACAATTTGATTTTTCACTAAGAATTCTAGCTTAGAAGCGAATTTTAACTTCTTTTTCTTCAAGGTTGTTTCATTTATGTTTTGAAGAAATTTAAACACTCATCTGCTTAGTTACATTAATTAACGTAATCAACTTCATACAAGTGACACCTAAGAAACTTATAACTCTAGCCTTGTTACTATTAATGAGCGGACTATAATCCAAAAATCAATAAAATAATTCCTTTGCCTTTCGGCCGTCCTAGTTTTTCTAAGAATGTATTTAATGCTGATGGTTCTTCAGAGTTGGTATATGAAATACAAAAACTGTATTCAGTACGAATTTGTTTAAGATAAGTTCATCAAATCATCGAGCTTTCATACTTAAGCATGATCTTATTTTGTTTAATTCATCAATTTGTTCCATATACAATAATTAACGAAATCCAAAAGGTTATGTTTTTATGAAGAATATGGTTTGTTTTATAACCGTAACTAGGACATCTTCCTCTTTGATTGAGGGCTTGCTTCAGCCATGGAGCTTTTATCATGGGCTAGTCTGTTTTTGTAATTTAGTTCATCCTCTTTTGCATTTGAAAGCCTGTAACCTTGAGTTGTTGAATCTTTAAAGAAAAATGGTCCTATTTCTATTACATCCAAAAATAGTTCAATAGTTAAGCTTTCTAGAATCAGGTTTATTTGACAAAAGTGATATTATTGGAGTTAGTGGCGTTAAAATGAGATTGAAGGTGGACCAAAATTTTGGAAAATACCTATCACTTGCTTGAACTAGACTATATAGTATATTGGATTTACCTAATCAGTACTGTATAGAGAAGGTTAATATAACACATTTACATTCTAAGAAGGCTTGCCGTGAAACATAATAATAGCAAGAGATAATGTTTTGGTCAATAATTATAGTAGTCAACAGAGTTTTTTGTGCAAAGGCCAATCTTCGCAGAACATGTACCGGATTAGTATGGCTACAACAATCATTCGTGCCAACAAACTCCAAATATTATTTCTCTTGATCTATCGAAAAAAAAGAAAGAAAGAAAAGAGATACCTCAAGCAATTTAAAGCCTAAGAAAAGTTTCATCTCTTCACTCTTTCGAAGCAAATTGGGACTCTCCTATTAGAAAATTTCAAACTTAATTTTAATATCCTAATTGGAGAAAAATCTTCTCTAAGGCAAAGATGATTTGATATAACTTTCTTGGTTTCATCATTAGGTCTAGGGCAAAAGATTGTAAGGCTTTTGCCTTGACATTAGAAAAAGTTAAGTTACATAATAGATTCACAAGATTGTAAAGGTGTTTAAAAACCAAAACTATTTGTAAGATTCTAGAATATTTCAATCATAACATTAGCTAAAATTTAAAAGTAGCTTGGCAAACTGTTTGTTCACCGAAGAAGGAAGGAGAATTAGGTTTATTGAACCTCAAAATTTGGAATAAAGTCCTTTTAGGACGTATGCTTTGGAATCCCATTAATCTCCCAGAAGGCTCATTATGGAGTAAATGGATTCACAATACAAAGTGTAAAAGAACCTCAGTAATGCAGTTGGACATAAAAGGTACCATGGCTTGGAGTTGGCGGGGTCTCCTTAAGTTAAGGCCCACACTTACCTTTGTTCTCTCAAGTCCTACATATTGTTGCCAAAAGATTTATAATGATCTTCGGCAAGTTGGAGAAACGGTAGATTGGTATAATTTAATTTGGACAGGTGGCATTAGCAAACATAATTTCATTAGATGGCTTGTTTGTAGGGACACACTTTCTACAGCAACAGAAATTGTACGATGGCTTCCTTCAGTAAACATATATTGTGATTTTTGTCAATTTCATTTAGAAAATAGAAGTCATCTCTTTTTTGAATGTGCGTGGACAAGGATGATTTGGAAAAGTATTCTTACTCAGAATGGAATCCGACGTGACATTGGAGGATGGAATGAAGAACTACAATGGATGATCAAAGCAATAAAATGAAGGGATTTAGCTGCCAAACTTCTCAAGATATCTTTCTTAGCTTGTATTTATTGTATATGGGCTGAATGAAATAGAAGACGTTTTCAGGGGAAAATAATGGATATCCCTATTCTCTTAGCGAAAATAAAGAAGATAGTACGAGGGAGAGCTTCTTTGTTTAGAAATATAAAATCTTCTCAATGCAATGTTATTTTAAGTGAGATTTGGAGGCTTCCAACTTCCATCTTTTCATAGATATGGTGACTTTTGTAATACTGGGGTATGCTCCTGTGCTTTTGTACTTTAATATGTATTAATACAATTTATATTTTCACCAAAAAAATAATAATAATAAAATTTAAAAGTATAACGTGAAAATAATTAGATTTTTTCCCTTATCCCGACCTTTCTTTTTTTTTTTCCCTGACCTTTTGTTAGATATTGAAAAAGAGCCAATTAGTATAATTTTGTTTATTATTTATTACTTATTTCATCAACCGAAAGAGGAAAGCACTGACCTGTATACGACCAAGCACCTTTTTCTATTTTACATTTTCCAAGCAAATCAGACTTTCATTTAAGAACTGTCCCACACTTCTACTGCGAAGGAACCAAAGAAAAAAAAAAAGGTCAAAAAAGAGCTGCTCCGCACCTTACTAACCTACCCTTCGGAAAACATGCAAAAGACCTAAGCTTTAGATATGGTGGTATCCGTAAAGACAACTTGCCCACCGATGGCGCCCGAATCAAGACTTGAGGAGGTCAACCCAGTGCTAGTCGTGGCTAACCCGGTCCCACTATCCGTTTCCATCCCACATTCACTGTGAACATCATTGTTCCGAGGAAGAGCTCTTGCACCGGCAAAAGGGAACGATAACAACTCCGGGTAAGTGTCCTGGCCAGCAGCGTCGGCAATCTCCTGCAGCTCTAGCGCAAAGTCGAGCTTTTCTTTCACATCATTCATCGTGGGCCGTTGGATGCTCTGCTCACGCACACAGCTTTCCGCAACCTCTACGTATACCTTGAAGCACTCTGGAGCTATCCTGCCCTTCAGATACGGATCAATTATTCCACCGACGGTCCCTCGCGTAATGCACCCTCGGGCCCAGTTGGCTAAGTTCTTTTGGTGATCCTCAAGTTTTTGATCCACAGCTTTTCGGCCACATAATACTTCCAACAGTGCCACGCCAAAGGAATACACGTCAGATTTTGTGGTAAGTTGCCGGCGCCGTGCATATTCCGGATCCAAATATCCAAACGTACCCTTTACCAGGGTACTTACGGAGCTGTCTTCCTGACCCGTTTTAGACAACCCGAAATCCGAAACCTTGGCCACCCATTCGTTGTCCAACAAGATATTTGTGGTCTTCACGTCACGGTGGATGATGGGTTTCGTCACACCCGAGTGCAGGTAGTCCAAACCGTGTGCCGCTCCGACACAAATCTGGAGCCTCTGTTTCCAAGAAAAGGGGATTGCCTTGGGTTTCGTAGAGATGGTGGCGCAGAGTTCCGTTGGCCATGAAGTCGTAGACGAGAATCATTTCGCCCTTGTCGTTACAATATCCAATGAGAGAGACGAGATGGCCATCGCGAAGCCGAGAGAGCACCTCGATCTCTGTCCTAAACTCGCGGAGACCTTGTTTTGACTGCGGGTTCGAGCGCTTGATCGCCACGGTCATCATACCCTCATCAACGAGACCCTTGTACACTTTGCCAAAGCCACCCGCGCCAATAATTAATTCCTCCTTGAAGTTCTCCGTTGCTCTTTTGATTTCATCCAGCGTGAAGTGGCGGCATAATTCTCCGGGCAGTGACGAGGCTCCCGTCGTTGTTGACTTTGTCTTGTTAAGCTTGGGCCAACACCAGCAGTTGGATATTGGAAAGAAAGAAACGCTGCGTTTTGTCTTCCTTAGTTTCCAGAGAACGATGCCACAGGCTAGAGTGAGAACAACCAAGATGCCCCCACAAGTTCCAACGGCAATGATAATTGTTTTCTTTGTATATGATACGTTAGCTGTTGAAGCAGGTTTTAAAGCCTGAGGTGCAGAGGGCAAAGGTCCGGCAACGGCAAGGTTGCGAGCTGTGTTGCTCAATTTGAACACCTCCATACCACTTAGAATGACATTGATGATCCCAGACACAGGTACGCTTGGGTGTAAAGCAACCAAGAGGCGAGCCTTTTCTTGAATCCTTACTACATAGTCCTTGTACACAGGCGTATATTTCCTTCCGCTCCAACGAAGTACGTCAGCATCGGGTTCGGCTATCTTGTTGTCTATGTAAATGACGAATTGCCTTTGACCAACTCCAGTCACTTCGGTGTCTATTTCACAGAAATGGAGCCTCACCAGATAATCGAATCCAGAATCAACTGGCAGTTGCCACGTCAAATTAGAATCCAAGTTCTTGGTTTCGTCTGGATCCATTGACTCGGCGGTCATATAGAGTTCATCAGGTGCAGTGTAATTTGGTAGCTTCGAGAATCTGGGTGTCAGCTCTGGATAATGAAGGATGAGGCCACCACCTAAATAGTACTTTGTGTCCTGGGACCATTTTTTAAACATGCCAGTATCAGCCGTCGGTGATATGTCGTTCCCACCCACGTTTAATCGAACAACCATCTCCAGAGCGATGTCGTAGCCGAAGGAAATTGGAGCAAATTGGCCGACGTAAGGGTTATCATGCCCATAGTAGAGGTCATTTGGCATCGAGACAATCTCAATTCCATTGGTAAAAGCATAGAATTTACTAGAATTACTTGGCCATGGGATGAACGTCACATTCAATTTTTTTTCCTCGCCGACATTTATGCAGAACTCTTTATAAATAGCATCTCCATTCGGTGAATTGGCAAGTGAAGCACTGAAGTTACTGAGTAAGACGAACGAACCCGCTTTGACCGTGAAAAAGTCTATTGAGTTGTCGAAACCTTGGTAAGCAGCGTTGAAGAAGTACAAGCGAAGGAACTTGGGGCCAGGGGCGACACGAAACTGGTAAGTGAACTGGGAGAAGGATATACGGGCAGACTGGTAGGGGACTGGGTCGGGGTAGCGGTCTTCTTCCGTTACAGAGGCAGCAGACTTGTGACTGGGTGCTTCTACGGGAGCGGATGTGGAGTTCATGTCTCCAATCCACTCGCGCATATCCCGATCCATTCGGGTGCCAGAAGTGCCGCAGTTGAGGGTAATCTTATTGATGGCGATGTAACGAGGTGCAGAAGTGGCAATTGAGGTATCAAAAACAAGGAAGAAGACGAAGAAAGGGGTGAGACTCAAGTGGTTCCTCATGGAAGCGTGAAAGAAAAATCAAAGATGGTAACAAACTGAGAAAAATTAGAGAGCAGTAAAAGCCCCTCCTTGTTCCAACTCCATATGGTCATGTAACGGAGTATTTTAATTACTCGGTCTCTGGGATCGTCTTAGTAGTTCCATTCACTTTTGATAAAAGCAGAGTGGGAGAATCTTCTGGGAACCTAAAAATTTAAAAATTTTAAAATTTTAAAAAAAAATTAAAAAATTTAAAAAATTTAAAAAATTTAAAAAATTTAAAAAATTTAAAAATAAAAATTTAAAAATTTAAAAATTTAAAAAAATTTAAAAAATTTAAAAAATGAAAAAGGAAAAGGAAACAGTAGAAAACTCCTATAAAGGTTGAGTGGAGCGAGCGAGCACCCACAAAAAAAAAAAAAAAAAAAAAAAAAAAGAGGAGGGTTATCACACCCATACTTGCCGCTAATGTCGTTGATCTGTGATCGCTCATTTGGGCTTAGAACTCGGACGCCTATTTTTTTGTTGTCTAAATTGCACAGAAGAACGGGAATCTGTGATCACTTTTGCTATATTGCTTTAGAGAACGGGAATTTGTGCCAAATTACTTACCCTATAGATTTTTAAAGAATTTTTTTTGTAGCATGGATTAGTTTGGAAAAATATAAACCTCAATGACTAAGTGTCTAATCTTTATTTTATAATTTTTACTTGTATTCTCATTTGCAATAAGATTTTTTTATTATAAAAATATAAGTTTATATTAATAAAATGTGGTATATAAAAACATAGAGGTATACTCTAGCATTACAAAAATTTAAGATGCTTTTTTTTTAATGTTAATATTAAAAAAAAAATTTTAAATATCTTTCTATAGTGTATATAAGAAAATGGGCAATAATAGCAGATTTCAGAATTTAGGACTTGTCATCAACAAGCACTAACAACTATTATATCTTACTAAATTATTTACATAGCTGTATTTTGTCTAATCCATAACATATTTAAGACTTATAAAATAACCCCAAATTTTTTCTTTTTGTTATATAACTACCTGGAATTAATTTTAGCATTGCCGTCGTTTGGACTCTGCTCAGAAAAAATCCAGGGAAGCGTGTAGAAGTTAAAGCTTGTCAGAATAGCAACGTGCGTCAAAAAAGGCCACTCTTCTCTCCTCTCTTCTTATCTTCCTTCTCTCAAAGCTTCTTGTATCATTGTAGTTACTCTCTCTCTCTCGAAGCTTCTTGTATCTTTGTATGTGTAACTGAAGACACTTTATATTGTCAGGTAAGCAAAGCTAAGAAAGAAGACACAACTGATTCGATTTTTCTCCTACTTTCTTTTCCTCCCTCATCAGTTGTTTACTCTTTGCCTCTTTGATCTCAACTTCTTCTCTAACAAAGTGCAGAAAAATTATTCATACAAACATTGTTATTTCTTTTTGTTCTCAAGGGATCAACCCATCTACTAATAAAAGGATAATAATCAAGGAAGCATATACATTTTAAGTAACGAGGAGTTATTGCTCAGCGGATCTTCTAGCAGACTATTTGATTTATTTTATTAATCTTGTTTGCACAAGAAAATTATAGATCTAGGACAGCCGTCGACGTAATAGAAAAGAGGATTTGTTATCAATTATCTCTGGGAAGCCGTACAACGACTTCCTTCACGACCATCTGTTAAGGTTCCAAAATTACAGCCACGTACTTACGCTTGCCATATTGTGGATATTGCGAGTTACTCCAACAAAAGATCCAAACATTAAAGAAAACAGTTACACATAACATGGACTGACAATACCTGTGGGAAGTAATACAAAGCATGTCTCGAAAAGAAAAAAATATAAAGGAAAAAAGAAAAAAATAAAATAAAAATAAAAGAAGGATAGGATATAGGAGCAAAAGTAGACATCTGAAATGAAACGCATTTCGCCATCCATCTCATGGAATGGGTGATTAGCCATGTCGTTTTTAAGAACTGCCACCATCCTTATGTTTCTGCACCTTTCCATTACAGATATGACTATGGTTAGGGCCCTCTTTGCAAGCGGGTCTGCTTCGAGTCTGAGTACCTCTGGTTCCTTGTTGTGAGCCAGAATGAGCAAGAATCCGGCTGACGTAGGGGTTCATGAGGAACTCCAACTCCAGGTCGTTCTCGATGAGGCATTCACCGAGGCGGCCATCGCAGAGTAAAGTCGAGTTGCTTTCAACAAGAACACCAAAGCCATAACAATTGGCGTTGAGGAGTATCAACGTCAGAAAGAATGCCAGAGAATACTTACCTCGCTTCGCGTTAGAGGCCTCCATTGCAGAATTCCTTTTTAACTCACCTTACTAACTGACCTTCCACACAATTGTTCGTGCACGTTGTGTTCCTGGAGAGGTGTCTTATAGTGAGTGAGGAAGAGTCAGCATCAAGGGACCAGCAGGAAACACAGTCACCAACAAATTATACGATTTCGTTCGGATAATAGTATTAGGCTTTACATATTTTTGTTTAATTGCATTTTAACTTTATCTTAAAAAATGTTGATCCTAATTGCGTTTTGTCTTCTTTTCTACGTGGCATACACTGATAGGGTAGTAACAATTAAAATGGTTGGGCTAGTTTCAATTAAAATATTAATAGATTTATTATTCAACCCAAAAATATAGTAGAATTTATTATTTTATAGACAAGACTTTTAACGATTTTTTTAATATAAGACTTATTACCCAAATTTTAATAGTTTTTACCCCTCAGGAAAGCAATGCCAAATCACGTCTATAAAACTAATCCATTTGAATTTGTATTTTTTTCAAATTAGGTTACCCACTCCACTCTCTAAGCTTTGACCAATTACAATAAACCTACTTTCTTAGGCTCAGATAAAAACAAAATGTTATATGTTGAATTCTATTCTTGAATAGAATCAATTCTCAAAGGTAATTCCTTTTCATTAATTAGTTGTTCTTTTTTGGGATGATTGAAGCCAATTACTTCTTATCGGATTGTCTTTTATGTCTTCTGATCTAGAGTCGACAATATATCAGACTCCTCACAACTGATGCAGTGGCTCAATGAAAAGAATATCATCGACCTTTTACTTTTCCACATCTTCAATTTTCTTAAACATGTCATCTCGTTTCTCCTTCATCTTTCCCCCCCCCCCCCCCATAAAATCATCCAATTTTGGTTTTCTTTTTCCCAATCGACCTTCTTTTGTTGTAGTCATAATATGAAACCCACCATCTATTCTCCGAAAAAAAAATCAAGTCCTTAATAGATGTTATGAACCATTTTTTACCTTCATTTGAATTCTTAGAAAAACCATTTCTTTGAAGGAAGAAGTGTTTAAAACTTTGATTGACTACTTTTTCACAAAATAGCTTATATATACTTGCTTTGTCCATTTCAATTAACAAGAAACAGTTTGGTTAAGAAAATAGAAGGAAATACAATAAGAAAATTTAAAATGTGGTTTCAATAAATGGAAAATGAGTAGTTTAAGAAAAAAAGAAGAAGATAAAAAAGAATCAAGAATTCGGCAATAATCCTTTCTTTCATATGCTAAGATAGTTTGACTTTAAGCTTGAGATTCACTAGGATTAACATGAAATGATTTAGACTTTGTGTAGACCAACTAAGGGAAAACCCAATTGGAGTTGAGCAATATAGGTGATCATACTAGTTAAAGTATAATTTAGTTAAAAAAACTATGGATCAAGTGAGATTGATTTTTTTAAAAAAAAAAAAAGTAAAGGAAGGATATGAATGAGCTAGGTATCAAATCTTAGACCTTTTGGTTTTAATAGCATGAACTGCTAATTAAACCACATATTTATTGACAATTTTTTCATAATTATTTTTTTTTTTGTAAAAAGATAAAGTATATTAATAAATATTAAAATACAAAAGCACACAAATATATCTTAGCATTACAGAAATCATAATATCTATAAAAAGATGAAAGTTAGAAACCTTTAAATCTCACTTAAAACAACATTTTCTTGAGAAGATTTTATATTCTAAACAAAAAAAAAAATCTCTTTCGTACTATCTTCTTTATTTTCATTAAAAAATAAAATTATTAATTATTTTTTCTTGAAAACATCTTCTATTTCATTCAATCCATATACAATAAATGTAAATTAATTTTTCATAATTATTATCATATTCCTAAGAATTCAATTTATGGAGATGTCCCGTATATGTATTCTCTTGTTTTTTTTTTTTCCTCCAAACTGGTAACATGTGACGGAAGTTGTTAGGTTTTCTTGGAGAATTATTGCTATCTTTATTTGAAACTATGGCACCAAAAGACAAGTCCAATATCAAGTGGCTCGCGTACTTAGAAAAAGGAAAATCAGCTCGTTCCTTCCTTACATAATGTCTTTATGTTAGGCCTTCCAGCCGCAACCATCACAAATCATAGGTTGTCGAACAGTCACCTTGCAGAAAAGCTGATTGAAAGGAAAAGCCCCCAAGTTACTTACTTACACGTGCTCCACGGGGCCCAAAATCCTTGGAAATTCCTCTGCACTTTGGAATGGCTTGGCTATGCGGTCATTAGCTTTACCCCTCTCCCTCTTCCTTTCTCTTTATTTCACTTTTTCACTTTTTCACTTTATTCCTAACCCACAAAAGCACTGATTGCCTGCAGGTTAAAGTCCGGAGAGTACATCCTGTGGTGGCTACTTTGGGGTATAAACAAATGAGGAACATCGGATACGAATAAAGTATAAACTATAATGAACGATAAAGACAATTATGAATTAGTGGCGCCCAAATCATTCATTGTCAAGGTGTGATGATCCGCTGGTCCAGGTTATCCTGCCCCAAGCAGTATAGACAAAGCAGCAAAAAAAAAAAAAAAAATACTAGGAAAAAAAAATGTTAATTAGGGTGAGAAGGATAAACAAATTGAGAATGACTTTATTGGGAAAATTTATGATATCCCAAATTGCCTTGAGATGACAAATTGACATTTTTGACCCAAAGTGAAAAGAAAATTAATATCTTGCAACATTATGAATCACAATTTTTATGTTAATATGAGAATTGAGTACCTTAGTGTAGTCACAGTGACCTAAAATATTAGAGCTCAGTCCTCTAATTTCCCAAATGACTTATCAAGATCATGATAATGATGAGTCATTATCTAATTTCACAAATAGTATACTTGACTTTGACTCGAATTATTTTCTAATATTCTCTCTTGGATGAGCAACTAAAAATGTAAAATTGAATGTATTTGATCCTATTTTGAGGATTTCCACAACCACCCCCCCCATTCCCCCCCTTCCCTTATTAAAAGCATGTAATGTTGGGTTTGGGTTAAGATTATACGTTGCCCCTTTATCCCAACAAGGTATGGTATTTCAACTCAACCTTTACTAATTAAAAAAAGACTTTTGTTATTAAAAAAAAAAAAAAAGGTCCAAGTTATAAGACAAAGAGTTGGTGAGGAAAACATTTATAATTTGTTTTATAAGTCTAGACAATTGCTTTTAATGAGATCTTTTGAGATGAAGTGAACTAAGGCTTTACATATAGTATTAGAACTAGTCTTTTGTCTAAGTTGGTCAATCTAATTTAAATAATAGATTAGTCTTTTGTTAGTAAAAGATTAAATTTAGACTATAGAGAATTGTATATTAGGAGTCTTATATAAGATGGAAAAGTACATATAATAGTTTTTATAAAGTTAGACAACTTCTCCTGTCAATAAAATGTTATAAGGAAAAAATATACATAGATATTCCACCCTTTGGTACATGCTTTCATTTTAACTTTGTTTATGAGACTCCTATAAACAATTTATTAGCGACAGATGCCAAAAATCAATTCGCTTGTTGGTCACTCTTTTGATTTCGTTGACTGAGAGTTGAACCCAAAATTCTTAAGATTTTTTTTTTCTTTTTAATAGTGCAAACGAGGTGGGAAATTTTGGTAAACGTGGGACCTCTTGGTCCCAGGCTGCTTTGGTTTGGAGCCAAGGCTGCTTGATTCTTCGAGAATTTTGTCAAAGAAAGGAACTAAAGTCTCCAGAAATTAACGATTCTTGCTTTGAGTTCAAGATTATTGAGTACATTGTTTTGTTCTTTCACTTTTTTTTTTTTGTGGAAATGTAAGTGTGCATTAATAAGTAATGTACAAAAGCATAGGGGCATATCCCAGAATGACAAGAATTACGAAAATATAGAGGTTGGAAGCCTCCAAATTTCACTCAAAATGACATTTTCCTATGAGGATTTAATATTTTTAAACAAAGAAGCTTTCCCTCGTACAATTTTTCTTACTTTAGCTAGCATGATTGGAATGTCTACTATTTTACTTTGAAATCGTCTTCGGTTACGTTCTGCCATATACAATAAATGCAAGCTAAAAAAGATAACTTAAGAAGTTTGGCAGCCAAATCATTTCCTTTAGTTGCTCTGATCATCCATTGCAATTCTTCATTCCATCCTCCAATATCACATCTAATTCCATTTTGAGCAAGGATAGTTTTTCAAACCCTCATTGTCCATGGACATTTATAAAAAGGTGATACCTGTTTTCAACATGGGACTGACAAAAATCACAATATAAGTTAATTGAAAGGAGCCATCATATCATGCCTTCTGCTGTAGAAAGTCGATCTTGACACACTAGCCATCCAATGAAATTATGTTTGCTGATGCCACCAGTCCAAATGAGATTATACCAATTCACTTTTTCATTTACTGGTTGAAGGTGCTCATAAATTTCTTTGCAACAATAGGTAGATCGATTAAGAATCGAGGTAAATGCAGGCCTTAATTTGAGAAGACCTTTCCAATTCTATGCCATGGAACCTTTGATATCAAGCTACATTACTGAAGTTCGTTTACATTTGGTACTGTGGATCCATTTACTCCATAGAGAAGCATCTGGAAGATTTATAAGGTTCCAAAGCATACGTCCCAAAAGGACTTTATTCCAAAGTTTAAGATTTGGTAATCCCAATCCTCCTTCCTTCTTGAGTGAACAAACTATTTGCCACACTACTTTGTGAGAGCGTCGTATATCTGCATTACCTGCCTAGAGAAAGTTCCTAATCTTTTTCTCAATCTCATAAATTATTTGTTTTGGCAATAAGAAAACTTGCATCCAAAATGTACATATGGAAATCATGACTGATTTTGCCAACTGTAACCTTCCTGCATAGCTAATATGTTTCATTCCCTAACCATCTATTCTACCAAATATCTTATCTGTCAAACCCTTACAATCAGCATGAGTAAGTCTTTTTGTAATCAAAGGAACTTCAAGATATCGAATAGGGAGTGTATCCATCGGGAAAGGTGAATGATCTAGAATAAGAAGTTGTTCTTGCTCTGATAACCCTGAGAAAAATATTTGGCATTTACTAGGGTTGTAATGTAAACCTATGAGTTCAACAAATTCCTCCAACGCTTCTATAAGACAAAGCACTAAAGCTATATCACCATGAGAGAAAAGGAACAAATCATCAGCAAAACACAAATGAGTGATTTTCCCAAGCTTGCATCGTCAATGGAACTTAAAAATTTGTGTGGAGGTCTTTGCAATAATAATTCTATTTAGTATCTCCATAACCTATACAAATAAATATGGGGATAATGGATCCCCTTGTCTCAATCCATTGGTACCTTCAAAGTAACCTGCATGCTCTCCATTGAAATTTATTGAAAATCTTAGTGTAGTAATACACTGACCAACAAGATCAATTAGATTTTGAGGAGTATTAATAGCTTTCAAGACTCTAATATTGCTTCCCATTTGACCATATGATATACTTTCATGAGATCAATTTTTATAGCCACACGTTTACCTTTATCACCCTTGTGATAGTTGTGAAGTAGTTCTTAGCAAAGTAGAATATTCTCAGAAATTTGACGTCCCTTGATGAAAGCAGTTTGGTTTTGGCTTACCACTACAGGGAGAATAACACTCAGTTTTTCAACCAACATCTTGGAAATAATTTTGTAGAGAACATTGCAACATGTTATTGGTCTGTAGTCTTTATTGCAACAAGGATTGGGGACCTTAGGAGCTAATGATAACAATGTAGAGTTTATAACCTTCAGTAGCTTCCTAGAGGAGAAAAATTCTAGTACAGCATCCTCTATATCTCTTCCAATGATAGGCCAAGCTCTTTTATAAAATAAGCTATTATATCCATCTGGACCAGGGGCTTTAAAATCATGAATTCCCCAAAGAACTTTAATAACATCTGAACGCTCAAAACTTATGGGATTAAGAAGTGCACTTACATCATCATGAAATAGAGAAGCATACCTCTCAAAGTTGGTAAAGATATTTCTAGATTAACCAAGAATAGACTGATAATATGAAATAATAGCAGTTCTCAAGTCGTCTTCTTCTGTGATTACTTGGCCATCTTCCAATACTAGCTTACTGATCCTATTTTGCGCTCTCCTACGCATTAATGATGCAAAGAAGATCTTACTATTATTATCCCCTTCTTTCAACCATAGGTTTCTGGATTTTTGTTTGAGTAAAATTTCTTCATGTTTACTCATTGCAAGTAGTAACTCTAGTTGAATCTTTTCCTTAGAACGGGTATCAAGACAATGAGGGTTAAGTTCTAATCTGTGTTGCACTTGCTGTAAATTGTCTCTAGCATCCTTTATCTTCTGATGTAGGTCACCAAACTGAGTTGCATTTAACTTCTTGAGAGGAAGTTTTAGAGCTTTTAGTTTTTGCACCACTTGAAACATTTTTGAACCTATTATTTCTTGTTGCCATATTGAACTAACTGTATCTATGAAATATGAGCAATCAACCCAAAAATTAAAGAACTTGAATGAAGAATTCTTCTTACGTGTGGCATTACCAAACTTAACAAGACATGGAGAGTGATCTGATACATTAGGGAGTAAAAATTCAATAGCAAAATTTTTAAATTTAAGAATCCATTCTCCATTGGTAAGAGCTCTATCAATTTTACTTGCTTTAAGACCAGTACCTGAACCTTTATTTGTCCATGTGAATGATGGACCAAAATAAAGAGGTTCAATCAATGCTATATTCTCAATCATTTCATTTAAGTCTTACATTCCTTGTGTCCATCTAACATTAGGGCTAATGCATTCACTTGTATTTTGTATTTCATTGAAATCCCCCATAATTAACCAAGGAACATCATTAACATTAAGATTAGAAAAGCTATTAAGGTTGGCCCATAATTCTCTACATTCTATCTCAAAGTTACTAGCATAAACACTAGATAACAAATATGAGTGCATACCTGGCTTTTTAATTAAGCAATGAATGACTTGAGAAGAAGACTCTTTAACTGTAAGTTGAATATCAGAAGCTTTCCAAAGGATCCATATTCTACCAATACTACTAAACTTGTAATTATGGATATAATTCCAACTTGCGAACCCATTCTTTACAATTACATCAGCATTTTCTGCTTTGACTCTATGTTCAAGCAAAATAATAACTTGGGGGTCATGGATCAAAACAAAATCAACTATCTCCCTTAATTTAGGGCTTTTATTTAAGGCCCTAACATTCCATGATAGTACTTTCATTTATTAGGAGGTTTATTTTCTGCCACCGTTGTCCCAATCTCTACAATAGGATCAATGAATGAGTTCTCCTCTAATACCGCAAACTTATTCTCATATATGGCTTTTTGCTCCTTGTCTTTTTCTTTCCCAAAGATCGATTCTCTTTGGTACCTAAGAAAGATTTAGTATTTACAACTGCAGCTTTAGATGGAATAGAAAAAACTTCAGTCTCAGATGAATTTGGAGTTGTCCCTGTTACTGGGGGATCCTTCATAGGAATCAAAATCTGATTATCTTGGGTAATATCACTCTGAGAGTTCTAAGCTGAAGGAGTTACAGACTTCTTGGGAACCCATATTTCTTTTTTTCTTTATGCCCAAAACAATTGCATACCTTACATTTATGAGGAATCCAACAATATTCAACATGTACTTCATATGGTTCTTCTCCTCCCATATCAATATCAAACTTGTTAAGAAATTCATTATTAATATCCATCAAAATACATACTTTAGCATATGATAACCGAAGCTTTTGTTCAATAGCTTTATCCATGTATAAAGGTTTGCCCAACACACTACTCACATAACTTATACCCTTAGTAGTCCAAAGCACATGTGGAACATTATATAAGCGCACCCAAATGGAAACTGCAGAAATTTTTTCTTTCTCCAATCTAATAAGAGGGTGCCATTTCTGAATAAAAAGTGGCCGACCTGTAACATCCCACACTCCAACTTCCATAACTTCTTCCATTTTCACTTTTCATGTCACTAAAGTACATATAAACCAAGATTATCTTCGACACTACAAATCTGGAATAACTTTGGAGACGTACAAGACAAGAATTCATCTCTGCCGTCTTTGATGCCCTCGGACTCTCCTGTTAATCAGAAAGTGACAAAGACAAGTGAAAAGCCCACTGCCTTAAGAATTGATACTTGAAGTATGATGTGTTAGAGTGTAGCTTAATTGTTCTCATGTACATTATTGTTAAAATTAAGAAGGATGTGAGAGGAAAAATTTCATTTACCAGAGGAATAAAGCCTATAAATTGTAATAAATTCTTACAAGATTTTTGAAATTTGGCAAATACATTATTTGAGCTTAAATGATGATGTTGTAATTGAATAATCTTGTAATTTTTTACGGTAATATATAATTCTTAACCTTTCACAAAAAAAAATTGTTGTCATGTGAAAAAAGTGTAAATAATTTAATTATTATTGTAAAAACCAAGAAAGACATGAGAGGTAAAATTTTATCAATCAATGAAAAATAACCTATAAATGAGAACAAGTTTTTACAAAAGTTTTGATATTTTTCAAATACAATCTTTAAGCTCAAATAATGATGTTATAATTGAATAATTTTTTATTTTATTTGGTAATATATAATATTTACATTTCATCAAAAAATCAAATTGTTCTCATGTTATGATTGAATGTTTTTGACATATCTATACCTTTAGAAGAGACCACTTTTGTGAATTATAATTGTGAAAGAGTTTGCTTAACAAGTATCATTCTGAATCCGTAGGCATTGCACGACAAAAAAATTCCTCATGGGGGCATACGTATGAAACTAATAATCTTTGAAGGTGGCTGAAAAAATAATGCCTTTGCTCCTTTCTGATTCTCCTTCGATCTCGAAAACGGGATGCAGCACAAAGGTGGCATGCCCAATGTCAAGCCTAAATGATACCATCTGCGTCGTGTCCCAGCGCTTTTGTCCTTTTAACCACATTAAATCTCTTTAAATTAAAGGACAAGAACTGAACAATTAATCAGAAATTCAACAAAACTTGGTTAAATTTACTAGTAGTAGGCTTTTGCGTAAAATTCAACCTTCAACTAGGGCAACAATCTTCTCTGTCATTGTCTTATACCCCAATTTCTTAGGCTGATAAGAAATCGGGGCTAGTAGCACAGTTGCATAAATGATTTAAGCTAATACGATATCTTATATACTTTAATAACTTTCTAATTGTGTTTTTATTCTTGCAAAACAATTTTTTTTTTTTTTTGTTCATGTATAGAGAGTTAATGCATGGACAATTGAAAAGAAAAAAAAAATCATTTTACGAGAGCATATTATCTTATTAAAAAAAAAAGGAATAACATGGTACAATTCCAGAAAAATATTGAGAAAGACCAATATAAATTTTAGTAATTTTACTTGATAAAACCAAATTGATAACCTATTATTCTTTAATGAAATTCTTGTTTATTTTTTCATCCCCATATGGCTTACATCTCACCCTTTCAGGATTTTCTTTTATTAATTAAAAATAAGGCCAGAATTAGTGTTTAATAATGTAAGTGAATGGCATCTGATGGGCCTTTTGGAGGAGAAACCAATAACAAAGTGTCGGGAGAAAAGGAAAATATATTTTAGTCTTAATATATTCCTGATTAGATCCTTCATTTCACTGACTCAACTTGATCGATGAAAGAGAGGAAATAAAAGAAAAAGCTTCGGTGATGACTCCCTTCAATTAATCTATATTGTAATTTATGTGATTCTCAATATGAAAGTAGGTCACACTTGTTTTTTTAATATACTTGGACTAGCCAAATTTGAAGAAGTATTCTAGCACAATAAGGCTTTCATAAGAACATTGACGATTGATATTCTGAATTGTAATGAATGATTAAAGCAACTAAGAGAAATGATTTAAAATTTTTTTTTCTTAGCATGTCTCTATTGTATATGGTTTGAACATAATTGTAAATGTTTTAAAATAAGATTGTTGAAATATCAATTTTTTTTGCTCGAATCAAGAAAGTAGTTCATGAAAGAGTATTTCTATTTAGGAATATTAAACTCTCTCAAAAAAATATTTTATTATGTCACAGTTGGAGAATTTCAAATTCTATTTTATATCTTAGATAAATTGTAATACTGGAGTATGCCATTAAGTTTTTATATTTTCTTATTTTTTAATGAATAAATTCACATATTTATAAAATAAAAAAAATAAAAAAAGCTGCAGGTAACTGAAAGGGATCAATATCGATTATATTTATGATCTTGCTATTTTGGTAACGGAAGGACATGCCCACAAAGAAGCATTTTCAATAACAAAAATTCCAGAAAATAGTGTTTGGATACGTGAAGTACATGTTTAGGAACTTTAGTGATTTCTTTTATCAACTTTCAATCTCATGTTATAGTGTACAAGCATATTGAAATTCGGGGTCAGCCTTAAACTTAGAGAGGACTGGACCATTTTGTCGAGTGTTCTTTAGTTTTTCACAAGCAATGGCCAAATAGAAGCATCCTCGGTTCCTCAGATTCCAGTTCTTTTGTCCAGCAGCCGAATCAGGCTGAAGTAAGGCTTGAGGAACTCTAACTCCAAATATTCCCCCGAGGAGGCACTCATCGACGCTCAACGCATCAGAAAGTTTTGGGTTGACCCTGGTCCCAGTTTTCCTTTTGGGGTCGCCACTAATAAATGATCTTCCCCCCGGAAATGGTCGTACGCATCCTCTTTCCTGAAAGATGTAGCGAGTGAAGAAGAGAGACATGAAAAGAGAAACAACGACCAACGGAAGAGGCAAGAAGTGTTTGATGGAAATTCCATATTAGCAGTTATTGGGTTTTTCAAAATCGTATTATTTTCTCTTTTCCGGAACACAGCTAGTTTCTTTAAATTGAAAGGATAAGAACTAAACAACCAATCTACAAACCCAAAAAACTCGATAAAAGTTCCCAGTTGTAGCCTTCTAAATGGAATAAAGCCTAACAAGTTCAACCTTCAAGTGGAGCAACAATCATCTCGTCATCAGTGTCTTATACTTCAACTTCTTATGCCCATAAGAAATCAGAGCTAATATCAGAGTTAGTAAACGTTAAGGGCTTAGGTTAATACAATATCTTATATATTCTAATCAATTTGTAGTTAAGTTTTATGCTTCCAAAAAAAAAATTAGTTAATGTAACTAGAAGTTAATCCAAGGACAATTAAAAATAATAATTTTAAATGGGAGTTTATTATCTGATCCAAAAATAGACTAGCATAATATAATTTTATAAAAAACTTGACAAAGGAAAATTAAACTTTTAGTAATTTTATTTGATAATTCTAAATTGGTAACTCACAATTCTTTAATGAAGTTCTTGTTTATTATTACGTCTCTTTATGGCTTACATCGTATCCATTCAGGATCCTCTTTTGTTAAAGAAAAGATGAGCAGCATTAGTGTTTAATAATGTAGGTTGATAGAATCCAATGTGCATTTTAGAGAAGAAGCCAATAGAAAGTGTCGACAAGAAAGAAAAATATATCTTAAGTCTTAATATATTCATGATTCTTCACTCCATTAATTCAGCTTAAACAATTAGGATGTACCAACTTTTCTAAAGTCCAAAGTGATGCGTAGAGAGAGAATGACAGAGAGAAAGTGATGCCAGGCAACGTCTTAGTCTTGTTTGGTAGGGTTTGATGACATTAACAAAGTTTAATCAATGACTTGCAAAAGTGATATATAATACATGATTTTCAATGTAGAAATTCATGTTTGGTATCCTCTTTTCGGGAACAAAGGTGATGCGAGTCATTAACTGTAATTACTCAATAATTTTTCCGAAGTTCTTTTTATACTTGTCCATACTGCTTTAGCGTTAAACTAATCTACTTTCGAGTTATAAACAGTTAAAGTTTGGTGAAAAATAAAATAAAATCAATTCAGCATTATCACCGAAAGTAACAAAAGGAGAAGTTTTGTTTAATTAGAGATGGTCAATATCAATTATGACTATGATCCGACTACTCTCGTAATCGAAGGATATGCTCACAAACAAACATTCTCAATAAAAAGTGTTAGAATAAGTAAAATAAATGTTTAGGAATTTAAAAAAAAAATTAACGAATTTCAATTTCTTTGTGAAGGGTAAAATCTCAGCTTCGGCATTCGGCAATCATTTCATAAATCCAAGTAGCCTCTTTAATCTAGAAGAATGATGAAAAAAAAAAGAATCCGATAGATTTTGTTCCAAAATTTGATAGAAAAAAAAATTAGATTTAGCTTATTTAAAAATCCAAAATTTATTTTCTAGAAGGTATGGACAAGTATTTAAGATTTTTGTTCAAATCCTTCAAATTTCGACCAATTTTGTTATACAAGGACCCAAGTTGTGCAATTTGTCCTTTGTTCTCTCCTTAACTCCTCCAAATCTCCCAATCCTCCATCCTAAAGCAATATTAAAAATTGTCAACGGAAACAAGGACCCTCAACAGAAACTACTTTAGATTTTTATGCATCAACAAAAAAAAAAAAATGCTTGCTCTAGCCAAGGGAAAAGATTGAAAGTTAAAATAAAATTTTTGTCACTTTACAAAGAATCACCATATTGTCATTGGGAAATTATAAATTCTACTATGGACAAAACTAGCATCAAAAATAGGATACGAATATATTACAAGATTTCTTACATAAAAATAGTTTAATTAATCATCTATGCTTAAGATAAAAAAATAGCATTTAGAAAACCTTAAGGCTCTTCAAATACTTTTATTATAATTTATAAGCCTTATGCTCATAATTACTGAGAATTTGCCTCTTACATTCTTCATAATTTTTACAACAATGATTGTGATTTTTAGGTTTTGACTATTAAATTTTTTTTATTTCTTTCAATACAAATATAGTAAACTATAATTTTAAAAAATATACTTAAGAAGGTTATTGCAAATTTATGATTTTTACAACCCTAATCATCCAACTCACTTCTTCTTTCCATTACTCAATTATTCAAGACAATCCATTCGAAGTTAGGATTGCCCTCCATTTGAATTTAGTGAACCTACAATTAGAGAATAAATGTTCATTTGATTTTTCTTTTTATTGACATAAGTTGCATTGTTGATAAATTAAATTATTAAATACAACTACTCAATCTATGATAGTTAGTTTATCTCTTGTTGTAATCTCATATATAAAGTTATGCTTCAGTATTCTTATTATCCATGGTAGTCTTGTCCACTTAATTCTTTTTTACTCTCCTTTAACTCTATGTACCTTTTAGTAATGTTACAATATAAACTAGTGACTATTTATAAAAACTCATTTTTAACTTGTAATATGTTTTACCAATTCTGAATTAGTAATCATTTCATCTCCATTGTTAACACATCATTTTCCCGCACTTTTCTAACATTGTCTATTTTATCCATAAAAATTCTAAATAATTGTTCACAAAAGATCATAAAAGTTTACCAACTAACACTTTATTCCAAGTGATTTGTTCGCTTAATAAAGTTTTTGTTATGTCAATAATTTAAAATGTATAGCTGACTTTTGAGGTTAAGCAATGTAAAGAGTAACTTTTTCCTTTAGAAAATCTAAAAAAAAAGAAAATTTTTAATTATGTCAAAATCCAAAGAAATTTTCAAATTTTTTTTTAATAGACAAATGATTATGTTGAAGATGTTGACAATATGAAGTGGCTTGAGCTTTACAGGTTCACATGATCCACGCGTGTCTCGGCCTTCTCGTACAGCATGATGTGCTGGGCCTTTTGGGTCTTCTTCTAGGTCTTCCGTCAACAATGTTGAGTGTACTTAAATATTTTAAGTGGATAATACTTCGTTATCTGTATTCTTCATAATCTTTACTTTACTAAAGCCTTCTAGGATAACAATCTAGTAGGCCACATTTTCTTCTTAATCTTTAGTATATAATAGAAGTGGCGGGACAATTATTGGTCTTAGTGAGTGCGTCAAGGACCCCACACCAGTAGTGGGAAGCCTTTTACGTGGCCTTATTGAAATCATCAAACAAAAAGTAAGACAAAAGACATAAAAAAATGTTGTTGCCTCTTCTTTTATGACTAACGTTGTTGTGACAAGGATGGTGCATTTATCTCACTATCGATCACTAATCTTTTATTACTTTGTAAGGAATTATGGCATAAACTGAATTCAAGGTTGATTTGTTAGATCCAAACTGTTATGTTTGCGGACGGTTTTAGTTTATTTATGGCCTTAGTTAACGCATCTTGATGGTCTTGGTCCCAGGCTCAACGGGTGATGAGATTCAAAATACCTAGTCCCTGAAGGAACAGTGAAGTAAGTCTGGCCTTGGAACCTCAGCCTGCTTTATTAACAACTTGCTAAAGCCGGCTTCCGAAACTGTGCTAAAGCTTAGGAAGCGATTCGATGGGCTACAGGTCAACCTCCCTTGCAAACCCAGTGTGTAGCTCGTTCGAACCCCACACTTGGGTCCTGACAAGGCAACTAAGCAAGCTTTGTTTGGACTTCCTAGCTGCAAGTTGAAGAATATTATCTGCATAACTATCTTCACCTTTTGTCGAGAAGTTGTTTTCAGGCCAAGCTCGTGCCTGATCTTATAAAAGAATAATGTACATATTTAACTGAAGAAGAGAAGGATTTGGGCTTTCATAAGGCTATCTATTCAGGTTGAGAGCGAGATATAATTGATAGGGATTCGACCAAACATAGAACTGGTTCAGAACCATATGAACCAATTCTAAAATAAAAAAGTAACTTAATTTTATGTATATCATTATTTATATACAAGCATTATCTGTTAAAAACCTTGTTTTCTTAATATCTTGATTTAGACAAATTTTCCAATTTAAAATAATAGATCTGGAAAACTGAGAACAACTTCTATATTTTTAGAATTGGCAAATACAAAAAATTCAAAACTAATATCGATTCACTAATAGATCCAGAAAACTAAGAACCACAAATTCAACAATCGGATGGCGACCTGGACGCGTGATTCATGCCTGACAAGCTTTTAAAAATTTTGCATATGTCATCGAGTAAAATTCAGATATCATACTCCGATTTTATTTCCCTCAACTTTGCTCTTGGGCAAGTTTTGTAAGCTTTGTCGTCTTAATGTAATATATATATTATCTTAATCAGTAATTTAGTAGAAGCTTTACAAAGAAGTCTCCAAATTGTCATTGTGAAATTACAAATTCTGCTATGAAAAATGGTACCATCTTAAAAGGAAAAAAAAAAAAGAAAAAAAGAAAGAACTAACCTAAAAGATAGAAGTATTTTGAGGAACGAAGTCAATCCTAGGCCTCCATTTGATGTGAAAGAGGTATAAGACAACCTTCATTTCCTATAAGCTCATTAGTGGGTAGTATTTGAAAGGATTGCGATTGTTAAAAATAGGTAACGAACCTCCAAACCCTTCAATCATGAAGATAATTTAAAGTGAACGTTAATCTTCACAAATAAGACGATTTCATTTTGTTTTCATTTTTTAAAAACATAGTTACAGCCTCCCAATAGTAATGTGGAACTCAATAAATTTTTAACGCTTTGACGATGTAGAGTAATTTGTTTTTCCTCAGAGAACCAAATAAGAACGAATCTTTAAATGCGTCAATATCTAAAGAAATTTTTAAATTTTTTACAAAAAATGATTGTACATAAGATGTTGACAGCATGAAGTGACGTCAATATCAAAGCTGTACAGGTTCACATGATCCATGCCTTTGTCATCGTCGTCGTACAGCTTGATTTGCTTGACCTTGTAAGGCCTCGTCTAGGTCTCCCGTCAATAATGTTAAGGGTAAGTGGGCCACATTCTTTTATCACTCTTCATCATAACTTTACTTTATAAGAGCTCTTGTGGGCTCATCTCTTTCCCTCTTTTCCTCTTGACCTTTTGGCATATTATAACGTTGGTGGGGCATGGTATCAGAGAGAACGTTGCGGAGTCGCACACCTGTCCTGGGAAGCTATATTTCCACCAAGATACAGAGACGTTAAAGAAAATGCCACATAACATGGATTCACAATGCTGGTAGTGGGATGTTGTACATCGTATCTTCTTTTTTAAAGGTACAAGAGCATTCCATTTGAATCTCTACATATTCAAGATTAAGTTCTTCACTCCACTAATTAAGGTTTAACTAATTACAATAAATCTACTCTCTTTAGTCTCAAATAAAGAAGAAACAAGAAATAGATGGATGTAAAGTCCAAACAATATTATAGATAGACTACTTTCCTTGAATAGATTCAATTTAGAATGATAATTTCTATTCATTATTTAGTTGTGTTCATTAGAAATGATTGAAGCCGGTTTAGGTTCAATTGAACTTTTCTATTTGTTCTGATGTAAACAGAAATACATCAGATGGCTCCTCACAATTAATATATTGGTTTCAAAGAAAAGAAAATTATCATCAAGTTTTTACTTTTTTTTCTTCCTTATCTTCAATTTTCTAAAAAAATATTCTCTTATTTCTCTTTTGTCTTTGCTTCTTTAAAATAGTATAATTCATATTTATTTCCCTAAATAACTTCCTTTTAGTATAATCATAAGATAAACTTCACCATAGTTATGACTATTCTCTAAAACTAAAATATCATTTCCTTAGTAGATGTCAATAAAACTTGATTTGAATTTTAGAAAAATCATTTATTTGAGGGAATAATTATTACAAATTCATTTTAAAAATAATTACAATTGATATTCTTAAATATATTTTATGCAGTTATTTGGTTCATTTCAAGTAAAACAAAAAAGAGTTAGATTGAGGAGACAAAAGGAAAAAAAAAAAAAAAACAGAATAAAGAACTCTACCTATTTGACAGGAGAAAAACAATAATAAGAAAATCTAAAATGTGGATTCAAGAGAGACAAGATAAAGTGGTTTAAGACAATGAAAATAAAAGGTGTAAGAATTTAATGATAATCCTTATCTTTCGTATGTTGAGGTAATTTGACTAACTATGATTAAATGACATGTTTTAAAATGTGTGTTAAACTAAATAAGAGAAAACTCAGTTTGAGTTGAACAACATTGGATGATCAAACCAAGGAAACAAATGTCAATAATTAAAAAAATTATTAATCAAGTGACTTGAACAATATAGTCGGTGAAGAACGATCTCTTACTCTGTCATAATTGGAGGAATATTTTTAATAGTAATTTTGTACATGAACTGACGGGAATCATTGGGCTCATGCTTTTTCTCCAGTGACAGTGACGTTTTATCCTAACGTTGGCTGTACATGTCGGTCACCTCTCTCTCTCTTCCTTTTTTTTTTTTTTTTTCTTTTCTTTCCTAATTGCTCCCCGGTTGACTGTTCTGACGATATTGCAGGTGGCTCCTTCGGGAAGAATTAACAGCACCGACGAAGAAAATGTAATGATTACAACTACGGAGATAATCTTTCCAATTTTTATTACATGTTCGGCTCACCATGGCTGTTACTGAATTGGAGGAACCAAGCCATATGATACGATGTAGGATACTTAATGAGTGAATCATGCAAGGTCTTTCAATAGATTTTATTTTGTTCCTTTTAGTATTCTAAAGGCATTCTCAATATGATAGATGATATGAAGATTAGAAGTTTTTGTTTTAGCAATCTTATTGATTAAGGTTGGAAAATTGTATCATAATAACTACGAAATTTTTGTGCAACCTTTATTTATTTGTTTTAGGACCTCTTAATCTTATTAGGATTTGCAATTGTAGCTTTAATAAAGCATTGAAAATCTCAATCATGCAGACGTCTTGACAAGCGATAGCATCAGAATCAAGCGTCGAGGAGGTCCACCGACTGTTAGTCGGGCCTAACCCGTTCCCACCATCCGCTTCCAACCCATGTTCACTGTGAACATTCTTGTTCCAAGGAATGCCACTAGTACCCGAGATAGAGAACAATAACACCTCCGGATAGGTGCACTGGCTACCGGAGTCCAGTGTTTCCAGGTTGGGCGTCTGCAATCTCCTGCAGCTTTAATATTCATGGTGGGATGTCGGATGCCCCGCTCAAGCACACAGCCCTCCGCCACCTCCACATATACCCTGAAATATTTCGGAGCGATCTTCCTTTCAGACAGGGATCAATTATTTTCCCCATTGTCCCTCTTTCCGTTCATTCCTTTGCTACCTTTTTATTGTCATGTCGACCTCGAAAATGGGATGCAGTACAAAGGTGGCATCACAAGGATCAAGCCTAATTGATGCCGTCTGCTTCGTGTCTCAGCGCTATTGCTTCTTTCACTTTTCCGTCTATTTTCTGTCATATTTGGTTTGACATAGACGGCAGAACGGTGGCAACCATTCAACTTTTTATGTTGAAATCATCCTGTATTTATGCACTCGACATTCAATTAATGTTCTGACAGATTAGCAATTAAGTATTATTTTCTCAATTCTGAACGAATAATATATCTCGTTCATTTCCAGTTTCCTTTTCAAGTCACCACTTATATTTGATCTTTCGCCGCAAATTGTTTGTATTCCTCCTCTTCCCTGAGAGGTGTAGCGATTAAAGAGGAAAGACATGATAAAAGAACAACGATTAACCAAAAGTGCTGAAAAATGTTTGATGAAAAAGCTATACTCTCAGTTACTGAGTTTTTCAAAATTACAGTATTCTCTTTATTTTGATGACCACATTAAATTCTTTAAATTAAAAGAACAAGATTTGAACAATCAATTCAAAGATCCAACAAACTCGTTAAAATTTACCAATCGTAGCCTTATGAATAGAATAAAACCTAACAAGTTCAACCTTTAACTAGGGCAACAATCTTCTCTGTTAATGTCTTATGCTTCAACTTCTTAGGCCAATAAGAAATCAGAGAGCATCATAGTTACTAAATATAATTGACTTACGCTAATACAAAATCTTATATATCTTAATCAATTTCTAATTGGGTTTTTATGCTTGCAACAAATTTTTGTTAGTTCATGTAATAAAGAGTTAATGTGTGGACAATTGGAAAAAAATCATTTTAATGAGAGCTTATTATTCAATCTAAAAAAAGGATAGCATGGTATAATTCTACAAAACTTTGAGAAAGAGCAATTTAAATTTTTGTAATTTTACTTGATAATTGAAAATTTACTACCTATCATTCTTTAATGAAAGTCTAGCTTACTTTTTCATTACCAAATGTGTTATATATCATCCGTTGAGGATTTTCTTTTGTTAAACAAAATAAGAGCCGCTTTAGTATTTAATAATGCAGGTTAATAGCATCCGATGGGCCTTTTGGAGGATAAACCAACAACAAACTGTTGGCAAAAAGAAAAAGTAGAAGGATAATGTAATCATTTCCAGTTCCCATTCCTCTGGAGTGGAATTTTTTTTGTTTTTGTTTTTGTTTTTTTAGAGTGATTGGAATGGAAGCTAACCTATTTTACTTTTTATTTTTATTTTATCTAGAAATATAAATTTACATTAATAAAAATTAGTGTAAAGAAGTATAAGGACATATATCAATATTACAAAAATTACAAAAGTTACGGAAAAATAAAAGTTAAAAACTTCAAATTCTCACTTAAGATGAAATTTTTCTATTTTAATTTATCCTATATTATTATTATTATTATTTTAACAAGAAAATTTTATTAATAAAGATTGAATTGAAATACCAAACCTTGTGGAAACAAAAAGACTGGGTAAAACCCAATCCTTTTGGGACGTATGTCTTGGAATCTCATCAATCTTTCAAACGCTTCATTATGGAATAAATAGATCTATAGTACAAAATGTAAAAGAACTTTAATAATGTAACTTGATAGCAATGGTTCTATAACATAAAATTGGAGAGGTCTTTTCAAACTAAGGTCCACACTTATCTCAGTTTTTTATAGGTTTTTCTATTGTTGCAAAGAAATTTATTAGGACCTTTAACCAATTAATACGAAAGTAGATTGATATGATATAATTTGAACTGGTGTTATCTACAAACATAATTTCATTGGATGGTTAGTTTGTTTAGATTAACTTTCTACGGTAGAAAGAATGTTATGATGACTTTCTTCAATTAACTTATACTATGATTTTTATCAGTCCCAAGTTGATAACATGAGTCATCTTTTTTTTGAATGTTCATGGACAATGATGATTTGAAAGGCTATCCTTAATCAGAATGGAATTTGATATCATATTAGAGGATGAAATAAAGAATTGCAATGGATGATTAGAGCAACTAAAGTAAAGGATTTGGCTACAAAGCTTCTTAAGATATTTTTTTAGCTTGCATTTATTATATATGAGCAAAATAAAGTAGAAGATGATTTTAGAATAGAATAGTTGACGTTCTAAACTTATTGGCTAAAGTAAGAAATATTGTACAAGGGAGAGCTTCTTTGCTTTAAAATATAAAATTGTCACAAGAAAATGTTATTTTGAGTAAAATTTAAAGGCTTCCAACATCCATCTTTTTGTAGTTATCATAATTCTTGTAATATTGGAACATGCCCCTATGTTTTTGTATACTACTTTTTATTAACGTACACATACAATTCTACATGCCACAAAAAAAAAAGATTGGGTAAAACCCAAACCCAAACCCAACATTATCCTATATTATTACTACATGTTTTGTCATGAAATAAGCTAAAGTGACGTCCATCTTCTCGCATAACTTTTACTTTTATTTTTAATTTTAATTTTTAAACACAATTACAATCTTACAAAAGTTATTTGTTAACTCAATAAGTTTTTCGTTGCGTCAAAACTTGCAGAATTTCTAAAACTTTTTCAGGAGAGATGATACTACGAAAGATGTTGACAATACAATGTGGCTTAATCCATACTGGTTCACATGATCCATGCCTCAATCATCCTCCTTGTGCAGTTTCGTTTGCCTAACATTTTAGGTCTTCCATCAATAAGGACAATAATAATAATGGTAGGACAATTATTGGTCTTAGTGAGTACGTTGCGAAGCCCCACACCTGCGGTGGACAGCTACTTACTTGGTCTTATTCGATATCATCATACGAAAAATAAGACAAAAAAGCAAAGACCAAGGAAATTTTGTTGCCTCTTTTTATATGACTACTGTTGTTCGACAGGGATGGTGCATGTATCTCATTATTGATCACTAATTTTATTCGTTGGTTAGGAATTATAGATAAAACTGAATTCAAGGTTAATTAATTAGATTCAAACTATTATATAATTTGACATAATACTAAAACATGTAATGAAGAATTACAATGAATAATTAAAGTATTTAAAGTATTTAAAGTATTCAACTGGAGCGACAATCTTCTTTATCTATATCTTATACTCTAACTTCTTAAGCCGATAAGAAATCAAAGCTAATATTGGATATAACAAACATTAATAACATAGGTTCAATATCGTATGTATTTTAATCAATTTCTAATTGAGTTTTATGCTAAATTTTTTTTTTGTCAATTCTTTTAATAAGAATTCTATTATATTATCCAATCCAAAACTAAAATGAGTAGCATAGTTCAATTTAGGGAAACCTAGAAAAATAACAGTTTAACTTTTAGAAATTTTATTTAATAATCCAAATTGATTATCTATCGTTCTTTAGTGAAATTCTTGTATATTTTTTCATTCTAAATGTCTTACATCGCATACATTGAGGATTTTCTTATGTTAAAGAAAAGATGGGCTGGATTAGCATATAATAATTTAGGTTAATAGCATCCATTGTACTCTCCGGAGGAGAAACTCTTAGCAAACTGTCAGCCAAAAAGGGAAATATATCTTAGTCTTAGTCTTAGTCTTAGTCTTAATATATTCATGATTCTTCGCTCTACTAATGATGCTTAACCAATTACATGATTCTTCGCTCCACTAATGATGCTTAACCAATTAGGATCTACCAACTTTTCTTAGGTCCAAGATACAACAACAAAAGTAGAGAGAGAGAGAGAGAGAGAGAGAGAGAGAGAGAGAGAGAGAGAGAGAGAGAGAAAGATCAAACAATGAATAATCAATGGCTTGTAAAATTTATCATATAATACATGATTTTCAATATGGAAATTCTTGTGGGATATACTCTTTCAAGAACAAATGTGATGTGCAGTCATTAACTGTAATTACTCAGTAATCTTGCAGAAATTCTTTCTATGCTTGTTTATTTTTTTCAGTGTTAATTTATTCTAGTTTAGAAATTCTTGTGGGATATACTCTTTCAAGAACAAATGTGATGTGCAGTCATTAACTGTAATTACTCAGTAATCTTGCAGAAATTCTTTCTATGCTTGTTTATTTTTTTCAGTGTTAATTTATTCTAGTTTAGAGTTATAAACACATGAAGTTTGGTGAAGAAGTAAGACAAAATCGATTCAGCATTATCACTTAAAGAAACAAAAGGAAAAAGCTTTGGGTAATCGGAAATGGTCAATATCGTTTCAGGTTGTGAACCCACTATTCTATTCTAATAAGGATTCTATTATCCAACCCATATTCGAGGCCAAGGATCAAGATTGCACGATCTCAGCCCAAGTGCATGACCTTCGTGGACACATTGGATCGGGTGGCCAAGCGGTGCTCAGTTGCTAAAAGCGACCCAGTTGAGCAGCTAAAATGGTGCTCCATGCGTGATAAGCGTGCGGTTTTGAAATAGTGCGTCAGTAGGTTTGTCTAGCGGGTTAGTGAATGTTAGTCTCCATAATTAATTCTTAAATTTTTGTCACTTTATAAGCTTTAACTTCTCTTATTAATCCCTAATTTAGTAGAAACTTCACAAGGAATTTACCAAATTGTCGTTGTAAAATTACAAATTCTGCTGTGGAAAAAGTACAATTTTTGTTTTTCCAAAAAAAAAAAAAAGGACCTAAAAGTTATCAACAAGTGTTTTGTGAAAGAAGTAAATCCCAGACCTCCATTATATATAAAAGAGGTAGGATATATAGGTTGCGCCCCCTATGTACATAGAAAACTACCAAACCCTAAAAAATTGTGATGGAAGTAATCATTCTCCATACCTATTTTTCTGGAGCTGATTATTTTACGTTATTTATGAAAGTGACTAGAATGGAAGCCAAGCTTCATACATAAGATGTTTTAATCATTTTATATTATCTTATTATTGCATATCTTTTCTTTAAAATTATTTAAAATGGACGTTTATCTTTGCACATAAGATGAATTGTTTTTACTTTTCATTTTTTAAAAAACTTAATTGCAACCTTCCAATAGTATTTTGTTAACTTGAATAATTTTTTCCTTCAAAAAATCTGGTAAGAATGAATTTTTAATTGCGTCAAAATCTACAGAATTTTATAAATGTTTTTCAGATAAATGATTGTACTAAAGATGTTGACAGTATGAAATGACTTAAGCTTTACACGTTCAGATGATCCATGCCTCTCTCATCCTCGTGCAACATGATTTACTTGGCCTTTCAGGCCTTCCTCTAGGTCTTCCATCAATAATGTTAGGTGCACTTAAATATTTACGAGTGGGGCATATTAGTTGATCTGTCTTCTTATTCTTCGCAACCTTTACTTTATGAAAGCCAATCCTGGTAGGACAATTATTGGCCTATGTGAGTGCATCACCGAGCTTCCCATCTCTAGTGGGCAGCTTTTTACGTGGACTTATCGACATCATCAAACAAAAAATGAGACAAAAAAGTTGTTTCTTTTTTTTCCTGATCACAAATGTTGTTGTGACAAGGATGGTGCATTATCAACTTTATAAAATTACAAAAGTTTAGAGATATATCTAAACATTAAAAAATTGAACATGAAGTACTCCAACCATAACATAATAAAACATTCATCTTAGAGAGTTTCATATTCCTAAATAGAGACGTCTTTCTACGCACCACTTTTTTGATTTTAACTAATAAAATTGATATTTTAATATATTTATTTTAAAAATGTCTACAATTTCATTCAGACCATATAGTAATCAACTATTTTATTACTTGGTTAGAGTACGAAAAGAATTCTAGGTTAATTTGTTAGTTCCAAACTGTTGTGTTCGCTAACGTTTTTGGTTTTTTATTTTCTTTTAATTTTTTAACAGCCTTAGTTAAACGTTTCTTGATGAATAAAGACAGGAAATTATGTGTCTACATAACACATAATCATTGCAAATAGCTTGTGTGAAGCTTAATATAAACTAGACATAATATTTATAATACTCAAAAGAGTATTTCAAAAAAAAATAAAAAAAGTCAGGACCGAAAAGACTATTAAATATGATTTTAAGAAACAGCCGTTGCTTTCACTGAAGTTGGTTGAATAACTCTGTCAAAGTAATAATTAAAGTGATGTCCAACAGTCGGGGAATCTTTGAACAGTAAATGCCAGTCGGTCTGGCATTACAATTCAAGGATTGTTCTTGGAGACTGTGCATAATGGGAATCAAATACACTGTTCTTATGGGGCCAATATCTCTTTGTAATATGTGAATATTATTTCCTTATTGGATAGTCCATACATGTATTAAAAATAGGATTTATTACATGGTTTTGTTATTCAAGCAAATAAAATATTCTAGTTATTTTCCAAAATTTCTCTTAGCCTCTCTTGGACGGCTCTTCCAATTTGGCTCCATTCTTCAGCTTCTCTGTGGTTTGCGTTTCTTTTTCTCGACAATAGCATTTCTGACAATTGTACCTCTGGACCAGATTATTATCCAACGATATTAGCCATTAAGCTTTTAAGAGCAAAATGGGACAAGCTTAAATATCAAACAAAATGTAAAACGGTGAATAGTACTAAGATAAGGCATACACTATTTTTTAATATTCATTAACCTTAATTGAACACAAGTTAATGTCAAAAAGTACTTGACTTAGTTGAAAGTAAGTGTTACTTAAAACCTTTTAGTCTTAGATTTGACATCAAGGTGTATGAAATAAAAGAAAAATGAAAAAAATATCTAATAATGAAAGACTTCATCCAAGCTATTAGTATCCTTATTTGAAAAAGAGTATACTATTTAACAAACTCGCCAACTACACATTATCAACTAGATATGGAATCATCCTCTTTCCTAAAGCCTTATTCCGGAATGATTAAGATTACGTTAATATCTCCACTTTTATATTAGTCTGCAATTGAACAAACCAAAACTACATGTAAAATATAAAAATATTTTGATATATCATTAAATAAAATACTAAAATATTAACTTAAATACAATTAGCTTTTTTCTCTTCGTCTTGACATTTCCTTAGACCGTGAAAAAGAGACCAATTACGTAATTTTACTTTTTGTTTATCTCATCCACCAAAAGCGGAGCAATTATTGACCTTTATATAAACTTACACCTCTATCTTTTCTATGTTCACTTTTTCCAAGCTAGTCAGACCATCAAATAAGAACTGCCCCACACTTCTATTGCTGAAGGGAAAAAAGAAAAAAGAAAGAGCTGCTCCATCCTTTCTAAACACACTTTGGAAAATCATGTAAAAGACCTAAGCTTTAGAGATGGTGGGTACCCATGCAGACACCTTGACCGGCAATAGCAACCAATCTACAAACCCAAAAAACTCGATAAAATTTCCCAATTGTAGCCTTCTAAATGGAATAAAGCCTAACAAGTTCAACCTTCAAGTGGAGCAACAATCATCTTGTCATCAGTGTCTTCTACTTCAACTTCTTATGCCCATAAGAAATCAGAGCTAGTAAAGGTAAAGCACTTGGGTTAATACAACATCTTATATATTCTAATCAATTTGTAGTTGAGTTTTATGCTTCCATAAAATAAAATTAGTTAATGTAATTAGTATTTAATCCAAAAAAAAGAATCATTTTAAATAAGAGTTTATTATCTGATCAAAAAAACCAGCATAATATAATTTTATAAAAACCTTGACAATGGAAAATTAAACTTTTAGTAATTTTATTTGATGATTCTAAATTGATAACCCACCAGTCTTTAATGAAGTTCTTGTTTATTATTTCGTCTCTTTATGGCTTACAACGTATCCATTCAGGATCCTCTTTTGTTAAAGAAAAGATGAGCAGCATTAGTGTTTAATAATGTGGGTTGATAGAATCCAATGTGCTTTTTAGAGAAGAAGCCAATAGAAAACTGTCGGCAAGAAGAAAAATATATCTTGGTCGTAATATATTCATGATTCTTCGCTCCATTAATTCAGCTTAACCAATTAGGATGTACCAACTTTTCTGAAGTCCAAAGTGATGCGTAGAGAGAGAATGACAGAGAGAAAGTGATGCCAGGCAACTTCTTAGTCTTGTTTGGTAGGGTTTGATGACATTAACAAAGTTTATTCAATGACTTGCAAAAATGATATATAATACATGACTTTCAATATGAAAATTCATGTTTGGTATCCTCTTTTTGGGAACAAATGTGATGCGTAGTCATTAACTGTAATTACTCAATAATTTTGCAGAAGTTCTTTTTATACTTGTCCATGCTTCTTTAGTGTTAAACTAATCTACTTTAGAGTAATAAACAGTTAAACTTTGGTGAAAAATAAAATAAAATCAATTCAGCATAATCACCGAAAGTAACAAAAGGATAAGTTTTGTTTAATTAGAGATGGTCAATATCAATTATGATTTTGATCCGACTATTCTCGTAATCGACGGATATGCTCCCAAACAAACGTTCTCAATACAAAGTGTTAGAATAAGTATAATACATGTTTAGGAATTTAAAAAAATTAACAAATTTCAATTTCTTTGTGAAGGGTTAAAATATCAACTTCGGCATTCGGCAATCATTTCATAAATCCAAATAGCCTCTTTAATCTACAAGAATTATGGCAAAAATAAAAAATAAAAAATAAAAAATAAAAAAGAATCCGACAGATTTCATTCCAAAATTTGATAGAAAAAAATTACATTTAGCTTATTTAAAAATCCAAAACTTATTTTCTAAAAGATATGGGCAAGTATTTGAGATTTTGTCCAAATCCTCCATATTTCCACCAATTTTTTTGTACAAGGACGTAAGATGTGCAATTTGTCCTTTGATCTCTCCTTAACTCTTCCAAATCTCCCAATTCTCCATCCTAAAGCAATATTAAAAATCGTCACCGGAAACTACTTTAGGTTTTTTTGCATCAACAAAAAATATTTGCTTGCTCTACCTTACCAAGGGAAAATATTGAAAGTTAAGATAAAATTTTTGTCACTTTTCAAAAAAAGTCACCATATTGTCATTGGGAAATTACAAATTCTGCTATGGATAGAACTAGCATAAAAAATAGGATATGACTATATTACAAGATTTGTAGCATAAAAATAGTTTAATTAATCATCTATGCTTAAGCTAAAAAATAGCATTTAGAAAACCTTAAGGCTCCTTCAAATACTTTTATTATACTTTATAAGCCTTATGCTCATAATTAATGAGAATTTATCTCCTAAATTCTTCCTAATTTTCACAACAATGGTTGTGCTTTTTAGGGTTTGACTATTAATTTTTTTTTATTTCTCTCAATACAAATGTGGTAAACTATAACTTTAAAAGATACACTTAACAAGGTCATTGTAAAATTTATGATTTTTACAACCTTAATCATCCAACTCACTTCTTCTTTCCATTACTCAATTATTCAAGACAATCTATTGAAAGTTAGGATTACCCTCCATTTGAATTTAGTGAACCTGTAATTAAAGAACAAATACTCATTTAATTTTTCTTCTTGTTGACATAAGTTGTATTGTTGATAAATTAAAGTACATACAAGTACTCCATCTATTATAGTTAGTTTGCCTTTTATTATAATCTAATAAATAAAGTTATGCTTACGTACTCTTATTTTCTATGGTAGTCTTGTTCACTTCGTTCTTTTTTACTCTCTTTTAACTCCACATAACTTTTACCAGTGACTAGATATAAAAACTCATTTTTAACTTCTAATGTGTTTTACCAATTCTAAATTAGTAATCATTTCATCTCCATTGTTAATACATTCATTTTCCAACACTTTTCTAACATCTCTATTTATCCATAAAAATTCTAAATAATTGTTCACAAAAGATCATAAAAGTTTACCAATTGGCACTTTATTCCAAGTGATTTGTTAGCTTAATAATTTTTTTGTTATGTCAATAATTTAAAATGAATAACTGACTTTTTAAGGTTTAGCAATGCAAAGAGTAATTTTTTCATTTAGAAAATCTAGAAATAACGAAATGTTTTAAATATGTCAAAATCAAAATCCAAAGAAATTTTCAAAATTTTTTTAATAGAGAAATGATTATACTGAAGATGTTGACAATATGAAGTGGCTTGAGCTTTACAGGTTCACATGATCCACGCCTCTCTCGGCCTCCTCGTACAGCATGATGTGCTTGACCTTTTGGGTCTTCTTCTAGGTCTCCCGTCAACCATGGTAAGTGTACTTAAATATTTTAAGTGGGTCATACTTCGTTTTCTGTATTCTTCATAATCTTTACTTTAATAAAGCCTTCGAGGATAACAATCTAGTAGGCCACACTTTCTTCTTAATCTTTAGTATATAATAGAAGTGGCAGGACAATTATTGGTCTTAGTGAGTGCGTCGCGGACCCCACACCCGTAGTGGGAAGCCTTTTACGTGGCCTTAATGAAACCATCAAACAAAAAGTTGTGCAAAAGACAAAAAAATGTTGTTGCCTCTTCTTTTATGACTAACGTTGTCGTGACAAGGACAGTGCATTTATTTCACTATCGATCGCTAATCTTTTATTACTTCGTAAGGAATTATGGCATAAACTGAATTCAAGGTTGATTTGTTAGATCCAAACTGTTATGTTTGCGGACGGTTTTAGTTTATTTATGGCCTTAGTTAACGCATCTTGATGGTCTTGCTCCCAGGCTCAACGGGTGATGAGATTCAAAATACCTAGTCCCTGAAGGAACAATGAAGTACATATTTAACTGAAGAAGAGAAGGATTTGGGCTTTCATAAGGCTATCTATTCAGGTTGAGAGCGTGACAGAATTGATAGGGATTCGACCAAAAATATAACTGGTTCAGAACCATATGAACCGATTCTAAAATAAAAAAGTAACTTAATTTTATGTATATCATTATTTATATACAAGCATTATCTGTTAAAAACCTTGTTTTCTTAATATCTTGATTTAGGCAAATTTGCCAATTTTAAAATAATAGATCTGGAAAACTGAGAACAACTTCTATATTTTTAGAATTGGCAAATATAAACAATTCAAAACGATATCGAATCACTAATAGATCCGGAAAACTAAGAACCACAAATTCAACAATCGGATGGCTACCTGGACGCGTGATTCATGCCTGACAAGCTTTTAAAAATCTTGCATATGTCATCGAGTAAAATTCAGATATCATACTCCGATTTTATTTCCCTCAACTTTGCTCTTGGGCAAGTTTTGTAAGCTTTGTTGTCTTAAGGTAATATATATATATTATCTTAATCAGTAATTTAGTAGAAGCTTTACCAAGAAGTCTCCAAATTGTTATTGTGAAATTACAAATTCTGCTATGAAAAATTGTACCATCTTAAAAGGAAAAAAAGAAAAAGAAAAAAAGAGGGAACTAACCTAAAAGATAGAAGTATTTTGAGGAACGAAGTTAATCCTAGGCCTCCATTTGATGTAAAAGAGGTATAAGACAACCTTCATTTCCTATAAGCTCATTAGTGGGTAGTATTTGAAAGGATTGCGCTTGTTAAAAATAGGTAGCGAGCCTTCAAACCCTCCAATCATGATGATGATTTAAAATGAACATTAATTTTCACTCATAAGATGATTTCATTTTGTTTTCATTTTTTAAAAACATAGTTACAGCCTTCCAATAGTAATGTGTTAACTCAATAAATTTTTAACGCTTTGACGATGTCGCGAGTAATTTGTTTTTCCTCAGAGAACCAAATAAGAACGAATCTTTAAATGCGTCAATATCTAAAGAAATTTTTAAATTTTTTACGAAAAATGATTATACATAGATGTTGACAGCATGAAGTGACTTAAGCTGTACATGTTGATATGATCCATGCCTTTGTCATCGTCGTCGTACAGCTTCATTTGCTTGACCTTGTAAGTCTTCGTCTAGGTCTCTCGTCAATAATGTTAAGGGTAAGTGGGCCACATTCTTTTATCTCTCTTCATCATAATCTTTACTTTATAAGAGCTCTTGTGGGCCACATTCTTTTATCTCTCTTCTTCATTATCTTTACTTTATAAGAGCTCTTGTGGGCCACATTTCTTCCCCTCTTTTCCTCTTGACCTTTTGGCATATTATAACGTTGGTGGGGCCTGGTCTCAGAGAGAACGTTGCGGAGTCACACACCTGTCCTGGGCAGCTATATTTCCATCAAGATATAGAGACGTTAAAGAAAATGCCACATAACATGGATTCACAATGCTGGTAGTAGGAGGTTGTACATCATATCTTCTTTTTTAAAGGTACAAGAGCATTCTATTTGAATCTCTACATATTCAAGATTAAGTTCTTCACTCCACTAATTAAGGTTTAACTAATTACGATAAACCTACTCTCTTTAGTCTCAAATAAAGAAGAAACAAGAAATAGATAGATGTAAAGTCCAAACAATATTATAGATAGACTACTTTCCTTGAATAGATTCAATTTAGAATGATAATTCCTATTCATTATTTATTAGTGTTCATTAGAAATGATTGAAGCCGGTTTAGGTTCAATTGAACTTTTTTATTTGTTATGATGTAAACAGAAAAACATCAAGTGGCTCCTCACAATTAATATATTGGTTTCAAAGAAAAGAAAATTATCATCGAGTTTTTACTTTTTTTTTTCTCCCTTATCTTCAATTTTCTAAAAAAAATTCTCTTATTTCTCTTTTGTCTTTGCTACTTTAAAATCGTGTAATTCATTCTTATTTCCCTAAATAACTTCCTTTCAGTACAATCATAAGATAAACTTCACCATAGTTATGACTATTCTCTAAAACTAAAATATCAACTCCTTAGTAGATGTCAATAAAACTTTATTTGAATTTTAGAAAAACCATTTATTTGAGGGAAGAATTATTAAAAATTTATTTTAAAAACAATTAAAATTGATATTCTTAAATATATTTTATGCAGTTATTTGGTTCATGTCAAATAAAACAAGAAAGAGTTAGATTGAGGAGACAAAAAGAAAAAAAAAAACAGAATAAAGAACTCTACCTATTTGATAGGAGAAAAACAATAATAAGAAAATCTAAAATGTGGACTCAAGAAAGGGAAGATAAAGTAGTTTAAGGCAATGAAAAAGAAAGGTGTAAAAATTTAATGATAATCCTTGTCTTTCGTATGTTAAGGTAATTTGACTAACTATGATGAAATGACATGTTTTAAAATGTGTGTTAAACTAAATAAGAGAAAACTCAGTTTGAGTTGAACAACATTGGATGATCAAACCGAGGAAACAAATGTCAATAATTAAAAAATTATTAATCAAGTGACTTGAACAACATAGTTGGTGAAGAACGATCTCTTACTCTGTCATAATTGTCAGAATATTTTTAATAGTAATTTTGTACATGAACTCACGTGATTCCCGCTGGGAATCATTGGGCTCATGCTTTTTCTCCAGTGACAGTGACAGTGAAGTGACGTTTCCATCCCAACTTTGGCTGTACATGTCGGTCACCTCTCTCTCTCTTCCTATGTCGGTCACCTCTCTCTCTCTTCCTTTTCTTTTCCCCTTTATTCCCTCCGTTTCTCTTTCTTCCTTACCAAAAAGCACTAATTGCTCCCCGGTTGACTGTTCGGACGAGATTGCCGGTGGCTCCTTTGGGAAGAATTAACAGCACCGACGAAGTAAATGTAATGATTACTAGTACGGAGGTAATCTTTCCAATTTTTATTACACGTACGGCTCACCGTGGCTCTAACTGAATTGGAGGAACCAAGCCATACGATACGATGTAGGATACTTAATGAGTGAATCATGCAAGGTCTTTCAATAGATTTTATTTTGTTCCTTTTAGCATTCTGAAGGCATTCTCAATATGATAGATGATACGAAGATTAGAAGTTTTTGTTTTAGCAATCTTATTGACTAAGGTTAGAAAATTGTATCATAATAACTACGAAATTTTTGTGCAACCTTTATTTATTTGTTTTAGGACCTCTTAATCTTATTAGGATTTGCACTTGTAGCTTTAATAAAGCATTGAAAATCTCAATCATGCAGACTTCTTGACAAGCGATAGCATCAGAATTAAGCGTCGAGGAGGTCCACCGACTGTCAGTCGGGCCTAACCCGTTCCCACCATCCACTTCCAACCCTTGTTCACTGTGAACATTATTGCTCCAAGGAACGCCACTAGTACCCGAAATAGAGACCAATAACACCTCCGGATGGGTGCACTGGCTACCGGAGTCCAGTGTTTCCAGGTTGGCGTCCGCAGTCTCCTGCAGCTTTAATATTCATGGTGGGATGTCGGATGCCCTGCTCACGCACACAGCCCTCCGCCACCTCCACATAACCTGAAATATTTCGGAGCGATCTTCCTTTCAGAAAGGGGTCAATTATTTCCCCCCTAGTCCCTCTTTCCGTTCATTCCTTGATCCTTTTGACTGTCATGTCGACCTCGAAAATGGGATGCAGTACAAGGGTGGCATGACAAGGATGAAGGCCAGTTGATGCCGTCTGCTTCGTGTCTCAGCGCTATTGCCTCTTTCACTTTTCCTTTCCCTCTAGTTCATTCCGCCTATTTTCTGTCACATTTGGTTTGACATAGACGGCAGAACGGCGGCAACCATTCAACCTTTTGTGTTGAATTCATCCTGTATTTATAAACACGACATTCGATCTATGTTCTGACAGAATAGCAATTAAGTATTATTTTTCCAATTCTGAACGAATAATAGATCTCGCTCATTTCCAGTTTCCCTTTCAAGTTACCACTACTAGTTGATCTTTCTCCGCAAATTGTTTGTATACATCCTCTTCCTTTGGAGGTGTAGCGATTAAAGAGGAAAGACATGATTAAGTAACAACGATTAACGAAAAGTGCTAAAAAATGTTTGATGAAAAAGATTAGCAGTTACTGAGTTTTTCAAACTCACAGTATTCTCTCTATTTTGAACAATCAATCCAACGATCCAACAAACTCGTTTAAATTTACCAATCGTAGCCTTATGAATAGAATAATAAAACCTAACAAGCTCAATCTTTAGCTAGGGCAACAATCTTCTCTGTTAATGTCTTGTGCTTCGACTTCTTCGGCCAATAAGAAATCAAAGCTAGTATCATAGTTGCTAAATATAATTGACTTACGCTAATAGAAAATCTTATATATTTCATCAATTTCTAATTGGGTTTTTATGCTTGCAACAAATTTTTGTTAGTTCATGTAATGAATAATTAATGTGTGGACAATTGTAAAAAAAATCATTTTAAGGAGAGCTTATTATTCAATCTAAAAAAGGCTAGCATGGTATAATTCTACAAAACTTTGAGAAAGAGCAATTTACATTTTTGTAATTTTACTTGATAATTGAAAATTGATTACCTATCATTCTTTAATGAAAATCTTGTTTATTTTTTCATTCCTAAATGTGTTATATATCATCCATTGAGGATTTTCTTTTGTTAAACAAAATAAGAGTCACTTTAGCCTTTAATAATGCAGGTTAATAGCATCCGATGGGCCTTTTGGAGGAGAAACCAATAAGAAACTGTCGGCAGAAAGAAAAAGCAGAAGGATGATGTAATCATTTCCAGTTCTCAGTCCTCTGGAGTGGAAGTTTCTCTTTTTCTTGGAGTGATTGGAATGGAAGCTAACCTATTTTACTTTTTATTTTCATTTTATTTAAAAATATAAATTTACATCAATAAAAATTAGTCTAAAATAATATAAGAGCATATGTTAATATTACAAAAATTACAAAAGTTACAAAAAAAATAAAAGTAAAAAACTTCTAAGAATCTCATTTAAGATGACATTTTTTTGTTTTACTTTCTTCTATATTATTATTATTATTATTATTTTTAAATTATTAATAAAGGTTGAACTGAAATACCATACTTTATTGGAACAAAATGACTGGGTAAAACCCAAACCCAAACCCAAAATTATCCTATATTATTATTGCACGATTTGTCATGAAATGAGTTAAAAGTGACGTCCATCTTCTAGCATAAATTTTACTTCAATTTTTTAATTTTAAATTTTTAAACAGAATTACAATCTTACAAAAGTTATTTGCTAACTTAATAAATTTTTCGTTGTGTCAACTTTCTAAAAAGAATAGCTGATTTTTAAAGCTTTAACGACGTGAGACTAATTTCTTTCGTCATAAAACCTAATAGAAATGAAACTTTAAATGCGTCAAAACCTGCAGAATTTCTAAAAAATTTTCAGGAGAGATGATAGTACCAAAGGTGTTGACAGTACAATGTGGCTTAATCCATACTGGTTCACATGTTCCATGCCTCAATCATCCTCCTTGTGCAGTTTGGTTTTCCTGACATTTTAGCCCTTCCATCAATAATAACAATGGTAGGACAATTATTTGTCTTAGTGAGTACGTTGCGAAGCCCCACACCTGCGGTGGACAGCTTGCTACTTGGTCTTATTGATATCATCACACGAAAAATAAGACAACAAAGCAAAGATTAAGGAAATGTTGTTGCCTCTTTTTCTATGACTACTGTTGTTCGACAGGGATTGCATTTATCTCAATATTGATCACTAATTTTATTAGTTTGTTAGGAATTATAGATAAGATGGAATTCAAGGTTAATTAATTAGATTCAAACTATTATATAATTTGACGTAACATTAAAAGGTCTCGCATCAATAAGGACAATAATAACAATGGTAGGACAAGTATTGGTCTTAGTGAGTACGTTGCGAAGCTCCACACCTGAGGTGGAGAGCTACCTACTTGGTCTTATTGATATCATCATACGAAAAATAAGACAACAAAGCAAAGATCAGGGAAATTATGTGTGGCATTTTAAAATGTGAGTGACTTTATTTCCTGAGGGTTAGGAATATACCCTGCCCTTTGTACTTATCCGAGGTATGGTTATTACGCCCAGCCTTGTTGGTATTAATAAAATTTGTCAGGGTACCGCCCCTGTTTCTAAAAAAAAAATTAAAAAAAAAAAAAAAAAAAATGTTGTTGCCTCTTTTTCTATGACTATTGTTGTTCGACAAGGATCAGGATCGCACGATCTCAGCCCAAGAGTATGACCTTTGTGGACACGTTGGGTCGGGTGGCCAGCGGTGCTCAGTTGCTACAAGCGGGCCAGTTGAGCAGCTAAAATGGTGCTCCACGCGGGATAAGCGTGCGGTTTTGAAATAGTGCGTCAGTAGGTTTGTCTAGCGGGTTAGTGAATGTCAGTCTCCATAATTAATACTTAAATTTTTGTCACTTTATAAGCTTTATCTTCTCTTATTAATACCAAATTTAGTAGAAACTTCACAAGGAAGTTACCAAATTGTCGTTGTAAAATTACAAATTCTGCTGTGGAAAAAGTAGGACCTAAAAGTTATCAATAAGTGTTATGTGAAAGAAGTTAATCCCATGCCTCCATTCTATATAAATGAGGTAGGATATATAGGTTGCGCCCCCTATGTACATAGAAAACTACCAAACCCTAAAGAATTGTGATGGAAGTAATTATTCTCCATACCTGTTCTTCTGGAGCTGATTGTTTCACTTTATTTATGAAAAGGATTGGAATGAAAGCCAAGCTTCTCACATAAGATGTTTTAATCATTTTATATTATCTTATTATTGCATATATTTTCTTTAAAATGATTTAAAATGGACGTTTATCTTCGCACGTAAGAGGATTTTTTTTTTCATTTTTAAAAAACTTAATTACACCCTTCCAATAGTATTTTGTTAACTTCAATAATTTTTTTGTTGCGTCAACGATTTAAACGGAGTAACTGACTTTTAAAATTTAACAACGCGAAGAGTAATCTTTTTCCTTCAAAAAATATGGTAAGAAAGAATTTTTAATTGCGTCAAAATCTACAGAATTTTATAAATTTTTTTCAGATAAATGATTGTACTAAAGATGTTGACAGTATGAAATGACTTAAGCTTTACACGTTCAGATGATCCATGCCTCTCTCAACCTCCTCGTGCAACATGATTTATTTGGCCTTTCAGGCCTTCCTCTAGCTCTTCCATCAATAATATTAGGTGCACGTAAATATTTACGTGGGGCGTATTAGTTGATCTGTCTTCTTCTTCGCATCCTTTACTTTATGAAAGCCAATCCTGGTAGGACAATTATTGGCCTGTGTGAGAGCATCACCGAGCTTCCCATCTCTAGTGGGCAGCTTTTTACGCGGACTTATCGATATCATCAAACAAAAAATGAGACAAAAAGAAAAGACTACAAAAAAGTTGTTGCTTTTTTCCTGATCACAAATGTTGTTGTGATAAGGATGTTGCATTTATCTCATTAGCGATCAGCAATTTTATTACTTGGTTAGAGTATAAAAGGAATTCAAGGTTAATTTGTTAGTTCCAAACTGTTGTGTTCGCTAACGTTTTTGGTTTTGGGTTTTTTATTTTTATTTTTATTTTTATTTTTTAACAGCCTTAGTTAAACGTATCTTGATGAATAAAGACACGTAATTATGTGTCCACATAACACATAATCATTGCAAAACGTTTGTGTGAAGCTTAATATAAACTAGACATAATATTTATAATAGTCAAAAGAGTATTTCAAAAACAAAAAAGAAAGTCAGGACCGAAAAGACTATTAATATGATTTTAAGAAAGAGGCATTGCTTTCACTAAAGTTGGTTGAATAACTTTCTCAAAGTGATAATTAAAGTGATGTCCAACAGTCGGGGGAATCTTTGAACAGAAAGTGCTAGTCGGTCTGGCCTTACAATTCAAGGTTTGTTCTTGGAGATTGTGCATAATTAGGGAATCAAATACACTGTTCCTAAGGGGGCAATATCTCTTTGTAATATGTGAATATTATTTCCTTATTGGAAAGTACATACATGTATTAAAAATAGGATTTATTACATGATTTTGTTATTCAAGCAAATAAAATATTCTAGTTATTTTCTAAATTTTCTCTTAGCCTCTCTTGGACGGCTCTTCGGATTTGGCTCCATTCTTCAGCTTCTCTATGGTTTGAGTTTCTTTTTCTCGCCAATAGCATTTCTAACAATTGTACCTCTGGACCAGATTATTATCCAACGATATTAGCCGTTAAGCTTTTAAGAGCAAAATGTAAAACGGTGAATAGTACTAAGATAAGGGATACACTATTTTTGAACATTCATTAACCTTAATTGAACACAAGTTAATTTCAAAAAATAATTGACTTAGTTGAGAATAAGTGTTACTTAAAACCTTCTAGTCTTAGATTCAACATCAAGGAATATAAAATAAAAATAAAAATAAAATTGAAAAAAAATCTAATAATGAATGACCTTCATCCAAGCTATTAGTATCCTTATTTGAAAAAGAGTATAGACTACTTACCTCTTGATATAACAAACTCGCCAACTACACATTATCAACTAGATATGAAATCATCCTCTTTTCTAAAGCCTTATTCCTGAATGATTAAGACTACGTTCATATCTCCACTTTTATATTAGTCTACAACTGAACAAACCAAAACTACATGAAAAATATTAAAATATTTAGATTATATCATTAAATAAAATACTAAAATATTAACTTAAATACAATTAGCTTTTTTCTCTTCGTCTTGACATTTTTTTAGACCGTGAAAAAGAGACCAGCATAATATAATTTTATAAAAAGCTTGACAAAGCAAAATTAAACTTTTAGTAATTTTATTTGATAATTCTAAATTGATAACTCACCAGTCTTTAATGAAGTTCTTGTTTATTAGTCGTCTCTTTATGGCTTACATCGTATCCATTCAGGATCCTCTTTTGTTAAAGACAAGATGAGCAGCATTAGTGTTTAATAATGTGGGTTGATAGAATCCAATATGCTTTTTAGAGAAGAAGCCGATAGAAAACTGTCGGCAAGAAAGAAAAATATATCTTGGTCTTAATATATTCATGATTCTTCGCTCCATTAATTCAGCTTAACCAATTAGGATGTACCAACTTTTCTGAAGTCCAAAGTGATGCGTAGAGAGAGAATGACAGAGAGAAAGTGGTGGCTCAAACTGGAGGGCCCAACACTCACCCCAAAGCATTTTGCCCATTTCATGTCAAGAATGCAGCCAACTGGTTTTGAACCCAGGACCCCTATTTTGTAGGGAATCCTACACGAGCCTTTGCCAGTTGAACCACACCCCTAGGGGCAACTTCTTAGTCTTGTTTGGTAGGGTTTGATGACATTAACAAAGTTTATTCATTGACTTGCAAAATTGATATATAATACATGATTTTCAATATGAAAATTCATGTTTGGTATACTCTTTTCGGGAACTAATGTGATGCGTAGTCATTAACTGTAATTACTCAATAATTTTGCAGAAGTTTTTTTTTATACTTGTCCATGCTTCTTTAGTGTTAAACTAATCTACTTTTGAGTTATAACAGTTAAAGTTTGGTGAAAAATAAAATAAAATCAATTCAGCATAATCACCGAAAGTAACAAAAGGAGAAGTTTTGTTTAATTAGAGATGGTCAATATGAATTATGATTATGATCCGACTATTCTAGTAATCGAAGGGTATGCTCACAAACAAACGTTCTCAATAAAAAGTGTTAGAATAAGTATAATACATGTTTAGGTATTTAAAAAGATTAAAAAATTAAAAAATTTCAATTTCTTTGTGAAGGGTAAAAATATCAACTTCGGCATTCGGCAATCATTTCATAAATCCAAATAGCCTCTTTAATCTACAAGAATTATGAAAAAAAAAAAAAGAATCCGACAGATTTCGTTCCAAAATTTGATAAAAGAAATTACATTTAGCTTATCTAAAAATACAAAATTTATTTTCTAGAAGATATGGGCAAGCATTTAAGATTTTTGTCCAAATCCTCCAAATTTCCACCAATTTTGTTGTACAAGGACGTAAGATGTGCAATTTGTCCTTTGTTCTCTCCTTAACAGTTCCAAATCTCCCAATTCGCCATCCTAAAGCAATATTAAAAATCGTCAACGGAAACAAGGACCCTTAAAGGAAACTACTTTAGATTTTTTTGCATCAACAAAAAAAATTTGCTTGCTCTACCTTACCAAATGAAAATATTGAAAGTTAAGATAAAAATGTTTTCACTTTTCAAAAAAAGTCATTGGGAAATTACAAATTCTGCTATGGACAGAACTAGCATAAAAAATAGGATATGAATATATTACAAGATTTGTAACATAAAAATAGTTTAATTAATCATCTATGCTTAATCTAAAAAATAGCATTTAGAAAACCTTAAGGCTCCTTTAAATACTTTTATTATAATTTATAAGCCTCATGCTCATAATTAATGAAAATTTGCTTCCTAATTTTCACAACAACGGTTGTGCTTTTTGGGTTTGACTATTAAATTATTATTTTTATTTCTTTCAATACAAAAGGGTAAACTAAAACTTTAAAAGATACATTTAACAAGTTCATTGTAAAATTTATGATTTTAACAACCTTAATTATCCAACTCATTTCTTCTTTCGATTACTCAATTATTTAAGATAATCTATTGAAAGTTAGGATTGCCTTCCATTTGAATTTAGTGAACTTTTAATTAAAGAATAAATGTTTATTTAATTTTTCTTCTTTTTGGTCAAAATGTAAGTTTGCATTAATAAAAGGTAATCTACAAAAACATAGAGACATATCTCAAAATTACAAAAATTACAAAAAATAGAGATTGAAAGTTTCTAAATTTTACTTAAAATGATATTTTTATGTGAGAATTTTATATTGTTGACATAAGTTGTATTGTTGATAAATTAAAGTACAAACAACTACTCCATCTATTATAGTTAGTTTGTCTCTTATTGTAATCTAATAAATAAAGTTATGCTTATGTATTCTTATTTTCTATGGTAGTCTTGTCCACTTAGTTCTTTTTTTACTCTCTCTTAACTCTACGTAACTTTTAATAATGCTGTAATATAAACTAGTGACTAGTTATAAAAACTCATTTTTAACTTCTAATATCTTTTATCAATTCTAAATTAGTAATCATTTCATCTCCATTGTTAATACATTCATTCTCCAACACTTTTCTAACATTTCTATTTTATCCATAAAAAATCTAAATAATTGTTCACATAAGATCATAAAAGTTTACCAACTAGCACTTTAATAGAGAAATGATTATACTGAAGATGTTGACAATATGAAGTGGCTTGAGCTTTACAGGTTCACACGATCCACGCATCTCTCGGCCTCCTTGTACAGCATGATGTGCTTGACCTTTTGGGTCTTCTTCTAGGTCTCCCGTCAACAATGGTAAGTGTACTTAAATATTTTAAGTGGGTCATACTTCGTTTTTCTGTATTCTTCATAAACTTTGCTTTAATAAAGCCTTCGAGGATAACAATCTGATAGGCCACACATTCTTCTTAATCTTTAGTATATAATAGAAGTAGCGGGACAATTATTGGTCCTAGTGAGTGCGTCGCGGACCCCACACCCGTAGTGGGAAGCCTTTTACGTGGCCTTATTGCAACCATCAAACAAAAAGTAGTACAAAAGACAAAAAAATGTTGTTGCCTCTTCTTTTATGACTAACGTTGTCGTGACAAGGACAGTGCATTTATCTCACCATCGATCACTAATCTTTTATTACTTCGTAAGGAATTATGGCATAAAGTGAATTCAAGGTTGATTTGTTAGATCCAAACTGTTATGTTTGCGGACGGTTTGAGTTTATTTATGGCCTTAGTTAACGCATCTTGATGGTCTTGGTCCCAGGCTCAACGGGTGATGAGATTCAAAATACCAAGTCCCTGAAGGAACAATGAAGTAACTCTGGCCTTGGAACCTCAGCCTGCTTTATTAACGACTTGCTAATGCCGGCTTCAGAAACTGTGCTAAAGCTTAGGAAGTGATCCGATGGGCTACGGGTCAACCTCGCTTGTAAACCCAATGTGTAGCTCGTTCGAACCCGACAGCTGGGTCTTGACAAGGCAACTGAGCAGGCTTTGTTTGGACTTCCTAGCAACAAGTTGAAGAATATTATCTGCATAACTATCTGCACCTTTTTGTCGAGAAGTTTTTTTCAGGCCAAGCTCGTGCCTGATCTTATAAAAGAATAATGTACATATTTAACTGAAGAAGGGAAGGATTTGGGCTTTCATAAGGCTATCTATTCAGGTTGAGAGCGAGACAGAATTGATAGGGATTCGACCAAAAATATAACTGGTTCAGAACCATATGAACCAATTCTAAATAAAAAAGTAACTTAATTTTATGTATATCATGATTTATATACAAGCATTATCTGTTGAAAACCTTGTTTTCTTAATATCTTGATTTAGACAAAATACTATATCTGGAAAACTGAGGACAACTTCTATATTTTTAGAATTGGCAAATATAAACATTTCAAAACTAATATCGATTCACTAATAGATCTGGAAAACTAAGAACCACAAATTCAACAATCGGATGGCGACCTGGACTCGTGATTCATGCCTGACAAGCTTTTAAAAATCTTGCATATGTCATTGAGTAAAATTCAGATATCATACTCCGATTTTATTTCCCTCAACTTTGCTCTTGGGCGACTTTTGTAACCTTTGTCGTCTTAAGGTAATATATATATTATCTTAATCAGTAATTTAGTAGAAGCTTTACCAAGAAGTCTCCAAATTGTTATTGTGAAATTACAAATTCTGCTATGAAAAATGGTACCATCTTAAAAGGAAAAAGAAAAAAAGAAAAAAAGAGGGAACTAACCTAAAAGATAGAAGTATTTTGAGGAACGAAGTCAATCCTAGGCCTCCATTTGATGTAAAAGAGGTATAAGACAACCTTCATTTCCTATTAGCTCATTAGTGGGTAGTATTTGAAAGGATTGCGCTTGTTAAAAATAGGTAGCGAACCTCCAAACCCTCCAACATGAAGATGATTTAAAGTGAACGTTAATCTTCACACATAAGACGATTTCATTTTGTTTTCATTTTTTAAAAACATAGTTACAGCCTCCCAATAGTAATGTGGAACTCAATAAATTTTTAATGCTTTGACGATGTAGAGAGTAATTTGTTTTTTCCTAAGAGAACCAAATAAGAACGAATCTTTAAATGCGTCAATATCTAAAGAAATTTTTAAATTTTTTACGGTAAATGATTGTACATAAGATGATTTGCTTGACCTTGTAAGTCTTCTTCCAGGTCTCCCGTCAATAATGTTAAGGGTAAGTGGGCCACATTCTTTTATCTCTCTTCTTCGTAATCTTTACTTTATAAGAGCTCTTGTGGGCCACATTTCTTCCCCTCTTTTCCTCTTGACCTTTTGGCATATTATAACGTTGGTGGGGCATGGTCTCAGAGAGAACGTTGCGGAGTCACACACCTGTCCTGGGCAGCTGTATTTCCACCAAGATATTGAGACGTCAAAGAAAATGCCACATAACATGGATTCACAATGCTGGTAGTGGGAAGTTGTACATCGTATCTTCTTTTTTAAAAGTAGAAGAGCATTCTATTTGAATCTCTCCATATTCAAGATTAAGTTCTTCACTCCACTAATTAAGGTTTAACTAATTACAATAAACCTACTCTCTTTAGTCTCAAATAAAGAAGAAACAAGAAATAGATAGATGTAAAGTCCAAACAATATTATAGATAGACAGACTACTTTCCTTGAATAGATTCAATTTAGAATGATAATTCCTATTCATTATTTAGTTGTGTTCATTAGAAATGATTGAAGCATGGATTAGTGTGTAATCTTTATTTAATAATTTTTACTTGTATTCTCATTTGAATAATATGAATTTTCCTTTTAATTTTAATGTTACAAATGATTTTTCTTTTTCAAAGTATCTTTCTACATTTGGTCTTTGGCCCACTTCGCAAGCGGATCTCCCTGCAATACCAGTACCGCTGGTTACACCTGAACCATTACCATCAAGAATCCTAATGACGTAGGGGTCCATGGGAAACTCCAGCTCCAGTTCGTCCTCGATATGGCTTCCATCCTTGCTTCGCGTTAGAGGCCTCCAGTGCAGTATTCCTTTTCAACTCACCTTACTAACTGACCTTCCTCCCCACAATTGTTCGTGCACGCTGTGTTCCTGGAGAGGTGTACTTAGAGTGGGTGAAGAAGAGAGTCAGGCTCAAGGAACCAGGATGAAACAAAGGCACCAATAAATTATGTTATTTCGTACGGATAATAGTATTAGGCTTTATATATATTTCTTTAATTGCATTTTAACTTTACCTTAAAAAATGTACATCCTAATTGTTTTTTGTCTTCTTTTCTGTGTGGCATACAATGATAGGATAGTAACAATTAAAGTATAGTATAATTTATTATCTTATAAATAGTATATTTAATAACTTTCATAATAATGTGAGACTTATTATTTATATCTTGACAGTTTTTACCCTTTAGAAAGATAATATCAAATCACGGCTACAAAACTAATCTATTTGAATTTCTATATATTCAGATTAGGTACTCACTCCACTATCTAAGCTTTGACCAATTACAATAAACCTACTTACTTAGGCTTAGATTAAAAAAAACATTATATGTTGACTTCTTTTCTTGAATAGAATCAATTTTCAAAGGTAATTCTTTTTCATTACTTTTTTTTGTGGAAATGTAAATTGTATTAATAAATTTTAAAATACAAATGCATAAGGGCATACCCCAGTATTACAAAATTCTTTTGCATTACTTAGTTGTGCCTTTTTTGGGATGATTGAAGCCTACTTAATTCTTATTGGATTGTCTTTTATGTTTTGTAATCTATAGTCGACAATATTGATGCAATGGCTCAATGAAAAGAAAATTATCAGTGACCTTTTACTTTTTCCATATCTTCAATTTTCTTAAACATATGATCTCGTTTATGTTTCATCTTTTTTCCATAAAATAGATTTCTTTTTGTTTTAGTCATAATATGAAACCCACCATCTATTCTCTAAAGCAAAGATATCAAGTCCTTTATAGATGTTATGAACCATTGTTTACCTTTATTTGAATTCTTGAAAAAACCATTTATTTGAAAGAAGAACTATTTAAAATTTTGTTTAAAACAAAAAAGATTGACTTCTTTTTTAGAAAATAGCTTGTATGTATTTGCTTTGTCCATTTCAATTAACAAGAAAGAATTTGGTTAAGAAAATAGAAGAAAATGTGGTTTCAAGAAATGGAAAATGAGGTAGTTTAAGGGGGAAAAACGATAAAAAAGAATCAAGAACTTGGCAAATATCCTTTCTTTCCTATATTAAGATAGTTTGACTTTAAGCTATGAGATTAACTAGGGCTAACATGACATGTATTAGACTTTGTGTAGACCAACCAAGGGAAAACCAATAGGAGTTTAACAATATAGGTGATCATATTAGTTAAACAATAATTAGTAAAAAAATTATGGACCAAGCAAGATTGAATTTCTTTTTTCTTTCTCAGTAAAAGAAGGATATGAATGAATTAGGTGTCAAATCTAAGACTTTTTGGTTTCAAGTAACATGAACTTCTAATTAAAACACATATTTATTGACAATTCCATCATAATTATTATCATATTCCTAAAAATTCAATTTATAAAGATGTCGCATATACGTATTCTCTTGTTTTTTTCTCCTAGGTTGCAACATGTGATGGAAGTTGTTAGGTTTCCTTGGAGAAATTTTATTGTCTTTATTTAAAACTATGGCACTAAAAGACAAGCCCAACATTAAGCAGCTCGCATACTTCAAAGAAGGAAAATTAGCTTGTTCTTTCCTTGCAATAATATCTTTATGTTAGGCCTTCTAGCCGCAACCATCATAAATCATAGGTTGTCAAACAGTCACCTTGCATAAAAGCTAATTAAAAGGAAAAGCCCCTAAGTTACTAATGGTAAAAAACATACAGAGTTTCCCATTTTGATTGAACTTGTGATGAAATACTAAAACACTAACAATGTATTTAAATCACGAGTAAAAGATGAAAACATCACAATCAACACAAGAAAATTTTTACGTGAGAAACTCTTCCAATGTGAATGATAAAAATCACAGGACTGATCATGGAGTTCACCCAAATCTCCACTATATAATCATTAGGTTTACAAACCAATCAAGTTCTTAACAATAGAAACAAGACAAAGACTTATTAATTCAATAACAATAGAATCACTAATTGATAATGAAAAACAAGTTGTAAACATCAACTTAACCAATAAAAGTTGGAGAAAAATCACCCAAATTTTTTACTAAGATTTTTTGATTTAAAGAACTTCAAATGACGATCCAACCATTCACAATGAAGAACACCCAATTCCAAACCTATTGACAAAAAATCAACTCAATCGGATCATTGATCGACCTTAATCAAGCATTTGATCAACTGCTGCATAGGGCTTCAAATTCCTGTGAAATTTTGCTCTTTTTCTTTTCTTTTTGACAATCACTTAGAAAAAAAAAACTTATATTTTTCCTTTTAAATCTTAAGGCCACATTACCCTAATAGGACCCAATATTCAGTTCCGAATATAGGCTGGACCAACCCAACAATTCTCCTCCTCCAGCTTAAATGAGGGAGAATCCATATGTCAATTTCTTAAGCAAAATCCAAATTGGCCACATGCCGACAAAACTCAAATTTTTCTCACTAGAGTGCCTTTGTCATCATATCAAAACTATTATCCTTAGTATGTACCTTTTCAAGCTCAACCTATTTGGTTTTTATGATATCTCGTATTCAATGATACCTTATATCAATGTGCTTTGATCTTTGAAGAAAGTAGAATTCTTAGCAAGACGTATAACACTTTGGCTATCACAAAATAACACGTACATTTCTTGCATGAAACCAAGTTCTTTTGTGAATTATTTCATCCAAAGCAACTTTTTACATGCTTCCATTACTGTAGTAAAGTTTGCTTCCGTTATAGATAGAACAAGATATTTTTGTAATCTTGATTGCCATGCCACAACTCCCCTTAAAAACTTAATCAAGTAGCCTGAAGTAGATATTCTATTATCAATATCTCCTACCATGTTAGAATCTGCATATTCAACAAGAATGGGCTTTTCACTTCCAAATAAAAGTTTCAAACTAGAAGTGCCTTGAAAATACCTTAGGATCCACTTCACTGCATTCCAATGTTCTCTTCCAAGATTGGAAATGAAATTGCTAACTACTCAACTGCATGAGATATATCTAGCCTTATACAAATTATTGCATACATTAAATAACCAACATCAAAGGCATAAAGAACTCTTTCCATATCTTTTATCTCTTCCTCATTTGCAGGACATTATTTCTTACTAAGCTTAAAGTGTGTAGCAAGAGGTGTGCTCACCACTTTAGCTTTATCCATACAAAATCTTTGAAGCATTTTCTTGATGTAAGACAACCATAATTTCTTGACTTTTCTATCACGACTAACTTTCATACCAAGAATGTGCTTCATTGAGCCTAGGTCTTTCATTGAGAATGACTTATTTAACTTCTACTTAAACTTTTCAATTCTTATAGCATTCTTATCGACTATAAGCATGTCATTTACATAAAGTAGTAGAATGATAAAATCATCATTTGAGAACTTTTGTGCAAACACATAATTATTAGAATTTATCTTCTATAGGCTTATTCCCCCATAAAAGACTCAAATTTTCGATATTATTGTCTTGGTGCCTGTTTTAAGTCATATAAACTTTTCTTTAGCTTACAAACACAATTCTCTTTACCTTTTCCTTTAAAACCCTCTTATTGCTCTATATAAATTTCTTCATTTAGGTCACCATGAAGGAAAGTAGTCTTTACATCCATTTGCTCAATTTCAAGATCAAGACTAGCAGCCAATCCCAAAACCACTCAAATTGAAGATATTTTCATAACATGTGAGAAAATCTCATCATAATTAATTCCCTTTTTTGATTGAAATCTTTAATAAGTCTAGCTTTGTATTAGGGTTGTGAAGAATTTTCATCATGCTTCAATCTGTAAATCTAGGGATTCTGTAAAGCTTTCTTGCCCTTAGACAATGTCACCAACTCAAATGTTTGATTATTATGCAAAAATTTTAACTCATCTTGCATTGCATCAACCCATTTTTTCTTATTCACATCCTCTGCTGCATCTTCAAAGCTCTTACGCTCACCTGCATCAATCAACAATACATACTCCTCATTAAAGTATCTAGAGGATAGATGATGATCTCTAGTAGACCTCCTAAATGGTAGAACTACAGATGAAAGTTACTGAACATCAACAACATTATCTATCTGAGTGTCACTATTATCTGCACCTTGCTGGTCATTTTGAATGTGACCCTGAATATCATGTTGAATATCACTTTTAACTTGTTTTGGCAATTGTCTTAGTAGATCATATGAAGGAATTAGATTAATATCAATATCAATCTTAGAGCCTTGTGACATTCTTCTCATTTTGGCCAATACCTGTCATATTTTGATTCTTAAAAAATACAACATCACAACTCCTCATAATTTTCTTCATACTTGGATCATAAAATCTGTAGCCAAATTCATCAAAACCATAACTAAGAAATATACATTCTCGTGTCTTGACATCTAACTTAGACCTCTCATCCTTTGGAATATGAATAAATGTTTTGCAACTAAATACTCTTAAATAGTTATAGGAAACATTCTTGCCAAACCAAACTCTCTTTGGCACATCACTATCTAAAGCAATAGTTAGATATAAATTGATAATATAAGTTGCTATAAGTAATGCCTCACCCTAAAATGTCTTTGGCAGGTTAGCATTTGAAATAATATATTTGACTCTCTTAACCAATGTCCTATTCATTCTTTCCATTATACCATTCAATTGAGGTGTTTGGAGGTGTCTTTTGATGTCAAATACCATGTTGCCTACACTACTCATTAAACGGTCCAATGTACTCACCACCATTGTCTGATCGAATGCATTTCAACTTCTTTCTAGTTTGCCTCTCTACTAAGACTTAGAATTGCTTAAACACATCTAACACTTGATCTTTTGACATCAAAACATAAACCCTAAAGCTTTCTTGAGTAGTCATTAATGAAGGTCACAAAGTATGATGCTCCACCAAGCGTCCTTGGGGTAATTGGGCCACAAACATCTGAGTGTACTAACTCCAAAAAAAAGTTGATTTTCTTGAATGAGGGTAATTATAGAATGAAACTCTTTTCTATTTTCTAGCTAAACAATGTGCACACTTCTCAAGTTTTGCACTCTTAATCCCATATAGCAAGTTATTCTTTGCCAACACATTTATGCATTTCTCACTCATGTGACTTAACCTTTTGTGCCATAAAGCACTTACATTCTCATCTTCCACTACATTACAAATGTTCTTGGAAATATTGGCCTAAAACAAATACAAAGAAGACTTTTTCTTACCTTTAGCCACAATTAATGAACCTTTAGTAAGTTTCCATTGTCCCTTATTAAAGATATTGTAAAAACCTTCATCATCAAGTTGTCTGATAGAAATCAAATTCAAGCAAATTTCTAGTCCATGTCTAACATTCTTAAGAACCAATTTGGATCAACTATGAGTCTCCAAGCATACATCTCTCATACCTGTAACTTCAGCCAAACAATCATTACCTGTTGGATCCTATAGCAACCTAGGGTAGGGGTGTTGGGTGGGGGGGAGGATTATAATAAAGATGTTAGAGCGTCTAATTAAGGTAGCAAGCAAGATTATAATAAAGATGTGCACTGTTCGGTGAAATTCTACATGCAAGTGTACTTGTCGAACAAGTAATATAATGATAAGTATGAGTATCGTCCTACAGGGACTGATGATTACTAAATTAATTAATTACTAATGGTGAATAATTTCTAATGTTTATCTAGCAACTCAAAATAATAAAACATGAATTAACTAACTAAATTTAACCTAAACTTGATTAGCGAAACATGTTAGAGCGTCTAATTTCACCTAATTATTAGATACGAATGTAGATCATTTATGCTCGCAAGATTAATTCTACTCATGCGATGGTGGAATCTCCTAATTTATTCACTATCCTATGTCTAGGTATAACGAACCTATTTAGCTCATTGACTCACTGTGAGTCTACATTTGAATTAAATAAGCTAAATGCATTAAGATTTGTGAACATTCCAGTTTACACTTAAAGCCACACAAATCATATGGTATATGTTTATCCATATTAATCTATAGTTGTATATTACAAGAAGCAACTGCATGTTATCTCTTGTCGGTCTCAAACATGCAAATCATATCATTTAAGTGGTAGCAAATCGCCTAAAAGCATTAAACTCTGTAATATGCAACTTCACATTCATAAAATATTTTACAAAACATAAATAATCATAACATTCCTACTTCATAATCAAGTTATATCGTAGTTCTAATACAATAAACTAAAACAACATATTTACACAAACTAGAATAGTGCAGGAAAATAAACAACACATTCTGTAAATTAAAAACATTAAGCTATCACACAAAATGTCTTCAAATCACCAAAAGGTTGCACAAATCCGCACATCAGGGGGAGAAGAAGATTCTATATGAAAAAAGGGACGAAACAAGGAACACATGCGCCATCACGCGCTTTCGCACGCACCTCCACGTGCCAGTGACATGCGCTGCCGTCGTCCGCTGCCAGTCTTCACACAAACTTCCAGAAACGTAGATTGGGATGTCTAGGTTGCAGATCTGCAAAAATATTGTGCAAATCTGCCACAGAAATGCGTAGATCTAGCGGAGAAGATTCGAACGGCGTTCACCGTTCTTCGCCGAAAACCACTGCGAAACTGGTACAGAAATGCTAGAAATTGCCTAGTGAAGGCAGAGCTTCTTTCTCCATGCTAAAAATCGCCCAACAACAACCAGAAAACGCTTTTTCAATGCCGAAGATGGGTTCTCACCGGAAAAGACATCGGCGGTCAGCTATCGCACGACCGCCACGATCTCTGCTGGACCTGCACTGTTGCGTGCGGCCAAGTCCCGGCGAGAGCTCTAATTACTACTTAATCCTCCTTTTTCTCTCTTTTTTAGTTTCCCTTCTATTAATCGGCCTGTGTTCTTTACATGACAAAATCCCTATAAAAGGCCTGCTCTTTTTCCTTTTTCTTTCCTGCCTTGCGGTCCATACAATTCACGACCCCAAAAGCCCAATCTTTTTACATCCAAAGCCTGATGGCCTGATAAAAGGCCCTCTATTTGGTCCCTCTCATTCTTTTCTTATTTTCTTTTGGTTTTGTGCTTCTTTTCTTCACTTTTCTTTTATTTTGGGTTTCCTGCATAAAATAACAAAATATACATAAATATAATTAAATATAAATATAATTTAATAAAAATTATATTAAATATAACCTAAAATAATAACAATAACTTTATATAAAATAGAGTTATCATGCACACAGCAACAAACACACAAGAACACAATTTTTGGTAGGTGGTTCGGCCTAAGCCACCTCAGCACCTACTCCACCCCACTCTAGCAACCTGCTAAAGTCCCTCTCCAATCAATTAACCAATTCATTATAAGAGTTATCCAAACCCTTACAAGGGATAACCAATCCCTTAAACCCAGTTACAAATTCTCACCCCAATATTACAATATTGGAACTAGGCTTTTACAAAGTATACAAGATTTAGTTCAAAAGCCTTTAACAGATGCTATTAGGCTATTACAAAGTGAGAATCTGGCTTCCACATCCATTTAATTCAGTTTTCATGTCCACCTAAATTGGGCCATTGAGCCTTAATATTGTGATGAGCTATCAAGCCCTAAAACCGAGATGGCGTCAAACCATAAAATTGAGCTAGATGGTATGTCAATCTTATGAACCCATAAAGTAGTGGGTTTCGGCCCAAAAAGGTGGTTTTCAATCTATCAAAATCAATTGGCCTTTAGTCCAACAAAGTTAAATGTTTTTTTTTCATTTGCTAAATTTAAATAACTTCATTATTTTTATATCCAATTTATAGGCTTAAACTTTGTATAATACAAAATATTAGCTCAAAGGGTGTTGGAAAATGTGTGCATTGAGAATTGTATAATGAGTATGAAATGTGTGGATAAGAAAGAAATGAACAAACAACCTAAATAGGGAATAGTACGAAAACACCTATAAAAGATATCTTATATTTGTTTTGGCAATAAGAAAAGTACATAAAAACTTTATTTATTTTTATAGGGGGAGTCCCTTTGGCTTAGTGGTAAGCCAAGAGCTCTGGTATGTGAGTTTAACAGGTTATGTACAAAATCTAACAATGACAAAGCCTAAGAGATATCAATAGAAACTTTTTGTAAAATCTAAAAGTTTTAACTTGACAAATATTTGAGGTTTTCTAACTGAAAATTAAAACCAATTTTATCTCTAAAAACCTAGGATGTATGAATTCCCTCCATCTTCTTCTCTTTTTTCCTTTTCCCCCCCTCTCTTCGATGAAAACATCCAATTCAAATTCCATTCTCTTCCATATTGCACTTTACAACAATTTTATGAACCCTTTTTCAATTTTTCAAAAGGTAAACATAAAAGAATTTAAAAGAAAGAGAAATAAGTTGATTCACAGGTTCCTAAAAAACCGCTCCTCAATTTTTTTACGACTTAAAAATTAAAAATTTTGTGTATCTTTTTGGAATTCACTAAATTATCTGTGCGAATTTACATTAGTGCTTTAAAAAATGATAATATAACAAAAACTCAGCTAACAAAGTTATTATACAAAAAAAATTCTTCTATCGTATCTCTACCTGTTAGGTTTGGAGTAAATTAGTAAGGGTAATTATATAATTACCATGTTTATGTTGTGGGTAGTTTATAAGGTTTCCTAGTCTTATTCTATTTAGGTCTCCTAGTCCTATTCTATTTGGGTTTCCTTGGTACTTGTATAAAAGAAAACCTTATGGGAAACCTAGGTATGAGGTTGAGAGAGATTGAGAGAAAACAGAGGTTTTCTGTAAGCACTGTAAGCCCTCCTCATCATAGTGAAGAATTGCTCCTTAGGCCGGGGACGTAGGGATTATCCAAAACTTCGTAATTTCTGTGTGTTCTTTACTTGACTAATATTCTCTTTGTGTGTGCGGTGAGATCCTGAGAGATTCCGTGAGTTTAGATTCACGGGTTTGTTTTCTAACAAACTGGTATCAGCGCCTAGGTTCCTAGATTAGGGCCAAGGCTCGTTCTTTGTCAGGCAGTTAGCGGAAGAACGATTGTTTTGGTGTGTATTTAGCACACCACACACAAGAGGGAAGCTATCAACAAAGGCTTGTTCAAAGAAGCCTTTTGTCGAACACTTAGTGTGTAACGCATGGAGGGAGAAGCTAAAATCAGCGTTTGAGGTACGGATTTTCTTCTCTAGCCTTCGTTTGTGTGATTTTCGACTTCTTTGTGGCCGGAAAATCAATTGGAGTGCTGCGGGTTGTGTTGAAACTGTGAGCCTAGAAAGGGGATTTGCGATTCCTCTTTCGTTTGAGCGTTTCGAGGAGCGATTTTGAGTTCTATAGACTTGTTGGAAGCCGATCTATTGATTGGTGTTCTTGTTTCGCCGGAAACCGATTTGGAACGGCGGTAATCGGAGGAGAAAGGCGGCTGCAACAATAAAAACGGGTTCTGTTTACCCGATTTTGACCCAGAGTTGACCCAATCAAAGTTTGACCCGTTGATCGTGGACCGTTGACCAGATCAGAAGACCCGGCCTAGCCCAGATCCACACCCAATTTTCAACCCGGTCCAGCTGACCGTTGATCGTTGACTTTGACCGGACAGAATTTTCAGGTGATTTCTGTGCCGGTTTTTGCAGTATTTTTCTGTGATTTTTTGGGAGATATTTGACTATTTTTGGGCATAATCATAGGGGTATTTTGGTCAATTTGGTTGGCATTTGTTGAGGGGTATTTTGGTAATTTTGCACTTTTGATTTCTATTTAAGGGGGAAGTCAAAAGGGAGTTTATTTTGCTGTGATGGATGATATGAATACTTCTGGTAGAGGTATGACCATGTTAAATTCATCTAATTTTCAAACTTGGAAGCCGCGGATGGAAGATTACTTGATTAGTAGAGATTTGTATAATGCTATGGAAGGAGATTATGCTAGGCCTGAGAAGCTGACTGATAAAGAGTGGGAGAAGTTGAATAAGAAAATTGTCTCTCAAATTAGACAATTTGTTGAGGACAGTATTTATCACCATATTGCACACGAGACTAAAGCTAGTAAGTTATGGAAGAAGCTTGAGGCTCTCTATGAACGCAAGACTCCTCAGAATAAGGTTTCCCTACTTAAGAGGTTAATTAACTTGAAGTACAAGGTAAGACGGCATATGAAAAAGTTCTTGAGTGAGTTTAAGTCTTTGGTGAATCAATTAGCAACGGTAAAGATTGTTCTAGAAGATGAATTGTAGGCAATGTTATTGTTGAGTAACTTACCTGATAGCTGGTAGACATTGGTAGTCACTCTCACAAACTCAGCTCCGAGCGGCATTCTGAGTATGAAGTCAGTCCATGAAGGTTTGCTTAATGAAGAAACTAGAATAATTGAGCAAGGAGCACATGGACATACAGAAGTATTGGTTACAGAAAGGAGGGGGAGAAACAGATATGTAGACAGAAATAGAGATAGAAGCAAGAGTAAAGTTAGAATCAAGAGTAGAGCACCAAATTCTAATAGATCACATGGAGTCTCACGTTCGAGGAAAGATGTCAAGTGCTATCATTGTGGTAAGTCTAGCCATTATAAGAGAGACTGCAGAATACTCAAGGAAGAAGAATCAAGGAATGGAGAAAAGGAAGTTGAAAAAGATACAGTGGCAACTGCATCCGGTATTGGGGATATTATGATCTTTTGTGATTCTCAGATCAACATCTCATGTCAGGTTTCGTCTTGGATTGTTGACACAGGTGCCTCTTTTCATGTTACCCCACATGAAAGGTTCTTCACATCTTATTCAGGTGGTGATTTTGGGTGTGTTAGCTTAGGAAATAATGCACAGGCAAAGATAGTTGACATTGGAGATGTAGTCTTGGAGACTAGTGTTGGATGTAAGCTAGTTCTGAAGAATGTCAGACATGTCCCTGAGATTTGTTTCAACTTGATCTCTACTAGCGTCCTTGATGATGAGGGATATGATAACTACTTTGATGGTGAAAAATGGAAGCTTAGTAGAGGTTCTATTATACTTGCAAAATGACAGAAGGTCAGTACTCTCTATAAGACTGAAGCTAGTATTCAGAAAGGTAAGGTAAATGTGGTGAAAGATAATCACATGGAGTTATGGCATAAGCAACTTGGACATCTTAGTGAGAAGGGACTTCAGCATTTGATAAAGAACAAAATCATATCAGGAGTCAGTGGTGCTGATTTGCAGTTGAAGCCTTGTGATCATTGTTTAGCTGGAAAGCAACGTAGAGTCTCATTTCGGAGAGGACCCCCGTCTAGAAGAAAACATGTTCTTAATTTAATTCATTCAGATGTGTGTATGTTGAAGGTGAAAACTCTTGGTGGCGCTATGTATTTTGTTACCTTCATTGATGATCATTCTAGAAAGGTATGGGCTTATGCACTGAAGACTAAGGATCAGGTTTTGGAGGTCTTCAAACAATTTCATGCTATGGTTGAGCAAGCAACTGGAAGGAAATTGAAGTGTGTCCGTGCAGATAATGGAGGTGAATATAGAGGGCCGTTTGAAGGATATTGCAAAACTTAGGGTATCAGGCTTGAGAAGACAGTTCCTAAAACTCCAAAGCATAATGGGGTTGCAGAACGAATGAACAGAACTATAATTGAGAGGATCAGGTGTATGCTTTCACATTCTGGATTATCTTAGTCATTTTAGAGTAAAGCTATGTGTACTGCAGTAGATCTTATTAACTTGTCCCCTTCAGTTTCATTAGAAGGTGATCTACCTGAGAGAGTATGGACTGGCAAGGAGGTTTCTTTCAAGCACTTGAGAGTATTTGGCTGTAGGGTGTCTGTTCACATTCCTAAGGATGAGAGGAACAAGCTTGATGATAAAGCTCGAGATTGCATCTTCTTGGGCTATGGACATGATGCTTTTGGATACAGACTGTGGGATCCAGGTGCAAAGAAACTGATCAGAAGCAGAGATGTTATCTTCTTTGAAGACCAGACTATTGAAGATCTTAAGAAGATTGAAAAGCCAAGGGTTATTAATGAAAGTCTTAAGGATATAACTCCACCTTCTTCTTACCCAGTAAGTACACATGAAGGGGGAACTACACAGGAAGAGCCACTTGAGGATGTAGCAAGTGAAGAAGTTCCTGAAACCCCAGTTGTTGAAGAATTTGAAGGACATGTTGATAATCATCTAGTTGAGCCATCAACCCAGCCCCCAGTGAGAAGATCTAGTAGAGAGCGTCAAACTTCGATGAAGTATCCACCATATGAGTACTTGATGCTAACTGATGGGGGAGAACCGCAATGCTATGAGGAAGCTAATGAATGTGAGCACAAGAAATAGTGGAAGAAAGCTGTGCGAGAGGAGATGAATTCCTTGCAGGAAAACCACACTTATGATCTTGTGACATTGCTTAAAGGTAGGAGAGCACTTAAAAATAAGTGGGTGTACAAGTTGAAGTCAGAAGAGAACAATCCACTACAAAGTTACAAGGCGAGGTTGGTTGTGAAAGGCTACGGTCAGAAGAAAGGTATTGACTTTGAGGAGATTTTCTTTCCTGTGGTGAGGATGTCTTCAATCAGAGTTATTCTTGATTTGGCTACTAGACTGAATATGGAGGTAGAACAACTTGATGTGAAGACTGCATTCCTTCATGGAGACTTGGAGGAAGAGATTTATATGGAGCAACCTGAGGGCTTCATAGAGAAGGGTAAGGAGAATCTTGTATGTCGACTGAAGAAAAGCTTGTATGGTCTAAAACAAGCACCTCGTCAGTGGTACAAGAAGTTTGAGTCATCCATGTTACAACACGGTTATAACAAGACTAGTTCAGATCATTGTGTGTTTGTGAAGCACTTTCCAGGTGGTGATTTTGTCATCCTACTCCTATATGTTGATGATATGTTGATTGTTGGCCAGGACATTAAGAAGATTGCTGGGCTGAAGAAGGATTTAGGCAAGTCTTTTGCAATGAAAAATTTGGGACTAGTAAAGCGAATCCTTGGTATGGAAGTTAAACGCGACAGAGAACATGGAAAGTTATGGCTATCTCAGGAGAAGTATATAGAGAAGATACTTCAGAGATTTGACATGGACAAGGCAAAAGCAGTAAGTACTCCACTTGCAAGTCATTTCAAGCTGAGTAAGGAGCAGAAGCCTGAAAGTAACAGTGATGTTGAATATATGAAGAAAACACCTTACACATCTGCGGTTGGTAGCTTGATGTATGTTGCAGTAAGCATTAGACCAGATATTGCTCATGCAGTTGGAGTAGTTAGTCGTTTTCTTTCAGATCCTAGTAAAATGCATTGGGAAGTTGTGAAGTGGATACTCAGGTACCTTAAAGGAACTCCTAAGTTGTGTTTGTGTTTTGGTAATGATGAGCCTGTATTAATTGGATACACAGATGCAGATATGGCTGGTGACCATGATGGAAGGAGATCTACAACAGGGTACATGCTCACCTCCACAGGGGGAGCAGTTTCATGGCAGTCTAGGCTATAGGATTGTATTGCTTTGTCTACAACATAAGCAAAGTATATAGCAATCATTGAGGGTGGAAAGGAAGTTCTGTGGATGAAGATGTTTCTTCAAGAACTTGGTATAAAACAAGGGATGGTTATTCTTTATAGCGACAACCAATGCTCCATCCGCCTCAGTAAGAACACGTCATCTCATTCAAGGTCTAAGCACATTGATGTCAGATATCATTGGATTAAAGATGTATTAGAATCCAAGCAGTTAGATCTTGTGAAGATTCACACTAATGATAATGGAGCAGATATGTTGAAGAAGCCGCTGACAAGAGACAAGCTAGAGACTTGTCAGTGGGTTGCTATAATGGACTCCAAGTAGAGTCAAGTCTAGGGAGCAATGTTCTTTCTCTTACGGTGTAGGGATGTTGCACTAATGTTACTCCAAAAGGGGGAAATTGTTAGGTTTGGAGTAAATTAGTAAGGGTAATTATGTAACTACTATGTTTATGTTGTGGGTAGTTTATAAGGTTTTCCAGTCTTATTCTATTTAGGTCTCCTAGTCCTATTCTATTTGGGTTTCCTTGGTACTTGTATAAAAGGAAACCTTATGAGGAAACCTAAGTATGAGGTTGAGAGAGATTGAGAGAAAACAGAGGTTTTCTGTAAGCACTGTAAGCCCTCCTCATCATAGTGAAGAATTGCTTCTTAGGTCGGGGACGTAGGGATTATCCTGAACATCATAATTTCTATGTGTTCTTTACTTGACTAATATTCTCTTTGTGTGTGCGGTGAGATCCTGAGAGATTCCGTGAGTTTAGATTCACGGGTTTGTTTTCTAACACTACCCTACCACATAAAAGGGATGGAGATTGACCTTTTACAAGTAGTATTTATCCACCATATGAAAAGGAAAAAACTTCTCACGCCCAAGCCTTTGGATATGAACTCCTCCCGTCTCGAATAACAATTAAAATAAACACTGAGCAAATCAATAATTCTTAAAATTTTAAAAGATAATGAGCAATTTCTTTAGAAAAATTGAGAATTAATTGTTAAACATGACACAAAATAAGAAGACTACTGTTTTAGTTCTAAAACGGAAATGGTTATAGTTGATATGTTGGCATTATGCAGAGGCCTGAACTTCATCGTTTCACGTGATCCACGCCTTTCTCGTCCCGTTGCAGTAAGCTTTTTCTCCTTTTAGGTCTTTCACTGACATTATGGACAAGTGGGTTGCATTTCTTGACACTCTTTTCGGCCTGGCCTTCGTAGCTTCGCGTGATCCACGACAATTATAGTACATTTCGCTTGTCCTTTTAGGTCCCCCACAGGGTCAAGTCTATAATGGAGGAGGGTCATATTTCTTTTCTCTCTGTTCCTCGTAATCTTTGCTTTTGAAAGAGGTGGTAGGACAATAATTTCATGAGTCACATTTCTTCACTCTTTTTCCCTCTTTCAATCTTTACTTTATAAAAGGCTGATTTAGGACAATAATTTAGTGGGTCACACCTCTTTACTCCCTTTCTTTTTTCATTATCCTTACTTTATAAAGCCTGAGGTAGGACAATAATTTAGTCCATTGGCAAAAAATGTAGGAAATTTGGGCCCATAAACACGACTAATGGTTGGTTAAAAAGTTGTGGAGTTCGTTTATTTGAAGAGAGTAGTTATTGGTTTTGTTAGTTAAACAAATATAAGAAAGAAAGAAAAAAAAACATAGCTACGCTTTTTTTATATTATTATTTTATATAAACAATGTTGTGGTGACTAGGATGTTAAAGAGTCCAACATTAGTACCTTTTTCTCAACAAAAAAAAAAAGAAGAAAGAAAAAGAAAAAAAAAAAAGTTACTTATCACAACATTAGTACCATCTTTCAATGGTGGCTTGATAGAACTTTTCTCATGCGTATGGGTAAAAGAATGCTAGCCTTGCAACTCAAACTTTTCATAAGGTCTCCGTAACATTGGCTAATGTTTAAAAAGCTTTTACTGTAGTATTAGTAAAAGTTAAGTAACGTATTAGGTGAGAAGATTGTAAATGTTGTTACATTTAGTTAGGTCTTGAACAAACCAAGACTATTTATAAATATTAGAATAATTCACACTTAAAATTAAATACGATTTCAAAATATGACGCACATATAATTTTTTACTTTTCTCCACCTTTTGTTAGATTGTGAAAAAGGGACAACAATATAATTTTATTTATTGTTTATTTCATCCACCCGAAAAAGGATAATTATTGACCTGTATATAACCAAACCAATCATATGGGAAAAAAAAAAAATCATTCCTTCATACAAGAACTACGACACACTTCTATTGCTAAGGAAAAAAGGCTAAAAAAGAGCTGTAACACACTTTGCCACACCACCCTTTGGAAAATCATGTGAAAAAGCTAAGCTTTAGAGTTTGTGGCTTTACTTGAAGGCATCTTCATCAACGATGGCATCAGAATCAAGACTTGAGGAGGTCAACCCAATGTTGGTCGTGCCGAGCACGGTCCCACTATCCGTTTCCAACCCATGTTCACTGTAAACATTATTGATCCGAGGAACATCACTGGTACCGGGATCAGGGAATGACAACCCCTCCGGGTAGGTGTGGTGGCCACCGGCATTGATTTTCTCCATCTCGGCGTCCACGCACTCCTGTAGCTCCAATGCAAATTCGAGCTTTTCCTTCACATCAGTCATCGTGGGCCGTTGGATGACCTGCTCCCTCACACAACTTTCTGCGGTCTCCACGTATACCGTGAAGCATTGTGGAGCTATCTTGCCCTTTAGATTTGGATCAATTATTTCGCCGATGGTCCCTTTTACAATGCACTCCCGGGCCCAGTTGGCCAAGTCCCATTGGGGGGTCTCAAGCTTTTTATTCACGGCTTTTCGGCTGCATAAGACTTCCAGCAGCACCACCCCAAAGGAGTACACGTCAGATTTTACTGTCAGTTGCCCACACCGCGCATAATCCGGATCCAAGTATCCCCACATACTCTTTACCCCGGTTCTTATCCCGCTGTTTTCCTGACCCATTTTGGACAACCCGAAATCCGAAACCTTGGCCACCCAATTGTCATCCAACAGAATATTGGTGGTCTTCACATCACGGTGGATGATGGGTCGCTTCACGCCCGTGTGCAGGTAGTCCAAACCACGCGCTGCTCCGACGCAAATCTGGAGCCTCTGTTTCCAGGAAAGGGGATCGTTGTGGGTCTCATAGAGGTGGCGGCGGAGAGTACCGTTGGCCATGAAGTTATAGACGAGAATCGTCTCACCCTCCTCGTTACAGTATCCGATAAGAGAGACAAGATGGACATGGCGAAGCTGAGAGAGCACCTCGATCTCTGTTCTAAATTCGCGGAAACCTTGGGTTGACTCCGGGTTCAAGCGCTTGATCGCCACGGTCGTTTTACCCTCGTTAACAAGACCTTTATACACTTTGCCAAAGCCACCCACGCCTATAATTAATTCCTCCTTGAAGTTCTCGGTTGCTCTTTTAATTTCGTTCAACGTGAAGTAGTGGCATAGTTCTCCGGGCAGAGACGCGGCTCTTGTCTTTGTTGACTTTCCCTTGTCAGGCTCAGGCCAACACCAGCACTTGGATGGAGGATAGTAGGAAGTGCTGCGCTTTGTCCTCTTCAGTTTCCTGAGAACAATGACACAGGCAAAAGTGACCATAACCAAGATTGCCACACCACTTCCAATCAAAATAATTCCTGTATTTGTCTTGGATTCGTTAGTTGCTGAAGCAGGTTTTTGAGCTGGCCAAGGTCCGGCAATGGCAAGATTGTCATTTAAGTCGCTCAATTTGAACACCTCCATACCATTTAGAATGGCGTCGTCGAACAGAGAGCTAGCTCCTCTTGGGTGCAGGGCAACGGAGAGAACAGTCTTGTGTTGGATCCTTACCACGAAGTCCTTGTACACGGGCGTCTCGCTCCTTTCACTCCACAGAAGTACATCAGCAGAGTCGTCAGCAATATGATTGTCTATGTAGATAAGGAATGGCCTTTCGCCGACACTGGTTATTTCGCTCTGTATTTCGCAGAAATGAAGCCTCACCAGATAATCAAATCCAGAATCAATGGGTACTCGCCACGTCAAATTAGAATGCAAGTTCTTGGTTCTATTTGGACCCATTGACACTGCGGTCCGGTAGACATCGTCAGGTGCAATGTAATTTGGTATTTTCGAGTATATGGGTTTCAAACTTGAATTAGCGGGGATTACACCACCACCAAAATTATAATTGATGTCGGGGGACCATTCTCTAAACATGCCAGTATCTTCCACCGGCAAAATTTTGCCCCCACCCATGTTTAATCGAACAAACTTCTCGAGTGCGAAGTGTTTGTCAATGGAGAACTGAAAATCTTGACCGACGTAAGGGATATCTTGCCTATAGTAGAGGTCGTTTGGCATGGACACAATTTCAATTCCGTTAACAAAAGCGTAGAATCTACGAGAATCGTTTGGAGAGGGAATGAAACTTACATCCAGTGTTTTTTCCTCTCCGACGTTGACGCAGAACTCTTCAGAAATAGACCCCCCAACGAATGAATCAGCAAGTGAAGCACTGAAGTTATTGAGTAAGGTGAACGAACCCGCTTTGACAGTGAAAAGGTCTGTTGAGTCCTCAAAACCTTGGTAGGAAGAGTTGTAGAAGTACAAGCGCAGGAACTTGGGGCCAGGGGTGACACGAAACTCATACTTAAACTGGGAGAAAGATATCCGAGCAGTCTGGAAGGGGACTGCGTCAGGGTAGCCTTCTTCTTCGGCTACAGAGGTAGCAGACTTGTGGTTGGGTGCTTCTATGGGAGCGGATTTAGGGTTAACGTCTCCAACCCACTCGCGGTTATCCACATCAGTTGAGGTGCCAGAAGTGCCGCAGTTGAGGGTAATATCATCGACCGCGATGTAACGAGGTGTAAAAGTAGAGATCGAGATACGAAAAAGAAGGAAGAAGACGAAGAAAGGGATGAGAATCGAGAGATTCCTCATGAGAGCCAGAAGCTAGAATCAAAGATGGTAACAAAGCGGTAAAAGCTCCTCCTTACTCCAATAAATAAAAAAGTATTCCTATAAATATTGTTTCTTTCTGTTTTGAACGGATCAACGCGAGTACAAGACTGAATAAATTTTTTTAAAAAAAATATTTGTTTTATATTAAAGACGAAGACAACTTTATTGTAAATTTTAATCATTTATGGTACGAATGAAGATAGCTTAAGAAATATAAAAAATAGTTTTTAAATGTTTAAAAAGTTTTGTTTTCCATTTAAAAGAATATATTTGATCTCAAACAAAATAAATAGCACGTACTAACAAGGATGTTTGTAGAACTAAGTTCATTTATAAAAGCTTATATCATTTAGTCTTTAAAGATAATGAACTTGAAAAGAAGAAGGGAAAAAAGTTTTTTTGTTTTTTTTTTCTTTTAAAGTGTGATGATGATGAATATAGATATAATCTAGTTAATCTGATTTTAACATGAGGATTTTCTTGCATCAAAAAATGGCCGTCTTCTCGCAAGCTCAGGTTTTCTTCCTTTTTCTGTCCCTCTCCCTCTCTCTGTCTCTCTGTCTGTCTTGCCTTCGTTGCTAAGAAACTAGAGAAAAGAGGGAAAGAACTATATCAACCTATAACAATACATGTTAGACTAATAGAATAAATTTACGATACAAAGAATAACGGATAGGAAGACTGAAACGGATGTCAAGGTATCAGCAAAATACATATAATTTTCAATTTCAAACAAAAAAAGGTAATAAAAAGTTACTTGGTTCTAGGTTCTAGTTAATTTATTTGACAAGATTGTCATTCTCTTTTTTTATATAATTAAGATGTGAGTTAATTTATTTAAGAATAAAAGAACACAATAACTTAGTAGCATACTTCTACATTATAGTTCATCTAAGAAAATTGTTAATCTTTTTTGTCTTGTTCTATCCATTTTTCTATAGTTTATTTTCTTGGCCAAGGTGACCTTTACTCCTCTAGAATGATATCTTCTATCAATTCTTTCCATGATTTTAATGTTACAATGTAAGTAAGCCTTTTTATAATAAGGAGAACACTAAAATACCTAATAGAGAAAGTTTCCTTAGAAAATGGAGTGTGATCCAATATCAAAAGTTTTTCTTCCTTCATGAACTTTGAAAAAAAGCATATGACATTTGTTAGGATTAAAATGTAAACTTATGAGTGTTGCATAGTGTTCTAAAGCATTAGTGAAACATAATACTGAATTAACGTCCTCATGTGCAAATAAAAATAAGTCTTTGCAAAGCAAAAGTGAGTGATTTTTTTCCCTTTTGCAGCACCAATGAAATTTGAAATAAGAAATAGAAGTTTTCTCAATAATAATCATGTTAAGAGTCTTCAGGACAAAAACAAATAAATAAAGAGACAAGGGACATCCATGCCTTAAGTCATTGGTGCCCTTAAAATAACCAAGACCCTGTTGAAATTCATAAAAAAAAAATATAGTAGTAGTAATGTATTGGTCAATCAAAGTAATCAATATCTAAGGAGTATAAATGGTTTGGAGGACTCCTATTATTGCATTACATTTAACTATATCATAAACTTTTGTGAGATCAATTTTAATGGCGACACACTTACTTTTTATCTTATTATGATAATTATGAAGTAACACTTGACAAAACATAACATTTTTAGATATGTGATGACTCCTGATAAAAGTAGTTTGATTTTAGCTAATTACAATCAATAGAATGAGGCTTATTCTTTTCAAAATTAATTTAAATATTACTTTATATAGAACATTGCCACAAGTAATAGGTTGGAAATCTTTCACGCAACTAGGATTGGAGGTTTTCAGAATTGGGTATAACAAAGTAACATTAATAGCTTTCAATACTTTCTTGGATGAGGAAAAAAATCTGACATTGCATCTTTTATGTCACATTTGATAATGAACCAAACTTTCTTGTAAAATAGACTATTGTAGCCATCAGAACTAGGATCTTTGAAATCTTGAGACTCCTAAATAATTCTCATCATATTTGATCATTCAAAAGTAGTTAGATTTAACAAGTTATTTACATTTTCATAAAATAAGGAAGTTTACCTTTTAGTGTGAATGTTATTAGCAAAAGAACTACTAAGTATAGATTTATAATATGTAATGACAATATTACGCTGAGCATTATTATCAAAAATAGTAAAGCAATCTTCATGTATAAGGTGAGTGATCTTGTTCTAGGTTCTTTTATGCATCAAAGACAAAAAGAACAGTATGTTGTTATTATCTTCCTCTCTTAACTAAAGATTTTCAATTTTTATTTTAAAATGATTTCCTCATGTTTACTCAATACAAGTAGTTGCTCTATTTTAAGCCTTTTCTTAAACATATAACTATGTTAAAAGGGTCAAGCTGTAGATTAAGTTAAACTTGCTGCAGTTGTTCTTTAACAACATCTTCTAATGTAAATCAACAAATTGGGCAAAGTTGAGGTTCCTAAGCTGTGCCTTAAGTGCTTTTAGCTTTTTCATAATTTTAACATTTTGGTGCCATTAACTTCTTGTTGTCAAACAAAATTGAAAATATTCATAAAATCAAGGTTATTCCTATTAAAATTAAAGAATCCAAAAGGCACTTTTTTTCCTATATGAGTAGTATCAAACTTAATTAAGAAATAAGAATGATTTGACACAATGGAAGCAAGAACTTAGTAGAAAACCTATTAAATCTTGAAGTCCATTATGCATTGGTCAATGCTCTATCGATTTTTTTAGCTCTCACACTACTTTTACTTTTGCTAATGGGATAGAAATATTAATTGTTTTCCTTGAAAGCATCAAAAGTAATTATTCTCCACACCTATTCTTTATTTATGAAGGTGACTAGAATGGAAGCCAAACCTAACGCATAAGCTGCTTTAATGATTTTATATTAACTTATTATTGCACATATTTTCATGCCAATGATTCATAATGAACGTTGGTCTTCGCACATAAGACGATCTTTGCACTTTTCCTTTTTAATAAAAACTTAATTACAACCTTCCAATAGTATTTTGTTAACTTAATAATTTTTTTTTGTTGCGTCAACGCTTTAAAAGGAGTAACTGACTTTTAGAACTTTGACTACACGAAGAGTAGGCTTTTTTTCTTTCAAAAAATCTCATAAGAATGAATTTTTAAATGTATCAAAATCTAAAGAATTTTATAGTTTTTTTTTACGTATAACTGATTGTTCTGCAGATGTTGACATTATGAAATTATTTAAACTTTACAGGTTCACATGATCCATGCCTCTCCCATCCTTCTCGTGCAACATGATTTGCTTGGCCCTTCAGGCCCTCCTCTAGGTCTTCCGTCAATAAAGTTAAATGCACTTGAATTTATGAGTGGCATATCACTTGATCTGTCTTCTTTTTCTTCGTAACCTTTACTTTATGAGAGGACAATAATAACCGTAGGCCACATTTCTTCACCCTCTTTTTCCTCTTAATCTTTAGTATAAAACAACCGTGTTAGGACAATTATTGGTCTTCGTGAGTGCAACACGGACCTCCCAACCTCTACTGGAAGCTTTTCAAGTGGTCTCTTTTCTTACCACAAACAAGACAAAAAAAAAAAAGAAGTTGTTGCCTCTTTTCTTATCACAAATTTTATTGTGACAAGGATGGTGCGTGTATTTCATTATCGATCAGTAGTTTTATTATTTTGTTAAAAATCGTAAATAGAATTCAATGTTAATATGTTAGATCCAAACTGTTATGATCCGGAACGTTTGGTTGTTTTGATAGCCTTAGTTAACGCAGCTTGATGAATAAAGACAAGAACTTGTGTATCCATGTAACACATTATCATTGTAAAAAGTTTGTGTGAAGCTTCTTAGGAACGAAACATATATTTATAATAGCAATTAGAATAGTCAAAAGAGTATATCAAAAAAAAAAAAAAAAGACACGACCGAAAAGACAATTAGATATTGATTTTACGAAAGAGGCATTGCTTTCACCAAAGTTGATTGAACAACTTTCTCAAAGTTTATGCTGGTAATTAAAGTGATGTCGAACAGTTGGGGGAATCTTTGACCAGAAAATGCCAGTCGGTCAGCAATTGCAAAGAGAAGTATCATGAAATCATTTTTTTTTTTTAAATGAAAAGACAGAAAAACCAATGCTGAAAACAATTTCCATGTTTAGTTGACTAATTCAAGGATTGTTGTTGAATATTGTGCATAATTATGGAATCAAATACAACGTTCCTATGGGACAATATCTCTTTGTAATATGCGAATATTATTTCCTTATTGGGTAGTCCATACATATATTGAAAATAGGATTACTACATGATTTAATTATTCGAGCACAGAAAATATTCATGTTATTTCTCAAATTTTCTCTTAGTCGCTCTCGGACGGCTCTTCCAATTTGTCTCCATTCTTCACCTTCTCTATGGTTTGGGTTTCTCTTTGTCACCAATAGCATTTGTGACAATTGTACCTTGGGACCAGATCATTACCCAACAGTATTAGCCATTAAGCTTTTAAAAGCAAAATGGGACAATACAACTCTGGGTGAAGCTTATCTTGAACAATAGCATATAGTTCATAAACGACACTTTTTTTTAATTTTTTTCTTCCTTGCACTTTCATGAAACTATATATAAGAGAAGCATACACTATGTTAGACCACTCATTAACCGTGTACCGTTATTGTTGAATACGAGCTAAAAAAAGAGTCCTTCATACAAGCTATTAATATCCTTATTTGAAAAATAGTTTGCTTGAGTTTGAATTTAAAAGTTATCCCATTTTTTTGGGAAGTTCGAGAATGTTGTCTGTGGATTTTCCTATGAGCCACAAACTTTTTTTGAAAATCTTCATAAAAGCAAATTTAACAATCTTTCTTTTTTGTAATTCAAGTACATGAAAAAGGAAAAAAGAAACATGAAGAAAACTATATCTAGAGCACTTTAAAGCATGAAAAGAATCTCATAGCTTCCCCCTTTCAAACCAAATTTTGACTATTCTCTCATAAAATCTGTAAAATCATGCAATCAAACAACTTTTTTTGTTAAAGACTTATGATAGCCCATGATAGACTTGGATTTATAGAAGTCTAAGTTGAAAATAATATTTAAATAAAATATGCCTAGATTAATGAACAAGCTTAGGTTTTTTTTGGCTCAATATAGTATTAAAGCCAATCTCATGTCCCAAGTTGGAACCACCAAAAGATACGAATTAGGGATGACATTCAAATAAAATATGTTGAGACTAACAAGCCTAAATCTTTTGGTTTAATTCTTGATGTGGTCGTTCTCATCTAAACTAAAAAAATGCCAGCCATGCAATTCAACCTCTTCATACGTCCTCACTATCCTCAACGCATGCTTCGGAAGCTTTTACTATAATATTAGAAACCGAATCATTAATTGACGTTTTAAATATAAATTAAACATAATTAATTTTTTTCTTCGTTTTGACCTATTAGATCACGAAAACTACCTTTTTTTTTTTTTTTTTCATCTCATCCACCAAAAACTGAGCAATCATTGACCTATATATAATCCTACACCTCTCTTTTTCTTTTCCACGTTTAGCTTTTTCCAAGTCAGTCAGACCATCAAATAAAAACTGCCCCACACTTCCATTCAAGAGGAAAAAAAGAAAGAAAAATCCAAAAAAAGCTGCTCCAAACTTTCTACCCACGCTTTGGAAAATCATGTGAAAGGCCTATGCTTTAGAGATGGTGGTAGACATCCGGACCGGCTATAGCATCAGAATCAAGATTCGACGTGGTCCACCCTGTGTTTGTCGTGCCTGACCCGGTCCCAGTATCCGTTTCCGACCCATGCTCACCGTGAACATTATTTTTCCGAGGATCGCCGCTAGTACTGGCAATATGGAACGACAACACCTCCGGATAGGTGTAAGGGCAACCGGAGTTCAGTTTCTCCATGTCGGCGTCTGCAATCTCCTGCAACTTTAATGCAAAGTCCAGCTTTTCCTTCACCTCATTCATCGTGGGACGTCGGATGCCCTGCTCACAAACACAGCCCTCCGCTACCTCCACGTATAACTTGAAACATTCCGGAGCGATCTTCCCCTTCAAATACGGATCAATTATTTCTCCGATGGTCCCTCTGCCCATGCATTCCCGGGCCCAGTTGGCTAAGTTGCATTGCCCCATCTCGAGTTTATGATCCAGTGCTTTTCGGCCGCATAAGACTTCCAGCAGCACCACCCCAAAGGAGTACACGTCAGATTTTACTGTCAGTTGCCCACACCGTGCATAATCCGGATCCAAGTATCCCCACGTACCCTTTACCATGGTACTTACCGCACTGTCTTCCTGAACCATTTTACACAACCCGAAATCCGAAACCTTCGCCTTCCATTTGTCATTCAACAGAATATTGGTGGTCTTCACGTCACGGTGGATGATGGGTTGCTCCACGCCTGCGTGGAGATAGTTCAAACCCCGTGCTGCTCCGACACAAATTTGGAGCCTCCGTTTCCAGGAAAGCGGATCATTGTGGGTGTCGTAGAGATGTTGACGGAGAGTACCGTTGGCCATGAAGTCATAGACAAGAATCATCTCGCCCTCGTCATTACAGTATCCAATGAGAGAGACGAGATGGACGTAGCGAAGCCGAGAGAGCATCTCAATCTCTGTCCTAAACTCGCGGAAACCTTGTTTTGACTCTGGGTTCAAGCGCTTGATTGCCACAGTCGTTGTACCCTCATTAACAAGACCCTTATACACTTTGCCAAACCCACCCACTCCTATAACTAATTCCTCCTTGAAGTTCTCGGTTGCTATGTTGATTTCCTCCAGCGTGAAGTGGCGGCATAGTTCTCCTGGTAGTGACGAGGCTCTTTTCCTTGATGACTTTCCCTTGTCAGGCTCGGGCCAAAACCAGCACTTGGATATTCGAAAGAAAGAAACGCTGCGCTTTGTCTTTCTTGGTTTCCAGAGAACGGTGCCACAGGCTAGAATGAGAACAACCAAGATGCCAATACAAGTTCCAACGGTAATGATTATTGTTTTCTTTGTCTTGGATTCGTTTGGTCTACCAGGTTTTTGGGAAGAGGGCAAACGTCGGGCAACGGCAAGGTTGTCATCTAAGTCACTCAATTTGAAAACCTCCATACCATTTAGAATAGCATTGGTGATCCCAAACCTAGGTAATATCGGATGAAGAGCAACGAAGAGAAAAGCCTTGTCTTGGATCCTTACAACATAGTCCATGTACACAGGGGTCTCACTCCTTCCGCTCCATTCAACTACGTCCGCCCGCAGTCTAGCTGTCTTGTTGTCTATATAGATGTCGAATGTCCTTTGACCAACTCCGGTTACTTCACGAACTAGTTCGCAGAAATGGAGCCTTACCAGATAATCGAATCCAGAATCAATAGGTATTCGCCAGGTCAAATTAGAAGCAAAGTTCTCGGTGCTGTTTGGACCCATTGACGCGGCGGTCATATACACTTCATCAGGAGCAGTGTAATTTGGAATCAATGAGTACCTAGGCGTCAAAGATATGTTAAGAGGGTTTACCTCTCTACCAACATAATAACTATCGTGCTTGGACCATTTTCTATACATACCAGTATCACCCACAGGTGGTATGTAGCCGCCGCCGACGTTTAATCGAACAACCATCTCGAGTGCAGTACCGTAGTCGAAGGAAAACCGAGCAAGTTGACCAACATAAGGGAGGCCTATATCTTCTGGATAGTAGAGGTGGTTTGGCATGGAGACAATCTCAATTCCATTGATAAAAGCATAGAATTTACTAGAATTACTTGAGCACGGGATGAACGTCACATTCAACCCTTTTTCCTGGCTGGCGGTGATGCAGTACTCTTTATATATTGCCCCTTGATTCGATGAACTGAAGTTGCTCAGTAAGATGAACGAACCTGCTTTAACAGTGAAAAGGGAAGTTGAGTTGTTAAAACCTTGGTAGGAAGCGTTGAAGAAGTGTAACCGAAGGAACTTGGGGCCAGGGGTGACGGGAAAGTTGTACGTAAACTGGGAGAAAGATATACGGGCAGTCCGGTAGGGAACTTCGTCGACGAAGCCTGGTTCTTCTGCTGTAGAGGCACTAGATATGTGATTGTGTTCTTCAACGAGAGCGACTTTGGGGTTGACGTCTCCGATTCGTCAACCCCAAAGTCGGTTGAGCGGTTAGAAGCGCCGCAGTTGAGGGCAATATCATCATCAGCGATATAAGGGGGTGGAGAAGTAGCGACTGGAAGAAGATAAAGAACGAAGGAGAAGAACAAGAACAAGAACAAGAACAAGAAGAAATGGGTGAGCATTGAGAGGTTCCTCTTGGGGAACGAGAAATCAAGGTCCGTGATAAATCGAGAAAAAATTACTGAACGGAAGAAGCTCCTTCTATTCCAACCACATAGAGTCATTTAATGGAGTTACTTAATCATTCAGTCATCCTTATCATTTTATTTTATTTTTCCCTTCACGCTTGATATGTTGCGCAAATTCAACGAGCATTGTCACCCATGTATGAATTAAACACAAAATCATACGTGTCAAACATAACAAATTTAATAAGTTTAGATTAATATAATGTTTTATATTTTATGTAATCTCATTAGATTTTTCTATACTTCTCCTTACATTAATTAAACATCTCATAGACTTTTTCATAAACTAAATTCATGAAAGAATCTCTCTCCAACAACTAGCTCCTTATTCTTTTTGCTTGTCCACTGGATTTTTCTATTCTTCATTTATTTATAGATTGATACTAAAAGAATTTTAGTTAAATACTACTAGAAAAGCTTATTAGAAGAAAAATATGAGAATTGTAGCCAAATAGTGATAGAAAAACCTTCAATAATAAGAAAATAATTCTTAATTATATAGAGATCTCTAATTGTAATATGATATTATAATATTATCATCAACCAATCTTAATATACAAAAAAAGTTACGGAAATGAGAATCTTTTAAAAAATAAAATAAAATAAAAGGAGCAAAGGAAAATTCCTGAAGACTTATGTGGAGAGAGTGACATAAAATAAAAGAAAATTTTAGCAGGATAACATTTATATATTTACTTGCGATTCGGGCCGATAATTTTACATATCTGCTAATTTTCTTGGATGTTAATCAAATCACAATGGATACCGTTTGTTCCCCGCACCAATTCAAACACCTAGAAGGCTAAACTCTCGCAAGGAATTCTTTTAAAAGCCAATAACGTCCCTCAAGCAACCTCAGAGCGATCACCTTCATCCCTTGATCCTCATCCAATTCAAACGCCATGTCTATCCTTGCCACCCGTAGGACCTGACATCCCATATGCACATCACCCTAATCCAGATCCCTTAGGCTGAAACTTTTCCCGGATATTTAGATGTTTACCCAACAACACAATGGCTGCGAGCCTTACAAACATTCACACATCCTTTTCAATATTATAATTATTCATTCACTAGAAAATACAGATGTTTTTACTTCAAGGAGAAGTAATTAGTTGAGAGGTAAGCTGTTGAAATATATTAATTTTTTTGATGATGACAAACAGCAAATTATAATGTGATAATATTATAATCATTACTTGTCTATTATTAATTTAATTAAAAAATTGATGTTGGACCTTTGTTGTGTAGGAAAAATCATGAGACCCAAAGCTTCAGCCCGTGCAATTCTATTCACGACCCTCTTTCTCAACCCAAAATCGGCCTGTGTGAGTCAGACCCGCGAAGTGCGACCCAGCCCGAGCACGCGACCTGGACCCATACTCGCGTGACCAGTGTGTGCGACCCGGAAGCATCACGCGACCTGGACCCATACTCGCGTGACCAGTGTGTGCGACCCGGAAGCATCACGCGACCCGTGCTACCCCGCAATCCAGACCAGCTCTCGCGACTCGACAAGCTACGTGCGACCTGCGAAGCTACACGGCCCGCATGACCAGGTTTCTACAACGCCAAACCGCTCGATGACCCGCTCCTCAAATCGGCCCTCATTTCAACGCCGGCGACAACAAAAGATACATAATTCTGAATGTAGTGAAGAAGCGAAGAGATATGTGAATTAATATCTGCGACCCACTACTCAGAGAGGATCAATTGAAGAGATTAAGGTGTTCTTCACAACCCGTGACCTAATTGATTGAAGAAAACTTGGAAGTATATTAGAGTGTTTCTGAAGCCAAAATCACTGGGTTTTGTTAATTAAGAAGTCGATATATTGATCTGTGAAGTACCCACAAAGATTTGTCTCAAGATTGAAGAGGACTGAGGAAGATTCTAGTGAAACACAGAAACCCGACTCATGACCCGTTTTGCCTCCGCGAAGCTCCGAATTATTAACTTAAAAATCTGGACGAAATAAGAGCATTTTGGAGTACAGTTTTAAATGGAATTGAGATAGAAAGCCAATCTTGTTTTCCTTCTCTCATACAAGCTCGAAATCAGGCAAAAAATAAGAAAAGAGAGAGCTCTAACAAGAAAAAAATGTGATCTTTCTCAGAGATGTTAGAACAATGCTTTGGAAGTGAAAGGTTAATTTTTTTTTTTTATGTTATTTAAGAGCAAAATGCTTACTAAAAGGGTGTGGATGAAAATCAGAGAAAGCAAGCTTCATTTAAGAAACTTACATTCTTCTCAAACTCATCAAGCTTACAAAATCGTTATTCATTTTAATAATTTTAATATGAGCTCACTACTAATTTAATATTTTTGTTAGAAAAATCACTTTGTATTTCAATATAAATTGTTATTGAGTTAATTTTTTACAAGTGAGCAATACTATGGCTTGAATGAAATTTGGAATTTTTATCCAAATCATTCTGTAATAGCTTTATAACATTTGTTTGAAACTTATAAACTGAATATTATATATCTTGTAAAAGTGTAGTTCCAAATTTATAATATTTTGGGAGATGACTTGTAACCAAGATTACGAAATTGATTATCCCTTATAACTGAGTTTGAGGGATTGGTTATCCCTTGGATGGGATTGGAGATCTCTTGTAATTAATTGTGAATTGATTGGAATAGTAACTTTAGCGAATTGTTAGAGTGGGGTAGAGTAGGTATCAAAGTGGATTGGGCCTAACCACTTATCAAAAATCATTTGTCATTATATGATTGTGTTTTATGTGAATTTTTTATTTTTTATTATAAAATTACTAATTGTTTTAGATAAGAAAAATGAAAAAAAAACAAAAGAATATTTGAGAAACCTAATTCACCTCGCCATCCTCTTAGGTTGCTATAAGATCCAACATAGTTGAGCCTTCCTCATTTTGGGAGGGATAGAAAGCTTATATTTAGAAAGGACAAGTAATAAGTTAAGACCTTTTTTCAAAGTCAGGTAATCAATTGCCTTCTTGTGAGAGGGTGAAGGAAGCATGCTTCATAAAAAAAAATTAACTAATTTTTAAATTTAATAATACAATAAATTTGCTAATTTGTTGTATTATGTTTCCATTCATGATTGATTTTGACGTGAATTTAATAATTTTTATTAAAGTGCTCAGAGAAGGACAATTTGGGTCAGATTACCTCCTTGTGGATGCTTAAGATTTTAAAATTGGTGTTGTACATGAAGGTGCTCTATCTTCATGCTATCATAAAAAGACCTGGACGGAAAAAGAGGTAACATATGAAGTATTTCATGTTAAGTATAGATTACTCGTTAAGTAACACATGAAGTAGCTCATATGATAATCGAATGTTTTTGACATGTTTAATTGTGCATGGAAAAAGCATAATGTTTATATGAGGAAAGATAACAAAATTTTGAGGAACCAATTGTCTAATTCACTTAATGAATATACGAGAAAAAGAACGTCAATCTTAAGATTTTAAAATATCAAAATATACAAAATCAACTAATCTCTTACTTAACAAGAGAATGAAACTCACGCTAAGAAAATAAATAGTTCTACAGATTATATACTTATATAAAACATTTAAGATAACTTATTAGAGATTAGTTCTCATACTTAATATTTTGAGATTTTTTATAATTCTTGACACAAAAATTTGAATCGAATGGTGCTTTATGTTAATAAATAGTTTGGTGGGCCCTATGAAGGAGAAACCAATAAAAAGATGTTGGCAAAAAGAGAAAATGTATCTGAGTCTTAATATTTTCAAAATCAAATCCTTGACTAGTCAGGATGTACCAACTTTTCTCGGGTTAAAAAAAGAAAATGCATATAAAAGTAAAGACATATATATGTGTATAAAGAGATACCACACGATCCCTTAACGGTAGTCAATGTATTCAAGCTCTGATTCTCCGCACACTTCCAAAAGAAAGGTCTTAGTCCTTTTTGGTAGGAGCAAAGAATAATAATCAATGACTTGTACAGGTTTTGTATATAAATTTTTAACTAGTAATCCTCCTTTTTAGGCATAAATGTGATACGTTTTCATCAACACTTAATAACCTTGCCGAAGTTCTTTCTATGTTTTCGTACTTCGATTAGTAGAATAGTTTCTTTATTATCATAATATTCTACTAATCGAAGTATATGCTAACAAACAAACATCAAATTGTCATTCTAAAATTACAAATTCCGCAATGGAAAATAGTACAATATTCAAAAATTCATTAAAAATAACCTAAAACTACAAGAAGTCTTTTGCGGGAAGAAGCTAATCCTCTGCCTCCATTCTTTATTAGAAGGGTATAAGCCAGCTTTCATGTTCCATTGCCTCATTAATTTGCTGGATATGAATAGACAGCAAACCTCCAAACCGTGAAGAATAACGATGGAAGTAGTCCTTCTTCGCTGCTAGTGCCACGTAGTTGATGATTGTTTCATTTTATTTACCATACAGATGCTTTTGTTACTTGATATCTTTACATTATTTTTATTATTGCACGTCCGTTCATGAAGATGCTTCAAAATGGACGTCAATCTTCACGAAGAAGAGGATTTTCTTAGCGGATTTGAAGTCCATGTCTCCCATCCACACACCGCTGATCGCCATCCGCTGAGATGCCAGAAGCGCCGAGAAGCGCCGCAGTTGAGGGTAATATTATCAACGGCAATGCAACGAGATGTAGAATTAGGGATTGGGTGATGACAGACAGTGAAGAAGAAGAAGAAGAAGAAGAAGAAGAAGAAGAAGAAGAAGAAGAAGGGTAGAACATTGAGAGGTTCCTCATGCAGGCAAGAAATCAAGGTCCACAACAGATTGAGAAAAATTAGAGAGCGGTAGAAACTCCTTTCAGTCCAACTACCAAGGTCATTTAACAAAGTAGTTCTGTAATTATTCTGTCACCCCTTTTCATTTCGTTTTAGAAGACCCATCACTTTTGATAAAAGCAGCGTAGGAGAATTTTCGGGAAAAAAAAAAGGAAAAGGAAACAAGAAATGTCCAGGTTAGTTATGTGGAGGACGCTAACCAGTCTAGGTAAGTTGACTCCACAAGTGATGACTTGGAAAACCCTAGCCCATCAAGGACTCAACAGAGCACACAGAAAGTCTCCACGCGGAAAGCGTTTACGCTGACCGGTTAAAAGAAAGTCTCCACGCGGAACGCCGCTGCGCTGATCGGTAAAAAGAAAGTCTCTACGCGTCCCCGCCCGACTTGCCGAAAAAAGCAAGATTAGGGGAAGTTGGGACCGTCGAGACCTCACCCTGCACCAAGAAGTGTTGAAACTGCACAAAAAGGCAGTCCCACACCGGGGCGAGGGAACCCAGTCCTGTGCCTTATAAAGGTGCTGGTGCCCCCATGTGATAGCCGAGTTCTTGGTTTTCCAACTGGGCCCTACATTTCTACCAGAAGACCGCACCCCTGGAGACCGCTTCGAAACAAAGCATCTTGGCCAGACAACTGAAGACGCAGTCAACTGCTAGCAGAATATTTTTAATAGTAATTTTGTACATGAACTGACGCGATTCCCGCTGGGAATCATTGGCCTCATGCTTTTTCTCCAGTGACAGTGACATTTCCATCCCAACTTTGGCTGTACATGTCGGTCGCCTCTCTCTCTCTTCCTTTTCCTTTTTTTTTTTTTCCTTTTCTTTTGCCCTTTATTCCCTCCGTTTCTCTTTCTTCCTTACCAAAAAGCACTAATTGCTCCCCGGTTGACTGTTCGGACGAGATTGCCGGTGGCTCCTTTGGGAAGAATTAACAGCACCGACGAAGTAAATGTAATGATTACCACTACGGCGATAATCTTTCCAATTTTTATTACATGTTCGGCTCACCATGGCTCTAACTGAAATGGAGGAACCAAGCCATATGATACGATGTAGGATACTTAATGAGTGAATCATGCGAGGTCTTTCAATGGATTTTATTTTGTTCCTTTTAGTATTCTAAAGGCATTCTCAATATGATAGATGATATGAAGATTAGAAGTTTTTGTTTTAGCAATCTTATTGATTAAGGTTGGAAAATTGTATCATAATAACTACGAAAGTTTTGTGAAACCTTTATTTATTTGTTTTAGGACCTCTTAATCTTATTAGGATTTGCACTTGTAGCTTTAATAAAGCATTGAAAATCTCAATCATGCAGAGGTCTTGACAAGCGATAGCATCAGAATCAAGCGTCGAGGAGGTCCACCGACTGCTAGTCGGGCCTAACCCTTTCCCACCGTCCACTTCCAACCCATGTTCACTGTGAACATTTTTGCTCCAAGGAACGCCACTAGTACCCGAGATAGAGACCAATAACACCTCCGGATAGGTGCACTGGCTACCGGAGTCCAGTGTTTCCAGGTTGGGCGTCTGCAATCTCCTGCAGCTTTAATATTTATGGTGGGATGTCGCATGCCCTGCTCACGCACACAGCCCTCCGCCACCTCCACATATACCCTGAAATATTTCGGAGCGATCTTTCTTTCAGACAGGGATCAATTATTTCCCCCATTGTCCCTCTTTCCGTTCATTCCTTTGTTACCTTTTTATTGTCATGTCGACCTCGAAAATGGGATGCAGTACAAAGGTGGCATGACAAGGATCAAACCTGATTGACGCTGTCTGCTTCGTGTCTCTGCGCTATTGCCTCTTTCACTTTTCCTTGCCCTTTAGTTCATTCCGTCTATTTTCTGTCATATTTGGTTTGACATAGACGGCAGAACGGCGGCAACCATTCAAGCTTTTGGTTTGAATTCATCCTGTATTTATAAACATGACATTCGATCTATGTTCTGACAGATTAGCAATTAAGTATTATTTTTTCAATTCTGAACGGATAATAGATCTCGCTCATTTCCAGTTTCCCTTTCAAGTCACCACTACTTGTTGATCTTTCTCTCCGCAAATTGTTTGTATACATCCTCTTCCTTTGGAGGTGTAGCGATTAAAGAGGAAAGACATGATTAAGTAACAACGATTAACGAAAGGTGCTAAAAAATGTTTGATGAAAAGGATTAGCAGTTACTGAGTTTTTCAAACTCACAGTATCCTCTCTATTTTGAACAATCAATCCAACGATCCAACAAACTCGTTTAAATTTACCAATCGTAGCCTTCTGAATAGAATAATAAAACCTAACAAGCTCAACCTTTAACTATGGCAACAATCTTCTCAGTTAATGTCATGTGCTTCGACTTCTTCGGCCAATAAGAAATCAAAGCTAGTATCATAGTTGTTGGGATTTCTACTTCTACTCCCACATCGGTTCGGGATGGTCGTTACTTCGGCCTTATTAACTACTGGGACCTGCCACTTACTGCCACGTGGTTTTAGAATGGTCCCCCCAGTTACTTAACATGGTATCGGAGCCGGTACCCGGGCTCGGTGTGGTCCCCAGCACCTCATTCTGTCTCCCCGATGTTGGGAGCAGGGGGCATGTTGGGATTTCTACTTCTACTCCCACATCGGTCCGGGATGGCCGTGTTATCGACCTTATTAACTTCTGGAACCTGCCATTTACTGCCACGTGGTTTTAGGATGGTCCCCCAGTTACTTAACATGGTATCGGAGCCGGACCACGTGGCAGTAAGTGGCAGGTCCCAGTAGTTAATAAGGCCGAAGTAACGACCATCCCGGACCGATGTGGGAGTAGAGTAGTGAAATCCCAACATGCCCCCTGCTCCCAACATCGGGGAGACAGAATGAGGTGCTAGGGACCACACCGAGCCCGGGTACCGGCTCCGATACCATGTTAAGTAGCTGGGGGGACCAAAGAGGTTTGTAATGTCCAGCGTGACTTAGCCAACGCCAAACAACACGGTGATTCGGTGGATAATTATGTTTATCGTCTGGAAGACCTTTGGAATCGGTACGATTCCTACATCGCTGTGCTCTACCCACGGCTGATAAAGGACTCTGATTTCCGTCGATTTCAAGATGCTGGCAAACTGACAGAGTTTCTAAACGGTCTGGAGACATTCACTGTAATCTCTTCAACATATATAAAGCAGTTTCATAATTTCTGCTTCATACACTTTTTAACATGGTATCAAGGAGCAGGATCATCCTGTAATCCTAGATTTCTTTCACGTTTCCGCATCTACTTTCATCTACTCAAATTGCATATCCTTCTGGCATTTTGTCGAACACTTACTGTGCAGCTACATATCCAACCTCATGGATAAGAGTCGCAGCCCCGACTACCGCCGGAGCAGTCGTCATCGCACTAGACATCACACTCGTACTCGCCATCGCTCTCGTGGGCGTTCAGGTAACCCGAGTACCCCTCCTTTAGTCCAACCCGGTGATGCTCTCTACCTTCATCCAAATGAGCAAATGACGTCCATCTTCTAGCATAAATTTTACTTTAATTTTTTAATTTTAAATTTTTAAACAGAATTACAATCTTACAAAAGTTATTTGCTAACTTAATAAATTTTCGTTGTGTCGACTTTCTAAAAAGAATAACTGATTTTTAAAGCTTTAACGACGTGAGACTAATTTCTTTCGTCATAAAACCTAATAGAAATGAAACTTTAAATGCGTCAAAACCTGCAGAATTTCTAAAATTTTTTCAGGAGAGATGATAGTACCAAAGGTGTTGACAGTACAATGTGGCTTAATCCATACTGGTTCACATCTTCCATGCATCAATCATCCTCCTTGTGCAGTTTGGTTTTCCTGACATTTTAGCCCTTCCATCAATGAGGACAATAATAACAATGGTAGGACAATTATTTGTCTCAGTGAGTATGTTGCGAAGCCCCACACCTGCGGTGGACAGCTTGCCACTTGGTCTTATTGATATCATCACACGAAAAATAAGACAACAAAGTAAAGATCAAGGAAATGTTGTTGCCTCTTTTTCTATGACTACTGTTGTTCGACAAGGATGGTGCATGTATCTCATTATTGATCACTAATTTTATTAGTTTGTTAGGAATTTTTGATAAGATGGAATTCAAGGTTAATTAATTAGATTCAAACTATTAGATAATTTGACATAACATTAAAAGGTCTCGCATCAATAAGGACAATAATAACAATGGTAGGACAAGTATTGGTCTTAGTGAGTACGTTGCGAAGCCCCACACCTTAGGTGGACAGCTACCTACTTGGTCTTATTGATATCATCATACGAAAAATAAGACAACAAAGCAAAGATCAGGGAAATGTTGTTGCCTCTTTTTCTATGACTACTGTTGTTCGACAAGGATGGTGCATGTATCTCATTATATTAGTTTGTTAGGAATTATAGATAAAACTGAATTCAAGGTTAATTAATTATATTCGAACTATTATATAATTTGACATAACATTAAAACATGTAATGAAAAATTATAATGAATAATTAAAGTATTTAAAGTATTCAATTGGAGCAACAATCTTCTCTATCTATATCTTATACTCTAACTTCTTAAGCTGATAAGAAATCAAAGCTAATATTGGATATAACAAACATAAACAACCTAGGTTAGTACAATATCGTATGTATTTTAATCAATTTCTAATTGAGTTTTATGTTAATTTTTTTTTGTCAATTCTTATAATAAGAATTCTATTATATTATCCAATCCAAAACTAAAATGAGTAGCATAGTTCAATTTAGGGAAACCTAGAAAAATAACAGTTTAACTTTTAGAAATTTTATTTAATAATCCAAATTGATTATCTATCGTTCTTTAGTGAAATTCTTGTATATTTTTTCATTCTAAATGTCTTACATAGCATACATTGAAAATTTTCTTATGTTAAAGAAAAGATGGGCTAGATTAGCATATAATAATTTAGGTTAATAGCATCCATTGTACTCTCCGGAGGAGAAACTCATAGCAAACTGTCAGCCAAAAAGAGAAATATATCTTAGTCTTAGTCTTAATATATTCATGATTCTTTGCTCTACTAATGCAGCTTAACCATTTAGGATCTACCGACTTTTCTTAGGTCCAAGATACAACAACAAAAGTATAGAGAGAGAGAGAGAGAGAGAGAGAGAGAGAGAGCAAACAATGAATAATCAATGGCTTGTAAAATTTATCATATAATACATGATTTTCAATATGGAAATTCTTGTGGGATATACTCTTTCAAGAACAAATGTGATGTGCAGTCATTAACTGTAATTACTCAGTAATCTTGCAGAAATTCTTTCTGTGCTTGTTTATTTTTTTAGTGTTAATTTATTCTAGTTTAGAGTTATAAACACATGAAGTTTGGTGAAAAAATAAGACAATCGATTCAGCATTATCACTTAAAGAAACAAAAGGAAAAAGCTTTGGGTAATCGGAAATGGTCAATATCGTTTCAGATTATGATCCCACGATTCTATTCTAATAAGAATTCTATTGTCCAATCCATATCCCAGGCCAAGGATCAAGATCGCACGATCTCAGCCCAAGAGCATGACCTTCATGGACACATTGGGTCGGGTGGCCAGCGGCGCTCAGTTGCTAAAAGCGGGCCAGTTGAGCAGCTAAAATGGTGCTCCACGCGGGATAAGCGTGCGGTTTTGAAATAGTGCGTCAGTAGGTTTGTCTAGCGGGTTAGTGAATGTCAGTCTCCATAATTAATACTTAAATTTTTGTCACTTTTATAAGCTTTATCTTCTCTTATTAATACCAAATTTAGTAGAAACTTCACAAGGAAGTTACCAAATTGTCGTTGTAAAATTACAAATTCTGCTGTGGAAAAAGTACAATTTTTTTTTTCCAAAAAAAAAAAAGGACATAAAAGTTATCAATAAGTGTTTTGTGAAAGAAGTTAATCCCAGGCCTCCATTTTATATAAAAGAGGTAGGATATATAGGTTGCGCCCCCTATGTATATAGAAAACTACCAAACCCTAAAGAATTGTGATGGAAGTAATCATTCTCCATACCTGTTCTGTTCTTGTGGAGCTGATTGTTTCACTTTATTTATGAAAAGGACTGGAATGGAAGCCAAGTTTCACACATAAGATGTTTTAATCATTTTATATTATCTTATTATTGCATATATTTTCTTTAAAATGATTTAAAATGGACGTTTATCTTCGCACATAAGAGGATTTTTTTTTTCATTTTTAAAAAACTTAATTACACCCTTCCAATAGTATTTTGTTAACTTAAATAATTTTTTTGTTGCGTCACCCTTCCAATAGTATTTTGTTAACTTAAATAATTTTAAAATTCAACAACACGAAGAGTAATCTTTTTCCTTCAAAAAATCTGGTAAGAATGGATTTTTAATTGCGTTAAAATCTACAGAATTTTATAAAAAAATTTCAGATAAATGATTGTACTAAAGATGTTGACAGTATGAAATGACTTAAGCTTTACACGTTCAGATGATCCATGCCTCTCTCATCCTCCTCGTGCAACATGATTTACTTGGCCTTTCAGGCCTTCCTCTAGGTCTTCCATCAATAATGTTAGGTGCACTTAAATATTTACGAGTGGGGCATATTAGTTGATCTGTCTTCTTCTTCTTCGCAACCTTTACTTTATGAAAGCCAATCCTGGTAGGACAATTGTTGGCCTATGTGACTGCATCACCGAGCTTCCCATCTCTAGTAGGCAGCTTTTTACGCGGACTTATCGATATCATCAAACAAAAAATGAGACAAAAAGAAAAGACTACAAAAAAGTTGTCGCTTTTTTTCTGATCACAAATATTGTTGTGATAAGGATGTTGCATTTATCTCATTAGCGATCAGCAATTTTATTACTTGGTTAGATTATAAAAAGAATTCAAGGTTAATTTGTTAGTTCCAAACTGTTGTGTTCGCTAACGTTTTTGGGATTTTTTTATATTATTTTTTAACAGCCTTAGTTAAACGTATCTTGATGAATAAAGACAGGAAATTATGTGTCCACATAACAAATAATCGTTGCAAAAATTTTGTGTGAAGCTCAATATAAACTAGACATAATATTTATAATAGTCAAAAGAGTATTTCGAAAACAAAAAAGAAAGTCAGGACCGAAAAGACTATTAATATGATTTTAAGAAAGAGGCATTGCTTTCACTAAAGTTGGTTGAATAACTTTCTCAAAGTGATAATTAAAGTGATGTCCAACAGTCGGGGGAATCTTTGAACAGAAAATGCTAGTCGGTCTGGCCTTACAATTCAAGGATTGTTCTAGGAGATTGTGCATATTAGGGAATCAAATACACTGTTCCTATGGGGGTAATATCTCTTTGTAATATGTGAATATTATTTCCTTATTGGAAAGTCCATACATGTACTAAAAATAGGATTTATTACATGATTTTGTTATTCAAGCAAATAAAATGTTCTAGTTATTTTTTAAATTTTCTCTTAGCCTCTCTTGGACGGCTCTTCCAATTTGGCTCCATTCTTCAGCTTCTGTATGGTTTGAGTTTCTTTTTCTCGACAATGGCATTTCTAACAATTGCACCTCTGGACCAGATTATTATCCAACGATATTAGCCATTAAGCTTTTAAGAGCACAATGGGACAAGCTTAAATATCAAACAAAATGTAAAACGGTGAATAGTACTAAGATAAGGCATACACTATTTTTGAACATTCATTAACCTTAATTGAATACAAGTTAATGTTGAGAAATACCTGACTTAGTTGAGAATAAATATTATTTGAAACTTTTTAGTCTTAGATTCAACATCAAGGTGTATGAAATAAATACAAAAAATTGAAAAAAAAAGATCTAATAATAAAAGACCTTCATCCAAGCTATTAGTATCCTTATTTGAAAAAGAGTATACTACTTACCTCTTGATATAACAAAGTCGCCAACTACACATTATCAACTAGAGATGGAATCATCCTCTTTCCTAAGGCCTTATTCCGGAATGATTAAGATTACGTTCATATCTCTACTTTTATATTAGTCTACAACTGACAAACCAAAACTATATGTAAAATATTAAAATATTTAGATTATATCATTAAATAAAATACTAAAATATTAACTTAAATTCAATTAGCTTTTTTTTCTTCTTCTTGACATTTTCTTAGACCGTGAAAGAGAGACAAATTACGTAATTTTATTTTTTGTTCACCTCAGCCACAAAAAACGGAGCAATTATTGACCTTTATATAAACTTATACCTCTCTCTTTTCTATGTTCACTTTTTCCAAGCTAGTCAGACCATCAAATAAGAACTGCTCTACACTTCTATTGCTGAAGGGGAAAAAAAAAAGAAAAAAGAAAGAGCTACTCCATGCTTTCTAAATACACTTAGGAAAATCATGTAAAGGACCTAAGCTTTAGAGATGGTGGTATCCATCTAGACAGGTTGACTGGCAATAGCATCAGAATCAAGAGTCGAGGAGGTCCACCCACTATTAGTTGTGCCCACCACGGTGCCGCTATCCGTTTCCCATCCATGCCCACTGTGAACATTATTATCCCGAGGAACGCCACTAGTACTGGCAATATGGAACGATAACACCTCCTGATAGCTGTACAGGCCACCGGAGTTGAGTTTCTCCATGTCCGCATCTGCATTCTCCTGCAGCTTCAATGCAAAGTCCAGCTTTTCCTTCACATCTTTCATGGTGGGACGTTGAATGCCCTGCTCACGTACACAGCCCTCCGCGACCTCCATGTATATCTTGAAACATTCCGGAGCGATCTTCCCCTTCAGATACGGATCAATTATTTCCCCGATGGTCCCTCTTTCCATGCATTCCTGGGCCCAGTTGGCTAAATTACATTGTCCTATCTCGAGTTTATGATCCAGTGCTTTTCGGCCGCATAATACTTCTAACAGCACCACGCCAAAGGAGTACACGTCAGATCTTACTGTCAGTTGCCCACTCTGCGCATAATCCGGATCCAAATATCCCCATGTGCCCTTTACCATGGTACTTACCGCGCTGTCTTCGCAAACCGTTTTAGACAACCCGAAATCCGAAACCTTTGCCTTCCATTTGTCATCCAACAAAATATTGGTGGTCTTCACGTCACGGTGGATGATGGGTTGCTCCATGCCCGTGTGAAGATAATTCAAACCCCGGGCTGCTCCAACACAAATTTGAAGCCTCCGTCTCCAGGAAAGTGGATCGTTGTGGGTGTCGTAGAGATGTTGACGGAGAGTTCCGTTGGTCATGAAGTCGTAGACGAGAATCATCTCTCCCTCGTCATTACAATATCCGATGAGAGAGACGAGATGGACGTGGCGAAGGCGAGAGAGCATCTCGATCTCTGTCCTGAACTCGCGGAAACCTTGTTTTGACTCCGAGTTCAAACACTTAATCGCCACAGTCGTTGTACCCTCATTAATAAGACCCTTGTACACTTTGCCAAAGCCACCCACGCCTATAATTAATTCCTTATTGAAGTTCAGAGTTGCTCTTTTGATTTCCTCCAGTGTGAAGTGGCGGCAGAGTTCTCCGGGCAGTGACGAAGTTCTTGTCTTTGCTGACTTTTTCTTGTCATGCTCGGGCCAACAGCAACACTTGGATAGGGGGTAGAAAGAAACGTTGCGCTTTGTCTTCCTTAGTTCCCAGAAAACGATGCCAGAGGCTAGAGCGAGAACAACCATTATGACCCCACAAGTTCCAACGGCAATGATAATTTTTTTCTTTGTATCAGTTGAAGCAGGTTTTCGAGCCTGAGGTGCAGAGGGCAAAGGTCCGGTAACGGCAAGGTTGCCAGCTGTGTTGCTTAATTTGAACACCTCTGTAGGATCGGTATCTTACTCAATACGCAGCTGAATTAGATGAAACTTGTTTCTAACATAAACTAGACAAGACAAGGAAGAGATCTGGTCAAGAAACACGAAATTTCACAAAGTATGGAGAAAGTTACAAGCTATCAAAGTGGACACAAAAACAATACTCTGTTTTTCAGTTTCTGCAGAAACTGGTTTTTCTCTAAGGGACTTATCTCTTTCTCACTTGCTCTCACACTTCTATCTTACGGTTTCTAACACAAACCTCTAATATATAGACATACTAACTCATCTTCAAGAGATTTCCAGGTTGTTCCATGGCCGTTTTCGTGTAGAAATCATCAACCCAAGACAGCTAAGAGCTTGCTGTCAAAAACTGTTGGAAAAGCTGCTGCTGCCTTCTTTGACTTCAGGATTCAATATTTGCTGCTGCAACTTCGACAATCTTCTTATGATAAGGATGGATTACCAACATACTCCTCCTCCATCCTTATCATACCGAGCAAGCTTCTGAACTTCTCAAAATCTCTAACTGGAAGAGGTTTTGTGAACACATCTGCTAGTTGTTCACCACTTCTGCAGAAAACTAATTTGATTGTTCCTTTCTCCATCTGTTCTCGAATAAAATGATACCTTAACTCAATATGCTTACTCTTTCCATGACTGATGGGATTCTTGGCTAAAACAAGAGCTGATTTACTATCAACATACACCACGGTTGCTTCATTTTGTTTGAAATTCAGCTCCTCCAACAAGTTTCTTAACCACACAGTTTGACAAGCAGCTTCAGATGCAGCAACATATTCAGCTTCACAAGTAGATAATGTCACAATTTGCTGCTTCTTTGAACTCCATGAAAAAACACCTGAACCCACATCAAATCCATATCCAGAAGTGCTATTCCTTCCATCTAAATCTCCTGCAAAGTCAGAGTCAAAAAAACCTTCTAACTTCACCTCTCTTCCTTTCAAGTATAGCAATCCATAATCCAATGTCCCTTTCACATATCTCATGATTCTTTTCACTGCCTTCATGTGTATTTCACTTGGTTCTTCCATAAACCTACTAACCAAACCAACACCAAACATTATATCAGGTCGAGTGTAGGTTAGATACCTCAAACATCCCACCATACTCTTGAAACAATGAGCATCAACTGGTTTACTTTCAGAATCCTTTTTCAGCCTATGATTCATCTCAATGGGTGTAGCAATTGGTTTAGAGTTCTCCATTCTAAACCTCTTAAGAACATCTCTTGCATACTTCTTTTGGGATATAAAAATTCCTTCATCCTTTTGCAGCACTTCCATTCCTAGAAAATAAGCCATCTCTCCCAAATCTGTCATTTCAAACTCTTTGTGCATAGCAGCTCGAAATTCATCAAACAAGCTTGGATTATTGCATGTAAAGATCATATCATCTACATACAGACACACCACAACCATGTCTCCATTCTTCTTAGCCTTTGTATAGAGAGAGTATTCATAAGGACTCTTTTTAAAACCATTACTTTGCAAGTAACTATCAATTCTTGCATTCCAACATCTTGGTGCTTGTTTCAAACCATATAAAGCTTTTTTCAACTTATAAACCTTATTTTCCTCCCCTTTTCTTTCATAACCACGTGGCTGCTCAACATAAACTTCTTCTTCCAAGTATCCATTTAGAAAGGCTGACTTAACATCCATTTGATGTACTTTCCATCCCTTAGCAGTAGCTATAGCTAGAATGAGTCTTATTGTATCAATCCTAGCCACTGGTGCATACACTTCTTCGTAATCAATTCCATATTTTTGCTTGTAACCCTTGGCCACCAACCTAGCTTTATATTTCTCAACTTCTCCAGCTTGATTGGTTTTGGTTTTATACACCCATTTCAATCCAATAGCACTATGACCTTTAGGCAATTCTACAAGCTTCCAAGTGTCATTCTTCTCTATTGCTGCTAACTCTTCTTCCATAGCTTTTCTCCAATGCTTCTCCTCTACAGCCTCTTCAAAACTTCTAGGATCACATGCAGCCATCAAACAAAACATGGAATACTCACTCAGCTCAATTGGAACTGAATCTCCATAGATATCATCTATACTTCTCAATCTTGTAGGTGATGCTGTCGAATCTGTTGGATTGCTTCTATCACTACTTGTTTCACCTTCTGAGCTATCTGATCTTGACTCATTTCTTACCCCAGCATCCTCAACACCTTCTCCTTTATCTTCATTCACAACATCTTCATAAAACATGCCCTTTTGACTCTTTTCTTCTTCACTCCAATTCCAACTTTTATGCTCATCAAATTCTACATCTCTAGAAACTATAAGTTTCTTCTCTACTGGATTGTACAACCTATAGCCCTTTGTTCTCTCATCGTACCCCACAAAAATATACTTAACTCCTCTATCATCTAGCTTTTTTCTCCCTTGATAAGGTACTCTTGCATAAGCAACACAACCAAACACTTTTAAATGACTAACTCCTGGTTTCCTTCCAGTCCATGCCTCATTTGGGGTTCTGTTCTTCACACTTTTGGTAGGGCTTCGGTTTAGGAGATATACAGCACATCTTACTGCTTCTCCCCAGTAACTTTTAGGCAAATTCATCCCTCTAAGCATACTCCTCACAAGATCTAAGATGGTTCTATTTTTCCTTTCAGCAACTCCATTTTGCTGTGGGGTGTAGGCTGCTGTAAAGTGGTGTCTAATGCCTTCTTTTTTGCAAAAATTCTCAAATTCTCTTGATATATACTCTCCTCCTCTATCTGATCTCAGAACCTTAATCTTCTCTCCACTTTCTTTTTCTACTAAAGCCTTAAATTCCTTAAACTTCTCAAACGTACCAGATTTTTCTCTAAGGAGGTACACCCATGACTTTCTACTGAAATCATCAATGAATGTCACATAATATCGATTTCCTCCTAATGATTCAATATCAAAAGGTCCTGCCAAATCAGTATGGACAAGTTGAAGGGGTTTTTGAGCCCTCCAAGACTTTCCAACTTCAAACTTTTTCCTAGTCATCTTTCCTTTCACACAAGATTCACACAACCCCTTTGGTTTGTCTATTTTTGGTAGTCCTCTCACCATATCTTTTCTGGACAAGACACTCAAGCCTTCAAATCCTAAATGACCATATCTTAGATGCCACAACCAACAATCATCTTTCACAAAAGATTTAAGGCACCTCATAAACTCAATTTTTAGATTTAGAGCAAACAATCTATTTTTCTGCATCCTTGATTTGACTATAAGCTCTCCATATTGATTCCTCACAAACATGACACCATCTTTCATACTAATCACATACCCCTTTTCCAGTAGCTGACCTAAACTTAAGAGATTAGTTTTAAGGGCTGGAACATAGTAAACATCCTTAATAAAACTTTGTTTACCTTATTGAGTTGTGAGAGCTATATCACCCAAGCCTTCAACTTTAATTTTGGTTGAATCTCCAAAAGCAACATCACTTGTAAACTTCAAATTCAGCCTACAGAACAACTCCTTTTTACCACACATATGGTTGCTTGCACCGGTATCTAAATACCAAATATTTTCAGCCCCATCTATTGTTCCTTCCTTAACAGCCAGCAAAACAGGTTTTTCATCACCTTCTTCTTCTTCCTTCTTCTTTTCAACATGATAGTTTCTGTCATCCCTTCTTGGCTATACTCTACAATCTCTAGCCATGTGACCAAATCTTTGACACTTAAAGCATTGAACTCTCCCATTCCTTGAATTAAACCTACCTCTAAAGCTCCCCCTAGCACCACGGGTTGAATTATTTTGATAGGATTGATTTTCTGCTCTAGAGAAGGTTTCTCCTTGCTCACTCCTCCTATTGCTATAGTTATTCTGTGCACCTCTTCCTCCTTGTCTTCCTCCTCTTCCATAACTATTTCTCCCTCTAGACCATGAGTTTCCTCCTTTATTTCTCCCTTGACTACTTTCTGCACTATCTCTCATTTCTAGCTTACTTTGGAAAGCATGTTCTAGTTTTTGCTTCCTCTCCTTCTTTTGTCTTATCTTAATCTCATGTGCATGCAAGGTTCCTAAAACATCATCTAATGACAGCTTTGGATAGTCTTTAGATTCTTCTATGACAGCCACAATAAAATCAAAATCATCCACCAAAGTTCTCAACAATTTTTCAATCACCTTTCTCTCATCTACCTCCTCATCACATCTTTGCATTTCATTCACTACATCTTGAATTCTACACACATAGCTATCAATGGTTTCATTCTCTAACATTTCTAATAGCTCAAAATCACGTCTAAGAGATTGAAGCTTTACCCGTTTTGATTTTGCCTCTCCTTGGAACATCTTTCTAAGGCTGTCCCATGCGGCTTTTGATGTAGGTAGTGCAGAAATCTTCTTGAACAACTTGCTGTCCACGCCTTGCATGATCACAAGAAAGGCTTTCTGATCCTTTTGCCTATTCTCCTCCAAGGTAGCTCTCCTGGCATTTGACAGGACTTCCTCAGCTCTCCTTGTTGTAGGTGCTTCATAACCTTCTTCAACAAATTTCAGCAAACCATGAGAACCAAGTATGATTCTCATTTGCATGCTCCAATCACCATAATTTGTTTCATTGAGAAGGGGAGTCTTGTAATGGATGAAATCTGACATCTTTCAAGGCTTGGGGGTTTTAGAAAAACGGTTGATTTCGAAGGAAACTCCGAGGGAACAATAAAACAGATTCTGCAGAAATTTTCCGCAGAAATTCTGGGTAACAGCAAGGCTCCGATACCACTTTGTAGGATCGGTATCTTACTCAATACGCAGCGGAATTAGATGAAACTTGTTTCTAACATAAACTAGACAAGACAAGGAAGAGATCTGGGCAAGAAACACGAAATTTCACAAAGTAGGGAAAAAGTTACAAGCTATCAAAGTGGACACAAAAACAATACTCTGTTTTTCAGTTTCTGCAGAAACTGGTTTTTCTCTAAGGGACTTATCTCTTTCTCACTTGCTCTCACACTTCTATCTTACGGTTTCTAACACAAACCTCTAATATATAGACATACTAACTCATCTTCAAGAGATTTCCAGGTTGTTCCATGGCCGTTTTCGTGTAGAAATCATCGACCCAAGACAGCTAAGAACTTGCTGTCAAAAACTGTTGGAAAGGCTGCTGCTGCCTTCTTTGACTTCAGGATTCAATATTTGCTGCTGCAACTTCGACAATCTTCTTATGATAAGGATGGATTACCAACAACCTCCACACCACTTAGAGTGACACTGATGAGCCCGTACCGAGGTTCAATTGGGTGTAGATCAATGAAGAGATGAGCCTTGTCTTGGATCCTCACTATATAGTCCTTGTACACAGGCGTATATATCCTTCCGCTCCAACGAATTACGTCAGCATCGGCTTCAGCTGTCTTGTTGTCTATATAGATGATGAATTGCCTTAGACCAATTCCGGTCACTATGGGGTATATTTCGCAGAAATGGAGCCTCACCAGATAATCGAATCCGGAATCAACTGGTAGTTGCCACGTCAAGTTTGAAACCTTGTTCTTGGTTCTGTTTGGACCCATTGACTCGGCGGTCATATAGAGGTCATCAGGTGCTGTGTAATTTGGTATTTTCGAGAATATGGGTCTCGGATGTGGATAATGAAGGGTAAGGCCGCTACTTAAAAAGTAGTTTGTATCCTGGGACCATTTTCTAAACATGCCAGTATCAGCCACCGGTGATATGTTCCCTCCACCTACGTTTAATCGAACAACCATCTCGAGCGCAGGGTGGTAGTCGAAGGAAAACGGAGTAAGTTGGCCAACGTAAGGGAGCTCTGTAGCTTCTGGATAGTAGAGGTGGTTTGGCATGGAGACAATCTCAATTCCATTGATAAAAGCATAGAATTTACTTGAATTACCTGGGCATGGGATGAAATCCACATTCAATTTGTTTTCCTCGCCGACGTCGATGCAGAACTCTTTATATATTGCCCCTCCATTCGAAGAATTATCCAGGGAAGAACTGAAGTTGCTGAGTAAGATGAAGGAACCCGCCTTGACCACGAAAAGGTCTACTGAGTTGTCAAAACCTCGGTAAGCAGCGCTGAAGAAGTACAAGCGAAGGAATTTAGGGCCAGGGGTGACACGAAACTGGTATGTAAACTGGAAGAAAGATATACGGGCAGTCTGGTATGGAACTGGGTGGGGGAAGAGCTCTTCTTCGGCTGTATATGCATTGGATTTGTGATTGGGATCTTCAATGGGAAGGAATTCGGAGTTTATGTCACCTTTCCACACGCGATCATCCGAATCCGTTGACTTGCCAGAAGCGCCGCAGTTGAGGGTAATATTATCAACAGCGATGTAACGGGGCGCAGAAATAGTGATTGAGACATGAAAAAGAAGAAAGAAGAGGAAGAAAGGGGTGACCATTGAGAGGTTCCTCATGGAAGCGAGAAATCAAGGTCTGTAACAGGTTGAGAAGAACTGGGGAGCAATAAAAGCTCCTTTTTATTGCAACTACATAAACTCGTTCAACGGAGTTATTAAATTATTCGGTCATCCTTTACATTTCGATTTAGTAGTCTGTCACTTTTGTTAAAAGCAGCGCAGGAAAGGAAACTTCCTGAAAATTTTATGGGGGGAACTTTTTCACATAAAAAAAAAAAAAAAAGTTCCGAGGGATGAGTTGTTCCAACTACATACAGTCATGTAACGGAGTATTTAATTATTCGGTCTTCTGATCGATTTAGTTGTCTTTTCACTTTGGATAAAAAGCAGCAGGGGAGAATCTTTCGGGAAAATAAACAAAAGCAAACAAAGGAAAGTTCCTAAAGAGGATTTAACCATTCTTGCTAAATTGCCTAGGAGAACGGCAAATTGAGTCAAAATGCTTACCCAATGTTTTATGGGGCATGAATTAGTTTGGCTAAATGTAAACCTGAGTGACTAACTAATCTTTGTTATAAATTTTTTACTTGTATGCTTGTTTACAAAAAGATGTTTTGTCCCAAGAAAATAGGCAATAATTGCTAATTTCAGAATTTAACTGTCAGTGTACCTTACAAGCATTAACAACTTTTTTTATCTCAATAAATTATTTGCATAGCTATAGCTTGTCTAGTTCAAAACCAATTTAAGACTTGCAATATAACTCTAATTGACTTTTAGAATTCAATATAAAAAGAATTTCACAGAAGTTACAAGTAGGGATTACATTTTGATAGAAAAAGTAACAAGTGCAGTATTCTGTGTTGAGTATAGTATATGTTCTCATATTATAATGGAATGCTTTTGACATATTTAGTTGTGTATTGATAAAGCCATAATTTTTATTTGACGAAAGTTAACAGAATTCTACGAGAAACTTTAAATCTTTCTTTTTTAAACAATCAATATATGCCAAATACTATTAGAGGCAATGTAATATCAATCATCGGAAAAAGAAATCAAATTCTCTAATTCAATTAATAATATACAAGAGAAAAAAATCGATCCTAAGGAAAACAAAATTTCTAAATTTCAACTAATTCTTAATTACCGTGGGAAAAACTCATGCTAAGAAAACAAATTAGGCTAATAATTACATAAAAAAATTCAGGCAACTTATAAAAGGTATTAGACAACTCATAAATAGTATTTTAAACTTTTCTATAACACTTTGACACACGTCATGTCACCAAAACGAAATTTAAAAGTTTTAACAAACCCAAGCAATTGCTTTATAGGTGCTGGCCCTAGTATAATCAAGCGATCAAATTGATCACAAAATTGTGAATTGTTCGGATATATTTGACCCATCTAAATTCTTTGAAGGTCTAGGAGCATTTTTCTCCCCCTTCTGTCAAAATTTTTGGAAAGAGCAGTAGAAGAATGAGGGCTTATTTTCTTTATTTCTTTCATTGGATTCATCTCCGTTTAGAAGTTTATTATTTAATTGTTTTCTTTCACTTTTTAACAGATTAACTTCATAATAATTTCTTCGAATGTTTGAACCTAAGTAAGGATACGACCAATTAAAGACGATGTCTTTTAAAACAAAGGCTAGTACTTCAAATTTCTCTCTTCCTTCAACCAACACCCCCTCCCTCTTTTTCCTTCCGGAAATCGAAACCGAACTAAGAAAATGAAATTGCTTCTACCAAACCAAACCCCCCATCGCTTGTAAACAATTTTTTTTTTTTTTTTGGTGGAAAGGTCTAAAAAGAAAATTATTATTATTTCCCGCACGCACGGGGAAGGAGGAGAGACGGGATTCGAACCCACGATCAGTGGGACGGCCGGTCAGAATTTGGCTCAGAGAGAGCCACTGAGCCAGGACCCCGCCCCCTCAACTATGATTGCACCACATAACTTTATCTGTTAAATCATCCAATATATATAGATTATATTAAAGTATATAAATAAACATGTAGATAAAAATTCTTTTTAAGTTGTGTGTAAATTCCTCTATAATAAGAAGATTTATTATTATAAAAAATGATACCTAATATACCCAAAAAAAATAAAATTCCTTGGATCTAGAATTGGTAGTGAGCACTCATCTAATACAACATGGAACGTTTGGGCTCAGAGTTTAGACATGGGAATACTTGGGCTCCCCAGCCTCCTTTCAGGAAGTTTCCATCCCAGGGGCATGCATGGTTCACGAGCTTCCCCACGACCGAAGAAGGGACGGGAGGTTGGTGAATTTTCTACTCAGTTGGCTGGAGATTCCATACCAGTGGGGTCTCGGCTGTCAGCAGGTGGTCTTCCAACACGCGTAAGAGCGAGGGTGAGGAATCTCCAGTGTAAGAAAAGATAACGTGCAAGAGCGATTGTGGACTGCTTTGATAGCTGGGAAGAATCCACATAACTTTTCCTAAAGGGGGATGTTACTTTTCTTGAATAAAAGTAACGATCGCTTTTAAAATGCATATTAGTAGAAATCCCAAAAAAAAAAAAAAAATGAAGAACTGCCGATCACTATCGTTTATAAATAATATAAGAAAATGTTAGAATGCAAATTTAAATGACTAAATACCAAAATTCTCTATCAATTTATGTTTTTCAAGCAATCTATCCTTCGCTTACTATATAATCTCTAACTAATAAGCTTTTTACAATCCATAATAATTTTATCATATTAGTAACTTTTTCTTTTAGATCATCAAAAGTCTCCAGCATTTTGGATATTCAAAATTACTTTGGTCAATTCAATCCTTGAGAAAAATTACTAGTCTAGATTATATTATTATCAAAGACTTGACTTGACTTGACTATAACATTATCATGAATATGAAACACAGAAAAGACAGTTAGACCCATTACTTTAGACATGAAAAGAAGTCCACTCTAAAAGTATGCAATAGTAACCCCTCTCCTTCCTTCCTTTTGCATAGATTGATCAGAAAAATAATCTCCTTTAATCTCCCATAACTACTGTAATTGTCATCCGTCTATTAAACAGAAAGGATGAAATGTTATTTCTTATGAATTCAACAACCCTAGTTATCAAAATAATCTCAAATAAAAGAAAGCAGGTGTAACATATTTGAATATGTTCAAAGTGTAAATACTTCAAAATTGTTTAGATGGTAAAACGATTCATTTCCTAGCCGCCTTATTGGAAAGTTGTGTCATAGACTGGGAAGAAAGACTAGCTTTTTCGCTGGTATGCTTCTTTGTAATTTGCATTGAATCCGGCATTTACCTGAATTCCTCCAACGTTTCGTGGAAAATTGAAATGATCTTTAGAGCTTCTCAGACCTCTCTGTCCATCAATGCATGCAATAGCCTATTATTTTACATTTTCATATTTTCTCATGTTTTCTCAAAATATTAATCGATGGAGCCTCTTGCCCTATTATTGTTTTTGAGGAAAGGAGAATCCGAGGGAGTAAAGCTTTACAGTAACCTCCACCGGGTGATTTTCAGTGACCATTATTTGTTTTGGAACCGTTCAATAATTCGTGAACAAGAGCCTATCATCTGTCACATTAGGGGCCCAGTTTGCGATATACCTTATCTTCGTCTCTCCTTTTCACTTTGTAATATTCGTCACACAAAAGATCTCTCTCACCGCCCCAGGCCCCCAGCCCCCACCCAAAAAAAACAACCAAGGGAGTTTTTTTTCCCTTCTGTAAAACAAGAATGATGCCCTATCCAATTTTACTAATACTTAAGATTGGACAAAACAACGATACCTTATGAATATTTTCGACAAAACAAAAGTCCAATTCATAAATCAGAGAATCTCAAAAAAAGTAAAAGAAACAAAAGGCCAACCTCAACAATAGGCATAACCCATTAAACAAAGCAAAGTTGAGGCAATCAAGGGTGGCCAATAGATTATCTAGATTCACAATGTACTTGCTAGATTGGGACTAAATCAGTGCACCTGAAAATCCTGCTCCCAATCAACTATGATTTATATAGGATTAAAGTCTTTTGTGGAAGATAAGATTCTTAAAGTGAAGTATAAATTAAAATAAAACTTATAATTCTTGAATTAGCTTTTGAATTAGGATTTGAGCCTTCTAATATTATATTAGAGCCCAAGTTAATTCTACACCATGTGAACCAAATGACGTTTAGTGTGTGATTGTGTATGTAGGATAAGGATCTCACATTAAAAGATAAGATCATTGAGATGAAGTTTAGATAAAAAATTATCCTTCTAACTCTTAAGCTAGCTTTTAGGTTGTGTTTTGAGCCTTCTAATACATAATGTTGTAAATTATCAAAATCAACTAGCTAATAAGATAAATGTTGAAGATGACCCTTGTAGTTAGCCCATCATAATAAAAATCAAAATGTGCCACATAAGAAAGATTAAGTCAGAGTTTGTTTTAGTCTAAGTATGAAGATGGATCCTATTGTTTCTTTTGGAGTTTTTGTGTGACTAGTAGATCCTTCTTGGTTTGTTTTACCACCTTAGAGTAATGCACTTGAAGTAAGTATGTTCGGCACTTAGTTCTTGGTTTGAAATTGAGTTAACCTTGAAGTAAAACCATAGTAAAAGGAGGTTTTGGAGGAAGAGGAAATGAGAGTTTGTGAGTAAAGAGTATAGGAAAAAAGTGTAGAGAGTGCATGAGAAAGAGAATTTGAGAGTGTCCCTTCACATAGATGTTTGCCTTTTTTTGAATACATAATGTAATATAGGTTATACATTTGGAGTGTAACTATTAAAGTATGATCATTACTTAGATTTTGAAACAAAGTATGTTGAATTAGGATACTTAAATTTCTAAACCGAAAAATATTCGAGTTAAGACGAACATTACAACAATAAATATTAAATTGTAACAATAGTCTTATTTAATAGTGTATTTGGGATCGTAACATTCTTCCAATAAAGAGGGAAGTTATATCCAAGAATTAAAGTGTGTTAAAACAAAACCAAAAGGAAACAAATGAACACTACTCGAGTAAACAACCCAACAACAAGGGAAATTAGGCGGCTCAAACTCATACTCATAAAGTCAATCCATCGACCCATAGCACCAGTTCAAAATATAAAAGTCCAACTCGTACTTGATCTATCCGTTAGCCTATGTTGTTAATCCAAAACATTAGTACACCTTTATGAATGAGGGACTGCTCCAAGTACGTTTGAGCCTTGGGGTTTTGAACATAGCCTTGCCCGTTGCTGTGGTTCGTCCACGTCACATTAGTCTTGATCTAAGGGTCATCAGATGATGAGATTCAAGTTATCTAGCCACCCTCAGAAACATAGAAGTCACCAAGCCTCATCCCAATCAGCCAAAAAATAAATTAGTAAATAAATAAATTCCAAGGGTTCGGCAGATGGAGATCCAAAATGCGGGCGCAGAGGCTGGTTTGAAGCCGTGCTTCTGCACAATAGCTTTTGCACAATAGCTTTAGCCCGATCGTTACCATAACACAACTTTTTAGACATCATTGATAAAAGCTGGAAACTGAAATTGATTTTAGTATAATCGGTTCAAGTATCCTCCATTAAAATCCTCCTTAATTATTATCTTTTAAATAAAATACATGCTCTATTCTCACAAGTCAGTTTTAGAAAAAGAATAACTTTTCAATATAATATCGGAATTAGTTTAAAAAATAACACCTTCATACAGGAAAACAATAACTTATTATAATTTGTGAGGAGCTACAATTTCTGACTTGCTCCAACAGGCTCTAATACCTTACATAAAAGAGAAAGAAAGAGGCTTCAATACCTTGGTAGATTTACTGTCCTTGGGCAAGTAACAATTGGTTCCATTTAATGATCTCATGTGCAGCTAAGAGAACATAAAAGAGTTTAAATGGAGGAGGGCCGTCTTTGTTGAGAGAAGAGAGGATTTTCTGTTGATCCTCCTGAAAGCTTGACGACCAATCAGTATATTTTACTTCTAGGCAAAACAGTGCGCCACTCACATTACCTTTGTTTATGACACCCTGGTATGCATGGCAGATTCCACGGAGGCCAATGCACAATTTCCGGTGGAAGTTGTTGATGGCTCTTTTGCTTTCGTTGAGTAAAAAGTGGCCACAAAATTCTTAAGAATTTTGTCAAAGAAAAACTAGTACAAGTCGTCAGAAATCAACGATTCTTGCTTGGAATTAAAGAATAACGAGTATATTCTTTTGTTTTTTCTTTCTTTTGTTTTTCATTACAGCACGTATAAAACCAGATCTTAGGGATTGTAAATCTGAAATAACTTTGGAGATGGGCACGACAACAATTCACTAAAAACAAAAAAGAAAAGGGACAAGAATTCACCACCGTCGTCTATGATGCCCTAAGACTCTCATGTTAATCACGCAAGCGCTAAAGACAAGTGAAAAGCCGATTGCCACAAGAAGTAACACTTAAGTATTCTGTATTAACTGTAGCTTAATTGTTCACAAATTTTAATCCAATGTTTTTTGACATATTTAATTACACCTACAGAAGCGACCACTTTGTGAATTATAATCCTCGAAAGACTTTCCTAAGCAACTACCACTCTGAACCCATAGGCATCGCACGACAAACAAACTCATCATGAGGCATACATAGTGTTAGCTAAATTCTTAAATATACATATTGTTACGTAAATCCTCGTCTTAACATTTTGTTAGACAGTGAAAAAGAGACAAATTACCTAATTTATTTTTTGTTCATCTCATCCACCAAAAACGGAGCAATTATTGACCTTTATATAACCTCATACCTCTTTCTTTTCTATGTTCACTTTTCCCAAGCTAGTCAGACCATCAAATAAGAAGTGCTCCACACTTTCTAACCACACTTTGGAAAATGATGTAAAGGACCTAAGCTTTAGAGATGGTGGCACCCATGGAGACACCTTGACTGGCGATAGCATCAGAATCAAGAGTCGAGGAGGTCCACCCACTGTTAGTCATGCCTGACTCGGTCCCACTCTCCATTTCCGACCCATGCTCACTGTGAGCATTATTGTTCTGAGGAACGCTACTGGTACTAGCAATGGAGAACGATAACACCTCCGGATAGGTGTAGTGACCAACGGAGTTGAGTTTCTCCATGTCGGCGTCTGCGTTCTCCTGCAGCTTTAATGCAAAGTCCAGCTTTTCCTCCACATAATTCATGGTGGGACGTCGGATACCCTGCCGGCGCACACAGCCCTCCGCCACCTCCACATATACCTTGAAACATTCCGGAGCGATCTTTCCCTTCAGATAAGGATCAATTATTTCCCCGATGGTCCCTCTTTCCATGCATTCTCGGGCCCAGTTGGCCAAATTACATTGTCCTATCTCGAGTTTATGATCCAGTGCTTTTCGGCCACATAGTACTTCCAATAGCACCACGCCAAAGGAGTAAACGTCAGATCTTACCGTCAGCTGCCCACACCGTGCATAATCCGGATCCAAATATCCCCACGTACCCTTTACCATGGTACTTACCGCACTCTCTTCCTGAACCGTTTTACACAACCCGAAATCTGATACCTTTGCCTTCCATTTGCCATCTAACAGAATATTGGTGGTCTTCACATCACGGTGGATGATGGGTTGCTCCACGCCTGTGTGCAGGTAGTTCAAACCCCGTGCTGCTCCGACACAAATTTGGAGCCTCTGTTTCCAGGAAAGGGGATCGTTGTAGGTGTCATAGAGGTGTTGACGGAGAGTTCCGTTGGCCATGAAGTCGTAGACGAGAATCATCTCGCCCTCCTCGTTACAGTATCCGATGAGAGAGACGAGATGGACGTGGCGAAGCCGAGAGAGCATCTCGATCTCCGTCCTGAACTCTCGGAAACCTTGTTTTGACTCCGAGTTCAAACGCTTAATCGCCACAACCATTGTGCCCTCATCAACGAGACCCTTATACACTTTGCCAAAGCCACCGACGCCTATAATTAATTCCTCCTTGAAGTTCTCCGTTGCTCTTTTGATTTCCCCCAGCGTGAAGTGGCGGCATAGTTCTCCAGGCAGTGACGAGGTTCTTGTCCTTGTTGACTTTCCCTTGTCAGGCTTGGGCCAACACCAGCACTTGGATAGTGGATAGCAAGCAACGCTGCGCTTTGTCTTCCTTAGTTTCCAGAAAGCTATGACACTAGTGAGCACAACCAAGACGCCCACGCAAGTTCCAACGATAACCATTATTGTATTCTTTTCTCTAGTAGGCTTTTGAGAAGAGGGCAAAGGTCCAACAACGGCAAGGTTGCCGTTGATGTCGCTCAATTTGAAAACCTCCATGCCGTTTAGAATGGCATTGATGATACCGTGACCAGGTAGGATTGGTTGTAGATCAACGAAGAGATAATCCGTGTCTTGGATACTTACAACATAGTCCTTGTACACAGGCGTCTCATCCATTAGGCTCCAATCCAGTACATCTGCCCATCGTTCAGCCGTCTTATTGTCTATATAGATGATGAATGCCCTTTCTTCTAAGCCGGTTACTTGAGGATATATTACGCAGAAATGGAGCCTTACCAGATAATCGAAATCAGATTCAACGGGTAAACGCCAGCTCAAGTTTGAAACCAGGCTCTTGGTGCCGTTTGCATCCATTGTCACAGCAGTCCTATATACATCATCAGGTGCAGTGTAATTTTGTATTTTCGAAAATCTGGGTTTCAGATCTGAATTATTAAGGAAGATGCCACCACCTAAATTATACTTCGTGTCCTGGGACCATTTTCTAAACATGCCAGTATCAGCCACCGGTGGTATGTCAAGCCCACCCACGTTTAATCTAAAAACCATCTCGAGTACCCTGTCGTAGCCAAAGGAAAACTGAGGAAATTGTCCGACGTAAGTGGGGTCCTTATACCCTGGATAGTAGAGGTCATTTGGCATGGAGACAATCTCAATTCCATTGACAAAAGCATAGAACTTACTAGAACTACTTGGGCATGGAATAAACATCACGTTCAATTTTCTTTCCTCGCCAACGTTGATAATAGATTTGGAAAACTAAGAGCTACTTCTATATTTTCTGGGATTGACAAATAAAAACAATAATTCAAAGCTCCTATCCCATTCACTACTGCCCCAGAAATGTACTTTTGCCAAAATTCTCCACTATTTTGGACATGATTGGGGTTCATCTTAATACTCTCTTGTCCCTTGTAGTTATGTTATCTTACATCAAATCACTATTCTTACGTCCCTAAATTCCCTATAATTAATAAAGAAGTGATGATTGTGCATTTGAAGATTATTTTGCAAATATGATTATGAAGTGAATGATGGGATGACGTGAAGGAATAAAAGGGAAGAAGAAGAAATTCTGCACACTCATGAATACAGCATGACATAGGTGCAACAAGAAGACTGCCCGAGGCCAACAGCAGCACAAGAAAAATCACACGTGGGATAAACATAACGACGAAGAACGAGATTTTTTGTGTTTCTGTGGCCGAAGATGTAGTAGTATCTTCGCGGCTTCACCCAAAAAAGATATTTTTCTTTTGGTCGCAAGATGAGTATTGCAGATCATCATTTGAATATTCCTTCATTGCCATTCCTACAAGGGCATAAGAAGCGTAATAATAGTGCATTTGAGATAGAACAGTCCAAATTAAAGGTGAAACACTGGCCATGTGGCTCTACAAAATTATGTGGGCAGCTTTCTTCACTTGTTCCGTGTTTTAAGAGCCAGGACATTTGAGTCATGGGGTTTTGATAATGGCCTAGCTTGCTGCTGCAGTTCGTCAACTTCAACATGGTCGTGGTTTGAAGCTTATCGGGGGATGAGACTTGGGTTATCTAGCCATCCCAAGGAAAATTGAAATAACTTGTAACAAGCAAGGCTAGTTTGTCATGATCGATTTTCTACAATAGAAAGAATGGTACAATGGCTTCCTATAGCTAACATATACTATAACTTTTATCAGTTTCAAGTAAAAAACATGAGTCATCTTTTTTTTAAATATTCATGCACAATGTTGATTTGGAAGAATATCCTCGCTTAAAATGGAATTTGATGTCACATTGGAGAATGAAATGAATAATTACAATGGATAATCCAAGCATTTAAAGGTAAAGATTTTGCTGTAAAACTTTTTAAAATATCATTTTTAGCTTGTATTTATTGCTTATGGGCTAAACAGAATTGAAGAAGATTCTAAAATAGAATAGTTGACATTCTAATCTTGTTAGTTAAAGTAAGAAAAATTGTACGAGGGAGAGCTTCTCTACTTCACAATATCAAATCCTCACAAGGAAATGTCATTTTGAGTGAGGTCTGGAGGCTTCCAACTTCTATTTTCTCTTACTCTTGGTTTTTTGGAAATTGTTGTAATACTAGGATATACCCTTATGTTTTTGTATATTACATTTTATTAATGTAACTTATATTTCAATAGAAAAAGGAAGGGGGGCGGGGGGGAAGTTTATCTTGTAATAAGAAGGGGTTGTTCTTAGTTTGAGGGGGAGTTTATGTTGGTATTATGTTGCAAACTGCAAACTCCAACAATGGTATGCGCTACTTGGTTCATCGTCATTGGTATGATCTTTTGATTTTTTTGGTTGTTGCTTGTTGCTTGTTGCTACTACAACACATGCTCCATAAAATCTGTAAATATTCTTCTTTGTTGCTGAAGTATGAATATTTGATTGCTGAAAACTTCACTTTGGTATCAGTTTTGCTAATATGGTGCTCCTGATATAATAAGTTTGATGTTGTGCACTCATCTTTCTTATAATATATCATGTTTCAAATCTCTACACATTTCACATATATGTTGTTGGTTCATAAAAAGAAATGAATGTGAAAGAGAACATGATATGTGTTATAGTCCCATCTTTATTATACTTATAATACTTCAGGCACCAATGAAACTATTTTAGCGAAATTCAACTATTTCAATTCCCATGCGATCGCACCATAAATTCTAGCCTTCCAATCGAGCTAGTTCTTACTTCCTTTGTTGGCTTCTCTACTGACCTTTCCAGTAGTTTCCCCTCTAGCTCATGTTCTGGTTCCTCTTCTGGCTCATCTTTCTCTACCAACAATAGACATCCACACTCAGACCGATAAACTATTCATACCAGCAGGGTTATATCCATTAATAATTTGTGAAGAGTTTAACCATAGATAATCTCTTAACCATCCCATCAAATAAGTGGAAGATTCATTAAACTGTGAAATGTTGCCTGCACGACGCTTGTATTGCTTTCCCACAACCCCGTTTTCACGGTTTAGGCTACTCCCATTTTGCTTGCCGCTACTACAGGAATCAGTTTTGCTTTCTTTTCCTTTAGCTACTAAGATGTTTCAGTTCACCAGGTGGTCTTTTGCCTACCCATGGATTCAATAGTAGTTTGAAAGGTTGACCTATTCAAGAATCAAGTTGAAAATATATATATATAAAATGGGGCGTGGCCAAGTGGTAAGGCAACGGGTTTTGGTCCCGGTATTCGGAGGTTCGAATCCTTCCGTCCCAGAGTATACCTATTATATATATCATATCAGATTATGTATATCGTATCAGAATACGTATTTTATATCAAGATAATGTGCTTTATTTATAACTATATGGGAGAGATATTATCATGCAGAAAAGCAAATCCATCTAACTACACACAAGAAACAACAACTCTCTCCATGTTCAAATGCTTTTGAATTCATATGTTATGATGAATGTTGACTATTTTTAGTTTTGCTTCATGTTTGGTTAGACTAACTTGAAAGGAAGCTATCATTGAAAGGGAGCTATAAGATATTGTAAGACAAAACCATGTTGTTTTCTAGTCTTTCATTTGCTATATCCATCTCTTTATGACACATGGTTTGTTAATTTTGGTGTTGATAAAACAAAAAGGGGGAGAAATATATGTTATATTATAAAGTACTTTAGATTTGTTATAAAGGAAGAAATGACATAAGGGAAGAAATATATATTATATTGATGTGCTTTGGACTTGGTATATTTTTATGCATCAATATATATGCTTGAAGTTGTCCTAAAATGATCAATGCTTACTTTGGAAACTTGAAAGTTAAAGAGTTTAAACCTATTTATATTACATCAAAATGTTCTATTTTATCATCATTAAAAAGAGGGAGAATGGATTTGGCTGCAAAGCTTCTTAAAATATTATTTTTAGCCTGTATTTATTATATATGGACAAAACGAAATAGAAGACGATTTCAAAATAGAATAGTCGACATTCTCATCCTTTTGGCTAAAGTAAGAAAAACTATACAGGGGAGAGCTTTTTTGTTTCAAAATGTAAAATCCTCACAGGGAAATGTCATTTTGAGTGAGATTTGGAGGCTTCCAACCTCAATTTTTTCATAGTTGTTGAAAATTATAATGCTGGGGTATGCCCCTATGCTTTATATTAATGCAAATTTACATTTCAACCAAAAAAAGAAAAGAAAAGGGAGAATAGTGGAATATGTTTTGATGATGACACAAATAGGAAATTATGATATGAAATTATTATAATCATTGCTTGTTTATTTAATGGTTTAAATAAGAAAAATGATGCTGGAATGCTTTTGCAAGAAATGGGTCAAATCCTGTGTGTGAGCCTAGTCCAAATTGAAAACATTTGAACTAGTCTATTTTAGCCTACACGATTTAGTATAGCTTGCATTACCTAGACCAATGTGAGCCTAGCCTTGTTCGCAACCCAAGGTCTAGTGCACAACCCAAAAGCATGCCACTAGCATGAGCCACGTTTAAGTTCATGACTTGCTTCATGACCCATAAAAATAAAAGCATGACTTGGTCCACTCGATGCTACACATAACTCATCACTTAAATTGGTCGTCGATAACAACTCCAATGACAATGAAAATTACATCATTCAAAAGGCATCAAAGATGGGAACAATTTTGTGAAGAAAAATCAATGACCCATTCACTTAAAGATGATCAAATTGAAAAGATTAAAGTGTTTTTCACAACCCACGACTTGATTAAATGAAAGAGCTATGAGTGGTTGATTAAAATGTTTCAAAAGTCAAACTCATAAGGGATTGTTAAGAAAGAACCCTATCTGTTGATCTGTAAAGTATCCATAAAGATTTGTTTCAAAATTAAAGAGGATTGAGAAAGATTCTAGTGAAACCTAAAAGTCTAACCCATGACCCACTTTGCCTCCGCAAGATTTGAATGATTAAATTAAAGATTTTGATGAAACGGTAGCATTTTGGAGTGCAACTTTAAATGAGATTGAGATAGAAAGCCAGTCCCATCTCCCTTCCCTCATATGTGCTAAAAAATACTCCAAAAATGAGAAGAAAGAGTTTGAATGGGAAGAAGATGTGATCTAGTTTTAAAAAGTCAGAATGGCTTTTTTAAAGTAAAAAGTTAGTTAGTTTGATATTATGTAAGAGCAAAAAACTCACTGGAAAAAAGGAGAAAAAAAAATCAGAGAAAGCAAGCTTCTTTTAAGAAACTCATACTCTTTTCTTAAGGTTATCTAGCTCAAGAATTGATTTTTCATTGGATGACTATATTTTGAGTTTACTATTGCTCTTATTTACTTGTTAGAAAATTACTTCATGTTTCAATATATATTATTATCAAGTTGATTTTCTACAAGTGAACAGTACTAGGGCTTAAATGAAATTTAGGGTTTTGTCCAAATCATTATATGTTAGCTTTGTAGCATTTGTTTGAAGCTTCTAAACTATATATTATATATATGATAGAAGTTAAGTTCAAATTTTGTAATATTTGGAAAAGAACTTGTAACTGGGATTAAGAGATTGGTTATCCCTTATAAGGAATTGGTGAATTAATTGGAAGAGTGACTTTAGTGGGTTACTAGAGTGGGGTGGAGTAAATGTTGAGGTAGCTTGAGCCAAACCACTTTCCAAAAATCACTTGTCTTTATGTAATTGTGATTTGTGTGAATATTTTACTTGCTATCATTTAATTATTAATTACTTTACATAACTAAAATGAAAAAGACAAAGGAATTTTTAAGAAACCTAATTCACCTCCCTCTTAGGTTATTATAGGATCCAATGATTGGTTACCAACAACTAAAATGATTGGGCTAGCGTCTATCCCTTAGGGAACTAATAACTAATAGAAAATCTTCATTAGAAAATTATTCGATCAAAATTTCTATAAATATTCGTATTAGGTTACTAACTCCACTTCCAAAGCTTGACTCGTTACAATGAACTAGTTTCTTTAGGCTTAAATAAAGACAAAAAAGTGAAAGAGATAGAGTAAAGTCCAAACAACATCATATGCTTATGTCTTTTCCATTACTTAGCTGTGATTGTTTAGGATGATTGAAACCAGCTTGCTCTTTATTGAATTTCCTTTTGTTTTTTTGTAATTTGTAACCTACAATTTATCACACTACTCATATTAACCAAATGGCTCCATGAAGAAAAAATTACCATCAATTTTTACTTTTTCCTTGTCTTCAATCTTCTTGACCATATCATTTCATTTCTTTTTCATCTTTTCTTCCATAAAATCATCTAATTGTAAGCTTTCTTTTTCTGAATTGACTTTCTTCTACTATAGTAATAACATGAAATTCACCATACTATACTCTGAAACAAAAATATCAAGTCCTTCATAGATGTTTGTGAAATTTTTTTCACCTTCAATTGAATTCTTACAAAAACCATTTATTTGAAGGAAGATCCATTTAAAATTTTGTTTAAAAAAAATTGAATGTTTTTTAGAAAATAGTTAATATATACTTGCGTTCCCCATTTCAATTAAAACAAGAAAGAGTTCGGTTAAGAAAAGAGAAGAAAAAATAATGCGAACTTCAATATAAAGTATAAAAGAACTTCAGTAATGCAGTTAGATATAAAAAGGTATTATGGCTTGAAGTTGGTGAGGTCTCCTCAAATTAAGGCTTACACTTGCCTTTGTTCTCTCTAGTTTTACTTATTGTTGCCAAAAGATTTTTAATGATCTTTAGTGAGTTGATGCAACTGTTGATTAATATGATTTAATTTAGACCAGTGGCATTCGCAAACATAATTTCATTAGATGGCTTATTTGTAGGGATAAACTTTTTACAGCAACAAAAAGTATATAGTGGATTCCTTTAGTAAACATATATTATTTTTGTCAATCTTATATAGAAAATAAGAGTCATTTCTTTTTTGAATGTGCATGAACAAAGATGATTTGGAAAAGTATTCTCGTCCAGAATGGAATCCGATGTGACATTGGAGGATAGAATGAATAGCTACAATAGATTATCAAAGTAATTAAAGGAAAGGATTTAGCTACTAAACTTCTTAAACTATCATTCTTAACTTGCATTTATTGTATATGGGTTGAACAAAATAAAAGACATTTTCAAGAGAAAATAATTGATATCCTTATTCTCTTAGCCAAAGTAAAGGAGGTAGTATGTGGGTGAATTTTTTTGTTTAGAAATATAAAATTCTTCCAAGAAAATATTATTTTGAGTAAAATTTGAAGACTTCCAACTTCTATCTTTTTATAGATATAATGACTTCTGTAATATTGGAGTATGCCCCTGTGCATCTATATTTTAAAATTTATTAATATAATTTACCTTTCCAACAAAAAAGAAAAACAATGAGGGAGAAAATAGAGTAGGGTAGTAGAGCACCGTCGGGTGAAACAAACTTCGCAGAACAATAGAACCAGATAGAGCCGGCGCGTGGTGGCTCGTGCCGGCGAATGGCGGCAAGTGGGAGTGGGAGACGGCGAGCCTGAGGCCAGATCGACTATTCTGTGACAGAGGCAGCGTCTGCTGTAGTCAGATCAGGAGAAGACCGGGGGCTACGGTGGTGACGTAAGCGGCGATCGGCGATAACCCCTGGGGCAAAAGGGTCGTATCTCTCCCACCAGCCGACAAACTCTGATTGTTGTTTTGGGGTGGGACGGAAAAGGCTCTGCGAGATGGTTTTTCCGGATTGGGTTTTGATGTGATAGGTTTTTTTTATGTTTTGGTTTTGGGTGGGAAGATATTCCGGGTGGGTTGTTCTTGGTGTTTGTGTGGTGACGGAAACAGGTTCTGCTCTCTCTAGTTTGGTTAGGAAGAAAACAAAGAGAGAAAGAAAGGAGATGAAGGCGTGAGGGGGAATTTCGTATCAGAAACACCATTGGAGGTCCTACATTAGGAAAAGGTGGATACAGAGTTTTGTGACTCTCAAACATCAATTTAGTTTTCCTACGGCCTGCCTATGTGGGACAACAGAAACTATTGCTAGAGCCTCAAGTCCTACAAACTCTGAGATTGCAACTGAAATTGCAGCATCACTTTTCAAGTCAAGCTTGGATGGTTCAGGTAAAATTATGAACACTCAAACTTTGGATATTACTAATGAACTTGCAACGGGTAAAGTAATGGTTTCAGGAGAAAATGTTGGTGTGGGAGAAAAAAATCAAGAGAATATCTCTATGAGTGCAATAGTTGGCCAAAAGATTTATTCATCTGTTGGAAACTCTGGGATGTCTTGGAAACATATTGCTATGGATAATCTTATGAAAACGGCCAAGTTAGATTATCATCCTCCTTCCAAAGAAGGAAATAAGCTTGTTGTAAAACCGCCACTAGAGGCTATTGAGGAAGGGAAAAGTCATTTTGAGAATTGCCTTGTGGGATATTTTTTAACTGAAAATATTTCTTATTATTTGGTGAAAGGTATTGTGGAAAAATTATGGGGAAAAGAAAACTTATCAGAAGTGTTAGCTACTGATGAAGGGTTTTTTTCTTTCGCTTTTCAAGTATGAAGAAAATGGAAGAAGTTATGGAAGTTGGAGTGTGGGATGTTGCAGGTCGGCCACTTTTTATTCAGAAATGGCATCCTCTTATTAGATTGGAGAAAGAAAAAATTTCTGCAGTTCCCATTTGGGTGCGCTTATATAATGTTCCACATGTGCTTTGGACTACTAAGGGTATGAGTTATGTGAGTAGTGTGTTAGGCAAACCTTTATACATTGATAAAGCTACTGAACAAAAGCTTCGGTTATCCTATGCTAAAGTATGTATTTTGATGGATATTACTAGTGAATTTCCTAACAAGTTTGATATTGACATGGGAGGAGAAGAACCATATGAAGTACATGTTGAATATTGTTGGATTCCTCATAAATGTAAGGTATGTAATTGTTTTGGGCATAAAGAATGTACTCTCAAGAAAAAAGAAATATGGGTTCCCAAGAAATCTGTAACTCCTTTAGCTCAAAACTCTCAGAGTGATATTACCCAAGAAAATCATATTTTGATTCCTATGAAGGATCCCCCAGTAACAGGGACAGCTCCAAATTCATCTGAGACTGAAGTTTTTTCTGTTCCATCTAAAGCTGCAGTTGCAAATATTAAATCTTTCTCAGGTACCAAAGAGAATCGATATTCGGGAAAGAAAAAAGACAAGGAGCACAAAGCCATATCTGAGAATAAGTTTGCGGTATTAGAGGAGAACTCATTCATTGATCCTATTGTAGAGATTGGGATAACGGTGGCAGAAAATAAACCTCCTAATAAATGAAAGTACTATCATGGAATGTTAGGGGTTTAAATAAAAGCCCTAAATTAAGGGAGATAGCTGATTTTGTTTTGATCCATGACCCTCAAGTTCTTATTTTGCTTGAACATAGAGTCAAAGCAGAAAATGCTGATGTAATTGTAAAGAATGGGTTCGCAGGTTGGAATTATATCCATAATTACAGGTTTAGTAGTATTGGTATAATATGGATCCTTTGGAAAGCTTTTGATATTCAACTTACCGTCAAAGAATCTTCTTCTCAAGTCATTCATTGCTTAATTGAAAAGCCAGGTATGCACTCATATTAGTTATCTGCTGTTTATGCTAGTAACTTGGAGATAGAACGTAGAGAATTATGGGCCAACCTTACTAGCTTTTCTAATCTTAATGTTAATGATGTTCCTTGGTTAATTATGGGGGATTTCAATGAAATACGGAATACAAATGAACGCATTGGCCCTAATGTTAGATGGACACAAGGAATGGAAGATTTGAATGAAATGATTGAGACAATAGCATTGATTGAACCTCCTTATTTTGGTCCATCATTCACATGGACAAATAAAGGTTCAGGTACTGGTCTTAAAGCAAGTAAAATTGATAGAGCTCTTACTAATGGAGAATGGATTCTTAAATTTGAAAACTTTGCTATTGAATTTTTACTCCCTAATTTATCAGATCACTCTCCATGTCTTGTTAAGTTTGGTAATGCCACACGCAGGAAGAATTCTTCATTCAGGTTCTTTAATTTTTGGGTTGATTGCTCAGATTTCATGGATATAGTTAGCTCAATATGGCAACAAGAAATAGTAGGTTCAAAAATGTTTCAAGTGGTGTAAAAACTAAAAGCTCTGAAACTTCCTCTCAAGAAGTTAAATGCAACTCAGTTTGGTGACCTACATCAGAAGATAAAGGATGCTAGAGACAATTTACAACAAGTGCAACACAGATTAGAACTTAACCCTCATTGTCCTGATACTCGTTCTGAGGAAAAGATTCAACTAGAGTTACTACTTGCAATGAGTAAACATGAAGAAATTTTACTCAAACAAAAATCCAGAAACCTATGGTTGAAAGAAGGGGATAATAATAGTAAGATTTTCTTTGCATCATTAATGCGAAGGAGAGCACAGAATAGGATCAGTAAGCTAGTATTGGAAGATGGCTCAGTAATCACAGAAGAAGACGACTTGAGAACTGCTATTATTTCATATTATCAGTCTATTCTTGGTCAATCTAGAAATATCTTCACCAACTTTGAGAGGTACGCTTCTCTATTTCATGATGATGTAAGTGCACTTCTTAATCCTATAAGGTTTGAGCGTTCAGATGTTATTAAAGCTCTTTGGGGAATTCATGATTTTAAAGCCCCTGGTCCAGATGGATATAATAACTTATTTTATAAAAGAGCTTTGCCTATCATTGGAAGAGATATAGAGGATGCTGTACTAGAATTTTTCTCCTCTAGGAAGCTACTAAAGGCTATAAACTCTACATTGTTATCATTAGTTCCTAAGGTCCCCAATCCTTGTTGCAATAAAGACTACAGACCAATAGCATGTTGCAATGTTCTCTACAAAATTATTTCCAAGATGTTGGTTGAAAAACTGAGTGTTATTCACCATGTAGTGGTAAGCCACAACCAAACTGCTTTCATCAAGGGACGTCAAATTTCTGAGAATATTCTACTTTGCCAAGAACTACTTCACAATTATCACAAGGGTGATAAAGGTAAATGGGTGGCTATAAAAATTGATCTCATGAAAGCATATGATATGGTCAAATGGGAAGCAATATTAGGAGTCTTGAAAGCTATTAATACTCCTCAGAATCTAATTGATCTTGTTGGTGAGTGTATAACTACACCAAGATTTTCAATAAATTTCAATGGAGAGAATGCAGGTTATTTTGAAGGTACCAATGGACTGAGACAAGGGGATCCATTATCCCCATATTTATTTGTATTGGTTATGGAGATACTAAATAGAATTATTATTGCAAAGACCTCCACACAAACTTTTAAGTTCCATTGGCGATGCAAGCCTGGGAAAATCACTCATTTGTGTTTTGCTGATGATTTGTTCCTTTTCTCTCATGGTGATATAGCTTCAGTGCTTTGTCTTATAGAAGCTCTGGAGGAATTTGCTGAACTCATAGGTTTACATTACAACCCTAGTAAATGCCAAATATTTTTCTCAGGGTTATCAGAGCAAGAGCAACTTCTTATTCTAGATCATTCACCTTTCCCGATGGGTACACCCCCTATTTGATATCTTGGAGTTCCTTTGATTACAAAAAGACTTACTTATGCTTATTGCAAAGGTTTGACAGATAAGATATTTGGTAGAATAGATGGTTGGGGAATGAAACATATTAGCTATGCAGGAAGGTTACAGTTGGCAAAATCAGTCCTGATTTCCACATGTACATTTTGGATGCAAGTTTTCTTATTGCCAAAACAAACAATTTATGAGATTGAGAAAAAGATCAAGAACTTTCTTTGGGCAGGTAATGCAGATATACGACACTCTCATAAAGTAGTGTGGCAAATAGTTTGTTCACCCAATAAGGAAGGAGGATTGGGATTACCAAATCTTAAACTTTGGAATAAAGTCCTTTTGGGACGTATGCTTTGGAACCTTATAAATCTTCTAGATGCTTCTCTATGGAGTAAATGGATCCATAGTACCAAATGTAAACGAACTTCAGTAATGCAGCTTGATATCAAAGGTTCCATGGCATGGAGTTGGAGAAGTCTTCTCAAATTAAGGCCTGCACTTACCTCGATTCTTACTCGATCTACCTATTGTTGCAAAGAAATTTATAAGCACCTTCGACCAGTAAATGAAAAAGTGAATTGATATAATCTCATTTGGACTGGTGGCATCAGCAAACATAATTTCATTGGATGGCTAGTGTGTCAAGATCGACTTTCTACAGTAGAAGGCATGGTACGATGGCTCCCTTCAATTAACTTATATTGTGATTTTTGTCAGTCTCATGTTGAAAACAGGAATCATCTTTTTTTTAAATGTCCATGGACAATGAGGGTTTGGAAAACTATCCTTGCTCAAAATGGAATTAGACATGATATTGGAGGATGGAATGAAGAATTGCAATGGATGATCAGAGCAACTAAAGGAAAGGATTTGGCTGCCAAACTTCTTAAGCTATCTTTTTTAGCTTGCATTTATTGTATATGGGCAGAACGTAATAGAAGACGATTTCAAAGCAAAATAGTAGACATTCCAATCATGCTAGCTAAAGTTAGGAAAATTGTACGAGGGAGAGCTTCTTTGTTTAAAAATATTAAATCCTCACAGGGAAATGTCATTTTGAGTGAGATTTGGAGGCTTCCAACCTCTATATTTTTGTAATTCTTGTAATTCTGGGGTATGCCCCTATGCTTTTGTACACTACTTCTTATTAATGCACACTTACATTTCTACCAAAAAAAAAAAATGAGAATAGTTAAAATGTGTTTTCAAGAAATGGAAAATGAGGTAGTTTAAGAAAAACGAAAATGAATAAAGAATTTGGTGATAATCCTTTTCTTTCATATATTAAGGCAATTGATTTTAAGTTATTTTGCTAACTATGACTAACAACATGTTTTGAACTTTGTATAAACCAAGGGAAAACTAAATTGGAGTATGAAAAAAGATAGAAAGTCCGGACAATAGTTACCGTGCTGGCTACCATGCGCATGAACAGGTAACGAATGTTTGCAAAACGAAAGTTCAGTGTGATATTTTGTGATGACATTCAAATAAAAGAAGTATGAATAAAGATAGAATTTAGTGAATATAAAGAGATAACTTCCTTTCACTTCATAGGATTGGCATCAATTAACTATAAAATGAAAAGTTACAATTATAAGTGGGTTGTGCCCAAATTACTCACCATCAAGCTGTGATTATACGTAAGTTCAGGTATCCACGCCTTTGATATATTCTTTCATTTTACCGTTGTTTATGAGATCCTACATATACATTGCAGAAGCCACGGAAGCCATTACACAATTCCCCGTGGAAATTGTGGTCCCCCTTGATTTCGTTGAGTGAGAAATGGCAGAATTTTGTCAAACAACAAACAAAAACAACTCAAGTCTTCAGAAGTTACCGCTTCTTGCTGTGAATTCAAGAATACCGAGTATATTATTTTTTCTTTCACTTTTTCTTTCATTACAATACATATAAAACAAGTTTATCTTTGGGAATGTAAGTCTGGAATAACTTTGGATATGGGGAAGACTAGAATTTACCCGTCATCTTTTATGCCCTAAGATCTTCGTGTTAATCACGTTAATGATGATAAAGACAGGTGAAAAGTCGAGGGATGGCCTTCTTTTTCTTATTTATTTATTTATTTTTGGTGGAATGATAAATTGTATTAATAAAAATTAAAATACTCAAAATGACATTATCTTGAGATGATTTTATATTTTCAAATAAAAAAGTTCTCCTTTATATTACTTTTTTTTTACTTTTGTTAACAAAATATAAACATTAGTTGTTTTTTCCTTGTAGGCAAATATTAGTTGTTTTTTCCTATAGGTATTTTTAGTTTTGTTTAGTCCACATACAATAAATGCAAACTAAAAAATATATTTTTAGAAGTTTAGTAACCAAATTGCATTAAGAAAACAGACGAACTATTCCGTGTTAAGTGTGGCCTTATAGTTCTAATATCACAATTGAATGTTTTTTATATACTTAACTATACCCACAGAAGAAACCACTTTGTGAATTATAATTCTCAAAGAGTTTATTAATCAACAAACACTCTGAATGCACAGGCATTTCCCGACAAAAAAACTCATGATGAGGGCAAAGATATAAAACGAAAACTCCCACGGAGTAGTTACCTCATCCACACATCGCTTCAGCCTTGACTGACGACCCTCCGCAAACGAACTGAGAGGGCGGTTTATTCTGAAAGCGGGAGTTTTCTGGTGAACTGAGAGAGCGGTTTCCTCAATACAGGATTGGCGGCCTGATGGGCTTCTTTTAAGGTCTCCTTCACAAACCCATTTTGCCCAATGAAACACGGGCGTCCATGTAGTTCAGAACCCCAACATGATTAGTCCACTAGACGTTATACAAGAGTTCAACGAAAAGTATTGCGTGTATTCTGTACGTCTTGTTCGTTTGTTTAATGTATCGTGCCAAAGGCAACCCTTCTTTTCTCCTTTTCTCTCTTTTTCTCTCTTTCTCTTGACCAGTTAAAGTATACTCACTGTAGCTGAATTATTGCGTGCAAAAGGAAGGTATCCTCAGGATGTTCTAACATATTTGTGCAAATTTGATAATTGACACAAATCTACTACACTGCTACGACATCATTCCATATGCGTTGATCCAGGAGTGCACGCAGCTAACATCCCTTGGTATCAGCGACTACGTCTTTGGGCCTTGGTCCTTGATTTTTTTTCCCCCCCTTCTCTACAAAAGATCGAGATTAGAATTCATCTCAAGTGCTTCGGCTTCATCTGTAATGAGCAGAGCTAAAAATTCCTGTCCTACCTCTGCTGTTACTTCACAGTGTTAGTGTAGTCCGCAAAAACTTGTAGCGGTGGATATTGCTGGTTGTCGAAATACATCGTTGGCGTAACCGAATCATTATTATGTCGGTCTTCTCGATATACCTGGAACGTATTCAGTTCAAGTCTTAGTCTCTGTTTGACAGGTTTAACTTTACGTCTGCATTTCATGAATTATTGTTGCCGACTTTATTCTACTCTTAGAGACCGGAGACCCAAACCCCTGCAAATGTAGCAACTCTCACTGGAAGTTCCTTGGAAATCCTTTACGCCCAAAAGCTTCTTCTCCAACTGTGTCTTCTCTTACCTCTCCATTTCTCTTTTCCTCCGCTGATTTCGTCGGCCTACACGCGTCCTGATAAGTACTTTGTTGTCTGTGGAGGGGGCAGAAACATCACTTCCGGCACACGGGTTTTTGTTGGCGATCGAGATTTCTCAAACGGAAAAGGCGAAGCTGTCAAAAGCAGTGACTCCTCAGATATCTTACCTCTGTACCAAACGGCAAGAGTTTACAGAAAGACGTCTTCGTATAAGTTTAAAATCGACAAGAACGGTACATACATAGTACGCCTTCATTTCTATGTTTTCTCTTCTCGTCCTGATTTGTCTGTTGCTCTGTTCAACGTTTGGGCTTCTGGGTTTTCACTTTTGATAAATTATAGCATCCCAGACGTCGCTACTCCACAGATTGAGGAATTCTTTCTTCCCATCGTAGAAGGAGATTTTAAGATCTTCTTCATTCCTTCTCAAGGGTCTATGGCTTTCGTTAACGCCATGGAAGTCTTTCTCGCTCCCGACATATTGATCCCCGATGCCCCCACTCTCATAACTTCCACAGGTCATAACGCTACCTACAGTGGCTTGAGCTCTCAGGTTCTACACACAATCTATAGGATCAAAGTGGGAAATAATGGTATTAATGAGGATAACTTGTGGAGGAAGTGGGAACCAGATGGTAGTTTCTTGCTCCAATCGTCGACTGCGAGTAATAAGCCTTCTTTTTCAACACAATACGAGCAGTCTGAAGGGAAGTATATTGCCTCTTTTTCAACACAACACGAGCAGTCTGAAGAGGAGTATATTACCCCGTTGCCTGTCTGTGGGACAGCCAGGCATGGTAATAAAACTGGTAATACAATTGGGAGTAATTACTCTGCACCAAACATTACTTGGAGTTTTCAGGTCAGCAGGAGTGCTAAACACTTCCTTCGTGCCCATTTTTGCGACATAGTAAGCAAAACACCTGCTGACTTGTGGTTCAATTTCTATGTCAATAGGAACTTTATACGGACCGTAGAACCTTACAATTTTGCTCAATCGCTGGCTTCCCCATTCCACCTGGATTTTGAGGTTGATTTATATGATTCGGAATTTATAAATGTTACTATAGGCACGAACAATGACTCACACGTTCAAGATGCCTTTTTGAACGGGCTGGAGATTATGGATTACACGAAAAAATCAAGTTCCATTCCTGAGGAAAGTGAAGGTGAATCAAATAAGAACCTCTCCCCGGTTATAATTGGTTCGGTAAGTAGTGTGGCTTTCGCCATTTTGGTAATGGTTGTAGTCATGGGTTTGAAGTTCAGGAAACAAGAGGCCGATCAAAGTTTGGGAGCACTTCTTTATGGGGGTTCCCGTTCTAACAAGAGGTTGACAAAGAGTAGTGCTGATTCTGCTCAAAATCTAAACCTCAGCCTAGAGATGAGTTTTGCTGAAATAAGGTATGCTACTGAGAACTTCAAGTTTTTGTTTGGTGAGGGTGGACTTGGAAAAGTCTACGAAGGAACTCTTCGGAATGGTATGAAAGTGGCTGTGAAACGAAGTGAACCCGGGCACGGGCAGGGTTTTGATGAATTCCGGACAGAGATCTTAGTTTTCTCCCAGATCCGCAATCGCCATCTTGTATCTCTCACCGGTTACTGCGATGAGGGGTGTGAAATGATACTGGTTTATGAATTTATGGAAAATGGACGTCTAAGAGATCATCTCTACCAAAATAAAAACAGTGAAGTGACTCGGCCTCGGGAAGTGACTCACTTGGTGATGCGATTCAGATTATTTAACAGTGAAGTGACTTTTTTTTTTTTTTTTTTTTATTTTATAACGCACGCACCCGGGGGAGGGGGAGGGACGGGGTTCGAACCCACGACCGGGTGGACTCGCCGGTCAGGGTTTGACTCAGTGTCTTTAACCACTGAGCCAGGGCCCCGCCCCTAACAGTGAAGTGACTTGGCCTCGGGAACTTGAGCCTGCTTTATTAAAGACTTGCTAATGCGGGCCTCGGACACGTTACTAAAGCTTCGGAAGTGATCCGATTGGCTAACTTCGAGCATTGCTTGCAACCCCAATGTACATTTCAGCAGAACTCCAGAGCTGGGTCAGGATAAGGCAACTAATCAGGCTTTGCTTTTTCTTCCAGCGAGAAGTTGAACAATTTCATCTGCATAATTATCTTTTACTTTTTGTTTGGTGGTCTTGTCCGGCCTATCTGGTGTCTGCTCTGACAGAAACGTATTGTAAATCCTTTTAATGATGAAGATTAGAAAGATTTTAGGCTTTTATAAGGCTATCTATTTAAGTTGAGAGCGAGATAGAATTGAAGTTATAGGGATTCAACCAAACATAAAACTGGTTCAAAACCAAATGAACCAATTCTAAAACAAGAAAACTACAATTTTATTTAATCTTGATTCATATGCAGAGAATCCTATCTATTAATAACCTTCTTTTTTCATATTTAGTTAAGAATTATCCGTCAATTTTAAACTATTGAATTGGAAAACTAAGAATTACTTCTATATTTTTTAGAACTTCCAAAATTGTCCACTAGTTTGGACATGATTGGGTTCATCTTGAGAGACTTCTCACACCAGACCACTCTTCTTACGTCCCTAAATTCCCTGTAATGAATAAAGAAGTGATGATTGTGCATTTCAAAATTATTTTGAAAATATGATTATAAAGTGATTGATGGTATGACATGAGGGGAGGGAAAAACCGAAAAAAAAAAAAAAAGGAAAGAAGAAGAAGAAGGAGTCTGAGCACTTATGAATACAGACGTAGGTGCAACAAGAAGACTCCATAATGCCAACAGCAGCACAAGAGAAAAAAAAAAAAAAAAAAAAGTGGGACTAACATAATGAAGAAGAATGAAAATAGTCAATTTCAAAATAGAATAGTCAATATTCTCACCTTATTATTTAAAGTAAGGAAAATTATAAGAGGGAGAGCTTTTTTGTTTCAAAATATAAAATTTTCAAAAGAAAATATCATTTTGAGTGAGATTTGGAAGCTTTCAATTTCTATCTTTTTGTAGTTTTTATAATTTTGTAATACTATGGTATATCATTATACTTTTGTACACTATTTTTTAATTAATGCAAACTTACATTTCAACTATTAAAAAAAAAAAAAAAGAATGAGATTTCGTGTGTTTCTATAGCCGAGAGATGTAGTATCTTCGCAGCTTCACCAAAAAAAAAAATTTCCTTGCGGTCGCAAATTGAGATTTTAAATCACCACCTTAATATATTCCTTCACTGCCATTTTACAAGGGCCTAAGAAGAAGCGTAATAATAGTGCATTTGAGATAGAACAGTCCAAATCAAAGGAGAAGCAGTAGCTGTGTATCTCTACAAAATTATTTAGGTAGATTTATACACTTGTTTCACGTTTAAAGAGACAGGGCATTTGAGCCATGGAGTTTTGATCATGGCCTACCGTGCTGCTGCTGCTCGTCCACTACATGTCCTTGGTCCTGAGCTCATCGGGTGATGAGATTCGGGTCATCTAACCATCCCACGGAAAACTTAAGTAACTTAACCTTCCAATCCAAAATTAGAGAGATAAAAATCCAAAGGTTGTCTCAGAAGATAGTTTGGAGTCACGCTTCAGAGAAGAACAGATGAATTTTGGGACAATTTAAACAGTATTATCAACATAATCATTTTTAACTTTTTCTTCGGTACTCATTTTCTTGCCTAGCTAATGCTTGCTTTTACATAATAACGTAGGGGATTCAAGTGGCTTTGATACCACTTGTTATGGAAATTCAACAAGATTATATCAATTACACATGACTAGAACTAATAACTATAAGAAAACATACATACCCAAACATAACAAATTTGAGAGATTTGAACTAATATAATGTCATGTTTCTCTTTTAGTGTTTCCTCATTAGATTCTCTCATTATCCATAATCCATGATAAAGACTTTCTCTAGCAATTAGTTAGGCTCTAAAGGGGTTTTTCACAAAAGAAAAGGCTCATTTCCTTGATTACTTTATACTTCATTTATTTATTAAAAATACTAATTTCTAAAATTACATGGATGCCCTCCACCATATAAGGATATTACAAATGTACCTTTAAACCTAATTGTTCTACCAATCTTAACAAATAATACTAGACATTTTTTTGTAAAGCAAATAGAAACTTTTTTGACTAATAAATAAATGAACATTTGTAATTGTAAACATTTTCAAAATAAGACTGTTGATATACCAATTTTGTTGGTTATAATCATGAAAGTAGTTTATGAAAAACTATCTTTATTTAGAAACATTAAACTCTCTCAAGCGAATATTTTATTGTGTCATAATTGAAGAATTTGAAATTCTATTTTTTCTTAGATGAATTGTAATGTTAGGATATACTCCTAAACTTTTATATTCTTTTATTCTTTGATGAATAAACTCATATATTCATAAATAAATAAATAAATAATGAACTTTGGGCTATGACAAGGCTATCTTTATGACTAAGAACCAAAAATAAAAATGGTTAAAAACCAAACGAACCAGTTCTAGAACAAAAGTTACCCTAACGTTATATTGATGTTGGCTTATACATATTTAATCCTACCTATCAATATTCTCTTTTTAATCTTTACATGGATACCTATGAAGCTAACATACCATTGATTGAACTTTCTGTTAGCCATTGTAGACAACCATTTTCATTCCAGAATTAGTGTTCTTAAGTTCCTGATTCCTTATCATGTGTAACGAAGTGACGAATAAAAATTGAAGATTAGAAGAGCATTCTCATATCATTTTACGAATCCGTTACAATGTAGTTGTTGTGAGTTTTCTTTGTTGGGGCAAGGGGCTAGTGATTTTACCTTGGAAAAGGTGATTTTAACAAGCCTTTTTGTACTCCTCTAGTAAGATCTTAGAAAATGCATTCAATTTTAAGGTAAATTCTAGATTTAGTTTTCGTTAAAGGTAAAGATCCAGTCTTCCGACAAAGATACTAATTTGACAGAACAAATTGTGAAAGAAGAAGACCTTAATCTATAACTCCACCCACAACTTGCTTTGCAAGAATTTTTCTAGGCAAAACATCTTTTGTTAAAAAGATCTTAAACAAATCTTCTACTATATGATGAATAGTTTAATAATCAAATCTTCTATTATCAACTTTAAATGATAAAAGTCAAAATATTAGTGAAAACGAACCATTAATTTCGAAAATATCTACAAGTTATTTGAACTACAATTACCTGATCCACAGTGTAAAAACAAGGAATTATGTGTCCATATAACACACTATGTTTGTAAAAAGCTTGTGTAAAGCTTAATGTAAATGAAACATAATATCTGTAATAGCAATTATAATAGTCAAAAGGGTATATCAAAATAGACAACCAAAAAAGACTACTAGATATTGATGTTACGAAAGAGGCATTGCTTTTGCCAAAGTTGATTGAACAACTTTCTCAAAATTTATGTCGGTAATTAAAGTGATGTCCTACAGTTGAGGGAATCTTTGAACAGAAAATGCTACTCCGTCAGCAATTGCAAAAAGAAGTATCGTGAAAACTTTTTTTTTTTTTGGTTCGAAAAAAGTAACAGACAGAAAAACCAATGCTGGAAAAAAAATATCTTCGGTGCAAGAATTTGAATCGCACAACTCCAAAAACTCAAAGTACAGAAGATCTATAACAATTCTTGCTTCCGTACCATTTTTCTAACGAATGCAAAAGAATCCTTTTAACCTCTTGATATTAATAAATTTGGCCAACTATACATGACCAACTAGACTTGGAATCATGGTTTTTTCTTAAGCCTTACTCTGGATTGATTAGGAGTACATCCATATATTTCAAATTTTAGCGACCCATGCAATGGATATTTTATGGATATAAGAATCTTTACTATTATAAAACCCAAATGCTATTTCTCTTGGTGCATTAAAAAAGAAAAAAGAAAAAGGAAGAAAAAGATACCTTGAATTGTTTAAAGTATGAAAAGAATCTTAATTTTTTTTTTTAAGATCATGCAATCTGAGAAAATTTCTCTTAGCCAAGGATGATTTGATAAGAATCTCTTAATGTCATTTAGTGATGATTTGATATGACTTTCGTGGTGTTATTGCTCTCGTCCAGACTCAAAAGTGACAGCGATGCAATTCAAACTTCTCATAAGGCCTGTTTCTTTTCTATGTTAACTATTGCCATGCCAACCAGACCATAATTTAGAACTACACCACACTTTCCCGAGGAAAAGAAAAAGAAGAAAAACAAGCCAGAAAAAGAGCTGCTCGACACTAACTACCCACACTTTGGAAAATCATGTAAAAGACCTAACTAAGCTTTAGAGATGATGGAATCCATGTAGACATCCTAACTTGTGATAGCATCAGAATCAAGAATCGAGGAGGTCCACCCACTATTAGTCGTGCCTAATCCGGTCCCACTCTCCATTTCCGACCCATGCTCGCTGTGAACATTATTGTTCTGAGGAACACCACTAGTTCCGGTATTATGGAACGATAACACCTCCGGATAGGTGTACTGGCCACCGGAGTTGAGTTTCTCCATGTCGGCGTCTGCAATTTCCTGCAGCTTTAATGCAAACTCCAGCTTTTCCTTCACCTCATTCATAGTGGGACGTCGGATGCCCTGCTCACGCACACAGCCCTCTGCCACCTCCACATATGCCTTGAAACATTCCGGAGCGATCTTCCCCTTCAGATACGGATCAATTATTTCCCCGATGGTCCCTCTTCCCATGCATTCCCGTGCCCAGTCGGCTAAGTTACATTGCCCTATCTCCAGTTTATGATCCAGTGGTCTTCGGCCACATAGTACTTCCAACAGCACCACGCCAAAGGAATACACGTCAGATCTTAACGTCAGTTGCCCACTCCGGGCATATTCCGGATCCAAATACCCCCATGTACCCTTTACCATCGTACTTACCGCGCTGTCTTCGTGAACCGTTTTGGACAACCCGAAATCCGAAACCTTTGCCTTCCACTTGTCGTCCAACAGAATATTGGTGGTCTTCACGTCACGGTGGATGATGGGTTGCTCCACGCCCGTGTGAAGGTACTCCAAACCCCTTGCTGCTCCGACACAAATTTGGAGCCTCTGTTTCCAGGAGAGGAGATCGTTGTGGGTGTCATAGAGATGTTGACGCAGAGTTCCGTTGGCCATGAAATCATAGACGAGAATCATCTCACCCTCGTCGTTACAGTATCCAATGAGAGAGACAAGATGAACGTGGCGAAGCTGAGAGAGCATCTCGATCTCTGTCCTGAACTCGGGGAAACCCTGTTTTGACGCCGGGTTTAAGCGCTTGATTGCCACAGTGTTTGCACCCTCGGTAGCAAAACCCTTATACACTTTGCCAAAGCCACCCACGCCTATGGTTAATTCCTCCTTGAAGTTCTTCGTTGCTCTTTTGATTTCCTCCAGCGTGAAGTGGCGGCATAGTTCTCCGGATACTGACAAGGCTTTTGTCCTTGATGACTTCACCTTGTCGGGCTCGGGCCAACACCAGCACTTGGACAGTGGATAGAAAGAAATCTTGCGCTTTGTCTTCCTTAGTTCGCAGAGAACCATGCCACAGGCGAGAGTGAGCACAACCAAGATGCCCACACAAGTTCCAACGGTAATGATTATTGTTTTCTTTGCCTTGGATTCGTTTGCTCTAGCAGGTTTTTGAGAGGAGGGCAAAGGTTCGGGAACGGCAAGGTTGCCAACTGAGTTGCTCAATTTGAAAACCTCCATACCATTTAGAATGACATCCAAGATGTCGTAGCCAGATTTCATTGGGTGTAAAACAATGAAAAGATCGGCCTTGTTTTGGATCCTTACAACATAGTCTTGGTACACAGGCGTCTCATTCCTTACGCTCCATTCAAGTACATCAGCCAGCGGTTCAGCTAACTTATTGTCTATATAGATGGCGAATACCCTTTCACCCAAGCTGGTTACTTCAGGATCTATTTCGCAGAAATGGAGCCTCACCAGATAATCAAATCCAGAATCAACGGTTAATTGCCAGGTCAAATCTGAAGCCAAGCGCTCGGTGTTGTTTGTACCCGCTGACATGGCAGACTTATAGACATCATCAGGTGCAGTGTAACTTGGTATTTTGGAAAATCTGGGTGTCAGATCTGAACTGTGAAGGATAATGCCGCCGCCTAAATAATACTGTGTGTCCTGGGACCATTTCCTAAACATGCCAGTATCAGCCGCCGGTAGTATGTCGCTCCCACCCACGTTTAATCGAACAACCGTCTCGAGCGCGTTGTGGTAGTCGAAGGAAAACGGAGAAGAATGGCCGACATACGGGAGGTTCGTACCTTTTGGATAGTAGAGGTTGTTTGGCATGGAGACAATCTCAATTCCATTGATAAAAGCATAGAATTTACTAGAATTACTTGGGCATGGGATGAACGTCACGTTCAATTTTCTTTCCTCACCGATGTTGATGCAGAACTCTTTACAAATAGCCCCTCGATTCGATGAATTAGCAACTGAAGCATTGAAGCTGCTGAGCAAGGTGAACGAACCCGCTTTGACAGTGAAAAGAGCAGTTGAGTTGTGAAAACCTAGGTAGGAAGCGTTGAAGAAGTATAAGCGAAGGAATTTGGGGCCAGGGGTGACGCGGAACTCATACGTAAACTGGGAGAAAGATGTACGGGCAGCCTGGTAGGGGACTGGGTCGATGAAGCTTGCTTGTTCTGCCGTAGAAGCATTTGCTATGTGATTGGGTTCTTCAACGAGAGCGAAATTGGAGTTGATATCTCCGTCTCCAAACCACACGCGCCCATCCCAACCCGTTGAGTTGCCAGAATCGCCGCAGTTGAGGGCAATGTTATCAACAGCGATGTAACGAGGTGTAGAAGTAGCGAATGGGTGATGACGAACAATGAAGAAGAAGAAGAAGAAGAAAAATGAAGGGTAGGGTATTGCGAGATTCCTCATGCAGGCAAGAAATCAAGGTTCGTAGCAGATTGAGAAGAATTACAGAGCGGCAGAAACTCCTTTCATTCCAACTACATGATCATTTAACAAAGGAGTTATTTAACTATTCTGGAATCTTCATCGTTTCGTATAGTAGGCCCATCACTTCTGATCAAATAAAACAAAGGAACAAAAGTAAAAGGAAAAAAAGTTGTGGACAAAGCGACTTCAAGGAAAAAGGTAGCGTTCTTTTTCTTATAGAGAGAGGCACTTTCACATTTTCTTAACCCGAAATGGCTGGGGAGAGGAAAGGTGGCGTGGGTAACATTTATAAATTAACTTGCGATTTTGGCCAATACTTTTACGTATCAGCAGATTATTTTGGGATATTTAACAAATCACAGTGAGCACCGTTTCCTCCATGCTCACAACTCGGATGCCTAGAAGGTTAAGCTCTCGCAAGGAATTCTTTTAAAAGTCAATAGCTTCCCCCAAGCAACCTCAATTTTAAGATAAAAATTAAAAAATTAAGTTTTAACAATTGGTATATGACAAGGACTATTAGAGGCGATGTAATATCAATCAAAAGAATAAAAATCCAATTGTCTAATCCAATTAATGAATACACAAGAAAAAGAAGTTAAATCTTAATTTTTAAAACATCACAAAATATGCAATATATTCAAAGCTCAGATTCCTCGAAGCCAATTAGGTATGTACCAACTTTGCTTAAGTCAAATAGTACAAATAAAATTACAAGGAGAGGGAAAGAGAGGCCAATGCCTCAAAAGTTTTAATTAGTCCTGTTCGGTAGGAACAAGTTCTAATGTGATACATTGATTTCCTTTATAAGGAAATTCTTACACAGGTTTCCCATTTTTCAGGCACAAATGTGATATGTTTTCTGTAAAAGTTAGCAATCTTCCAAAAGCTCTTTATGCTTCATACTTCTTTTGTTTTAATCTGGTCTAGTTTGGAACTATAAAAATGTGGAGTTTGATGAAAAATAACAACAAAATCATTTCAGCTTATGATCCTAAATTTCTATAAACATCAAATTGCAATTAAAAAATTACACTTCTTGCTATGGAAAATAGTACCATATTCAAAAAGTCATTAAAAAAATAAACTTAAACTACAAAAAGTCTTTTGTTAAAAGAAGTTAATCCCATGCCTCTATTCTTTATTAAAAGGGTATAAGCCTGCTTTTACGTTCCATGACCTCATTCGTTGGATATGAATAGACAGCCTATCCCGTTCCAGTGAGTTTTAGCTATTTCCTAATGCAAACTTAATAAAACTATGCTAAAGCTTTGGAAGTTATTCGATGGGCCAAGGTTGAACATCGTTCAAAAGCCCAAATTATAGTTCGACAGAATTCGGGAGCTCTGGTTCTTCGATAGGGCATCTGAGAAGGCTTTGTTTGGCTTCCGGCGATAATTTGATAAATATAATCTTTTATTTTAACCAGTACTTGCTCTTACGGAAAAATACTGTATACTTCTAACTCGAGAATAACAGGATTTGGGCTATGATATGACTGTTTATACAGGTTAAGACCGAGTTTTAATTAAGGTTCCAGGAATTAGACCAGACACAGAGGTGGTTCACAACCAAATTATCCAGTTCCAAAATAAATAAATAAACACTTACGCATGTTAAGAAGAATGTCAATTGTTTCATCTAAAACTCTTCTTTAAAATAAAATGCATACTGCTCAGTGCAAAAAAAAAATAGAGAAGTAAGCTTCTTAAGATATTAGAGGTGACTAATTAGTGTTTTTTGTTTATTTTTGTCTAACCATGAGAACAATAGGATTCAATCCATTGACACGATTTACGATAAGACATTGCTGGCCAACTGATTTCAATAGTAACCACATTTCATGATTTCTCGTACAATGTTCTTGTGGATGTATGCCAACGGCCTCAACTTAAATAGAAACTGAGCCCACTTTGTTAATGATCTACTGATGTTAAAAAGTAGATCATTGCACTAGATCTCAGAAAGTAGTGTGATGGGCTGATGTTGAACATCGCTTGCAAGCCCAAAGTGCAATTTAACGGAGCTTGAGAACTAGATCTTGACAGTGCATCAGAGCGAGGTTTGTTTTGGCTTTTAGGGACAGTTTAAACAATATTATTTGCACAATCATTTCTCACTTTTTGTTGAGCACTCGTTTGCGATCCACAGCCAAAAGCCAACGCGTGCTTTTACGTCTTTTGGTCAAGAAAATAGACACATTATTAATTGAACAAAAGATGGATTTTGGGCTATGACATGCCTATCTTTACAGGTTGAATACCAAAAATAGAACTGTTTAAAAACCAAATGAACCAATTTTAGAAGAGAAGTTATGTTAACTTTAAATTGATCTTCATTTATGCACATTCAATCCTAGCTATTAAGAATTTATTTTTAACCTCTGTATGAATTTGCATAAACTTTTCTAAATACAGAATCTACGGATTGAGAACCAATCTTATATTGTAAACAAAATTAAGGAATACAGACAAATTTCAAAGTAGATATACCATTTACTTAACCTTCTCTTAGCCATTGTCGATATTCATTTTCGTTTGAAAATTATTGTTCTTAAGTTCTTGTTTCCTTATCATGAATAAGGAAGCAGTGATTATGAAATTAAAGATTAAGAAAGCGTTCTCATTTTATCGTGTGCATCTTATTACACTTTAGTTATCTGAGCTTTAATTGTCTTAAGGAATGTAAAACTTGGAATCTTTAGTTTGGAAAAACTGTTATTAACAAGCCTTTTTTGTACTCGTCTAGTAAGATCCGTTGAAATTCATTCAGTTTTAAGATAAATTCTGTATTTAGTTTTCACTAAAGGTAAAAATCCATACTTCAAAGACAAATACGAATTTCACCCAGTTTAGTTTCAAGAAAGTGAAAATGGTTTTCCGTTATCGTGTAGACCATGAAACAGCCGAACTTTATTCTAAAACCCCGCCAGAAACCCATTCCTCTGTTATCTGCCCGCATTTTTGTGGACAAAACTATTTTTCTTGATTTCAAAGGATAAAATATAGGACGTCCAATACTTTATCGCCACAACAGTTCCTTAAAAGACTAAATAAAAAAGGCCTAACGTGACATTGGGTCTAGAAAGGACTTGCTTTTCCAAGTCATTTTATCACAAATTAGACGTTCGATACTTTCGTTGACTGAAGACAAAAACTATTGGGGCAAAGGACCTCAACGACCAACTAAAAATGCGTAAGACATCCCTGGGTCTAGAAGGGACTTGCTTTTCCGAGTCACAAATAGGACGTCCGATACTTCAGTTGACTGGGACAATCTATTGGAATAGAGGACCTTAAAGACTGAATAAAAATAGCCTAACGTAACCTTGGGTCTAGGAAGAAGGACTTGCTTTTCCGAGTCATTTTGTCACTTCTCTAAAATTTCATGTTTGGTAGTAAGGAGCAACCCTGTGGGTAAAGCACTAGAAAGGATAAGGAAAACGGCCTCTCAACAATTACAAAATGAAAGTTACTCACGCTTTTATTATTTTCATCAGAAATAATTATCTCAAAAAATTAATGCCTGAATTTTGTCACTTTAGAAAGCTTTCTCTTAACTTTTTCATCTTAATCACTAATTTAGCAGAAACTTTACAAAGTAGTCACGAAATGCTCATTGTAATATTACAAATTCTGATATGGAAAATAGTACCATCTTAAAAGAAAAGTAAAAAAAAAAAAAAAAAAGTGAGCTAAAAGATACAACAGAAGTATTTAGAGGAATTAAATTAATCCCAGACCCTTCTTCTATATAAAGGAGGTATTAGACAACTTTCAAGTTCCGTGACAACCTCCAAACCCTAAAGAAAATGGTGAAAGTAATCATTCTCCATCTCTATTCCTATGAAGATGGTGATTGCTTCACTTTACTTATGCAAGTGACTGGGATGGAAGCCAACCATCACGCAAAAGATGATTTTATTACTTTTTTTTTTTTTTTTTTTTATATTGTCTTAGTGACCTCCTATTACAGCATGATTTGCTTGTCCTTTTAGGTCCCCTTCTTCTTGGTCTTCCGTCAATATTATTAAGTGTTCTTAAATATTTATAAGTGGGTCGTACTTCTTTATCTCAAGGAATCTTTATTTTATAAGAGTTCTTGCAGGATAAGAATGAAGTAAGCCACATTTCTTCACCCTCTTGTCCTCTTCCTATGGGAAATACCATACATGTATTAAAGGTAGGATTATTACATGATTTAATTATTCAAGCAAGGAAAATATTCAAGTTATTTCCCAAAACATTTCTTTTCTCTCTCTCTTTTTTTTTTTTTTTGCAAAAATCGATCATTTGTTTATATTATCATTCCATTTCTTATTTCACTGGACTAAATTTGGAAATTACTATTTTGGTATTTAAAAGCCTGTTATCTTAAGTATTGGGTCCTCGAAGGAAAGATGGTGCTATTTTATACTATATCCTAGTAGTTCAATAGTCAAGTTTTCTAGTAACATATGTTTTTACGAAAGTGAAATTTTGGACTACTGAAGCTAATTTGAGATTGAAAATGGAACATAAATTGAGTATAAAATTAATTCAACTGACCTAATTCATCTTAGGTGGACAAAAAGGTTTCATGTGTCAACATAATGCATTTTCATTGTAAATAACGTTCACATGAAGCACATAATCTACGATACTTAATTGATAAGTTAAATTATGATAGTCAAAAGAGTATTTGGTAGAAAACCTAAGATCTAAAGGACTAAAGGAAAAATTGGATATAGTACTTGCTACAAAGATCTTACTTTTGCCGAGCTACTCCACGCCTTCCTTCCCCACGCTTCGGAAAATTATTTGAAAAACCTAAGGTTTAGAGATGATGGCATCCGTGTCGACAGCATCAGAATCTGGACTTGAGGAGGTCAACCCAGTGTTAATCGTGCCTAACCCACTATCCGTTTCCAGACCACTTTCACTGTGAGCATTACTGTTCGGAGCAACACCACTAGTACCAGCAACAGTGAATGATAACACCTCCGGGTACGTGTCCTGGCCACCGGAGTTGAGTCTCTCCCTCGCCGTGTCAGCCATCTCCTGTAGCTCCAACGCGTAGTGCAGCTTTTCCTTGACATCATTCATCGTCGGCCGTCGGATGCTCTGCCTACGCACACAGCTCTCCACGATCTCCACGTATACCTTGAAACATTCCGGAGCTATCTTGCCTCTCAAATACGGATCGATTATTTCCCCGATTGTCCCTCTTTGGAAGCATTCCCCGGCCCAGTTGGCTAAGTTCCATTGTTCTGTCTCGAGTCTATCATCTAGTGCTTTTCGGCCACATAGTACCTCTAACAACACCACTCCAAAGGAGTACACGTCAGATTTTACCGTTAGTTTCCCACACCGTGCATAATCCGGATCCAAATATCCAAATGTACCCTTTACAACGGTACTTACCGCACTCTCTTCCTGAACCGTTTTACACAACCCGAAATCCGAAACCTTTGCCTTCCATTTGTCATCCAACAGAATATTGGTGGTCTTCACGTCACGGTGGATTATGGGTTGCTCCACACCCGTGTGAAGGTATTCCAAACCTCGTGCTGCTCCGAGAGAAATTTGGAGCCTCTGTTTCCAGGAAAGGAGAACGTTTTGGGTGTCGTAGAGATGTTGTCGGAGAGTTCCGTTGGCCATGAAGTCATAAATGAGGATCATCTCGCCCTCGTCATCACAGTATCCGATGAGAGAGACGAGATGGCCGTGGCGAAGCCGAGAGAGCATCTCAATCTCTGTCCTGAACTCGCGGAAATATTAAAATATTGATGTTAGTGGGAGTCATGTTCCCGTAATCATATTCCTGTAATTTATTTTGCTTAGTTTGTGGGGGACAAACATGTTACTCGGGTTAGGCATGTCTTGTCTCCTTTTCATGTATATATTGTAAACAATACCAATTCTTTTGGTAAGTGTGAATAGACAATCGCAAAGGTGCGATTTCCACGCGCGTGCATCTTCATGCGTTCTCACTCTTCTTCCGCTGCAGATTTCTTCATGGTATCTTGAGCAAGGATCGATGGAAGCTTTCTCCATCTAGATTCTGGAGCAACTACGAATGCTACTCATTCATAGTTCAACTTTTCTATCAAGGTAATCTCAGTTTTTTCGCTGTTTTTTACTTCAGGGTGTTTTTGGCATTTTATGTCTGCTTCAGTACAATGGAAATTCTCTGACCGTGGATCTTAGCCACACGTCCCTATCCCCTTGTACTTTCTGACACATTCATATCCATCATACCCGATTTGTCCCTAGCACACTTCTCATTTACCACACAAAACCCAGTTTCTCTCTCTATCTTCAACCATGGCTGCATCTACTTCCACGGGCCAACAACAAAACCACAACCCATACAAAGACCCTTTTTATCTATCACCTTCAGATATGCCAGGCTCTGCCTTAACCACCGAACCACTCAAAGATGACACCAACTATGAACTCTGGAGCAGCCAAGTCACACTACAACTGTCCAGCAAGAACAAGATGGGATATGTAGATGGTTCATTCTCTCGTCCAAAAACAGATCTTGACAAACAAATGTTGTGGGACCAGTCTCACTCGGCTATTCTAAGTTGGTTGGCAAAATCTGTGGAGCGCAAATTGGTGATGTTCATTGTTAGAAAGAAAGATGCCAAAATTGTATGGGAAGCATTCAAAGCTCGGTTTGGGGAACTTTCTCATACTCAGAGATTCAACCTTCGCCAACGCCAGTTTGAAAATCGCTTATCCGGTGGTACTGTAACTGAATACTATTTTCGTATTAGTGACTTGTGGGTAGAAATCACTACCGTTGAGCCTCCCATTCGGTGCACTTGTGGGAACTGCACCTGCAGAGTAAATCACAGGCTAGAAGAAAGACAGGAGGAACACAACACAATGGATTTCCTACTTGGTTTACCCGATTCTTTCCAAAATCTGAGAACCAACATACTCTCAAAGGAAACCATACCAGAGGTTGATAAGGTGTTCAGTTTAGCTCGAGAGGATGAGCATCAAAAGGGAAAAACAGATCGATCAAGCCCTACTCTTGAAGGGGTTCTTCTTGCCAGTTCATTCCAAGGCAAGAACCCACCGGCGACGCCGCAAGCAGGGACTAAAATCGACTCTAAAGGGCGCTTAGTGTGCGCTCATTGCCATAAAATCGGACACAGCCGTGAGGTTTGTTACCGCTTAAATGGGTATCCTCCAGGCTGGGTTCCGAAAGGAAAACGAGTGACCAACACTCCACAAGCTCTCCAGATCGGTGTCGGTGCCGTTGTTGGAGAAAAGGGGGAAGGAAAACTGGGTGGCGAGCAAAGCTCGCCTGCATTGCCCACATTCTCGATAGGATCCAATGGCCAGCTGCAAATGGGCCCGGGACAAGTTTATTACCCGGGGGCCCCATATGTCATGGCTCCACAGTGCGGCCCCATGGCCACTTATCCACATGTTGGTGGACCTGGAGAACAAGTGGCCCCTCACGGACCATCTTTAGCAAATCCAACGGGCCCCTCCTTGGGGCAGCATAATTCAACCCCTTTTGCAGGTTTTGTGACCCAACCAATGGGTCCACAATCACCTAACTTTATGAACCCATCAATGGGTTATTTGGGACCACCGCAAGGAAATGTTCTGGTGCCTTTAGAACAACTCCAAAAGATGTTGATGGCCCACAACATTGGTTCCTCCGTTGCGTCAGCTGACCATTTTGCAGGTACCACATCTTCCACTCCATTTGTTCAAATTAAATATCCCTGGGTGATTGATTCAGGTGCAAGTGACCATATCACATGTGATTTTAATTCCTTATATACTCGATATTCATGTGCATCACAATCATTACCTATTAAGTTGCCTGATGATAGATTTGTTTATGCTACTCATATTGGACGTGCACAACCTACACCATTACTTCATTTGAATAATGTGATGTTTGTACCCAATCTCAAGTTCAATCTATTATCAGTCAAAAAAATCACATCTGATTGCAATTGTGTCGTTATGTTTTTCGATACTTTTTGTATTTTTCAGGACCGTTTGACTGGGCGGGTGATCGGACTGGGTAAAGCCGAACGAGGACTGTACTTTTTGCAACCTACCCTTGTTGATTTACCTAAATGTCTTGACCGTGTTTTGTACACTGTGCATTCCCTTTTGTTATGTACGAATGTAAACAGTATGAATGGTTTATGTAACTTCAGTCTTAATGATAGTTACATTTTATGGCATCGTCGTCTTGGTCACAGTTCCCAGAAAATGTTTGTCACTCATGGCAAACGCATACATTGTCCTGAATTTTTCTCATGTCCAATTTGCCCATTGGCGAAACAGACACGTTCTGTTTTCCCACAGCGTCAAACTTTTAGTCATGCCATCTTTGACCTTATACATATGGATTTATGGGGACCTCATAGGGAACCAAACCATGATGGGTCACGTTATTTTTTGACCATAGTTGATGATTTTTCTCGGGCAACTTGGACATTCCTTTTGCGTTCAAAGGACCAAGTTTTTGTCACAGTTCAATCATTTATATACATGATTGAGACCCAATATGGTGCCAAAGTCAAGCGCATTCGCTCAGACAATGGTACCGAATTTTTCTCACTTGCTTGCACTTCCTTTTTAGCTGCACATGGAATCATCCATGAGAGCACCTGCGTTTACACTCCCCAACAGAATGGGGTCGTAGAGCGCAAACACCGACATTTATTGGATGTAGCACGAGCCTTAATGTTTCAAGCTCAAATCCCCAAGCGTTTTTGGGGCGAGTGCATTTTGACAGCAGCTTACCTCATCAATCGATTACCAAGTATGACACTTGGAAATCGCTCTCCTTATGAGATATTCCATGGGAAACCACCATCCTTAGATCATTTGAGAGTCTTTGGATGCAGATGTTATGCCACTGCCCTTCGTCCTAGAGACAAGTTTACACCCAGGGCCATCCCATGTGTCTTTTTTGGTTACCCTTCACGACAGAAGGGTTACCGAGTCTATGATCCCACTAGTGGGAAAATATTTGTGAGTCGGGATGTCGTATTCTATGAGTATGAATTCCCTTTTGTTACTAGTGAATCTTCACTAACCATACCTGTTCAGTCTTCGGATCAGCATGCGCCCATTCCAGATCTCGTTCAGGCAAACGATCCGCCTGCGATCACACCAGAGACGCACCTTGAGATCCCACAGACAGATGACATTCTTAATCCCATCACCACATCACAACCAGAACAACAAGTTGACATTCCTTTAGAACAACCAGAACAACTAGTTCCTTCCGAGCATCCACCGGAGCACTCTCCGGATCCAGCACCAGTCACTCTTCGACGGTCATCTCGACCGACACGACCTCCTATTTGGACCCATGACTATTTGTGTTCAGCCACCTCCATTGGGTTGAACAATCAATATTCCATTTCAGATCACCTTTCACTTGACCTTTTCTTTCCCCACTACCAGCATTTCATAGCATCCATTTCGACCATCACAGAACCCGAGTCTTATCATCAGGCACTTAAGGATAATCATTGGGTTGAGGCAATGGATCGTGAGTTAGTGGCCCTCGAGGCTAATCGCACGTGGGATGTTGTTACACTTCCACCTAATCGTAAAGCCATAGGGTGCAAGTGGGTATACAAGGTAAAGTATCATGCAAATGGAAAGATTGAGAGGTACAAAGCTAGACTGGTGGCGAAGGGATACACTCAGCGAGAAGGAATTGATTATGGTGAGACTTATTCGCCAGTTGTAAAGTCAGTGACAGTCAACTCAGTTATTGGATTAGCTGCTATCAGGGGCTGGGATATACACCAATTAGACGTACAAAATGCGTTCTTGCACGGGGATTTAATGGAGGAGGTTTACATGCAGTTACCTCCAGGCTTTCCCCCTCAGGGGGAGCGCAGTGTATGTCGTCTGCGTAAGTCACTATATGGACTGAAACAAGCATCCAGACGATGGTATGCGAAGTTTACAGAAGCACTCCTTGAGCTCAGATTTCGTCAGTCCCGACATGATTATGCTCTATTCACTAGACATACTGGAGATACCTTCATTGTGTTGCTTTTCTATGTGGACGATATTCTTATCACAGGGAACAAGACATTGGCCATCTCAGAATTCAAGAAACACTTGCATTCAGTATTTCATATGAAGGATTTGGGACAATGCCGATATTTCTTGGGAATTGAAATTGCCCGTTCACCACAAGGAATCTATCTCAGTCAACGAAAATATGCTTTAGAGCTAGTCTCAGAGGCTGGACTTGCAGGTTCAAAGCCAGCCGTTACTCCCATGGAACAAGGGACAAAGCTGACAACAATAGAGTATGATAAAGGAGATCCTGATAGGAAAGATGATCCACTTCTTGAGGATATAGCCTCATACCAGCGGATGATTGGTAGACTACTCTATTTGACACATACTAGACCTGACATTAGTTTCACCATCCAGCATCTCAGTCAATTTACTCATGCTCCAAAGCAATCTCATATGGACGCAGCTTTGCGAGTATTGCGGTACATTAAAGGAACACCAGGTTTGGGTATTTTTCTTTCATCGTCCTCAAAATTAGAATTAACTGCTTTCTGTGATTCTGATTATGCAACATGCCCTATGACACGGAAATGTGTAACTGGGTATTGCATCATGTTGGGAGACTCACTAATTTCATGGCTAGCCAAGAAACAACCAACAGTGTCAAGATCTTCGGCTGAGTCAGAGTATAGAGCAATGGGTTATACAGTTTGTGAGATCATTTGGCTTCTAGGGTTATTTGGGGACCTTGGAGTTAACATTCCTCGCCCAGTATCATTGCATTGTGACAACGAGGCTGCCATGCACATTGCCGAGAATCCGATCTTCCATCAAAGGACAAAGCACATCGAGGTGGATTGCCACTTCATCAGAGAAAAGTTGGAAAGAGGGATCATCACAACCTCTTACATAAATACGCGGGAACAACCTGCGGACTTATTTACAAAAGCTTTATGTAGCCCACAACATCAGTATTTATTATCCAAGCTTGGAGTATTTGATCTATTCAAATCTCCAGCTTGAGGGGGAGTATTAAAATATTGATGTTAGTGGGAGTCATGTTCCCGTAATCATATTCCTGTAATTTATTTTGCTTAGTTTGTGGGGGACAAACATGTTACTCGGGTTAGGCATGTCTTGTCTCCTTTTCATGTATATATTGTAAACAATACCAATTCTTTTGGTAAGTGTGAATAGACAATCGCAAAGGTGCGATTTCCACGCGCGTGCATCTTCATGCGTTCTCACTCTTCTTCCGCTGCAGATTTCTTCAAGAAACCTTGCTTTGATTCCGAGTTCAACCGCTTAATCGCCACAGTCGTTGTACCCCTGTTAACAAGACCCTTGTACACTTTCCCAAAGCCACCTACGCCTATGATTAATTCCTCCTTGAAAGTCTGGGTTGCTCTTTTGATTTCCTCCAGCGTGAAATGGCGGCATAGTTCTCCGGGTAGTGATGAGGCTCTTGTCCTTGATGACTTTCCCTTCTCAATCTCGGGCCAACAACAGCACTTGAATAGTGAATAGAAAGAAACGCTGCGCTTTGTCTTTCTTAGTTTCCATAGAACCATGCCACAGGCTAGAGTGAGCAGAACAAAGATGCCCGTAACACTTCCAACGGCAATGATTTTTGTTTTCTTTGTCTTGGATTCGTTTGCTCTAGCAGGATTTTGAGAATAGGGGAAAGGATCGAGAGCGGCAAGGTTGCCAACTGAGTCGCTTAATTTGAATACCTCCATTCCATTTAGAATGGCAGCGGTGATCCCGTCCCTAGTAGGTACGATTGGGCTTAGATCAACGAAGAGATAATCTGAGTCTTGAATCCTTACAACATAGTCCTTGTACACAGGCGTCTCATTCCTTCCGCTCCATTCAAGTACATCAGCCCTCGCTTCAGCTATCTGATTGTCTATATAGATTTTGAATATCCTTTCACCAACGCTAGTTACCTGACGATCTATTTCACAGAAGCGGAGCCTCACCAGATAATCAAATCCATAATCAACCCGTAATTGCCTTGTAAAATTAGAAGCCAAGTTGTTGGTGCTGCTTGTACCCATTGACTCGGCAGTTTTATAGACATCATCAGGTGCGGTGTAATTTGGTATTTTGGAAAATCTGGGTGTCAGATCTGAACTATGAAGGATAATGCCTCCGCCTAAATAATACTGTGTGTCTTGGGACCATTTTCTAAACATGCCAGTATCAGCCGCCGGTAGTATGTCGCTCCCACCCACGTTTAACCGATAAACCATCTGGAGTGCTGTGTCGTTGTAGTAGGAAAACCGAGAAAGTTGGCCGACATAAGGGAGGTCTATACCTGTATAGTAAAGGTGGTTTGGCATGGACACAATCTCAATTCCGTTCACAAAAGCATAGAATTCACGAGAATCACTTGGAGAGGGAATGAAAGTTACATTCAGTGTTTTTTCCTCTCCGACGGGAATGCAGAACTCTTTTGAAATGCTCCCTTTATTCGATGAATCAAGTGTAGCACTGAAGTTACTAAGCAAGGTGAACGGACCGGCTTTGACCGTGAAAAGGTCCGTGTTGTCGTAAAAACCTTGGTACCAACTGTTCAAGAAGTACAAGCGAAGGAATTTGGGGCCAGAGCTGACACGAAACTCGTATGTAAATGGGAAGGAAGATATGCGGGCAGTCGTGAAGGGAACTGGGTCGATGAAGACTACTCGTCCTGGTGTAGAGGCCCTAGATTTGTGGTTGGGTTCTTCAATGAGAGCCAATGCGGAGTTGAGGTCTCCGATCCAAAGGCGCTTATCCCCAGCCGTTAAGTTGCCAGAAGCCCCGCAGTTGAGGGTAATGTCATCAACAGCAATGTAACGTGCTGTAGACGTAGCGATTGGAAGATCAGAAAGACTGACTAAGAAGACGAAGAAGAAGGGAGGAAGCATTGAGATGTTCCTCATGGAAGCAAGAATTCAAGGTCCGTAACGGATGGAGAAAAATAGAGCGGTAGGAGCTCCCTTCATATCAGAGAAAGAGAAGGGAAATAAATCTTATTCTTAATATATTCAGCAATCTCGCGGAAATTCTTTCTATGCTTGTTTTAACTTTTAGTGTTAATTTAATCTAGTTTAGAGTTATAAAACATGTGAAGTTAGGTGAAAAAATAAGACAGAATCCGTTGAGCATCAGCACATAAAGAAACAAAAGGACAAAGCTTTGGGTAATCGGAAATGGTCCATATCGTTTCAGACATTTATTCACCATCTTTTTCCTCTGTCTTTGGACTAAAACAACCGGGGTAGGACAACGAGTCACGGAGCTCCACAAGTCTAGTGGGCAGCTTTTCACGTGTTCTTATTAATACCATCAAACAAAAATGTCCTTGCGTCTTTTCTTATCACAATTGTTGTTTTGACAAAGATGGTGTATTTATCTGATTGTCGATTAGTAATTTTGTTGTTGTGTTAGAAATTATAGAGCAAACAGAATTCAAGGTTAATATGTTAGATACAAAATGTTATGCCTGCTAACGTTTTTGGGTTTAGGTTTTTTAATAGCGTTAGTAATTATAATGTGTCCATATAACACATTTCATTGTAAAAAGTTTGTGTGAAGCTTAATATAAACTAGACATAATATTTATAACAGCAATTATAATAGTCAAAATGCTAGTCGGTCAGCCACCACAATTCAAGGATTGTTGTTGGAGATTGTGGATAATTATGGAATCAAATAAATTGTTCCTGAGGGAGAATTCTCTTGGTAATATGTGAATATTATTCCTTATTGGATAGCCCATACAAGTATTAAAAATAGGATTATTACATGATTTAATTGCTCAGGCAAAGAAAATATTCGAGTTATTTCCCAAGTTTTTCTCTTAACCTCTCTTGGATGGCTCTTCCAATTTGTATCCATTCTTCAGCTTCTGTATGGTTTTGGGTTTCTCTTCCTCACCAATAGCTTTTGTGAGAATTGTAACTCGCGACTAGGTCATTACCCAACAATATAAGCCCTTGAGCTTTTAAGAGCAAAATGGGACAAGCTTAATTATCAAACGGGAAAGAGTACTAAGCAAAGCATACACTATATTTAAACATATTAGAAAAAGTTAAATTAATCACGTGATTAAAATGTCTTAGTCATATCATTAACTGAAGTTTTAAATATAAATTAAATATAATTAATTTTTTTTTTTTCCTTCTTCTCGATATTTTGTTAGACAGCGAAAAAGAGCCTAACTACCAAATTTTAGTTTTGACCATCTCATCCACCAAAGACGGAGCACTTATTGACCTTTATATAATCCTGTACCTTACTTCTTTCTTTTCTATGTTTAACTTTTTTTAAGCCAATCAGACCATCAAACAAAAGCTGCCCCGCACATGTATTGCTGAGGAAAATAAAGAAAAGGTCAGAAAAAGCTGCTCCAAACTTTCTGCCCACACTTTAGAAAATCATGTAAAATGCCTAAGCTTTAGCATCAGAATCAAGAGTCGAGGAGGACCACCCACTGTTAGTCGTGCCTAACCCGGTCCCACTCTCCATTTCGGACCCATGCTCACTGGGAACATTCTTGTTCTGAGGAACACCACTAGTTCCGGTAATATGGAACGATAACACCTCCGGATAGGTGTACTGGCCTCCGGAGTTGAGTTTCTCTATGTCAGCGTCTGCAATCTCCTGCAGTTTTAATGCAAAGTCCAGATTTTCCTTCACCCCAGTCATAGGGGGACGTCGGATGCCCTGCTCACGCACACAGCCCTCCGCGACCTCGTACACCTTGAAACGTTCAGGAGCGATCTTCCCATCCAAGAATGGACCAAGTATTTCTCCGATGGTCCCCTTGCCCATGCATTCCCGGGGCCCAGTTGGCTGAGTTGCATTGCCCTATCTCGAGTTTATGATCCAGTGCTTTTCGGCCACATACTTCCAATAGCATCACGCCAAAGGAGTACACGTCAGATCTTACCGTTAGTTGCCCCCTCCGGGCATAATCTGGATCCAAATATCCCCATGTACCCTTTACCATGGTACTCACCGCACTGTCTTCCTGAACCATTTTACACAACCCGAAATCCGAAACCTTTGCTTGCCATTTGTCATCCAACAGAATATTGGTGGTCTTTACGACACGATGGAAGATGGGTAGCAAGGTACTCCAGACCCCGTGCTGCTCCAACACAAATTTGGAGCCTCCGTTTCCAGGAAAGGGGATCGTTGTGGGTGTCGTAGAGATGTTGACGGAGAGTTCTGTTGGCCATGAAGTCGTAGACGAGAATCATCTCGCTCTTGTCGTTACAGTTCAGGCGCTTAATCGCCACAGTTGTACTTTTACACTCCAACTTTTATGTGTTTGGAATCCGCGTTTGGAGTCCGTAAGTCCAATCAACCTCGGGAGAGCACTTCAGGGTATGGTTACGTGTGTTGTTATTTTCTTGTTTAGGTTGGTGTTAACTGTCAGGTATGCACTTAGACATGCAAGGTAAGAGGGCTATTTGGTGTAAGCACTGTAGGTAGCCAGTGGTAATGATGGGTTGAAAGCGGATAGCATGCTTTGCTCTCTTTGTTACGTGCATTCTGTCCCTTGCATAGGAAATGGACACTTGATGTATTTAAGTGGGATCCCTAATGAATGAGGTAAGCTTTGAATTCCAAATAGTGCCTTGGAGGTTGCTCCCTCGAATCCGGCTAACATTTTGTCTAACCGTTCATCAAAAGACACGTGGATTGTTTCTTGAGCAACCCGTGAATCGTCCAGTGACAAGAGCTGTTACGCGACAGCGTAACATGTACCCCTCCTTGACAAGACCCTTGTACACTTTGCCAAACCCACCCATGCCTATAATTAATTCCTCTTTGAAGTTTTGGGTCACTATTTTTATTTCACATCGTCATAATTTACAGTGGATTGTTTATAGTGACGGCAAAGATCTCATTATAATAACGAAGATTTTATAATAATATATAGTTCATATAAATAAAATATTTTATAAAACATAAAAATTTATAGAATTCACATCATTATAATTAGGTTACATTTTTGTTTTAAAAAAATTTAAAACATAATGAAATAACAAACCATAACAATGATAAAAATTGAACAAAATATTTTAAATAAAAAATAAATAAATTATCACTACGTTGTTTTTTCTTTAATAATTCTTTACAAAAATCTTATAAATCAAACCAAAATTAAGAATAATATAAAATAGAGGTAAGCTATCACGTCACTATCTTTTTCTTTTTTTCTTTTTTTCTTTTTTTCTTTTTTTTTTTTCATCTCTTGGTTTTGCTTCGGACGGCACCCTTTCTCTTTCTCTTCTCCCTCTTTTCTTTCTTCTTCTTTCTTTTTCTTCACTTGTGCAGCGCCTCCTCCAATTCACGTTTCCTTTTCCATTTATCTCCTCTTGGGCAGCGTGCCCTACTTGCCCTCTTCACAATTCACTTTTTACTCTACTTTTATGTTTTTGTCCTTTTTGTCTTTTTCTTCTATTACGCACGTTGCCTTGTTTTGTTTCTCGTGTTTCTTTCTTTTTTCTTTTTTTTCTTTTATTCCTCACGTACCTTACTTGTAGTTTTTTTTCTTTTGCTTCTCATGCTCTTTTGAGGTCTGTTGCATAAATAATATAACTTTAAATAAATATTTAAATATTTAAATATTTAAATATTATCTTAAAAATTTTGTATTATTTATATCTTAAAATAATTAAAATAACTTTATAAAAATAAAATTATCAGCATAGCACTATTTTGAGTTCCACAACACTACGGAGGTAGATAAAGTGCGTCTAGCATCTTGGAATTTTTGGGGGAGGCTCAAATATGGTTCCAAATGCTTTGTGAACAACAAGGGCATGAGGTTGTGACGTGGTCTTTTATGGTGGAAGATCTTTTAGTTAAAAATGGCCCAAATGAGTTCACTAACTACTTTGGTGATCTCATTAAACTAAGGCAAAAAGGCACAATGGAAGAATATCAAAAAGAGTTTACCCGCCTAACACTACGGTTAGAATGCATGACTAAAAAACAGCAATTAAGTTGTTTTATTTCTGCTCTGAAGGAAGAGATTCGCAATGATGTGTGGATAGCCAAACCAGCCTCTCTGTCAGTGGCCAATTGTGTGGCTAAAATTCATGAGGCTAAGTTGAAAGGCTTTCAACCACTCCAAATAGCACCACAGAGTTCCTCTTCCTTGGTGATTCACCGAAACCAACCATTCTAGGCTCTACTAGCAACCCAGTCGAGCTCAACCTCAACTTCCATTTGTCCCATCAAAAAGCTCACTGCAATTGAAATAATTGAACGCAAAGCTAAAAGACTATGCTTTAACTACAATGACCGTTTTAGTCCAAGCCACCAATGCAATAAGCTTCTTTTTTTTAGGGCTTGTCTTAAGAAGAAGAAAAGGCCATTGTAAACATAATGGGTAAGCTTAAAGCTGAACTAATGAGAGAAAGGGAAAAGATTCTTAGCATTTCTCTAAATGCCATCTATGGCGTCCTTAGTCCCCAAACTATAAAGATAGATGGCAACATTGACTTTTATGAATGGAAGGTACAATTTCTTATGGATACCGAATCTACTCATAATTTTATTCATGCTAGAATTGCAAAAGAATTAGGGATAAAGCCCATAGAAGCAAGTTCTTTCCAAGTTAGAGTAGCAAATGATGACTTTATTGCTAGCTCAGGGGCTTATGTGAGCTGAGAGGTATTGTTGGAGGAAACTAAGTTTAAAGTTGACTTTATTCTGTTGGCTATGAAAGGCATGGATGCAGTTCTAGGAGTGCATTGGCTCTATTCTCTTGGACCCATTCTTTGGGATTTTCATAATTTAACAATAAAATTTGTGTATGAAAGCCAAAAGGTTATTCTCTCAGAAGTGGCATGACCTGCCAACAGACTCATCAAGGGTGAAAAGATGGCCAGAGAGCTATGAAAACTTGGCTTGGGCATTGTCTTGAGAGTTCTATCAATGGGAGGTCGAGAAGTAGACCACGAAAAAGAAATGACAATGCTAGAACATCCACTCCAGTAATTGGTCCAAGGATATACGGATTTTTTCTCCAAACCACAGGGCTTGCCTCCCCCATGCAACCATGAACACTGAATTTCTCTTAAAAATGAAGAGCAAGCTGTGGTGGTGCGACCATATCACTACCCCTACTATCAGAAGGCATAAATTGAAAGTATCATGTACGTGTTTTTTGACTCTAGAGTGATTCGACGAAATGATAATGCCTTCTCATCTCCAGTTATCCTAGTTCAAAAGAAAGATGGATCTTTGCGCATGTGCGTTGACTATAGAGTTCTTAATTAGTAGACTATCAAAAACAGATTTCCCATTCCTAACATAGACGAGCTCTTGGACGAGTTGGATCGTGCAACTGTTTTCTCAAAGCTGGATCTTTGCTTGGGTTATCATTAAATTTGGGTAGCTCTTTTCGACTTGCACAAGATAGCTTTCAGGACGCATAAAGGACATTATGAATGGCTAGTGATGCCATTTAGTTTCTTAAACACACCAGCAACCTTCCAATCTTTCATGAATGACATCTTTTGGCCTTTTTTTCGTAGGTATGCTTTGTTTTTTTTTTTTTTTTATGATATGTTGATATTTAGTAAAACCATGGAAGAGCATTTGCAACATGTTCAAGTAGTATTGGAAGTCTTAAGAAGCCAGCAATTGTTAGCAAAAAGATCTAAGTGTGAATTTGGCAAAGAGAGCCTTGAGTTCTTGGGGCATGTAATCAGTAAATATGGTGTCAGCATAAAGCAAGACAAAATTCAGGCCATCTAGAATGGCCAAGACTGCAACATTGAAGGCTCTTCGAGGGTTCCTTGGTTTAACCGGGTATTATCGACGTTTTGGAATATAATATCTTATATATTCTAATCAATTTGTAGTCGAGTTTTATGCTTAAAAAAAAAATTAGTTAATATAACTAGAAGTTAATCCAAGGACAATTAAAAGTACTTTGAGGAACGAAGTCAATCCTAGGCCCTCCATTTGATGCAAAAGAGGTATAAGACAACCTTCATTTTCTATGAGCTCATTAATGGGTAGTATTTGAATGGATTGTAATTGTTAAAAATAGGTAGCGAACCTCCGAACCCTCCAATCATGACGATGATTTAAAGTGAACATTAATTTTCACTCATAAGATGATTTCATTTTGTTTTCATTTTTTAAAAACATAGTTACAGCCTTCCAATAGTAATGTGTCAACTTAATAAATTTTTAACGCTTTGACGATGTCGAGAGTAATTTGTCTTTCCTCATGGAACCAAATAAGAACGAATCTTTAAATGCGTCAATATCTAAAAAAAAATTTAAATTTTTTACGAAAAATGATTGTACTTAAGATGTTGACAGCATGAAGTGACTTAAGCTGTACATGTTCACATGATCCATGCCTTTGTCATCGTCCTCGTACAGCACGATTTGCTTGACCTTGTAAGTCTTCGTCCAGGTCTTCCATCAATAATGTTAAGGGTAAGTGGGCCACATTCCTTTATCTCTCTTCATCATAATCTTTACTTTATAAGAGCTCTTGTGGGCCACATTTCTTCCCCTCTTTTCCTTTTGACCTTCTGCATAGAATAACGGTGGCGGGGCATGGTCTCAGAGGGAACGTTGCGGAGTCAGACATCTGTCCTGGGCAGCCATATTTCCACCAAAATATAGAGACGATAAAGAAAATGCCACATAACATGGATTCACAATGCTGGTAGTGGGAAGTTGTACATCGTACCTTCTTTTTTAAAGGTGCAAGAGCATTCTAGTCGTGCCTAATCCGGTCCCACCATCCACTTCCAACCCATGTTCACTGTGAACATTATTGTTCCGAGGAACGGATAGAGACCAACAACACCTCCGGACAGGTGCACCGGCTACCGGAGTCCAATGTTTACAGGTTGGCGTCTGCAATCTCCTGCAGCTTTAATATTCATGGAGGGATGTCGGATGCCCCGCTCACACACAGTCCTCCGCCACCTCACATATACCCTGAAATATTTCGGAGCGATCTTCCTTTCAGATAGGGATCAATTATTTCCCCCATAGTCCCTCTTCCCGTGCATTTCTTTGCTACCTTTTGATTGTCACGTCGACCTCGAAAATGGGATGCAGTACAAAGGTGGCATGACAAGGATTAAGCCTAATTGACGCCATCTGCTTCGTGTCTCAGCGCTATTGCCTCTTTCACTTTTCCTTGCCCTTTGGTTAATTCCGTCTATTTCCTGTCATATTTGGTTTGACATAGACGGCAGAACGGTGGCAACCATTCAACTTTTTATGTTGAAATCATCCTGTGTTTATGCACATGGCATTCAATCAATGTTCTGACAGATTAGCAATTAAGTATTATTTTTTCAATTCTGAACGAATTATAGATCTCGTTCATTTCCAGTTTCCTTTTCAAGTCACCACTTCTAATTGATCTTTCGCCGCAAATTGTTTGTATTCCTCCTCTTCCCTGAGAGGTGTAGCGATTAAAGAGGAAAGACATGATAAAGGAACAACGATTAACCAAAAGTGCTGAAAAATGTTTGATGAAAAAGCTATACTCTCAGTTACTGAGTTTTTCAAAATTACAGTATTCTCTCTATTTTGATAACCACATTAAATTCTTTAAATTAAAAGAACAAGATTTGAACAATCAATTCAACGATCCAACAAACTCGTTTAAATTTAGCAATCGTAGCCTTATGAATAGAATAAAACCTAACAAGTTCAACCTTTAACTAGGGCAACAATCTTCTCTGTTAATGTCTTATGCTTCAACTTCTTAGGCCAATAAGAAATCAGAGAGCATCATAGTTACTAAATATGATTGACTTACGCTAATACAAAATCTTATATATTTAATCAATTTCTAATTGGGTTTTTATGCTTGCAACAAATTTTTGTTAGTTCATGTAATAAAGAGTTAATGTGTGGACAATTGGAAAAAAATCATTTTAATGTGAGCTTATTATTCAATCTAAAAGAAGGATAGCATGGTATAATTCTACAAAACTTTGAGAAAGAGCAATTTAATTTTTTGTAATCTTACTTGATAATTGAAAATTTACTACCTATCATTCTTTAATGAAATTCTAGCTTACTTTTTCATTACCAAATGTGTTATATATCATCCGTTGAGGATTTTCTTTTGTTAAACAAAATAAGAGCCGCTTTAGTATTTAATAATGCAGGTTAATAGCATCCGATGGGCCTTTTGGAGTATAAACTAATAACAAACTGTTGGCAAAAAGAAAAGGTAGAAGGATGATGTAATCATTTCCAGTTCCCGTGGAGTGGAATTTTTTTTTTTTTGGTTTTTTAGAGTGATTGGAATGGAAGCTAACCTATTTTACTTTTTATTTTTATTTTACTTTTTATTTTTATTTTTATTTTTATTTTTATTTTTATTTTTATTTTTATTTTATCTAGAAATATAAATTTACATCAATAAAAATTAGTGTAAAGATGTATAAGGACATATATCAATATTACAAAAATTATAAAAGTTATGGAAAAATAAAAGTTAAAAACTTCAAAATCTCACTTAAGATGAAATTTTTCTATTTTACTTTATCCTATATTATTATTATTATTATTAGTTTAACAAAAAAATATTAATAAAGATTGAACTGAAATACTAGATCTTATTGAAACAAAAAGATTGGGTAAAACCCAATCCTTTTGGGACGTATGTCTTGGAATCTCATTAATCTTTCAAACGCTTGTTATGGAGTAAAATAGATCCATAGCATAAAATGTAAAAGAACTTTAATAATATAACTTGATATCAAAGGTTCTATAACATGAAATTGGAGAGGTCTTCTCAAACTAAAGTCCACACTTATCTCAAGTTTTTATAGGTTTTTTTATTATTGCATATAAATTTATTAAGACCTTTAACAAATTAATACAAAAGTGGATTGGTATGATATAATTTGGACTAATGTTATCTACAAACATAATTTCATTTGATGGTTAATTTGTCTAGATTGACTTTCTACAATAGAAAGAATAGTATAGTGGTTTTCTTCAGTTAATTTATATTATGATTTTTGTTAGTCCCAAGTTGATGATATGAGTTATCTTTTTTTTGAATGTTTATGGACAATAATGATTTGAAAGACTATCCTTACTCAGAATTGAATTTAATACCATATTAGAGGATGAAATAAAGAATTGAAATGGATGATTAAAGCAACTAAAGGAAAGGATTTGGCTACAAAGCTTCTTAAAATATATTTTTAGCTTACATTTATTATATATGAGTAAAATAAAATAGAAGATGATTTTAGAATAGAACAGTTGGCATTCTAAACTTATTGGCTAAAGTAAGAAATATTGTACAAGGGAGAGCTTCTTTGCTTCAAAATATAAAATTGTCATAAGAAAATGTCATTTTGAGTAAGATTTAAACGCTTCCAACGTCCATCTTTTTGTAGTTATCATAACTCTTGTAATATTAGGACATGCCTCTATATTTTTGTACACTACCTTTTATTAACACACAATTACAATTATACTTACCACAACAAAAAAAAGACCAGGCAAAACCCAAACCCAACATTATCCTATATTATTACTGCATGTTTTGTCATGAAATGAGCTAAAGTGACGTCCATCTTCTCGCATAACTTTTACTTTTATTTTTAATTTTAATTTTTAAACAGAATTACGATCTTACAAAAGATATTTGTTAAGTCAATAAATTTTTCGTTGTGTCAAAACTAGCACAATTTCTAGAAAAATTTCAGAAGAGATGATATTACGAAAGATGTTGTGACAATACAATGTGGCTTAATCCATCCTGGTTCACACGATCCATGCCTCAACCTTCCTCCTTGTGCAGTTTCGTTTGCCTAACATTTTTGGTCTTCCATCAATAAGGACAATAATAATAATGGTAGGACAATTATTGGTCTTTGTGAGTACGTTGCGAAGCCCCACACCTGCGGTGGACAGCTACTTACTTGGTCTTATTGATATCATCATGCGAAAAATAAGACAACAAAGCAAAGACCAAGGAAATGTTGTTGCCTCTTTTTCTACGACTACTGTTGTTCGACAGGGATGGTGCATTTATCTCATTATTGATTACTAATTTTATTAGTTTGTTAGGAATTATTAATAAGACTGAATTCAAGGTTAATTAATTAGATTCAAACTATTATATAATTTGACATAACATTAAACATGTAACGAAGAATTACAATGAATAATTAAAGTGTTTAAAGTATTCAACTAGAGCGACAATCTTCTTTATCTATATCTTATACTCTAACTTCTTAAAGAAATCAAAGCTAATATTGGATATAGCAAGCATAAACAACCTAGGTCAAAACAGTATCGTATGTATTTTAATCAATTTCTAATTGAGTTTTATGCTTCTTTTTTTTGTCAATTCTTATAATAAGAATTATATTATATTATCCAATCCAAAACTAAAATGAATAGCATGGTTCAATTCAGGAAAACCTATAAAAATAACAATTTAACTTTTAAAAATTTTATTTAATAATCCAAATTGATTAACCATCGTTCTTTAGTGAAATTCTTGTATATTTTTTCATTCTAAATGTCTTACATCACATACATTGAGGATTTTCTTATGTTAAAGAAAAGATGGCCAGGATTAGCATATGATAATTTAGGTTAATAGCATCCATTGTACTCTCTGGAGGAGAAACTCATAGCAAACTATCAGCCAAAAAGAGAAATATATCTTAGTCTTAGTCTTAATATATTCATGATTCTTCGCTCTACTAATGCAGAGGCAGAAGCATATACTTTGTTAGAGGGCCTTAAGATATGTCATGTACGGAGTCAAGTACCTCAAGTTATTGAATCAGATTCTTTTTATTTAGTTCAATGTTTACTCAAAAAATGAAAAACTCCATGGAAATTAGAGTATGTCATACATCAATGTTTGTCCATGATTCCTTTACATACACTTGTGTGCCATGTGCATTGTGAGGGAAATGTAGTAGCAGATCATCTAGTCAATCATGGTCATGATGTTTGGAATCTGACAATTTTTGACCAGTTTGAATCATTGCCTCGTCCATGCTTAGATGTTTATGTCAAAGATCAACTAGGTTTAGGTAATTATAGGCCACCATAGGGTAAAGCAAATGTATTGCCCAATGTATTTTTGTGTTTACTTTTACTTATGTGTGACATCGTAATATGTAAGTGATTAGCTTTTCTATATGGATTAAGCTTATACCATGTCCATTGTATTTATCCGAGATATAGTTATTATGCCCAGTATTAATAAAATTTGTCAGGGTACCGTCCCTGTTCTCTAAAAAAAAAAAAAAAAAAAAAAAATGACTTAACCAATTAGGATCCACCAACTTTTCTTAGGTCCAAGATACAACATCAAAAGTAGAAAGAGAGAGAGCAAACAATAATCAATGGCTTGTAAAATTTATCATGTAATACATGATTTTCAATATGGAAATTCTTGTGGGATATACTCTTTCAAGAACAAATGTGATATGTAGTCATTAACTGTAATTGCTCAGTGATGGTGCAGAAATTCTTTCTATGCTTGTTTATTTTTTTAAGTGTTAATTTATTCTAGTTTAGAGTTATAAACACGTGAAGTTTGGTGAAAAAGTAAGACAAAATCAATTCAGCACTATCACTTAAAGAAACAAGAAAAAGGTTTGGGTAATCGGAAATGGTCAATATCGTTTCAGATTATGATCCCACTATTCTATTCTAATAAGAATTCTTTTATCCACCCATATTCCAGGCCAAGGATGAAGATTGCACGATCTCAGCCCAAGAGCATGACCTTCGTGGACACATTGGGTCGGGTGGCCAAGCGGTGCTCAGTTGCTAAAAGCGGGCCAGTTGAGCAGCTAAAATGGTGCTCCATGCGGGACAAGCGTGCGGTTTTGAAATAGTGCGTCAGGTTTGTCTAGCGGGTTAGTGAATGTTAGTCTCCATAATTAATACCTAGTTTTTTTTCACTTTATAAGCTTTAGCTTCTCTTATTAATCCCTAATTTAGTAGAAACTTCACAAGGAAGTTACCAAATTGTCGTTGTAAAATTACAAATTCTGCTGTGGAAAAAATACATTTATTTTTCCAAAAAAAAAAAGGACCTAAAAGTTATCAATAAGTGCTTTGTGAAAGAAGTTAATCCCAGGCCTCCATTCTATATAAAAGAGGTAGGATATATAGGTTGTGCCCCCTTTGTACATAAAAAACTACCAAACCCTAAAGAATTGTGATAAAAGTAATCATTCTCCATATCTGTTCTTCTGGAGCTGATTGTTTCACTTTATTTATGAAAGTGACTGGAATGGAAGCCAAGCTTCACACATAAGATGTTTTAATCATTTTATATTATCTTATTATTGCATATCCTTTTTTAAAATGATTTAAAATGGACGTTTATCTTCGCACATAAGAGGAAGTTTTTTTACTCTTCATTTTTTAAAAAACTTAATTACACCCTTCCAATATTATTTTGTTAACTTAAATAATTTTTTGTTGCGTCAACGATTTAAAAGGAGTAACTGACTTTTAAACTTTGTTAACAACACGAAGAGTAATTTTTTTCCTTCAAAAAATCTAGTAAAAATGAATTTTTAATTGCGTCAAAATCTACAAAATTTTATAAAAAAATTTCAGATAAATGATTGTACTAAAGATGTTGACAGTATGAAATGACTTAAGCTTGGTTGGAAATTATAGAATAAACACAATTCAAGGTTAATTTGTTAGTTCCAAACTGTTGTGTTCGCGAACGTTTTTGGATTTTTGTTTTTTTGATAGCCTTGATTAAACGCATCTTGATGACTAAAGACACGAAATTATGTGTCTACAGAACACATAATCATTGCAAAAAGTTTGTGTGAAGTTTAATATAAACTAGACATAATATTTATAACAGCCAAAAGAGTATTTCAAAAAGAAAAAGTCAGGACCAAAAAGACTATTAAATATGATTTTAAGAAAGAGGCATTGCTTTCACTAAAATTGATTGAATAAATTTCTCAAAGTTTATGTCGCTAATTAAAGTGATGTCCAACATTCGGGGGAATCTTTGAACAGAAAATGCTAGTCGGTCCGCCATTAATTAATTTTTTTTTTTTTTTTTTTTTTTTTTTGTAACCAAGGTGTCCGGGCCAGCTTGCGCGCACCTCGACTAATTCTTGGGAAAGGCTAGCACAGCAACCCACCGCCATGACCCCCCACTTAAATCACAAATGCTCCCCATGGGGAGTTGAACCTGGGACCTCAAGGATCTCAAGCCCAACCCTTACCAAGTGGACCACCTGTGGATGGGTAAGCACAATTAATTGTTCTTGGAGATTGTGCGCAATTATGGAATCAAATACACTGTTCCTATGGGAAATATCTCTTTGTAATATGTGAATATTATTTCCTTATTGGATAGTCCCTACAAGTATTAAAAATAGGATTTATTACATGATTTTGTTATTCAAGAAATGAAAATATTCAAGTTATTTTCCAAATTTTCTCTTAGCCTCTCTTGGACGGCTCTTCCAATTTGTCTCCATTCTTCAGCTTCTCTATGGTTTGGGTTTCTTTTTCTCGCCAATAGCATTTCGGACAATATTATCCAGATTATTATTCAACAATGTTAGCCATTAAGCTTTTAAGAGCCAAATGGGACAAGCTTAAATATGAAACAAAATGTAAAACGGTGAATACTACTAAGATAAGGCACACACTATATTCGAACATTCATTAACTTTAATTGAATTCAAGTTAATGTTGAGAAACACCTAACTCAATTGAAAGTAAATATTGTTTAAAATCTATTAGTCCTAGAATTGACATCAAGGTATATGAGTTTAGATGCATATATAAAATAAAAACATTTAAAAGAAAAAAAAGATCTAATAAAGAAAGACATTCATCCAAGCTATTAATATCCTTATTTGAAAGAGTTTTCTACTTACCTTTTGATACTAAAAAACTTGCCAACTACACATGGTCAACTGGATATGGAATCATTCTCTTTCCTAAAACTTTATTCTGAATTGATTAAGAGTATGTTTATGTCGTCACTTTTATATTAGTCTATAGCTTAACAAACCAAAACTATATGTAAAATATTAAAATATTTTGATTATATTATTAAATAAAGTATTAAAATATTAACTTAAATATAATTAGCCTTTTTTCCTTCGTCTTGACATTTTATTAGACCGTGAAAAAGAGCCAAATTACCTAAATTTATTTTTGTTCATCTCATCCACCAAAAACAGAGCAATTATTGACCTTTATATAGCCTTATACCTCTTTCTTTTCTATGTTCGCTTTTTCCAGGCTAGTCAGACCATCAAATAAGAACTGCTTCCATTTCTATTGCTTGGGTTTTGTTTGTTGTGTTGGGGGGGGGGGGGGGGGGGGGAGCAGATTTAAAAAAAAAAAGGCCAAAAGAGAGCTACTTCACGCTTGGGAAAATCATGTAAAAGACCTAAGCTTTAGAGATGGTGGTCCCCACACAGACACCTTGACCGGCGATAGCATCAGAATCAAGAGTCGAGGAGGTCCACCGGAGTATTGGCCACCGGAGTTGAGTTTATCCATGTCGGCGTCTGCATTCTCCTGCAGCTTTAATGCAAAGTCCAGCTTTTCCTTCACATCTTTCATAGTGGGACGTCGGATGCCCTGCTTACGCACACAGCCCTCCGCGACCTCCACGTATAGCTTGAAACATTCCGGAGCGATCGTTCCCTGCAGATACGGATCAATTATTTCCCCGATGGTCCCTCTTCTCATGCATTCTCGGGCCCAATTGCCTAAGTTACATTGCTCTATCTCGAGTTTATGATCCAGTGCTTTTCGGCCACATAATACTTCCAACAGCACCACGCCAAAGGAATACACGTCGGATCTCACTGTGAGTTGCCCACTCCGTGCGTAATCTGGATCCAAATATCCCCACGTACCCTTTACCATGGTACTTACTGCGCTCTCTTCATGAACCATTTTACACAACCCGAAATCCGAAACCTTTGCCTTCCATTTGTCATCCAATAGAATATTGGTGGTCTTCACGTCACGGTGGATAATGGGTTGCTCCACGCCCCTGTGAAGGAAGTCCAAACCCCGTGCTGCTCCGACACAAATTTGGAGCCTCCGTTTCCAGGAAAGCGGATCGTTGTGGGTGTCGTAGAGATGTTGACGGAGAGTTACGTTGGCCATGAAGTCATAAACGAGAATCATCTCGCCGTTGTCGTTACAGTATCCAACGAGAGAAACGAGATGGACGTGGCGAAGTCGAGAGAGCATCTCGATCTCTGTCCTGAACTCATGGAAACCTTGTTTTGACTCCGAGTTCAAGCGCTTAATCGCCACAGTCGTTGTACCCTCGTTAACAAGGCCCTTGTACACTTCGCCAAAGCTACCCACGCCTATAATTAATCCCTCCTTGAAGTTCTGGTTTGCTCGTTTGATTTCCTCCAGTGTGAAGTGGCGGCACAGTTCTCCGGGCAGTGACGAGTTCCTTGTCCTTTTGTCAGGATTGGGCCAACACCAGCAATTGGATAGTGGATAGAAAAAAACGTTGCTCTTTGTCTTCCTTAGTTTCCAGAGAACAATGACACAGGCTAGAGTGAGCACAACCGAGATGCCCACACAAGTTCCAACGATAATGATTATTGTTTTCTTTCCAGCAGCTTTTTGAAAAGAGGGCAAAGGTCCGGCGACGGCAAGGTTACCAGCTGTGTTGCTTAATTTGAACACCTCCATACCATTTAGAATGGCGTCGCCGATCAGAAAGCTATCTCCTCTTGGGTTCAGGGCAACGGAAAAATCAGTCTTGTTTTGGATCCTTACCACGAAGTCCTGGTACACGGGCGTCTCGCTCCTTCCACTCCACAGAAGTACATAGGCAGAGTCGTCAGCAATCTGACTGTCTATGTAGATAATGAATGGCCTTTCACGGACCCCGGTTATTTCGGGCTGTATTTCGCAGAAATGGAGCCTCACCAGGTAATCAAATCCAGAATCAACGGGTACTTGCCACGTCAAATTAGAATGCAAGATCTTGGTTCTATATGGATCCATTGACACTGCGGTCCTGTAGACATCGTCAGGTGCAGTGCAATTTGGTATTTTCGTGTATATGGGTTTCAAACTTGAATTAGTAAGGATTACACCACCACCACCAAAACTATAAATGATGTCGGGGACCCATTCTCTAAACATGCCAGTATCATCCACCGGCGAAATGGGGTCACCACCCATGTTTAATCGAACTACCTTCTCCAGTGCGATGTTGTTGTTAATGGAGAATTGAAAAACTTGGCTACTGTAAGGGACGTCCTGCCCATAGTAGAGGTCGTCTGGCATGGAGACAATCTCAATTCCGTTCACAAAAGCATATAGTTTACTAGAATTACTAGGAAAGGGGATAAATGTAACATTCAATGTTTTCTCTTCCCCGACGGTGACGCAGAACTCTTTAGAAACGACCCTGCATCCGACAATTCAGCATGTGAAGCACTGAAGTTACTGAGTAAGGTGAACGAACCCGCTTTGACCGTGAAAAAGTCCGTTGAGTTGTCAAAACCTTGGTAGGAAGCGTTGTAGAAGTACAAGCGAAGGAATTTGGGCCCAGGGGTGACACGAAACCGGTACGTAAACTGGGAGAAAGATATACGGGCAGTCTTGTGGGGGACTGGGTCGATGAAGTTTCCTTGTTCTGCTGTAGAGTTTTTAGATTTGTGATTGGGTCCTTCCACGAGAGCGAGTGCAGTGTGGGTATCTCCGTCTCCGATCCACAAGCGCTTATCCATAGCCCTTAAGTTGCCAGAAGCGCCGCAGTTGAGGGCAATATCATCAACAGCAATGTAACGAGGCGGAGAAGTAGCGACTGAGAGATGAAAAAGCATGAAGCAGAAGAAGAAGAACAAGAAAGGGGTGAGCATTGAGAGGTTCCTCATGGGAACGCGAAATCAAGGTCCTTAACAGATCTCAAAGAAAAATAGAGAGCGGTAGAAGCTGCTTTTTTTCCAACTGCATGGAGTCATTTGACGGAGTTATTTAATTATTCGGTCATCCTTGTCACTTTCTTTAGTAGTCCCATCACTTTTGATAAAAGCAGCGTGGGAGAATCTTCGGAAAAAAAAAACAGAGAGAAAGAGAGACAATGCAAAGAAAGAAAAATTCTTGAAAAGTTGTGGAGAGAGGGACCTTAATTCAAAGAAAAAGTTAGCAGGTTTACATTTATATATTTACTTGTGATTTTGGCCAATAATTTTACGTATCTGCTAGCTTTTCCTGGACATAGGGAGAGGTTGTTGAGTCCCTTCTTATGAAAGGAGATAAGGCACTTTTTGGCCTGTTTTGGAAAGAAGAGGAATCTCAAATTTATTTGTTCCATGAGGCAAAGAGAAAAGAAAAAGAAAACCGACAGGCTGATGGACTTGCAAGAGACCTTGAACATGGGGATGCAGTCAAGGTGATGAGTAATCATGCTATTCAAGCCTAGAAGTTCGTTCATCTTTTGGCAGCAAATGTTGGATTTTGTGGCTTATTAAAAAAAATTCCTGCTCAGATCTCAATCCTAGACTTTTTCTCTTCTACGCCGTCCTTAGGCAAGCTCGGTTGAACCGAACGATAGCGGCAACAAGCTAAGCCTATCACAAGCAGCGCCGCTGCTTGATCGGCGGGGACGAGAGTGCAGGCCTTTACCCTTAATTTAGTTTAGACGCCGCTAGCCCTGGTAAATGGAAATCTATAATATATTTGGAGAATGTAGTGGTAATGCTTCTATATCTCTAATTGTTTTAATCCTCCTGTTTCACAGGTTAAACCTAATGATAGAAAGCTAGTCGTTGCCACCATTGCTCTGCTGATAGCATCAACATCAGTATTCTTATCATATCTCGATTTTTCCTTGGTGGGTCACACGTATTCTCGTTTCTCTCATGTTTGACTCCTCCATTTAATCATTATCCATCATTACTTTTACAATAGGATATGTACATGGGTTAATCCGACTTGTAAGCTTCTTCTATTGCCCATTACATATATCTTGCCGGCTCAAAGAAAATGGGACGGTTTGTTTTGATGTGGAAAGATGCAAATATGTATACAAATTGAATAACAAGTTGCGAGATTAACCTGATGTTATACAAAGACATTCTGTATGTTTTTGTAGCTGAGAGATCTAGGTGTCTTTGTAGCTTTACTAAGTACGTATTTTTCTCTCTTGCCAAATAAGTATTTGTAAACCATCATTTAAATATACTCCATCACTGCCCATTCTTATCCATGTTGTTTCAAACGTGGTCTTTTTAACATATCAGAGGTTGCAATGAATTTACAAACTCTAAAGTCATTTGGATCTTTATGAACTCCACTTCTGCTTTTTCCACAAGATTAAGGGCACAAAAGTTCCTCTCTATACCTGAAGTAGATAGCAAAGCTATAAAGCTCCTTAATGAAATTTAAAAGTCAGCAGCTTCCAATATTAAGAAAGAAGCAAAGTTGGTAACTTAACAAACCGGAAAATTTTTCTCTATAAGTTTAGTTGGGTGTACCCCAGCTAGCTTTGAGATTTTCCATTGCCCTTGTTGTTTGAAAGATGGAAACAGAGGGCCCTTGAGTACTACTTCATTTTTTAAAGCTAACATACCATTGACTGAACTTTCTCTAAGACATTGTAGACAACCATTTTCATTCCAGAATTAGTGTTCTTAAGTTCCTGATTTCCTATCATGAGTAACGAAGTGACGATTAAAAATTGAAGATTAGAAGAGCATTCTCATATCATAGTACCCATAATACAATGTAGTTGTTGTGAGCTTTCTTCGTTGGGGCAAGGGGCTGGTGATCTTACCTTGGAAAAGGTGATTTTAACAAGCCTTTTTGTACTCCTCTAATAAGATCCGACAAAATACATCCAATTTTAAGATAAATTCTAAATTTAGTTTTTAGTGAAGGTAAAGATCCAGACTTTCAACAAAGATACTAATTTGACTGAACAAACCCTGAAACGACAAGACCTTAATTTATAACTCCACCCACAACATGCTCTTTAAGAATTTTGCCAGGCAAAACTTCTTTTGTTAAAAGAGTTTAAACAAATCTTCTAGTATATCATGAATAGTTTAATACTCAAATGTTCTAGTATCAGCTTTATATGATAAAAGTGAAAATATTAGTGAAAATGAACCATTAATTTTGAAAATATCTATAAGTTATTTGAACTACAATTACCTAATTCATAGTGTAAAGACAATGAATTATGTGTTGATATAACACACTATCTTTATAAAAATTTTGTGTAAAGCTTAATATAAATGAGACATAATATTTCTAATAGCAATTGTAATAGTCAAAATAGTATATCAAAATAGACACGACCGAAAAGACTACTAAATATTGATATTGCGAAAGAGACATTGCTTTTGTCAAAGTTGATTGAACAACTTTCTCAAAGTTTATGCCGGTAATTAAAGTGGTGCCTCACACTCCATCAACAATTGCAAAAAGAAATATCATAAAAACATGTTTTTAACAACGAAAAGACAGAAAAACCAATGCTTTCGCCAAAGTTGATTGAAAAACTTTCGCAAAGTTTATTTCGGTAATAAAAGAGATGTCTCACACTCCGTCAACAATTGCAAAAAGACGTATCATAAAAACACGTTTTCAAAAAGGGTAAGACAGAAAAACCGATGCTGGAAAAAATATCTTAGATGCAAGAATTTGAATCGTAAAACTCCAAACACTAAAAGTACAAAAGATCTAAAACAATTCTTGCTTCCGTTCCATTTTCCCAACGAATTCGAAAGAATCCTTTTAACCTCTTGGTACTAACAAATTTGGCCAACTATACATGACCAACTAGAGTTGGAATCAATTTTTATTTTTTTTTCTTAAGCCTTACTCTGGATTGATTAAGACTACATCCATATCTTTCAAATTTTAGCGGCCCGTGCAATGGATCTTGTATGGATATAACAATCTTACCTGATAATAAAACCGAAGCGCTATTTTTCTTGGTGCATTAAAAAAAAAAGGGGGAAAAAGAAGGAAAAGATACCTTGAATTGTTTAAAGTATGAAAAGAATCTTAAAAGGTTTTTAAGATCACGCAATCTGAGAAAATCTCTCTTTGCCAAGGATGATTTGATAAGAATCTGACGTCATTTAGTGATGATTTGATATAAGTTTCTTGGGCGTCATTGCTCTCATCTGGACTAAAAAATGCTATCCATGCAATTCGAACTCTTTGTAAGGCCCTACTAACCTTCACTTATGCTTTGGAAGCTTTTACTACAATATTATATAAAGTTAAATTACTCACCTGACCTGATTGAAAAGACTATAAAGGTGTTATTGTTATCTTTACTTTTATATTAGTCCATTCTTGAACAAACCAAAACTATCCATAAGATTCTAAAGTATTTTAATCATTTCATTACCTGGAGTTTTAAATATAACTTAAATATAATTAGCATTTTTTCTTGGTCTTGACATTTTGTTAGACCGTGAAAAAGAGCCAAACTACTTAATTTTATATTTTTTTTTCATCTCATCCACAAAAAACGGAGCATCTATTGACCCGTATACAACCTAGCACCTCTTTCTTTTATATGTTAACTTTTCCATGCCAATCAGACCATGAAATAAGAACTGCCCGACACATTCTTCCCACACTTCTATTGCTGAAAAAAAGGAAAATAAAAAGAGCTACTTCACACTTTCTACCCACACTTCGGAAAATCATGTAAAACACCCGATGGTGGCATTGTACAGACATCTTGACCAGCAATAGCATCAGAATCAAGAGTCAAGGAGGTCCACCTGGAGCTCGTCGTGCCTAACCCAGTCTCACTATCCATTTCCAGCCCACTTTCACTGTGACCATCATTGTTCCGAGGGACACCACTGGTACCGGCAACAGTGAACGAGAACACGTCCTGGTAGGCGCACTCGCCATTGGGGTTGAGTTTCTCCCTCTCGGTGTCGGCAATCTCTTGTAGCTTCAATGCGAAGTGCAGCTTTTCCTTGACATCATTCATCGTCGGCCGCTGGATGCTCTGCCTACGCACACAGCTCTCCACGACCTCCATGTATACCTTGAAACATTCCGGAGCTATCTTGCCCTTCAGATATGGATCAATTATTTCCCCTATTGTCCCTCTTTGTAAGCATTCCCCGGCCCAGTTGGCCAAGTTCCATTGTTCAGTCTCCAGTTTAACATCTAGTGCTTTTCGGCCACATAGTACTTCCAACAGCACCACTCCAAAAGAGTACACGTCAGATTTTACCGTCAGTTTCCCTGACCGTGCATAATCCGGATCCAAATATCCAAATGTACCCTTTACCATGGTACTTACCACTGTGTTTTCCCGACCGGTTTTAGATAATCCAAAATCCGAAACCTTGGCCACCCATTTGTCATCCAACAGAATATTCGTGGTCTTCACGTCACGGTGGATGATGGGTTGCTCCACGCCTATGTGCAGGTAGTTCAAACCCCCCGCTGCTCCGACACAAATTTGGAGCCTCTGTTTCCAGGAAAGGGGATCGTTGTAGGTGTCATAGAGGTGTTGACGGAGAGTTCCGTTGGCCATGAAGTCGTAGACGAGAATCATCTCGCCCTTGTCGTTACAGTATCCGATGAGAGAGACCAGATGGACGTGGCGAAGCCGAGAGAGCATCTCGATCTCTGTCCTGAACTCGCGGAAACCTTGTTTTGACTCCGAGTTCAAACGCTTAATCGCCACAACTATTGTGCCCTCATCAACGAGACCCTTATACACTTTGCCGAAGCCACCCACGCCTATAACTAATTCCTCCTTGAAGTTCTCCGTTGCTCTTTTGATTTCCTCCAGCGTGAAGTTGCGGCATAGTTCTCCGGGCAGTGACGAGGTGGTTGTGCTTGTTGACTTCCCCTTGTCAGGCTTGGGCCTACACCAGCACTTGAATAGTGTATAGAAAGCAACGCTGCGCTTTTGAGTGAGCACAACCAAGACGCCCACGCAAGTGACACAAGTGAGCACAACCAAGACGCCCACGCAAGTTCCAACGATAACCGTTATTGTATTCTTTTCTCTAGCAGGCTTTTGAGTAGAGGGCAAAGGTGTATTCTTTTCTCTAGCAGGCTTTTGAGAAGAGGGCAAAGGTGTATTCTTTTCTCTAGCAGGCTTTTGAGAAGAGGGCAAAGGTCCAGCAACGACAAAGTTGCCGTTGATGTCGCTCAATTTGAAAACCTCCATACCGTTTAGAATGGCATTGATGATCCCGCGACCAGGTAGGATTGGTTGTAGATCAACAAATACATAATCAGTGTCTTGGATCCTCACAACATAGTCCTCGTACACAGGCGTCTTATCCATTCTGCTCCTACCGAGTACACTTGCCCATCGATCAGCCGTCTTATTGTCTATAAAGATGATGAATGCCCTTTCTATTAAGCCGGTTATTTGAGGATATATTACGCAGAAATGGAGCCTTACCAGATAATCGAATCCAGATTCAACGGGTAAACGCCAGGTCAAGCTTGAAACCAGGTTCTTGGTGCCGTTTGGATCCATTGCCACGGCAGTCCTGTATACATCATCAGGTGCAGTGTAATTATGTATTTTCGAAAATCTGGGTTTCAGATCTGAATTATTTAGGAAGATGCCACCACCTAAATTATACTTCGTGTCCTGGGTCCATTTTCTGAACATGCCAGTATCAGCCACCGGTGGTATTGTTGACCATGACATCTGATGTGACTACTGGACCTACACCTATTGGTCCCATGTCTCACACTTGAGTACCTCTACCCTAGGGGTACCCGTATCTTGTCTATAATACACTTCTATATATGTAACCACATACACTGTAGTACATGAGAGAGACAATATAATATAAAATATTTTTTACCTTTTCACAGAGCAACCTTTGCTGTGTCACTGTTCCGATCAGCCATTATTCAACTTGGTATCGAGCCAGTCCCGGCGAAAGCCCTCCCTTTCCTGGCCTCTGTTTTTCTCCCATCTGCTTTCTTCCCTTGTTTAAGCTCGGCCTCCTCCTCTTTTTTTTTTCTTCTGTTTTTCGGCCCGATGTCTTCATCCTCGTCCAGTACCGGCCCAGAATCTCCTTTATCGGCCCGCATTCCCGACCCGACCCCAATCTCTCAACCCCCGACCCTGCTCCAGTCGCCGACGCTGCCGGAACGTCTCACCGGCAGCAACTACATCATATGGCGGACGATGATCAAGCCCTTCCTTGACGCCGCCCACCTCTTCCCCATTGTCGATGGGTCGGAACCCAAACCCCCGACCCATCTTCTCATACCCGATACCCAATCCCCTTTACCGTCTCGCACCCCGACCCGGGTTCCCAACCCGGCTCACGCGTCGTGGCGCGTCCGTGACCGGACCGCCATGGGCTGGTTGCTCACCACCTCTACACCGCCGGTCGTTGCCCAGTTGACCACCTTCCGCTCATCGGCGGCTATTTGGCGGTATCTCGCCACGACGTTCGCTGCCCAATCCACCGCTCGTGCCGCTTCACTCCGTATGGAGCTTTCCTCCATGCGCCGTGGTGGTCGGACGGTGGCCGAGTATCTCCAGCAGGCCACCCACATCGCTGATCAGCTCACCCTCATCGGGGAGCCTCTCCACGACAACGACTACCATACCCATATCTTCCGTGGGTTAGGGTCGGAGTTCCAGCCGCTTGCTGTCGCGATCTCTGTTACATCGCGAATCGCCCCCATGACGAGAGAAGATCTTCACGGCCTGCTCCTGTCTCACGAGTCAATGGTCGACGTCTCGGCCCGTGATGCGGCGGCTGTCCCCTCTCCGGCAGCCTTTCTGGCGAATCAAGGTTTTGCCTCTGCCCCTTCTATTCGAGGCACCTCCGCGCCGCCGTTGACGCCACGCGCCGCTCCATCAGTCTCAGCGCCGCCTCTCCTGCCGAATCCCTCTTTTTCGCCGGCACCGTCGCCGGCGACCGCCGGCAACCGCCGGCAGCGGCGGCCGCCCTACTGCCAGATCTGCCGGCGCCGCGGTCACTACACCACCACCTGTCGTGACCGCTACGCACCTCCCCCTCCTCAGGCCCAACCCAGCCCCACATCACACCCTCAAGCCCACCTTACTCAACCCACTATGGCCCACTTCCCTCACTTATATAACCCGGCCCCCTCTCCTCATAATCCTGGCCCGGCCCTCTCCTCTTATTCTTCCAGCCCAACTCTATCTTCCTATAATTCCAGCCAAGCGCCTACTTCCCCAGCCCACCTTTCTCATCTTCATCCGGGCCCACCTCTTATGGATCTGGCCCATCCTCCCCTTCTCCTCAATCTTATACAGCCTCCCTCTCTCACTTGGGCCCCTCCTCTCAAGCCCACTATACTGCCCTCCCTCCTCCTTTAGCTCCTCTTCCCTTATCCCCATCTCCATCTACCCTAGACACCGCTTCCTGGTTTGCTGACTCAGGGGCCATTCATCATGTCACTGATAGTGTTGCCCCCCTCACTTCTGCTACTCCTTATATTGGCACTCAGCAGCTCACCGTGGGTGATGGCGTTTCTCTCCCAATTACCCACATCGGTACTTTTCAGTCTTCCATTTTTCCTTATCTTCGTTTAACTAATGTTCTTGTTGTCCCTGGCATCACTAAAAATTTACTTTCCATTTCTCATTTTGCCCGTGATAATCATTGCATGTTTTTATTCTATGACACTTATTTTCTTGCTCGGTCTCTCTATACTGGTCAGATTCTACTCCGGGGCACTCTTGATTGTGGTCTCTACCGTGTCTCTCCACCTGGCCCTTCGCCTTCTCCGTCAGCCCTTTCCGTTTCCTCCAGTGGCTCCCTTGCTTTGTGGCACCATCGACTTGGTCATGCTTCCTCCGATGCCGTTGTTCGTCTTTTGTCGTCCACCCGCACTCCCTTTACTCGTTCGACACTCCCCTTATGTACGGCATGCGCTCTTAGTAAGAGCCATCGCCATCCCCACCCCCCTTCCTAGTCTCGGGCTTCTTATCCCCTTGAACTGGTTCATTTTGATGTATGGGGTCCTGCTCCTGTTACATCTTATCATGGTTATAAATATTATGTTTGTTTTGTGGATGATTATTCTCGCTTTACTTGGTTGTATCCTTTCACCTCTCGTGATCAGTTTTACTCCATCTTTACTGCCTTTCACTCCTTTGTCACTACGCAGCTTCAGCACCCCATACGTTCCATCCAGTGTGATGGTGCTCCTGAGTTTCTTTCCACTCCCATTCGCTCCTTTCTTACGTCTCATGGTATTCATCAGCGTGTTTCTTGTCCTTACTCTCCGTTTCAGAATGGTACTGCTGAGCGGAAACATCGCCACATTGTCGAGACAGGACTTGCCCTTCTCACTCATTCCTCCGTTCCACTTCCTTTTTGGGAATTTGCTTTCGAGACTGCTGTTACCCTTATTAACCGTCTTCCCACCTCTGTCCTTGGTCACTCTTCTCCCTGGCAGGTTCTTTTTCACTCCCCTCCGGACCTTTCTTCTCTTCGTGTTTTTGGATGTGCTGTTTTCCCTCATCTTCGCGCTTATGCCTCCCATAAGCTTGCCCCTCGCTCTCGCCCTTGTGTCTTTCTTGGTTATCCTCCTGGTTACCGTGGTTACCGGTGTTACTGTCCTGAGACTCGTCGTTTCTACATCTCTGCTGATGCTCTTTTTGATGAGTCTAGTTTCCCTTTTGCCTCCTCGCCTCCCGCTTCCCCTGTCCCTCCTCCCTCCCCTATTTCCCTACCTCTCCCCCCCTCCCCTGCCTCTCTCTCCCCACCTACCTCTCCTGTGGATCCCCTTTCTCCCTCACCCTCTCTCCTTTCCGCTCCCTCCACTACGTCCTCCTCCCTTCCTCCCCCTCCTCCTCCTCCTCTCCCGCACCCTCCCCACCCCATGGTCACCCGTCTTAAAGACGGTACCCTTGCTCGCCGCCGCCTTACCCGCCAACACACCTATGCCCTCACCGCTTCCACCCACCCCTACACCGAACCCACCTCCTACACCCAGGCGGCCCGTGACCCCCACTGGCGCACTGCGATGGCTGCTGAGTACACGGCTCTTATTCAGAGTCATACTTGGGACCTCGTCCCTCTCCCTTCACATGATCGGAACATTGGTTGCAAATGGGTTTACAAAGTCAAATTCGATCTGATGGTTCTCTCGAGCGGTACAAAGCCCGCCTTGTGGCTAAGGGCTTTCATCAGCAACCTGGCATCGACTATACAGAGACCTTTAGTCCAGTGGCCAAACCTGTCACTATTCGCACTGTTATTGCCATGGCTTACTCTCGTGGTTGGAGCATTCGTCAACTTGACGTCTCCAACGCGTTTCTCCATGGTACTCTTACTGAGGAGGTTTACATGCTGCAGCCCCCTGGTTTTCTAGACCCCTCTCGGCCCAGTCATGTGTGCCGCCTTCGGCGCTCTCTCTATGGCCTTAAGCAGGCCCCCCGCGCCTGGTATCAGCGGCTCAGCACTTTTCTTATCACTTTTGGCTTTTATGTTTCTGCTGCAGATACCTCATTGTTTCTTCTGCATACCTCTCACTACAGTATTGTCTTGCTGGTTTATGTCGATGATATACTTCTGACGGGCTCTTCCCAGGCTCCTCTGTCTGCCCTTCTTACAGCTTTACATCAGGAGTTTGCCATTAAAGATCTTGGCTCTCTTCACTATTTCCTTGGTGTGGAAGCTCATTACACTTCTCAGGGCCTCTTTCTCCATCAGGCCAAATTCACTCATGAGATCCTTGCCCGTGCTCGTATGACTGATGCTCGAGGAGTCCCCACTCCTTGTACTTCTTCAGAGCCTCTCTCTCAGTGGACTGGTGATCCTCTCCCGGACCCTCTTCTCTACAAGAGTATTGTCGGCGCTCTCCAGTATCTCACACTTACTCGCCCCGACATAGCTTATGCCGTGAACACGGCCTGTCAGTTTCTCCATGCCCCTACCACTGCTCATTGGCAAGCTGTGAAGCGGTTGCTTCGTTATCTCGCTGATACTACTCACTACGGTCTCCGTTTCACTTCCAGCTCCTCCACTGCTCTTCATGCCTTCTCTGATGCTAGTTGGGCTGGTGATCGTGATGATCGACGCTCTGTCGGTGGTTTCTGTGTTTTCCTTGGTCAGAACCTTATTTCCTGGTGCTCCCGCAAACAGCGGACTGTTGCCCGTTCCAGCACTGAGGCTGAATATAAGTGCTTTGCCGACACTGCTGCTGAGATTATTTGGATCGAGTATCTCCTCCGTGATCTCCGGATTGTTCCTCCCCATCCTCCGACGTTGTGGTGTGATAATCTCTGAGCTCTTTACCTTGCTGCCAATCCTGTTTTTCATGCCCGCACGAAACACATTGAGATTGATTATCACTTCATTCGCGAGCGTTTCCTCCGCGGACAAATCTACATTCAATTCATTGCTTCTGCTGATCAGCCTGCGGACATCTTCACCAAAGGACTCTCCACTGCTCGGTTTCGCTCTTTGAGGTCCAAGCTGACCATCTCGCCCGATCCGTCAGCTTGCGGGGGGATGTTGACCATGACATTTGATGTGACTACTGGACCTACACCTATTGGTCCCATGTCTCACACTTGAGTACCTCTACCCTAGGGGTACCCGTATCTTGTCTATAATACACTTCTATATATGTAACCACATACACTGTAATACATGAGAGAGACAATATAATATAAAATATTTTTTACCTTTTCACAGAGCAACCTTTGCTGTGTCACTGTTCCGATCAGCCATTATTCAACTGGTATGTCAACCCCACCCACGTTTAATCTAAAAACCATCTCGAGTACCCTGTCGTAGCCAAAGGAAAACTCATAAAATTGGCCAACGTAAGTGAGGTCCTTATGCACTGGATAGTAGAGGTCGTTTGGCATGGAGACAATCTCAATTCCATTGACAAAAGCATAGAACTTACTAGAACTACTTGGGCATGGAATAAACATCACGTTCAATTTTCTTTCCTCGCCAACGTTGATGCAGAACTCTTTACTAATAGCCCCTCGATTCGATGAATTAGCAAGTGTAGCACTGAAGTTATTGAGTAAGATGAACGAACCCGCTTTGACAGTGAAAAGAGCAGTTGAGTGGTCAAAACCTCGGTAGGAAGCGCTGTAGAAATACAGGCGAAGAAATTTGGGGCCGGGGGTGACACGAAACTCGTACGTAAATGGGGAAGAAGATATGCGGGCAGTCTTGTAGGGGACAGCGTCGATGTAGCCTCGTAGTTCTGCTGTGGAGGCACTAGAATTGTGGTTGGGTTCTTCAATGAGAGCGTATTCGGAGTTGATGTCTCCGATCCACAGGCGCTCATCCCAAGCCGTTGAGTTGCCAGAAGCCCCGCAGTTGAGGGTAATATCATCAACAGCGATGTAACGGGGTGTAGAAGTAGCGCTTGGGAGATCAAAAAGAATGAACAAGAAGAAGAGGGGGAAGAAGAAAGTCGGAAGCATTGAGATGTTTCTGATGGAAGCAAGAAATAAAGGTCCGCAACAGATGGAGAAAAAATAGAGCGGTAGAAGCTCCTTCCATTCCAACTCGTAAGAGTCATTTAAAGGAGTTGTTTAATTATTCAGTAACCCTTGTCAGTAGTCCCATCACTTTGATAAAAGCACCATAGGAGAATCTTTGAACCAAAAAGAAAAAAGAAAAAATAAAAAATAAAAATAAACTAAGGAAACTTTCTGAAAAGATACGTGGAGAGAATGCCTTCAAATAAAGGAAAAGGGAAGCAGGGATGATATTTATATATTTACTTGTGATTATGGACGACTAATAATTTACTTGGGATATTCGTAGAATCACTCTGGATTCCATTTCTTCCCAGCTCAGAACTCAAACGCCTAACAAGCTAAGCTCCCGAGAGAAATTTTTTCCTCATTCGCCCTTCTAATGCGGTTGTTTTGGCAAATGGTTAAAGGCCCATTAGCCTCCCTCAAGCAACCTCCGACAGATCATCTCAATCCCCTTAACCTCGTCCAATTCAAACGCCATCTCCGCCTCTATCCATAACACCCTTACCACCTGACAATCCAAAGGCTCGTCACCAAAGCCCCATCCCTAGGGCTTTATATATTATTTTATTTTTTAGATGAATATATGAATTTATTCATAAAAGAATAATAAAATATAAAAGCTTAAGGGCCACACTTTAACAGTATAATTTATATAAGAAAAAAAAACTAAATTTAGAATCCTTCAATTATAAGACAATAAAATAATTGTCATTACTTACTACTCATTTTTATATTTTTTTATCCTAAATAATTATCTTGGATAAGGAAAATTGCCTCTCAACAATTACAAAATGGAAGGGACTCATGCCTTTATATTTTTTTATCATAAATAATTATCACAAAAATTTAATGGCTGAATTTTGTCACTTCGGAAAGCTTTCTCTTATCTTTTTCGTCTTAATCACTAATATGGTATAAGCTTTACAAAGAGGTCACCAAATGGTCATTGTAATATTACAAATTCTGCTATGGAAAATAATATCATATTAAAAGAAAAAAAAAAGTGACCCAAAAGATGCAAAAGAAGTATTTAGAGTATTGAAGTTAATCCCAGGCCCTTCATTCTGTATAAAGGAGAAGTTAGACAGCTTTTAATTTCCATAACAACCTCCAAACCCTAAAGAATGAAGATGAAAGTAATCATTCTCCACCTCTATCCTATGGAGATACTGATTGTTTCACTTATGGAAGTGATTGGGATGGAAGCCAACCATCACGCATTAGATAATTCTATTACTTTATATTCTTTTATGTTATCTTAGTGAGCTCTTATTGCAGCATGATTTGCTTGACCTTTGGTCTGGTTCTTGGTCTTTCGTCAATAATGTTATGTGCTCTTAAACATTTATAACTGGGTCATACTTCTTTATCTCGGTTCCTTGTAATCTTTACTTTTAGAGTTCTTGTAGGATAAGAATTAAGTAGGCCACATTTCTTCAACCTCTTTTCCTCCGCCTATGGGACAATGTCTCTTTGTAACATATGAATATTACTTCCTTATTGGGTAGTCCATACATGTATTAAAAGTAGGATTATTACATGATTTAATTATTCAAGCAAAGAAAATATTCAAGTTATTTCCCAAATTTTCTCTTGGCCTCTCTTGGACGTCTCTTCCAATTTGTCTCCATTCTTCAGCCTCTCTTTGGTTTGGGTTTCTTTTTCTCACCAATAGCATTTGTACTTCGGGACCAACATCAAACAAAATATAAAACGGGAATGGTGCAAGTCTGGCTGAAGCTTATCTTGAAGAATAGTATGTAGTTCATAAAACCACAATTTCTTTTTTTTTTTTTTTTTTCTCTTGGAGTTTCATGAAACTATACATAAGAGAAGCATACACTATGTTAGACCATTCATTAACCATATATCATTATTATTGAATACGAGCTAAAAAAGAGTCCTTCATCCAAACTATTGCTATCCTTATTTGGAAAAGAGTTTACTACTTATTAGTTTAGATGCATGAATTTGAATCGTACAATTCCAAAATCTAAAAGCTTTCCTATGAGCGACAAACTTTCTTTGAAAATCTTCATGAAAAATATTTACACATCTTGCTAGACCATGTAAGTCTTCTCCCAGGTCTTCCGTCAATAATGTTAAGGGTACTTAAATATTTCTATGTGGTTCATATTTCTTTATCTCTCTTCCTCATAACCTTTACTTTATAAGAGCTCTTGTAGGCCACATATCTTCACCCTCTTTTCTCTTGGTCTTTGGACAATTATTGGTCTGAGGGTGTACGTTGGGAACCACCACCCTTTACTGGGCAGCTACCTACTTGGTCTTGTTGATATCGTCATACAAAAAGTAAGACAACAAGAAAACACCAAGGAAATGTGTTGCCTCGTCTTCTATGACTACTGTTGTTTGACAGGGATGGTGCATTTATCTCATTATTGATCACTAATTTTATTAGTTTGTTAGGAATTATAGATACAACTAAATTCAAGGTTAATTAGTTAGATCCAAACTGTTACGTTCGCTAACGGTTTTGGTTTGTTCATAGCCTTAGTTTACGCATCTTTATGATCCAAACTGTTATGTTTCTGAACGGTTTTGGTTTGGTGTGTTTGATCCGAACTGTTGTTTGCAGTGGTTTTGGTTGGTTTTCTAGCCTTCGTTAACGGATCCATTTTGACATGACCTTGGTCTGAGACTCCCCAAGAAGCTGTGAAGTGGCTCGGGCTTAGGTACTTGAGCCTGCTTTATTGAAGATTTGCTAATGCCGGCTTCGAAAACAATGCTAAGGCTTCGGAAGTTATCAGATGGGCTAAGGTTGAACATCGCTTGCAACCCCAAAGTATGTTTCTGTAGAATTCCAGAGCTGGGTCATGATGGGCAACTGATCAGGCTTTGTTTGGACTTCTAGCGAGAAGTTCAACAATATTATCTTCATAATTATCTTTGACCTTTTGTTGCTCATTCATTTTCCGGCCTACCTAGTGCCCGCTGTTATATAAAAATACTGGACGTCTTTATAAGAACGAAGATATAGAAGGATTTTGGGCTTTATAAGGCTATCTGTATACGTTGAGAGTGAGATAGAATTGAGGTTATAGGGATTCGACTAAACATAAAATTGCTTCAAAACCAAATGAACCAATTCTAAAACAAGAAAACTACTTAAATTTTATTTAATCTTGATTCATATACAGAGAATCCTATCTACTAATAGTCTTTTTTTAGATAATAGATTTGGAAAACTAAGAGCTACTTCTATATTTTCTGGGATTGACAAATAAAAACAATAATTCAAAGCTCCTATCCCATTCACTACTGCCCCAGAAATGTACTTTTGCCAAAATTCTCCACTATTTTGGACATGATTGGGGTTCATCTTAATACTCTCTTGTCCCTTGTAGTTATGTTATCTTACATCAAATCACTATTCTTACGTCCCTAAATTCCCTATAATTAATAAAGAAGTGATGATTGTGCATTTGAAGATTATTTTGCAAATATGATTATGAAGTGAATGATGGGATGACGTGAAGGAATAAAAGGGAAGAAGAAGAAATTCTGCACACTCATGAATACAGCATGACATAGGTGCAACAAGAAGACTGCCCGACGCCAACAGCAGCACAAGAAAAATCACACGTGGGATAAACATAACGACGAAGAACGAGATTTTTTGTGTTTCTGTGGCCGAAGATGTAGTAGTATCTTCGCGGCTTCACCCAAAAAAGATATTTTTCTTTTGGTCGCAAGATGAGTATTGCAGATCATCATTTGAATATTCCTTCATTGCCATTCCTACAAGGGCATAAGAAGCGTAATAATAGTGCATTTGAGATAGAACAGTCCAAATTAAAGGTGAAACACTGGCCATGTGGCTCTACAAAATTATGTGGGCAGCTTTCTTCACTTGTTCCGTGTTTTAAGAGCCAGGACATTTGAGCCATGGGGTTTTGATCATGGCCTAGCTTGCTGCTGCAGTTCGTCAACTTCAACATGGTCGTGGTTTGAAGCTTATCGGGGGATGAGACTTGGGTTATCTAGCCATCCCAAGGAAAATTGAAATAACTTGTAACAAGCAAGGCTAGTTTGTCATGATCGATTTTCTACAATAGAAAGAATGGTACAATGGCTTCCTATAGCTAACATATACTGTAACTTTTATCAGTTTCAAGTAGAAAACATGAGTCATCTTTTTTTTAAATATTCATGCACAATGTTGATTTGGAAGAATATCCTCGCTTAAAATGGAATTTGATGTCACATTGGAGGATGAAATGAATAATTACAATGGATAATCCAAGCATTTAAAGGTAAAGATTTTGCTGTAAAACTTTTTAAAATATCATTTTTAGCTTGTATTTATTGCTTATGGGCTAAACAGAATTGAAGAAGATTTTAAAATAGAATAGTTGACATTCTAATCTTGTTAGTTAAAGTAAGAAAAATTGTACGAGGGAGAGCTTTTTTACTTCACAATATCAAATCCTCACAAGGAAATGTCATTTTGAGTGAGGTCTGGAGGCTTCCAACTTCTATTTTCTCTTACTCTTGGTTTTTTGGAAATTGTTGTAATACTGGGATATACCCTTATGTTTTTGTATATTACATTTTATTAATGTAACTTATATTTCAATAGAAAAAGGGGGGGGGGAGTTTATCTTGTAATAAGAAGGGGTTGTTCTTAGTTTGAGGGGGAGTTTATGTTGGTATTATGTTGCAAACTGCAAACTCCAACAATGGTATGCGCTACTTGGTTCATCGTCATTGGTATGATCTTTTGATTTTTTTTGGTTGTTGCTTGTTGCTACTACAACACATGCTCCATAAAATCTGTAAATATTCTTCTTTGTTGCTGAAGTATGAATATTTGATTGCTGAAAACTTCACTTTGGTATCAGTTTTGCTAATATGGTGCTCCTGATATAATAAGTTTGATGTTGTGCACTCATCTTTCTTATAATATATCATGTTTCAAATCTCTACACATTTCACATATATGTTGTTGGTTCATAAAAAGAAATGAATGTGAAAGAGAACATGATATGTGTTATAGTCCCATCTTTATTATACTTATAATACTTCAGGCACCAATGAAACTATTTTAGCGAAATTCAACTATTTCAATTCCCATGCGATCGCACCATAAATTCTAGCCTTCCAATCGAGCTAGTTCTTACTTCCTTTGTTGGCTTCTCTACTGACCTTTCCAGTAGTTTCCCCTCTAGCTCATGTTCTGGTTCCTCTTCTGGCTCATCTTTCTCTGCCAACAATGGACATCCACACTCAGACCGATAAACTATTCATACCAGCAGGGTTATATCCATTGATAATTTGTGAAGAGTTTAACCATAGATAATCTCTTAACCATCCCATCAAATAAGTGGAAGATTCATTAAACTGTGAAATGTTGCCCGCACGACGCTTGTATTGCTTTCCCACAACCCCGTTTTCACGGTTTAGGCTACTCCCATTTTGCTTGCCGTTACTACAGGAATCAGTTTTGCTTTCTTTTCCTTTAGCTACTAAGATGTTTCAGTTCACCAGGTGGTCTTTTGCCTACCCATGGATTCAATAGTAGTTTGAAAGGTTGACCTATTCAAGAATCAAGTTGAAAAAAAAAATATATATATATATATATATATATATATATATATATAATAGGGCATGGCCAAGTGGTAAGGCAACGGGTTTTGGTCCCAATATTCGGAGTTTTGAATCCCTCCGTCCCAGAGTATACCTATTATATATATCATATCAAATTATGTATATCGTATCAGAATACATATTTTATATCAAGATAATGTGCTTTATTTATAACTATATGGGAGAGATATTATCATGCAGAAAAGCAAATCCATCTAACTACACACAAGAAACAACAACTCTCTCCATGTTCAAATGCTTTTGAATTCATATGTTATGATGAATGTTGCCTATTTTTAGTTTTGCTTCATGTTTGGTTAGACTAACTTGAAAGGAAGCTATCATTGAAAGGGAGCTATAAGATATTGTAAGACAAAACCATGTTGTTTTCTAGTCTTTCATTTGCTATATCCATCTCTTTATGACACATGGTTTGTTAATTTTGGTGTTGATAAAACAAAAAGGGGGAGAAATATATGTTATATTATAAAGTACTTTAGATTTGTTATAAAGGAAGAAATGACATAAGGGAAGAAATATATATTATATTGATGTGCTTTGGACTTGATATATTTTTATGCATCAATATATATGCTTGAAGTTGTCCTAAAATGATCAATGCTTACTTTGGAAACTTGAAAGTTAAAGAGTTTAAACCTATTTATATTACATCAAAATGTTCTATTTTATCATCATTAAAAAGAGGGAGAATGGATTTGGCTGCAAAGCTTCTTAAAATATTATTTTTAGCCTGTATTTATTGTATATGGACAAAACGAAATAGAAGACGATTTCAAAATAGAATAGTCGACATTCTCATCCTTTTGGCTAAAGTAAGAAAAACTATACAGGGGAGAGCTTTTTTGTTTCAAAATGTAAAATCCTCACAGAGAAATGTCATTTTGAGTGAGATTTGGAGGCTTCCAACCTCAATCTTTTCATAGTTGTTGAAAATTATAATGTTGGGGTATGCCCCTATGCTTTTGTACATTACTTTATATTAATGCAAATTTACATTTCAACAAAAAAAAAAACAAAAAGAAAAGGGAGAATAGTGGAATATGTTTTGATGATGACACAAATAGGAAATTATGATATGAAATTATTATAATCATTGCTTGTTTATTTAATGGTTTAAATAAGAAAAATGATGCTAGAATGCTTTTGCAAGAAATGGGTCAAATCCTGCGTGTGAGCCTAGTCCAAATTGAAAACATTTGAACTAGTCTATTTTAGCCTACACGATTTAGTATAGCTTGCACTACCTAGACCAATGTGAGCCTAGCCTTGTTCGCAACCCAAGGTCTAGTGCACAACCCAAAAGCATGCCACTAGCATGAGCCACGTTTAAGTTCATGACTTGCTTCATGACCCATAAAAATAAAAGCATGACTTGGTCCACTCGATGCTACACATAACTCATCACTTAAATTGGTCGTCGATAACAACTCCAATGACAATGAAAATTACATCATTCAAAAGGCATCAAAGATGGGAACAATTTTGTGAATAAAAATCAATGACCCATTCACTTAAAGATGATCAAATTGAAAAGATTAAAGTGTTTTTCACAACCCACGACTTGATTGAATGAAAGAGCTATGAGTGGTTGATTAAAATGTTTCAAAAGTCAAACTCATAAGGGTTTGTTAAGAAAGAAGCCTATCTGTTGATCTGTAAAGTATCCATAAAGATTTGTTTCAAAATTAAAAAGGATTGAGAAAGATTCTAGTGAAACCTAAAAGTCTAACCCATGACCCACTTTGCCTCCGCAAGATTTGAATGATTAAATTAAAGATTTTGATGAAACGGTAGCATTTTGGAATGCAACTTTAAATGAGATTGAGATAGAAAGCCAGTCCCATCTCCCTTCCCTCATATGTGCTAAAAAATACTCCAAAAATGAGGAGAAAGAGTTTGAATGGGAAGAAGATGTGATCTAGTTTAAAAAAGTTAGAATGGCTTTTTTAAAGTAAAAAGTTAGTTAGTTTGATATTATGTAAGAGCAAAAAAACTCACTGGAAAGAAGGAGAAAAAAAAAATCAGAGAAAGCAAGCTTCTTTTAAGAAACTCATACTCTTTTCTTAAGGTTATCTAGCTCAAGAATTGATTCTTCATTGGATGACTATATTTTGAGTTTACTATTGCTCTTATTTACTTGTTAGAAAATTACTTCATGTTTTAATATATATTATTATCAAGTTGATTTTCTACAAGTGAACAGTACTAGGGCTTAAATGAAATTTAGGGTTTTGTCCAAATCATTATATGTTAGCTTTGTAGCACTTGTTTGAAGCTTCTAAACTATATATTATATATATGGTAGAAGTTAAGTTCAAATTTTGTAATATTTGGAAAAGAACTTGTAACTGGGATTAAGAGATTGATTATCCCTTATAAGGAATTGGTGAATTAATTGGAAGAGTGACTTTAGTGGGTTACTAGAGTAGGGTGGAGTAAATGTTGAGGTAGCTTGAGCCAAACCACTTTCCAAAAATCACTTGTCTTTATGTAATTGTGATTTGTGTGAATATTTTACTTGCTATCATTTAATTATTAATTACTTTACATAACTAAAATGAAAAAGACAAAAGAATTTTTAAGAAACCTAATTCACCTCCCTCTTAGGTTATTATAGGATCCAATGATTGGTTACCAACAACTAAAATGATTGGGCTAGCGTCTATCCCTTAGGGAACTAATAACTAATAGAAAATCTTCATTAGAAAATTATTCGATCAAAATTTCTATAAATATTCGTATTAGGTTGCTAACTCCACTACCAAAGCTTGACTCGTTACAATGAACTAGTTTCTTTAGGCTTAAATAAAGACAAAAAAGTGAAAGAGATAGAGTAAAGTCCAAACAACGTCATATGCTTATGTCTTTTCCATTACTTAGCTGTGATTGTTTAGGATGATTGAAACCAGCTTGCTCTTTATTGAATTTCCTTTTGTCTTTTTGTAATTTGTGACCTACAATTTATCACACTACTCATATTAACCAAATGGCTCCATGAAGAAAAAATTACCATCAATTTTTACTTTTTCCTTGTCTTCAATCTTCTTGACCATATCATTTCATTTCTTTTTCATCTTTTCTTCCATAAAATCATCTAATTGTAAGCTTTCTTTTTCTGAATTGACTTTCTTCTACTATAGTAATAACATGAAATTCACCATACTATACTCTGAAACAAAAATATCAAGTCCTTCATAGATGTTTGTGAAATTTTTTTCACCTTCAATTGAATTCTTACAAGAACCATTTATTTGAAGGAAGATCCATTTAAAATTTTGTTTAAAAAAAATTGAATGTTTTTTAGAAAATAGTTCATATATACTTGCGTTCCCCATTTCAATTAAAACAAGAAAGAGTTCGGTTAAGAAAAGAGAAGAAAAAATAATGAGAACTTCAATATAAAATATAAAAGAACTTCAGTAATGCAATTAGATATAAAAAGGTATTATGGCTTGAAGTTGGTGAGGTCTCCTCAAATTAAGGCTTACACTTGCCTTTGTTCTCTCTAGTTTTACTTATTGTTGCCAAAAGATTTTTAATGATCTTTAGTGAGTTGATGCAACTGTGGATTAATATGATTTAATTTAGACCAGTGGCATTCGCAAACATAATTTCATTAGATGGCTTATTTGTAGGAATAAACTTTTTACAGCAACAAAAAGTATATAGTGGATTCCTTTAGTAAAAATATATTATTTTTGTCAATCTTATATAGAAAATAAGAGTCATTTCTTTTTTGAATGTGCATGAACAAAGATGATTTGGAAAAGTATTCTCGTCCAGAATGGAATCCGATGTGATATTGGAGGATAGAATGAAGAGCTATAATAGATTATCAAAGTAATTAAAGGAAAGGATTTAGCTGCAAACTTCTTAAACTATCATTCTTAACTTGCATTTATTGTATATGGGTTGAACGAAATAAAAGACATTTTCAAGATAAAATAATTGATATCCCTATTCTCTTAGCCAAAATAAAAGAGGTAGTATGTGGGTGAATTTTTTTGTTTAGAAATATAAAATTCTTCCAAGAAAATATTATTTTGAGTAAAATTTGAAGACTTCCAACTTCTATCTTTTCATAGATATAATGACTTCTGTAATATTGGAATATGCCCCTATGCATCTATATTTTAAAATTTATTAATACAATTTACCTTTCCAACAAAAAAGAAAAACAATGAGAATAGTTAAAATGTGTTTTCAAGAAATGGAAAATGAGGTAGTTTAAGAAAAACGAAAATGAATAAAGAATTTGGTGATAATCCTTTTCTTTCATATATTAAGGCAATTGATTTTAAGTTATTTTGCTAACTATGACTAACAACATGTTTTGAACTTTGTATAAACCAAGGGAAAACTAAATTGGAGTATGAAAAAAGATAGAAAGTCCGGACAATAGTTACCGTGCTGGCTACCATGCGCATGAACAGGTAACGAATGTTTGCAAAACGAAAGTTCAGTGTGATATTTTGTGATGACATTCAAATAAAAGAAGTATGAATAAAGATAGAATTTGGTGAATATAAAGAGATAACTTCCTTTCACTTCATAGGATTGGCATCAATTAACTATAAAATGAAAAGTTACAATTATAAGTGGGTTGTGCCCAAATTACTCACCATCAAGCTGTGATTATACGTAAGTTCAGGTATCCACGCCTTTGATATATTCTTTCATTTTACCGTTGTTTATGAGATCCTACATATACATTGCAGAAGCCACGGAAGCCATTACACAATTCCCCGTGGAAATTGTGGTCCCCCTTGATTTCGTTGAGTGAGAAATGGCAGAATTTTGTCAAACAACAAACAAAAACAACTAAGTCTTCAGAAGTTACCGATTCTTGCTGTGAATTCAAGAATACCGAGTATATTCTTTTTTCTTTCACTTTTTCTTTCATTACAATACATATAAAACAAGTTTATCTTTGGGAATGTAAGTCTGGAATAACTTTGGATATGGGGAAGACTAGAATTTACCCGTCATCTTTTATGCCCTAAGATCTTCGTGTTAATCACGTTAATGATGATAAAGACAGGTGAAAAGTCGAGGGATGGCCTTCTTTTTCTTATTTATTTATTTATTTTTGGTGGAATGATAAATTATATTAATAAAAATTAAAATACTCAAAATGACATTATCTTGAGATGATTTTATATTTTCAAATAAAAAGTTCTCCTTTATATTACTTTTTTTTTACTTTTGTTAACAAAATATAAACATTAGTTGTTTTTTCCTTGTAGGCAAATATTAGTTGTTTTTTCCTATAGGTATTTTTAGTTTTGTTTAGTCCACATACAATAAATGCAAACTAAAAAATATATTTTTAGAAGTTTAGTAACCAAATTGCATTAAGAAAACAGACGAACTATTCCGTGTTAAGTGTGGCCTTATAGTTCTAATATCACAATTGAATGTTTTTTATATACTTAACTATACCCACAGAAGAAACCACTTTGTGAATTATAATTCTCAAAGAGTTTGTTAATCAACAAACACTCTGAATGCACAGGCATTTCCCGACAAAAAAACTCATGATGAGGGCAAAGATATAAAACGAAAACTCCCACGGAGTAGTTACCTCATCCACACATCGCTTCAGCCTTGACTGACGACCCTCCACAAACGAACTGAGAGGGCGGTTTATTCTGAAAGCGGGAGTTTTCTGGTGAACTGAGAGAGCGGTTTCCTCAATACGGGATTGGCGGCCCGATGGGCTTCTTTTAAGGTCTCCTTCACAAACCCATTTTGCCCAATGAAACATAGGCGTCCATGTAGTTTAGAACCCCAACATGATTAGTCCACTTTGTTTAATGTATAGTGCCAAAGACAACCCTTCTTTTTTCCTTTTCTCTCTTTTTCTCTCTTTCTCTTGACCAAATAAAGTATACTCACTGTAGCTGAATAATTGAGTGCAAAGGAAGGTATCCTCAGGATGTTCTAACATATTTGTGCAAATTTGATAATTGACACAAATCTACTACACTGCTACGACATCATTCCATATGCGTTGATCCAGGAGTGCACGCAGCTAACATCCCTTGGTATCAGCGACTACGTCTTTGGGCCTTGGTCCTTGATTTTTTTTTCCCCCCTTCTCTAGAAAAGATCGAGATTAGAATTCATCTCAAGTGCTTCGGCTTCATCTGTAATGAGCAGAGCTAAAAATTCGTGTCCTACCTCTGCTGTTACTTCACGGTGTTAGTGTAGTCCGCAAAAACTTGTAGCGGTGGATATTGCTGGTTGTCGAAATACATCGTTGGCGTAACCGAATCATTATTATGTCGGTCTTCTCGATATACCTGGAACGTATTCAGTTCAAGTCTTAGTCTTTGTTTGACAGGTTTAACTTTACGTCTGCATTTCATGAATTATTGTTGCCGACTTTATTCTACTCTTAGAGACCGGAGACCCAAACCCCTGCAAATGTAGCAACTCTCACTGGAAGTTCCTTGGAAATCCTTTACGCCCAAAAGCTTCTTCTCCAACAGTGTCTTCTCTTACCTCTCCATTTCTCTTTTCCTCCGCTGATTTCGTCGGCCTACACGCGTCCTGATAAGTACTTTGTTGTCTGTGGAGGGGGCAGAAACATCACTTCCGGCACACGGGTTTTTGTTGGCGATCGAGATTTCTCAGCCGGAAAAGGCGAAGCTGTCAAAAGCAGTGACTCCTCAGATATCTTACCTCTGTACCAAACGGCAAGAGTTTACAGAAAGACGTCTTCGTATAAGTTTAAAATCGACAAGAACGGTACATACATAGTACGCCTTCATTTCTATGTTTTCTCTTCTCGTCCTGATTTGTCTGTTGCTCTGTTCAACGTTTGGGCTTCTGGGTTTTCACTTTTGATAAATTATAGCATCCCAGACGTCGCTACTCCACAGATTGAGGAATTCTTTCTTCCCATCGTAGAAGGAGATTTTAAGATCTTCTTTATTCCTTCTCAAGGGTCTATGGCTTTCGTTAACGCCATGGAAGTCTTTCTCGCTCCCGACATATTGATCCCCGATGCCCCCACTCTCATAACTTCCACAGGTCATAACGCTACCTACAGTGGCTTGAGCTCTCAGGTTCTACACACAATCTATAGGATCAAAGTGGGAAATAATGGTATTAATGAGGATAACTTGTGGAGGAAGTGGGAACCAGATGGTAGTTTCTTGCTCCAATCGTCGACTGCGAGTAATAAGCCTTCTTTTTTAACACAATACGAGCAGTCTGAAGGGAAGTATATTGCCTCTTTTTCAACACAACACGAGCAGTCTGAAGAGGAGTATATTACCCCGTTGCCTGTCTGTGGGACAGCCAGGCATGGTAATAAAACTGGTAATACAATTGGGAGTAATTACTCTGCACCAAACATTACTTGGAGTTTTCAGGTCAGCAGGAGTGCTAAACACTTCCTTCGTGCCCATTTTTGCGACATAGTAAGCAAAACACCTGCTGACTTGTGGTTCAATTTCTATGTCAATAGGAACTTTATACGGACCGTAGAACCTTACAATTTTACTCAATCGCTGGCTTCCCCATTCCACCTGGATTTTGAGGTTGATTTACATGATTCGGAATTTATAAATGTTACTATAGGCACGAACAATGACTCACACGTTCAAGATGCCTTTTTGAACGGGCTGGAGATTATGGATTACACGAAAAAATCAAGTTCCATTCCTGAGGAAAGTGAAGGTGAATCAAATAAGAACCTCTCCCCGGTTATAATTGGTTCGGTAAGTAGTGTGGCTTTCGCCATTTTGGTAATGGTTGTAGTCATGGGTTTGAAGTTCAGGAAACAAGAGGCCGATCAAAGTTTGGGAGCACTTCTTTATGGGGGTTCCCGTTCTAACAAGAGGTTGACAAAGAGTAGTGCTGATTCTGCTCAAAATCTAAACCTCAGCCTAGAGATGAGTTTTGCTGAAATAAGGTATGCGACTGAGAACTTCAAGTTTTTGTTTGGTGAGGGTGGACTTGGAAAAGTCTACGAAGGAACTCTGCGGAATGGTATGAAAGTGGCTGTGAAACGAAGTGAACCCGGGCACGGGCAGGGTTTTGATGAATTCCGGACAGAGATCCTAGTTTTCTCCCAGATCCGCAATCGCCATCTTGTATCTCTCACCGGTTACTGCGATGAGGGGTGTGAAATGATACTGGTTTATGAATTTATGGAAAATGGACGTCTAAGAGATCATCTCTACCAAAATAAAAACAGTGAAGTGACTCGGCCTCGGGAAGTGACTCACTTGGTGATGCGATTCAGATTATTTAACAGTGAAGTGACTCGGCCTCGGGAACTTGAGCCTGCTTTATTAAAGACTTGCTAATGCGGGCCTCGGACACGTTACTAAAGCTTCGGAAGTGATCCGATTGGCTAACTTCGAGCATTGCTTGCAACCCCAATGTACATTTCAGCAGAACTCCAGAGCTGGGTCAGGATAAGGCAACTAATCAGGCTTTGCTTTTTCTTCTAGCGAGAAGTTGAACAATTTCATCTGCATAATTATCTTTTACTTTTTGTTTGGTGGTCTTGTCCGGCCTATCTGGTGTCTGCTCTGACAGAAACGTATTGTAAATCCTTTTAATGATGAAGATTGGAAAGATTTTGGGCTTTTATAAGGCTATCTATTTAAGTTGAGAGCGAGATAGAATTGAAGTTATAGGGATTCAACCAAACATAAAACTGGTTCAAAACCAAATGAACCAATTCTAAAACAAGAAAACTACAATTTTATTTAATCTTGATTCATATACAGAGAATCCTATCTATTAATAACCTTCTTTTTTCATATTTAGTTAAGAATTATCCGTCAATTTTAAACTATTGAATTGGAAAACTAAGAATTACTTCTATATTTCTTAGAACTTCCAAAATTGTCCACTAGTTTGGACATGATTGGGTACATCTTGAGAGACTTCTCACACCAGACCACTCTTCTTACGTCCCTAAATTCCCTGTAATGAATAAAGAAGTGATGATTGTGCATTTCAAAATTATTTTGAAAATATGATTATAAAGTGACTGATGGTATGACATGAGGGGAGGGAAAAACCGAAAAAAAAAAAAAAAGGAAAGAAGAAGAAGAAGGAGTCTGAGCACTTATGAATACAGACGTAGGTGCAACAAGAAGACTCCATAATGCCAACAGCAGCACAAGAGAAAAAAAAAAAAAAAAAAAAGTGGGACTAACATAATGAAGAAGAATGAAAATAGTCAATTTTAAAATAGAATAGTTAATATTCTCACCTTATTATTTAAAGTAAGGAAAATTATAAGAGGGGAAGCTTTTTTATTTCAAAATATAAAATCTTCAAAAAAAATATCATTTTGAGTGAGATTTGGAAACTTTCAATTTCTATCTTTTTGTAGTTTTTATAATTTTGTAATACTATGGTATATCCTTATACTTTTGTACACTATTTTTTAATTAATGCAAACTTACATTTCAACTATAAAAAAAAAAAAAATGAGATTTCGTGTGTTTCTATAGCCGAGAGATGTAGTATCTTCGCAGCTTCACCAAAAAAAAAAAATTTCCTTGCGGTCGCAAATTGAGATTTTAAATCACCACCTTAATATATTCCTTCACTGCCATTTTACAAGGGCCTAAGAAGAAGCGTAATAATAGTGCATTTGAGATAGAACAGTCCAAATCAAAGGAGAAGCAGTAGCTGTGTATCTCTACAAAATTATTTAGGTAGATTTATACACTTGTTTCACGTTTAAAGAGACAGGGCATTTGAGCCATGGAGTTTTGATCATGGCCTACCGTGCTGCTGCTGCTCGTCCACTACATGTCCTTGGTCCTGAGCTCATCGGGTGATGAGATTCGGGTCATCTAGCCATCCCACGGAAAACTTAAGTAACTTAACCTTAGCCCAATCCAAAATTAGAGAGATAAAAATCCAAAGGTTGTCTCAGAAGATAGTTAGGAGTCACGCTTCAGAGAAGAACAGATGAATTTTGGGACAATTTAAACAGTATTATCAACATAATCATTTTTAACTTTTTCTTCGGTACTCATTTTCTTGCCTAGCTAATGCTTGCTTTTACATAATAATGTAGGGGATTCAAGTGGCTTTGATACCACTTGTTATGGAAATTCAACAAGATTATATCAATTACACATGACTAGAACTAATAACTATAAGAAAACATAAATATCCAAGCATAACAAATTTGAGAGATTTGAACTAATATAATGTCATGTTTCTCTTTTAGTGTTTCCTCATTAGATTCTCTCATTATCCATAATCCATGATAAAGACTTTCTCTAGCAATTAGTTAGGCTCTAAAGGGGCTTTTTCACAAAAGAAAAGGCTCATTTCCTTGATTACTTTATACTTCATTTATTTATTAAAAATACTAATTTCTAAAATTACATGGATGCCCTCCACCATATAAGGATATTACAAATGTACCTTTAAACCTAATTGTTCTACCAATCTTAACAAATAATACTAGAAATTCTTTTGTAAAGCAAATAGAAACTTTTTTGACTAATAAATAAATGAACATTTGTAATTGTAAACATTTTCAAAATAAGACTGTTGATATACCAATTTTGTTGGTTATAATCATAAAAGTAGTTTATGAAAAACTATCTTTATTTAGAAACATTAAACTCTCTCAAGCGAATATTTTATTGTATCATAATTGAAGAATTTGAAATTTTATTTTTTCTTAGATAAATTGTAATGTTAGGATATACTCCTAAGCTTTTATATTCTTTTATTCTTTGATGAATAAACTCATATATTCATAAATAAATAAATAAATAATGAACTTTGGGCTATGACAATGCTATCTTTATGACTAAGAACCAAAAATAAAAATGGTTAAAAACCAAACGAACCAATTCTAGAACAAAAGTTACCCTAACGTTATATTGATGTTGGCTTATACATATTTAATCCTAGCTATCAATATTCTCTTTTTAATCTTTACATGGATACCTATGAAGCTAACATACCATTGATTGAACTTTCTGTTAGCCATTGTAGACAACCATTTTCATTCTAGAATTAGTGTTCTTAAGTTCCTGATTCCTTATCATGTGTAACGAAGTGACGAATAAAAATTGAAGATTAGAAGAGCATTCTCATATCATTTTACGAATCCGTTACAATGTAGTTGTTGTGAGTTTTCTTTGTTGGGGCAAGGGGCTAGTGATTTTACCTTGGAAAAGGTGATTTTAACAAGCCTTTTGTACTCCTCTAGTAAGATCTTAGAAAATGCATTCAATTTTAAGGTAAATTCTAGATTTAGTTTTCGTTAAAGGTAAAGATCCAGTCTTCTGACAAAGATACTAATTTGACAGAACAAATTGTGAAAGAAGAAGACCTTAATCTATAACTCCACCCACAACTTGCTTTGCAAGAATTTTTCTAGGCAAAACATCTTTTGTTAAAAAGATCTTAAACAAATCTTCTACTATATGATGAATAGTTTAATAATCAAATCTTCTATTATCAACTTTAAATGATAAAAGTCAAAATATTAGTGAAAATGAACCATTAATTTCGAAAATATCTACAAGTTATTTGAACTACAATTACCTGATCCACAGTGTAAAGACAAGGAATTATGTGTCCATATAACACACTATCTTTGTAAAAAGCTTGTGTAAAGCTTAATGTAAATGAAACATAATATCTGTAATAGCAATTATAATAGTCAAAAGAGTATATCAAAATAGACAACCAAAAAAGACTACTAGATATTGATGTTACGAAAGAGGCATTGCTTTTGCCAAAGTTGATTGAACAACTTTCTCAAAATTTATGTTGGTAATTAAAGTGATGTCCTACAGTTGAGGGAATCTTTGGACAGAAAATGCTACTCCGTCAGCAATTGCAAAAAGAAGTATCGTGAAAACTTTTTTTTTTTTGGTTCGAAAAAAGTAACAGACAGAAAAACCAATGCTGGAAAAAAAATATCTTCGGTGCAAGAATTTGAATCGCACAACTCCAAAAACTCAAAGTACAGAAGATCTATAACAATTCTTGCTTCCGTACCATTTTTCTAACGAATGCAAAAGAATCCTTTTAACCTCTTGATATTAATAAATTTGGCCAACTATACATGACCAACTAGACTTGGAATCATGGTTTTTTCTTAAGCCTTACTCTGGATTGATTAGGAGTACATCCATATATTTCAAATTTTAGCGGCCCATGCAATGGATATTGTATGGATATAAGAATCTTTACTATTATAAAACCCAAATGCTATTTCTCTTGGTGCATTAAAAAAGAAAAAAGAAAAAGGAAGAAAAAGATACTTGAATTGTTTAAAGTATGAAAAGAATATTTTTTTTTAAGATCATGCAATCTGAGAAAATTTCTCTTAGCCAAGGATGATTTGATAAGAATCTCTTAATGTCATTTAGTGATGATTTGATATGACTTTCGTGGTGTCATTGCTCTCGTCCAGACTCAAAAGTGACAGCGATGCAATTCAAACTTCTCATAAGGCCTGTTTCTTTTCTATGTTAACTATTGCCAAGCCAATCAGACCATAATTTAGAACTACACCACACTTTCCCGAGGAAAAGAAAAAGAAGAAAAACAAGCCAGAAAAAGAGCTGCTCGACACTAACTACCCACACTTTGGAAAATCATGTAAAAGACCTAACTAAGCTTTAGAGATGATGGAATCCATGCAGACATCCTAACTTGTGATAGCATCAGAATCAAGAATCGAGGAGGTCCACCCACTATTAGTCGTGCCTAATCCGGTCCCACTCTCCATTTCCGACCCATGCTCACTATGAACATTATTGTTCCAAGGAGCAGCACTAGTTCCGGCAATATGGAAAGATAACACCTCTGGATAGGTGTAGTGGCCACCGGAGTTGAGTTTCTCCATGTCGGCGTCTGCAATTTCCTGCAGCTTTAATGCAAACTCCAGCTTTTCCTTCACCTCATTCATAGTGGGACGTCGGATGCCCTGCTCACGCACACAGCCCTCTGCCACCTCCACATATGCCTTGAAACATTCCGGAGCGATCTTCCCCTTCAGATACGGATCAATTATTTCCCCGATGGTCCCTCTTCCCATGCATTCCCGTGCCCAGTCGGCTAAGTTACATTGCCCCATCTCCAGTTTATGATCCAGTGGTCTTCGGCCACATAGTACTTCCAACAGCACCACGCCAAAGGAATACACGTCAGATCTTAACGTCAGTTGCCCACTCCGGGCATATTCCGGATCCAAATACCACCATGTACCCTTTACCATCGTACTTACCGCGCTGTCTTCGTGAACCGTTTTGGACAACCCGAAATCCGAAACCTTTGCCTTCCACTTGTCGTCCAACAGAATATTGGTGGTCTTCACGTCACGGTGGATGATGGGTTGCTCCACGCCCGTGTGAAGGTACTCCAAACCCCTTGCTGCTCCGACACAAATTTGGAGCCTCTGTTTCCAGGAGAGGAGATCATTGTGGGTGTCATAGAGATGTTGACGGAGAGTTCCGTTGGCCATGAAATCATAGACGAGAATCATCTCACCCTCGTCGTTACAGTATCCAATGAGAGAGACAAGATGAACGTGGCGTAGCCGAGAGAGCATCTCGATCTCTGTCCTGAACTCGGGGAAACCCTGTTTTGACGCCGGGTTTAAGCGCTTGATTGCCACAGTGTTTGTACCCTCGGTAGCAAAACCCTTATACACTTTGCCAAAGCCACCCACGCCTATGGTTAATTCCTCCTTGAAGTTCTTCGTTGCTCTTTTGATTTCCTCCAGCGTGAAGTGGCGGCATAGTTCTCCGGATACTAACAAGGCTTTTGTCCTTGATGACTTCACCTTGTCGGGCTCGGGCCAACACCAGCACTTGGACAGTGGATAGAAAGAAATCTTGCGCTTTGTCTTCCTTAGTTCGCAGAGAACCATGCCACAGGCGAGAGTGAGCACAACCAAGATGCCCACACAAGTTCCAACGGTAATGATTATTGTTTTCTTTGCCTTGGATTCGTTTGCTCTAGCAGGTTTTTGAGAAGAGGGCAAAGGTTCGGGAACGGCAAGGTTGCCAACTGAGTTGCTCAATTTGAAAACCTCCATACCATTTAGAATGACATCCAAGATGTCGTAGCCAGATTTCATTGGGTGTAAAACAATGAAAAGATCGGCCTTGTTTTGGATCCTTACAACATAGTCATGGTACACAGGCGTCTCATTCCTTACGCTCCATTCAAGTACATCAGCCAGCGGTTCAGCTAACTTATTGTCTATATAGATGGCGAATACCCTTTCACCCAAGCTGGTTACTTCAGGATCTATTTCGCAGAAATGGAGCCTCACCAGATAATCAAATCCAGAATCAACGGTTAATTGCCAGGTCAAATCTGAAGCCAAGCCCTCGGTGTTGTTTGTACCCGCTGACATGGCAGACTTATAGACATCATCAGGTGCAGTGTAACTGGGTATTTTGGAAAATCTGGGTGTCAGATCTGAACTATGAAGGATAATGCCGCCGCCTAAATAATACTGTGTGTCCTGGGACCATTACCTAAACATGCCAGTATCAGCCGCCGGTAGTATGTCGCTCCCACCCACGTTTAATCGAACAACCGTCTCGAGCGCGTTGTGGTAGTCGAAGGAAAACTGAGAAGAATGGCCGACATACGGGAGGTTCGTACCTTTTGGATAGTAGAGGTTGTTTGGCATGGAGACAATCTCAATTCCATTGATAAAAGCATAGAATTTACTAGAATTACTTGGGCATGGGATGAACGTCACGTTCAATTTTCTTTCCTCACCGATGTTGATGCAGAACTCTTTACAAATAGCCCCTCGATTCGATGAATTAGCAACTGAAGCATTGAAGCTGCTGAGCAAGGTGAACGAACCCGCTTTGACAGTGAAAAGAGCAGTTGAGTTGTGAAAACTGTTGGATCTGAGGCAGCAATAATAACACATATGCGGAAGCAAAATAAGTAAATCCACACCACAATCAACCAAGCAAATCAAGAACACAAAGATTTACGTGGTTCGGGCAAATATCCCTACATCCACAGCCTAAGGAGCAACTTCTTTTCACTAAATGGAGAATGGTTACAAGCAATAACCCAATTTGGGTTTCTCACAAAAGAAACGGCAGCAACCCTCGTTCTCTCTATCACACTCTCACCACAACTCTCACTCCCTCGCAGTTCACTCTTTCTCTCATTTCTTTTCCACATAAGAGCAAAATGACTATTTTGCCCCTCACTAATTTTCTCCAAACACAACAATTTCCCCCTTTTGGAGGAATATTAGTGCAACATCCCTGCACCATAAGAAAAAAAATTGCTCCCTAGACACTGACTCTACTTGGAGTCCATACCAGCAACCCGCTGACAAATTTCAAGCTTGTCTCTTGTCAGCGGCTTCGTTAACATATCAGCACCATTATCATCAGTATGAATCTTCACAAGATCTAACTCTTTGGATTCCAGCACATCTCTAATCCAATGATATCTGACATCAATATGTTTAGATCTTGAATGAGAAGAAGAATTCTTACTTAGGCGGATAGAACTTTGATTATCACTGTAGAGAATCACCATTCCTTGCTTCACACCAAGTTCTTCAAGAAAGTTCTTCATCCATAAGACTTCTTTTCCACCTTCAGTAATCGCAATATATTCTGCTTCTGTTGTGGACAAAGCAACACAACCTTGCAACCTGGATTGCCATGAAACTGCTGCTCCTGTAAAAGTAAGCATATACCCTGTAGTGGATCTCCTACGATCATGGTCACCAGCCATATCTGCATCTGTGTATCCAACCAGTACAGGTTCATTATTACCAAAACACAAACACATCTTAGGAGTTCCTTTAAGATATCTGAATATCCATTTCACAGCTTCCCAATGTTCTTTACCAGGTTTAGAAAGAAACCGGCTAACTACTCCAACTGCATGAGCAATATCAGGTCTAGTACACACTGCAGCATACATCAAACTACCAACAGCAGATGCATAAGGAATATTCTTCATCCTTTCAATCTCACTTGCATGTGTAGGACTTTGCTTCTTACTCAACTTGAAATGATTTGCAAATGGAGTGCTAATTGCCTTTGCTTTGTTCATGTTGAATCTGTTAAGTAGCTTCTCTATGTACTTTTCTTGAGATAGCCATAACTTTCCATGTTTTCTATCACGTGTAACTTCCATTCCAAGAATTCGTTTCACTGGTCCTAAATCTTTCATCGCAAAAGATTTGCTTAAATTCTTCTTCAGCTCAATAATCTTCTTCATGTCTTTACCAACAATCAACATATCATCGACATAAAGAAGTAAGATGATGAAATCATTTTTAGCAAAATGTTTCACAAATACGCAGTGGTCCGAGCTGGTTTTCTTATAACCCTGTTGCAACATGGATGACTCAAATTTCTTGTACCATTGTCGAGGTGCTTGTTTTAGACCGTACAAGCTCTTTCTCAATCGACACACAAGATTCTCTTTACCTTTCTGTACGAAACCTTCTGGTTGCTCCATGTAAAGCTCTTCCTCCAAATCTCCATGAAGGAATGCGGTCTTCACATCAAGCTGCTCTACCTCCAAGTTCAATCTAGCAGCTAAACCAAGAACAATTCTAACAGAAGACATCTTCACCACAGGTGAAAATATTTCATCAAAATCAATACCTTTCTTCTGATCATAACCCTTTACAACCAATCTTGCCTTGTACCTAGGTCGTGAGCTGTTCTCTTCTGACTTCAACTTGTACACCCACTTGTTCTTTAGTGCTCTCTTGCCCTTAGGTAATGTCACAAGGTCGTAGGTATGATTATCTTGCAAAGACTTCATCTCTTCTTGCATGGCTTTCTTCCACTCTTTACTATGCTCAACTTCACAAGCTTCCTCATAGCATTGTGGTTCTCCCCCATCAGTCAACATCAAATACTCATGTGGTGAGTATTTGACTGAAGGTTGACGCTCTCTGCTAGATCTTCTCATAGGGGGTTGAGTTTGTGACTCAACTGGTTGATAATCAACATGTCTCTCTGATTCCTCACTAGCTGTTGTTGTTGGAGCTTCTTCTCTAACTACATCTTCAAGTAACTCTTCTTGTGTAGTTCCCCCTTCATCTGTACTTTCTGGAGAAGAATGAGTCAAAGGTATATCAACAAAGCTCTCATTGTCAACTCTCTGCATCTTAGTATTCTTAAGATCCTTAATATTTTGATCTTCAAAGAAAACCACATTTCTGCTTCTGACTAGTTTCCTTGTAACTGGATCCCACAGTCTATACCCAAACTGATCATGTCCATAGCCCAAGAAAATGCAGTCCCGAGCTTTATCATCAAGCTTGCCTCTCTCATCCTTTGGAATATGAACAGACGCTCTGCAACCAAACACTCTCAAGTGCTTAAACGATACCTCATTTCCAGTCCATACTCTCTCAGGAAAATCACCCTCTAATGGAATTGAAGGAGAAAGATTAATCAAATCAACTGCAGTGCGCATTGCCTCACCCCAAAATGATTGAGGTAATGCCGAATGTGAAAGCATACATCTGATCCTTTCAACAATGGTTCTGTTCATCCGTTCTGCAAGCCCATTATGCTCTGGAGTCTTGGGAACTGTCTTTTGAAGCTTGATGCCATGAGTTGCACAATATTCTTCAAATGGTCCTATGTATTCACCTCCATTATCTGTACGGATACACTTCAGTTTCCTATCAGTTTCTCTCTCAACCATAGCATGAAACTGTTTGAAGACCTCCAATACTTGATCCTTAGTCTTCAATGTGTAAGCCCATACTTTTCTCGAATGATCATCAATGAAAGTGACAAAGTACAAAGCACCACCTAAAGTTTTTACCCTCATCATACAAACATCAGAGTGAATCAAATCAAGAACATGTTTCCTCCTAGACGGGGGGCCTCTCCGAAACGAGACTCTAGATTGTTTCCCAGCTAAGCAGTGATCACAAGGCTTTAACTGCATATCTGCACCACTAACTCCTAATATAACCTTGTTCTTTATCAGACGTTGAAGTCCTCTCTCACTTATATGTCCAAGTCGCTTATGCCATAACTCCATGTGGTTATCCTTCACCATATTCACTTCACATTTTCGGATATTAGCTTCAGTCCTATAAAGAGTGCTGATCTTCTTTCCTTTTGCAACGATGAGAGAGCCTCTACAAAGTTTCCACTTACTTTCACCAAAATAAGTATGATAGCCCTCATCATCAAGAATACCGGTGGAAATCAAATTGTAACGTATCTCAGGAATGTGCCTGACATTTTTCAACACTAACTGACATCCAATCTCAGTCTCCAAGACTATGTCACCAATACCAGCAATCTTAACTTCCACTTCATTCCCTAGGCCAACTGATCCCAAATCCCCACCTCTATAAGATGAGAAATACTCTCCATGTGGAGTGACATGGAAAGACGCACCTGTATCAATAATCCAAGTCGAAGCTGGACTCGAAACTTGCCTTGATAAGTTGATTTGGGAATCACTGAAAATCATAAGCCCGGTGTCAGATGTAGTTGCTACAAGGTCTTTATCACCTTTCTTGTCATCATTCCTAGATTCTTCCTCATTCGAATTCCAACATTCTCTCTTATAGTGACCAAACTTTCCACAATTATAGCACTTAACATCTCTCTTGGACCGTGATGATCCACGTGACTTGTCAAAATTTGGTGCTCTACTCTTGCTTCTTCCTCTGCTTTTACTTCTGTCTCTGTTTCTATTTCTGTTTCTGTTTTCATTTCTCCCCCGTTTTTCTGAAACTAATACCTCTGTTGGCCCAAATTTACCTTGCTCCTTTAATCTAGTTTCTTCATTAAACAAACTCTCTTGAACTGTCTTCAATTGCAAAACACCATCTGGAGCTGAATTGGTGAGAGTGATTACCAATGTCTGCCAACTATCAGGTAAATTACTCAAAAGCAACATTGCTTGCAATTCATCTTCTAAAGCAATCTTTAACGTTGCTAACTGGTTAACCAATGACTTAAATTCACTCAAGAACTCTGTCATCGCTCATCTTACTGTGTACTTAAGATTTATTAACCTCTGAAGTAAAGATACCTTGTTCTGAGGAGAGTTGCGTTCATAAAGAGCATTAAGCTTTTTCCACAAATCACTTGCTTTTGTCTCTTGTGCAATATGATGATAGATACTATCCTCAATAAATTGTCTGATATGAGAGACAGTTTTCTTGTTTAACTTGTCCCACTCTTTATCAGTGAGCTTTTCAGGCCTAGCTGAATCCCCTTCCACGACATCAAACAAATCTCTACTAATGAGATAATCTTCCATTCGTGGCTTCCAAGACTGATAATTAGAGGACGTTAACATTGGCATATTCTTACCAGAAGTGCTTGTCTCCTCCATCTTAAAAGAATAAGTTCTCCTTAGTTTCCCCCTCAAACGGAAACTCCAAGTACCACAAATACCTTCAACAGTATGCCCCCAAAACTTGACCAATATATCCCACAGACTTCAAATCAGACAATCTCCAAAAAATTGTCTGGTGCATGAACAGTACGCGGTCAAAGTCAACGGTCAACAGTACATATAAACAGTACATGTCAACAGTGACCTAAATAGTAGGTCTCAACAGTACCTTCGACAGTCTTCTCTCTCTCCGGTGGGTTTTTACCGATTTCAGCCACTCCACGGCCGTTTCCGGTGAAACAAAAGCTACCAAACGATAGATCAGGCCACCACAAATCTATGGACAACGGATTTTCTACCAAAATCCGTCCAACAAGAGAGAAATCTCAATTTTTCTTTTCAGCCACGAGTGAACAGTACTTGTGAATAGTAAGTCGAAACTTTCCGGCTGATTTCTGGCTAACTCCGGTGGTCTCCGACCACAGAACCGGTCGAGAATTACTCTACTAGGGATGGAGAGCAAAACCCTTACCTCGGATTCCGATTTGGGTACCTCCTTGGTTGTGCACACCAAGTGTTTGTGAAAATGCCCCTTTGTGTAGAAACTTCACTGCCTCAACGAAAAAAAAAAACAAGCTCGATCTTTAGCAATCGCAGCTTTAATTCGTAAACCAAGCTCCTGATACTAGTTTGTTGGATCTGAGGCAGCAATAATAACACATATGCGGAAGCAAAATAAGTAAATCCACACCACAATCAACCAAGCAAATCAAGAACACAAAGATTTACGTGGTTCGGGCAAATATCCCTACATCCACAGCCTAAGGAGCAACTTCTTTTCACTAAATGGAGAATGGTTACAAGCAATAACCCAATTTGGGTTTCTCACAAAAGAAACGGCAGCAACCCTCGTTCTCTCTATCACACTCTCACCACAACTCTCACTCCCTCGCAGTTCACTCTTTCTCTCATTTCTTTTCCACATAAGAGCAAAATGACTATTTTGCCCCTCACTAATTTTCTCCAAACACAACAAAAACCTAGGTAGGAAGCGTTGAAGAAGTATAAGCGAAGGAATTTGGGGCCAGGGGTGACGCGGAACTCATACGTAAACTGGGAGAAAGATGTACGGGCAGCCTGGTAGGGGACTGGGTCGATGAAGCTTGCTTGTTCTGCCGTAGAAGCATTTGCTATGTGATTGGGTTCTTCAACGAGAGCGAAATTGGAGTTGATATCTCCGTCTCCAAACCACACGCGCCCATCCCAACCCGTTGAGTTGCCAAAATCGCCGCAGTTGAGGGCAATGTTATCAACAGCGATGTAACGAGGTGTAGAAGTAGCGAATGGGTGATGACGAACAATGAAGCAGAAGAAGAAGAAGAAGAAAAATGAAGGGTAGGGTATTGCGAGATTCCTCATGCAGGCAAGAAATCAAGGTTCGTAGCAGATTGAGAAGAATTACAGAGCGGCAGAAACTCCTTTCATTCCAACTACATGATCATTTAACAAAGGAGTTATTTAACTATTCTGGAATCTTCATCGTTTCGTATAGTAGGCCCATCACTTCTGATCAAATAAAACAAAGGAACAAAAGTAAAAGGAAAAAAAGTTGTGGACAAAGCGACTTCAAGGAAAAAGGTAGCGTTCTTTTTCTTATAGAGAGAGGCACTTTCACATTTTCTTAACCCGAAATGGCTGGGGAGAGGAAAGGTGGCGTGGGTAACATTTATAAATTAACTTGAGATTTTGGCCAATACTTTTACGTATCAGCAGATTATTTTGGGATATTTAACAAATCACAGTGAACACCGTTTCCTCCATGCTCACAACTCGGATGCCTAGAAGGTTAAGCTCTCGCAAGGAATTCTTTTAAAAGTCAATAGCTTCCCCCAAGCAACCTCAATTTTAAGATAAAAATTAAAAAATTAAGTTTTAACAATTGGTATATGACAAGGACTATTAGAGGCGATGTAATATCAATCAAAAGAATAAAAATCCAATTGTCTAATCCACTTAATGAATACACAAGAAAAAGAAGTTAAATCTTAATTTTTAAAACATCACAAAATATGCAATATATTCAAAGCTCAGATTCCTCGAAGCCAATTAGGTATGTACCAACTTTGCTTAAGTCAAATAGTACAAATAAAATTACAAGGAGAGGGAAAGAGAGGCCAATGCCTCAAAAGTTTTAATTAGTCCTGTAGGAACAAGTTCTAATGTGATACATTGATTTCCTTTATAAGGAAATTCTTACACAGGTTTCCCATTTTTCAGGCACAAATGTGATATGTTTTCTGTAAAAGTTAGCAATCTTCCAAAAGCTCTTTATGCTTCATACTTCTTTTGTTTTAATCTGGTCTAGTTTGGAACTATAAAAATGTGGAGTTTGATGAAAAATAACAACAAAATCATTTCAGCTTATGATCCTAAATTTCTATAAACATCAAATTGCAATTAAAAAATTACACTTCTTGCTATGGAAAATAGTACCATATTCAAAAAGTCATTAAAAAAATAAACTTAAACTACAAAAAGTCTTTTGTTAAAAGAAGTTAATCCCATGCCTCTATTCTTTATTAAAAGGGTATAAGCCTGCTTTTACGTTCCATGACCTCATTCGTTGGATATGAATAGACAGCCTATCCCGTTCCAGTGAGTTTTAGCTATTTCCTAATGCAAACTTAATAAAACTATGCTAAAGCTTTGGAAGTTATTCGATGGGCCAAGGTTGAACATCGATCAAAAGCCCAAATTATAGTTCGACAGAATTCGGGGGCTCTGGTTCTTCGATAGGGCATCTGAGAAGGCTTTGTTTGGCTTCCGGCGATAATTTGATAAATATAATCTTTTATTTTAACCAGTACTTGCTCTTACGGAAAAATACTGTATACTTCTAACTCGAGAATAACAGGATTTTGGCTATGATATGACTGTTTATACAGGTTAAGACCGAGTTTTAATTAAGGTTCCAGGAATTAGACCAGACACAGAGGTGGTTCACAACCAAATTATCCAGTTCCAAAATAAATAAAAAAACACTTACGCATGTTAAGAAGAATGTCAATTGTTTCATCTAAAACTCTTCTTTAAAATAAAATGCATACTGCTCAGTGCAAAAAAAAAAATAGAGAAGTAAGCTTCTTAAGATATTAGAGGTGACTAATTAGTGTTTTTTGTTTATTTTTGTCTAACCATGAGAACAATAGGATTCAATCCATTGACACGATTTACGATAAGACATTGCTGGCCAACTGATTTCAATAGTAACCACATTTCATGATTTCTCGTACAATGTTCTTGTGGATGTATGCCAACGGCCTCAACTTAAATAGAAACTGAGCCCACTTTGTTAATGATCTACTGATGTTAAAAAGTAGATCATTGCACTAGATCTCAGAAAGTAGTGTGATGGGCTGATGTTGAACATCGCTTGCAAGCCCAAAGTGCAATTTAACGGAGCTTGAGAACTAGATCTTGACAGTGCATCAGAGCGAGGTTTGTTTTGGCTTGTAGGGACAATTTAAACAATATTATTTGCATAATCATTTCTCACTTTTTGTTGAGCACTCATTTTCTATCCAAAGCCAAAAGCCAACGCTTGCTTTTACGTCTTTTGGTCAAGAAAATAGACAGATTATTAATTGAACAAAAGATGGATTTTGGGCTATGACATGCCTATCTTTACAGGTTGAATACCAAAAATAGAACTGTTTAAAAACCAAATGAACCAATTTTAGAAGAGAAGTTATGTTAACTTTAAATTGATCTTCATTTATGCACATTCAATCCTAGCTATTAAGAATTTCTTTTTAACCTTTGTATGAATTTGTATAAACTTATCTAAATACAAAATCTACGGATTGAGAACCAATCTTATATTGTAAACAAAATCAAGGAATACAGACAAATTTCAAAGTAGATATACCATTTACTTAACCTTCTCTTAGCCATTGTCTATATTCATTTTTGTTTGAAAATTATTGTTATTAAGTTCTTGTTTCCCTATCATGAATAAGGAAGCAGTGATTATGAAATTAAAGATTAAGAAAGCGTTCTCATTTTATCGTGTGCATCTTATTACACTTTAGTTATCTGAGCTTTAATTGTCTTAAGGAATGTAAAACTTGGGATCTTTAGTTTGGAAAAACTGTTATTAACAAGCCTTTTTTGTACTCGTCTAATAAGATCCGTTGAAATTCATTCAGTTTTAAGATAAATTCTATATTTAGTTTTCACTAAAGGTAAAAATCCATACTTCAAAGACAAATACGAATTTCACCCAGTTTAGTTTCAAGAAAGTGAAAATGGTTTTCCGTTATCGTGTAGACCATGAAACAGCCGAACTTTATTCTAAAACTCCGCCAGAAACCCATTCCTCTGTTATCTGCCCGAATTTTTGTGGACAAAACTATTTTTCTTGATTTCAAAGGATAAAAATAGGACGTCCAATACTTTACTTGACCGGGACAAATTATCGGCAAAACAGATCCTTAAAAGACTAAATAGAAAAAGCCTAACGTGACATTGGGTCTAGAAAGGACTTGCTTTTCCAAGTCATTCTATCACAACTTGGACGTTCAATACTTTCGTTGACTGAAGACAAAAACTATTAGGACAAAGGACCTTAACGACCAAATAAAAAATCTTAAGACATCCCTGGGTCTGAAAGGGACTTGCTTTTCCGAGTCATTTGATCACAACTAGGACGTCCAATACTTCAGTTAACTTGGGCAATCTATTGGAATAGAGGACCTTAAAGACTGAATAAAAATAGCCTAACGTAAACCTTGGGTCTAGGATGAAGGACTTGCTTTTCCGAGTTATTTTGTCACTTCTCTAAAATTTCATGTTTTTATGGAAGTAAGCAGCAACTCCTGTGGGTAAGGCACTAGAAAGGATAAGGAAAACGGCCTCTCAACAATTACAAAATGAAAGTTACTCACGCTTTTATTATTTTCATCAGAAATAATTATCTCAAAAAATTAATGCCTGAATTTTGTCACTTTAGAAAGCTTTCTCTTAACTTTTTCATCTTAATCACTAATTTAGCAGAAACTTTACAAAGTAGTCACGAAATGCTTGTTGTAATATTACAAATTCTGATATGGAAAATACCATCTTAAAAGAAAAGTAAAAAAAAAAAAAAAAAAAAAAGTGAGCTAAAAGATACAACAGAAGTATTTAGAGGAATTAAATTAATCCAGACCCTTCTTCGATATAAAGGAGGTATTAGACAACTTTCAAGTTCCGTGACAACCTCCAAACCCAAAAGAAAATGGTGAAAGTAATCATTCTCCATCTCTATTCCTATGAAGATGATTTGGATGGAAGCTGGTGACTGCTTCACTTTACTTATGGAAGTGATTTGGATGGAAGCCAACCATCACGCATAAGATGATTTTATTACTTTTTTTTATATTTTTAAGCCACATTTCTTCACCCTCTTGTCCTCTTCCTATGGGACAATACGATACATGTATTAAAGATAGGATTATTACATGATTTAATTATTCAAGCAAGGAAAATATTCAAGTTATTTCCCAAACCATTTCTTTTCTCATTTTTTTTGGCAAAAATCAATCATTTGTTTATATTATCATTCCATTTCTTATTTCACTGGACTAAATTTGGCAGTTACTATTTTGGTATTTAAAAACCTGTTATCTTAAGTATTGGGTCCTTGAAGGAAAGATGGTGCTATTTTATACTATATCCTAGTAGTTCAATACTCAAGTTTTCTAGTAACATATGTTTTTATGAAAGTGAAATTTTGGGCTATTGAAGCTAATTTGAGATTGAAAATGGAACATAAATTGAGTATAAAACTAATTCAACTGACCTAATTCATCTAAGGTAGACAAAAAGGTTTCACGTGTCAACATAATACATTTTCATTGTAAATAACGTTCACATGAAGCACATAATCTGCGATACTTAATTGATAAGTTAAATTATGATAGTCAAAAGAGTATTTGGTAGAAAACCTAAGATCTTAGGGACTAAAGAAAAAATTGGATATAGTATTTGCTACAAAGATCTTACTTTTTCCGAGCTACTCCACGCCTTCCTTCCCCACGCTTCGGAAAATTATTTGAAAAATCTAAGGTTTAGAGATGATGGCATCCGTGTCGACAGCATCAGAATCTGGACTTGAGGAGGTCAACCCAGTGTTAATCGTGCCTAACCCGGTCCCACTATCCGTTTCCAGACCACTTTCACTGTGAGCATTATTGTTCCGAGCAACACCACTAGTACCAGCAACAGTGAATGATAACACCTCCGGGTACGTGTCCTGGCCACCGGAGTTGAGTCTCTCCCTCGCCGTGTCAGCAAAATCCTGTAGCTCCAACGCGTAGTGCAGCTTTTCCTTGACATCATTCATCGTCGGCCGTTGGATGCTCTGCCTACGCACACAGCTCTCCATGACCTCCACGTATACCTTGAAACATTCCGGAGCTATCTTGCCTCTCAAATACGGATCGATTATTTCCCCGATTGTCCCTCTTTGGAAGCATTCCCCGGCCCAGTTGGCTAAGTTCCATTGTTCTGTCTCGAGTCTATCATCTAGTGCTTTTCGGCCACATAGTACCTCTAATAACACCACTCCAAAGGAGTACACGTCAGATTTTACCGTTAGTTTCCCACACCGTGCATAATCCGGATCCAAATATCCAAATGTACCCTTTATAACGGTACTTACCGCACTCTCTTCCTGAACCGTTTTACACAACCCGAAATCCGAAACCTTTGCCTTCCATTTGTCGTCCAACAGAATATTGGTGGTCTTCACGTCACGGTGGATTATGGGTTGCTCCACACCCGTGTGAAGGTATTCCAAACCTCGTGCTGCTCCGGGACAAATTTGGAGCCTCTGTTTCCAGGAAAGGAGAACGTTTTGGGTGTCGTAGAGATGTTGTCGGAGAGTTCCGTTGGCCATGAAGTCATAAATGAGGATCATCTCGCCCTCGTCATCACAGTATCCGATGATAGAGACGAGATGGGCGTGGCGAAGCCGAGAGAGCATCTCGATCTCTGTCCTGAACTCGCGGAAACCTTGTTTTGACTCCGGGTTCAAGCGCTTGATCGCCACCGTCGTTGTACCCTCCTTGGTAATACCCTTATATACTTTGCCAAAGCCACCCACACCTATAATTGATTCCTCCTTAAAGTTCTCGGTTGCTCTTCTAATTTCCTTCAACGTGAAGTAGTGGCATAGTTCTCCGGGCAAAGACGCGGCTCTTGTCTTTGTTGACTTTCCCCTGTTAGGCTCAGTGTTAGGATTGGTGGAACAATTAGGTTAAAAAGTATAGTTGTCATTACAATCAGGAGTCTTTATATAATTGTGGAACCGTGGAATATCTTCTAGATGTAGTAGGTTTCTTGGTAGTATTGGATTATGATTCTTATCCTTATGTAAAAGTAAGTTTTCCTAGTGGTATTCGACTAGGATTCCTTTAGGATTTCTTTATAAATAGTGAAAGTATAGAGAAACTTAATGGGCGAATTGAGAGAGTCCCCATGAGGGCTAATTGTTGGAGAGGGCCCCTCTTATGGATTCAAGTTGATGAGAGAATCCATGAGATATCTATTTAAGGATAAGGAATGTATGAAAAAATCTAGTGAGAAGAGACTACAGGGGACGTAGGATATTATGATGTTCCGAACCTCTTAAATTTATTGTGTTTGGGTGTGTGCATTCTTATATTTGTGTGTTCAATCTCTTTGTGGTTGATGTAACTTGGTTAAATTCTCCCAACACTCAGGCCAACACCAGCGCTTGGATGGTGGATAGTAGGAAGTGCTGCGCTTTGTCTTCTTTGGTTTCCAGAGAACAATGCCACAGGCTAGAGTAAGAACAACCAAGATTCCCTCACTACTTACAACGGCAATTATTATTGTCCTTTTGGTCTTGGATTCGTTAGTTGCTGAAGCAGATTTTTGAGCCTGCAGTGCAGTGGGCAAAGGTTCGGCAACGGCAAGATTCTCATTTGATTCGCTCAATTTGAACACCTCCATACCATTTAGAATGGCGTCGGCGTACTCAAAGGTATCTCCTTTTGGGTGCAGGGCAACGGAGAGATCAGTCTTGTTTTGGATCCTTACCACGAAGTCCTTGTACACGGGCGTCTCGCTCCTTTCACTCCACAGAAGTACATCAGCAGAGTCGTCAGCAATCTGATTGTCTATGTAGATAAGGAATGGCCTTTCGCCGACACTGGTTATTTCGGTCTGTATTTCGCAGAAATGAAGCCTCACCAGATAATCAAATCCAGAATCAACGGGTACTCGCCACGTCAAATTAGAATGCAAGTTCTTGGTACTATTTGGACCCATTGACACTGCGGTCCTGTAGAAATCGTCACGTGCAATGTAATTTGGTATTTTCGAGTATATGGGTTTCAAACTTGGATTACAGGGGATTACACCACCACCAAAATTATAATTGATGTCGGGGGACCATTCTCTAAACATGCCAGTATCTTCCACCGGCAAAATATTGCGCCCACCCATGTTTAATCGAACAAACTTCTCAAGCACGAAGTGTTTGTCGATGGAGAGCGGAAAATCTTGACCGACGTAAGGGATATCCTGCCCATAGTAGAGGTCGTTTGGCATGGACACAATCTCAATTCCGTTAACAAAAGCATAGAATCTAGGAGAATCACCTGGAAAGGGAATGAAAGTTACATTCAGTGTTTTTTCCTCTCCGACGGGGATGCAGAACTCTTTAGAAATGCTCCCTGTATTCGATGAATAATGAAGTGAAGCACTGAAGTTACTGAGTAAGGTGAACGAACCCACTTTGACCGTGAAAAAGTCCGTTGAGTTGCCAAAACCCGGGTAAGAAGCGTTGTAGAAGTACAAGCGCAGGAACTTTGGGCCAGGGGTGACGCGAAACAAGTACGAGAATGGGAAGGAAGATATAGTGGCAGTCTGGTAGGGAACAGCGTCGACGTTGCCTTGTAGTTCGGCTGTAAAGGCACTCGATTTATGATTGGATTCTTCAGTAGGAGTGGATTCCGAGTTGATGTCTCCGATCGAGTCTCGGATCCAGAAGCGCCCATCCCCAGCCGCCAGGTTGCCAGAAGCGCCGCAGTTGAGTGTAATATTATCAGCAGCGATATAACGATATCGAGAAGTAGCGATTGAGGTATCAAAAACAAGGAAGAAGACGAAGAAAGGGGAGAGAATCGGGAGGTTCCTCATGGAAGGGAGAAACAAGAATCAAAGACGGTAACAAACTGAGAAAAGAGAGAGAGAGAGAGAGAGAGAGCAGTAAAAGCTCCACCTTCTTCCAAATACATATGATCATGCAACGGAGTATTTAAATATTCGGTCCTCGGGATCGTTTTTCATTCGGGGGAAAAAAGAAAAAAAAAAAAAAAAAAAAAAAGCAAAAGAAAGAGAATCGGGAGGTTCCTAAAAAGTATGAGCGTCGAATCAAAGTGGGTACGGTCCTTTCGAACCGTGAACCGGATAATATATTTGCCTCCATTGTCGTTAATCTGTGATCGATTATTCCAAGCTCAGAACTCGAGCGCGTTTTCTTTGTTGTCTAAGTTACTTAAAAGAAGAGCAATCAGTGATCAGTCTTACTAAATTGCTAAACAGAACTGATTAGTTTGGTAAAATACAAAACTCACTGACTAGTTATTATTTTACAACTTTTACTTGTATTGTCATTTGCTCTAAGAAGCTTTTTCCTTTTAATGGTAATTTTAGATAATTCTTTTTTCGCAAATATATTTCTAAAGTTTGTACAAGAAAATGGGCAATAATTGCAAATTTCAGGACTCCAGGACATGTCAGTCTACCTTAAAGACATTAACAACTATTATATCTTAATGAATAATCTATGTAGCTGTACTTTCGTTTAGTTCATAACCAATTTAAGACTTGTAACATAACGACAAATATTTGTTTGTAAGATAACTGTATCCACTTTAACTTTGGGTAAAAAGTAAATCTTAGAATAAAAATTTTATTATAACTTATACATCCAAACTCACCCATGCAAGATATTAAATCTTAAACCTTACATTTGAGATCCCTATTAGCATCCCACAAAGTTAAGAAGCTAGACATCTATACATGACAATTGTCTATATCCAACAATTTGAATCCATGAAAATCGGGAAGCTCATGTGAATTATAATTCCAGACGTTTTTTTTTTTTTTTTTTGACCGTTGATGGAAAACCCAATGATTATAACTCCAACTAATTTGTAATGCACAACAAACAGATTCGTTATGACTGAACAAAGTTGTAAGCCCAGGTTTGGGGCTCTTTTTTTTAAAAAAAAAAAAAAAATTTATTTATAAACGCACACACTCGGGGAGGGGGAGGGATGGGTTTCAAACCCACGACTGGGTGGACTCGCCGGTCAGGGTTTGGCTCAGTGTCTTTAACCACTGAACCAAGGCCCCGCCCTGGTTTGGGGCTCTTGCCTTTGTCACTCTATTTTTTATTATGATCCTAATCTATTTTTTCCTTTTCGTCGGTCTATTCCGATTTATTTTGAATCATGTTCCCTTACTTTGGCTAATCACTCAATTTAAGGGACCACAAGTCTCCCAACGTTCAACACTAGAAGGGCAAGACTAATGGACATCAATCAACATAATACAAACTTTGAAAAAGTTGATCCAATGAATTCAACAAAAGCAATACTTTCTTTCACATCTAAGCTACCCACCTTGTTCAACAAAAGCGGCATCTTTATTACAAAGCCTATATCCAATTGTCTCTTTAGTCTTTTAGATGTTAGGTTTTCTAGTAAGTACTATTTTGACTATTATAATCTTTTATCAATATTAAATTTTGTAGATATTATATATCATATAAGTCTGGGAGGTGTAAAACTGTCCCTATCATTTGTAAAAACATATAAGCTTCTGAAGTTGGTTGTACCCTAGAAGATGCTCTAACTATATATAATCATAGGACTTAATGATGGGCTATTCATTGACCCTAGGAAAGTTTAATAACATGGTGTAAATTCCTCTTAGAAAATAAAATAACTAAAGAATGGAATTTTGAAAGTGATGGGTTATTCACATGTGAAGTTAATTATAGATTGAAAAAGGACCATAAATTGAGTATAAAACTATTTCAACTGACATAATTCATATTTTGTAGACAAAAAAGATTCATGTGTCAGCGTAAATATTTCATTGTAAAAAAGGTTCACTTGAACCACAGTATCTTCAAGACTTACTATTAATAAGAAAAACTATGATACTCAAAAGAGTATTTGATAAATAAAAAAGCTAAGATCTAAAAGACTAAAGAAACAATTGGATATATGCATTGTAAGGAAGCATTGATTTTACTGAATTCAGTGGATTAACTTTCTTAAAGTTCCTAAAAATATACCTTTTTTTTCCTAAGCTTTCATAAAACTATATATAAGAGAAACAAACACTATATTAGAACATTCTTTAATGGTATATCATTATGTTGGACATGGGATGACAAAAAGACATACAATTAGTAGTCAATCAACCACACTCTAAATGCTTTTTTGTTTTTGTTTTTTTTTCTATCTGACTAGTTTGAATTTACAAAAAGAGAGAAAAGGTTTTTCCTAATTGTCCAGACCATGAAACGACAGGACCTTATTCTACAACTCTATCCAGAACTTTCTCTACGTTATTTTTATCTAGGCAAAACGATTTTTCTTGATTTCGAAGGGTTAAATTATTCGGACAACAGGACCTCAAAGACTGAATCAGAAAAGCCTAACGTGAAGTTGGGTCTAGAAAGGAGGACTTGCTTTTTCGAATCATTTTATTACTTTTCTGGAAGTTCATGTTTGGTAGACTGCCATATTCAATGGCTGGGAGAGAGCAGCAACTCTTGCGGGTCAGGCCCTGGAACGATAAGGAAAATGGCCTCTCAGCGAATACAAAATTGGAGTTACTCATACTTTTATGTTTTTTATAAGAAATAAGTTATCCTAGAAGGTTAACTAAAAATCAATATGATTTTTTTTTCATTTTGTGTGGATTTATTGGGTGTAAGTCACCAGGCTTTCATGTCCATCACTAGATGAACTCAAACATCAAAATTAAAGTGCAACATAGGAACTATCGTGAATATTGTAAAGCTTATCTTGAAACACTTTATTCACAATCATGAAAATGCAAGCAAAATTAGAGAGTGAGAGAGGGGGGGAGAATAATAATCAATGACCTGTTTGGTAGGAACAACGAATAATAATCAATGACTTGTAAAAGTTGTCATATGGAAATCTTAACTGGTTTCCCCTTTTTCATGCATAATTGTAGTCTTCCAAAAGTTCTTTCTATGCTTCACACTTCTTTTGTTTTACTATGGCCTAGTTTGAAACTAAAAAAGTGTGGAGTTTGATGAAAAATAACAACAAACTCGTTTCAGCTTATGATCTTAGAATTCTAGTAATCGAAGGATATGCCCACAAACAAACACCAAATTGCCCTTGTAAAATTACACATCCTGCTACGGAAAATGGTAGCAAATTCCAAAAGTCATAAAAAATAACCTAAAGCTACAAAGAGTCTTTTGTTGAAAGAATTTAATCTCATGATTCCATTCCTTATTAAAAGGGTATAAGCCTGCTTTTATTTTCCATGAACTCATTTGTTGGATATGAATTGTAAGGATGGAAGCAATCCTTCGTCACTCTTATTTCCATGTAGTTTATGCTTGTTTCACTTTATCTATGAAAGCGATTTGAATGAAAGCCAAACTTCAGATAGAATATGCTTTTATTACTTAATGTCTTTACATATTATTTTATTGCTGCACGTGTATTCACAAAGATGATTTAAAGTGGATTTCAATCTCCATGTGTAAGAGGATTTTGTTCTCCTTTTTTTCCTTTTTTTTTTTTAAAAAAAACCTATACATAAGTTTTTAAAAAAGTGATTTGTTACTTAGCAATTGTTTTAGGGAAAAACGATTGTGATAATCATGTTGACCGTGTGAAGTGAGCCATCCCTCTCTCATCCTACTCGTACAGTATGATTTGCTTGACCTTTTATGTCTTCTTTTAGGTCTTCCATCAACAATGCTAAGTGCTTAAATATTTATAAGTGGGTCATATTTCTTTATCTTTCTCCTTCATAAACTTTAATTTATAAGAGCCCTTGAATTAAGTAGGCCATATTTCTTCACTCCCTTTTTTGCCTAATCTTTAGCATATAATATCGATGGTAGTAATGTAATAGATCTTAATTAAATACGTAGGGGACCTGGAGTGTGCATCTATATATGTGGTCTTCTTGGTTCCATCAGACATTCCTAATACTTAAGATATGTTTAATTCCAGCTTTGTTAGTTTATGCTATCCAACAAACTACATTTTAGAATTTACTAGTAAATTCATTGCCCTTTCAATAGTGATGGTTTTCCTAAAACATGCAATTTAAAAAAAAAAAGTATCTTTGACTAACTGTTCTCTAAAGTTGCACATATGGACGCAAACTATTTACGTTGTCATTCTCAAGAAGGCTGAACTAAGTTTGGACTTGATTAGGATTAATTTTTTAAATGATCAAATGTCAAATTGAACTCAATTTTAGTATCTTTTATTGATCGTGCGCAAATAAATATCTTAATTAACCAAATCCAAACTGTTATGTCTGTGAAGAGTTTTGGTTTGTTTTATAGCCTTAGTTAGCCCACGTCTATGATCGAGGGATTGCTCCAAATACCTTTCAGCCTTGGCGTTATGAAAATAGCCTTGCCCATTCCTGTGACTTCTAGCAATTTCCTAATGCAGATTTAGAAAACTAGGCTAAGGAGTTGGACGTTATTGGATGGGCTGAGGTTGAACATCGATTAAAAGCCCAAAGCATAGTTTGACAGAACTCGAGCTGGGTCTTCGATAGGGCATCTGAGTAGCCTTTATTTCGACTTCCAGCGACAATTTGAAAGATATTATCTTTTACTTCAACTGATACTTGCTCTAGCAGAAAATGCTTTATATTTCAAACTGAAGACTAGAAGGACTTGGGCTATGATAAGACTATACATATAGGTTAAGAGCGAGATTAAATTGAGGTTCCAGGAAATTTATGTATATTAAATGAACAAATTGTAAAATAAAAAAGTAACTAAATTTTATGTGTATCATGATTCATATTCGAATACTATTTATTAAAAAGAAAATTTAATATCTATTAAAATAACAGATCTATTAATGCAAATTTACCTTTTCATGAAAAAAAAAATTAACAGATCTGATAAACTAAGAACTACTTCTATATTTTAAAGAGTTGACAAATCCAAACAACAATTCAGAGCTAATATCGCATTCACTAGTGCCCCGAACATGTATTTTGTCGAAATCCTCCAATAGTTTAGACATGGTTGGGATTCATCTTAACACTCCCCTACCCCTTGAAGTCATACTACCTTACCCCACATCACTATTCTCACATCCCTAAATTCCCTATAATGGATAAAGAAGTGATTATTGTGCAATTGAAAATCATTTTTGGTAAATATGATTATTTTTCTTTGGGTCGCAGGATATAATTTTAGGTCATCATTTGAATATATTCCTTCCCCGCCATTCTTAGAAGGGTCTAGGAAGGATAATACTAGTGCATTTGAGATAGAGCAAGCAAATTCCAGAAGCAGTAGCTGCCTAGGTCTGCCAAATTATATGGATAGATTTCTATCTCGTTTCTTATTTTAAGAGCCTATATGAGTTCATTGTTGTTAGCTATTAATTAGCCTTCCTTCTTTATTTATTTTTTTAGTTTTTCATTTCTCTGTGCACTGCACTTCGAGCATGGTTATTTTCTTCTGCCAGTGAAAGGGTTCTATTTTTCAAAAACAAAAGGAAAAGTTAGAAGGGATGGCATTTATATATTTAACCCTGATTTTGGTCCATAATTAACTAGCCGCTAATTTTTATGGTATCAAAGTGGATGCCGTTGTTACAATTCAGAGATCCAGATCGTATTTTTTTGTTGTTGTCATAATTGCTTGGGAGAACCGCAATCTGCGATCAGTTTTACTGAATTGCTCAAGGCAATGGCACCAAATTGCCTACCCCATGGATTTTTTTAAGAATTATTTTAAGTGGCATGGATTAGTTTGGTAAAACACAAACCTCAGTGACTAATCTTTATTTTATAATTTTTACTTGTATTGTCATTTGCAATAAGACGCTTTTTCCTTTTAAAGTTAACTTTAGATAATTCTTCTTCTACAAATATAATTCTTCAGTTTGTACATGAAAATGGGCAATAATTGCAAATTTCAGAACTTTAGAGCATGTCAATCTACCTTACAAGCATTAACGAGTATTATATCTTAATGAATTATTTACATAGCTGTATTTTTTCTAGTTCATAACCAATTTAAGACTTATAAATTAACCACAAATATTTTTTTAAGATAACTGTATGCAATTAATTTATAGTAAATATTGAATTTCAGAGTAAAAGAAGTTGTTATTGTGAATTATGTGGGACTGTATACATGAAGGTTGCATCTTATTACACTTTAGTTATCTGAGCTTTAATTGTCTTAGGGAATGTAAAACTTGGGATCTTTAGTTTGGAAAAACTGTTATTAACAAGCCTTTTTTGTACTCGTCTAATAAGATCCATTGAAATTCATTCAGTTTTAAGATAAATTCTATATTTAGTTTTCACTAAAGGTAAAAATCCATACTTCAAAGACAAATACGAATTTCACCCAGTTTAGTTTCAAGAAAGTGAAAATGGTTTTCCGTTATCGTGTAGACCATGAAACAGCCGAACTTTATTCTGAAACTCCGCCAGAAACCCATTTCTCTGTTATCTGCCCGAATTTTTGTGGACAAAACTATTTTTCTTGATTTCAAAGGATAAAAATAGGACGTCCAATACTTTATCGCCACAACAGTTCCTTAAAAGACTAAACAAAAAAAGGCCTAACGTGACATTGGGTCTAGAAAGGACTTGCTTTTCTAAGTCATTTTATCACAAATTAGACGTTCGATACTTTCGTTGACTGAAGACAAAAACTATTGGGGCAAAGGACCTCAACGACCAAATAAAAAAGCGTAAGACATCCCTGGGTCTAGAAGGGACTTGCTTTTCCGAGTCATTTGATCACAAATAGGACGTCCGATACTTCAGTTGACTGGGACAATCTATTGGAATAGAGGACCTTAAAGACTGAATAAAAATAGCCTAACGTAAACCTTGGGTCTAGGAAGAAGGACTTGCTTTTCCGAGTCATTTTGTCACTTCTCTAAAATTTCTTGTTTGGTAGAATGACATATCCAATGACTGGAAGTAAGCAGCAACTCCTGTGGGTAAGGCACTAGAAAGGATAAGGAAAACGGCCTCTCAACAATTACAAATTGAAAGTTACTCACGCTTTTATTATTTTCATCAGAAATAATTATCTCAAAAAATTAATGCCTGAATTTTGTCACTTTAGAAAGCTTTCTCTTAACTTTTTCATCTTAATCACTAATTTAGCAGAAACTTTACAAAGTAGTCAGGAAATGCTCATTGTAATATTACAAATTCTGATATGGAAAATAGTACCATCTTAAAAGAAAAGTAAAAAAAAAAAAAAAAAAGTGAGCTAAAAGATACAACAGAAGTATTTAGAGGAATTAAATTAATCTCAGACCCTTCTTCTATATAAAGGAGGTATTAGACAACTTTCAAGTTCCGTGACAACCTCCAAATCCTAAAGAAAATGGTGAAAGTAATCATTCTCCATCTCTATTCCTATGAAGATGGTGATTGCTTCACTTTACTTATGGAAGTGATTGGGATGGAAGCCAACCATCACGCATAAGATGATTTTATTACTTTTTTTTTTTTAAGCCACATTTCTTCACCCTCTTGTCCTCTTCCTATGGGACAATACCATACATGTATTAAAGGTAGGATTATTACATGATTTAATTATTCAAGCAAGGAAAATATTCAAGTTATTTCCCAAAACATTTCTTTTCTCGTTTTTTTTTTTTTGGCAAAAATCGATCATTTGTTTATATTATCATTCCATTTCTTATTTCACAGGACTAAATTTGGCAATTACTATTTTGGTATTTAAAAGCCTGTTATCTTAAGTATTGGGTCCTCGAAGGAAAGATGGTGCTATTTTATACTATAACCTAGTAGTTCAATAGTCAAGTTTTCCAGTAACATATGTTTTTATGAAAGTGAAATTTTGGACTACTGAAGCTAATTTGAGATTGAAAATGGAACATAAATTGAGTATAAAACTAATTCAACTAACCTAATTCATCCTAGGTAGACAAAAAGGTTTCATGTGTCAAAGTAATACATTTTCATTGTAAATAACGTTCACATGAAGCACATAATCTACGATACTTAATTGATAAGTTAAATTATGATAGTCAAAAGAGTATTTGGTAGAAAACCTAAGATCTTAAGGACTAAAGGAAAAATTGGATATAGTATTTGCTACAAAGATCTTGCTTTTGCCGAGCTACTCCACACCTTCCTTCCCCACACCTCGGAAAATTATGTGAAAAACCTAAGGTTTAGGTATGGTGGCATCCGTGTCGACAACATCGGAATCTCGACTTAAGGAGGTCAACCCAGTGTTAAACGTGCCAAACCCGGTTCCACTATCCGTTTCCGAACCACTTTCACTGTGACCATTATTGTTCCGAGCAACACCACTGGTACCACCAACAGTGAATGATATCACCTCCGGGTAGGTGTAACGGCCATCGGAATTGAGTTTCTCCCACGCGGTGTCGGCAATCTCCTGTAGCTCCAACGCGAAGTGCAGCTTTTCCTTGACATCATCCATCGTCGGCCGTTGGATGCTCTGCCTACGCACACAGCTCTCCACGACCTCCACGTATACCTTGAAACATTCCGGAGCTATCTTGCCTTTCAGATACGGATCGATTATTTCCCCGATTGTCCCTCTTTGTAAGCATTTCCCGGTCCAGTTGGCTAAGTTCCATTGTTCTGTCTCGAGTCTATCATCTAGTGCTTTTCGGCCACATAGTACCTCTAACAACACCACCCCAAAGGAGTATACGTCAGATTTTACCGTTAGTTTCCCACACCATGCATAATCCGGATCCAAATATCCAAATGTACCTTTTACCACGGTACTTACTGCACTCTCTTCCTGAACCGTTTTACACAACCCGAAATCCGAAACCTTTGCCTTCCATTTGTCATCCAACAGAATATTGGTGGTCTTCACGTCACGGTGGATTATGGGTTGCTCCACACCCGTATGAAGGTATTCCAAACCTCGTGCTGCTCCGAGACAAATTTGGAGCCTCTGTTTCCAGGAAAGGAGAACGTTTTGGGTGTCGTAGAGATGTTGTCGGAGAGTTCCGTTGGCCATGAAGTCATAAATGAGGATCATCTCGCCCTCGTCATCACAGTATCCGATGAGAGAGACGAGATGGGCGTGGCGAAGCCGAGAGAGCATCTCAATCTCTGTCCTGAACTCACGGAAACCTTGCTTTGATTCCGAGTTCAACCGCTTAATCGCCACAGTCGTTGTACCCCTGTTAACAAGACCCTTGTACACTTTCCCAAAGCCACCTACGCCTATGATTAATTCCTCCTTGAAATTCTGGGTTGCTCTTTTGATTTCCTCCAGCGTGAAATGGCGGCATAGTTCTCCGGGTAGTGATGAGGCTCTTGTCCTTGATGACTTTCCCTTCTCAGTCTCGGGCCAACAACAGCACTTGAATAGTGAATAGAAAGAAACGTTGCGCTTTGTCTTTCTTAGTTTCCAGAGAACCACGCCACAGGCTAGAGTGAGCAGAACAAAGATGGCCATAACACTTCCAACGGCAATGATTTTTTTTTTCCTTGTCTTGGATTCGTTTGCTCTAGCAGGATTTTGAGAATAGGGGAAAGGATCGAGAGCGGCAAGGTTGCCAACTGAGTCGCTCAATTTGAATACCTCCATACCATTTAGAATGACATCGATGATCCCGTCCCTAGCAGGTACGATTGGGCTTAGATCAACGTAGAGATAATCTGAGTCTTGGATCCTTACAACATAGTCCTTGTACACAGGCGTCTCATTCCTTCCGCTCCATTCAAGTACATCAGCCCTCGCTTCAGCTATCTGATTGTCTATATAGATTCTGAATATCCTTTCACCAACGCTGGTTACCTGACGATTTATTTCGCAGAAGTGGAGCCTCACCAGATAATCAAATCCATAATCAACCCGTAATTGCCATGTCAAATTAGAAGCCAAGTTGTTGGTGCTGCTTGTACCCATTGACTCGGCAGTTTTATAGACATCATCAGGTGCAGTGTAATTTGGTATTTTGGAAAATCTGGGTGTCAGATCTGAATTATGAAGGATAATGGCGCCGCCTAAATAATTCTGTGTGTCCTGCGACCATTTTCTAAACATGCCAGTATCAGCCACCGGCAGTATGTCGCCCCCACCCACGTTAATTCGAAAAACCATCTGGAGTGCTGTGTCGTTGTAGAAGGGAAACCGAGAAAGTTGGCCGACATAAGGTAGGTCTATACCTGTATAGTAAAGGTGGTTTGGCATGGACACAATCTCAATTCCGTTCACAAAAGCATAGAATTCACGAGAATCACTTGGAGAGGGAATGAAAGTTACATTCAGTGTTTTTTTTTCTCCGACGGGGATGCAGAACTCTTTTGAAATGCTCCCTGTATTCGATGAATAATCAAGTGAGGCACTGAAGTTACTGAGCAAGGTGAACGGACCGGCTTTGACCGTGAAAAGGTCCGTGTAGTCGTAAAAACCTTGGTACCAACTGTTGAGGAAGTACAAGCGAAGGAATTTGGGGCCAGAGCTGACACGAAACTCGTATGTAAATGGGAAGGAAGATATGCGGGCAGTCTTGAAGGGAACAGGGTCGATGGAGACTACTCGTCCCGCTGTAGAGGCCCTAGATTTGTGGTTGGGTTCTTCAATGAGAGCCAATGCGGAGTTGAGGTCTCCGATCCAAAGGCGCTTATCCCCAGCCGTTGAGTTGCCAGAAGCCCCGCAGTTGAGGGTAACGTCATCAACAGCAATGTAACGTGCTGTAGACGTAGCGATTGGAAGATCAGAAAGACTGACTAGGAAGACGAAGAAGAAGGGGGGGAGCATTGAGATTTTCCTCATGGAAGTAAGAATTCAAGGTCCGTAACGGATGGAGAAAAATTAGAGCGGTAGGAGCTCCCTTCATATCAGAGAAAGAGAAGGGAAATAAATCTTATTCTTAATTTATTTAGCAATCTTGCGGAAATTCTTTCGATGCTTGTTTTTGTTGAAAATATTAACAAGAATGCAGTCACGTCAGATGTTGAAGAAGCAAAACTTGAAGCACAAGGCAAAGAAACGTTGAAACAAAAAGAAAATGCAGCAGACGTATGAAAGAAAGCAAGAAGCAAGCATGGCCTTGGGAAAACGTGTTGCGGCTTAAGTCAGTCAGTGCAATAATTACAAATCCTTGCAAATCTCTGTCTTGGATTATTCTAGATATTTTTCTCTCTCGCTTCTTTGTAGACTACGGACCTCTCTGTACATCAGTCCCAGGTTATCTCACTGAAGGTGCTGAGGAGCTTGAAGATGGAACTGAGATGCATGCAATCCATGCACCACGTGCTCAGTATGGAAGGTTTAATATCTATGACCTGGAAGGAATCACGACTTCCACACAAGCAAGCATTCGGCCTTCACAATTTACCATCATGGAGAGTCATCATCACATGCAATACCAAGGGCCAAGGCACGACTATGATGAAGTGTACAAGAAGAAATCAGCAAGGGTTGGCCGTTCACATGGAAAAGGAGGTGCTGACTAAACCGGCCATTGAAAATTGTATTTGTGAATAATATTTTAACTTTAGGCCTAGGCTATATAAGCCACGGTATGGCTTAGTGTTTTGTATCAAGTTTTCTCTAAGCCTTGATCAACTTTAATATAAAGGCCCTTTTTTAGTTCGAGCGTTTATTACATTTTGCAATTCTAATAATGAATACCTTCATACAAGCTATTAATATCCTTAATTGAAAAAGAGTTTAACTACTTATCGATTTGAATCGTACAACTCCCAAATCTAAAAGTAATCTATGAGCGACAAAATTTCTTCGACAAAATTTCTTCGAAAAACGGGATGCAGCACAAAGGTAGCATGCCAAGTGTCAAGCCTAATTGACGCCATCTGCTTCGTGTCTCGGTGCTATTGCTCTTTTAACCACTTGAAATCTCTTTAAATTAAAGGACAATAACTGCAAAATTAGTAAGAAACTCAATAAAAAAAAAAAAACATCATTTTAAGAGAGCATATTATCTTATTCAGAAGAAGGAATAACTCGATACAATTCCACAAAAACATTAAGAAAGACCAATTTAACTTTTAGTAATTTTACTCGATAATCCCAAATTGATAACCTATCATTCTTTAATGAAATCCTTGTTTATTTTTTGGTTCCCATATGGCTTACATCTCGCCCTTTGAGGATTTTCTTTTATTAAACAAAATAAGAGCACATTATTGTTTAATAATGTAGGTTAATAGCATCCGATGGGCCCTCTGGAGGAGAAACCACTAATAACAAACTGTCGGCAGAAAAGGAAAACATATTTTTGTCTTAATATATTCGTGACTAGATTCTTCACTTCACTAACTCAGCTTGACCAATGAGAGATAGGAAATAAAAGAAAAGGCTTTGGGTAACTGAAGGGATCAATATCAAATAAAGCAAGAAAAGTTAGATTAGGGAGACAAAACGAAAAAAGACAATACAAAAAGAGAGAGAGAGAGAGAGAGAGAGAGAGAAGAAAGAACTCTACCGGTTTGATAGGAGAAAAATAACAATAAGAAAAGTTAAAATGTGAAAAGGGAAGATAAAGTAGTGTAAGAAAATAAAGATGAAAGGAGTAAGAATTTGGTGGTATAATCCCTGTCGTCTTTCATATGTTTGAGGCAATTTGATTAACTTTGGTGACATGACATATTTTAAAATATGCATTAAATAAATAAGAGAAAAGTCAATTTGAGTGGAACAACATTGGATGATCAAACCAAGGAAACAAATGTCAATAAAAAAAAAAATTAATCAAATGACTTGAACAATACAGCTAGTGAAGAACAATCTCTTACTGTGTAATAATTGTCATAATATTTTTAATAGTAATTTTGTGAAGATGTCATATACACGTGGTCCCTTATATCTTTTTCTAAACTTGTACATGAACTCACTCGATTCCCGCTGGGAATCATCGGCCTTATGCTTTTTTTCTGACAGCGATGTTTCCATCCCAACTTTGGCTTTGCATGACGGTCACATCTCTCTCGCTTCCTTTTCCTTTTAAGTTTTGTTTTGCCCTTTATTCCCTTCGTTACACTTTCTTCCTCACCAAAAAGCACCGATTGCTCCATGGTTGACTGTTCGGACAATATTTCCGGTGGCTCCTTGGGGAAGAATTAACAGCACCGACAAAGTAAATGTAATGTAATGGTTACTAGTACGGAGATAATCTTTCTGATTTTTGTTACATGTTAGGCTCACCATAGCTCTAACTGAATTGGAGGAACCAAGCTATAAGATACGTAATGGTTCGATCATGCCAGGTCTTTAAATGAATTCTATTTTGTTCCTTTTAGTATTCTAAAGGCATTCTCGTTATGATAGATGATATGAAAACTAGAAGTTTTTATTTTAGTAATCTTATTTATTAAGAATAAAAAAATTGTATCACAATAACTAGGAAATTTTTGTGCAACCTTTATTTTACTTGTTTTAGGACGTCTTAATCTTATCAGGATTTGCAATTTTAGCTCTGACAACGTGGGAAGGACTGTGCCCTAGCATTCCTTCTCGCCTTATTGAAGGAGTTTCAGACTCTGCAATCCACCATCCTCTCCTGCAACGAGCTTCCTAATCTGGAAAAGCTCTACTCCCTCGCAAAACAGGATTTGCACCAGCGAGCGTTTGCCAATGGCCAACTTCCTGCCACCAACGAAAACAACGCTTTCCAAGCACATCGTTCGACCGCACCTCTCTCTGGGTTGGACGCACCCATCCCGCATGCAGACTGATCCCAGGACACACTCAGGCTGTGACAATCAGTTAGGTAGACGGGCCAAACTCCAACAACTCCTTTCAAGCCTCCCACAACCGGCCCATGTGCAGTCATTGCAATAAGCTTGGTCATCTTCGCGAGTCTTGTTATCTTTTGGTGGGTTGCCTTGATAGAAGCCTAAATCATGGGGCAGGTCACGCAAAAAGTCCAATTCAATAGCAATTGGCCTCTTGCTCACAATGTTGCTACCACTAGGCCTTAACGCCTGCTATTTTTGGGTCCTCCAACCCACTAGGTTATGAGCCTTAGAACCCGCAAATGCTAGACTTCTCAAGTAGCGCTCCTTTTCAATGAAACTTATCTTACCCTCCTTATCCTAGGCCACCAACCTCTTGGCCCAAGGAGCATTTATGGTGGACCCATTGGCCTTAATCTTGTGGCAAATTAACAACAAAAATTTGTGACTTTTATCAATCAAATGGGCACATCTGACCCATTTTAAGTACAACTTCTTCTTTTCTACCCTTTTCATTCTTATGGATCATTGATTATGGGACTTGTGACCATATTATATGTAATTTAAATATTCTTGATTTTGCTTCTCCATGAGCTACACCAATTAATATCACATTGCCTAATAGAACCCTCAATCTCATAATCCATATTAATCATTATAGAACTTACCCTAAGCTACATCTCACTAATATTTTATATACTCTACAATTTAGGTACAACTTGTTTTCCATTTAGAAATTAACTCATGATAATAATTGTGGTAATTTTTTTATGATTTTTAATTAGAAATGTGATTGGGTTTGGTAAGGCTAATCAAGGGCTTTATTTTCTTTGTTCTATTTTTCTTACTAATTTTTATTCTATTTTATTTATTTATTTATTTTCCTTTAAAAACAATTTTTGTAACCCCCAACAACCTTCTAGTTGTAATTTCATTTCAATAAGTAATATAAGTTAGGATCTTTTGTATCGACAATTGGGTCCTTCACTCTTAACAACTTTTAACTCTTCCGAGCATTCAATTTCTTGCTCTCCATCTTTTTCATGCCCCATTTCCCCTCTAGCAAAACAAACTTGGCAACCTTTTCCCACAAGCCAAATCGCCACTCACTCATTTTTCAAGTTGGTGATGCTTATTTTTTTCTCACCACTATGGATGATTTCTCAAGCATTTCTTAGACTTTCCTTCTCAAATTTAAAAGTCAATTTTTTTCCAAAATTAAATATTTTTTTTTTTTTTGGTGAAAGGTCAAATTATATATCACTCATAAAAAATTTACAAGATTGTTCGATTACAAAATATCATCATCTAAGCTCAAATATTGCACTTGGCAAATTCCAAAGCTCTTGTAAAAATTTATTACAATTTGTAAGCTCCCTTGTGCGCTGCCTTTTTTCTCTTTCTTCTCTTGCGGCGCCCACCTCTTTTTCTCCCTTTCGTGCGGCACCTTCTCCTCTTGTTTTTCTTTTTTCTTTTTCCACACGTTCGTACGTTTTTCATGCTCACCTTTTCTCATACTTTGCTATATAAAGAATAAAAATTTAAATAAATATAATAATATTTAAATATTTTCTCACAAAAAATGGATTATTTATTCTTTAAATTTGTAAAAATAACCTTATAAAAAAATAGTTTTCAAGAGTTCCAAACTTAATATTTTGCTACTTAAAAAATAGACAACATATGTTTTACACAAAGTCCCCTATATGAAATTCTTCCATAATTGTTCAACTTAATGATTCCAAAAATAAATAAATAAATAACTTTCATTTAAATACCACAATTGGTTTACAATTTTAGCCACTTGTGCATGTACGGGTCCTTCATTTTTTCAACTATGTACACTACAAATAAATCTATATTGGTATGCAATCTCTTAAAAACTCAAACCAAATCTCATAGGTTTATTTTTTATTTCTCTTTATACTAATATAATCTAATCATCTATTGAGAATCAATAAGACTTTCATTAACTAATAATGTAAAGCTAAGCTAGTAGTGAGATAAAAGTCATTTACACTCAAATAACTCATGAACACCTTACTTTCTAAGATGTAATTAGAGCTCTTGTCACTTTCTACTTCTTTTACTCTTTAGAAATATTCTTTTCACCCCCACTTTTCCTCATTCTTTTCTACCCAAAAATACTTTATTCTATTTGGATTTAACATTGGCAAAAGCCATAATCATGCTTGCAATAACAAAACATAAGTAAGAGTACTAGAAGTGCAGTTATCACAATCTTATCCTACCAACGATGCCCAATTACTATACTTAATGGCCTATTTCAAAATATTGAATGGCTTGAATCTACCAAAGGATAATAAAGAGATTTCATTGTAAAGCAAATATTGTACTTTTTTCTTTTTTTTTTTCTTTCTTTCTTTCTTTCTTACTTTCTTACTTTCTTTTTCTAAAACTATAGAAACAAAATACTATGTCTTAATTACAATCAACTTCTTCCCATACTCCATCCTTTCTCTCAACTTTTTTTCAAGATCAAATAAACTTGTATCTTAAAAATCAACATGTTTATGGGCATGGGATGATGATATAATTTGGTCAAGGCTAAGATGTGTGTGTGTGTGTGTGTGTGTGTGTGTGTCATTGACAATTAGATAAGAATCAAGACCCAATGGGATAAGTAGTGATAAATAAACATGGTTAGCTTGAGAGGTTCAATCAATCCAAAGATGACCTAAATCATTTTTACAATAAGATGTAACCTAGGATTTTGCCTCAAGAGATTTAAACAAATTATAAGATCTAAGAAAATTGCCACATGAATGTTATCCAAAGATGCACACAATTTAAAAAATTAAAGATTTTTAGTACTCAAAAGATGGATCAACATATTCAGAATCACATATAATTCACACCATAATTACAAGTTTGAACAAAATTTACGTTTTCCTAAGAATAGCCAAGAATTCACAACAAAGGATATAATCATGACACAAGAAAAATTTTCAAATTAGATTTAGCACAATTCTCCCACCCTTAAACTTGAATGAAGCATTATCCTAAATGTAGAAAAAAAAAATAGAGAAAAAAGGGAACAAGAAAACTCCCATAGTTGTAGGTTATGTATGTGGATGACCTTAATGATAAAACTCCAAGAAAGTAATCCCTTAAGAAAGAAACTTAATCTAGATAAAACATAGAAACTAAAGAAACAAGGGTTGGACAATTCTTGATTCTATGATAATTTTTTTTTTCATTGAAAATAGAAAACAAAAAAGAACTATTGAACCAATGAATAAACATGATGAAAATTCTTAGGTTGCCTCCCAAGAAATGTTTTTTTTTATAATTGTCAATCAAACTATCTTAGATATTGCTACTTAAAGAGGATGAAACTCAATCAATTTTTATGATATAGACTTTGTTATGTATTGTCCCAACTCCTCAAATTTTATTGCATTTTGCCTTGAACATGGTGGATTTGTCTCTATAAGATCCATATACCTTTGTATCTCTTCATTTTCAATTTCTTTATCAATTGAACAAACTAAACATGTTTTAAGTGGATCCTAAAAAAAATTTCTTGAAAAATCTTGTTCACCAACTTGTTAATTGTCTCAATTTTAAAACAAGAAGTATCATTAAAAGGATGTTTCATTACTATAAAAATATTAAATGTGATAGAATCATTTTGAACTCTAAAAAGAATCAACTTCCCTTGTTTTATATCACTAAGAGCTATTTTTATCACTAGAAAAGGTTGAGCCAAGATAAGTGGAACCTCAAAGTCTTCCTCCATGTCAAATACTATAAAATTTGTAAGAAAGACAAATTTGTCAACTTTCACTAACATGTCTTCCACAATGCCTCTTGAATATTTGATTGATTGATTAGTTAATTGAATAGACAATATGGTTGCTTCAAATTAATACTTATACCTAAATCATACAATACCTTTTCAAAGCAAGAATCTCCAATACTGCAAGGAATTGTAGAACTCTTTGGATCTTTTAATTTTGGAGATAATTTTCTTTTGTAAGATGACTGAGCACTCCTTCGTTAACTTCACAGTTCCATAATTTTTCAGCTTTCTTTTCTTTACCAATATCTCTTTTAAAAATTTTGCATAGCTAAGCATTTAGGCCAAGATATTTACAAAAAGAATATTAATATGTAGTTTTTTAAGTATATCAAGAAAAATTTAAGAATTGCTTATCCATTTTGTGCTATTGGAGTCACTAAGAAACTAGAACTAGTGGCACATATGACTTTGGATTATTTGAAAAAAGTTTATTCTTAGCTACTTCCTTAGGTTGTGTGATGACATCTTCATCCTTTTTTTTTATTATTACTTATGCACATAGGAGGGGAGGAGGAGGGGAGATTCGAATCCTTGACTAGTTAGTCCCATGGCCTTGCTTGTCTATGGTAATCTTTTTCTCCGTATCATCTTCTCTTACTTGCTTAGCATTTTTTAAGGTTATAACTTTTGCATTTTCTATGAGATTTTTCTTTGTGTTGCTAGGCAAAGAACCTTGTTATCTCCATGTGATCATGTTGGTTAATTGACCCACTTTCATCTCAAGAATTCTAATTGAAGTTTATTGGTTCTAATATCTCACTTGTGTACTTTTGATGAAGATCTATGTGGTGTTACCTAGCTTGGTGACTATATACTCTAAATTTGACTTTGCCTTTTCTAGTTGTTTAAACCTCGGTGGTGGCCTTACAGCATTTAAGTTATTTTATGAAAATTTTATATGATTGTGCCATCCCAAGTTATAAGTATTAAAGTATAAATTATTCTATGACTTGTTTAAATTTCTAACAAAATTAGCATTTTTGTTAAACTATGCAAAAGGATTACCTAACCAACGTTTTATTGCTACATGTCCTTTACCATAAAGATTACATGCCATATTTTAACCTATCTTCTTGTTGAGTGCTTTAAATTGTGTAGCAATCATAGTGAAAGATCCACTTCATGTACTCTGCTAACCTTACACATTGATAACCTCTCAGTAAGCCATTGATAACCGTTGAATGTTATTTCCCTTAAGAGTTCATAGGCCTTTTTTTGGTGTTTTGTTATTTAAGTTCCCTCCTATAACTACACCAATCACAAAATGGAGATTTTGTACTAGACTTGTTACAAAAAGCTTCTTGTATCTTTCTCCTCCTTCATATAATGATTCATGACCCATTTGTGCAAAATTAGTAATATCGTTACACACTTTTATAGATTTTATAAGGAAAAAGAATCTACCAAGAAATTTCTAAACCATATAATTTTATATAGTGATTGATCCTACAAGGAAAGTAGAGAAGCAACTTTTAGTTCTCTCTGAGAGAAAATGATAATAATCTTAATCTAACAACATTGTTTGTGACTTCATTATATTTAATTGTATCATAGATTTTAAAAAAAAGCCTTGATATGAGCGTTTGGATCAAAAGCAAGTTAAAAACAAATTAAAATTGATAAATTTCAAAACTAAATGAAATTAAACTAAACTAAATTAAATCCAAATGAGAAAAATCAATTAAAATAATATGTTAAAGTATCCAATTTTACCATAAACACTAAATATGAATTTCAAGGGTTTACACCTATAAGAATGATAGTAATTATGTGATGATAGAATTTCTTAATTTATTACTATCCTATATCTAAGTATAACACATCAACTCAATTATTAATTCACTCTATTTCTATGTGAATTAAAATAAACAAAAGTGCATTAAAATCTATAAATATTTTTTGTTTACAATGAATCTTTTGGCTACTTTATTAATGAACGTCACATAAATAATATGATATGTGTCTACCATATTAATTCATGGTTATATATTATAATAAGCAATTATATATTATCATCTCTTAATTTTAAATATGTACATCAAATCATTCAAGTGGTGGTCAATCACCTAAAAGCTTTAATACAATAATATAATACTCACAAAATTAAGCACAATAATATATAATTCACATAAACAAAATTTCTCATTAAATATGAACAATAAAATTTATATCATCATAATTAAGTTACATTATAACTCTAATAAAAATATATAGAACATAATAAAATAATAAATTAAAATAAAACATCTTACAAGTAAGTTCTTATCTCACTGTCATTTCTTAAAAAAATCTTCATAGAACTCCCACAAATAAAACAAAATTAAGAACTAACTAAAGCATAGGTTCACTGTTGCGTGCCTCTCTTTTGTTTTCACCCTTTTTCCCCCTTTGTTTCTCTTTCCCGCGTTCTCCTCCGTCCTCTCTTTACCGTCGTGGCGCACCCCGTTTCTCTTTTCGCACCCTGTTTTTTCTCTCTTTCTTCCTGTGCGGCGCCCACCTCTTTCTTCACCCTTTTGTGCGGCACCTTCTCCTCTTTTTTCTTTTTCTTTTTTTGTCGTCTCCTTCTTTTCTTTCTTACATAAACAATCAAAATTAATAAATATTAAATAGTTTAAATTTTATCTCACAAAAATTACATTATTTTTTCTTCTAAAAGAATCAAAATAATCTTATAAAAATAAACTTATCAATAATCTCTTTCTCAAAGCATAGTGATACCACTAGATTATAAATTAATTTGTTCCCTGATTAATTTGTAGGCTTTCATGTTTCTTCTTTCTTAGTAAATAAAAGTAAATTTTCTTCCACCACTAGAGATAACTTTTGCTTTTCATACCACTCAAACTTGGCCTATTGTGGATAATACCCAAATAAACAAAACCCAAACCCCCTAAACACATACCACGGGCCTATGTCCCGACAAACACAAAGAGAACTCATCACGTTATCTCTTTCTCAAAGCATAGTGATGCCATTAAATTGTAAATTAATTCCTTCCCTAGTCAATTTGTAGGCTTTCATGTTTCTTCTTCCCTATTAAATAAAAGTAGATTTTCTTCCACTGCTGGAGATAACTTTTGCTCTTAATACCACTCAGACTTAACCTATTCATACTATGGATAATACCCCAAGTAAACAAAACCCAAACCACTAAACACACCCACGCGCCCATGTCCTGGCCAACGCAAGCGCATGTTTGAATGGACTATAAATAGGCGTGGAGGAGGGAATTGGTTAGCATTCTCCAAACACCAACATGAAGACCACTTCTGTCATTTGCATTCTCTTGGCCTTGATGCTTTTCTTGTCCCCCGCCACTATTGCTCGAGAATTAGTTCAAAGCGGTAAGAGCATAAATTTATAACTTCCATATAGGATGTTCATGTCTCTGCCATGCATATATAGTATAGTAAATCCTTAAAAGGCATGCCATACAAAAAAAATAAGTCATTGTCTTTGATTTATTACTCCACTTATTGATTCTAATCAAAATTTTGAAATTTATTTTGAAAGACTTCTTTTTTTTAGAAAAATTGGTTGAATTATTTCAAGTTACAACCATAATCTGGATATGCATTATGTCAACTTTGGTGGAATATAATGAATGAAAAAAAATATTAGTACAGAGAATTGGAAAGTTAAGATTACTAACAAAATAATTATATAAATTTGTAACATGAATGGAATAAAATATAAAAATAGACAGATAAATGCATAGATCTGTCAATAAACACATAAGAAAGTATTGTTGATTTATAGAAAAAAAAAAGATTCAAAAGCAATTATTGCTTAAAAATTATATTATAGGTCTTTAGTACTTATTTTAACCTTAGGACTCTTAACCGAGACTAAATTAATTATATAAATTTTACATAATAAATACTTTTGTGAGACATAAGTAGTGATATCTTCAAACGTCTTATGAGGTATACTTCATTAAATTCATAATCTTAATTATAATCAGTTGATGCAATCTTATTCGTAGTTGTCAAAGGAAATGCAGGTACTGCCCAAATCGAGAATCCAAGCAATCAAGCTGAAAAACCAGCAGCCTCTGCAGACTGCGGCTGTCGTGGAGACCCTAACACCCGATGCGGCGGGAAAGAAATGAAGTGTAACAACCCACACGGCCGTTGTGAGCCTCCAAACCCCTGAACAAGTCATGCAGTTGTCTAGCGAAAGCTTAAACCCCTGGTCGAAGCTTGTGCTAGGTTTGCTTCTTTTTTTCTTTTTTTATGGGTTAGAAAAAGGGACTACTTCTGCTGGCTTTACCATATAGTATTATGTAGAATATGTGCAGCATGTTACGAGGTGTGTTAACAAAAAGGGGTGATTGAGGTTGGTTTCTTCTCTTATTTGATAAGTTCTAATTGCCTTGGTTTTTGCCGGTAGGCTTAAACTGATACTGCAGCGGTTCTGATTTTATCAGGAAACTTTAAGTAGTTTGGACTCATTACGCAAAATTATTGGAACAATTTTGGATTTCAAAAGAGGAAAATCAAACCTCCTTCGGAGGGAACCAAAACCTCCAAGATTCTAAACAAGAGTTTCTAGAAAATTTGAGCTACCCCAAAATTAAGAACCCGTTCCCCTTTTAAAGACCTTCAAACGTTTAGCCCCACTTATTATAACCTTGTCCTCGAGGTTAAGCTTAAGGAAATACTCCACTAGGACATATTGCTGGCTGCTGAGAGCTCAACTCCTTCACACGACCCATCTTATCCAGTCCATAAGCGATGGTAGCTGCTGTTGTTCATTGATAATTCTGGTAACATTCAGTCCCGCAATAATACTTTCATCCTCGGTAGTCTGCCTCTATGCCTCATTAAAGTTTTCAGGACTTGGAAAATGCTGCCTCAATTTCCATTTGCAAATTGGCGTGCAACTCCTTCTTACTAGTTTCCCACACCACAACTTAAGTCCCTGTTTTGTAGCTCTGTCCCTTTCCATCGATACGAAGGAAAAAACAATCATCTCTTTGACTTCTAGTGGGGGAGAAATATTTATTTATGTATTAGTTCGCATGAAAACATACTCTAAAATGTCAGAGCTACCCAGTAGACCACTATGGGCATTCCTCTAAACATCTTCTGAAGCCTTGTGATAAGGGTTGTCCGAAGAATATGTTTTTTTTTTTTTTTTTTTTTCAGAAAAGAGTATGTCGTAGCACTTTCAACAACCAATTCAGCAAAAGCAGAAAAACTCAAGATAATCAGTAGAACAAGCATGATAAACTTGGCGGACGCATGCTCTACCCAGAAAATATAGATACTTTCTTTATCAGATATACCAGAATTAGAATATCCAACCTTAACATTTTGCTGGCCATTGTGGTTCTTATGATATGTTCCTTGTACCAGTCAATTAATATGAATTCCCTGATAGCTGATCCTATTCCTCTCAAGTTCTTCACAGTTTCAAATAAAGCCTTCACGCATAGCATTTCACCAAAGCGTGGTCTTCCTAATTCCCCACTATCAACAAGTCCTGCCTCTTCCTGCAAAAGTTCAATAACAAGAACATCGATTGCATTTGAAGCCAGAGAAAACACATAGGTGCCGAATGAATCAACCCCCTAGCTCAGCAACCACACAGAAGGTCTGCAAAACATCTTTGCCATTAGCAGCAACCTCAATACTTGGAGGAACAATTCGTCTCTTCTTTGTAACCTCACTAGCTAACAATTACCTCATTGTCCACACCCATCGTTGATATATTTCACCACAGAGTATCTTATGCTCGCCCGCGACGTTCACCCCCTCAACCCGATTAGACAGAGGGCACAAGATTCCTCTTTCTCTAGGTTTTTCTCCTATTAATATTTAAAATAGAGCAAAGCTACAGAATTCTCCTAGTAAAATTGAAAAGCAGCTGCTTTTAATACGAACAAAGAAGCAAAGAAGCAAAGTTGGTAACATTTACAAACATCAAGATTTTCTCTAAAATTGAGGTAGATTTACCCTAATTAGCTCTGGTATTTTTCCTTTATCTTACTTTTTGTTTGAAGATGAACATTGAGACATAGCATTACCTTGGCAAGCCTAACTATGTCAGCGCTTTCAAAAGCAATACGGGAAAGTCTTGCATACCTGTTTTAAATCCCCTTATTGTCTTGTACATTGTTAATGATTTTTTCTTCAATGAGATTATTGACACCATTATGTTATATGACGCAAAACCATTACGTTTGGTACCGTGTGTTGTGAAGACAACACCTGGGAAGTTTATAAGTGAGGGCTTGACATGACATATTTAAACATCATTTATGTAAAATGTTAGCTACTCTCTTTTTATCAACGTTGGTATTAAAATTAATATGTGGGATTGCATCACCGAGAGACGCTAACGTTAGTATTTGCCTTCGTAGTTCCTTTTGGTAATGGATATGGCCGTAAAGGTAAAAGCCTTTGCTCTGTTTCCTATTTCTGCGAAGCTGAGAGATATCTACTCATAATATCACAAGACTAGTTAAAAGTTCTAAAGTAAAACTTTAACATGTAACTTGGGTTTATTCTTACTGCAATCTTTGTCTATATGAAGATGTATCTTTACTCTTATTGCGCAGCTAAAATATGGTGATATGATAATAGATATTGTATGAAGAGAAATCAGAACTCCTGAGCAGCAGGCAGAAGCTCTAGATGCTATAAGAGACACCATACTGCTGATAGTTGTCATTGGGTATGCACTCTTGTATTTTGCTTTGCTGAAACAAAATAGCTGATAATAACTGACTCGGCTGCTACAAAAAAATTTCAGACTTATAAAGTGGACATTATTTGCACACATGCAATTCACTAGGAAAAAGAGAGCTATAAATCCAGCAACATGACAGTCCAACAGGTTACTGATGCAGAGCAATTCTTTAAGAAATTTGACCAAAATATTGTTGGTAAATTGCTAACTATAATAAGAAGTCCAAAATGTCTTTGTATAGTGTACTATGATAAAGTCAAGCTTTTGTAATAAAACATGAGAAAACTACCTTTGAAAACAAGCCAAATCTAATAAATTTCGTGAAAGAGAACTTTAACTATAGTTTATCGACTCTGTCATGTTGAAATGATAAATAAAGCCATTTGAATACAGCTTTCTTCCTACATCATCACCGAGGTCTCTTTTTTATACCTTTAATTGAGAATCCCAGTTGCTTTATATAAAAGAGTATAGATGTTTATAAGCACTCTCAAGTCCAATTTCCCATAAATCAAAGCATAACTTGGCCAGAACAGAAGGACTAGGAGCACCATAAGTATGACAACGTCAAAGCAAAGGAGCCTTATTTCTGTAAGCCTTCACCAAAGTAGAAACTTGTTGGCGAGAAACCCAATCACTTCTAACTAAGAACAAGAAGGGGCAGAATTCATATAACTTTTTGATTAAACATAACTTTGTTTCTGAACTTCCCAAATTCCTCACTCTATTTTAGATCTTCACACTGCAAAATGAAAACCATATATTTCCAGTGACCCATGATTCTACAAGGTCTCTATGAAGTGGATATTTGCGAGAGTTGGTTGTATAAGGGCCCAGAAAGGATAATAATAGTGAATTTGAGATAGAAGAGCTGAATTCAAAGGAGAAGCTGCATATATGTAGGTTTGCTATTTATGTAGGTGGATTTCTATCCTTGTTTCACATTTTAAGAGCCTGTACTGGTTCTGTGTTGTTAGTTGTTAATAAACTTTTTTTTTTTTCTTTTTTTCTATTTTTCGGTCTCTGTGCACTGCACTTGGAGTATGGTTGTTTTCCTCTGCCAGTGAAAGGGATGTTCCCCGTTTGAGAAAGGACTTATTCAGTCAACTATCAATCAGGTTAGACACCACGATACTCTGTATAAACAAATCTGGAGCCGCCATCCTTGATACCCAAAATTATTCAAAAACACACTTAACATGCATATCATCTCTAAACCACTATATAGGTTGGTTTATTGGGTTCTTAATCAAGGGATCTGCTGCAGAGATTTTCAAGCTACTGAAGAGTTTTTTGCGTGAGTTTCAAGTTTGGTGGTTTGAGCTAGTAGAACCAGTGGAAGTTAATTCGAGACGCTTATTACCAAGCAGTTCTTGTTCTCTTGCTACTATTGACATGGAACAGTAAATACCAATTCTTATGGCGATTCTACATGGTTCGGAAATTGCACTTTTTGATGTTGCTCGAACAGGAGAACTCCTGAGCAGGCTGTCAGAAGACACACAGATCATAAAGAATGCTGCAACTATCAATCTTTCTGAGGCACTTCAAAATCTAACAACTGCATTTATCGGCATTGCCTTTATGTTCTCATCTTCATGGAAGTTCACGTGTAACTGATTGGTGCAACTCTATTCAAGTATGAAAAATGCAGTAGTTTGCTGATACCGTCAAGACAATTGGAGAAAAGAAGATTGCTGATACCGTCAACTCCATTAAAGCGTGATAAATTCAGTAGTTTGTATTACAGGCCAAACTCTCAAATTATAGACTAAGAGAATGACTAATGATAAACTAAGTACAGTTGCTGTAACTGAAAACGGCTTAATAACATCAGCCTTTGTCGACACTTGAAGAGGGCTGATCTTCCAATGTGTTGTTGCGGTTTTGTAGTGGTTTGTCAACAGCTACATTGGCCACCTGTAGCTCCAACGCAGAGGCTAGCTTTTCCTTCACATCTTTCATTGTGGGCCGTTGGATGCCCTGCTCACACACACAGCCCTCCACGACCTCCACATATATCTTGAAGCAATCCGGAGCGATCTTCCCTTTCAGATAGGGATCAATTATTCCCCCCATGGTCCCTCTTTGCATGCATTCCCGAGCCCAGTTGGCTAAGTTATATTGCTCCGTCTCGAGTCCAAGCTCTTGGATTTTTCGGCCACATAGTACTTCCAACAGCACCACGCCAAAGGAGTACACATCAGATTTTACTGTCAGTTTCCCAGTCGCTAAGTAAACCGGATCCACATATCCATATGTACCCTTTACCACGGTACTCACCCCACTGTCTCCCTGGACCGTTCTACACAACCCGAAATCTGAAATTTTTGCCTTCCATTTGTCATCCAACAGAATATTGCTGGGCTTCACGTCACCGTGGATGAATGGTTGCTCCACGCCCGAGTGAAGATACTCCAAACCACATGCCACTTCGATGCAAATTTGGAGCCTCTGTTCCCAGGAAAGGCGATTGTTGTGGGTGCTGCAGAGGTGGCGGTCAAGACTTCCATTGGCCATGAAGTTGTAGACGAGGATCATCTCACCCTTATCGCTACAGTATCCGATGAGAGAAACGAGATGGACGTGGCAAAGCTGAGAGTGCATCTCGATCTCTGTCCTGAACTCCTGGAAACCTTGATTTGCCCGTCGGCTAAGGCGCTTGATCGCCACGGTCATTGTACCCTCGTCAAAAAGACCCTTATACACTTTGCCAAAGCCACCCCTGCCTAAAACTAATTCCTTCTTGAAGTTCTTCGTTGCTCTTTTGATTTCCTCCAGCGGGAAGTGGCGGCATTGTTTTCCAGAAAGTGACAAGGTTCTTCTTCTCCGTGCTGACATTACCTTGCCAGTCTTGGGCCTAAACACATCGGGCAATGACAAGTTTCTTGTCCATGTTGGCTTTCCTAGGTCAAGCTTGGGGCTAAACTCGCCCTTGAATAGTAGAGAGAGATGATTCCGTTTTATCTTCCATAGTTTATGGATAACCGTGCCCAATACCGGCATAGTTCTCCAAGCACTGAGAGAGTTCTTCTCCATGTTGGCATCTGTATTCTCCTGCTGCTTTAATATAAAGTCCAGCCTTTCCTTCAATTCACTCATCGTGGGTCGTTGGATGCTCTGCTTGTATAGACAGCTCTTCACGACCTTCAAGAAACTCTTTAAACATTTCGGAGCAATCTTCCCCCTTAAGGACGGATCAATTATTTTCTCAATGGTCCCTCTTTTTAGGCATAACTGAGCCCAGTTGGCCAAATTTTGTTTCTCGGTCTCGAGAGTACCATCCAGGGCTTTTCGGGCACATAATACTTCCAACAGCACCACGCCAAAGGAGTACACGTCAGATTTTACCGTCAGTTGCCCACTCTGAGCATAATCTGGATCCAAATATCCAATCGTACCCTTTAACTTGGTCTTTCCCACGCTGTCTTCTTGAACCTGTTTACACAACCCGAAATCTGAAACCTTTGCCTTCCATTTGTCATCCAACAGAATATTGGTGGTCTTCACATCACGGTGGATGATGGGTTGCTCTACGCCCGTGTGAAGGTAGTCCAAACCACGTGCCACTCCAATGCAAATCTGGAGTCTCTGTTTCCAGGAAAGGGGATTGTTTTGGCTGCCATAGAGGTGATCACGGAGATTTCCATTGGCCATGAAGTCGTAAATGAGGATCATCTCGCCCTCATCGCGACAGTATCCAACTAGAGAAACGACATGAACGTGGCGAAGCTGAGAGAGCATCTCGATCTCTGTCCAGAACTCATCGGAACCTTGGGTTGACTTCAGGTTCAAGCGCTTGATCGCCACAATCATTGAACCCTCGCTAACAACGCCCTTGTACACTTTGCCAAACCCTCCCTTGCCTATAACTAATTCCTCCTTGAAGTTCTGGGTTGCTCTTTCGATTTCCTCCAGTGTGAAGTGGCGGCATCCTTCTCGGGGCAGTGACAAGGTACTTGTCATTATTGACTTTCCCTTGTCAGGCTTGGGGCAAGACCCTCCGGGCAGTGACGAGGTTAATTGTACCGAACCCCTTCCCACTGTCATTTCCAACCCACTCTCACTGGAACCACTATAGGTCCGACCACTACTGATCCGAGGAACACTACTGGTACTGGCAACAGGGAATGATAATACGTCCGGATAGATGGATTGGCCACCAGAGTTGAATTTCTCCTTCCTAGCGTCAGCGATTTCCCGTAGCTCCAACGCGAAGTCGAGCTTTTCCTTCACATCATTCATCGTGGGCCGTTGGTTGCCCCGTTCAAGCACACAACTCTCCACGACCTCCGTATATACCATAAAACAATCCGGAGTTATCTTCCCCTTCAGATATGGATCAATTATTTCCCTCATGGTCCCTCTTTGAATGCATAACTGGGCCCAGTTGGCCAAGTTTTGTTGCTCGATCTCGAGAGTATTATCCAGAGCTTTTCGGCCACATAGTACTTCCAACAGCACCTCGCCGAAGGAGTATACATCAGATCTTACTGTCAGTGGCCCACTCTGAGCATAATCCGGATCCAAATATCCCGGCGTAACCTTTACCGCATTGTCTTCCTGAACCGTTTTCCACGACCCAGAATCCGAGACCTTGGCCACCCACTCGTCATCCAAAAAAATATTGGTGGTGTTCACGTCATGATGGATTATGGGTTGCTTCCAGCCCTTGTGCAGGAAGTCCAAACCACATGCCACTCCAATGCAAATCTGGAGTCTCTGTTTCCGGGAAAGGGGATTGTTTTGGCTGCCGTAGAGGTGATCACGGAGATTTCCATTGGCCATGAAGTCGTAGACGAGGATCATCTCGCCCTCATCGCGACAGTATCCGACTAGAGGAACGACATGAACGTGGCGAAGCTGAGAGAGCATCTTGATCTCTGTCCAGAACTCATCGGATCCTTGGACTGACTCCGGGTTCAAGCGCTTGATCGCCACGGCAGTTGTACCCTCGTTAACAACACCCTTGTACACTTTGCCAAACTCTCCCTTGCCTATAACTAATTCCTCCTTGAATTTCTGGGTTGCTATTTTGATTTCCTCCAGTGTGAAGTGGCGGCATCCTTCTGCGGGCAAGGATGAGGTACTTGGCATTATTGACTTTCCCTTGTCAGTCCTGAGGCAAGACCGTCCGGGCAGGGACGAGGTTAATCGTACCGAACCACCTCCCGTTGTCATTTCCAACCCACTCTCATTGGGACCACTGTTGGTCCGAGGAACACTACTAGTACTGGCAACAGGGAATGATAACGTTGTAGACTTACCCCTCTCAGGCTTGGGGCAAGAACCCCCAGGCAGTGACGAGGTTAGTCGTCCCCCTCCCATTGTCGCTTCCAGCCCAGTTTCACTGGGACCACTATTGGTCCAAGGAACACATCCTTCTCCAGGCAGGGACGAGGTACCTTTCATTATTGACTTTCCCTTGTCAGGCTTGGATATTGGATGGAAAGAAAAATTGCGCTTTGTCTTCCTTAATTTCCAGATAACCACACATGTGAGCACAACCCAGATGCCCACATTAGTTCCAGGGGCTACGATTATTGTTTTCTTTCTCCTCGATTCGGCTTGAAAAACAAAGTTGCCGTTGTCGTCGCTCAATTTGAAAACCTCCAAACCATTTAGAATGACATTGGTGATACCATACCTAGGTACGAGTGGCTGCAGAGCAACGAACAGATAAGCCTTGTCCTGGATCCTAACAACATAGTCCTTGTACACGGGAGTCTCATTCCTTCTGCTCCACAGAAGAACGTCAGCCCAGGCTTCAGCTGTCTTATTGTCTATATAGATGATGAATTGCCTTTCCCCAACGCTGGTTATTTCACGCTCTATTTCACAGAAGTGTAGCCTCACTAGATAATCGAATCCAGGATCAACGGGTAATTGCCAGGTCAAATTAGAAACCAAGTTCTTGGTGCTGTTTGGACCCATTGTCACGGCGGTCCTATAGACATCATCAGGTGCTGTGTAATTTGGTATTTTTGAGTAGATGGGTTTCAGATCTGGATGATGAGGGATCACGCCTCTATCAAGAAAATACCTATCGTCTTTGGACCATTTTCTAAACATGCCAGAATCATCCACCGGTGGTATGTCCCCACCACCCACGTTTAATCGAACAACCATCTCGAGTGCAGTGTGGTAGTCGAAAGAAAACCGTGAAAATTGTCCAACGTAAGAGAGGTTCGTACCTTCTGGATAGTAGAGGTCGTCTGGCATGGAGACAATCTCAATTCCATTGATAAAAGCATAGAACTTACTAGAGCTACTTGGGCATGGTATGAACATCACATTCAATTTTCTTTCCTCACCCACGTTGACGCAGAACTCTTTATAAATTGCCCCTCCATTCGATGAACTAGCAAGTGAAGCACTGAAGTTGCTGAGTAAGATGAACGAACCCGCTTTGACAGTAAAAAGGGCAGTAGAGTTGTCAAAACCTGGGTACGAAGCGTTGAAGAAGTACAAGCGAAGGAATTTGGGACCGGGGCTGACTGGAAACTCGTAAGAAAATTGGAAGTAAGATATGCGGGCAGTCTTGTAGGGGACAGCGTCGATGTGGCCACTTTGTTTAGCAATAGAGGAAAAAGATTTACGATAGGGTTCCGCAATAAGAGCGGATTCGGAGTCCATGTCTCCGATCCACACACGCTGATCGCCATCCATTGATATGACAGAAGCACCGCAGTTGAGGGTAATATCATCGACAGCAGTATAACGAGGTGTAGAAGTAGGGATTGGTTGACGACAAACAGGTAAAAAGAAGAAGAATAAGAAGAAGAAGAAGAAGAAGAAGAAAGGGTAAAGCATTGAGGGGTTCCTCCTGAAAGCAGGAATTCAAGATCCGTAACTGTTAAACTCTAGATCTTCAGAAACAGAACTAGCAGATTCGACGTCAGAAACCGGAATGGGCTGAGAACGGTTACCCTTTTTTCTATTCCCTCTAGCCCGTCCAATGATTACAACCCAAATTCAACAACAACGCAGCCACGGCAGAACAACACACCAGAACTGCAACTCCAACAACAATCCAGCGACGGAAAATACACAATAGCACATCAACACAGCAAGACTCACAACACTGCGAAAATAACCAGGCCTTTACTCCAACAACACACCGAACACTAAACTACGCAACGAAAACCAAATAGAACAAGATAAGGGCACTTACGCAGCTTCACTGGAAGGCTGCCAATATTGGAACCCCGGATCTGCAACTTCCACGTGAGGTTGCCACCGAAGGTTGCCTCTTCTCGCGATACCAGCGCAGAAGAAACTTTTCCAGAACGTTCTTCTCTCCCGTAACGCCCTTCTTTTTATTTTTCTTTTGCTTCTAGTCTGGCCTCCTTAGCTAAAGCTCATTCCAACTACCAAGGTCATTTAACAAGGGAGTTTTTAACTTTTCTGTTATCCCCCTTCCTCGTAGTTTCGTTTTAGTAGGCTCATCACTTCTGACAAAAGCGTGGAAAATGTTAACCAACCTAAACAAGCTGACTGCACTAGGGACGATCCAGAAGATCCAAACCGAGCACACAAAAAGTCTCCACGCGAAAAGTCTCTACGCTGACCAGTCAAAAACTATCAGATTAAAAGCTTAAAAATTGAAAAAATATTTTATTATTTAATCTTCACCAGAAAAGATCACGGCGTGAAAATTTCAACATAAGAAAAACTTTGTAACTGTTGAGTTTTCACCCTAGACCAGTGTGAACTGTTAGCTGTTATCTTGTTCTCTATAATTATTTGTTCATTCAACCTCACCCTATATAAAGACATCTCGATTGATTAAGCAATTAATACACTTGAGTGCTCTTCTTGGTTCAACCCTTTCTCCCTGTTTTCTAACTTCCAGTGAGAAAGCGACTTCAAATAATGGAAAAAGGCATGGATAACATTTATGTATTTACTTGTGATTTTGGCCAATAATTTTACGTATTGCTGATTTTTCTCGGATATTCATCGAATCACAGTAGATACCGTTTCTTCCCTGCTTACAACTCAAATGCTTAGAAGCCTAAGCTCTCGCAAGGAATTCTTTTAAAAGCTAATGGCCTCCCTCAAGCAACCTCAGACAGATCACCTCCATCCCTTCGGCCTCATCCAATTCAAACGCCATCTCCGCCTCTATCCTTACCAAACGTACGACCAGACAACCCATATGCTCATCACCCTAATCCAGAACCCTTAGGCCTAAACGTTTCCCAGATATTAAGATGTTTTACCCAACAACGCATTGGCTGCAAGCCTTACAAACATTCACACCTTCTGGGAACGGTGAAGAATTCTAGCATTACTTTCAATGTATCGTTACAGATAAAGAACTTGCTTATTTAATCTACATGAGGAGGGTCACCTTTCGTTAGTGTAGAAGTTCTTGACTGCCTTCTTATGAAAGGAGATAAGGCATAATTAACCATTCACTAGAAAGTACAGATGCTTTTACTTCACAGAGAAGGAGTTGAGAGATGGTCGCCTCACTTTGGGAGGGATCCATAGCTTGTATTTAGAACGGATGAGTAATAAGGTATAACCTCTTTTCGAAGTTAGGTATTTGATCTTCCTTCGTAAATCTAATAATATTTATCAAATTGTTTAGATAAAGACAATTTGCTGGACTTTTTAAATTTTAAAATTGGTGTAAATGAAGATGCTCTATCTTGATGTTATCCTCAAAAGACATGGATGGAAAAAGAAGTAATACATGAAGTATTTCATGTTAACTATAGCTTACTTGTTAAGTAACACAAGAAGTATCTCATATAATAATAAGATGCTTTTTGACATATTTAGTGCATGGAAAAAGCATATGTTTATTTGAGGAAAGATAACAAAATTTTAAGATAGATATTGAAAATCTAAGCTTTAAGAGTCAACATATGATAAGTACTATTGGAGGCAATGTAATATCAATAATAAGAAAAAAATAAATCGTCTAATTCACTTAATATACACATAGGAAAGAGAGTATTAATCTAAAGATTTAAAATATCACAAGTATACAAAATCAACTAATCTCTTAGTTGACAAGGGAATGAAACTCATGTTAAGAAAATTCTCAATTCTACATTTTAGATGACTTATTAAGTGATTAGTTCTCATACGTAATATTTTACGATTTTCTATAATTCGTGACAAAAATTTGAATCAAATTGGCGCTTTATCTTAATAAATAGTTTGGTGGGCCCTATGAAGGAGAAACTAATACAAGGCGTTGGCAAAAAGGAAAAATGCATCTGAATCTTAATATAATCAAAATCATTCTTAAGCAGTTAGAATGTAGAGAGAGAGAGAGAGAGAGAGAGAACCGACAAAACAATCTCCTAATCTTTGTCAATTCAAGCTCAGCTTCTTCGTAGCCAATTAATAAATAGTTTGGTGGCCCCTATGAAGGAGAAACTGAGAAACTATTACAAAGCGTTGGCAACAAGGAAAAGAGTCTAAATATATTCAAATCATTCTTGACCAGGATGTACCAACATTATATATATATATATAGAAGAAGCCCCGCTTCTTCGTAGCCAATTAGGTATCCAGCAACTTTTCTTAGGTCCCAAAGAGTCTTTGTTAAATCTATATAATAGAACTAAAAGAATAATAATCTATATGATAGAAATAAAAGATAAGTCTTTCTTTCTACGCTTTCATACTTCTTTAGTTCTAACCTAGTCTAGTTCGGAATTAAAAAAAGTGCAGTTTGATGTAAAATAACAACAAAATCGTTTTAGCTTATGATTACAGCCTTGCGTGTTCCTGTGACTTTAACAATTTGCTAATGTAGGCTTTAGAAAACTATGCTAAAGTTTAGGAAGTCATCCGAGGGGCTAAGGTTGGACATCCCTTACCAGCCCAAAGTATATTTAATAGAACTTGAGTGCTGGGTCTTCGATAGGGCATCCGAGTAGGTTTTGCTTCGACTTCCAACTATAATTCGAACAATATTATCTTTTCTTTTAACTGATACTTGCTCTTGTAGAAAATGCTGTATATTTCTAACTGAAGACTATGATAATACTGTCTATATAGGTTGACAGCGAGACTGAATCGGGTTCCAGGAATTTGACCAAATGTAAAAGTAGTTCAAAACCAAATTAACTAATTCTAAAATAAAGAATTACTTAAGTTTAATGTTAAGGGAATACTTGGTCTTATTGGTAAAAACTTTTGCTCTAACACCTATTTCTGATAAGCTGAAAGACATATGTACACATACTATTACGAGAAAAGTTAAAAAATTCTAAAGTAAGACTTTAAGAATTAACTTGCTTTTTCATCTCCTCTTATTACATTGTACTTTGTTTCTCCTTTTTGGTCTTCCATTGGTGATGTCAATCTACTTTATTATATGCAAGTAGGCCTCGAAAGTATACTTGGCTTGTCCTTTTAGGTCTTCCACAAGTAATGTTGCATCTATTTATTTATAAGTGGGTCGTATATCTTCCCTCACTTTCCTTGTAATCTTTGCTTTACAAAACTGGTGGTAGGACCATAATTTAATAGGTCACACTATTCACTCTTTTTCGTTCAGTATCCTAACTTTAAAGACTGATGCAAGATGATGTTGTGGAAGTATTGTATCGCATATTAACAAGTGCATAGATCAAGCATAAACACCAAAGACATATAAGATTGAGAGTAGTTGGAACAAATCTATCATGTGTCCATTGTCACCTACATATTTACCAGCCTCTTCTTTTCATTAAGAAAATCATCAAAAGATTACAAGTATTATCTTTCTCTCTTAATCTAACTACTGTTTGTCAAACTCTAAATTGCCTACCATATTCTATAATAACTTCGGCAATAGCTCTCTATAATTTAGGGGCTCTTTGATTTTCCAACACCATGCCCCTTGCGCACTAAGCCACACCACAAGCCACACAAAGCCAAAGCTCCACCGGAGTTGTGCAAATTTGTCCGTTCGTTTACTTGGAAAGAGTAGCTCTCGGCTTTTTTAGTTAACTCGAACAAAGAGTGAGCGGGTTTGGAGTTGCGGGGGGGGGGGGGGGGGGGGGGGGGGGGGTGGGGGAGAAGAAAAGGAGAGAAGAAAAACAAATGCAGTCACGTCTTTTTTCTTTTTCTACAATTTTCCATGACTAGGATGTTAAAGAGTCGAACATTCGTGCCTTCCATCAATAATCTATTTATTTTATGATTGATAAACAATTTGATTCTTTAACCATGCATTCTAGTTTAAAAGTGATTTTTTTTTATCTTCATGGTTGTTTCATTTATGTTTTGAAGAAATTCAAATCCATTCATCTACTTTGTTGCATTAATTAAATTAACCAATTTCATACACATTACACTTAAGAAACTTGTAAGTCTAGCTTTGTTAGTCTCTATTAGTCATCATATTGAGAAGATTGTAAAGGTGGTGATATTATTTGTGTTTTTATATTAGTCCATTCTTGATCAAAACTATCAATAGTTTCTAAAATATTTTAATCATATCATTAGATAAATTCTTCAATATAACTTAGAAATAACTAGCTTTTTTTTTCCTTCATCTTGAGATTTTGTTAGACTCTGAAAAAGAGCCAAACTACCTAATTTTATTTTTTGTTCATCTCATCCACCAAAAATGGAGCAATTATTGACCTATATATGTATATATATGAAAAAATAAAAAAATCCAAAGAAGAGCTACTCACCCTCTTCTACCCACACTTTGGAAAATCGTGTGGAAGACCTAAGCTTCAGAGAATGCGGCATCCATGCAGACACCTTCACTAGCGATTGCATCAGAATCAAGAATCGAGGAAGTCCACCCAGTGTTAGACATGCCGAACCCGGTCCCACTATCCGTCTCCCATCCATGGTTACTGTGGGAATTATTGTCCCCGGAAACACCACCAGTACCGGTAATACGGAACGATAACACTTCCGGATAGCTGTACGAGCCGCCGGAGTTGAGTTTCTCCATGTCGGCGTCTGCCATCTCTTGCAACTTTAATGCAAAGTCCAACTTTTCCTTCACATCATTCATAGTGGGACGTCGGAAGCCCTTCTCACGCACACAGCCCTCCACCACCTCCACATATGCCTTGAAACATTCCGGAGCGATCTTCCCCTTTAAATGCGGATCAATTATTTCACCGATGGTCCCTCTTCTTATGCATCCCCGGGCCCAATTGGCTAAGTTACATTGTTCTATCTCGAGTTTATGATCCAGTGCTTTTCGACCACATAGTACTTCCAACAGCACCACGCCAAAGGAGTAAACGTCGGATCTTACCGTCAGCTGCCCACTCTGTGCATAATCCGGATCCAAATATCCCCACGTACCCTTTACCATGGTACTGACCATGCTATCTTCCTGAACCGTTTTACACAACCCGAAATCGGAAACCTTTGCCTTCCATTTGTCATCCAACAGAATATTGGTGGTCTTCACGTCACGGTGGATGATGGGTTGCTCCACGCCCGTGTGAAGGTACTCCAAACCCCGTGCTGCTCCAACACAAATTTGGAGCCTCCGTTTCCAGGAAAGGGGACCGTCGAGGGTTTCGTCGAGATGGTGACGGAGAGTACCGTTGGCCATGAAGTCATACACGAGAATCATCTCGCCCTCCTCGTTACAGCATCCGATGAGAGAGACGAGATGGACGTGGCGAAGCCGAGAGAGCATCTCGATCTCTGTCATGAACTCGCGGGAACCTTGTTTTGACTCCAAGTTCAAGCGCTTAATCGCCACAGTCGTTGTACCGTTCTTAACAAGACCCTTGTAAACTTTGCCAAAGCCACCCATGCCTATGATAAATTCCTCCTTGAAGTTCTGGGTTGCTTTTTTGATTTCCTCCAGTGTGAAGTGGCGGCATAGTTCTCCGGACAGTGACGAGGTTCTTGTCGTTTTTAACTTCTTCTTGTCAGACTTGGGCCAACAGCAGCTCTTGCATAGGAGATAGAAACAAACTTTGCTCTTTGTCTTCCTTAGTTCCCAGAGAACCATGCCACAGGCTAGAGTGAGCACAATCGAGATGCCCACACTACTTCCAACGGCAATGATTAATGTTCTATTTGGCTTTGGAGGAGGCCACGGTGGTGAGGGAGGCAAAGGTCTGGCTACGGCGAGGTTGTTCTGCGTGTCACTCACTTTGAACACCTCTACACCATTTAGAATGCCCTCGTGGGCCAAATCACTAACTCCTTTTGGGTCTAGATCAATGACAATATAAGTCTTGTTTAGCATCCTTACAACGAAGTCTTTGTACAAGGGCGTGTCCTTCCTTTTGCTCCACCGAAGTACATCAGCCGAGTCGTCAACAATGATGTCGTTTATGTAGATTATGAATGGCCGCTCGCCGACACCGGTAATATTGGGATCTATTTCGCAGAAATGGAGTCTCACCATATAATCGAATCCAGTATCGACCTTTAGTCCCAACCCAAACGAGTTTGCCTTTCCCATTGACATCGCGGACCTGTAGACATCATCAGGTGCAGTGTAATTCGGTATTATCGAGTATATAGGTTCAAAATTTGGAGGATTACCAGTGATTATGCCAGCAGCTAAATTATAATCGCTGGACGCGGACCATTCTCTAAACATGCCAGTATCTTCCACCGGCAAAATTTTGCCCCCACCCATGTTTATTCGAACAACCTTCTCGAGTGCGGAGGTTTTCTGGATGAAGTACAGCAAATCTTTACCCACGTAAGGGATATTCTTCCTATAGTAGAGGTCGTATGGCATGGAAACAATCTCAATTCCGTTAACAAAAGCGTAGAATCTGCGAGAATCACCTGAAAAGGGAATGAAAGTTACATTCAGCGTTTTTTCCTCTCCGACGTTGAAGCAGAACTCTTTAGAAATGGACCCTCCAACAGATGAATCATCAAGTGAAGCACTGAAGTTACTGAGTAAGGTGAACGGGCCCGATTTGACCGTGAAAAGGGCCTTTGCGTTGTAAAAACCTTGGTACAAAGCGTTGAAGAAGTACAAGCGAAGGAATTTGGAGCCAGGGGTGACACGAAACTCGTATGTAAATGGGGAGGAAGATATGCGGGCAGTCTTGAAGGGGACAGCGTCGGTGTAGCCTTGTTGTTCTGCCGTAGAGGCCCTAGATGTGTGGCTGGGTTCTTCAAGGAGAGTGTATCCGGAGTTGATGTCTCCGATCCACAGGCGCCCATCCCCATCCGACAAGTTGCCAGAAGCCCCGCAGTTGAGGGTAATATTATCAACAGCGATGTAACGAGCTGTAGAAGTAGCGTTTTGGGGATCACAAAGAATGAATAAGAAGAAGGGGAAGAAGAAGAAAAGGAGGAGCATTGAGATGTTCCTCATTGACGCAAGAAATCAAGGCCCTTAACAGATGGAGAAAAATTAGAGCGCTAGAAGCTTCTTCCATTCCTGTTAAAACCAGATTCTCTACGTCCCTGTAATGTGTGCACATGCAACTGACGCACATTGCCACCATCAGAAATTGCAAACATTAAATCGAGAATCATTCTAGCCTCAATTGAAGGAACTCAAAGGGAAGTTCTTTTAAAATTCGAAATCATCCTCATACAATAAATTCAATAAATTGTACAATAATTTTATTAATGCAAACTTACCTTTCCACCAAAAAAATAAATTCAATAAATTAGAGTCATAAATCTCTCTTAATCTCACCAAAATTGATTAACTCTAAATTTATGTTTTTAAAAACTTTCCTTAATTATAATAGCAGACTAATAATGATTTAGTTATTTGATTTCCTAGTTTAGAGATTTTATTTATTTATTTATTTTGATAATCCAAAATTCACATTGAATTTAAATTAGAGAGTAGTGGACCATCCCAAAATATAGTCAAGTTAGTAAAAAATGTAGCTGAGGAGATTTGAATATAAGATACTTGCTTTACAAGATCTCTGCACTTGAGGAGGCAAAAGATAATGTTATGACAAGTACGAAGATTTTATCTACTATAAATAAGACCTTCATACAAATGATAGTAAAACAGGAAAGAGAAAGACAGAGAGAGAAAGATAAATGCCAAATGTCTTAATTGGTCCTGTCTGGTAGGAGCATAGAATAACAATCAATCACTCCTAATAGTTGTCATATGATACATTGATTTTTATATAGAAATTCTTAACTGGTTTCTCATTTGTTGGCACAAATGTGATATGTTTTCGTTCACAGTTACTTAGTAGTCTTTTAGACGTTATTTCTATACTTCATACTTCTTTTGTTTTAACCTTGCCAGTTTGTATCTAGCTACTTTTTTAGCTTTGAGAACATATTTTTCTTTTTTTTGCAATGAATTTACAAACTCCGAGGCCCTTTGGAACATCCATCCTGTTTCAAATTTGGTCTTTAAAGATAGCAGAGGTTGCAATGACTTCACAAACTCCAAGGTCATTTGGATCTTAACGAAGTCAAGTTTTGCTTTATCCAAAGAATGGCGCAAACGTTCTTCTCTATATCTAAAATATATAGCAAAGCTACAGATCCCAGCGAAATTGAAAAGGCAGCAGCTTCTATTACGGACAAAGAAGCAAAGTCGGTAACCTAATAAATCGGAAGATTTTTCTCTATAAACTTAGTTGGATACACCCTAATTAGCTTTGGAATTTTCCTTCACCCTTATTGTCTGAAAGATGAACACCAAGGCCCTTGAGTACTATCTCCTTTTTTTAGACATATCATGCTTGCTGATCTCTGTCAGAAAGCATTAAGGGAAAGCCCAATCATATTTGCCTAATGCATTAAAAACAATTACTTTTTTTGAAACAAAACGATAGCGTTTGTTACTTTTTGTTGGATCACGTAAAAGTTTAATATTAAATTATCCATTCACTATTTAATCACTCTGGATCTTAACAAAAATGAGCATGCTTTTATGATTGTGTGATGGAATATTACTATGTCAATTTCATAGTTCCTTTTGTTAAGGGGATACTTGGTCGTACAGGTAAAAGCTTTTTCCCTGACCCCTACTTCTGTTAAGCTGAAAAGTTCTAAAAGTAAAGCTTTAACAATTAACTTGATTTTTTTCTCTCGTCCTATTTCAGTGTTCTTTGTTTCTCATTTTTGGTCTTTCATTCATAATATCGAGTCAACTTTATTATATACAAGTGGGTCACATTTCTTCGTCTCTTTTGGCTTGAAGCTTCGTGATCAACGACTAGTTGGTCCTACTAAGGTATGCTTGGCTTGTCTTTTTAGGTCTTCCACGAGTAATGTTACATCCAATTTAATAGTTATAAGTGGGTCATATTTCTTAACTCACTCTTCCGAATCTTTACTTTTACAGAATTGGCGGTAGGACAATATTTTAATGGGTCACATTTCTTCTTTCTCTTTGCTTCATAGTCTTTACTTTATGAAAAGTGGTGTAGGAAAATAATTTAATGGGGCACACTTATTCACTCTTATTTGAGCATTATTCTGACTATAAGGATGACGAAGGACAATAATTTAGTGCATTGGCATAAAATGCAAGGATTTTGGACGTCACAAACACAAGTAATGGTCTAGTAAAAACTCGTGGGGAGTACTGCACCTGCAGTTGTGCACACGTTCCACTTGGTTTATTTGGAGAGAGAGCTCTTGGTTTTGTTGGTTGACTGGAAAAAGAAAAGGTAATAAAAACGAGAGAGAGAGAGAGAGAGAGAGAGAGAGAGAGAGAGAGAGGAAAAACAAATGCAGCTACGTTGCATTGTTGCCTAAATTAAGTTAATCAACTTCATACATTTCACACTTAAGAAACTTATACCTCTAACTTTGTTAGTCTCTTTTAGTTATAGATTGAGAAGATTGTAAAGACGATGTTGTTATTTTCACTTTTACATTTGTCCATTCTTGAACAAACCAAAATTATCTATAAGTTTCTACAGTATTTTTAATCATATCATTAACTAAAGTTCGAAAATAACTTACACATAGTTAACTTTTTTTCTTCATCTTGACGTTTTGTTAGACCGTGAAAGAGATCCAAACTACCTAATTTTATCTCTTGTTCATCTTATCCACCAAAAACGGAGCAATTATTGACATGTATGTAACCCTCCACCTCTTTTTTTCTATGTTAACTTTCTCGAAGCCAGTCAAACCATAAATAAGAACTACCCCACACTTGTTGCTGAGGAAAAGGAAAGGCGAAGGACAAATAAAAAAAAGAATAGCTGCTCACACTTTGGAAAATCATGGAAAAGGCCTAAATTTTAGAGATGGTGGTTGCTTTGGGCCATAGACATTTGAATAACTCTGAACTAGTGTAAGGACTAGGCTCGACGTTACTTTGGACTTCATCCTCATTCATCTCTGCACCAATATGGGCTACTATGAGTTATGGGCCTCTAGTCCACCTTCACTCTTCTTTGGGCCTCACTGTGCTGTTGGCCATCCTTCGAATCTCACTGTGCGGCTCTTACAGAAAAATATTATACATTTTTCAAGGGGTTCGACCAAACGTAGAAATGCTTCAAAACCATACTAATTCCAAAAGAAATAAGTGCTTAAGTTTTATAGAGATTTTGATTCATACACAAGGATTCCTATCTATTAAAATTCTTATTTTAATGTTTTGGTTAAGATACATCTACTAATTCTAAATAAAAGACTTTGAAATCCGAGAATTACTTCTATATTTTCTAGAATTTGCCAAAATTCTTCAATAAGTTGTACTGTTCTTACGTTCCCAATTCAGGTCATGAATAAAGAAATGATGATAATGAGAGTATTCTTACATCATCCATATGTGTCTTATTAGCTTCCTAATTCACTATCATGAATAAAGAAACGATGATTGTGAAATTGAGTATAATTAGAGTATTCTTACATCATCCCTATAGATCTCATTAGATTCCTAATTTTCTGTCATTAATAAAGAAATGAAGATTTTGAAATTGAGCATAATGGGAGTATTCTTACATCATCCATATGCATCTTATTACGCTATAATTTTTGCAAGCTTTTGCAAGCGAGGTATGAAATTTTCTTTAATTATAAAATTTTTATTTAAAGAATGATCTCTTTATAATCTCTCAGTAATATTGCAAAAGACAACGACTTGATAGATTTTAGATTTTAATGAATTTTCTATAAGAGTAGACTTCTTGAGCTTTGAAAAACATAGTAAGTTGACTTAGTTTGGGTTTAAGAAAAGTAACAAAGATAATTTAGTTTTCTAAGAAGATAGATCATGAAATGGTAAGATTTTTTATTCTATAAATTTAAACCAATTTTGAAGTTTTCTGGCCCAAAACTTTCTTCCAATTTCAAAGGTTATATAATTTAGAGGAATCTTTAAAATGGTTTGAATTATTATCTAAATCTTATTTAACCATATCCTTTAAATAAATTTATATATAAATGAGATTTTGAAAAAGAAAGCTGATTTTTTCCCTATCATTTGTACTGTTGCTTACTCATTGCAGCAACCTATCGAAACCTCAGTGATGATGCACTTGCCAATGAAGAAAAATACTTATAGGACAAGAGGAGTAATGAAACAACATGCTAAGTTGTGTTTCTTTGTGTCTTTAAGGTGAAAAAAGCAGGAGATTCACGGACTTAAGTACTTCTGTTTAGACTGTCCGAGAGACAGACCACCATTGATGAACTGAGAGCTTTTCCGGGGCCGGTGCCGGTCGAATAGTCCTATACAGCCCCTATCAAACTCTGATCTTGCCGAGTACAGATGCCTAGAACGCAAAACTTAACTGGGTTTGGTCAATTTATGGGAGATCAAGGAGGAATCTTGAAGTGCCTTTTTGTTTGGCACGTCGTACGTACTACGTAAAATCCTGCTGCTCAGTTTGTCACGTAGCACCCAAGAAAAGGTAAAGTTTAATGAAGACAAAGATTTTAGGTCAAGTTGGTAATCTGAGAACAAGATGTTCACATGTGAATGCCTGGATCAAAATGTACTTTAAGTTTTTAGGTTAAAATATTTTAAAAGCTTTGGAGGATCTAATCATGAAAGTAACTAATAATGTTTCTTCGTAGTGTTTCACATTTTCCTTTTTTTATTTTTAAAGGTTCGTACGATGAGCTGTTCTACGGGGTACCACCCGACTAAAGTAACTGAGGTAGGCATAGTTGCAGGGTCAAGTGGCATGAGATACATATCCACCCGATAATTCTTCGATGTTGTTAGGTATGAACAACAGTAATCCCATTATCTTTTGCTTCTAAATGAGCAGTCGTTTTCTGGCCAAAGTGACATTTGCTCTTACAGAAAAGTTACGTGCATTTTTCAATGAATTTTGGGCTATGATAAGGCTGTCTATATAGGTTGTGATCAAGATTGAATTGATGTTCCAGGGATTCGACCAAACGGAGAAGTGGTCTAAAACCAGAGGAACCAATTCTAAAATAGGAAATTACTTAAGTTTTATAGAGAGTTTGATTCATACAAAAAGAATAATATATTAAAAAGTTCCATCATTCCACAAAAGCAAGCTAAAGGGAAGGAATTATTTGTTTACATATAAATTATTTTACAAGCTCATATCTTAATAATATGTGACAACTTCATATCAGTATTTAACATAGCCTCTCACCACAAAGGTTCAACTAAAACCACATTGTGGTGCCACTTATACTGTGTGAATGCTAAGCTAGATACACTCATATCATAAGGGTGCTAAGAAATGACTGGATTTTGATATAATATTAAAAGATTCATTATTCAACCTAAAAGTCAAGTCAAGAGGTGATGAAATTTATTATCTTATAAGTATGATTTTTAATAACTTTCTCAACAATGTAAAACTAATTGGCCACATCTTCACACCTACTTATTAAAATACATTTTTTCATGGTTTGGATCTACTAGTTTTAAGTAAAATAATTTGAAAAATCTAAGAAATCCTTTTATATTTTTCTAGAATTTGACAAAGACAAACAAAAAAAAAAGTGACAAAGATAATCTAGTTTTCCACAAAGATAGACCACGAAATTATAATATTTTTTATTTTATAAACCTATACAAAACCTGGTTTTTTCTGCCTCAGAAACTTTCTTCTTATTTCAAATTCTAAGAAGATTGACCATGAAATGATAAGATTTTTTATTCTACAAATATGCACAAAACCCTAAGTTTTCTGACCCGAAACTTTCTTCCGGTTACAAAGGTTATACAGTTAAGTGAAATATTAAACATGATATAATTTATTGTCTAAAATAAATCTCTATATAAATGAGATTTCGAAGAACAAAACCTATGATTTTCCTCTCATTTGAACTGTTACTTACCGCTTGCAGCAGCCAATGGGAACTGCACTGCCTATGCACTTGCAAGTGAAGTAACACTACAACACGAGTGGAGGAGAAGGTGCAACGGGCTAGGTTGTCTTTTTCCCTGTCTTTATGGCGGAAAAAGCAAGAGATTCATGGACTTGGGTGCTTCTGTTGTACTGCTCCAGAGCTTTTCTGGTGGTGGTTGTTGGTCGAATATTCTTATACACTACACTTAGACACTGGTCTAGTCTAGGTTTAGATACCTACAAAGGCAAAAATCTAGCGGGCAAGATAAAACTGGAAGGGAGATCGGAGACGAATCTCGCCGTTGCTTTTTGTTTGGCAGGTTATCCGTACTACGCAGAGTCTGCTGCACAGTTCCTGACAGAGTGTAACTTAGAAACCGTATAGTTTAATAAAGACAAGATTTTAGGTAAAGCAGGTAAAATCTTAAGAAAAGATATTCACACGTTCGAATGCTTGGATCAAAATGTTATTCAGTTTTTGGATAAAAAAACCTCAAAGCTCCACGGAGTATAATCATGAAAGGATTCTTCGCAGTATTTTCATATTTTTTGTTAAGTTTTTTGTACGCTATCCTGTTCTAAGTAGGTACTACCAGACCAAAGTAACTGAGGAAGGTATAGTACTCTGTGATTAAGATATCCACCGAATTATTCCTCTACAGTAATCCCACTATCATCTCGAGAAACGCTTGGTTTCTTATTTTAAATCAAGCAGAACTTCAGAAAATGAGTTTTCAAAGGTTCATTGGACAAACAGTATGTTTGCCATCCCCGATCACGTCATGAGGGAAAACGACAGGAACTCCTCATTCTCCATTGCTGCTCTGTGTTCGACAAAAATTTAACCATGATTACCCATCATATAGTTGTAGCTACATGGGAATTCCACCAATGGGATTTTTTTAGCGTTTAAAGATGCTGTTGCAGGTATGCTTTTCGACAGGAACAAGACGCACTTGTCTGTTTATCGTTCTTGGAATCCTCTCAGCCACACAAAAGTGGAAATAGTTTATTCTTATAAAGAAAAAATCACATGTAAAATTTAGCTACAGTTCGAGTTTCCTAGGGACGGCCAGATTCTCAATTCGCAGCGACTTTTCAGATGGCGGGGAGGTGTTATCTGATTTTCTATTATGTATTTGTTTATTATTGCTAACCCCTTAATCAGACTTCCTGAATATTCAATAATTATATATAACAGGTGGATTATGAAGATCTTTGTCCCCGCGTTTTGACCCACTTATTTCATCTGTATTCTGACCCACCTCCATTTCCCGCAAGACACAGCGTCTTCCTGGCATGGGCAAGAAGCAGCACTTGGATTGGACTGCAAAGTCCATTTCTTCCTCTGGAAGTGAGAGGGTCTCTCTCTTGAGTAAGGAGGTCCGATTTCCTTCTTGTTTCTCAGCCGCTTTCCTTCTTTCTTTTCTTTTTTCTTTTTTTTAATCTGGCTTATTGGTTATTGTGAGGGCCTTTGTTCAGTTTATGCACCATGTTCATATCAAGGACTTGGTTTTATTCAATTTCTGTATTTGTTTGTGTTACCTTTTCATTTGTTGTTGTATCTGTCGACCAAATGAACTTTGCCTGTTGTGTTTTCATTTGCTATCAATTCCTCTCGTTCTAGGTTTTTGAATTTGATGGTTTTGTCTCTCGCTACACGCTTAGAAACATGTTTTCTTTTCTTTGAAATCATTGTGGTTTAGTTCCTTTTGTTACCTGGTCTTCACATTCTTTGATTTTTCTCTCTCTATAATCTTTCATCCCAATGAGCGGATTGTTGCATTTGTGATTTGAATCTTTGGTGTGGGGTATTTTCCCTTCCGCGACATTTGTTGGGCGAAAATCTTAGAAGTACACATAATGTTCAATTTGGTGTTTCCCAGTACTTGCAATTGGATTTGAATAACCACTATGCTGATATCATTTGATTAGGCACTGGTTTTATCAATTCCTATATCATCAAAGGTTTAGTGCTTCCTTTTTTCAGTTCCATGATTGATGTTGTTGTCTGTGTGTGTTTGTCATACCTTTTCTCAGAAGACTTTGATTCTGTTTCGTTATTTTGAAAAGGATAATGTTAAATCTTTGACGAGGAAGACTTCGAGGTCCTTTTGGTCTGTCCTGAAAAATGAGAAATCTCAAATTTCTTTGATCCATGTAGGCAAAGAGAAAAGCAAATGAAGAGCGACAGGCTGATGGAGTGGCAACAGACCTTGAGCATGGGGATGCAGTCGAGGTTATGACTAATCATGCTATTAAAGCCTAGAATTATGTTCATCTTCTGGCAAGAAGTCATTTTTATTTTTTTTCCTCTTTTGGCATGCAGGCAGCAAATGTTGGATTTTGTAGAGTATTCGCGCTGGTAAATGGAAATCTGTTACATGTTTGGATAATCTAATGGTAATGGTGAAATATGTCTAATTTTTTTAATCCTCCTGTTTCACAGGCCAAACCTGATGCTGGAAAGCTTGTTGTTGGCACCATTGCTCTGCTAATAGCATCCACGTCAAGTATTCTTATTGTATGTTGATTTTCCTATCAGTGGTCATGCATTTCTCTTGTCTCTCATGTTTAACTCCACTTAGTTATTATCTGATAGTACATGGAGAATAGCAGATACGGAATGGACTAATTTGACTTGTAAGCTCCTTTTGTGATTGCGATCAATGCAAATATGTCCACAAATGAATTACAAGTTCTGGGGTTGGCTTGATGATATAGAATGACCCCTCGTGCTTTTCTGGAGCCAAGAGATCTAGCAGTACTTTTGTAGCTTCACCAAGATAATATTTTTCTTTCTGTTGTGAGATGAGGATTTTGAAGATAATCCATCGCTGCCCTTTTTCATCCATCCCATTTCAAATAGGGTCTTTTAACATATCAAAGGTTTCAATGACTTCCTTAAACTCCAAGGTCATTAGATCTTTACGAACTCAGCTTCTACTCTCTCCATCAGACAAAGGGCAGAAGATTCCTCTTTCTCAGGGTTTCTGTCCCATTAATATTTAAAATAAAGCAAAGCTACAGAATTCTCCTAGTAAAATTGAAAAGTAGCTGCTGTTAATACAAACAAAGAAGCAAACTTGGTAACCTTAGCAAACATCAAGATTTTTCTCTAAAAACTGAGGTAGATTTACCCTAGTTGGTTTTGGTATTTTCCTTTGCCTTACTTTTGTTTGAAGATGAACATTGAGGGCCCCGGAGAACTTTTCCTTTCTTCAGACATAGCATAACCTTGGCAAGACTAATCATGTCTAAAGCTCTTTTTATAAAAAAAAATTTTCAAAAGCAGTACGGGAAAGTGTTGCATACCTGTTTTAAATCGCCTTATTGTCTTGTACATTGTGAATGATTGTTTTTTCAATGAGATTACTGACACGATTATGTTTTATGAAGGAAAACCATTACGTTTGGTACCATTTGTTGTGAAGACAACACCTGGGAAGTTTCTAAGTGAGGGCTTGATATGACCTATTTAAACATTAATTATGTAAAATGTAAAATGTTAGCTACTCTCTTTTTATCAACATAGGTATTAACAATAATACATGTGCTTGCATCACTGAGATGCTAATATTAATATTCCCTGTCGTGGTTCCTTTTGGCAATGGATACATGGTCGTAAAGGTAAAAGCCTTTCGCTGATTCCTATTCCTATCTCTGAGAAGCTGAAAGAGATATCTACACATAATATCACAAGAATAGTTTAAAAGTTCTAAAGTGAAACTTTATACTTTGTTTGTTCTTACTGCAACCTTTGTTTATATGAAGATGTATCTTTACTCTTATTGTGCAGCCAAAATATGGTGGTATGGTAATAGATATTGTATCAAGAGAAATCAGAACTCCTGAACAGCAGGCAGAAGCTCTAGATGCTATCAGAGACACCATATTGGATATTGTGCTGATAGTTGTAATTGGGTATGTTCTCTTGTATTTTGTTGTGCTGAGACAGAATAGTTGATAATAACTGATTACGAATAATTTGGCCGCTATAAAAAAATTTCGGACTTATAAAGCGGACATTATTTGCACACATGTAATTTACCAGGAAAAGAGAGCTATAAATCCAACAACATCACAGTCCAACTGGATTACTGATGCAGTAGAAGGTCTGGGATAAGAGTCACAGAATGTTAATTTCAGAAAATCTAGAATCCATAAGCAAAATAATTAGAATCCACAAGGCTCTTCAAGAAATTTGTCCAAAATATTGTTGGTAAATTGCTAACTATAATAGGAAGTCCAAAATTTCTTTGTATGGTGTACTATAATAAACTCTAGCTTTCATAATAAAATATGAGAAAACTACCCTTGAAAATAGGCCAAACCTAATAAATTTCATGAAAGAGGACCTTGACTGTAGTTTGTCTACTGTGTCCTTTTTAAATAGTAAATAGAGCCACTTGAATAGGGCTTTCTTCTACATCATCACCGATGTCTCTTTTTTATACTTTTGATTGAGAATTGAAATTGCTTTCTACAAAAGAGTATAGATGTGCAGAAGTACTTCTCATATACAATTTCCCATAAATCAAAGGATACTTTTGGCCAGAACAGCAGAACTAGGAACACCATAAGTATGAGAACTTTAAAGCAAAGAAGCCTTATTTCTGAAAGCCTTCACCAAAGTAGAAACTTGTTGGCAAGAAAGCCAATCTGTTCTAACTAGGGGCAAGAAAGGCCAGAATTCATATAACTTCGATTAAGCATAACTTTGCTTTTCTGAACTCTCCAAAGTCTTCACCCAATTTAGAGGTTCACACTGCAAAATGCAAACCCTATATTTCCGAATGACCCATGATCCTTCAAGGTCTCTATCAAATGGATCTTTGAGAGAGTTGGTTGTATAGGAGCCTAAGAAGGATAATAATAGTGCTTTTGAGATAGAAAAGCTCAATTCAAAGGAGAAGCTGCAGCTATGTAGGTTTGCTATTTATGTGGGTGGATTTCTATCCTTGTTTCATAATTTAAGAGCCTATACTGCTTCTGTGTTGTTAGTTGTTAATAACCTTTTGTTTTTTTCTATTTTTCAGTTCTCTGTGCACTGCACTTCGAGCATGGTTGTTTTCCTCTGCCAGTGAAAGGGTTGTAGCCCGTTTGAGAAAGGACTTATTCAGTCACCTTATCAATCAGGTTAGACACAAAGATTCTTAGATTAAAAACACACTCAACATGTATATTGTCTCTAAACCACTATATAGATTGGTTTATTGGGTTCTTAATCAAGGGATCATGCTGCAGAGATTTTCAAACTACTAAAGAGTTTTTTGTGTAAGTTTCAAGTTTGGCAGCTTGAGCAATACTAGAACCAGTGCAAGTTAATTTCAGACACCAATTACCAAGCAACTCTTGTTCTCTTTCTACTATTGACACGGAAGTCTGAATACCAATTCTTATCGGCGATCCTACATGGTTCAACAGGAAATTGCATTTTATGATGTTACTCGAACAGGGGAACTCCTGAGCAGGCTGTCAGAAGACACACAGATTATAAAGAATGCGGCAACTACCAATCTTTCTGAGGCACTTCGAAATCTAACAACTGCATTTATTGGCGTTGCTTTTATGTTCTCATCTTCATGGAAGTTGACATGTAATAGATTTGTGTTTGCTTTAACATAATGGTCATTGTGATTTGTACCAACTTTGCTTATGGAGATGTCTCTTCCTGCTCAGTGTTGTCTTTGGCTGTAGTGCCACTCATTTCTGTTGCTGTTCGAAAATTTGGGCGCTATCTTCGTGACCTTTCACACACAACTCAAGCTGCAGCAGCAGGAGCTGCCTCAATCGCAGAGGTTTGTGACCAGAATCTGAAATTTGTATTGCCCTTTGTTTATTCATGAACTCAGGACCATGCATATTCATACATTGCTAACTATTTTGTAGCATAAATCTTTGCATCTGGAAAAGATTAGGTGGCAAAAAAGTAATCAGAGGGTAGTTTAAGAGGCTAGATTTATGATTATGATGAGTTTTATGGCAAGGATGGGGTAAAGGACAGCAAGAAGGTATTAGGCTAAATGCATCAAAGAGTTCTATCAAGTTTAGACCGGATTAAGGAAAGATAAAGGAGCTATTTTTATGAATTTCTTATACAATCTATGCAGGGAATTGGAGAGGAATTAGTAACTCCACTGAGAACACAAGTTTTAAGTTCACTAACTGGATTAGGATACTAGGATAAAGGACACAGTTAAAGAAGATGAAAAGAGAAGAAAAAGATTTTTCAACTCACAAGTAGTTCTGAACTGATTTGTTACTGTGCTCCTCTTGCTTCTATTATCTTATTTTTACTGGCATAAATTGGTTCTAGACAAGTAGAACATTTAGGAATGTTAGTCAAACTTCTTTTGTTGTTATTATTATTATTAAGAAAGTCGTGCTTTTTCCTGATATTTTTGTCTTTTAGGAATCATTTGGGGCTATCAGAACAGTGAGATCCTTTGCTCAAGAAGCTTATGCAATTTCGAATTACTCAGAAAAGGTTGATGAGACATTGAAGCTTGGCCTCAGACAATCTGTGAGTTCCTTGACAAATTAGTTTTGGAATGTGAGTGCATATATTTGAGAGAATTTCTGAGCTTTTAAGGTTTTCCTTTCTGCAACAGAGAGTAGTTGGTATATTTTTTGGAGGACTGAATGCCGCATCCACATTATCTGTCATCGTGGTGGTGGTTTATGGAGCTTATTTGACAATAACAGGCTCGATGACTGCAGGCTCTCTTACATCCTTCATTCTTTATAGCCTAACAGGTAAATTCCTCATTGTCTGTGGCCCTTTAACTGTACCTGTCATGGTAAAGCACTTTGGAGTTTAGCTTTCATCCTAGACATAATTGGGTGAGAGTTATAGCCACATTTGTGGAAAAGTCTACCAGAATAATATACTGTTTTCTAAATAATATTGAAAGCTGTCAAAATGTGAGATGTGTCTGTTCGAAATAGTTCAAGACTCAATTTTTTTTATATGCAAAGGGGCTCTTCCAGTTTGATTAATGTTACCAGCTATATGACTTCTATCATGGCTCTGCCTTGTTATTGTGTAAAACACCTTACATTCTTTCTTTTGTTGTTTCTGTGAAAGCTTTATGGCAACTAAAACCTTACAAAATTGCTAAATGTCTCTGTTTACAGTTGGGTCATCGGTATCTTCTTTATCGGGATTATATACAACAGCTATGAAAGCTGCAGGAGCAAGCAGGAGAGTTTTTCAGCTCATAGATCGTGTCTCAAACATGCCAAAAGCAGGAGATAAATGCCCTATTGGGTCAGTTAGTTGCACTACCTCATTCTTTTATCCTTTTGCTGAGATTGAAGTTGTATTATTCTGAAGTAATGTGGAAGCTAATGATGGCAGAGATCCTGATGGGGATGTGGAATTAGATGATGTCTGGTTTTCTTACCCTTCTCGCCCAAGTCACATGGTACTTAAGGTAATACTGAGACTTGCTTTCTTGCAACCTAGATGATAGCATCAATTTGCATATGTATTTTGACTGTTGAGTCCGCTTTATTGATCTCACATTTCATGCTTTAGGATTAACCACACTATTAAATGAAGAACCATTTTTAAGCATTACTGGTATGGAATTTTCAGGATTCAATTAAGCCTTCTGTTGCCCATAGATCTCACTTCAGTTTAAGTTATAGGATGAATCAGAAGTAGATTATATTCTTACCTTTTTGCTATTTAATGGTCATAAACATTTCAACCCAATCTAAGAATATGCTTAGCATAGTGTGGTTTTATCTTTTTCTTTTTTTCTTTCAGATTTTCTTCCTTTGTTTACATTGGAAGGATAAGCATGCATGATTACTGACGTTGCTAAGCATTTGAAAACCCAGCCAGATTGCCAAGGCCCCTTCCAAAAATCTGAAAATCCCCCTTCCTCATCTCCCCAGAAATCTGAAACCTTCCTCCATGGTTATGGTTTGTTCTGTAATATAGCTTTTGTGGTTAGAGTTGGTCATAGTTCTGAACCTGCATTTAAAGTCCTAGCATTTAAGGTCCTAGGAATTAAGGTCGTAGTTCTCTGCTTACCTCGTGCGAAAATGCAACACAGAGAGCACGCTCTAGTGGTTACTAATTGTATTGGACTGCTACCTGTTCTTAGTATTTGGACTTTACTTTCTCCCACCTTTAATCCGTTTTTCTTTCCTATTTATGATTTGTGATGAACAAATCCACCATTTAATTGGTATGCAAATATTATGGATGATCTGAATCATATATTTCAAAATCTTTAAACATAATTACTCTTTGTAGTGTTCTTAATAAAATGAATATATTAAATATCAAAGCATCCATAAGATATTCTGTTCAACAAATTTAAATTTGTTTTATGGACGACCTTACATATCTACATCATTTAATTCTAAATAACCATTTTTGTCCTTATATTGCGTGTCCTTCAATTCCTTTCCATTGAATAGACATTTAAATTTGCACAAATTTCCCTCATGACCTTGACCTAGAGAAAAATTCTCTATCGCTGCATATGAATTCATCTATGATCACTTTCTGAATTGCAGGGAATAACGTTAAAACTGAGGCCTGGTTCAAAAGTGGCTCTTGTCGGTCCCAGTGGTGGTGGAAAAGTATTGATATTATCCTTTTAAGTTTTCATATTCATTTTCTATGGTATTCTTTTTGCTTAGTGTGAAATGATTTTTCTGAATGTTGGTGTCTTTTATCCTCTATTGCAGACAACAATAGCTCACTTAATTGAGAGGTTCTATGACCCTCTCAAAGGAAAGATTTTGCTGAATGGGGTTCCACTAGTGGAAATATCACATGAATATCTTCATAGGAAGGTAATTTTGTTTGGTGGATATTATTCTGCTCATGCATTTATAATATCGTAAGGTTTAGTAGAATGTCTTTGCTTGTCTATTACTTGCAATGAAAATTCTGTATTGAGATGAGAGCTGCCTTCTTTATACAGCCAGCACGGAAGTTATAAGCATTTACTAAAGATTAGCATCCCATTGAACTGCTTCCAATCCTTACAATCAATAATATGTTTACCAAAATCAATGGAACTAGGAAACGTAATGAACAAAAATTAAAAAATTTTAAATGATGAAATTTTCCCTTGGACAATCTTCTCTATAAAAGCAAGTTCTTTGCTGAAATCAGTTGACTTTGGTTGCTGGGTCCCTTGTCATCAGGACACTGACTTCCTTGATCTTCTGGCACTGGTTGGGCAGCTAAACCACAATGATCTAGATCCTTGGACTCCCATGTCTGATGCTGGCACCATTTTCGTTAACTCAATTCTTGACCTGTCACCACCTATGGCAATGGGATTTTCTCTTAAACTGATCAGGAGGAATGGACTATAAAAATATACCTATTAAAGTAGATTACGTACCTATGAACAGAGAATGATTTCATTTCATTGGCCTGAATCTGCAAAAGAATGATAACTGACAATGAAAGTTAAAGCACTTTTTCTCAGCTCTTGTGGAATGAATCCCCAAAAAGTATATAATGTAGCAGTGAAAAGAGGGGAAATTGTTTTCATTTGACTTTTGTGACACTAGTGATGGGTTAAGTATTAGTTTGTGGATGTGTAAGGAATAGTGTCGTTTTTCCCTCTGGTACATGCAAAGTTGTTCTTAATCCTTGGGAGGATAAATGTAAATTCTTCTTCTATTGATAGCATCCTCTTCATTTATGATGTCTAACCACAGATTATAATAGAATCATTAGATTGCCTTGACACCTTACATTTCTATGTTTTACAGATAAGTATAGTGAGCCAGGAGCCTATTCTTTTTAATTGTTCTGTAGAAGAAAACATTGCGTATGGGTTCAATGGAAAAGCAAGCTTTTCTGACATAGAAAATGCAGCCGTGAGTTTAATCCTTTTTTTTTTTTTCCCTATGAACAAATGATCCTCTTCAAGTCTTTACTTTCTCGACTTATACTGATAAAGAGATAAATGTTCCAGAAAATGGCTAATGCCCATGAATTCATAGACAAGTTCCCAGAAAAGTATCAAACTGTTGTCGGAGAACGAGGACTGAGGCTTTCTGGAGGCCAAAAACAAAGAGTAGCAATTGCGAGAGCACTAATGATGAACCCAAGAGTTCTGCTACTGGATGAAGCCACTAGTGCTCTTGATGCTGAGAGTGAATACCTTGTCCAGGTAAAGATTTACAGATGGATTTGAAAGTACAAGTTGTTGCATATATAAGCTGATGACATGCTAGACCTGTGCTTTCTGACTTAAGTTTTATATCCAACTTTGATTTCGAAATCATCCTTATTTCTTTTCAGCCTTTATAAAGTTCTCCTTAGTTTTAGCGTAGATTCAGAGTCTTCAGAATTTGGTCATTGAAACCCATGGTGCAGCTCAACTTTCTTGAATGAATGTTTACTTTTCTCTCGGCTGCCCCTGATTTAACTAACTGGACATGCAACAAGAATGATTTAGAGTTTCAGAATGTAATTCGTTCCTAGTGGGGGTTGAAGTTGCATACTCAAACGTTGATCCTTGCCCTAAACCTTTCCTTAGATTACAAAATGAAGACGGATTCATAAAGAAAGAGACGATACCCTCTTACCTTACATATCTTATACATTGAAGAGATTTTATTTGTTCTATTTACTAAGCATATCCCTTAACCATTTTCCTCATGTTATGTATAGGATGCCATGGATTCTCTCATGAGAGGCAGGACTGTTCTTGTCATAGCACACAGGCTTTCTACTGTCAAAAGTGCAGACACTGTTGCCGTCATTGCAGACGGGCAGATAGCTGAAAGCGGCACCCACGACGAGCTACTCAGCCAGGATGGAATTTACACTGCGTTAGTGAAGAGGCAGCTACAAGCCCCAAAGACTGAACTCTAAGTTTGAAATAACTTTCAACTCCAAGTGGGCTAAATGAATTTGGAAGGAACAAGAGAGATCACTTCATTAAAATTCAGAAGCTAATCTTTTCCTAGGTAGATCTATCATTTGTATACAACCCTTGTAACTTCTCAGATGTTAGGAGGCAAACAATATCCCGATAAAACAAAAAGGGTTCTTCCTTATAAAAGCTATTCCGTAAATAATTGTGGATTACTTCCAGCCCAAACGTCTCTTTAAATATGCTAAGAGAAAAAATGGGAAAATTTATCCCTACCTGGCCTACTGCAACCCCTTCTGATACCTGAAGAAATGTGGACCTGTTTGTCTATGGACTTTGTTGATGGTCTCCCATTGTAGCATAGGAAAAATTCAATGATGGTAATTGACAAACTTTACAAATATGCCCAGTTCATCCCGTTTGACCCACAGTTTCACGGTTGTATACATAGCACAAACGCTCTTTAATGAAATTTTCTAGTTTTACGGAATGAGGGTCAAAAGTTACCAGTGTGTTTTGGAAGGAAATGTTTCTGCTGCAAGGCATAAGCTTCAGGTTTTTCTCCGCATACCATCCACAAAACAAATGTACAAACAGAGGTGATAAACAAGTCCATCAAAATGTACTGGAGGTGTTTTGCAGGAGTCCCAATGGATTGCATGGGCTATATATTGTCATGACACCCTCCACCAACGCTACTATCTTATGTTTCAGGAACCTCACGGGTAGAATTTGTTAACAATGAGTTACAGAAATGAGTAGTGCTCAAGCTGATTAGGGATAATCTAGGGGCAGCCCATAATAAGATGGGAAAAAAAGTTATGATAGAAGAAGGGAATTCCAATTTAAGGTAGGGAAATGGTTTTAATGGCATCTTCAATCCTACCATCATACTTTGATGGCCATGCTTTTACAGTTCTTACAGAATCATGCAGAGAGTTGAGGAAGTCACTTATATACTCCAATTTCGGAAGAAATACGGATTTCAACTGGTGTTTCACGGATCTTGTCTCAAGAAATTTGTAGGGGCCAACGTAAGTATTCAATCAAAGGTTATGAGGGTTTTGAACGACAAAGAGGCCAACGTTTGATCAATCCTGTGACTTGTTATGCCTTTGTGGGCAGACATAGCTGTGTTATTAATTAAACTTACTATCAAGAAAGGACAACCGAAGAAGAAGAATTTAGCGTGGTTATTAGATGATTTCACCATAAATCGTCCTGTTAAGTTTTGCTACTCGAGTGCGTAGCAACTGATTTGTAGCAAAAGTAGGAGCACATGTACCAAGATCTGGTTCTTACATCGGTACAACGTATGCATAGGTAGGATGACAAAGAACTAAGGATTAAAACGACGTCACATCAAAATTTCCAATCGCTTTAGGTCCTCGATCCCAAATTGAAAATGGGAATCAACGCATCTACTGTCTTGGCTATCTCATAATAAGTCTTAAGACTACATGCTGATACAAAGAAGAAAATAATAACAATATCAACACATTAACGAATTGTCAAGCCTTGCATTGCCTGTGAACCATCTTCGGTGATCCTGTTAGCTTGAATGGTGCTGATGACACCGGAAATATTACCCTGGGAATGGAAACAAGTCATACAATAAGTCATACACTGGCAATATTTAGTCCACATTCATGGACAAAATGATAATCTAGCCCAAATACACACTAGAGAAGCAAACCTTAAGAAAGCCAACATTTTCAAAAATAATTCAATTTAACAGCATTACTTTTAATTAGTAATCAGAAATCAAATTGACCCGTTCAGCAACAAACCAAACTTTTTTAACTCTGCAACTGAATGATAGAGGGGGCATATTTATTTCAAAGAAAAATGGGGAAGTCTTACCCGCCATGCTGCAAGCTTTGTTCTAAGTGTTTCCCACTGTTGCTGTCCAAACACACGCTCAGTGGAACGACTGCATATCCAACACAAATTGTTAGGTAAACAGGAAATTGACTGGTTATAGATGACCATTAACCCCAGATCAGAGCCAAGCACCGAAGTCATACGTTGCTATAATTGAAGCCAGACAGGAAGAGAGAGAGAGAGAGAGAGAGAGAGAGAGTTATAAGTGTACCTCACAATCACGAGTTGATTCATCTGGTCCATTTTACAGTCAAGCAACTTAAGAGTTATTGCCTTAACAACCCACAGTTCCACCTCATCATCATTAACCTGCACCACAGACCAATAAATTAATTCAATTGCAAAAGTAAAACGAGAACACTAGGGCAGTAAAAGAGAATTACTCTGAGTGTATCTCTGATAAGAGCATATGGAATCTGGCCAGATTCATCAGACGCAAGATCCACCAATGACATCAACCGCATCTTTGTGATACAGTCTTCATGGACAAGACCTAAGCCATTGCAAGGATCATATTAGGAAAAAACTTTAAGCTATTTGGAGTTTGATAAAGCTTAGTTCAAATAATTTACAGAATACTGAAAATTTTACCATAGCTTTTAAGCAATGTAGAATTTGCAGCATGAAACTCCAGGTAGGCATCAAGCCTCTGAGTCAGAAAGATTTCGAGAAGCTGATATACCAATGCGTATTTGGGATCCTTCTCCAACTGCCCTACAGCAGGCATATCTAGCAAATCACACTGCAACATAGCAATAAAAGTCAATTTCATAAGCTCAAAAACACAGACTGAAATCTACATAAAGTAAATAAAGAACATGGAAGGCATGCATACGTTTAACCAACTTGGAAAGGCCAAAAAACACGAGTATGCCATAAAACCGTATTGAATAAACAATATCTAATATTTGGTCAGATCCTTAGAGAAATCAAGCATATGCTCCAATACTGATAATACAGCATATCTTAGAGAGTGACAAACTAAACTTTTAACCCCTCATATGGTTTCAAATTTTGTAACTATAAAATAGTAGAAGATTCATAAGGTTCTATTAGCACATAACAAGATACAAAACTTTTCCTTCTCTCTGAGACAAAGAATATTCATAAATCACTTAGCTACCAGGAAAAATATTTATCAGACCAATAGATAGGAGAGCTTATATAAAACACAATACTACATTCATAATGCATATAATTTATGGACATAAAACATATAGCCAGATAAAGCAAGATACCTACAACCTTAGTATCTAATAAAGCCTTTGGAGTTCCATAACCATATGATACCTGAAACATGTCCGGTGTCCTCACAAAATCCACAATTGCACGTACAGCTTCTTCCTTGGCTTCGTTCATTTTATATGCATCTTCCCCAGAGAAAGTTGCCAAGTACTTTGTCAGGAATTTGAAAGAGTCCTTTGCCATGCTAGAATTTATGGGGAAAAAGAAAAAGATTCAGAAAAGCTAATAGTAAAGCTTCAATAGTAACATAAGGAAAACAACTAATAATGAGATAGAAAGTGGCAAGACTTCTAATTTATTGATACACAGAACAGTGTACTTGGAACCAACATCACTCCCTATCCAATGGATATACATAGAACTAGTTTCACCACTTTGTGACAGAAAAATCTCTCATACCTCTTATTTTCCTTCAATACATTCGAGATGGTGAGAAAGAGCTCTCGCTGGTCCGATATCCCAACGTTCCACTCTTTGAGGAAGCTATCCATCTTTTTGAATGAAGGAATGATGTACTCAGTGACTTTCCCATTGAATGCCAAAGTTAGAGCATTCATGTAAACATAGAACTGACTGTATGGATTCTCCAGTAGATTGTACAGATTGAACAAACTGGAAGGAAAAAGGAACAAATATGAGAAAACTGTTTTTGAATCCTTGTGTGCTAAAATTAAATCACAATATGGCATTACATCTTTAACCGCAATGCAGGTTTATCATTTGATTGCTGAGTAATCTTCCCAGATATAAGTTTTGCCATTTCAAGCTCTTCCTCTGGACTTTCAGACTTTGTAACAAGATTGCAGATAACGGTGAAAATGCACTCAAGATCTGAGGAAGATATAAACAATTGTTTGAATGATAACATTAGTAAATATCCATTAAAACACAAGCAGCACTGTCTGTAGTTCAGCACTCAAGGAATATTACTCAAATTGATTGACTACGTTCACACCAGCCACCACAGTAATCAGCGTATACTACATAATGTGCAATCATGTTTGCCTTGAAATGCTGAAGACATGTTCAAAATTATCACAAAATTACAAAAATTACAGCTAATTGTATCATCCCAAAGCCAGAATGTAACGAAGTTGGGGCATATGAATCAAAAACGAATAATTGAAGAATCCAAACCATTCTTCCAGTGAGATTGAATTCCATGTCCCATATTAGTTTTTTTTTTTAAAAAAAACAGTCAAGATAGAAAAAGGAATGAGCATTAAACTCTAATTCTGGTACTCTTTGTAGTCACATCGACAGAGATGACATGCAACGCTAAATGGTCTTGGAGTTGTAAAAAAAGTAAACTGCACTGACAGGCACTGGGTATCTTTGCATCCCGATAATTATCCATTTCAAAACTCCTTCCCGGAATCCATCGATTTCAGGACTTTCTACCATCTAATAGAGCCTATGCAAAATTGATAACCAAGTGCGTCTTCCCCAGAAAAAAACCTGATTGAAATCCTCTTCGTTCTCGGAATACACACCAGCACATTGATTGGGAGAAGCTCGTGACAAGCAATATATGGCAAATTCATTTAGCAGATATTATTCACTACATGCTATGGAGCTTCACCTTTAAGAAAATCAATACTTTCAATCAATCATCCACAAGAAATCTAAAAACTATTTAAGAAAAGTTATCCCTACCTTTCTCGGCCACCTTTGGGAATACTAAATCTGCAGAAGTGAGCATCAGCGAGACCAACTCCACCCACTTGTTCATTACCATGCATTCTTGGGCTTCCATGCAAAGTCTGGTAACTTGTGGCTCCGCAACCTGTCCACATCACCAAATACACAATTTCAACCATACTGAAGTTTCAATTAGATAGCCAACCGTACCCTGTAGTTCTACTACGCCAAAAGTATACAGTAAATCCCAAATTACATCAGTAACCAAACGGATTAATTGCCTATAAATCAATTTTTTCCGCCATCAAATTGATTAAGCATTGTTTCAATCTAAATCGCCTAAATTGATGAACATCCACAAAAGCAAATCACATAGTATACAAAATCTTCGAGCCACACCCGTATATTCCCATATAAATCCAAACACACATAGGTATGTACGAAGAGACGCGTACCTCAGGACCGGCATCGGCCCAGGCGAGCTCGGAAGTGAATCTGACGACGGCGAGCGCGGGATCTTCCTCGGAGGTGGGAACAACAGTCGTCATTATCGAAGCTATCTCCAACCGCCAAGGATTCCAAATCCGACTTTTGCAGCAGAGCAGAGTGCAGCAGGGAAGAGGTAAAAGGAGAGAGACAGGGAAGGTTACAGAAACCCTAGGCAGGTTCACGGGCTTGGGCCTTAGAGCTACCGGAAGTCTTTAAGGGTCTTCTTCGCTATCGTATGCGACTTTTACGGTCTATAACCTGGTTACTATGGGAATATCCTGCCAAAATAATAATACCACTCGAGCATATACACTAAATTTAATTTAATTTAATTTCGTAATTTTATAACACCCACTAATTTTAATTAAATTATATTTCTGTTAAATTTGATTCCATGGGTCCATTCCTAAAAACCTCACTCAAGTCCAACTTCAAATCCAGGTTCATACAAACATCCTATTTATGTAAGTCATCTTATATATATTCTATTAGGACAAGGACAATATGGTCTTCAGCTTTAATTTCTTATTATTAGGTTTTGTGTTATTATTAGGCTTTTTAGATAATTATGTTTTGTTTTATTATTTTTCTTTAAATAAATTTTAAGATTTGATTAATCAAAACCTAATTGTTTTAGGAATTCGAAACCTAATCATATTAGGATAAAAGTCATAATTATTTAATAAAAAGTAAAGTAAGGGAGAATGTTGCCAAATAATTTTGTGATTAAAGCCTAAGTAACCATTTCTATTGAAAAGAGACATCAAATTTTAGTCTTATGAACTTCTAATTTGATTAGGATTCCATTTAGAATTCTAATTATTGTTTTGTTACACAGTGCTTACTTTGGTATCAAAAATATATTCATAATCATTTGAGTATGACTCATATGTTAAACGTACTTTGAAAACTTAAAATTGAATAAGAATTGTAGAAAATAACTTCAACTTTGATATTATGTTAGAAAACTTAAATTTCAATCTAAAAGTAGTTAATAAGAGAAAAAAATACTTTCTATATTTAATATAATACTACCATTTTCAGCATATGGCAATAGAACGGAATTGTGAGTTTCACTCCTTTTCTCGAAAACTTTCTTACACTTAAGATCATTCTCTTTTCACCCCATCAGATTAATTCATTTCAACTTGGAACAGTTAAATTAGGAGGAGAGAATTACAAGATCAGCGATTACAGAAAGATCATATAACTTGAATAGCTGCTCGGGAGAATGAGTATTAAATACTAAACAATGATGAGCATTTCATATGAAATCCATGACCAAGTATGTCCAACCACACTGCAAAAAGAGAGGGTACTATTTTTTACTAGACAGAGTTACAGAGTCTTCTTTTCATTATAATCAATGGCATCCACTCGTACTGCACATATGATGCATTGTCAAGCATCAAGGACATCATTTCCCACCACTACCACCAAAGAGGTAACCCAGGGAAGATCCACCACCAGGGACAGAGTGAACTTTGGTCGATGGCCGATCCTGCACCCACATCGCAAACCATTTTGAAACAGAACCATCAATATTCTTCGGAAGAAAGGATCCATTACAGGGGAATTGAAAGCAGTGAGCTGAATCAATTTCTGCATAGATGTTCAACCACATAATTTTGTTGATATCAAGGAGCAACTGTGGTTTAAGTCCAAGGACACATGGTCAAAGGAAATCTATGACATCCCAAAACTTTTTTTTCAATGCAGAACATAAAGGGTATCAAGCCTATTCTATTCATAATGTGATTGGAATTTGTAACTGGAAACTACAAAGAAAATTGGATTTTGATCATGATGACAAAATCTACAAACTCATCTGACAAGATGCAGCCTGACAAAATCTGAATCAGGTGGATTTCACAAATTACAAACCACAAAATCTGAAGACAGAAGTGACCTAAAGAATTTGACAGTGGCTAAATCATTTTTGGATGCTTGATTGGGATCGTACCGTAATAAAGTTGCCACAGTTCTGCCCATCTGCACGGAAGTAATTGTTTGTTAGATGCCCATGAACGCCTGCTGGGATCTGCTTATCGATCGGTTGTGAAGCAGCGGGAGCAGCAGGCTTTTGAGAAGACGCATTGTTTGTCTCTGGCCCTCGGTTCTGAGAAACTTGGGCATCGGAAGTGGCCTCTCCACCTCCAAATAGGTAACCTAAAGAACTCTGTCCGCCACCAGCGCTGACACCACGACCCATTTCTTTCTAACTGCAGATACCTTCTGTTAAGAACACACTTTGCTTTTGCATACATGGATGTAAAAACAAGACAAGATTTTGTTGAGATGTTAAGGAAGACACCAAAAATGTGCATACAAAGACAGAAAGTAGACATATATTATGGCAGATGCTGCTAACAATATCTCTCCTAAGCCAGGGCAAAAGTTTCCTTCTTTTTTTGTCTTTGGACCTTCTCGTACAACATATCTTAATTCCCCCATTCTCATTACCCAGCTTAGGAAGCCCCCATTGCCGCAAAAAACACAAATTTTTGGCCTTTCTCACTCAATTTTCACAATCATATCAGATGATGCAGCTAGTAACACCAGGGACACAGAATATCGCCATGCCTTCTTGACCCATCAAACTTACCAAAAGAACACAAGCCGGACGAGTAAAAGCTGAATTTTGTCGGTAAATTTCACGTCAAAGTTCTGAAATGTTCGCAAAACCAATCAGCACCACAAAAAATCCGAAATGTAAGACAAATTTTCATATGCATAACAGCCCACGCACACATTTAAAACAAAAATAATTAGACACAGACTTCAGAATCAAGACCTTAACGAAATCCAAATGTTGGAGACAGATGAACAGGAGTTAGATGGTGATCAATGGAACCTTAGCTATGAAGAAGAGCAAAGAAGAGGTGGGTTGGATTTCTTACCGTTGTTGTCGGGACCCAAATTTGAAGCAAAGGCAACAGCCTGTAGTGGCTATTAATAGGGAAATAGGATTCCAAATGATGATCAAGTTTTAAAACGAACCGGTGGGAGAGGTAACAAAACGAGGAGACTTGACGTGGTCAATCCCTGAGTTGGCTTTTCCGGGTTGATCAAATGAGTGGGTCGGCCTTAGTTGGCGAAGACATGGGATTCACGTGGCATACGACATTGAAAGTCCAGAGAATCGATACGATGCTGATCCCGAATCCATCGCCACTAGATTATGTCTGTCCGACTCTTGACATTTGAAAAAAAATACTTAAAATTGGTTTAGGTAATATGTAATATTGTTAAAGATGGGTGTTGTTTTTCAGTTGGAAGCCGAAAATTAGTTATTGAGCTTATAAATAACTTTTTTACCAAATGTCATAAGATTTTTGGATAAACTCTCAAACTTTAATATGATATCAAAATTAAGAAATAAATTTTTGCTTTGTAAACTCTCATGCCTCAAAATTAGATTTATTTTCACATACAATATTTATATCAACATGCACATGAGTAGAAGTCTCAAACTTTAATATAATATCATAGTCAGAAATTGACCTTTAAACTTTAATACGGTTTCAAAGTCAAAAATAGATCTTTAAACTTTAATATAATATTAGAATTAAGAAATAAGCCTCCCATGCATCAAAATTAAATTTATTTTCACATGCAATATTTATGTTAATATGGCATATACAATATTACATGTAAGCAAGAGTATTAAATGTAGTTGTCCTTTTACATTAAAAAGATAAAAATAAATCCTTAAACTTATAAATGATAAGACCTTTTCATTTAATGTCTCAAAATTTTAGGATGAGTTATTGTACTTTAATAAATATAAACAATATTTATTTATCTCATGAACTAATTTTTAAATTTTATAATTTAAAGTTGATATCATAAATTTTTGTAAATAATTGGCGATACTAAAGTCCCTGTCGTTACTACTTTTCATTGAACCCCGTCACTGTCCAACTGTAGGCTTGTGAGACAAGTTTTCCGTAGACACTGTGCGACCCAGTTCAGCTCAGCTGGAAGGGACCATTGTTGTGTCCTTTGCTTCTACGTTTATGCTTTCTTTCTGCCGAAGTTGAGTGGAGGTGACTGAGGAGACTTTAAGGAAAATAGCCCATCATCAAGTTTAGAGTTTACTGAAGTTCTCCGCAGTTGGGTTTTGCCCAACTCACAAGCTAGTGCTTTTGGTAAGTATGCATTGCTTCATCCTTTTCTTGTGCTTCGGATTTCGAATTTCATAGCAAGATTCGTCTTTCGTAATGAATATGACAGTTTTGGAATGTTCAAAATATTGTCCAATTGAAGCTAATTGTTAAGAGATGAAAGTTACAAGACTTCAATTTATGAGTTATGGAACAATAAGATGATTCCAAAAGGCACAAAGACAACAATAAACATGCCTTGGAATATAATGCAAAATACTGACAGGAGACAAAAATGCCCAGCAACCTTTGCTGTTCCCATAATAATTTTCAGTTGGATAAATACAAACATCCCTTGATTGGAAAGAAAGCCCCAGAAGAAAATTGTGAAAACCATTTACGTTCTGATAAAAGCATTACATGGAATACTTTTTGATTTATGAACATATACAATGATTACTTGCAACTCTGTTATAAGGCAAATGCATAAATCGTTGAATGGAGTAGCTTTCCTATGTCATGTCAGTGGAGCTTTAGCAGCTGAAATCTCTCTAGCTACAGGACTGGTTTCAAACGGAAGGGATCTTTGAGATCTCTACCAAAAGTTTGTGCAGGGCTTGAGGCTTTGAGAAAAAGGGCGAGTGATCTGCGCCTTTCACCCGAAGCACCCGTTCCGGTGGACTTGCATTTATCATGCTTTCCTGCAGTGTGATCGGTATGGCGTTATCTTCTGGGGTTTCTATATAAAATCGCCTCACAGAACCATATTTCGCATCAGTAAGAGAGAGTTTCTCCAGAACTGGTGCAAAGGGCATTGGCCTCATTGAAACAGATGCCAGAGCAACATCCTAGAATGGAGAAACAGGAGATCAGCAAGACTGATTGAAGGCAAGAAAGCAAGACAGAAAGGGAATGTCATACGAGACTATGAACACATACACGAAAAGGAGAGAGAAAATATCAAATCAGAATATAAAGACCAAAGACTGTTAAAAAGTAAACTTATGAATATTGCTACTACGTTGAACAACAACAGATAGAATAGACAACCTTCTAAGTGTCAATTTTAGAATAACTAAGTCATTTAGACAACGCACATGTTTCACTAATCATTGAAGCAGGAAATATTCATCATGTCTATAATTTCAATAGGTAAATTATTCATGCCAGGACATACAGATATCATGATTACAAATACCTAACACGACATACTAACATTGTACTTTCTCTCTCTTTCTCATTGTTTACCTGAAACAATTCTAGTATGCAAGGATAAGTCGGTAACTCCTTTATCCGCTTCCCTTATATCATGGAGATAATCCAGAATTACCAGGCTCCCATTTACACACTTCTCGACAAGCACTTATGTTTGCTTGTCGTCTGCTTGTCAACGTATTATTTTCATATCAAGCTTAGAAAAGCAGTGTCTTTGATATGGCAATCGTGTATGGCTAGTCAAATTCACAAGGGATTTGAAGGGCCTCATCAAGGAATAAGCAAACCAAACATTTTCATTGGCAATATGGTTCATAAGGAGTCCAAAAAGGAAAAGGAAAAGAAAATCTACCTTGGATGGACTTTGGTTGAATAACAAATCCCTCAACAACAATTTATTTAGATCAATAGCCGTTGGAGGGTGATCATTCCCATTTGCGTATAAAAATACTTGAGCCTGTTGCATTAGATCATTTGAACCTTCCTGCAAGTTTACTTTTTGTTAGTCAATATCAACCCAGACCATCCAAATACATAAACAATTTTATTTTCCAAGACAATAGCAATAAATTGCGTTTATAGCCGCATTATGATAACAGGAAGACAATGGACAAATATTGGTCAAAGTTCATTAGAGTCCGCACCTCTGGACTCACCAAGGTTCACCCTGATGTCTGACTCACAAAGTGTGTACTATCCTGAAGCCGAAGCCACTATGAAAACCCAAATTTTGGTCTATAGTTTAACTGGGCCTGTCATTTCATTATTTGATGGTATCGAGTACCATAACAGAGCCAAGGCGAGATTTTCTTCATCCTCCCTCCCTCCTTTTTTCTTTTCCTTTTTTTTTTTTTTTTTTTTGTTGGGTGGTGTACGTGGGGTGGGGAAGGGGGGGGGTGGTGGTGGGGAAGTGTTTAGCACACAGGAAGGAGGGTGGAGAGGGGGAATTGAAATCTCAGGGGTAAAATAAAATTTAACAGTAGAGCTAAACTTTCAATTAAAGGCAACAGTCTCAATGTCATAAGGCACCATAATTCAAGTGTGTAGGGGGAGAATCCTAGTTCCAATAGCGGAAGGATTCAGCAAGGCAATCTCGAGAATCATTCTAACCTAAAGTATTTAATTTCTATGATTTTGAAATGCAATAGAAGTTCTTGGAAGAAGGGAACTGCTTATTTCCTTTTCTCTCATCACAAAACGAAAAACGGGGGGTGGGGAAGTGGAGCTGAGTTTCAACGTTGTGGAGTTCATCTTCCAATAGAAAGTTAACTGTTCATAAAATTCAGGTACACTAGGATGAAGGAAAACCTGCTTCGAAAACATATCAAGAGTGCTTTGTCCATTAATCAACATGGCTGCAGCAACAAAAACAGCCTTTGAAATCTTAAGAGGGAAAGACTCCATTGCATACTGTATGCATGCACCACCAAAGTCATGTCCAACCAAGATGACCTGCATGGATATCAAAAACCAACAGATGAAGAGATAGGGTAAGAGTTAAATAGAAGAAAAAGATATGTTCTGCTAACTAACAGAAAATAACACAGATGTAAATGCCAAAGAACATTAGGGAAATAGCAAATAACTTCCAATAATAAGAGCATTAGAATCTCATAGGCAGCATTCATCACATTGCTTGACCGAGACCATCAAAAGCTTTTTGATTCAGGCTTTCCAGAAGATACAGTGTGGCATGTAAACCCACGCTTCAAATCCAGTAATGTCATGTATTTTCATATTTCTGTCATCCTTGCATCCGTGGTCCCAATTTCAAATTCGCTACTACAGGAGTAATAGAAGAATTCTGAACTCAACAACCAAACAGCATATTCAGATACTCATAAAAAGAGCAGTCCAGATAAGTTGTTTCTTTGCTAGGTAGCTTAGTTTGTCTTATTTAGGATTGACGAGGTGAAGTCTCCAACAAGAGCAAGTCTTCAAATTTGTTAGAAACGCTAGACATCTTGCATGCTGGAGCAGGTAAGTTCATTTCATTGTTCTTTAGAAAAAGAACAAAAATGTGAAGGCCAATCTAAAACATCACTGTTGCTTTAACCAATAACCTTTCTGCAATTAGACAATGCTCTAATTCTTTAAGCTAATAGGCTCGATATATTAGAATCTTCACTTATACCGGTGTATTCATTAGCAGAATAAAAAAACAATGAGCCTAAGTATTCGAACTAGTAGGGAAGGTACAGTAACAGAGCTAGAAATCTTTCCTTAATGATTTCTTAACTATTCCTCAAACAAAAAGGAAAATTCATTAGTCGGTAAGTTGAGCCTATAAATTTTGCAAATCGTAACTTTAACAAAAACCAAATATGTTGGAAATTTTTTTTTCAATATTTCAACTTTTCACTATTGTGGGTGAAAACATCGCTATTTTTAACTATAAGCTCTTATTTGGTCAGCAGAAAAGGCAAGAATTAAGAGAAAAAATAAAGTGAGAAAACCTCAAAATCATGGTCAATTACCATCTAAATCTAAAACTTTAGCTCCAATATCTGAAGTCATATGTATAGACTGCCAGCAAAATAGTTTATCCACTAGCTCATCATTGTGCATATAAATAAACAAACTGCCATATCACGTTTATAACCATCATTTGTTTATTCCGGATCTTTCTCTAAGAAGTTGTTGTATGTTGGGTTTAAAAATTTACTTCATTTCAATTAGGTTTGTGGTTGTGCTTTAGGCTCTACGGAAGCTTTGTTCTTAAGTGAGAATGACACTTTTGAATAAGTAATGGACAGACATAAGTAAAACAAAATAAATTGCAAGGGTTGAAAGGAACCTTCTCGCCTCCAGCCAGTTTTTCAAGAAAATCAGTAAGTGGCTTCACATATTGCGAAAGACTTGTAATGCTGTTTGCATCAAATGTATGAATTCCAGAACCAGTTAAGTCTATCGCAGATACTTGGAAACCCCCTTCTTCAAGAAGTGCTATAGTTTTATACCAACACCAAGCACCAAAGCCACCTCCATGGACAAGGACAAAATGTCTGGTTTCCAGATCATCAAGCTTTAGGTCCTGCCATAGATAGACATAGTCAGGAAACCAACGCAATTCAAATGATAAAAGCTGAAAAATTAGGTGCCATATTCATATATATGTATAAATATTTGTGTGTATGCATTGTATACTTGCATGTGTGGGGGTGTTTATGTAGACAGATGCCAATTAAACAAGACAGTGATTGAATGCAAAGCTCTGTCATGTAGCATTTAGACTTTGCCTTTCTGGTTACATTTAATTCAAAAACTTACTTTAAACCCCATTGACCCAAAAAAGAAAAACACTGAAAACATAAGGCAGTATGTAATTTTACCCAACAATTTTGCGCAGACCATCATCAAAACAAGTACCATGAGGCTAATAGAAACCTTAATTGATCCTGCTCAATATCAACAATAAAGTGTCGAAGTTTTGGAGTGTAACACATCATACTTAGTCCTAACCACTCGGTTTGCACCACCTTTACATATAAAGTATATCGCAGCTAAAGGTGTCATTATATGCGAACATCTGACCACTCATCTCAGTTTTCCTTAAAAGAAAGAGAAAACCATTTCTACATAGTCTTCATTGCCTTTGGTTTTTCAACTTTCTGCATTTACCTTGCACCACATTATGAGCACGACAGTATAGCAGTAGTCACACAGGCATGTATATTTCCATTAATTAGCACAAATACAAGTAATTTTTGTTAATTGCCTCTGATAAGGATAACGCATAGACAAAAAGAACATTCTAGCCAGTCCAACAAGACCAGAGCTGCATAAACTTTTGTTTAAGATATTACTGCAGGAGCAATGGATTCTCCCCAGTAGTGCGCATTTAACACAATAGAGATGTAAATTCCATTTGAGATTCCTCTTCAATGATCTTCAATTTTTTAAAAGAGAATCCAACTGATATTAACTGAGCCTGGGCATCTTGTACAGGCATCACTAAAGCATAAATTCAGAATAGCAGCAGATTCACTTTCCAGAATTCTTATGATCTCTGTCTTCATTATCACATCAAGTTCATTTCCAAAAATCTTATGACCTTGTAACCAATATTTGGAAGACACAAAGGATGCAAGACACGCATTCTTATCAAAGCAAAAACCACAATAACAAAAAAACTATTTGGACACAATTTTAGTTCTTCGAAGTGATCATACGAAAGTATTTTCAGTGTCTTAAACACCTTAAACATCATATCATCAACTAAGAAAAGTTCAGTGTCACAATTGAAGCACACCATAAATTCCATAACGAAAACTTCCCTTGCGGTAAACCACAAACTCAGAATTAGAAATCACGCACATTTACTCATGAGCTACTCCATCTTTCGTCTAGGCCATCCAATTCGACAACTTCCGAACAGAAACAAAAAAGAAACAAGAATTCCAGGGACCCAAACCTGATTAACAAGCTGCTGAGGTTGTAGCAAAGGGTCTGTGAGGGACCTGGCCCTTGAGCTCGAACTCCGGGGCAGCTGGTTCTTCTTGGACCCCGAGTTCGGGTAGCGAAGCGAGGCCGACCGATCGAACTGCAGAGCACCGTTGTGCTGTTGGAGAAGTATGGTGGCGGCGGCGAGAGCTTGTTCTTGTATTAAAGAATCATCAAATTTCTCTCTCCGGGAGGATCGGATTCGCGCCCATCGGTTGCTGGAGTTGGAGCCTAGCGGCGGTTGGTTCGCAAGCCGCTTCCTGCCTTCCTTTTTGTTCACGGGCTTGGGTGCAAGGCAGGCGCAGAGGTTGCCCATTGGTAGTGCATGTAGAAAAACACAAACACGCAGCAGCCACCAACAGTGACAGAGTTTCTGCAGGTGGGAAAACTATGGCAAAGTCAGGGATCACGGGAACAGAGTAGGCTTGAAACTATCGATAGGGCGTTACGTATATATACAGAGTAGGCGTGAAGCGGATGACGAAGATGGTCTTGGTTTTGCTGTACACTTGTCCAAATGCATCCTCAAAGAGTTTCCAGCAGTAAAAAACTTGATCAAAGCCGCCCCTTATCCTCCATTAATAACTTTCACCACCAACAAATTCCTCCCATTCAACAGTCATAGTGATGCACGAACTGTTGTCCACAAATATTAAATAATCCCATGAATTTTGAAATCCAGAAAAAGCATAAAGCTTTCAGGGTTAAAAAACAAAGTGGCCATAGTTCCTTTTTGGGTTTGTCTTTCTCGCAGTGATGACGATGAAATAAAGAAAATTCATCAAATTTTCCTTCCACTTTCTCCGTTCTGTGTTGTCATTGGCCTCGTACAGATTGCCTGGGATTACAGTCATTCATGTAACACCTACATTAAGGTTGCCGGACTAGGTTCTCGGGTGAAGTTCTGTGAATGGAACTCATTCTTACAATTTCGGCGACCATTAATGGCTCGTCCTTGTGAGGGCCACTAACGATTTCTCAAAACGAAAAGAACCGCAGAGGAGCATCTTTGTTTGATTTGATAGGCTTTTTGTTTGATTATAAAAGAGGCAATCAGGCATATAATATGGTATTATCTACTTTATAAGAACATAACCCAATGTAATTTTCTCTAATTCAGCAGTTCTTGTAGTTTAGATCCATCCAAGAAGACAAATAAAGGCATTTAGAGGATTTCTTGCAGAATCTACCATTTTTGTTGTTCTTCTTTAAGGGTTATTCATTGCATGTGATGATATGAACAGTGACTTTGGACCTACACTATTTCTTCAGCATACGTGAATCTAGAGATTGGAATAATTTCAGCACAACAGCTTTTCAGTCAAAAAGTCATACAAGGGACCTTCACAATAAATTTCTGACCCAGGTAAGAATAAAGGCTGGAAGATTACCAGAATAATATTTTTGTACACCCATCTTAGTTCTTTAGGTTTCGCAAAGAAATGGATATTTTACACAAGATGCCTTGAAAGCTAGCACTTTCAAGCATCGGTATGCTTCTACAATTTGCTTTTTTCCTTTTCAACAGTGACTTACTTTAGAGAGTGGACTTTTTATTTCTTCTATACTAAATATCTATTATTTAATTTAAAAGTGCTATCAGAATTGGTAAAACTTATTATCTTATAAGCATAATACGTTATATTAACTTTTAAATAGATATTTGAGTTGGAAATAGATTTTTTTAACATTCTAGATAGGAATATTTTGTATTAAAATCCCGATTTAAACATAATATTTTATTATAAATGGGTCTTTGTATTTTTTGTCTTATTTTTCCATTTTATCATTTGTTGATTAGCCCACACCCGAGATAAGTCAAAGTTATTGTTCTTCTTATCATTCCTAACTTGTTTCACATCTAAAGCTAGTTCATGTCAATACATGACACTTCATCACAAATGGGTTCTCATATATATATATATATATATATATTTTGTTTTCTTCATAAACTAACCTATATAGGAAGTGAAAAGACATTAAATAGTAATTATTTTACATCATTAATTTTTTTACATGAAATCTAATTGCTTTTAAGAAAGAAAGTTTGACACTTGCTTACAAAAACATTGGGTTCTCATAAATTTTCTTATTGTTTTATTCATGAACTAACCTATATAGGAAGTAAAGAGACACATTAAATAGTAATTATTTTACATCATTAATAAAGAAAGTTTGACACTTGCTTGCACACACATTGGGAAATCTCTAAAGCTACTATAAGTTGAACAATGCCTGCTAAGTAAGTGCTTTGAATACCTCTAATGATGAGTTAATTAGAGAATGATGCCCTAGATTAAAGGTGGTTCTATGAACCGACAAGAAAAAAAAAAAATGTAGATGTGTAACTAAATGGGTGTGTTCCATTAAAGTGGTTGGTGGAGGTTTGGGAGTGGCCTGAATTGAAAACAAAGGAGGCAAAACACACGGAATAATGCAAAGGAGGTGGGTGATTACTCAAGTCGTTGAACTGTGTAATACATGACAGATGCTTCAGGGAAATGTCATTTGAAATTCGGGGGGGAAGGTACGCTGGTGGTTGAAATTCATTTATTTATGTCGGACAAGAATATTCCAAGAAATCATCTCAGAGTAGGTCGGCAACGAAATCCTAGAAAAACTTGCCTGCCAAAGCCGACCGTGTGGTCAGGAAATGATGTTCCTAGACAGAACGGAGCAAAAATGGCATGCTGTCGACTTCTTTTTATGAAGCCTGGATCTTGAAGAATTATTTGCAGTACGTTAAAAGGCAGAACTAAAGGTCCTGAAGCTTTTGTGCTGCAAAAACCTTGTCACCAGCTAAGTCTCTTCAAATGGAAGAAAATATATTCTTATTTTAGATATAATTCATGAGTAGAATTTTATAGAATATCAAACAATATTTCAAACATAATATATCATCTCTCAAACTACTATTTTTTTTTCTTTTAAACATAAGGATTCATGCATGAGAAATACTTTCTTGAACTTGAGTTTTAATGTTATGTAAAAAAGGCTATCTCAAAACTTGAGAACATATTTGCAATTGTAAAGATAATTTTCAACTACGAGTTATATAGTGTGGGACAACCTTTATTATTCTCAATAATTACTTACTTTTTAGGTAACTTTTAAAGAGCTTTTTTTTTTTCATTTGAATTTATTGTCGAGAGATGGACCATTAATTTCTTTAAAGGCTCATAATATGCTTTACATAGCCAACAAAGAAGCTGAACCCACGGTTTCACCTACCCCTTGAATGGACTTTATTATGCCGGCAGATGGTGAGTACAGTTCTCTCTCTTTTTTTTCTTCTTTCTAAGCTCCTTTTTCTCTTAACCTCTTCTCCCTTACCGTTGGTAACGAAAGGAAAAGAAGAAAAAGAAGGAAAAGAAGGAAGAGGAAGAGGAAGCTTTGGGCTTCTTTTTTTTATGCATATAAAGATGAGCAGGATGCCCAGAAAAGAAGCAAAAGATAAAAGAAAAAGGTGAAGACCCTATAAAGGTCCTGCTCTGAATGATGATATATTTCTTTAGTCGCTTACGACTTTTTGCCCTTTTGAGTAAGGTATGCGAGGTGGAAAGGAAGGGCTGCGACCTACAAACTTTAATTGCGACCCGTACCTTAAATGTTGCAGCCCTTTCCAACCGTGCAACCCCATTAATAATTGACTCCCTCCATCCCCGGGCGTCCTTCACTTGGTCATTGCTTGAGCTTCACACACTTGCATTGGAATCAAGATGGCTAGGTTGCATGGTGGTTTCTTACGTTTTCTATGAAAAAAAGCATGCTGAATTACTCAAAGTTTAATCAAATGGATGTTAGAAAACTTATTTTATTTTTAAAATCGGTTTGTAAGAAGATAAACATGTTTTTAATTATAAACAATGTAAGGAAATCTAATAGTATGTGAAATAAGTGAGTAATATGGTAAGGGAGGTTTTATATTTGAATGATGAATTATAACAATATCATAGTCCATAGTCAATGGACTATGATATCAATTAAATGCTTCAGCGTCAAGAGTGATTGAGCCAATCAATTAGGTGCCTTTGATATTGTAACTTCTCACTTGTTTTCAGGTGGAAGGACTTGTTCTTAGCTAACCTCCACGTCCCACATTTATTAGTCCGGGAGACTTTATTGCTTCCTGTTGCGAGGTCAACAATTCAATAAATGTGGGCTTGTTATACCCTTTTGAGCAAGACTTTCATAAAGGGATAACAACTTACAAAAATACACAAATTCAAAGCTAAAAAATTCTCCCAAGTTCCATTGCAATTATTTATATTCCAAAGAGTTATGAACCAATGAAAATTGTTGAGTATACTTGGATTCATTCAACATTAAAAAGAGATAATATAAATTTAGGCCTTATAAGTGGTGGCTCTTCTTTCTTCTGATGTGCCTTTTGGGATGATTATGAGGTTACTTAATATTCTTAATATGATATTAAAAATGTGAAATTCCTTTTATGATGTAATTCCCTCTACATCTTTTATTTGTTTATCTGTCAGTGAAGTTAATTTTCACTATGCACAAGAGGTGTGTTGAGGATGCTTGGATTTATGCCATATCAGAATGAGAGGATATAAATAAGGGCCTTATAAGTGGTGGTTCCTTCTTTTCTTCTAAGACATCTTTTGGAGATGATTATGAGGTCACTTAATATTCTTAATAAAAATTAAGGCCAATATTGATAAAGTCAATTCATGACTTAAGTTTTGGATGATCAATAGTTAATTATTGAACTACTAATATGTTGAAGTACAACTTGTCAATATATAACAATATAAAACACAAGTTCTGATTTCAGCAAATAAGTTGCTTTGAACCAAATAGAATAAGCAAAAGATTAGGACCAAAGCATTCAGATTCATACGCAAAGGTAAGTTGGTTTAAGACTTAGGACCACTTATGTTGATCCGATCAGGCTTTTGCAGCCAAAGACAATGCACAAGACATCATAACCAAGCATATAGTTTTTGGGCTTCCATCAGCACAGCACTATGTACACAGGCATGTGGACGGATAATCTTGGAATCATGATAAGGCAGCTGATCCCAATGACACTCTCGTAAAGTAACACGTGGAGTGGAACTTCGGCATGCTCGACTTTAAGCGGTGGAGCACATGAAAAACTGACGAAAATGTGATCATCTGGTTGAAGCCACGGTTGTTGGTGTGGCAAAGAACGTAGTATTGTTAAACAATCTCTTATTTTAAGCAGATGATCTCTGTCATATCTGAGTCTTTTTGTTGTCTGTTCTTTACTTTCCTAACTACATGTGCCTCTCCGGAAACCTGATGCTCTGTTTGGTCTGTGGTCCGGCTCTTCCATGGATCAACTCCTCATCATAATCTGCCATGGTTCTCAAGAAGTGGGTCGATAATGGAATGCTTTCTTTTCACATGTTGTGCACATGTATGGCACTGGCATTCATCTCCGGGAATGGCAAAGCTCTGGCAAGCGTTCTTTTTGGCTAGAGTATTGGCATGCCGCCGGCCAAAACAAAGGTGGTAAACCATGGTTAAGCGAATGATTAGTTTCTAAGATGTGTGGGATTTCCTTCTTTTATGTTCTTCCAAAATCCTTGCCTTTATATTTAAACAATTTGTACTTACAATTTATGGTATTATAGTCTAAGTTTTACGTGCAGTATCCTATAACCTGTGGATTAAATCGTCATACTCTATTCTATACTTAACACTAATATATATATATTGAAAACAATATGAATGAGTATCCTATTTTGTCTTGATATTTTATTATTATTTTGATGATGATAAAAATGAAAAAGTGTATATTTCATGAAAATGTATTTTGATGTAACAAAATATTTTAGAGTTTGTGTATAAACATTTTTTATGATGTATGTGTTATAAATTATAATAATGATATTATAAAGAAAAAAATTTCGTACATTTGTGAAAGATTTATTTTGTAGAAAATAAGTTAAAATGAAAAAATATTCATATTATTGTTGGATTGTTATTTTAATGTAAAACAACAATGCATGAATATTTTTGGTTTACATGGGCCATAGAAAAGAAATTATCAAAAGAGTTGGTTTAAGAGACCCATTAAGTTTGGGTTCGTTGTTTTCTTAAGGTCAGGCTAAGATGGGCTCCTATGGGCTCAGCTTCGAGGTTTAAGGATTAGAGTTGTATGGGCTTATCTTTTAACGTGGCCCAGTCCTTCTAATGCCGTCCTCTACATTCAGAATCCCAATATCCCCAAACTGAAAGCTTTATCGCAGTGGGTCTCCCCTCCTCTCAAAGAGGCGTCTTCGCCGCCGCGACATTAAAGCTGTTGGTGAGAACTCGCTATCTCATTTCTAGGACCAACGCAGTACGTAAACAAATGGAGTTATACGTAAACAAATGGAGTTATGCCTTTTAAACCAAGGAAATTGTGCTTTATAGGCTTAGTCGAATACAACTGACTCTGTGGTTTGGATTCAGTAAAATACTTGAAGAAGATAGAAAATATAATGGGATGCTGCTCAAATGTATATTTATATTTTTTACCATTAGTTTTCTGTTCTATCAGCCGGAGTATTGTTCGGGTCTTTTTGGGTTTTCTAGTTTTGAGGGGGGGTTTAAAACTCGTATTTATCTGTGTTCTATTGTTTTCAAATGGCAGTTGTCTGAATGAGGATAATCTGTTGAGATAGATTTGTTTATGTAGCAATATGAGATTAAGAAAGAGATGTGATGTTCTTAAAGTTCATGAGTTCTTTGTCGAGAAATTTCCCATTTTGGTTGATGATTTTATAGGAGATAGCTTACAGCCAGATTTCCAGGTTGCTTGGTATGACTTTAAGCTTGAAATTTAGGTCTCACTATACTTTGTCATTTCATTTTAGTTCTGTTCCCCCTGTTTAATGAAAAGGAGAAGTAGTAAAACTTATAAATGCCTTGGGAAGGAAAGCTTTTGGCACTACATATGACCTTTTTCCCGTTTTAAGATTGAGGGAAATCACGTTATGCATAGCTCTTAGTTGCTTTAAAGGGAGTTTTGTGAACTCTGGATATACTGGAATTTAAAATGAATTCCTAAAGTTAGAGAAAAAAGAATATCAACTCAGCAGAGAGGCATCATGCTTAAGGTATTCACAAGTTGTAAAAAGTCAATTAGGATGGCTGGTCTTTGCTCAAGCGAAAGTTTATATTTGTTGATAACAACAGGAGCAAAGACTAAAAAAATATCTTGAGCTAGAAGTTTGATTAGAGCTGCTTTAATTCACATAAGTCTAAGGTGGTAAAGGTGGGTTGCCTTTCGTTTTCGCATCTGTATGTCACATATGCAGAAATTTCTTTTACATTCTTAGCTCTGCAAACAGCCAGTGTACTGGGAGCTATAATAAACAAACAGATGTTAGGTTAAATGTTTTGTTGGTAATCATGTTGAGACTTTATGAGCTACTGCTTCATTTTAGAGTCTGCTGGATCCCTAGTAATTGGATGTTCATTGGCAGCAGGGATAGTCAGACATACTTATTTGGTGGCTGGAGTTATTTTGGGGGAGTGAGTGGAATTTCCTTGGCGGCCTCCTAAGGGATCTCATATAGCCTGCAAAAGAGATCCGCTGCTGACAGGAATCTTTGGTTTAAAAATACTTGTTCTTGGGCAGGTTACAGTTCTTCTTTTTCTTTAACTAGGGATAATAAGCTGTACATATAATTTTTTGTGCGCTTTTAACCCCAAATTGTTATTATTTAACTTGTATCTGTCTTACTGAATGTCTTTTTTTGTTCCCCCTTCATTTTGTTTTTAATAATGGGAGCATTTCTCATTTCATTTGGATTATTTCTGCTCTCCATTGTTGCAGAGTGTGTCACATAAAGGAATAATATAGGATCCCATGAAGCATGTGGAACTTGACCAAGTTAACACATACGATAGTAAATGATCTTTTACACAAATCACGAACTCCAGGAATATTTACTCCAACAACTTCAAATGCTGAGAGTGAACTGCAAGACACTAGTTAGAAGTGGATTCAACATTTTGCCCTTTCCTCCTGAGAATTAAACAAACAGACACAGAAAAAACCCAAAATCCTATGGATCTGGATCCTATGAGCAGGAAAAAGAGGAGAACAGAAAGTCGGAAGAAGACAAAAAATGGGCAGAAAAATAATGAACAAGCTCAGGCGGAGCTGGGGGAAGGTTGCTTGACTACCACCAATCATATGAATATTATGTTGACACCAAATCTACTGGATGAAAGAAATGAGGAAGGAAAAGTTCTTCAGTTGGTTACTGATGAAACGAGTTCTTTTCCAGTGGCCAAAGCTTTGCCAAATCTATCACATGAAAGTGACAAGGCCCACAGAAATGCAAATTCTTTTCCAATAGATAAGATTCAAGTGCGAGATGCTGACTTAGGAGTGGATTCAACACAATGCGCTTCTTTTCTGGGGATTGAACAGAATGGTGCCGAAACAAGCCAAAATCTTGTAGAATTGATTCCCGTAAGCAGGAAGAAAAGGAAAAGGGGAAGTCAGAAGAAGATCATGACATTGCTAGATCATGGATGTGCTCAAGAGCAGCCAGAGGATGGCTGCTGCACCAGCATCAGTGCTAACTCTTCTGTAATGGGGAGTGAAGTACAAGGTACAATTTTAAGCCCAGATTTACCAGTATGCCTTCCCTTTGCTATATCTGAACAGATGGGTGTGGAAACAGCTGAGGATGCTGCAGTAGTGAGGCGGGCAAGTCAAAAGAAATCAAAAAGAAGTCAGAAAAAGAAGGATAGGGCACTGCAAAATAGTGAACAAGCTGGCAAGCTGAGTTCATCAGATGAAAGAGATATGGAAGAAAAGGTTGTTATTGTGGGTAATACTGATTTTGTTCCGACTGCCAAGAGTGAGATGCAAGATGTTAAATTAGGAGTAGAGTCGACATCGTGCCCTTCCCTTACAATAGAACAGATTAATGTGAAAAGAGTGAAGGATCCTGCAGTAGTGAATCAGTTAAGTCAAGAGAAATCAAGAAAAAGTCGGAAGAAGAAGACTAGGGCAGTGCAAAATAGTGAACAAGCTGGAAAGCTACCAGAGGAGAGTTGTGTAAGTAGCACCAGTCATATGAATAATCTGTCAATGCGGAGTCCATCAGATGAAAGAGATATAGAAGAAAAGGTTATTATTGTGGGTAATATTGATTCTGTTCCAACTGTCAAGAGTGAGATGCAAGATTTTAACTTAGGAGTAGAGTCAACATCGTGCCCTCCTGCTACAACAGAAGGGATTGGTGTGAAAACAGTCGAGGGTCCTGCAGTAGTGAATCAATTAAGTCAAGAGAAATCAAAAAATATTCAGAAGAAGAAGAAGACTAGGGCAGTGCAAAATAGTGAACAAGCTGGAAAGCTACCAGAGGAGAGTTGTGTAACTAGCACCAGTCATATGAATAATCTGTCAATGCTGAGTCCATCAGATGAAAGAGATATAGAAGAAAAGGTTATTATTGTGGGTAATATTGAATCTGTTCCGATTGCCAAGAGTAAGATGCAAGGTGTTAACTTAGGAGTAGAGTCAACATCGTGCCCTCCTGTTACAATAGAACAGATTGTTGTGAAAACAATCGAGGATCCTGCAGTAGTGAATCAGTTAAGTCAAGAGAAATCAAAAAAGAGTTGGAAGAAGAAGACTAGGGCAATGCAAAATAGTGAACAAGCTGGAAAGCTACCAGAGGGGGGTTGTGTAACTAGCACCAGTCATATGAATAATCTGTCAATGCGGAGTCCATCAGATGAAAGAGATATGAAAGAAAAGGTTATTATTGTGGGTAATACAGATACTGTTCCAATTGCCCAGGGTGAGATGCAAGATGTTAACTTGCGAATAGAGTCAAAAATGTGCCCTCCCACTATAATAGAACAGATTGGCGTGGAAACAGCTGAGGATCCTGCAGTAGTGAATCGGGTAAGTCAAGAGAAGTCAAAGAAAAGTCGGAAGAAGAAGACTAGGGCAGTGCAAAACAGTGAGCAAGCTGGAAATCTGGCAGAGGAGAGTTGTGTGACTAGCACCGGTCATCTGTCAATGCCAGAAGAAAAGGTTATTGTTTTGGGTAGTAGTGGTTCTGTTCCAATTACCAAGAGTAAGAAGCGAGATATTAACTTAGGAGTAGAGTCAACAACATGCCCTACCACTACGGTTGAACAGATGGGTGTGGGAACAGTCGAGAATCCTATAGTAGTGAATCAGGTAAGTCAAGAGAAATCAAAAAGAAGTCAGAAGAAGAAGACAAGTGCAATGCAAAAAGGTGGAAAGCTGTCAGATGAAAGTTGTGTAACTAGCACCAGTGATACGAATATTCTGTCAATGCCAAGCTCATTAGATGAAAGAGATACTGAAGAAAAGGTTATTGTTCTCGAAGATGCTGATTCTGTACCAATTACCAAGAGTAAGTTGCAAGATGCTGACTCAGGAGTGGATTCAACACAATGCCCTTCTTTTCCTGGGATTGAACAGAATGGTACTGAAACAAGCCAAAATCTTGTACAATTGAGTCTAGGGAGCAGGGAGAAAAGGAAAAGGAGAAGTCAGAAGAAGATCATGACAATGCAAGATAATGGATGTGCTCAAGAGCAGCCAGAGGATGGCTGCTGCACTAGCATCAATGCTAACTCTTCTGTAATGGAGAGTGAAGCACAAGGTACAATATTGGGCCGAGATTTGCCAGTGTGCCTTCCCTTTGCAATATCTGAAGAGATGGGTGTGGAAACTGTGGAGGATCCTGCAGTAGTGAATCGGGCAAGTCTAAAGAAATCAAAAAGAAGTCAGAAAAAGAAGGATAGGGCACCGCAAAATAGTGAACAGGCTGGCAAGCGGAGTCCATCAGATGAAAGAGATATGGAAGAAAAGGTTGTTATTGTGGGTAATACTGATTTTGTTCCGACTGCCAAGAGTGAGATGCAAGATGTAAACTTACGAGTAGAGTCAACAATGTGCCATCCTGCTACAATAGAACAGATTGGTGGGAAAACAGTCGAGGATCCTGCAGTAGTGGATCGGTTAAGTCAAGAGAAATCAAAAAGAAGTCAGAAAAAGAAGACTAGGGCAGTGCAAAATAGTGAACAAGCTGGAAAGCCACTAGAGGAGAGTTGTGTAAGTAGCACCGGTCATATGAGTAATCTGTCAGTGCCAAGTCCATCAGGTGAAAGAGGTATGGAAGAAAAGGTTATTATTGTGTGTAATACTGATTCTGTTCTAACTGCCAAGAGTAAGATGCAAGATGTTAACTTAGGAGTAGAGTCAACAATGTACCCTCCCGCTACAATAGAACAGATTGGTGTGGAAACAGCCGAGGATCCTGAAGTAGTGAATCGGGTAAGTCAAAAGAAATCTAAAAGAAGTCAGAAAAAGAAGACTAGGGCACTGCAAGAGAGTGAACAAGCTGGAAAGCTACCAGAGGAGAGTTGTGTAAGTAGCACTGCTCATATGAATAATCTGTCAATGCCAAGTCCATCAAATGAAAGAGGTATGGAAGAAAAGGTTATTATTGTGGGTAATACAGATTCTGTTCCAACTGCCAGGAGTGAGGTGCAAGATGTTAACTTAGGAGTAGTTTCAAAAACGTGCCTTCCTGCTACAATAGAACAGATTGGCATGGAAACAGCCAAGGATCCTGCAGTAATGAATCAGGTAAGTCAAGAGAAATCAAAAAGAAGTCAGAAAAAGAAGACTAGGGCAGTGCAAAAAAGTGAACAAGCTGGAAAGCTACCAGAGGAGAGTTGTGTAAGTAGCACTGGTCATATGAATAATCTGTCAATGCAAAGTTCATCAGCTGAAAGAGATATGGAAGAAAAGGTCATTCTTGTGGGTAATACTGATTCCGTTCAGACTGTGAAGGGTGAGATGCAAGATGTTAACTTAGGAGTAGAGTCAATGACGTGCCCTTCCGCTATAATAGAGCAGATTGGCGTGGAAATAGCCAAGGATGCTGAAGTATTGAATCGGGTAAGCCAAGAGAAATCAAAAAGAAGTCGGAAGAAGAAGACCAGGGAGGCACTGCCAAATGGTGAACAGGCTGGAAAGCTGCCAGAGGAAAGTTGTGTAACTAGCACCAGTTATACGAATATTCTGTCAATGCCAAGTTCATCAGATGAAAGAGATACTGAAGAAAACGCTATTGTTTTGGGTAATGGTGATTCTGTTCCAATTACCAAGATTAAGTTGCAGGACGCTAACTTAGGAGCAAAGCTAACAACGTGTCCTTCTGCCACAATTGAAGAGATGGGTGGGGAAGCAACCAAAAATTCTGTAGAAATGAATATGGTGATCAAAAAGAAAACAAAACAAAGCAATCGAAATAAGCCTAATACGGTGGTTACTATTCATCAGGTGCCCAAGGAAGCTCCCCTCACTAACACTGATGGTGTGAATGTTATGTCAACTGTAAGACTTTCTAATGGAAAAGATAGTGAAGGAAAAGTTATCTCATTGGGCGCTGCTGAAAATGAGCGAGTCTCTCTAGCTGTTGACAATGAAGAGGATAAAAGCTCAGAGATTTCTCATATTTCTCTTGTTAGAGAGCCTGCTAGTCATTTGAAGAAAAAGCTTCTTATTCTTGATATAAATGGGCTGCTTGCAGATATAGTTCGTCCTCCTCCAAGGAATTGCACACCAGATGCAAAGTTTGCGGGACATGCAAGTGAGAAATGATGTTGTAATCTTGCTTCACAGATTAGATTAATTATAACTTTTGCTCTTTAAAACTGATTATGCCCTTGTTTCTTGCTTTCAGTTTTCAAGAGGCCCTTCTGCCGTGATTTTCTCAAGTTCTGCTTTGAGAGATTTGAAGTGGGTGTGTGGTCCTCAAGATCCAGGTATTCTTCAACCATTCTTATTTGATGTCATTCGCTAAATCTTTGTTTAATATTGTGCAAGTGTTCCATCTGATTCTGAGTTTTAAAGAAGCGCTTTCTTTTCTTTTCTTATTATTTTCTCCTTCTCTTTTTCTTAAAGCATGTGTTGGTTGGTCTAGTCAGATAGTGCATGAGCAATAATCGCAATTACTTACTAATCTTCTTAAAGGGTAAATTTGCAAAGAGCGATTGACCATTTGATGGGAGATATGAAGCACAAGCTGCTACTTTGTTGGGTATGCACTTTTCATTTGTTTCACCTGATTTTCTGCCAGCTCTGCTTTCCTCATTTTTCATTTTCAAGTATCTTTCCTGCCAATGACTTCGTGTTAGTGTTTAAGTACATCTTTACATTGGTCTATGCAGTTTTTAGTTTAGGTCGCCCACTTTGTAAGGAAGCAATATTGAATGTTCACTCGACAGTATCATCTACGATTTATGTGAGACCCATGTATTATGCAAATACAACAAATCTTCTTATCTAGAAATCTGTTGCCCACTTATGCATTTTTTATTATCCCTGCATGTTAATGAGAGCAACAACCAGTTGGTAGTTACATATAAGGATTATTTAATATTTTCATCTCCTATATCCCTTGAAGCAGCTTAAAACTACAATGTGCTTGCATCTAATTGTGCACATTTACACGGCTGTTTTCAGGATCTATCTCACTGCACTGCTACAAAGTTCAAGTCTCGTGAACATAAGCATAAGCCTATTGTATTTAAGGATTTGAGGAAAATTTGGGAAAAACAATACCGTACTCTTCGGTGGCAGGAGGGAGAATACGATGCGTCAAATACATTGTTGTTGGATGATTCCCCATACAAAGCCTTACTTAATCCTGTAAGTTAATTGTTCTTTTGCTTTTCTTCTTTTTGGTGGCCTTAAAGCATATATATATAACTTGGTCTTCTGAGCCCATATCCTAACTCTTTCCTTTTTCTTTTGGTTGTGCAAAATTTTCATCTTATAGCGGCACACTGCAATTTTCCCTCATTCATACAAGTTTCAAGAAAAGGATGATTGTTCATTAGGTAAGATGACTTTTGACCAGATTGGTTTATATTTTATACCTTCCAGAAAATATATGCTACCCTACAATATAGTTAGTGTCTTCATGTCTAATGGTAGCATAAGGTAATGCTTGAGGAATGGTGAGAGTCTGGATTATCCCTAGATGTATCTTGTACAACAAGTTCTGCACTTTGAATTGGGGTGATCATAATTTGAATGTGAAATTTATCTTCTCTAATACAAAGATAAGCGATCAATAACTTTGGCTCCATTATGGCAGGCCCAGGTGGAGATCTTCGTGTTTATCTGGAGAAATTGGCTGAGGCTGAAAATACACCAAATTATGTAGCTAATCACCCTTTTGGCCAAACTCCTATCACTCGAGGAAGTGAACATTGGGACTTCTACCAGAAGGTTATCAATTCGCTGAATCCTCACCAACCTCGAGATAACGTCTCGGGCTAGCGTTCTTCAATTGCTAATTCTTTTATATGATGGACCATGCTTCCTTTTTTGGGTGGAGCAAGCTTCAATCAATCGGTTGAATTATTAGAGCTGGTGATCACCAAGTGATCTGCTAGTTTTCGGTGTATTAATTCCATTGAAAGCTGTAATCGAGCTGTGATGGAAGGTTCTTTAAACCTCCGCTGACGTTGGCTCTGTTGCTGATGGGCTTTTCTGACATATTTGTAAGGAGAACGCGGAGAAGGATCAGCAGTGGAAAGGGCCTGGTTATAGTAAGCCTTCTTCCTGTCTCATCCATTGAAAGAGAAGGAAAAGAAAGGATAAGCAGGAAATAGAGGTTGGCAATTATTGTTGATCTAGCTGCCAAAGGCAATTATTACCGAGTCGACAAAGGACATAGTGGTGCAGGCAGTAGCATACATAGCATAGGCCAAATGGCAAAAAGAAAAGAATAGTAACAAAAGGAGTGTTTTTGCAACCGTGTTAAATGGATAGAAGCAACAAAACTTGATTATAGTTCATTAACATAAAATCTTGAGAAGATTGAAGGGTTGTTGTATATGCTTCCTGGTTGTAACAACATGGAGTAGAATGTAAGGTTCTCAGTTTATTTAAGTTATATTATTCCTTTCCTGAGCAAATATGATGAGTTTGAGATTGTTCATTTGTCAACTTTTCCTTGGTGATAAGGAAAAGTTGATACATTGATACATGGCCTTCAGCATTCTGAATGATAAATTGATACATCCAGAATGCTGAAGGCCAGACTTGCTAATCAAATGCAAAAACAATGATAAGTCAAGTACCGAAAAAGTGGTATACAAGTCAGGTAAATTGGGCTTAATAAGATTGAGAAGCAAAACATTCAAGATCAGCAGGAGGGAGATAACTGGGGTTATGAGATTTGCTTAGGGTGGACAAACCCATATGCAAAATTGACAAGCTCAACCATTTGATCCCAAAACAACAGACATGAATGGGTTATGTTTGGTAGTAGAAGAAGACCGTCAGAACAATGACACCCTAGACTTAAATTCTTGGAGGGCCTCAATTTCTGGTAGGAAGAAATTGTTGTACTGGGTAGATTATTGTCGCTTCACCAAAAACGTCATGACAAAAATGGATGTCAATTCAAACGCCCAAGTGAAGCATTGCATGTTTCTCTGGACCACCTACAAGTAAACATCTTTGGGCTACAACTCAAGCTTTGGCATGCCATGATGCTCTGTTCCTCAACATTTTCTTCCCCACGCAGAGATCCATCATCCAATGTTGACCTTAACCCATTTTTCTCCGACTGCCCATTCCCACCCAACTTTTTCTACGCAAGTTTCGTGCACCTTCTGCGATAAACCCACGAAGTACAATAATGCAATGATAGACAAGATCACGTGTATCCTAAGAAATTTCAACAGGGCAGGTCTGATACTGCTAGGCTTTCAAACGTAGGATACATCATGCAAGATTATTCCTTACCCCTTTTACAATATTTGAACAGCGAATTAGATCCACAAAATGTTGCTTAGGTAGCTGTTAACAACAGGGGGCTGTTGAACTTAGTCTAATCATACACACTTTGCATGATTTTAATACCCTTCACTTCTCCCAACTGGCAATCTGCAATCTTGTGAAATGCAGCCATATTTTCAGCCACGCAAACTGTAATACAAATAATAAGACGATTTGGTTGAAAAATTCTTCTTTGCACACCTGACTTTGATTTTACTTCTCAACTTGATAATGATCTTCTTTTGGTCCATAATATTTTAAGCCTTCCTAAGTAGGGCTATCAATGCTAGGTCACATCTTCCAAAGCTTGATGAATTATTTAAGTTTCCTTCGCTACAAAGTTGTCCATACTGATCAGGCAGTCGCCATCTTCTTCCTTTGGTTTTCAAGACCAAAATAGATGCCATCCCGTCCACTTTTGTGCGCGGAAAATTAGAAAGAAAGACTGTTCCATCTTCAGCTATTCGTTTTCTTAAACCCCAAGCAGCTCTCAAGCCATTTCATATGAAAAAAAAGGATAAGATGGAATCTTGACTTGCCCAACATTAAATAAAGCTTCAAGGACGCGAACTATCCCTTGTTTAATGGGCACACAAGCTTGGGTCCTCTATGGAAAATGTTCGAAGTGCAGATAGGAACCTCACATTGGCTTGCTTTTGAATCCCTCTCTCTGACCATGATTGTTTAATCGATTCGAGCAACTTTCCGTATCTTTCTTGTTAACTTGAAAAACCATTTATTAAAGCCGTGGTTCACATGGTGAGTTGGGGGTGGGTGATGAGTGGGGGACATCATGTGGTAATGCTTCTTGGAACCTAGTTTAGTATGACGGGAATGGCTTGCTTGGTGCCCTACGCAGTTAAGGCATCCCTCATGTGATATCTTCGCTTTTTCCATGTGGTTACGCATCCCTTCTGTAATCTAATTATATTTCCAGCATTTCCATCGCCATCACCTCCTACTTTCTCTCCCTTTTCACCTCTTTCTACTCGTACAACAATGTCTTTCCAAGAACCAATACGTACGTGAAAATGTGAATCCATTAATTATCACTAAATGAGAAGTACCAAGTAGGTAAATGCTCCAAACAATTTGCCTGGTTTTACCATGCAAGAAAATTATGCGTCACAGAAGATTCTTCTGTACTGCTTCTTTTTCCTGGTTGCCAAACAGAAAGATAGAGATACTACAGGCTCTTTCTTTTTGATCCCTTTCGTTTCCGACAAAGCAAAATGATAGCCAAAATCGTGTTCGGGAGGCAAAGCACGTGACAGCACTATTGACAGATTTGAAAGAAAGAGATGGATTTATGAGCTTTATGGTGTGTTGTTAAAGTATTCAGAAGCAAACAAACAAGGAATTAATACTGGTTATGACGTTAAGAAACACCCTCACGCTGCTATGTACGAACATAAAGCAGAAAAGCCATCTGCTTCGCAGATGGCGAAGATCCGTTTGCTTTTTCGTTCCTTCTTTTTGCCTTACCCAAGAAAAGTTTACCAGATGGCAAAATAATAACCTAAAAAGAAAAGGAAACAAGATATAATCTGTGAAAATGAACACTCAATGGACGTTACGTTAACTACATCTCTTTCTCTAGATATCTATAAATACATGTTTAGCCGGTATGTGGGGCTAATGATCTAACAATGGAAACTAAAGGAAGGTTTTATGTACTTTTCTTCTCTCTCTTTCTTGGTATCTATGAACACATGCTTAGCTGAGATGATGGTAATGATTCAACAACAGAAACTGCAGAAAGGTTTCATGTACCTTTCATCTCTCTCTCTCTCACATGGTTAACATCATGCAAAGATAAAATATTCAGCCTTAACAATGGAAGTTGGAAGCACCGTCAGGAGAAACGTGTCGAGCTAATGTAGGTGGGTTTGATAATACTTCTGATTTGCCTATATAGAACAACCCTAGTTTCAGAACTCAATAATGCAAATCTAGCGAGAGAATCCAAAAGCAAACTGGTGCTAGAATGTAGCATAAACCTTCAATTATAGCCTATGTTTCTTGATGTGGGGAATCAAGTACATTACAATCATTCTAGCCAAGATTAGGACAAAACCCCAAGAATTAGCCCATAAATTGGCATTTTTTGTGCAAATCACGAGAAAGACACAGAGAGAGAGTATAAATGTTCCTTGAAAATTGTTAATCATTGGGTAAAAAAAATTGTGGACATCCATGCAATTTGCTGTTCAATACGCTATCTAAGATATTCTGTTCTTCTGAAAATTCCATCTGTTTGTCATTTGTTCCCACTGATTTCGCCTAGCCATTTTTTTTTTTGCTGCCACTCGTTGAAAGTTTCATGAGAAACAAAATCACCGCCGTACAATGAATTAATTATTCACTAAATATGCAACACTAGTTTAATTTATTTCTCTGTGTTTTTCCCCATATATATTTTATTGCATGCCAAAGATAGACCTTACGTGACATATGGGTCCTATGCTATAAAAATGAAAGAGTAAACTTTTCAGGGCATGCCATTTTCCTCCACAAACTATAATTCAAACTTTATTCACTTTCCTTCTACGAAAATATGGAAACCCTATCAAGATCATTGGCAGTCGAGGACCAAGGGACACCAAGATTCCCCACCTTGTCTACCAAAAAGAAAAAAAAAACAAAAGATACAAAAATTCTACTAATTGGTTTGACATCTCAGACCCCAAAGTCCCTTTACTTAACATAAAGAAAAAAAGAAATTAAAAAACCCCAAGGTATACATGGAGGCTTAAGCTCTTTCTAGTGGCTTGATGTACAAATATGTCAACGCGGATTAGCTGTGCTTATGCTTAGATGTACACACTTAAGTCACAAGTAATCAAGTACCCTACTTATCAATGAAGAACTCCATTCAAACAAGAAGGACATCATTGCCAGAGCCTGTCTCAGAAAGGAAAAACAGGAAGGCCTTCACGGAAATGAGAAAAGGAGAACCGATGTGGACTACACGTACAAATGGTCGAAGATGGAGAAAAAGAAGATGAACCTCCAGCTTCTAAACCATATGCATTGTTCTGACATGCAAATGAGCAATCATTAATGACTTGCATGAACTGTCAATTATATGAATACAAGGACCATATATGTAGACTCTATTATGTAGCGCCCATTGTATGAGCAATCACTTCACATGTAGAGTCGTGTGAACAACGATTTCATATGCAGAGAATGAATAATCACTTTATACGTCCAGTCTACTCTAAACATCCATTTTTGGGGAAGAGAGAGCATCCCAATGATGGTATTGGCAAAATGGGAAAAGGGATGGTGGGATTAGGCTTTAAACGCTGCATGCTTTCCAGTGCATGGATCCACTAAAATATATCTTCCACTTTCTGACACCTTCCACATGCTCACGTAGAGGCCCCGGGCTCCAGAGAACCCCATTATTTCATCCACATGGAAGTGGGAGAAAATTACCAGTCTGGATCTGATCAGCAAATTGACATCTCTCCTCTCTCTCCATCTTCCTCTGCAATTTAGTATTCTTTAGCTCTTCCTCCAAGATTTGACCCAGAAATTCCATATTCTCCTCTCTCTTTTTCTTTCTCTTCTGTGTGTGTCTCTCTTACGCAATATGATAAAGAAGATCGTCACAGCTTCTCATTCTTCCTAAGCGGATTTCAGCATTGCCTTCATATAATACATCCATAGCCCAATGTTGCTGTAGGCTCTGTCTTCCTTTTCGAGAGAGCAAGAAGACAAAGCATTGTCTTGTTTTAGGAGGAAACGCAAAAGACATTAATACTTCTTGGTTTGCAGAACTTCCGCGCAGACATGCCTTGTTAGTCCGTTAAAGGTGGGGCAAGTGATAACCTGTGTTTGTCTTGCTACCGTTTCTTCTTGGTTGCTTATGGTTCTGCAGAAGATATTGGCTGTATTCTTCTTTTAAATCCCATTGAAAAGTTCTTCTTTTTTTTCTACTCATGGACAGGGATAATATCTTGAGGTTCTGAGTTTTTCTTCGTCTCTTTTACTCTGTTTGTTCCACCATTTCTGTCGTTCAGAAAATTCTCAGAAACACCAATAAGGAAAACCACTGCACGTTTCCTGCAGATTCAGTTCTCTTACATGGTCTGAATGCCTTGAGATTCTGCAACCCAGTATTCCTCAATTTCATTTTTGGAGAAGGGACATCAAGGGAAGCTGAGCAGGCGAACGCTTGTTGCCTCCGAAGAATGTCTGCAAAGATTTGGCATTCGTTAACGGACGAAAATCAGGACCTGCAGAAGCAGATTGGGTGCATGAATGGCATTTTCCAGCTCCTTGACCGCCGCCATTTGCTCAGCGCCCGACGCATAAACAGCCACAGCCAGAAGAAACTTCCCCAAGGTATTCCTCTACGTTGGTGTACTATTATCGATAACTGCTCCAGTAATGTGAATCTCAAGTGTCTCTGCTTTCTTGGAAAGTAAGGATCACAGTTTGTTTGGTTCCCAAGATTCGAGTTTCCGAGAGACTTCATTATGTTTTTCAGAGACGATATTTTATCACGTTTTCTGGGAAAACGAAACGTATGTATGAGTTGTTATCAATTCGTACTCCTCTCTCACTTTCCTGTGCACAGGCATTAAATGTTCACCTCTAATGTTTAATTTTCTCTGCACCGTCACCTCTAATGTCTTCCTGTCAACCATTTTCTTGCAACAATTTTAGCAAAAGGAGTGCTTCTAATCCTGTCATTGACAAAAATTAGCACCTCTTTTTCTCCCTTTTTCTGGGTTGTTGATGTCAAAGCCTCAAAAAGTACTGAAACATAAACACTTCAGCAACTTTAGGTAAAGGGAGGGTGTTGGGACCTCCTTGGTCCTTGAGCTCCAACTGTTCCGACTTTGCAAGATGAACCATGTTAAACCCTTTCAACCATCTTATTAATTATTTCACCGCTTTTAACAGTCGGTTGTTGCAACAGGTCATAATGGCAAGCAAGCAATGCAGCCGGCGATGCAGCTGGATACCCCATCGGAGAGAACAACGGTGAGAATCTAAAATCACTACAACTTCTTTTGTTTGTAGAACAAGCATTTGAGAGAAATTTCGCTTGTAATTGCAGGACAAATATCGGAAGTTTACAGAGGAGAAAGTCTCGACAGAATCAGCGAAAAGAACTTCCTTTTCGTCTACCTCTTGTTCATCTGGTTTCTCTCCAATGGAGTACTACAAAGCAGCTCAGTCTGAGCAGTCCATGGCTAATCAACTCATGAAAAAACCAAATGGTCCTTCGCAGTTAGGCCAGCGATCCCCTGACACCAGGCACGCAGTTAAAGACTCCATCTACGCCAGAGCCCCTGCATTATCAGTGAAAACTGGTGATAAAAGGGGAGCTGCGGGTGGTGCCTTGGTGTACATAGATTCTCCGAGGCCCTTGCACCCGCCCCAACAAGTCAAGCACAGAACTTCTTCTGTCGACGATTCATTTCGCATTGCTGCTAAACCCCGGCGAGGATCTAGGAGTTACCAGGAAGAGAGAGATGGTCTCACGTATTCATCTCTCAGGGATGCTCCCCGGTTCTCTTGTGATGGAAGGATATCACAAGATACCTGCAAGTCCACAATGAGGATCAAAGAACTCCCAAGGTTGTCACTGGACAGCAGGGTGGTCTCGTCAAGGGGTTCTAACTCTGAAAAAAGATCAAATTTTGTTGGGAACTCCGGCAGGATGGTTTGCGAGGAGCAAGAACCACCGAGTTCCCGAAGAGCATCCAATATTGTAGCAAAGTTGATGGGATTGGAAGCTTTACCACAGTCAACGTCCACAAGTGAGAGCTCATCGGGAGTTGTCAGCAGCTACCACGCAGGTAAATCCGACCCCAAGTCGAAATCATCAAGAGCCGATGAAAACAAGCAAAATCAGATTCCTGGGTCCCCGAGGAATTCACACCAGGGCACAAATTCAGCCAGGTTAAAGAATGCCAAATCATTGGTGAGACCCACTGCAGCTTCGGCGTTCCAGACAGAGGCAACTCCATGGAGGCAGCCAGATGGGGGCAGAGGTTCTCAACAAACAGCTTTCAAGAATGGGGAAGGCACCACAAAAGCCCCTCAATTTTCCTTATCTGTTTACGGTGAAATGGAGAAAAGGTTGGCCGAACTTGAGTTCACAAAGTCTGGAAACGATCTCAGAGCTCTAAAACAGATACTTGAGGCAATGCAGAAGAAGAAAGAAGCATTAAATACCAAAAGAGAGCAGGCCTCAAGTCTTGAGGCTGAAACAACCAACAGCAGTAGTTCTAATCAAACCTCGAATTTAGCAAGCCCAAGAAAGCTACAAAGTAGGGACACAATTTCTTCGACGATCAAGGAGTCATATTCTTCAAAGGGTTACCGATCTCCAGTAGCCACCATGAAACCAGTTGACCTTGTCAGAAGAACATATGATCATGCTTCCATCAAAATTTCAACTGAAAGTACGTCAGGTCTCTGCAGGCAGGGTGACTCTGCATATGGGAGAAAGGTTGACTTGCAAACAGCTAAAGATCTCATTCGACGAAGCAATAATCCGAAAGACCACATCAGTCCATTTTCTTGCTCCACAGATAAGAAAATACAATTGAGGACTTCAAAATCAACACCTGCCTTGAAGGTGCCTGGACACATCATAAGAGAAAAGAACCCCAGCTCACTTCCTGTTAGCCCACGACTGCAACAAAGGAATCTCAGGCTGCAACAGCAGTCACCTCACAACATCTTGTCTTCAGATTCAAGCAAGACCACTAGCCAAAGTACGAGACAATCAATAGGGTCAAACTCCCCACGTAGAAAACTCAGACTTAAATCTCCCAGTTTGCAGCAAGGCAACGATCAATCAAGCCAGTCCAGTCACCAAGGAGACACCATTTCTCAGCAATCTGAAAGTAACACTAGCTTGGGCTCTCATGTTGACACAGAAGTTACCAGCATCAATCACTCTGATAAGACCAATACCACCTTCTTCCACCAGTACTGCCACAAACAAGAGGTAATTTTTCTTGCTCCAATAAGTACCTATGAGAACTTTATGTATCAGTCTAACATGTTCTGTTTTCTCATTCAGAATCTAGAAGGGTCTTGCAATGACGGGTCGATGATAGAACCTGCAATAGCTACTTTGGAACAACCAAGTCCTGTCTCCGTTCTTGATGCTACATTTTACAGAGACGAGTCACCATCTCCTGTGAGGAAGATATCAAATGCCTTTAAAGGTGCATTTCTTCTACATTTGATAGTACATTGCAGCTTCAATTTAAGTAATCAATTGATAGGATCTAGAATACTGATTAGTGTATTCAACGGCGCCAAATATGATGACAGACACGATAGTTTCTAAATGAACAATAGCAAGTAGATTCAAATAGCCCTTGGCTTGACCAAGATGAGATGGCGTGATTTCCATCATAAGACCAATGACAGTTAGGAAACCAAAAGTTCCACTGTTTTTTGTTACTCATTTTGTTTTCGTAATCTACAATCCCAAGTACCAGACAAATCAAAAGTAACACCAATTTTTAGAAGTGCAGCACCGTTCACTCCTAGATGAGATGTGTGTTTTTGAGAGAGAGAGAGAGAGAGAGAGATTGAGTGCAATACAAATGCAAGACTTGCTAATAAATTGATTCTCCTCAAATTTCTTGCAATAGATTATGAGGTTCCAAGTCCTGATGAAGGGGAATGGAATCCAGCGGATCTAGTTCCATTACTGAAGAGCAGCAACCTTAGACTCGGTGCTGAAATTGATGATAAGAAACTAGAAGACATCCAACATTTAGTACAGAATCTTCGAAAAATCAACCATGGTGCAGAGGAACCCGACACCAGTTATGTTGCACTCCTAAACAAAGGCACAAATTCAGAGAAGAGGTACATTTCAGACGTACTGGTGGCATCAGGCCTTCTCAAAGATCTTGACTCTGGCTGCGTAACCCTTCAGCTCCAAGTTTCTGGCTACCCCATTAATTCTAAGTTGTTTCTTGAATTGGAAAAGGCAAGGGTAAGTGCAGGGTTCTTTAATGACAAACAAAGTCAAAAAAGTATTATCAAGTCAGGGCCCGATGAGAAAATTCAAAGACTACTCATATTTGATACTGTTAGTGAAATTGTAGCTTGTAAGTTACGGTTGGAAGGGTCTCCCCAGCAGAGGTTCTCAACAGATAAGATATGCAGAGGAAAAACAAGAGGGCAGCAGCTTCTGGAAGAGGTATGGGCAGAGGTAGATCAGCTTCAGAACAACTTGAACAGAAGCCTAGATGAGGAGGATGAGAGTCTGAGGATCTTACAAGAAGATTTAACACATCGCTCACTGGATTGGATAGATTGCCACAGTGAAGTTTCTGGGGTAGTATTGGATGTCGAACGGTTGATCTTTAAAGACTTGATAACTGAACTTGTAAACAGTGAGGGAGCAGGTCAGAAAGGCCGGCCTGGCGGGCATTGCAGGAAGCTGCTTTCCATGTAGGGTTTTGGGAACATAGTTATTGATGAGACGGTCTTTTTTTCTTGCTTCACAGATAGATAGTGCTTTACCCTTATATAGCCCCAGTGATACTTGACTAAGAATGTAGCTCTCTGATAGCCTTTAAATCTTCATTCGAGGCTTATAACATACTTGTAACTTATGTTAAATGTACATATAATCCTCCTTTCCTTTGATTATTCCAGCTATGCTCCCATTAAACGTGGCTTGACCCTGAGCTTACCTATTCTTTTAGCTTAAAAAGTAAATAAAATAAAATAAAAGAATTTCAAACAAGTTTGACATACTTTCACAAGAGAGAAAGGAGGAGGAAAGGGTTGGGGGTGGGGGGGGGGGGGGGAGGGGAGGGGGGGTTTAGAGTTTATGTAGATGAATCTAATTGAACTATCCCTTGTAGATAATACACATTCCACTTGGCAGTGCACTATAAACAATTCTACCAGAAGGCTACTGGTTACATGGGATAAACTCTTGCACCCATGCACTATAAGTTTGTTCTTCAAAAAAATTGAAATTTTGTACATAGTTGATTAAAATGAGAAGTTATGACGCAAAAATTGAAAATGAAAAAACCAACGGTCCTTAATTTGATTTTACTTTATTCATCTTCAACTAAAATCAACCTTTCTACACAATCATCAGATATCACTTTTGGGAAATTTTTTTTACAAAAAACTTCCTAAAAGAATTGCTACAAGAACCATGAATACTTAGCAATACAAGCAAACATTTGTCCCATAATCAGATTTTTCTTTAGCAACATCATGCACAGCTCCCACTAAATAACACAAACTCCAGAATTACTTGGACATGTCTACATTCGAACCATATCCTATATTCATTCATAGCTTTTCTATTATATTCTACTCATGGATCCCATTCATTCCCAACCAACCATCAGCAATAAGAGCCCAATGGCGCACTAAAGTATTTCTATTTTTTAATGTACTTTATCTTATTGCCTTGTCAGGTCTCAATGGCCTTAAGATTTCAGTAATCTTTAGTTCTCCAACGGAATCTACAATTCCTCTATAGTGCATTAACATCTTTAGGTTTTTCTGTTTACAATGGGCTTAGTAGTTGATAGAAGGGCTGGTACAGAACCATATTTCAATCACTGAGATAATTACAGTTGTTATCAAGCATTAATAACAAGATGAGAGATAGAGATCTCTTCTTTCTTCTGCTTCTTGATGGCATCCAAGGATTCCAATTAGGTTTATCCTTCTCTTCCCATTGCTTCCACTTCGTCAATTTTAAGCTAAATCGAGTTACTGTTTACTACACAATTTTTTTGTCAATTATGTAGGAGCACTCTGATCACACACCAATAACGTCCCTTGAGTAGCTATCACCAGTTTTGATGACCCAACCCCGTACTGAATTGCCTACAACATATGAAACAGATTACCTTACTTAAAGAAGCTGGCAGATCACAAGGAAAACCTTAGAAGTTAAAGATTACCCAGAAAACATGGATATCTTGGCAGTTTTCATAAAGGACATACTTCTGTAACAAGACACAAAATAGTGTTTGTTCAAATGTCTGGGTCCCAAAGCTTCAGTTGGGAAAAATTCTAGCACTGCAAGTTCCCTGCTTCCAAATTTGCCAACCTTTCTCAACCCAGATGAGAGAAGTGGCTCGATATATAGGGTGAAAGGAATAAACCCAGAAAGCAGTATGCAACATCTAAGAATCAAAATATAAGCCACCTTAAACTCAGTTGTTTCCTATAGGTGAAATTAACGTCTCCAAAAGGCCACTACACCCAGGGGTGCTACTGAAATACAAAAACTAAGAAACACAAACCTGCTAATGTTTACTAAATCCAATAAAACACATTAATTATTTATGACACCAGGAAACCATAGCTGAGATAAGACACAAGATAAAGATATTACTCAAGTTTTTTAAGAATCATGTCATTTCTAATCAGCAAAAACAATAATCAGAAAGCAAGATAGAAAAGACATACAAGCATATGAAGGACAGCGAAAATCACCAGACAGAAAAAAATTGATCTACCATTGGGTAGTTTAAAAATTTATAAGCGATACAAAAGAGCAACCCAAGATAACCCACAATAATGAACGAAATACAGCTGAATGCCCGACCTGAAAAAGAGTTTGAATAAATGAAATAGAATGAAACAACATAAGAACTAAACTTCAACTATATTTCCACAAGTTGTCAAGAAAAAACCAGTGGAACATTTTTCTTCACCATCATAGGTAATTACACAGCTTTCTAGAGAGATGGAGCAAGAGAAAATGAATTCAAACATACCGCTAAATTCATCCACTTCCCTAATAATTGCTGTTTTCAGATTCCAGATACAATGCTAGTCTTTGATTCTTACAGAAAAATGAGTTCTCTAAGTTGGATGATGGGGTTCTACTACTTTGGAGGATTTTAAAATGCTAAACCCCAGTCAGTCATTAGAAGCAAGAGTTGAAACACACTTTTTTGATGTTTTCTACCCATGGATCCAAAATTGCACTTTGACCAGATTCTACTAATAGAAAGCTTTATTGTTGAGTAACAACGTAAAAAACTGGAAAGGCTAATATATAGAGCTCAGCTAAACCCAAAGCTAGATTATATGAATTCAAGATAGATAAAACCGGAACATTTCTGCTGCCCAGAATCCATAACCTTTAAGCAAAAGCCTCTCTTAATCCACATCACAACATTTAACGCCACAAGTCATTTGATGCTTAAACACCCACATTAAAAAACATTATGACAACCACTCTTGATCTTACACATCCCCATTAAAGTTCAAAGAGTGTAATCTTTGGTCCTGCATTGGTATATGGCTGACAGTTCTTACATACATATTAGATGCTGTTTTGCGAAAGTTGGCTGCACGTTCCAAAAAATAATCTTTTGTCTGTATCTCAAATTCATTCCAAAAAAGACCAGAAAAAAAAGGAAAAAAGAAAGAAAGAAATTCCATATATTTCTCTTGTTCAGGCATATACCTTCTGAAGAAAGAACTTTAACCACTAGAACGCTGGTAATAACCAAAAGAATTTTTATATTTACTTCCTCCCAATCCTTCTGTCTGTCTATCTCTCATCCCAAACAGATATTTAGCAATGGAGAATGGAGAATGATGGGGTAACCGCACTTCAGCTTCCTCTGCAGCTTTGTAAAAGGTTGGATGGTAATTGAGAAGAAAAAGAAAGGAGTTTCCAATTCCTTTCTGATTCAGGACAAACAGTTGTTGATGGATGAAATTTTAGTTTCACCTCCCGCTCTATTTGTCTTATGGCTCATCCCAAATCAGATATTTAATGGTGGACACTACTCTCTCTGACAGTTAATTAAATGGCTAAATGATCTTAGTCTTCTTTTAGTGAGACAGTTAGCTTCATACCAAAAGACAATAACATGAAATTGAAAAATATGTAGGTATCTTTTAGTACTTTTCTCCAGTCACTTGGTTCAAAGCAAAGGACTCAAAACCCAACCACCCACTATCAAATAATCGATTTTACGATAAAATAAGATGCCAAAGCACAAAACTGTATTTTCTTCCTATCAAGGAAAGTTATTAATCGAAAAGGGAAGCATATCGATGCAAACTGAGAAGTAAGTATACTCTTCAACTTCAATTTCATTTAAAAGCAGAGAAGAATACGTGTCAACCAATTTTCTAATCTTCATAATAGCATCTACTCCATTAATATGATAGCGTGCACAATCAATTTATAAATCTATGTACATGGAGTCCTATCCAGCCCAGCACCGAGGAAAACCATGTAGAATAAGTACTAGACAATAACAGGAGAAGAAAAGAATTTCAATTAGAAAGAATCATTAACTGGATTTACCATGGCCATTGACACGCACATACCTCAAAAGTTGTTAAAGTGGGAACATTTCATCTGGCAGTTTGTAATGTCCAATCTATAATGTCCTATGCAGACTATGACTATTCTGTAACCAACTCCTGCTGCCAGTTTCCTAAACAAGGATACAAATTCTAATCAAAGAAGCTAATTTACAAATGATCAATCTCCTTTGTGTTTCCCGTAGATTCTTTCATAATTTTCTCAGCCCTCCTCTTCTTGTTGTCATTTTCATTTTCCTTCCCGGACCAAAACGCCTTTACCTCTAAACTCTCGTTCTCTGGGCTCAAATCTAACATTGTACCTAGGGACTTCTTTCCAATACCGATCTTGAATTGCACAGTTGGCCTGCCGTTTAGAGTAATCTTTCTATGAGCCTCCTCAGAATCACATAATCTGCGCTTCATTGCTTCAATGTCTGGAGCTAAAGTCTCTACTACTGAGACATGATTATCCATTCCATCATTTTTGTCAATAGGATTCCCCATAGCTTCTTCATTTGAAAGCTTAGCCTTAGCTGGAGGACCAACAGGAGACACCTCCTTTTCTCCAAATTGCAAAGGTGCAGCAAGAAATGGGTTGCTTATAACCGCTTGTTTGGCCTTGACAGCATCTACAGGGTTGACCACCGACGGTCCCCCCAAACCATTAGACGCCAACTGCTGATGCAAGTTCAACAAAGACCTTTCTTCCTTTCTGTGGTGATTTTCTGACTCGAATTTAGCCGTTGGAGGCTCAGTGGTTTTGTCACTCCTAATCGACGACTGATCATACGTGCTGGGATCAGGGTACGCTGGCAACCAAGCAGGTATATGCTCGGCCGGAGACTCTTCTCCAACTTGGAAAAAGCTTGAAGTTAGCTTTCGGTCTTTCACAACTGGAAAATGAGGAAGAGCATATGCAAATGGGATCTGCCCAGCTCCACCAATGTACTGAATCAGTTCCCTGACTGTGCCTGAGCTTGCAAGGCAATGCTCAAAATCTGAAGCACCCAAAAATCCTTGTGCTGATCCCAAATCTTCCAACCCTTGAATAATATCAAAAACATTGCACTCTGTTCTACCTGCTAGATTGGCATAGTTATGTGCAGTCTTCCCAACATCACGAATATAACGAGTAGCAACATCTGATAGTGTTTCAAGAGCAGATTGCTGAAAAGTCTGAAACCCCTCACCCTCACATATTTGTGCTACCGCAATCTTTGCAATTGCACGAGCAAATTCATCGCCACTGGGCGTCCTCCAAGCAGCTGCTTTTTGGGGCTCTCTTGCATTCTCCCGACCTCCATCGCTCATATTCGACACCTCATATCACTTCAATCGATGCTGCATACTCCAATGTACCATTTATTCCACCAAATTCCCATAACTGATCACCCATTAGCCACCATTTCATAATTAACTCCCTTCTATAGCTGAGAAAATTTGGAAAACACCAGAAATCAGAGATTCGAATCAAGATATATTCTTTTAACCAAAATCCGTAAAAAAAAAAAAAATCTCACTTAAGTTCTCCAAGTACTTATAAAAATAAGAAACGCACAGACGTTTAAACAGACAAGCAGCACTCTTTTTCATCCAAAAATCTCTCCGCCGTCCCCGAATAAAGAGGGAACCAAAAATCGAAAGCATAGCCAGCAAACCCTAAAGACCCACTTTTTCGAATTACACAAGCAAATGGGAGAAAATGTCCCGTAAAGCGATTCAAATTCAGTTCAGCAGCACTCACCAGCCATATCCAGCGTTTTGGATCCACTCCAAGTATCTTCGCAGTAGCAGAAGTTGAGCTACAAAACAGGGTCGGACAACGACCGGCTTCCAATTGAATAAGCCCCAACCGGAAAAATCACAAAACAAAGATTACTTCTTGCAATCAAAATCTTGGTGATGGAGACCGGGAACTTAAACCCCTCAAAAACCCTCTGGATCGAAAGCGAAGCAAAACAGAGAGCGAGAGACAGAGAGGGAGAGGCTAAACAAGAAGAGGCGGGCGGTAGTTATAGAAGAGAAGAAGAGGAGGAATGATAAAGAGACACGGGTGAGGGAAGGAGCGTCTAGATACTCCACATCCGCTTGACAGCTGTACCAGATGACATCACCAACAACTTGGTACTTCTGGAAAACTCTCCGTTATTTAGAATCGTACGATGAGCTGTCGTCTGTGTTCCATTGGTCAACAGCATAATAACACTGTCTTTTTTTATTCATTTTGGGAAAATTGATGGTAATATTTAATCCTTCAAGCACGTGACGTAGAAAGAGGATTCACGTGAAACAAGTAATAAACATTGACAAGCCCTTCGAGGGATTCCTAAGATACGCAGCCTATAATTGGACATGACACTCAAGAATCTAATTTCGACCAATGGTGGAGATCCGAGGTGGGAACCGGCTTAATGCATCCAACCTTAAGTGGAAAATATTAATCTAGAGGCAACTAAGAAGGAGAATTAAGTTGGGTCTCTGAAATTGATCTATAAATATTAGTAGATGTTTATTAAGTTTTTAATCATATTAAGTAAATAAAACAAGTTCAACGAGCAAATCAACCAAGCAAAAAGTTATTGAAAGAAATGAAATTCCTAGCTCAGTTAAAAGTAAGTATTATTTGAAATCTCTTAATTTTAAATTTGACATTAGGTGTGTGTGTTTTATATTTATAATACAAGATTTGAGTAGTTCAATTCAAGCATGACTTAATATTTACATCCAATATTCTTTAATTAATTAATAAGATATTCTTTGTAAAAGTTCCTATAAGGCCTGAGTGAAGAAGAGAGGAGTTTTTTGAACTTCTAAGACACATTAAAAATGCTCATTTTTAATGTAAAAGTCTTTGTTGAATATTCTTTTCATTAGTACAATATAAACCCTTTACTTACAACATCTTTTCTACTCCTGAAGAAGAACAATTGCAATATGTATTCCAAGCAAGTTATAGACATACCAAAAAGTGCTCTAAGCACTTGAATTGACCATGCAAACCATTACCAACTAATATCCCTAATTTTGTGAAAATTAGGGTGTTATGCAATGTATCATTTTTTTTTTTGAAAAAGTATCACAAATACAATAATTTCACCCTAACTAGGCCACAAGTCTCTCCAATTTTGCTCGCAAATATAACTGTGTAAAAAGCCAACAATACATATGAAATTGGGGTTTCACTTGAAAGCCCTAATTTGCAAATCAATCCTATCTAAACCTCTAACTATTGTAATAACATAGCAAAAATACAATAGATAACAAGAGTACTGTCATCGAAGGCTCTACAAAAGTATGACGAGCATAAAAGTCTCTTTTAAAGCAGTTTTGTATAGAACCATAAAATACCATCCCCATCTCCAACATAATCCAATTTGAAATATTATCGTTTGGCTTCCCAAGAGGCTATAGAAATTACCCCAAATCATGTCAATTGGACCTCCTACAGCGGCAGCATTACTAGAGTCCCATTTTAGGGGAAGCAAAATCTTCAAAAAAAATAAGGGATTCTGTTGAGCCTTTCACGTTTTGATTTATTTGAGCAAAAAAATATTCTTTTGGCTTCATTTCACCCACATTTTTCTTTGTAAATCTATATTAATACAAGTTTATTCATGTGTTACAATATTAGACATATTTTAACTCATATTGTGTGATTTTAGTTTTTCACAGTATCAATTATAAGATATGATAAAATTTATCCAAATATCCTTTTAATTTTTCCCACATTATCATAAGAGACACATGTTGTTCAAAAAAAAATTCTCCTTTATTTTATTAACCATCAAAATATCATGTACAGTAACTGCATCATTATTTAAAATTAAAGTTGATCATTTCTCAAAATTGGTTCAAGACCAAATCGATTCATTTTATAATCCGTTTATGTAATAATTCTCATATTTGATGCAATGAACTTACTAAAATCCTAAATTCATCAGTTTGTTTATGCAATAAGGAGTATCATTGTAGCATAGTAATGTAAACCTCTTTTAATATTTGTATACCCATGTGGATTAGGATTTAATACTTGGCTTTTTTCAAATCGGCGTTGCTTTTAACTAGATGAATCGTTATTGCAGCTGCCAGAATGGTTTGGAGTCGTCTGGCCCGCATGTTGTGAGACACATTAATTTCGGGGCTTAGGTTATCGACTACAATTGGCTTTCACTACTTAACTTACTAATCTCTAGGTTGATGCATCGACCTTCTTCTTATGAGATGCAGCGTTCTCATTTAAGGCATTTAAGGGGATTCTTAATTTGCTCCTGATACTAAAATAAGCATCTTTTTCTTGTTAAAACCATCTTGAAATCATCGTCTTGGAGCAATGCAATTTCCACAAAATGCTACACATTATCATCTTCACAGTGTAACTATTTATTCTCTTTATCTATTAGACTTGATTCTAAGGTTGGGTTTTAGCCTTCTCCTTCTCATTGATGACTGATAGAGCGTTAGAGTCTATAAGAGAGTGTTATTAGCTTTAGGCTCTAGTGTTGGTCAGCTTCGTATTTGCACGTTTCTTCAGTGAAGTTCTTTTTCATCCTAAAAGATTTAGAGACCCTTATCTTTGCCCACGCAAAATACAACCCAATTTGTAGATACCAACTTCTTAACCACATTCTTGTTAGCAAGCCTCGTAAGGAAGCCAACAAGAGGACAAGGCATGAAGAATTACAGCTTTACTATGCCAACTATGTTTATGCCAGAAAAATAGAAGCAACCTCCAAGAAGAGACTACCTAAAAGTATTTAGTGATGAATGAACTAGAGAGGAATCCTGCAAACCAGTAGAGTCTGCAAAATACTTGCTACTTTTTCACATTATCTTTTCGTGCTCAAGACCAAGAATATATTTGTAAAATGGACGTCAACATAGGATTCGATGCAAAGAGATAGCGAACGATCATCTCCATGCAAGAAGATAAGCTTAGGCACGAGCTCCAACCATCGAAAAGCAAATCCATAACTTATCTCATATATTAAAACCAAGTGGAATAGTGTCAAGCAATATGAACAAAACAAAATAACCGAAATTACTGAGTAATACGAGCATAAACACTTGGAGATTCTAAGAGATATGGACACCCAAAAAGGTGAGTATGCTGAAGAAACAAGGATGGTACAAAGAATGTGAGAATTGGAAGAAATATAGTTTTTCCTACTACGTATATATATATAATGGTTGTTGATACAAGAAAAGACTAAGGGCATAGCCCTATGATGAGATCATTTACAATATCATATTATTTCATATAATATAAAGTAGGATATCTTAAAGTTTCTAAATATAATACGATATCTTAAATGAGCTTGTAATGCTAAAGTATTGATTCTATATCTTTATATTTTATTGTTCTTAGATGAATAAGTTCATATATTTTTTTAAAACTAATGAAACTATGAGAATCTTTTTGGTACAATAAACTTTATCTTTTATAACTCTTCTAATGGTCTTAAGAGTCATATATACAAATCTAACAATATTCCTAAAGATCTCTCATTCCAAATAGGATAAATGAAAGAAACACACACATAGTTAATTATACATGCCTAAAGTTTTTCCCTTTTGTTTGGCTAAGTAGCCACTTGATCCTTTCAAATTAGAGTAGGTAGAATAGTGTCAAGTCAAGAATAATCTCTAGTTGCCACCAAATTGTTGTGAAAAACAGTTTTTTAAGAGCATATCGTCTCTAGATTTATCATGGGTAACACTTTTTTTTTTAATCTCTAGAGTCTCGAAAAAGTGGAGCTTATCCCTTGTGACTAGTTGGCTTTTTTCTCATACCGTTAGGCTCAATTATTGAGCTTATGTAGATTGTGAATATAGGCCTCAAGTACCTCATAGTCATAGGCAACTACCATTCTTAATTTTCATTTTCACAAAAACCTTTACATATCTTAGATTTCAAAAGTAAGGATTTTTTTCCCTCTAATCCTAACTACAATAGGTCATTCCAAAAGCCAATAATCATCCCAAAGAGAGATTAATTTATCATTTCCTATTATTCATTTCATTCTCCCTGCAACCATAGGCCTAGTCTTGAGAATCTACCTCCAAGTTCACAAGCCAATTCTAGACTCTCAAAGGCTCTAGAAGCACAGGTTTTGGATAAGGTATAACTTTACCTTTAACAACCAAAACTAAGAAGCCAATAATTTTAATATGTGCTTTGGTTGTGCAATTTTGTTCCAATCCCTAATCTCCGGATCCTAAGTCGTCGTTTAGCTCTACTTAATATTTGACGATATAATAGCCTAGAAGATCCACTTTAAACTAAGAATCCTCTTATCAAAAGTACTTAAAAAAATTTCTTCTCTGATGGGTATATCAGAATTATTACTACAGTCCCACTGATCAACTTAAGAACACCAAACGGATACCAAAAAGAATCGTTAAAAGAACTAGAAAAGAGCCTAATCTAGCCCCAAATTAGCTAGCTATGATAACCAGGGTGAAGAAACATAACAAGAATCAGGCATCAAATATCAAAGAGTGAAGAAAAAATTTCTCCATATTTTAGCTGGCTCCTAATAACTTAATCGGAGACCTTTCACAGGAGAGCTTTCAATTAAATCTCGTTTATTTGGTCATCTTCCTCTCCTTTTCTCACGTCTTACAAGGACACAAACTACCTTATCTTTTAATTCTACTTTGGCGTGCCCTTTATCGCACTGAACTGTTATACATTACGTTGGATTTTTCCACACAATGACTCGGTTTTCAAACTCTTGAATGTCTAACACAGCGAAGCATTGTTTTCTACTTCCCATTCTCTTCTCGAGACCTTTCAAACCTACTCTGTGGTTGATCTTCTACGTTTGGGTGTCGTTTGGTTACAGGGCCTTGTCAAAGACCGTGGACCACGTCTCGAACGAAGGAACACGAGAACCCTCTAAGGAGAAAACTTCAATGCCCGGCTTCTCTGAGGCTTTTCTAGTATCCCTCCAATCTTGGACGGTTTTTAGGTTTGTGTTTAGTATATTCCGGGGACCTGTGCACTGTGGAGTCCACCCATTCCCAACCCCGGAAACATAAAAAAAAGGTAAGACAATGACGGACTCATTATTTTAACCGCTGTTTAGAGAGAGAGAGAGAGAGAGAGAGGAGAGAGAGAGAGAGCAATGCACATTACCGGAATATTCTACAGAGATTAAACATGAAAATTAGACGTCAAAGCATGAAGAAGAATTATGACGAGGGAAGGACAAAAAAAAAAAAAAAAAGTATATGATGGACAGATCAGTTGAACTGAGCTGTAGGGAATCTTGTCTGTTCAACCATGGTCTTTGCTTAGCATGCATTACTTTCCATAAGAAAAACAGTAAATTTTCAAATTCATCATCAGATTTCAAATTTTGTCTGTGTTTTTTCTGTATACATATAATATCTCTACTCAGTGAGTTGAAATCTTGAATGGTGATATTCTAAGTTGGCGGCTCACCAGTATCAAAGTCTTCACACAGCAGGAACACTTTTGAAGTTTTAGTCCAACATATCAACTGAAGTCAATTGCACGCTTTAATACTTTTAAACACTGAAGCAAAACTAGGTAGGAAATCAAACTGGCAATCATAACTGATAAAGACGTCCGCAGCACAAAGTAGGATGTCTTCTGAAGCGCTTACCTTCGTTGCACTGTTCACTGAAGAACTTCCTCAAGCGGACAGCAATTTCCTCAAACATTTCTGTATCATTTGGAGGGAAAATCTTGGTCTTCGTTTGGCTCAATTCCTCTGTTGGTCTGAGAAGGAAGAAGCTCAGGATTCATACTGAAATGGAGAGGTCTTAATGATTGGCTTATAGGGTATCCAGGTGGTCCAAGAGAACTCTGAAAGAGGTTATGAGAACTTGTACTCAGCGTCTGAAAATGGCTGACTTGTCTGGGATCCATCTCTCCGGCAGCCATACCATGGGATGGGAAAAAAGATTGTGTTGTTCCAGGACATACAAAAATTTGAGACCCAGTCGATAAAGACAAGGCAGAAGGCAATGACATAACACTGAAGTTGTGGTGATCTTCTGTTTGAGATGTGAATCCATGGCTTCCTGAATGATGAGAAGGAAAACTTGAACTATCACAATGGTAATTATACGGGAGGGTAGTGCTCAGGAAACTTGCTGCTAAGGAAGGCAAACTTGCTCTTGACAAGTTGGGATTAGATGAAAACTGTGCACCATGACCTTCATTACCTTCTAATTTGTCTTCTTCATTCCTTATCCATTCTTCCTTTAAATTGATTGTTTCTCTTGCAGCTTCTTTGGATTTGGCCCGCCAGAAAGCATCCGAACTCCAGAAGTTTGATTTTGGTAATCCGGCAGTAACTTGCCTTTGAATACCGCCATTCATCTTAAAACCTTCTTCGCTAGGTTGAGAAGCTCCGGTTTCATCAGAATTTAGCACCGGTTCATGATTTAGGCTGAAGCTCCCTGGTAGTGCAGGCAGTGGCGGGAGCTCATCGATTTCATGCTTAGCTGCGTTCAGCAACCAATCAACAACTTTGCTTGGCTGATTGAATCCTAGCCTATCCTGCAGATCATACAGTTGAATAGCAGTAGGAACTGAAAGCCTCACCCTCCTGTCTCTTAAACCTCTTATGGTGCAAACTTTGCTATGCCTGTCTTTTCCTCCAAAGGAACGCGATACTCTGACTATCCTCGGGTCCTTCAATCTTAACCATGGTGTTGAACTGGATGAAGCCTTTGTGATTTTGTCATCAGCTGAATTTCCTTCCTGCTTCTGTGGAAAATCTGCTTTCTTTGGACTTGTTATCATCTTATGTCTCTCATCATTAGTTAAGCAGCACATATAGACATGTACTGGTTAATTGAAAAGATCTAGGTTGCCTAGATACCTCTTCTGCTCCCTCAAATGTGCACGGCTGCATAAAACCCTGCATCAGGATCCACAAAAGAAGAAGTTTCAGTGAAAGAGGATCCAGAGAAAGAAAAGTTCCCTAGAATGAAGTAGAATCCTTCCAATAAAAAACTAGCAGACAAGGTAGATCCCCTAATCACAACCTCCCCAAAACAACAAGGAATCATTTCCCAGAAGCTGCTGCGACCACTGAATTCTATACAAAAAGAGAAACAACTGGTTTGAAAGCCAAAGAAGTAGATGGAAAGTGCACGAGAATTACAACCCAAGTCACGAACCAGATTCAAAATCGTTTGCTACTAGAAAAAGGAAAACAGAAACCATACATCCAGCTGATGCATATGGGAAAATCCAAATTTTAAGGCAAACTCTCTTATCAATGAAATACTTGCTTGAGCGATAACCCTAGGTTAAGATCTGGTATCAAGTGAACTTACATGAACGCTAGATATTCCTTGTATAGCAGATCAACTTCTGATGCTTGGTTGATTAGCCACTGCTCCTTTGAACGTTACCTTCTCTAGCTTTATGCAAACTCGAGCAAGCTTGGAGTAGGTTTCAAAGTGCGAATTGGCTTTAATTCCAGAGAATAAACTTGTAGAAGAAGTTGAGTCGATGAAGAAAAGGAAGATGCCGGAATTCAACCGACCATGCCCCATGGAAAGATAAAGCAAAGGCACATATTCAACCACGTGGCACATCTCGCCATCCGCTAAGTAAATGTGCTAGTCAATATCTTATCATTTTCTTTTCACACATGATATGCCATAATTGCTTGAATGAAGGGTTAGGGCTAATCCTCTGCTAACATCCGAGTACAATGGAGTTAATTTCTGAGGAATATATGTTCTACCATGTTCACTAACCAGGCTTCTGGGCCGTTGCAGAAAATATTTGCTACTGGGGGACCAGGATGCACATTTTGAAAAGTGGTGTGCTATGCTTTATCGACAACTACAAAAGCTTTTGCTTCTGAATTGCCATCACATGGGTTGATCAATGCACGCCTGGTACCAAGAAGGCATTCATGTGAACAATGTCTTGGTAGCCCCAACTTTGGTTCCATTTGCTTTGAAGTTATGAGCCCCCATTTTACACAACTTGCAGCCGTACACACGCGTATGTCTGTTGTTTATTGATGAAATGATTTCGTTATGTTAACTACACTTCTTAATCATCTTTACGAAGAAGAAAGATTCATCTCCCTTTAAGTTTTTAATAAATTCCTCAACAATATAAAACAATAACTCGACACCTTTATTAATCGTGTTCGTTTAGTTGGAGGCAAGGCAGCTTTGGTCGCAAGTTTGAGACATCAAAACCCACCACCCCCTTTGCCTACTTCTGTATTCTTTTACTATTGTTGTGTATTTGTTTGCTGTAATCGGTGGGAAATAAACTACACTAACTTCATCAAGAACTATTAGCTGGAAAGAAGATAACAACATTATGTAATAAAGATATCATGCGGCGATGATTATGCAGCACATGCTAAAAGATTATGGAGTGAAGAAATAAAGCGACTGTGACAAGTCTATTCATGGTTTACAAAGTTGTGGTCTATACTGTAAGAATATTGTCATCTTGATGAGTAGGATAGCTACTGCATACAGACAAGAAGAAGCTACCTCATAGGGTAGGGACCAATACATTTCTTTTAAAAGGCTCACTGAATAGGGGAGGACCACATAACTTTCCTGCGGAGAGATATGCACGCAGCAAGTTGAAATTCAGAGCCGAATGGATTACCCTCCACAAGGGGATAGTCACTCTTTTCGAGAAAAGTCACTAATACATATGAGAGACACAGTTGATGTCCAATTCTTTCTCTACTTCATGCTTTCAATGGTTAAATATGATCGGGGCCTTAAGAGGTGGATCCCAGTTCAGACATTCGTCAGAAGTTTCTGGCATTATTTTCTGATTGGTTTTCTTGAATGAATCATGAAAGACAAGCCAAACAGTCCCCTACAGTAAGACGTTAACACTAAGGCCCGGAACGATGAGCCATGAACGGAAGAAAGTTTTCAAAGCAGAAGAGAAAAACTAACACCGAAAGCAAGTATCTTTCAGCCTTGCCTTCTAAATTTGGTCTAAAATGACAAAGATATGTAAAAGGTAGTTTCTCAAGCATTTCAGTTTCTCCATATACATCTTCAATGGCTTTAAAACTCAAACGACAAAAAGTGACCTTTGGATTCATCCGTCAGAATTTTACACACACAACCACTATTAAAGTAAAGATAATGGAAGAAGACAGAAAACCCTAATATCTGTGTTATCTTTTGCTCCTTCAATGAGCAAGAAAGGTACTTTGGTGCAACCATGTGAAGTTGCAGCAACCTATCCAGTACAGATTCCCTTCCGTATGGGAGCAGAAGTTGAAACCAAAATCATAACTTCCGGCTAAAGCTAAACAAAGTCCGCTTTAAATAAATAATACATACTTTTTGACCCTTGAATCGTAGAAAAATGTACCCCTTAAAAATGTGAGGCAAAGGCCTACAAAGTAGCAAAACGAACGAAGAAGTTATTAACCTAAATATTATTTATTCCTTCTGTTCTAAGGAAAGCAAAGAAGAGCGACGGGACACAGAAGAAGTGTAGATGACGACAAAGAAGGAGATAAGAAAAGCTTATCGGAGTTTATCACTGGTTTTTGACAGGAGCTACATGTGAGAAGAATCTTTATGAAACCATCTCAGGGTTCTTCAATGACCTCCAACTTTGCTTCAGAGAGTGAGAGAGAAGGCGACCCACTGCTTTAATTGCTTTGCAGGGAGGGAAAGAGACGAGAGAAAAGTGCTTAGGGTTTGCATCTCTGTCTAAAGACTACAAACTAGCAGTGGCGGGCATCCCAAGAAGGGGACAGCGAGGAAGGCACAGTCCTAGAACTGTCGTAAAGGAGGTACCATTATGGTCTAATAAATGTCCCTAGATTCCAGACACAAGCCTTTGATCGGCTTCCGACTAATCATTCTCACCTTTCTGAACCGAACAGAAGCAGCTAGCATTGTATTGTTACAATCTGGTCTAGTATGAAACGCAAACCGTCCTCCTCATCCACCTCTGCCAATGCTTTTCTTAGAGGGATTTAACATGTTATCTGGAATGTTAACCCCTTCACAATCTGCTGAGTAGAAAGAAAAAAGGATGATCCCTTGCCATTAGTTCAGGTGTTTGAAACTCATTTAACAATCGTGTTAGAAGAAATAATAGCATCAAAGCATGGGTGAAATCATTCCAATAGATCTTTTGTGTACTCTAACCCTCCACATTCCAGATTCGTGCAGCGTCCCAAACAGCTGTGGCAGATAAAACAGCATTGTCGTGATAGCCGAGCTAAAGAGGCAAGCAAGTTAAGTAAGCAAAAGACAATATTCATAAAGATATGTCCTCCCTTGCACCAAGTTATCCGCTTCTGCCTTTAGAGACTTACAGAGATTTTAGATCTAAAACAAAGTAAATGGAGTTATTAGAAAGTTCAAAGTATAACTAAAAAGTTAGTTTACAAGCTAAAAAAAGTTATGTATCTTTTTCATATTTAAACATTATTAAAAAATTATAAATTTGGTGAAATATTTTTACACAACAAAGCCTCTTCAAGGGATTATCAATGATTGGAACTTTGAATTGCAATAGATAATTAAAGTCATTAAAAAAAAGATTTAACTATGATACTTTTTAAACTTTTTTTTTTTTGTTGAAATGTAAGTTTGCATTAATATAAAGTAGTATACAAAAGCAAAGGAGTATACCCCAGCATTACAATTTTCAACAACTATGAAAAGATGGAAGCTGGAAGCCTCCAAATCTCACTCAAAATGACATTTCCCTGTGAGAATTTTACATTTTGAAACTTCTTAAACTTTTTTTTTTTTTTAACACGTGTCTATTATATATGATTTGAATGAAATTGTAGACATTTCTAAAGTAAGGCTATTGAAATGTCAATTTTGTTAGATAACATTATGAAATTTGTACATAAGAGAGCTTTTCTATTTAAAAATATTAAATTCTTTTAGGTAAATGTTTTGTTGTGTCATAGTTAAAAGATTCCTAACTCAATTTTCTTTTAAATGAATTATAATGTTATGATATATTCTTAAACTTTTGTATTCTTTTATTCTTAAATGAATAAACTCACATATTTATAAAAAAAAATGATATATTTTTTATGTGAAACTTTCATCTTTAACATGTTCTCACATATTAAGCATATATTGCATTCAAAGTTGAATATGCTATAATGCACACTCTTATGTCCACTAACATATTTTAAGGGTTCAAAGTTGAATAAAAGTTGTAACTAACCAAACTAGCTATAATGCTATATTAAAAAGTCTAAAGTCTAATACAAAAGCTCACTCACAAGTTAGAAATAAATTTTTACGCTTAAATGTAATTTAGTAACTGTATTTTTCAACGTAGAGTTGTCATTCTCAACAAGTTTCTTATTCATCGGTAGACTTTTCTGAAAAAACTTGATCCTTTTGTGCCACAGTTTGAGAAGAAAAGAGAAAGAACACAAACAAAGTGGACAGAGACCCAAAACAAGGAAATATTTGGCTGCCATTGTATCTGTCAACCGTCCAAGTCTATCCTTGTAATGTTGAAAAGGAAAAGCAGTCACTTGTTGTTTTAGTGCCCATTATTCAATTAGACTTGGCAACTCCCATGATAAGTGTGATCATTATTTGGTAGGATCCCCTTTCGGTGGATTCTGAGCAACTATACAGTGAGATCTCTCTTGGATTTTGTGGTCAAGATGATGTTGGCGGCCATGGTGTATTTGCAGAAGGCTAAATGGTTGTCAGTTTTTCTGAACCTTTCCAGTTGTATTTAGAATCAGGTATTCGTCAGCTTCCTAGCCTCAACCCTCTAGTGTATCAGGTTAGGGAAATTTTCCGAGGATGTGATTAAACATTTATTCTTTTCCTGTTGATATTTTCATATGTTGTTTGTTTTGTCTGTGAATTGGCACCTCCTGGTTCGCCCCTTGTCTATTCTAGGATTGATTATCTTTTCCTGTATCAGTGGTCCATGATCTATGTTTTCAGGTAAACATCATTTCGTTTGATTTCCAAATGCCTCGCTGCCATCGTTAATCATCTTTGTGTCAGAGCTTGCGGGAGCTAGAGATTTGGCTTAAAGTAGAAGCAGTCAAATTCAAAGAAGGCAACTCCCGTCTGAGTTCCCCAACAAGATCAAGTGCAAACCACAGCCATCACCAACATTATAGCTATAATCTAATGGAACCAGGAACAATCAATTACGAATTTGAGACAGCCTCGATACTGGGTATCAATGACAGTTGCAGAACAGTACACTGATCAAGCGACGTACAAAAGCAGCACCCTTTACGCTCAGATCAACTAAAGCTCGACAATCGCACTTTTCTGACGCTGCATGAAAAGAGTTACTGTCGTTTTTCTTGTCTTTTGCGTTTTCTTTCTGGGTAAATTCGGGTTTCACCTTATCTGCAGTGTTTCCTCTTCCCTGTGCGCAGTCCCCCCTTGCTCAGCACTTGCTTTTTTAACTTTCTATTCTTTTTATTTACCTTTTTCCTGGGGTTCCTCCATGCTTTGCCTGGCCTAAACGAGAATAATAACTCCTCCAGCAGAAAGAAAACTAGTAATTAATGGAAAAAAACGGATACCAACTGATTTAGACATTTTACTGTCTCAAGCTGCAGTACGGATGGATCTCTCTCCTCGCTATGAGCTTTTTATATTTTCTCTCTGATTCTGATAGTAAGTAGCCTGAGTAATTGATGCCTTTGTTTGTTTGTTTCTTGTTTTTTGGTTTTTTGTTTTCTATTTTTAATATCATAACCTATAGAAAGATGTTGAATTTTAAGCCCCACTTTACTAACCCGCCACTAAACTAATTATGGATACTTATTCACAAGATGGGGTTCATGGAATTAATCCATATAGCAAATGCTTTGGATATTTTTTGTATATAAGAAAAAGTTACAAAAAGAAAATATTAGAAGAGAAGGATAAATATTGCAAAAGAGTTATATTGCTAAATTTATTGCCTTGAAGAACAAGATATGTAAATATCAATCCCATCACGTAGAGAAAATACTTTGATGTAATAAATATGGCTTTATAATTTTTTTATCAGCAATTATGATTTATAATATTTATTATTAGTGATTCTTGGAATTGTATTATAACTTAAGTGTGGATTGAATACATAACAATGCTAATACATATACTTAAACATAATAGATCTAAAAAAGTTCAAACAAATATAATATTCTACAAACCTATAAACACTTTTTATAGATTTGTTTTTACTTTTCTCCTCACCAAATAGACAATATCTTATGAAATTCTCCTATCACTTATAATTTATGAGCTAATCATCGCAAGTTCATGAAGCTTTATAATCAACCCCTAAGGAGCTTTCCTCATACAACTAACCTACTAAATTCCTTCAAACTTCCTTATTGTTATAGGAAACCCAATTTTTATAATTATATAAATGTTTTTGCTCATAATATGATATTACAATTATATTATTGATAGAATTGTTCTGTCAAATCCTAACAATTATATTTAGAAATTATAATAAAATAGAAAATATTTAAAATAAAAATACATATCAACACTTTACGTTGACATGACCAAAAAAAAGTTTAAAAATTGTATAAAAAGAAAAACGTGGTAATGAACTACACTCATGTAATTAGCAAAAGCCATAAAAGTTATTCTATTTCATATTAAACCATTAGATGATTTGAAAGGAAGCGATATTTCTTCTAAATTTTAATTCTGATAATGTTCAAAGTTAAGAAAAACAAACTCTCACTACTAGAAATTAAAGAAGTCAAACTAAAAAATTTGATTATTATCTCAACATAGATTAGAAACAGTTATAAAATTAGATGGTGAGATATATTGTACTCCATTGTTGGTGTACAACAATTTATATATTGTACCATATATTGTACCATATATTGTACTCCTTTATTGTACTTAAAATTTTAATTTGCTTTTTATGTAAAATTTCTTGTTAAACTGTTTATACATCTATATAAAATAGACCTATACTTTCACCTTATTATCTGCCTTATGCACTTACATATTCATGGATCTTTTGCTTATTATTTTTTACTCCAACTATTCTTAGTTTTATTGTTCAGGGCCGTCGCGCCGTCCCTGCCATCACTGGAATCTTGCGTTGGCATTTATCTCTCTTCATACTGTAACGTTGTTAAATGCATTGAATGGTCGAATTAACTTGACAGTTTGCTAGTGCAGAAAAGTGATGTACTGGTTTCAGGTCTGTGCCTACTGACAAATCCATAAATCTTCCCTTCAATCTAGGCCGAGTCAATTTCATCGACTCTTCTTTCTAATTTCATACAGGATGCTCTCGTCGGCAAATGGAGTACTTTCCCAGGACCGTCCTGTATCATCTCCCATGCCGTCCACTCTCTGCGCATGCATGTTGCCTCGTCTGACATGAATTTTTTAATGCCGCGAGTTTCGTGTAGATTTCGTGCAACAAAAACACAGGCGGTAAAAATAAAAGCATCAAAAGTTTCATAGGGTTTGAGGTAAATTAACATTTCCATTCATATAAGATAATTAATCATTATTTGAAAATTTCATACTCTTAACAGTCGTTAGATGATTTCGTTTCTTTGGCAACACTTTATCTTTCTTTTTCTTTTTAATTATTGTGACAACTTGCCAAATGACATAAAATATATAAGATTTTTCATAAGTCGTATTTATATCCTAAATCATATTTATATACAACTTTTGATAAGTCCTAATTGACAAAATACTCCTTTTTGCCTTTAACCCTAATTTCCAATGATTGCATGCATATTTGGAGAAACATTTTTTTTTTAAATTTAAATTTCACCACAAAGGATTGCATACTCAACATGGAATTTTCATATGCACAAATGCCCCCACATAGTTAGTGACATTGGACTCAAAATCACACAAGGTACAACATGTTCAACTTGGGATCCAATAACATATTAGAAGGGTTAAATGCCAAACTCAAAAATTAATTCAAAAGTTGGAGGAACATTTTTTTCATTTAAACTTCATTTCAAGGGATAACATAGTTAATGTGAGACTTTCCTCTTGCATATAGTAAGTAAGACTTTCAATAATATGCTATTTTCAATAAGTCAAACATCGATTCTAAGATGAACTTGAACCAATAATTTAATGGTGAGCCTATTGGTGGAAGATCCTAAAGTTCTTGATTCAAATACCTTCATCCTCATTTACCTTTTAAAAAAAATCCCAGTTTAAGATGTTGGAGAAAGTTGAGAATCACATTTGTCTAAGCTCCCATAGGTTGAGACTAATCCTCCTAGATGTGAAGCTTCCAATAAGGCAATAGTTTGTAAACTTTTTTAGGCCTTATTGAATAGCCACTTAGATATTCTACGAGCTAGATAGATAATCTAAGAAAGATTCAGAGGAAGGAATGTGCTAGAAATGATGATACAATAATCATTAGCTTGGAGTTGGAGAAGCATCTCATAAGTTCAAAATAAGCTCTTACAACTAGTCACAAATTCAAAGTATAGTATTGCTAAAGACTATTCATAGTTGAAAAAAAGTACTAAAAAAGTTGAATGGACAAGATTAGTATATAAAGGAAAGATACCTAAGCACAACTTTATTTGCTAAGATACTATGGAATATAGACTTACTATCATTGATAGAATAGTTATATGAAACAACTCTATAAACCAACAATACAACCTATGTCAACAACAAGAATCAATGAAGCATTTATTCTTTAATTGAAACTTTACTAAATGCATATATATGGAGGGAAATCTAGCTATGAATGGATTGTTATAACAAATTAAACAATGAAGGGAATAAGTGAGTTAGATAATCAAAGTAGTGAAAAACAAGAGTTTTACAACAATCTTGTTAGGTATATCCTTTAAAACTACAATTATTATATGTGGAATGAAGGGAATGGAAAAAAGATTTAATGATCAAAGTATGGAGAGTACTTATTAAAAAAAAGGACTTTTCAGTATTAAACCAATGTAGTATGAAACCACATTTTTCCAATACAATTAGTATATCTTTTAAAACTACAATTTTTTGATCTAAAGGAAAAACGAATTTCCCAATTAAGTTAATTTTGGCCATGATATTGCAATTTCATCTTCTTCAAAATGGATACTAGTTTTATAATTAAGTTTATACCAATAAACTGCTTGGATGAGTTATAATAGGTTTAAGTTCTCTCATTATCATTCATTAATTTTGAGTTATAATGCATTTGAAATATTGCTCACACTCTTGCATTAGTAGGACTTAGTATGAAATAAGCTGCCCAAAATTATATTTTGGAGCAATAATAGACAACCATCCATCATATGAATTCACATTAATCCTGCAACTCCTATCATAAGTTCTTATATGGAAGAATCAATAGTTATTTTCCCCTTAACTCTCGAAATATATGCAATGAACTAATACTATGAAGAAGCTGTGAAAATGTTCTACTATTTTCATTAATGGGATAAAAAATTTGAACAAAACCCATACAAATAGAAAGACGGCTTGCCTTGTTACAAGGATCAAAACCCTACATTTATAAAATGTAAGACCTAATCTATTTAAAGAAAATAACATATACACAATAACTACAATATATTGAGCTTTATTTTAGGACCCAATATGACAACATGGTAGGTGTGATTAACAATTTTCTAATCTTTAACATTAATAAGGCTCGTCTAGTAGCCAAAAGTTATAATTAGACAGAAGGGATAGATTATCAAGAGACTTTTTCTCCTACAGTAAAATCTATGACAATCAGAAGTGCATTATCGATTACTTTACAACATAGATGGATTATTTAACAAATGGATGTCTATAATGCATTTCTGCAGGGAGACTTAGATGAGGAAATATATATGAAACCACCAATTGAGAGTCCTTTTGAAGGAGGGTCTAAAGTATGTTAATTGAGGAAATCTTTGTATGGATTAAAGCAAGTCTCACAATAGTGGAATGTGAAGTTTACATAAGCTCTAGTGTTTGTTAGTTATTGACAATCACTGTATGATTATTCTTTTTTCATTAAATGACAAAGTGGTAATATTATTTTAGTGCTCATATATGAGGATGATATTTTATTATTGGTGATAACATATAAGAAATTGAGACTTTGCAGGCTTGTCTTTATTCTACATTTCGAATCAAGAATTTGGGAGAACTTAAGTATTTTCTTGGGATTGAGATCATTCGAGAGTCAAATGGCATGCATTTCAGTCAACATAAGTGTATCTTAGAATTGATTTTTGGATTGGGCCTATCAGTTGTAAAGGCTATGAGAAATCCTATGGAAACAAATGTCTTATTAACTAGCTTGAAATATGACAACCGAGTTCATCCACAAATAGATGATCCACCATTTGAGAACATTTTGAGTTATCAATAGTTACTTGATAGGTTGGATTATCTTGACATGACATGCCTTGACATAGCTTTTTTAATACACATTTTCAGTTAGTTCATGCATGCTCCCAAGCAATTACATTGGGAGGCAACTCTTTGCATTGTTAAGTATCTTAAAGAAACAACAAGGCTTGGTTTATTCTTTCCTTCAGATGGTGATTTTTTTTTTGCAAGCCTTTTGTAATGCCAACTATGCAGAATGCCCTATGACACACTGATCTACTACTAATTTCTGTCTTGCATTTAGATATTCGGTAATTTCTTGAAAAAGTAAAAAGCAACTAGTTGTGACTCTTTCTTCAATAGAGGCTGAATATAAGGTCATGGTGACCACTACTTGTGAGATTGTTTGGGTGGTTGACTTATTAAAAAATATGGGAGTTAATGGTTCATAGCTAGTTTTGTTATATTGTGATAATGAGGCAACATAGAAATTGATAGAAAACCCAGTCTTTCATTAGGATACCAAGTACATAAATATTTTTTGTCATTTTATTCGAGAAAAAATGCATCATGGTTTAATTCGCACAACACATATTGGAAGTGATTGTCAACCAACAAATATTTTGACCAAGGCTTTAAGGACAAATCAATACTATCATATCCTTAACAAGCTCAAGATCTTGGACTTCTTTCGACTCTCAGCTTGAAGAAGGTGTTGAAGATTAATGTTAAAGATTGGAAAACTATTAATTACACCTACCATATTGCCATATTAGATAATAGAATAAGGTTTAATGTATTGTAGTTATTGTGTATATGTTATTTTCCTTAAATATATTAAGTTTTACATTCTATAAATATAGAGTATTGATCTTTATAACAAGACAAGCTGTTTTTCTCTTTGTATGAGTTTTGTTCAAACTTTTATCCCATTAATGAAAACAGCATAACGTTTTCATAGTTTCTTCAAATACACGTGCGGAGATCAAGCTGCTGAAAAGGGTATCGTCCTCGGCACCAGAAGCCAGAAGCCAGAAGCCAGCAGCCGATGCCGTCCCACCATAACTATTAACCTTGATGACTGCTCTCTTCAGCATCTTCTTTCTGTCTCTTCACAAAAATTAGCGACAATTACTCCTCACATCGTACTCTTTGCACTGATAGCATAGTCTTACCCACCAGACCCGTCATGTCTTCCAAGGTAATGGCGCCAACGACCTTCGATGTTGTGGGGACTGATCTGACGTTACGAATAAGTTGTCTTTCTTTACAGGTAGGTGACTGCAGAAACTTGGTATTGACGAACAGCAAGGAAATTTAATTGGCTGTTCCATGTTGTATACTTCAGAAGGGTGCAGTAGAATCAGCCAACAGAGGTAGCTCTCATCACTGTTGCTATTTTCGCTACCTGCAAGAGCGTTGGTAGGTAACGTCGGAAGCCAGCTCAAAAAATTATGCTGAGATTTTCTCTCAGAAATTAATGGTACACAGTAACTCGGTGAAAGTACCTGACATTCTCCGGTTCTCTACCGGCGAACTCGCCGGTATCTTCCTCTCGCCATGTTTTCCTCCAAGAAAGCTCTCCTACGAACATACCCTCTTTGGATTCCATTCTTCCAAAGCCCATCCGCACAAGGTCAAAACATCATGGGCTGCAAAAAATTCAAATTTCACTTGGTCACTCCGTTTTTTCTTTAAATTTTATTTTTCAGTATCATAAAGAAAATTGGAATCCATATAAAATATATGCTTTGATAATTTTAAGATACGTAAAATTAATTATGAGAAAATATTGATTAAACGATTAAATGAATGAATTAATTTTAAAAGGATGAAAAGTTATTGTCATAATTCTACAATTTTTTTTTTTTGTTTTCAACCCCATCCCCATGCAACACTCACCACAAACCTTCTGGGATTGACACTCCGGTCGAACCTGACCTGAGTTGGCTGGAGAGAGTGCCGGCGGGTGTTGCATGTGAAACGGAGAGACGAGGTGGTGGTCAAGCTCCATTGAAGGAGCTCTGGTTGAGGTTGTCATGCTTTAGTAAATGAAACAGAGAGTTTCGTGCTAACTTGCATGGACAGATGTCATGAAAAAACAAGGGTTGTTTTCCTACTAAATTACATGTACAGATGTCAAGGATATAAGTAGGAAGATCAAGCTATAGAGGGAGGGAATCACCCTCAATTCTAGAAGACGTCCAAAGAAATCCATTCTCCCATGATGGTTAATGTTGAGAATGTGGGTGTTGCCGGCTCCTTCAAATTTCATGGGCTCACTTCTGCAGACATAGGGGAGATGATTTGTCATTGCTGCCTGAATAAACACCATCCTACGACGGGATGGTTATCAAGGACCCCGCTGGGCTGGAGGCAATCTTCTTGAACGAACAGATAACCTAGACGGCCCAAACAACAAGAGCCCAACGGTATTGGAACTAAAACCTCCACAAAAATGAAGGAAAACAACCATCCATATTTTTTATTTTTCACTTACAGCCATGCATCTATGCTAGTTGATTATGCTCTAAAAAAAAAAAAATCATCAAAATCCTTGAAAAAGCTCACTCTTTAATTTTGTGTAGAAGCTTATGACCTCATAGAACCTGAAGTTCAAGACAAAGCTAAGAGATCATATAGAAAGAAAAAAATAATGCTAAATGAAGTTATAACACACGTAGTAAACAAAAATTGCACAAAATAATTTAACACAAATCTAATGGCTTAATTGAGAACAAGTGTTACTTAGAATTTAAAGGATTTACATTCGACACTGGTATGTACGTAGGGGTGTGTGTGTATTAAAAAAAAAATCACTTCTTAAAAAAAAAAAAAGGAAAATTAGGGTTTCCATATGAGGTAGAATGGGAAATGTTGAGTGATCAAAGGGAAATTTTGTTATGTTGGAAGATTGGGATGCATAAGAAATTACCGTCCCGGAGAGAGGAATTTCCAAAATTTATCAAGGTGGGTTTGTCTTTGTAAGAAAAAAAAAGAAAAAAGAAAACAAACTTAGGGAGCGTAATTCTACTTAAAAAAAAAAGTAGCTTTATGAATTATTCGCACTATGAACTGAGTTTTCCTCCTACAATAATTGCTTCCCACATTTTTGTCAAAGACAGAAAGTTGTGGACATGAAACAACAACAGAGACTTCAAAGACGAAAAAAAAAGGAAAGAAAACCTGAACTCCATGTTCATTGCAGAGGATTCTAGTGAACCTGGTAGACGGTCAGCATTGAAGTTCTATAAATTTTTGTACAAAATAATGAATGATGCCGGTCGTTTTTGGTTGGCATGCGCTGACAAACTGCAGTAATGATTTTGTCAGAAAACGAGATTGACTATTAAGGTGGCCGGCCCTGGAGAACCGCCTGTTAACCAAGTAGCTACCTTCCAAAAAGACGGCTCATAAGTGTCTGATTATCAACAAAGAAATCATTTTTTTAAGGAAAGAAGACAGAGAGGTGGTCGAATTTGCCTTCTCCAGCCCGTTAATTAAGTAGCTACCTTCCAGAAAGTGGGTTAATTAGAGTCTGATTATAAAAGAAAAAATGAATCTTTTTTTAAAGAAAGAAGGGGCGGAGGTAGACAAATTCCATGTCGTTGAGGACACGCCATTGAAATCTTCTCATTGTAAAGGTAAACGTATGGAGAGATTTATTAGTAGAAAAGAAAATTTGATTTATATTAAACAATATTTTTTTTAATATTTATTTATTGTGTGTAATATTTAATACTGAATTTAAAGGCATTCACCCCGTCATTCATCGTCAACTTGCAAGAGCATAGAAAGGAAACGTTGCAAGCTAGCTCAAAAAATTACTGACAGAATTGCTCTCTAACGCATGGCACCCAATACGGTGAAAGTGCTCGAGGTTTTCGGGGTGTCTCCACCACCAAGCTCACCAGATTCAGCCACTCCAAGCTCTCTTCCACTCACCCTCTTCGACATATACTGGCTGAGATTTCCGCCTGTTCAACGAGTTTTCTTCTATGAAACCTCTCCTGCTAACATCCCCTTCTTGGAGTCCATTCTACCAAGGCTTAAAGATTCACTGTCCCTTAGCCTTCAACACTATCTTCCTCTTGCCGGTACCCTCACTTGGCCAAAGGACTCCCACAAACCCATCCTCAAGTATACTGAGGGTGATTCGGTTTCATTCACTCTCGCAGAGTCCGATGCTGATTTCTACCATCTCTCAGGAAGCAACTTTGTCGAAGCGGAGGAATATCATCCCCTTGTCCCCCACCTAGCAACGTCCAATGAACAAGCGTCACTTGTGGCATTGCAAGTCACGATGTTCCCAAACTCCGCCGGATTTTCCATCGGAATCACCACACACCATGCTTTTCTTGACGGCAAAAGCTCAACCATGTTTATGAAAGCATGGGCTCACTTGTGCAAGCATTGGGGAGATGGTGTGTCCTTGATACCAGAACTAACACCTTCCTACGACAGGATGGTCATCAAGGACCCGGCAGGGCTGGAGGCAATCTGCCTGAACCAGTGGATGAACCACGACGGTCCAAAGAACAGAAGCCTAAAGGTATGGGAACTAGAAGCTCAGCCGGATGCTGTACGAGGCACATTTCAGTTGAGTCGCGCAAACCTGCAGAAGCTAAAGCAATCAATAACCACGAAGCTGGAGGAGAAGAATGAACGGAAACAACCGGTTCACTTATCATCATTTTCAGTAACATGTGCCTACACCTGGGTTTGTCTGGCCAAGGCGGAAGGACCAAGGGACAGCAAATTCCTTCTTGTCATTAACGCGGACGCCAGGCCTCGGTTGGAGCCTCCTATTCCTGGTACTTATTTTGGGAACTCCATTGTATGTTGTTTACCAGTTGCTGAGAGAAACGACCTGTTGGGAGAAGAGGGACTGGTTGTGGCCATAACGGCTGTCAACGAAGCTGTAAGAGGTTTGGATGATGGAATCTTCAAAGGGACCGAAAACAGTCTGCCGTTGATATTCAAACTTCCGACTGATAGAGTTGTTGGAATTGCTGGGTCACCTCGGTTTGAGGTTTACAATACGGATTTTGGATGGGGACGGCCGAGGAAGGTGGAGATGACTTCCATAGATAGAACAGGAGCTATATGTCTCTCGGATAGTAGAGATGGTGCTGGAGGAGTTGAACTAGGATTGTTCTTAAAGAAACATGAAATGGAAGTCTTTGCTTCAGTATTTTCCGAAGGCCTTGAAGCCCTGTAATGCCGAGTTCCAGGGAAGATTATGTATGATCAGAATCAGGTCCAATTATCCATACTACTCTGTTTATCTTAACCAAGTCCAGAGACAAGACTTATTTGTGTCATTCCAGAAGCTAGTCTGGAGCTTACAATCTATATAATCTCTTTATCAACGATATCTTTCTCCAATTCTCTGTCAACGCAGTAATTCTTTATCGACAAATAAGACTTTCAAAGTCTTTTTGCCCCTAGAGCACGCTTATTCTTTTCTAGAAGTTAATGGTTTGCTCGTTTTACTTCTTTTTTCCTCTGACCCAAGTGTGTACGTTTAGCTTTATTGCGATTGGTTGGCTCAACCCTTGTCTACAACAAAGCTTTGAGAAAATTCTTATTTCTATGCAACTTTTGGTCGGCATTTCATGTTGTTTATAAGTAAGTTCGGTAAGATGTTGAACCCACAACACCATCGGTTGTGGGAAACTTGCTTGTATTGAATCAAGTTGATTACAAGGATAAACTACGAGTATAACTGAAGAACAAGCTCAAGCTATTGCGTTTATAAAGAATGCATGTACATAGGCACATATAGATGCCGAATAGTGCTTCTTTCTCCCCGCTGGTGACACAATGCTGTTAAAGTTACTGATTTGAACAAACTTGACATTACTATGCCAAATTTGAGGGGGTGTGTTAAGAGTTATTGAACACCATATTCCACATTGACGAGCTATTTGAAGTCGTCATATTCGTTTTTGGAGTCACGCCTATCCCTGCCATAACTTTTCTTCTTTGATTGATTGGATAGATTACTCTGGGTGTGATGTGAGGACTGCCCCGCATGATGATCCATATATTGTCCTAAAATACAAGGTGGGAACTACAGAAAGGGGCAATAGATCACCGAAGCGGGAGCTTAGAAGGGTAAGCAGCATTGGAATTTCACCACCGCCGGCGGAGGAGTATCAAGCCATGGCATCCTATTTTTCATCGCCTACTTGCAAATAGGAAACCTTGCAAACTAAGCTCACCATATTCAGCCTCTCCAAGCCCTCTTCCTCTTACCTTACAGACCTTACCTGGTCCTGGTCCTTCTGAAATGAAAGCGACACGTTATTAACTAGCAACCTTACTCTTGGCCACGCATGGCTAGTGATTAAGCATGCCTGTTCAAGAAAAAATGGCCCCCACTATATGAATCATCAATTCATTTTTTAAGGTTTGCTTCATTGTGACTTGCCTTGTTTATATGGTCTTTAAGACTTTTAACAAATCCTACTGTGTGATCATAACATCACCTAAAAAGATAAAATATCTCTACATGAAAAAAATAATTAATATCTTAATTTTATTGACAAAAGTAAAAAAAATTATTTAATAATTTTTTTTGTTTCAAAATATGAAATCATTTCAAGGAAATGTTATTTTGAGTAAGATTTCAAAGTTTATAATTTCAATCTTTCTATAACTTTGATAAATCTTATAGTGTTGAAGTATGTCATTATGTTTATATATAATAATTTTTATTAATACAAATTTACTTTTCCACAAAAAGTTTCTCTTTGGCTTGATGTGCAACAAGAAAAAAAAAATCAGTGCAAAGAAATTTCAAAGTACTACTTTACGCATGAAAAAATTGCAAAAACTAAGAAAACAATATAATATAAATTAGTAATAAAAAATAATAAATGAAAGATAATAGTTTTACTACCAAATTGATTGATCAGAAAGGCATTTTGTACGAAAACATAAATCCGTAATTTTTACATCTTTCTTTTGGATTTTGCAAAGAGAAGTATCGAAGATTGATAATATCAAACAACATATGCCCAATAAAAGAGTGTTTGCTGATTAGGTCCACTAATATAAAGATAGCATTTACTTCAAGCAACTTGGTAAGTCAAGCCATGACAAAGGGACATGTTCCCCAATTAGTCCCATTGAAAGATAACATGCTTCACCTAATTTATTTAGTTACTAATCCTCACGTTAGTGACATACTAGTAAATTCCATCATTTCAACACATGACTAATTCAAGGATTTATCTATCATTCGTACGATTATAAATCCTTAGGATTATCTATCGTTCAAGAACAAGCAAAGAGATCATATAAAAACCTAGCATGTTAATTGAGGTTATAATACACTTATTAAACCAAAATATTGTCTCATATATTTGGACGAATCATTTAGAGTTAATGGTACACATTATAATATATCGCAAACCAAAATATAGCCTTATCCATTGCGACACGTGGTTGGACCTCAAGCACTGACTGTTTATCAACTGGGATTTCAACCTAGAAACGATATGCCACCTGTCAATCATCGTCTGCAGGAGCCATAGATAGGAAACGTCGCAAGCTAGCACAAAAATTACAGAGAACATATGGCACCCAATAGTTCAGTGAAAATACTAGAGGTTTTCCGGGTGTCTCCGCCACCAAACTCACCAGATTCAGCTTCTCCAAGCTCTCTTCCTCTCACATTCTTTGACATATACTGGCTAAGATTTCCACCAGTCCAACGAGTATTCTTCTATGAAACCTCTCCCGCTAACATCCCATTCTTGGATTCCATACTACCAAAGCTCAAAGATTCACTTTCCCTGACCCTCGAACACTATATTCCTCTTGCCGGCGCCCTCAATTGGCCAAAGGACTCCCACAAACCCATCATCAACTGCACTGAGGGTGATTCGGTTTCGTTCACCCTAGCAGAGTCCGGAGCCGATTTCTACCGTCTCTCAGGAAACAACTTTGTGGAAGCCGAGGAATACCACCCCCTCGTCCCCCACCTAGCAACATCCAATGAAAGGCGTCAGTGTTGGCATTGCAGGTCACCATGTTCCCAAACTCAGGATTTTCCATCGGAATCACCGCACACCATGCTGTTCTTGACGGCAAAAGCTCAACCATGTTTATGAAAGCATGGGCTCACTTGTGCAAGCATTGGGGAGATGGTGTGTCCTTGTTGGATGAAGTGCCACATCGGGCACAAAGAAAAAAAAAGAAAGCTGCATATATAGGAGAGATAAACTCCCATTTATGAGCCGGTTTTTAAGTGGGTGGGCCCTCTCTTATATATAATAATCCAACAATGGTATTAGAGCCACGTTTCGGTCTAACTGGGCGTGGTTATTATGGGTTCCGGGCCAAAAAACTTGAAAAATGCCTGGGCCAACACTAAAATGGACAGACATGAGCTGTCAACTAACACCGAAATGGGTCAGACATGGGCTGATTCAGGCCTGCTGTGTGACAGGGGAACTGTTGGAAGAAGTCCCACATCGGGCACAAAGAAGAAAATAAAGAAGCATATATAGGAGAGAAAATCTCCTTCTTACAGACAAGCTTCTTGAACGAGTGGATGAACCAAGGCGGCCCAAACAACAGGAGCCTAAGGGTTTGGGAACTACAAACTCCACCGGATGTTGTACGTGGCACATTTCAGTTGTTTCCCGGAAACCTGCAAAAGCTGAGGCTGCATTGGAGGTCGTCTTGCAGTTGCCGATAGAAACGATCTCTTGGGGGAAGAGGGAATGGTTGTGGCCATAACGGCTGTTAACGAAGCTATTAGAAGTTTTGATGATGGTATCATGAGGGGGGCGGAAAACCGGCTGCGGATGATATTCAGAACACAGACTGATAGAGTTGTTGGAATTGCGGGTTCACCTCGGTTTGAGGTTTACAATAATGATTTTGGGTGGGGACGGCCAAGGAAGGTGGACATGATTTCCATAGACAGAACAGGAGCTATTTGTCTTTCGGATAGTAGAGATGGTGCTGGAGGAGTTGAATTAGGATTGGCTTTAAAGAAACATGAAATGGAAGTCTTTGCTTCGGCATTTTCCTACGGCCTTGAAGCTCTGTGATGCCGTATTCCTTGCAGGATTATGTATGACCAAAATAAGGTAACAATTATTCAGACTACTCTATTCCAAATGTTAATCTCTTTATCAAAGAAATAATCTCTTGATTAAGATATAAAAATTCAAAGTCTATTATGAGATGTTGGACGCAAGCCCGCTTAGTCTTTTCTAAAAGATGATGGTGAACTTAATTTACGTATATTTCCTCTGTGCCAGGCCTGCATGGTCAATTGTGTTTCCTAGTCAGTTTCCTGGGCTTCGTTCATTGCTTAATTTGTTGGCTCAGCTCGTTGCCTACCACAAAGCTTTGAGAAAATTCATATTTCTTTACCACATTTGGTAGACTTTCCATTTTGTTTTGTTTATAAATCTATTGAAAAGGCTAGCAGAGAAAAAAAAATCAAATTAAATACATACCGTCCTATAGTTTCTAAAGCAAAGCAAAGGGGAAATACGTTAGTATCTTTAGGACTTTATTTTTTTAATCAACTCATCCTGCTTGTTTAGATTTTATCAAAGATACTATCTCAAATATTCTTTATTATCAAATAAACCATTGCATCCTCTTGTCATTTGATCTTTTGCAAAAACAAGTAGTGACATTAAAGTTGATGTTTACATAGTAATCATCACTTATCCAATAAATGTATTGAGTTAGCATGCATCATGGAAAAGTATTTTATATAACAAAGCATTCTAAATGATAGAGCCAAGAAGGGAAAAGCCAATATCAAAAGGAAAAATAATCTCTTAAAAAAATAGTTAGAAATGTTTAAATCAAGTTTAACAACTATTGAGAATCATGTAGTTTTTTTTTAAAAGAGTAATATCTTGACAAATTTTATTAATAATATCAAAGTTAAGCATAATAATCATACCTTGTAGGATTATAAAGGATAGTACATAATCCCGACTTTTACAAAATAGACTCATGCAACAAGTGTTACAATCCAGAGAATAATGTAGCTTTGGGCCAATGAAGATGACTAGCCTTCATAATATGCTAGGCAAAAAAGGCAAACAATTAATATGAATTCCCTATGTTAATATAGCTTAAATGAGACATAGCCTAACAGCCCTAGGCTATAAATTCTACGAAAGGAAAATTCACACGATGGATTAACTTTGATCCCTACCTATATTTTAGTTTTACAACAGGTTGAACGTACATATACACAAATTAATTGGTTTTGGTACAATGATAATGTCTATAGATCCTAACAAGTGGAGACTTGCTTCTATCAAATTTAAGCTGACTGCAATGACAAATTACAGCAAATATAATTAAAGAACAAGCTCCGGCTATTACATTTACAAAGAATGCATATATGAGTACACAAAGCTGCCCGACACTCCTTCCTTTTTCTTTTATTTAAGGTACTAATAATTTTTTTTGAATCCCATTTATTTAATTGAAATTAAGAAAAGTTGAATAGGGTATATCCTAATCCAACATTATATGCTCTCAAAGATGGGAGAGGAAAAAGACAATCTCATATTAATTCACAAAAGAAAATCGCAAACACGTAAACCCACATTTCATTTTTTTGTCCTTATAGGACTCTCTTCTCATTCGCGAGACAATGCTACCCATGTCATTAATGCACAGGTGGATTCAACTTTCTGATTGATGAATAACGTAGCAACCAAGTCCTTCTGATGTTCTGCTTTTACCCTGCTCATCTGTGTGCTACATGGTTCTCTGTCCCCTTGATGAGAAACGGTCAAAGGGCTTCAATGAAGATGCTGCACGAGAAGGCTTCCTAACATCCAACAACCTTTCAAGGTAATGCTTGGCATAAATTGAAAACTCCAAGCTAGAAAAGAAGATAATGATATTTCTTCTTACTTAAGACCTTTATCTATAAGTCAATTGTTTGATCTAAAGTGCCTATGTGTCTAGTCTCAATTAACCCTCCTTCAAGCTTCTCTCAAATTAGGTAGCAATCAATCTCAAGCTTAGTGATAATGTGCATGGCTATCTTGTTGTCATAAAATAGAACCACTAATTGAGGCATCGATTCACAAGTCATGAAAAGGCCTAATCTTAGATAATATGAGTTTAGATTCTTACAAATAATTACAAAACACACTTTGAAAAATGTAATTACGTCAAGAAATGTATGTGGACTTGAAGGAACCAAAATACGTGTTCAAGAAATTTGATGATAAAAATCACATGTGAACTATAAAATTGATATGTCAAAGCAAAAAAAAAGAAGACAAATGAGTACATGAAAAAAGTAATTACTGCTCCTATATTCTTGCTAAAAATGTTTCGTGTAAGTATGTAAATTATGACAAAGCTTTACGATTACAACAGCATTTTGAGCGAAATCAAGACTTGTGCTTGTGGAGCATATGTCGAACTTAACAGAAGGATGATATACTAGGTAACAAGATCTTATCCCCAAGAGGCCTTGAGAAGGGAAGAGGCCAAGTTTTCTGCACCGATTTGAAAGGATTCTAATTGAAAATGTTCATCTAGTTTGTGCTCATACTCAAATATTGTGTACTAGATGGTCGTATCATTCATTTTCTACTTGATTTACCAAATTGCGACTGTATTGTGAAGAAATTGATGAGGGTAGAGAGTTGGGATGTTATCTAAAAGCTTGTGAATCTAAGTTTGATTGTTCAAATTTGTTTTAACATTTTGATCTATTGATAGACAATCAATGAAGGATGCAATAAATAATGAGCACTAGTGTGTTTTTGGCTTATATTTACAAATTGTTTCTTTCATTGTTCTTCATTAATTATTGAGTTAAAATGAAACTAAAATATTGTTCATCGTGTTGTGTTAGAAAGACCAACCTACAAATGGAAACCATTTTGTCATTGTCTTGTACGGTTTGCTTTCTGCCCCTTCATTATCAACACTTACAGCGCTTACCAAGTCCACCAGAAATGTTGTGCTGACGCGTGATTTGCGTTCGAACGCCGGCTGTTTCCGTCCATATGAGCCACGAAAATATAGAGAAGCTACTTCTGAAAAGTATGGCTCCCCAGTATTTCATTATTGGACAAGTGAAGAAACCATCTTCTTTGAAATGGTCCGATTCGTTATGGAGTCTGTTCATCCGTGCCAATATCTTCCTCTTTAGGTTTTGGATAGATTAACTTGAGATGTTGTACAGAAGGCAGAAGAGCATCAAGCCATCGCACCCTATTATTCATCGCCTACTTGGAAACTAGCTCAAAAGATTACATTCACATTTCCTCTCAGTGCAAACTCATGGCACCCAATAACTCAGTGAAAGTACTTGAGGTTTTCCGGGTATCTCCACCACCAAGCTTGCCAGATTCAGCCTTTCCAACCTCTCTTCCTCTCACCTTCTTTGACATCTTATGGCTAAGATTGCGGCCTGTCCAACGACTTTTCTTCTATGAAACCTCTCCTGCTAACATCCCCTTCTTCGATTCCATTCTTCCAAAGCTCAAAGATTCACTCTCCCTCACACTCCAATACTATCTTCCTCTTGCCGGCACTCTCACTTGGCCAAAGGACTCCCACAAACCCATCCTCAACTACACTGAGGGTGAATCTGTTTCATTCACTCTCGCGGAGTCTGGTGCGGATTTCTACCGCCTCTCAGGAAACAACTTTGTGGAAGCCGAGGAATACCACCCCCTCGTCCCCCACCTAGCAACGTCCAATGAAGAAGCGTCAGTATTGGCGTTGCAAGTCACCATCTTCCCAAACTCTGGATTTTCCATCGGAATCACCACACACCATGCTATTCTTGACGGCAAAAGCTCAACCTCGCTTATGAAAGCATGGGCTCACTTGTGCAAACACTGGGGAGATGGTTTGTCCTTGATGCCGGAACTAACACCATCTTACGACAGGATGGTCATCAAGGACCCGGCTGGCCTGGAGGCGATCTTTCTGGACCAGTTGATGAACCAAGACGGCCCAAACAACAAGAGCCTAAAGGTAGGGGAACTACAAAGTCAGCCGGATGTTGTCCACGGCACATTTCAGCTGAGTCGTGCAAATCTGCAAAAGCTGAGGCAATTAATAACCACGATGCTGGAGGAGAAGAATGAACAAAAAAAACCGGTTCACTTATCAACATTTTCACTAACATGTGCCTACGCTTGGGTTTGTATGGCGAAGGCAGAAGGACCAAGGGATAACCAATTCCTTCTTGGCATTAGTGCGGACGCCAGACATCGATTAGAGCCTCCTATCCCTGGAACGTATTTCGGAAACTGCGTTGGGGGTTTTGTAGCGGTTGCCGAGAGAAACGGCCTGGTAGGGGAAGAGGGAATGATTGTAGCCATAATGGCTGTCAGCGAAGCTGTAAGAGGTTTGGATGATGGGATCTTTAGGGGTATCGAAAACCCGCTGCAGATGCTGTTCAGAGCGCAGACTGATAGAGTTGTTGGAATTGCAGGGTCACCACGTTTTGAGGTTTACAATACTGATTTCGGATGGGGACGACCAAGGAAGGTGGAGATGGTTTCAATAGATAACACCGGACCTATATGTCTTTCAGAGTGTAGAGATAGTGTTGGAGGAGTTGAAGTAGGATTGGCTTTAAAGAAACATGAAATGGAAGTCTTTGCTTCACTATTCTCCAAAGGCCTCGAAGCCCTCTAATGCCGTATTCCCTGTAAGAGTATGTATGATCAGAATAAGATAACAATTATCCCGGCTACTTTGTTCACCTTGTCCAAAGACAAGATTTGTCTATGTCATCCCGGACGTTAATCTCTTTATCAACGAATAGTTCTCTAATTCCTTTGCAACGAAATATCCTCTTCATTGAGATTCAGAAATTCGAGGTCTATTGTGAGTTACGGCCCATAGAGTACGGTTACTCTTTTCTAGAAGTTGATGGTAAGCTTGATATATTTCCTCTGCATGGTCAGCTATGTTCCTTAATTAGTTTCCTGGGATTTGCTTTCTGCTTGATTTGTTGGATCAGCCCGATGCTTACGACAAATCTTTATGGAAAACCTTATTTCTTTGCCCCGCAAAGGCTGGTAGAACTTAACATACTGTCATCCTTATGGTTTTTAGATTTAATGAACATAATTTTTCAGGTATTCTTTATATCAAATAAACCATTGCATGCACTTTTCATTTGATTTTTGGCCTATTAAAATAGTTGTTAGAGATGGTTTGAAAGGAAATTGATTTCTAAAAGCTAATCCCCAGAAGCTCACCCTTCTACCTCTGTACACTTCATTCATTGGCCCTTTTGTATTTGATTATATCAAAAGGCCTAAGGCCACCATATTTTAGTGGCCCAAACTATGTGATTAAATAAAATCTGAGTCAAGGATTCTTTCCCATGGTATTGATATTTACGACCTTTGCATGACACTAGGATAATCGGGTATTTTCAAATTTTGATACCCACTACAATGTGATTATTGTTATAAATGTGAGTCAAGGAAAGGCAATGAAGGTTTGACTCTGGGCGAAAGTCCTAGGTGGCACAAAGAAATAATAAGAGCAGACATTGATTCCAATTTTATATTTCATTTAGTGATATATATAATATTTGGCATTTTACTATATATAAAAATAAAATCCTACATCTACTATTTGGGATAGTCTTTCTTTTCCTTTGATTTTGTTTGAATGTTTTTGAATATTCTTGTCACTCAACCAAATCTGTATACAGAATATAATGCGAGTTGTGTGCACTTGTGTCAGGTGTGTGAGGACAATGGACTCCCACGAAACTATCCGTTGGTCAAGTTTTGTTTAGGTATCAAAGGCTTAGAAGCGGTCTCAGCCAAGTTCTTCTAGACTTCCAACTCTACAAGCTCTCCTTTCCACAACCTACCCACCCTCCGACTTTTGACACTAGTTTCCACAGTCAACAACTTACAGTCCTTGCCGTTACCCTAGTGGGAAACAACACTATTAGCTGCAAGGACAATGCTGCTCTTTTGAAAAAGAAGGCACCTTAAAAAATTGAAGGACACTTAAATAATTGAAAGCTCTTCATGACTTTGAATTCCTCTCCTTCCTTTTAGGACTTTTTGCTCATCCTACCAACCAAATATCTATCTTTTTTTTTTCTTTGTTTTTTTTTTTTTCAGCTAGTTGGACCGATTACCTGGGGTGTTGTGGCAGCCCCCACTTTATGATCCAATATTTTGTTGAAAAAAAAGTTTGTGGATTGTAGGACAGGCAAGAGACTGGCCAATCGGGGGCATTGCCCCTGAGAAGGTAAGCAATTTAATAGAAGGTACGTAATTTAATACGAATATCTAGTAGAAGAGTCGAAGGACAATTCGGGTTTCAGCGCTATTACCCACAGCCGATGGAGGAGTACAAGGCATGGCATCTGTCCTGCAATTAGTGTTCTACTCTATTAGAACAACATGAAGATATCCCCTAGCTCAAACGCACCATTTCCTTTTCGAGCTAATTTCATTTTGATGCTGGGTCTCGCCATTTTGAGCGAAATCAAGACTAGTGCTCGAGGAGCGCATCTCGAACTCAACAAAAGGATGATATCCTACTTAACAAGATCTTATCCCGACGAGGCCTTAAGAAGGGAAGAGGCTAAGTTTTCTGCACCGATTTCAAAGATTTTCATCTAATTCAAAATGTTCATCTAGTTTGTGCTCATACTCAAATATTGTCTACTAGCCGGCCATATCATTGATTTTGTACCTGAATTGCCAAATTGCGATTGTATTGCGAAGAAAATGAGATGGGAGGGAGTTAGGCTGATCTAAGTTTGATTGTTCAAATTTGTTCTAACATTTTGATCTAATTATAGACAATCAATGAAGGATGCTTTGAATAATGAGCACTAGTGTGTTTTTGGCGTATCTTTATAAATTGTTTTTTTTTCATTGTTCTTCATTAATTATTGAGTTAAAATGAAACTAAAAGTATTGTTCATTGTGTTATATTAGAAAGACCAACCTACGAATGGAAACCATTATAAGTCATTGTCTTACACGGTTTGCTTTTTGGCCGCGTTCTTTATGATTGCCTTTATCAATACTTACAGCGGTTACCAAGTCCACATGAAAATAAACCTACTTCCGAAAAAGATGGCTCCCCAATATTCGATTATTGGACAAGTGAAGAACCCATTTTCTTTGAAAGGGTCCGATTAGTTTTTGGAGTTTGTGCATCCCTGCCAATTTATCCTGTTTCGGTTTTGGATAGGTTACCTTGAGATGTTGTGCAGAATGGCCCGACCTGATAATCCAATATTGTCTCAACGAAGCGGGAGCGGAGAAGGCTAAGCTACAAATTGGAAACTTCACCACAGCCGGCAGAGGAGCATCAAGCCATCGCACCCTATTATTCATCGCCTACTTGCAAATAGGAAACCTTGAAAACTAGCTCAAAATATTACATTCACATTTCCTCTCAGTGCAAACTCATGGCACCCAATAACTCAGTTAAAGTACTCGAGGTTTTCCGGGTGTCTCCGTCACCAATCTCACCGGATTCAGCCGTTCCAACCTCTCTTCCTCTCACCCTCTTTGACATCTTATGGCTAAGATTTCCGCCTGTCCAGCGACTTTTCTTCTATGAAACCTCTCCTGCTAACATCCCCTTCTTCGACTCCGTTCTTCCAAAGCTCAGAGATTCACTCTCCCTCACCCTCCAATACTATCTTCCTCTTGCCGGCACTCTCACTTGGCCAAAGGACTCCCACAAACCCATCCTCAACTACACTGAGGGTGAATCTGTTTCATTCACTCTCGCGGAGTCCGGTGCCGATTTCTACCGTCTCTCAGGAAACGGCCTTGTGGAAGCTGAGGAATACCATCCCCTCGTCCCCTACCTAGCAACGTCCAATGAAGAAGCGTCAGTATTGGCGTTGCAAGTCACCATGTTCCCAAACTGTGGGTTTTGCATCGGAATCACCACACACCATGCTGTTCTTGACGGCAAAAGCTCAACCTCGTTTATGAAAGCATGGACTAACTTGTGCAAAAATCGGGGAGAAAGTTTGTCCTTGATACCGGAACTAACACCATCCTACGACAGGATGGTCATCAAGGACCCGGCTGGCCTGGAGGCGATCTTTCTCGACCAGTGGATGAACCAAGACGGCCCAAACAACAAGAGCCTAAAGGTATGGGAACTACAAATTCAGCCGGATGTTGTCCGCGGAACATTTCAGTTGAGTCGTGCAAACCTGCAAAAGCTGAGGCAATTAATAACCACGATGCTGGAGGATAAGAATGAACAAAAACAAACGGTTCACTTATCAACATTTTCGGTAACATGTGCCTACACCTGGGTTTGTCTGGCCAAGGCAGAAGGGCCAAGGAATAACCAATTCCTTCTTGGCATTAATGCAGACGCCAGACCTCGATCAGAGCCTCCTATCCCTGGTTCGTATTTCGGAAACTGCGTAGGGGGTTGTGTTGCGGTTGGCGAGAGAAACGACCTGTTAGGGAAAGAGGGAATAATTGTGGCCATAGTGGCCATCAACAAAGCTGTAAGAGGTTTGGATGATGGGGTCTTGAGGGGGGCCGAAAACTGGCTACCAATGATGTTTACAATAAAGACTGATAGAACTGTTGCAATTGCGGGGTCACCTCGTTTTGAGGTTTACAATACTGATTTTGGGTGGGGACGGCCAAGGAATGTGGAGATGGTTTCCATAGATAGAACTGGAGGTATTTGTCTTTCGGATAGTAGAGATGGTGATGGAGGAGTTGAAGTAGGATTGTTCTTAAAGAAACATGAAATGAAAGTCTTTGCTTCAACATTTTCCACAGGCCTCGAGGCCTTGTAATGCCGAATTCCTTGGAGGATTATGTATGATCAAAATAAGGTACCAATTATCCATGCAACTTTGTTTATCTTGACAATGTCCAGAGACAACACCTGTTTGTGTCATTCTAGATGCATTGAGAAATTTCTTATTTCTATTCCACTTTTGATAGGCATTTCATGTTGTTTATAATTTAGTTTTATCACATGTTGAACCTGCAAAATACTATCGGTCATCGAGAGCTTGCTTCTATTGAATCTAAACTGACTGCAAGGATAAACTACGAGAATAATCGAAGAACAAACACAAGCTATTACAATTACAAAGAATGCATATCTATAAGTTCAAATAGATGCCTGATACTACTCTCTTTCTTCCCTTGGTTTAGATTTTATCAAAGATACTAACAAGCTATGTTAGTCCATGATATATCCTACTATTCAAAATTGGCATAATCTTAAGTGGCTACTTTGATATATCCATGGCACTTCCACCTATGGTATTCATTTTCGTTCTCATAGCTCACTGGATCTTTACAACTTTAGTGACACTAACTATGCTAGTTGTCTTCAAACCCAATGATCAACTTTTGGATTTTATTATTATTATTATTATTATTAGGGTTAATCTAGTTTCTTTGTGTTCTAAATGACAACTAATAGTTTCTTTTCTCGGTCTTCTACATAAGTTGAGTATCATTCTTCGACCATGGTTACTAGTGAATCTACTTGGTTATGTGTTGTTCTTCATGACCTGGGTGTTTTTCAACCTAATCCTACTACTATTTTAATGTAATAATCTACGTGTTATCTTCCTATTAGTTAACACTATTTTTCATAATAGGGTTAAGCATATTAACATCGATTATCATTCCATTAGGGAAAAGGTTGCATAAGGTGTTATTTTAACTTGTCATATCTCCTTAGGATGGTAACTCACCAATATTCCTACTAAGCCATTGAACGAACAATATTTTCTCATATTTTGATGCAAACTTAGTATTAGCAACCCAATTTTGAAGGAGACTATTAAAAATATAGTCCATCTTAAATCCCAGGCCAAATCCACATAGCAGTATAAGCTTGAATCTACCTCCCCTATTTTGCATAGCTCAACCACCTCCACACCTCAACTTAGTTGTGGAAGACTCTCGAATTTCTCATCATTCTTTGGAATTTGAATAGAAAGACATCACCACAATACTTTGTGACACTTTCCATACACTTGGACTCACCATAGCTTTCCAACACTACACCTAATAGGAAAGCTACAATGATGTTGTAGCTTCAAATTCTTAAACTAAGAAGCAACATTAGCAAAGGCAAGCACTACCCACAATATATGACCATTTTAACGGATTCATAATCTTTGCCAAGACTCTTTAAAAGGTAAAATGTTTTACCAGAATATGTTGATGGCTTGCATATAGAGCATAACTAGTTAACAAGTGAGTTGAAATCATTCAAATAAGCAAAAAATGGCTTATTGTCCTTTTGTCGGTGATAAAACTAGGACAAAAGATGAAACTTTGAGAAGTCTTTAGTTTGAAGACAAGAAAGCGGTCTCTAGTTTGAAGTGATCTTTAGGTCCTAGTGGTCACGATTTTACAAGATTGTTACTCTATTCCCAAACTTTGTATTTTGGATTCCCTCTTGGCCATCAACAATATGGAGACAAGAAAGTTTGATAGTTTTGCTGATTAGGAAGCCAAGCAACTTTTGGGTCTTCATAATGGATTTTACTTATGTTATTCACACAAGATAGTTCTTTTTAGCAAGGCAAATGGTTACAAAGTTTGCAACACTCATTGAATTGGGAAAAGGAAAGGAAGTCTTTTTGTTGTGAATAAGGACAAAGAGAGAGAGAGAGATAGAGGTGAACTATGGATAAAAATGAAGGAAAATGGGTAAAAGGTGAAGGAGGTGGTCTTATAGAAACATGATTACTTAGGCTCTAAATACCAAAATGAAATTTGAGAAACAAAGAATTTGGACTAAGCTAAACCTTATCTACTATATTGAATAACCCCATGGGGCCTTTAACCTGCACTTCCAATAGGTTAGGGGTTTGAAACTCCCCAACCTATAAGTCCAGTGATTTGAGGTTCACGGCCCCTTTTCATCCCCTTCCTTTTGATAAAGGAAAAAATACCAAAAAACAAAAAAAAAAATTAGCATGTAAGAGGTGTCTACTATATTGAGTAAAAGGAATACAAAAAGCCTAAAAATAAAAGTATGATATGTACTACTATTTATACAATGGGAAATGAGAAGATGGAATCATTCTATCTATAGGCTTGCGTTGTACTCTACTTCACGTTTTATCCCCTTCAACAAGGAAAATTTGAAGTTTAAGCATTGGGTGGTGAGAGCAAGCAAAGAAGAGCTTGTTGAGTCGTGTTGTATAAAGCCTTTTTGTAGAGGGGTAGCAAAGGTAGAAAGGTCTGCAACAAGAGGTAAATTGTGGTGCTTGTTTGGATTCATAAAGAAGAAGCAAAGGAGTCGTTGTTTGGGTTTTCTAAGGATAAAGGAGCTGTTTGGATTTTCTAAGAAAAGAGTATAGGAGTCATTTGGGTTTTATAAGGATTTTGTAAAGGAGTCCTTTGGATTTTCTAAGGAAGGAGTAGAGGAGGCATTTGAGTTTTCAGTGACCTAATTTAGCGCTAGTGTTGGCAAAAGTGCTAAATTGGACATTTCTTTATAGTTAGACTTGAACTAATGACTTTGGATGTCATTTTTTGGTCACCAAAAACAAAATGTATGCACACAAATACAAGGATCTAAAATGGTTCAAGCAAAAAAAAAAAAAAAAAAGATGTCCTACATTCACTACCGAGAGCAATTTCTCTTTTGTTTTAATTCCGTTTGGATGTTTTTAGATACACCTTGCATTCACTCAAATATTCCTACTCAATATAATGTAAGTTGTGCATATCTATGTCACACCCTATGTCTCTTCACTCCAATTTAATTTTAGGCTCTCTCACTTATACCGTAGTGAGATTATCTATTTGCCCCTAATATTGTTTTGTTCTATGGCAATATATATTACATTTCCAACATGGTTAAATCATGCTCAACTACTAGTGTAAATAATGTAGCCTTGGTCAATGGGATTACTAACCTTCATAATGTACTATGCACAAAAATCTAAAAATTAATATGAATTCTCTATAAGGATTTGTCTTAAATGAAATTGAGTCTTTCAATGATGGGATACCCTTGATAAGCTTAATTCGATCTAGACTAGTTAAATAAAGTAAACTACAATTAAAAGCCCAAAAGCTATAATGCTATAAAAGGAAAATTCGAACTATGAATTAACTTTAATCCAAGTCTAGATTTTAGTTTTATAACATGTTAAACACAAAAATACTACTAGTTCTTCATGTATTACAACTATCACAACAATTAATTATTTTTGGAACAATGATAATCTATTAGGGTCCTAAGAGTGAAAAGATTACTTCAATTGAACTTAAAATAATGCAATAATAAATTACGATAAGCATAATTAAGGAATAAGCTCAAGCTACCGCATATATTTGCAAAAAAACTGTCTGCCATGCTTCCTTTCTTTCCACTGACGAGACCAATGCTATTGGGTGGGTTCAGCTATGGTTGCAGTCCACTGGCTCACAATCTTTTCTCATTGTAGAATAAGGTAGCAACCAAGCCTTGCTGATGTTCTGCCTTTACCCTACTAATCTCTACGCTATATGGGTCTATGTCCCCTTAAAGAGATACGGTCAAATTGCTTATATGGAGCTGATGCATGAGAAAAGGCTTCCCTTGCTGAAATACAAGCATCCACCGTGGCAATCACGTGGCTTTCCACAGATTATGTGGCTGCCCTGTAAGGCTTAGTAACATCCTTCCAAGATGATGCTTGATATGGATTTATAGCTCCATGCTAGAAAAGAAGATAATAATATCACTTCTTACTTGAGACCTTTATCTATAAGTCCATTATTTGATTCAAAGTGCCTATGTCTAGTCTCGATTAATCCACTTCATTTAAGAAGCAATCAATCTTGAGATTAGTTATAATACGCAAGGCAATCTTACTATGGCAAAATAGCACCACTAGAGGCATTGACTCACAAGTCATGAGGCTGCCTCTGTTGGGTAATTCTGCTACCCCTTTTGAAGCATACAACAGAGAACTACCTATTAAAGCTTCCTTGCTGTTACCCATAACACCTAAGTACGATGGTGTTAAATCTTGTCGTTACCTTGCCAAGTTTGAAGGGGGTGTTAAAGTTGTCAGCTTATGCATGCCTGAATCTTGAAAAAAGTTTTCAAACACACAAGCTAATGTTCCAAGAAGCTGGTTTATGTCCAATTTAACATGCCAACGAAAATTCCTCAGTTGGCCATTTATTTGTAGCCAGCTACAATGATGAAGGAGATTGGAAATCCATTGATACATGCACGGTTTTGGAGGTGAATGGATGTACTGCAGAAGCACATTTGATTTTACAAATTTCATTTTACAAATGAAAGAGGATAAGATGGGACCCACGTTCTGCAAATTCATCTCACCTGCCTTAGTTTTCTGCAGGTTTAATCTTATCTACAGCAGTTATGTGTGTAAGTGATTTTGTATTGTGGAAAAACATTCACTCCCATCCAAGGCATGCCTTGTTTTATGTGACTCATAGCAGATCCGTTTGGCGCTACATTCATGGAAGTTTCTCCTATTCCTTTTTCATCTATTTTTTTTTTAATTTAATGTGTTTCTTTTCAAGTTTCACGTTCTGCACTCTTGTTCACAAATCTTGTATTCTTCATCTCATCTTCTTCTTGTAGCTTTAATGTTTTAGTTTTATCTCCCTTATTTACAAATCCCTCAAGTTTCATTTATTCTGTCAATTTGTTCATTAAATCATATTCCTCAAGCTTGAAACACAAGGTTGCATATTGTCATGTTCAATAAACCCATCAATTTTCAATTCATGGAAGACAATACCGTTTCATAATGTGAGACCAGTCGCCATCACAGCGAAGGTGATTGGCGCGATTACCTTGGAAGACATGAGGGGTCTGGTGCGTCCGACCGTGCTATAAATCCATAGAGTAAGATGTGAGGAGAAATTGTCGCTAATGTTTGTGAAGAGACAGAAAGAAGGTGTCGAAAGGAAGCAAAGCCCAAGGTTAATATTCTGCTTCTTTTCTGCAGCTTGATCTCCGTTCTTGTATTTATTGCATCTTCTGCTTCTTTTATGGGTCCAAAATAATGTTTCGTGCAACTTGTTTCATAGGATTTATGATACTTTCCGTTTGGTATGTTAGTCCTACCTTGAATTGATTTTTAATCCGATAATAATGACTTCCCATGTTTCTGTCAATGACAGAAAGTTGTGAAAATGTAACAAAGAAAGCGATAAATTATTTTTGTTAAAAAACTTTTTAATTGGCATATAATACTTCACTGTTCTTTTGTCGGCATGCCTTGACAAAGAAACGGGATGGTTTAATCCGGCAACGAATCGACGGCTGATGTGGTGTCACGTTTTGAACATCGACCACCAGCTGTTTCTCAAGTACCTACTTTTAAAAAGATGGGTCCTTGTGCTCCATTATTGAAAAAGCAACTGCTGTAGAAGCGTAGACTTACAGAAAACACGCAAGCTAGCTCAGAACATTACAGAGAAAATATGGCACCCAATTCAGTGAAAATACTTGAGGTTTTCCGGGTGTCTCCACCACCAAACTCACCAGATTCAGCCTCTCCGAGCTCTTTTCCTCTCACCTTCTTTGACATCTTATGGCTAAGACTTCCGCCAGTCCAACGACTTTACTTCTATGAAACCTCTCCTGCTAACATCCCCTTCTTGGATTCCATTCTCTCAAAGCTCAGAGATTCACTGTCACTCATCCTCCAACACTATCTTCCTCTTGCCGGCACCCTCACTTGGCCTAACGACTCCCACAAACCCATCCTCAAGTATACAGAGGGTGATTCGGTTTCATTCACTCTCGCCGAGTCCGGAGCCGATTTCTACCATCTCTCAGGAAACAACTTCGTGGAAGCCGAGGAATACCAACCCCTCGTCCCCCATCTAGCAATGTCCAACGAACAAGCTTCGGTATTGGCATTGCAAGTCACCATGTTTCCAAACTCCGGATTTTCCATCGGAATCACCACGCGCCATGCTGTTCTTGACGGCAAAAGCTCAACCTCGTTTATGAAAGCATGGGCTCACTTGTGCAAACACTGGGGAGATGGTGTATCCTTGATACCGGAACTAACACCGTCCTACGACAGGGTGGTCATCAAGGACACAGCGGGGCTGGAGGCTGTCTTCCTGAACCAGTGGATGAACCAAGACGGCCCAAACAACAGGAGCCTAAAGGTATGGGAGCTGAAAACTCCAACGGATGTTGTACGCGGCACATTTCAGTTGAGTCGCGCAAACCTGCAGAAGCTAAGGCAATCAATAACCACGATGCTGGAGGAGAAGAATGAACAGAAACAACTGTTTCGCTTATCCTCATTTTCAGTAACATGTGCCTACGCCTGGGTTTGTCTGGCCAAGGCAGGAGGATCAAGGGACAGCCAATTCCGTCTTGTCATTAATGCAGACGCCAGGCCTCGATTGGAGCCTCCTATCCCTGATACTTATTTTGGGAACTGCATTGTAGGTTGTTCACCAGTTGCGGAGAGAAACGACCTGTTGGGGGAAGAGGGACTGGTTGTGGCCATAACGGCTGTCAACGAAGCTGTAAGAAGTTTGGATAATGGAATCTTCAGGGGAGCCGAAAACTGGCTGCCAATGATGTTCAGAATTCAGACTGGTAGACTTGTTGGAATTGCTGGATCACCTCGTTTTGAGCTTTACAATACTGATTTTGGGTGGGGACGGCCAAGGAAGGTGGAGATGACTTCCATAGATAGAACAGGAGCTATATGTCTTTCGGAAAGCAGAGATGGTGCCGGGGGAGTTGAAGTAGGATTATTCTTAAAGAAACATGAAATGGAAGTCTTCGCTTCAACATTTTCCAACGGACTGGAAGCCCTGTAATGCCGAATTCCCGGGAAGATTATGTATGATCAGAATAAGGTACCAATTATCCATGCTGCTCTGTCTCTCTTTACCTTGTCAAAGAACAGGACTTGTTTGTGTCACTCCAGATGCTAATTTGGATCCTACAACAATCTATATAATCTCTTTATCAACCTATTTTTCTCCAATTCTTTATCAACACAATAATCGCTTTATTTAGAAGTAGACTGAAAAAAAAATCAATTTAGATACATGCTTCACATTTCAAAAGATACAAGATACAAGATACATATTAGATACATTTCCCTTTTACAAAAAAACAAAAGTGTCTCAATCCAAAAGAATGTTTTTTTGCAATAATGGTTATTATCAACTGCCATCTCAATCTTAAGAATTTTTGATCCATTCACACTACATAAGGACCTTTAGGATCTTCTTTGCACATATTCAAATGGATCAATCAGTTGGTTTAGTTGAACTTGTCTTTGTTTTCCTTTCCTTTCATTAAGAATTGTATAAGGGAAACCTTTATATTATTTAAATATATATGAAGGAATGACTACTATGCTCTTCAGTCGCATTTTTAGAAATAATTATTCCTTCTAAAATAATATCAAACCTATGTTTTAAAGGCTGCACTCCTCATGTACAAAGCTCAGCTTGAAAGTATGAAGCCTATCACTCATATTGACTAAGAGATGACAAATTAAAAACAATAAAACTAAAGATTTTACATTACTTAAATTTAGTTCAAGAATCTTCATCTTCATCTTCATCTACTTCCCTTGTGCTGTTGAAATCCCTCTTTGTGTAACTTCAGCCCGGAAATCAACTCTTGAAGGTGGAAATGGTACAAACAATACCTCGATAATGTTACCTATAATCCCTTTATCATAAGGATTTGTGGAAACCACGTAGCGTTGCCTAAAATTCTCGTAAGCTGTCTGCGGAAAGCAAAGAAAGCCGAGTTGAGAAAATCTTGAGATCAGCACTGAAAAGGAAGTGAGATCCAATGAGTTGAGCAAGCAAACCTGGTTTATAGCAGTTAGGTAGAGATGGTACAAGGCAAGTCCACCCAGGAACAAAATTGCAGCAAAACTAAGAGAGACCAATGTCACTGTTTCTGGGCAATTCTTAAGCATCCCAACAAGCCCAGTTCCATTTCTCAGTACTCTCTGGTGGATTCTCCAGCAGGAAAAGGCAAATATGTAAACAAAGAAAACAAAGCCCGATAGTACAAATGTCAGGTAAAACCGGTAGTTCCTCTGCATATATGACACAATTTCTGGCTGTTAATTTGACAATCAAAGAAACTGTGTGATCAGGGAGCATATTTGTTGTGGCCTTACCAGTGCAATACATTGACCAATCCATGGGCAGTGATGATCGAATTTCTCAACGCAGTTATCACAAACAGCACAGTGGCAACTCCTGGGTGGACGATATATCTTACATATCCGACAGTACTTCAGTTTCATTTCCACCCCATTAACAATTACCCTTCTCCTCCTTACACCATTGCTATTACCAGCCTCTTCACCGGCATTTTCTTGATCACTTCGTGGAATAATCCCCGGATCAATCGCACTAACCATGATCAAATTCACAAGAACCTGCAATAACACAGTGACTCATGATGGAAGGATGTGACGGTGAAGTGATCCTAAATAAAAGGATGTTCTTGTAGAGAGTTGGAGACGAACAATGATTGTCAAAATCACGAAGATGGAGATTATAAGTTTAGAACCACTCGGTAGGTCCTCCCCAACGTAAACTGTGAAAATCCAACTTGAAAGAAGAATGGAAACGGTTGTCAACATCAACCCTCTTGGATCCGGACCGCATACGAGCCTCCCATGAAAGAAGAACACCTGCACGTACAGGAACAAAGTAGTAAACAACTCTAGCACACACCATTAGAAAAGCACTCAAATGGAGTGGAAAAGCACATTTTTCCCAGGCCAAAAGTGGTAGGCTCTCGTTATTTCCAAATTGCCAGCGCCGAAGTACGCTACCCATCGACGTTCTACAACTCTTTTGAACTCAAGAAACTTGTCCAGGATATTTCTCTTTTCAACCCTCTCAAGCCCTTCTTCCATAACTTCTATATCCCGCGCGGTTTCCTCCATTTCCTCCATTTCACTGATCAACTTCTGGAGAAAAACTGAAGGGCGGTTATCGACTTGGTCTTCAATGGGCCTTCACTCCGAGTCATCCTTATTGTTTAGATTTAATAAACATACTTTTTCAGGTATTTTTTTATATCAAATAAACCATTGCATACACTTGTCATTTGATTTTTTGCAAAAATTAGCGTCACTTAAGTTGATGGTTACATGATAATCCCCATTTATCCGTATGTAACTATATCAAGTTAGCATGTATCGTGTAAAATATTTTTTTTCATATACAAAGCATTAAAAATGGTAAAGCCAAGTAGAGAAAAGCCAATATCAGAAGGGGAAAAAAAACTATTAAAAATGTTGTTAAAGATGGTTGAATCATGCTCAACAACAAGTGTAAATAATGTAGCCTGACTAACCTTCGTGATATACTATTCACGAAAGGCAAAAAATTACTATGATTTCTCTGTGTCAATTTGTCTTAAATGAAATGAAGACTTCCAATGATGGGATTACCCTTGATAAGCTGTATTCGATCTAGACTAGTTAAACAAGTAAACTACAACGAAGAGCCTAAGAGCTATAATGCTACGAAAGGAAAATTGGAACTAAGATTAACTTTAATCCTGACCTAGATTTTAGTTTTGTAACCCTAAACACACAAATACTACTGGTTCTTCGGGTTTTACTACTATAATAAAAATAATTATTTTTGGTATGATAATTTCAGGGGGTCCTACCAGTGAAATACTTACTTCAATCGAATTTAAATTGATGCAATGAGTATAATTGAAGAATAAGCTCAAGCTATGACATATGTAAGCACACAAAACTGTCTGCTACTAGTTCTTTTCTTCCCATTGGCGACACAATGCTGCCACTATCATTATTGCATAAGTGGATTCAACTATGGCTGTAGTCCTCTGGCTCACAATCTTCTTCTCATTGTTGAATAATGGCTACAACCAAGCCTTCCTTATGGTCTGCCTTTACCCTGCTCATCACTACGGTACATGGGTCTGTGGGCCCTTGATGAGAAACTGCCAAATGGCTTACATGAAGCTGAATCACGAGAAGGCTTCCCTTGCTGCAATACAAGCCATCCACCGTGGCGATCATGTGGCCTGCTACAGATGATGTGGCTGCCATGTAAGCCTTCCTAACATCCAACATCCTTCCAAGATGATGTTTGTCATGGATTGATAACTCCAAGCTAGGAAAGAAGATAATAATATTACTTCGTACTCAAGACCTTTATTTATAAGTCAACTGTTTGATTCAAAGTGCCTATGTGTCTAATCTTAATTTAACCCCACTTCAATCTTCCCTCAAGTTAAGTAGCAATCAATCTTGAGATTAGTTATAATGTGCAAGGCAATCTTAATGTCGCAAAATAGAACCACTACTTGAGGGATTAATTCACAAGATATGAAGAGCCTATAATAGATGCTATGAGTATTGCCTCTTACAAATGACCACAAGATTCACTTGAAAAATGTATTTACATTGAGAAATATGGACATTTAAAGATTCCAAATATGTGTTCACTAAATTTGGCGATGAAAACCATATGTCAACCATGAAATTGATGCGTTAAAGCAAAAGAAAAACAAATCAGTACATGACAAAATTAAATACTGCTCTTCTGTTCTTGCCAAAAATCTTTCTTTACGATTACACTAGCCCAGGAAGTTGCTGCAATAAATGTATTACTCTGTTACAACAACTTGAAGATATCTTGGAAAAGTGAAGACCCCATCTTCTTGGAGCTCGGTCCGACTCATTTTTAGAGTCTGCGCATCCTGCCATTTCTTATCCTCCTTAAAGATTGGCTCCACGTGATGATTCATGTGTCGTCTTAAAAGACCACGTTGGAAATTACAGAAATGGACAACCGATCACCGAGGCGGGAGATTATAAGGCTAAGCTATTTCACCACAGCCGGCGGAGGGTTATAAAGCCATCGCACCCTATTATTCATCGCCTACTTGCAAATAAGAGACCCTGCAAACTAGCTCCAAAGATTACAATCAGATTTGGTCTCTAACTCATGGCACCCAATAACTCTGTGAAGGTAATTGACGTTTTCCGGGTTTCTCCACCACCAAGCTCACCAGATTCAGCCTCTCCAACCTCTCTTCCTCTCACATTCTTTGACATCTCATGGCTAAGATTTCCGCCAGTCCAACGACTTTACTTCTATGAAACCTCTCCTGCTAACATCCCCTTCTTGGATTCCATTCTCTCAAAGCTCAGAGATTCACTGTCACACATCCTCCAGCACTATCTTCCTCTTGCCGGCAACCTCACTTGGCCAAAGGACTTCCACAAACCCATCCTCAAGTATACTGAGGGTGATTCTGTTTCATTCACTCTTGCTGAGTCCGGAGCCGATTTCTACCATCTCTCAGGAAATAACTTTGTGGAAGCCGAGGAATACCACCCCCTCGTCCCCCATCTAGCAACGTCCAATGAACAAGCTTCAATATTGGCATTGCAAGTCACCATGTTCCCAAACTCCGGATTTTCAATAGGAATCACCACGCACCATGCTGTTCTTGACGGCAAAAGCTCAACCTCGTTTATGAAAGCATGGGCTCACTTGTGCAAACATTGGGAAGATGGTGCATACTTGATACCGGAACTAACACCATCCTACGACAGGGTGGTCATCAAGGACCCAGCGGGGCTGGAGGCCAACTTCCTGAACCAGTTGATGAACCAAGACGGCCCAAACAACAGGAGCCTAAAGGTACGGGAACTGAAAACTCCAGCAGATGTGCGTGGCTCATTTCAGTTGAGTCGAGCAAATCTGCAGAAGCTAAGGCAATCACTAACCACGATGCTGGAGGAGAACAATGAACAGAAACAACCGGTTCGCTTGTCCTCATTTTCAGTAACATGTGCCTACGTCTGGGTTTGTCTGGCCAAGGCAGAAGGACCAAAGGACAACAAATTCCATCTTATCATTGGTGCGGACGCCAGGCCTCGATTAGAGCCTCCTATACCTGGTACTTATTTTGGAAACTGCGTTGTAGGTCGGGCAGCAGTTGCTGAGAGAAACGACTTGTTGAGGGAAGAGGGAATGGTTGTGGCCATAACCGCTGTCAACGAAGCTGTAATAGGTTTGGATGATGGAATCTTCAGGGGGGCCGAAAACAGGCTGCCGTTGATGTCCAGAGTTCAGACTGATAGAATTGTTGGAATTGCTGGGTCACCTCGGTTTGAGGTTTACAATACTGATTTTGGATGGGGACGGCCAAGGAAGGTGGAGATGACTTCCATAGATAGAACAGGAGCTATGTGTCTTTCGGATAGCAGAGATGGTGCTGGAGGAGTTGAACTGGGATTGTTCTTAAACAAACGTGAAATGGAGGTCTTTGCTTCAATATTTTCGGAAGGCCTTGAAGCCTTGTAGTGCCGCTTTCTTTGCATGACAATGTATGTTACTTTTCCTTAGGTTCAAAAAAGTACGTTACTTTTACTTCATCTGCTCAATCTTTGAATAAAGTGTGTTACTTGAATCAATGAAAAGTTGCTGGTGTGTTTCCTGAAGAGCACCCATGCTTTCGTTTCACTTTATTCTTTCAACATTTTCGTGGCATTTTTGAACCTAAAACTCCATAGATAAACAAAAGATGATCGCAATTAGATTGAGCAGATGAAGAGCAATTTTGGTATATGTATTTCAGCATAAGATATATTGGATTAGGAAAAAAAATTACTATAAAGGTTTATGAAAATGGATTTTTTTTTTCAAATTATTGCTAGAAGTTTGAATTATCAATTCATTTTTAAGATTTACTTTGTTGTGAATCACCACCTCTATATCGTCTTCAACATTTTTAACAAATTTCAATGATTGGACATAACATCACTTAGAAGAGATGAAGTATCTCTATATGTACAAAAGTATCACTTTGGCTTGATATGAGGTAGAAATAAAAATCAAAGCAACGAAATTATTACTAATCTGTACATAAAAAATAAAAATAAAAAAAGGAAAAATTTGATTAAAAAAATCCATAATTTTGAATTTTTCTTTTGGAGTGTGAAAAGAAAAGTAACGAAGACTGATAATATCAAACAATATATGCCTAAGAAAAGAGTATGTTTGCCGATAGGTCCACTAAAATAAGGATGACATATTTCAAACAACTTGACTAGGAACATGTTCCCTTATTAGTCCAATTAAAGTAAAGATAACATGTCTCACTAGTTTAGTTAGTGATTAACGCTTACATTAGCGGTATAATAATAAATTCTATCATTTACGCACATGACTAATTCAATGATTTATCTGTCGTTCATAGGATCCTAAATCCTTCAAGAATACTAGTATGAGTTTAATTCATTTTTCCTTATTATAAGTAAAGAAGGAAAAAACATAAATGAAACCACTTTAAACTATCATGCTTTGATTCTTGGGTGCATGAGTTATAAAAAAAAAAATTAAAAAGAACATTGTATAGTTACATTTTAATTATAAAGAGATGAATATATAATATTGCACATGACTTAGAAAGCAAGTTGGGATTAAGATTCTGTACAAGGCAAGTACTAAATCACATAATTTCTAAAAATGATCTTAAAAAATAAAAGAAGTCAATTGTGGCTAAACATTTAACTTTGGAAACAAAAATAAGATTGGTATGAAATTCAAAGGCAAAAATACGTCATGGAGATGTTGATTGGAGGAAAAGTGATACATGTCAATGTGGCTAACCAATAATGTCACCTTTAGACAGTCAAACAAGCTTATGGTTCACAACGAATGATGCGGGATGCTGTAGACAATGAACACGAACACTTTATAATTGTTTCACTAATAGTTAAAATAAAACTGAAAGTTCTGTTCAGTGCTTACATTAGAAAGACCATCCTACCAATGAAAACCATTATATATAAATGAGATCAATGCAACACAAAACCAAAATTTGATTCTTTTTTAAAATAAATATGTTTTCGATTATATAATGGTAAAAGCCTTTATCGATTAGCTAGGTTTTCAACTTGTAACTTAAAGAGTTATATCTTAATTATTTCAAGTTACATGTTTTTGGTTTTTTTCGGAGGGAGAATTATGTATAGACAAACAAGACCATAAATAAGGTATGAAAAAAAAAAAACACACAAATGTACATCATAAAAGTTTTATACCCAATATGCAATCTCTTGAGGTGAAACTTAAATAAATAAATAAAATTATTTTTATAACCCATAAACTAATGTTTAGATTCGACTGAACCTTCTAATAAAAAAGACAAGTATTAATAGGGACAGGCGGCTTATATTTTAAGAAAGATTCCAATATAAGTTTGTCGCCATTACCAATCCTTTGAGCCCTTCCTACTTCTGAAATGATACCTAGCAACCTTACTCGTGGCGACGCATGGTTGACGATCAAGCACCGCCTGTTTATATATATTCATAAGCCACGACAAGAACAGCTCCGCTATCCACAAGCTCCATTTTTAAAATATGGCTCCCCGCTACTTGATATTAAAAAAGCGAAGAACACATCTTCCACGTTGTCTAGCGTGATGATCCAGTATTGTCTTAAAAAACAAGTTGCTAATTACAGAAAGGGGCTGTGGATCTCCGGAGCAGGAGATTAGAAGGTAAGCAACACTTGGAATTTCACCACCACCCGGTCGGCAAAGTCAACAGCAGCCGGTCGAGAAGAAGCATCAAGCCATGACACCTTATCATCCATCGCCTACTTGCGAATAGGAGACCTTGAAAGATAGCTCTCTAAAACCCATGGCACCAAGTAACTCGGTGAAAGTACTTGAGGTTTTCCAGGTGTCTCCACCACCAAGCTCGCCGGATTCAGCCTCTCCAACGTCCCTTCCTCTCACCTTCTTTGACATCTTTTGGCTAAGATTTCCGCCTGTCTAGCGACTTTTCTTCTATGAAACCTTTCCTACTAACATCCCCTTCTTGGATTCCATTCTCCCAAAGCTCAGAGATTCACTATCCCTCACCCTCCAACACTATCTTCCTCTTGCCGGCACCCTCACTTGGTCCAACGACTCCCACAAACCCACCGTCAACTACACTGACGGTGATTCGGTTTCATTCACACTTGCTGAGTCCGCTGCCGATTTCTACCATCTCTCCGGAAACAACTTCGTGGAAGCCGAGGAATACCACCCCCTTGTCCCTCACCTAGCAACATCCAATGAAAAAGCGTCAGTGTTGGCATTGCAAGTCACCGTGTTCCCAAACTCCGGGTTTTGCATCGGAATCACCACACACCATGCTGTTCTTGACGGCAAAAGTTCAACCACGTTCATGAAAGCATGGGCTCACTTGTGCAAACAGAAGAAAACAAAGAACTATAAGTTTACACGGCAAACACTAGGAAATATATTGATCACAAAAGGGGCACGATGGCCTTACAACGCTTCCCACGTTAGAGTTCGTGAGTTATTCTATAGCATACGTCCTACTTATAGACTTCGGACAAAGTACATAAAGGGAGCAATAAATGATAGCAGGCGTGATCATCACGGAGAGGGGCTGCTAAGCTTCTTTTTCTTGTGAAGTTGGGCACCGACTTTACTAGAGGAAGGTTCCTCTATCACTGTGTTACGGTTCCTCACAGTGAGGTGAGGATAGCCATCTATGTAGCTTGCAGAGGAGATAATGTTGTCACTGTTGAGGTCATGTTTGGACCCTGCTGTGGTCACGTATGACTTCACGTTTCCACCTGGCTCATATCTTGTAAAGGCTGACATGGAAGCTTGGTGGTCCAGCAGCATGTCTCTTGCTCGGCTTCCATTAGTCTGGGCTGCATACAAGGCTGTTTCATCAACACAAACATTGGGGAGATGACGTGTCCTTGATTCCGGCACTAACACCATCCTACAACAGGATGGTCGTTAAGGACTCGGATGGGCTGGAGGCCATCTTCCTGAACCAGTGGATGAACCTGGACGGCCCAAACAACAGGAGCCTAAGGGTATGGGAACTACAAGCTCCAACGGATGTTGTCCGAGGCACATTTCAGTTGAATCGTGCAAACCTGCAAATCCTGAGGCAATCATTAACCACCATGCTGGGGGAGAAGAACAGACAAAAGCTACCAGTTCACTTATCAACCTTTACAATAACATGCGCCTACGCATGGATTTGTCTAGCCAAGGCGGAAGGACAAAAGGACAACAGATTCCTTCTTGCCATTAGTGCAGACGCCAGGCCTCGATTAGAGACTTCTATTCCTGGAACGTATTTTGGAAACTGCCTTGGGGGTCGTGTTGCAGTTGCCGAGAGAAACAACCTATTGGGGGAAGAGGGACTGCTTGTGGCCATAACAGCTATCAGCGAAGCTATAAAAAGTTTGGATGATGGGATCCTTAGTGGAGCCGAAAACTGGCTGCCGATGATGTTTGAAATGAGGACTGATAGAGTAGTTACAATTGCCGGGTCACCTTGGTTTGAACTCTACAATACTGATTTTGGGTGGGGACGGTCATGGAAGGTTGAAATGACTTCTATAGATGGTACAGGAGCTATTTATCTTTCGGATAGTAGAGATGATGCTGGAGGAGTTGAAGTAGGATTGTCTTTAGAGAAACGTGAAATGGAAGTCTTTGCTTCAGTATTTTCTTATGGCCTTGAGGCTCTCTAATAGCATAGTCCTCGAAAGATTATGTATGATCACAGATAAGGTATTCTCCTCTACATATTTTTATTAAGGAATAAAACTACGGAAGTCTATTATTTCTTGTTCCATGCATAGCACGTTTAATCTTTTCTAGAAGTCGGTGGAGAGCTTGATTTATTTCTATATCCTCTACATATGTGGTGTACTTCTTCAATTGCTATCTTGATAATTGTACAAGTAATGAGACTCATTTCATCTTTGATCACCCTATAGTTGGAACCTTGAAGATAATTGAGATTACAAAAGTCATGGAGTTCATGAGATTGTGAAAATTCCAAAAGCTGGATCAAAGAATCTAATGGCCAGTTCAAAGGTGATGCACATTCAATTGGATATCCTTTTATCAAACTAAGGATGAAGGAAAAACTTGAGGAGCTAAGAGAGATACATATTTCCTACTGTAGCTAATGTATTACCTAAGTATCCCTTTACTAGTGATGGAGGAAGAGCTTAAAGAGCTAGGGAGAAATGTCTTCCAATATAACTGATGTGCTAATTAGGATGGTAGTCCAAATTTGAGAGTTTACTTACTATTAGAAGGCATAAAGATCAAATATGCAACAAATTAACCTATTGTGTAGGGTTATCGCACTAATTTTACTCCAAAATGGAAAAATTATTAGGAATTTGGAGTGAAAATTACTAGGTTGGATTAGCTTATTTAGGCATATCCTAGATATATTACAAGTATGTTTTAGAAATATTCTAAATGTTTTTATTCTTTATATTAGTAAGTATTCCTAATGGTATTCAGTAAGAATTCCTTTGTGTTAGTTTAAAAAGGTAAGAGCATAAGCAAACCTAAGGACAAAAAATAGGGTTGTTCCTCACGAGGGAGACATCCACCATGAGAGAGTCCATTAGGTAGATACTAAAGATGCAATCCAATGAAAGAGTTGCTATGAGTACTAAGAATAACCATTTGAGTTATGTGTGTGTATTGTAAATAGCACTAGTTATTCTCTAGAATAAACTTAATAAGAGGAGAAGTGGTTGTAACTACACTTATGACGATCAATGTAGGACATTGTGTTAATCAAAAACACCTTAAATCATGAGTCTCTTATGCATTTATGATTTGATATATATGTTTATGCGTTCATGCAATGGGTCATTTTTACCGCAAAAGATAGAATTTAAAATTATGCATTAGCACTATAGATCATCAACCCAATAAACATTGACATTGTCAAATGCTTTTACATTCTTCTATATATGCCAACAAGGTTTTACATTCAAAACTATTGAGTAGTTTTTTGTCACATGTCCATATGTTATAAATTGTATAGCATATGTTTTCTATTACTTTTAAACTTGGTCTCAAAATCCTCTTTATGAAAAAAAAAAAAAATTATTTGTAACTTTTGAATTAAAATAAATTCTTTAACATAATATCGGAATTAAAGTTCAAGTATCCTATATAAATTATTTCTCTATATTTAAGATAAGATGATATATTAAAAATGATATGACATGAATTTTATATGACTTAAAATCTTATATGAAGTAAAGCTCTTTTTTTAAATCTTTTTTTTTTTTTCAAAAATGATTTCTATCACGGTATAGAACGGGCGGCATATTGTGAGAATGATTCCAAAATACAAAATCTTATATTCCAACATGGTTTGGCTTTCTTTCGTTTTGTTTATGTTATCTTCGTCAGTCCTTACAGCCCTTGCCTGGTCCTGAAATGACGAGGACACGTTATTAACAAGCGACCGCCTTTTTTACATATATTCATGAGCCACGACAAGAACAGCTCCGTTATCAAGAAGCTCCATTTTAAAAATATGGCTCCACGCCACTTGATTATTAAAACAAAAAACAAAAAACAAAAAAACAAAACAAAAACAAAAAAAAAACAACAAAACAACAAAAAAACAACAAAAAAAACAAAAAACGCATCTTTCGCGTTGGCTAGCGTGATGATCCAATATTGTCATAAAAAAACAAGTTCGTAATTACGGAAAGCGGCTGTGGATCTCCCAAGCAGGGGCTTAGAAGGGTAAGCCACACTCGGAATGTCATCACCGGTGGAGAAGCATCAAGCCATGGTGCCTTATCTTTCATCGCCTACTTGCAAATAGTAAACCTTGTAAGCTAGCACTCGAAGTTGAACATATATTACTCTGTTACAACAACCTGAACATATATTGGAAAAGTGAAAAACCCATCTTCTTGGAACTCGGTCCGATTAGTTTTTGGGGTCTGTACCCATCCCTTAGATCTTATCCTGCTTTGGTGTGAAGATTGGCCCCACGTGATGATCCATGTGTTGTCTTAAAAAACCAAGTTGGGAACTACGGAAATGCACAATTGATCACCGAAGCGGGAGATTAGAAGGCTAAGCTTTTTCACCACAGACAGCTTTAAAGATTACAATCAAATTTGCTCTCTAAGTCATGGCACCCAATAACTCTGTGAAGGTACTCGAGGTTTTCCGGGTGTCTCCACCACCAAGCTCACCAGATTCAGCCTCTCCAACCTCTCTTCCTCTCACCTTATTTGACATCTTATGGCTAAGATTTCCGCCTGTCCAGCGACTTTTCTTCTATGAAACCTCTCCTGCTAACATCCCCTTCTTGGAATCCATTCTTCCAAAGCTCAGAGACTCACTGTCTCTCGTCCTCCAACACTATCTTCCTCTTGCCGGCATGCTCACTTGGCCAAAGGACTTCCACAAACCCATCATCAACTACACTGAGGGTGATTCAGTTTCATTCACTCTTGCCGAGTCCGGAGCCGATTTCTACCATCTCTCAGGAAACAACTTTGTGGAAGCCGAGGAATACCACCCCCTCGTCCCCCACATGGCAACGACCAATGAAAAAGCGTCAGTATTGGCATTGCAAGTCACCATGTTCCCAAACTCCGGGTTTTGCATCGGAATCACCACACACCATGCTGTTCTTGACGGCAAAAGCTCAACCTCGTTTATGAAAGCATGGGCCCACTTGTGCAAACATTGGGGAGACGGTGTGTCCTTGATACCGGAACTAACCCCATCATATGACAGGATGGTCATCAAGGACCCTGAAGGGCTGGAGGCCATCTTCCTGGACCAGTGGATGGAGCAAGGCGGCCCAAACAACAGGAGCCTAAAAGTGTGGGAACTAAAAACTCAGCCAGATGTTGTACGAGGCACGTTTCAGTTGAGTCGTGCAAACCTGCAAAAGCTGAGGCGATCAGTAACCACCGCGCTGGGGAAGAAGGATGAACAAAAACAACCGGTTCACCTATCAACATTTGCCGTAACATGCGCCTACGCCTGGGTTTGTCTGGCCAAGGCAGAAGGACCAAGGGACAACCAATTCATTCTTGTTATTAACGCGGACGCGAGGCCTCGATTAGAGCCTCCTATCCCTGGCACTTATTTTGGAAACTGCATCGGAGGTCGTTTTGCAGTTGCCAAGAGAAACGACTTGCTGGGGGAAGAGGGAATGGTTGTGGCCATAATGGCTGTCAACGATGCCGTTAGAAGCTTGGATGATGGTATCCTCAAAGGGGCCGAAAACTGGCTGCCGATGATTTTCAGAATGCAGACTGACAGAGTTGTTGCAACCGCTGGGTCACCTCGGTTTGAGATCTACAATACTGATTTTGGGTGGGGACGACCATGGAAGGTGGAGATGACTTCCATAGATAGTACAGGAGCTATTTGTCTTTCGGATGGTAAAGATGGTGCTGGAGGAGTTGAAGTAGGATTGTTCTTAAAGAAAGATGAAATGGAGATCTTTGCTTCCTTATTTTCCAATGGCCTTGAAGCCCTGTAATAACATAGTCCTTGAAAGATTATGTATGATCAGAGATAAGGTATCCTCCTCGACATATTTTTATTAAGGAATAAAACTACGGAAGTCTATTATTTCTTGTTCCATGCAGAGCACGTCTAATCTTTTCTAGAAGTCGTTGGAGAGCTTGATTTACTTCTATATCCTCTCTGGCGAGTCAGTTCCCTCGATTTGGCACGTTGGTTGATTTAGTTGGCTCAGCTTGTTGATTACACCAAAGCTTTGAAATGTTCTTATGTCATGTTGGTTTGCTTAAAAATCTGTTGAAAATAACAGCAAAACTTCGGAAAACAATTATATTAAATGCATATTGCTCTATGGTCTACAAAGCAAAGCAAAAAGCCCTTGCCTTTTGAATGAGGAAGCCAGGAAGAGAAAAGCCAACATCAAAGTATAGGAATAATAGTTAAAGAAGATTGAATCATGCTCGACAACCACTGAGAATAAAATAATAGGCTACGAGAAAAACGTTAAGACAAATAGTATGAATCCAAAACATTGTCCTAAAAATAAACACAATTAGATTAAGTAGATTATGAAACACTCAAGTCTACCTTTCTTAAAAAGGTCTTATTAAGGGTTACAAAGTACGTTACAAGTATTCTTCACCCCAATGTAAGCCTTTCTTGTCTAATGTTCCTTCATGGTTTAAGCTTAGTTTTTTTTTTTCTGGTAAAAGATTAGCCCATTTTTTAGATTGAGTTGAATCACATAGAGGAATGACAAACTCTAACATCATATGAAAGGTTCAAGCCTATATCTCATCAAAAGGTCTCACTGAAGAGAGAAGCTATATAAGCTTATAAGGAACATTATAAGTCCTTTTTAATTCATTAAGGGATTTTATTATCCAATATAGATAAATAAATAAATAAAATCAACTTTTTAGGAAACATATTCATGTGTGATACCATAAATAAGAGGTAGAAGAAAGAAAGTTTTAAGTAATGGTCTTCCATTGCTAAAATTATGATATGACTAGACATTTTAGGAAACACTATTGGACTCGAGAATATAGTCATTCTTCAAAGAACATTTAATTCTTTTAAGAGGTAGCATTGCATATGTAGAAAAGATGGAAATGATTTTCTCTATCTTGAATTCCACATGTTTGGACTAGCTAATTTACACTAGAACAAATTATGCCTTGATTCAAAATGAATGAGACCCCAGGGAACTCAAGGTGTATGAAATTGTTTCTTTGGCAATGAAAGAGGATGAGTATGAGATTGCTTATGGCATGGATACTCAAAAATGTAGTGTTTATTAAGGCATAATTGAATAGATCCATAGTTGAGTTGGAAGTAAAAAATGAGTGGAGATTATTGTGTTAGTTGGTGTATTTAAGAGCACTTAAATAATTGATGTTACTTTTCCAATTGTTATCTTGGTGATTGTACAAGAAGTGAGACTCATTGCATAGTTGATCACTTTATGGTTGGAATGTCAAAAAGAGATTGGCTTAATTTTGTATTATATGGTATAAGCTCATGTTAATGGGGAGCCAGTAATGTTGAAAGTGCATGTCATGAGTAGTTGTAGCGAACTACCATATGATGTGAACAATTACAAATTGTATAATATATTCTCTTTTTCGATCATAAGGACTTCAATATCAGTGATGTTAAGTTTCATTGCCGGTTTATGTTGCACTATATTATACACTGAGATTTGAAGTTAAAGGAGAACATTGGTGCTCAAGTAGAGGAAAGTTCATATGGATTAATATTAGTTCTTAGATGGGAATTCCTAAAGTTTTACAAATTCATAAGCATGCATAAATTTTTAAAATGCTCAAATAGCAACATTTGTTTTTACCTCAGAGTGACTTCCTTAGGTATTTATTTACTTCCCAAGTATGTTAACAACAGGATTAATTGCTAAACTTTGTAAAGGCTTTTAGAGAAGTTCTAAAGAGAACTTATAACAAAGATTGCTATGGAAGGCATGAAAGCAACACAATATCTCCTTGGGATGAGATATTCAAGAAGTTATGGAGCTCATGAGATTGTGAAAACTCCTAAAGCTAGATCAAACATTCAGTTAGGAATCCTTACATCAAACTAGGGATAGAGGTAAAACTTGAGAAGTTAAAAGAAATACATATTTTCTAGTGCAACTAATGTATTATTTAGCTAAGTGTCCTTTAACTAGTGATGGAGGAAAAGCTTGAGGAGCTAAGTTAGAAATGTCTTTCAATACAGTTGATGAGCTATCCAGGATGGTAGATCAAAGTTGAGAGTCTACTCACTATTAGAAGCTCAAAGATCTCATATGCAACAAATTAACCTATTGTATAGAGTTATTGTACTAATTTTACTCCAAAAATGAGGAAATTGTTATGAACTTGTAGTGAAAATTAGTAGGTTAAATTAGCTTATTTTAGATATATCCTAAATATATTTCAAATATATCTTAGGAATATTATAATTGTTATATCTTTTATATTAGTAGGTATTCCAAATGGTATCCGATAAGAATTCCCTTTGATGTTAGTTTAAAAAGGAAGGCCCCTAACAAAACCTAAAGACAAAAAATAAGGCTGCACCTTATAAGGGTTGTAAGCATAAGATGATATTTTGTAGAGTAACCACCAACCAGAGTCTAGTAGGCAAATACTAAATAAATAGTCCAATGAGAGAATTACTGTGTCCTAAGAACAACCATTTGAGCTATGTGTGGATACTGTAAATAGCATTTTTGTGTTCTATAAGATAAATTTAATAAGAGGAGAAATGGTGGTAGCTACATTGATGATGATGAATGTAGAACATTGTGTTAGTCCAAATCACTTTAAACCATATGTCTCTTATACATTTATGGCTTAATCTATATGTTTATGTATTCATGCAATGGGTCATTTCTATAACAACAAAAAAATTTGAAATTATGCATTAGCAATGTCATCAACCCAACAAACATTGACATTATCAAATGCTTTTACATTCGAAAGAGTTGACATAAATTTTATATGACTTAAAATCTTATTTGACGTAAGACTCTTCTTTTTTAAATCAATTTTTTATCAAAATGATTTGTAAGAATGATTCCAAAATACAAAATCTTATATTCAAACATCGTTTGGATTTCTTTCGTTTTGTTTATGCTATCTTCGTCGGTGATTACAGCCCTGGCCTGGTCCTGGAATGATGAGGACACGTTATTAACTACCAACCTTACCCGTCACACGCATGGTTGGCGATCAAGCACCGTCTGTTTACATATATTCATGAGCCGCGAAAAGTATAACTCCGTTATAAAGAAGCTGCATTTTGAAAATATGGCTCCCCACCACTTGATGATTAAAAATGCGAAGAACACATTTGCACGTTGATGCAATACTGACACAAAAAATAAGCTTGTAATTACAGAAAGGGGCTCTGGATTTCCGAAGCAGGAGCTTAGAAGAGCTACACTTGGAATTTCACCACCGCTTTGATTCGGCAAAGTCAAGAGCAGCCGGTGGAGGAGCATTAAGCCATGGCACCTTATCATTCATCGCCTACTTTGCAAATAGAAAACCTTGTAAGCTAGCTCAAAAGATTACATCTTGATTTGCTCTCTAACTCATGGCACCCAATAACTCTGTGGAAGTACTTGAGGTTTTCTGGGTGTCTCCACCACCAAGCTCACCGGATTCAGTCTCTCCAACCTCTCTTCCTCTCACCTTCTTTGACATCTTTTGGCTAAGATTTTCGCCTGTCCAGCGACTTTTCTTCTATGAAACCTTTCCTACTAACATCCCCTTCTTGGATTCCATTCTCCCAAAGCTCAGAGATTCACTATCCCTTACCCTCCAACACTATCTTCCTCTTGCCGGTACCCTCACTTGGCCAAAAGACTCCCACAAACCCATCCTCAAGTATACTGAGGGTGATTCGGTTTCATTCACTCTAGCAGAGTCCGGTGCTGATTTCTACCATCTCTCAGGTAGCAACTTTGTCGAAGCTGAGGAATACCATCCCCTTGTCCCCCACCTAGCAACGTCCAATGAAGAAGCGTCAGTGTTGGCATTGCAAGTCAAGGTGTTCCCAAACTCCGCTGGATTTTCCATCGGAATCACCACACACCATGCTGTTCTTGACGGCAAAAGCTCAACCACGTTTATGAAATCATGGGCTCACTTGTGCAAACATTGGGGAGATGGTGTGTCCTTGATACCGGAACTAACACCATCCTACGACAGGCTGGTCATCAAGGACCCGGCAGGGCTGGAGGCAATCCTCCCAAACCAGTGGATGAACCGTGACGGTCCAAACAACAGGAGCCTAAAGGTATGGGAACTAAAAGCTCAGCCGGATATTGTACGCGGCACATTTCAGTTGAGTCGCGCAAACCTTCAGAAGCTAAAGCAATCAATAACCACGAAGCTGGAGGAGAAGAATGAACAGAAACAGCCGGTTCATTTATCATCATTTTCAGTAACATGTGCCTACGCCTGGGTTTGTCTGGCCAAGGCAGAAGGACCAAGGGACAACAAATTCTGTCTTGTTATTAACGCGGACGCCAGACCTCGATTGGACCCTCCTATCCCTGGTTCTTATTTAGGGAACTGCATTGTAAGTTGTTTACCAGTTGCTGAGAGAAACGACCTGTTGGGAGAAGAGGGACTGGTTGTGGCCATAACGGCTGTTAACGAAGCTGTAAGAAGTTTGGATGATGGAATCTTGAAGGGGGCCGAAAACTCGCTGCCAATGATGTTCAGCATTCAGACAGATAGAATTGTTGGAATTGCGGGGTCACCTCGGTTTGAGGTTTACAATACTGATTTTGGATGGGGACGACCGTGGAAGGTGGAGATGACTTCCATAGGTAGTACAGGAGCTATCTGTCTTTCGGATGGTAGAGATGGTGCTGGAGGAGTTGAAGTAGGATTATTCTTAAAGAAAGATGAAATGGAGGTCTTTGCTTCCTTATTTTCCAATGGCCTTGAAGCCCTGTAATAACATATTCCTTCGAAGATTATGTATGATCATGGATAAGGTATTCTCCTCTACATATTTTTATTAATGAATAAGACTACGAAGTCTATTGCAAGTCGTTCCTCGCAAAGCATGTTTAATCTTTTCTAGAAGTCGGTTGAGAGCTTGATTTAATTCTATACCCTCTCTGCCGAATCAGTTTCCTGGGCTTTGCATGTCGCTTGATTTAGTTGGCTCACCTTGTGGCTTACACAAATGCTTTGAAAAAGCTCTTAGGTCGCGCCGGTTTGCTCATAAATCTGTCGAAAATAACAGCAAAACTTAGTAAAACTATACTAAATGCATATTGCTCTATAATTTCTAAAGCAAAAACAAAAAAACAAGAAAAAAAAATCCCTGGCGTTTTGAATGATGAAGCCAGAAAGAGAAAAAAACAACATCAAAGTACACGGACAGTAATTAAAGGAGATTGAATCATGCTCGACAAACACTAAGAATAAAATAATATGCTACAAGAAAAAGGTTTAGACAAATAGCATGAATATGAAACATGGTCCAGAAAATAAACAAAATTAGATTAAATAGATTACGAAAGACTCTTAAGTTTTTTTTTTTAAAAAAAAAAACACTCACTTGAATAGGTTTTATGAAGTTTATAAGGTACAATATAAGTTTTTTATCTTCAATGTTATAAAAATTATAAGCTCAACCGTTTTATTGGTAAAAGATCGGTTCATTTTTTGAGTTGGGTTAAATCACACAGACAAATGACTGACTCCAATATCATATGAAATGTTTCTCTTTGTCTTCATATGAGATATAGTTTTTACACTCAACCTTATTTGTTTTAATAAAATCCATTAGAATGCCATTCTTGTTATAAAACATATATATATCAGCCTTACAAAAAGAAACTATTCTTTTTTCGGCACTCGGTTCCTTCGTCTTAAGTCAAGTTCAGTTTACTTTTTCGATTCGGAACTCTTAGTCGAGCTGTTGGCGTGATCGATTTATTGTTTGAGGTTCAAGAGAAAAAAGGGAGGAAGCACCACCCAATAGTGCTTTTACAAAAGTACAATTACTTGGGGCTAATACCTTCTCGACACTATCGAACCTGAAATCCACTCTCAATCGCTCTTTTTAGTGGGGAGGAATAGTTTTCGTATCCTGGACTTAAGGAAGGAAAAAAGTGCCCTATCTGCCTTTAAGTGAGAGAGGGGGTAGTGCCAGTTGTTTGTTTTCAAGTCAAGCTTTGTATAACTATCTCTTTTAGGTTAGCATAACATAGAAAGAGAATGCCATGGAAAAACACATACCCATCACTATATACATAAATATATATATAAAAGGTTCAAGTCTACATCTCCCCAAAATGTCTCATTGAATAGAGAGGTGGTATAAGTTTATAAGGAACATTATAAGTACTTTCCTATGTATAGTAGTGTAAATAGCACTTTTGTATTATCTAAGAAAGACTTAATAAATGGAGAAGGGATTAATATTTACAATGATAAATGTAAGACATTATCTTAGTCCAAATTACCTTAAATTTTATGTCTTTTATGTGTTTATAGCTTAATCTACATGTTCATATATTCATGCAATGGGTCATTTCCGCAACAAAAAGAAAATTTGAAATTATGCATCAACAACATAGATTATGAACCCAATAAACATCGACATTGTCAAATGCTTTTACATTCTCCTACATATGCCAATAAGGTTTTACATTCCAAACAATCAATTAGTTTTTGTTCGTACATCTATATGTTATAAATTATATAGCATATGTTTTCTATTACTTAACCTTGTCTAGAAATCCTCTTCATAAAAAAAAAAAATTAATAAAAAAACTATTTATTCATAACTTTTGAATTAAAATGAATTTTTTAACATGATTTCGAAATTAAAGTTCAAGTATAGACAAAAATCCTATATAAAGTATTTGTCTATATTTAAGATAAGCTGATTTATTAAAAATGATATGACTTAAAATCTTACTTGACATAAGACTCTTCTTCTTAAATCAATTTTTTTAATCAAAAATGACTTTTATCACAGTATAGAACGGGCGGGATATTGTAAGAATGATTCCAAAATATAAAATCTTATAGTCCAACATGGTTTGGCTTTCCTTAGTTTTGTTTATGTTATCTTCGTCAGTCCTTGCAGTCCTTGCAGCCCTTGCAGCCCTTGCAGCCCTTGCAGCCCTTGCCTGGTCTTGAAATGATGAGGACACGTTTTGAACTAGCAACCTTACTTCTGCCAAGGCATGGTCGGCGGTCAAGCACCGCCTGTTTACATATATTCACGAGCGAGGACCAGAACAGCTCCGCCATTCAAAAGCTGCTTTTGAATAAATGCCTTCCTACAATTTGATTATTAAAAAACCGAAGAACACGTCTTCCGCATTGGCTAGCGTGATGATCCAATATTGTCTTTAAAAACAAGCTTGCAATTACAGAAAAGGGCTATGGATCTCGAAGGAGGAGCTCAGAAGGGTAAGGCACACTTGGAATTTCACCACCGCTCGATCGGCAAAGTCAGAGCAGCCGGTGGAGAAGGAAACTCTTGAAAGTTAGCTCAAAAGATTACATTCAGATTTGCTCTCCCATGGCACCCAATAACTCGGTGAAAGTACTTGAGGTTTTCCGGGTGTCTCCGTCACTAAGCTCACCGGATTCAGCTGCTCCAACCTCTCTTCCTCTCACCTTCTTTGACATCTTATGGCTAAGATTTCCCCCTGTCCAACGACTTTTCTTCTATGAAACCTCTCCTGCTAACATCCCCTTCTTGGATTCCGTACTTCCAAAGCTCAGAGACTCACTGTCTCTCGTCCTCCAACACTATCTTCCTCTAGCCGGCACCCTCACTTAGCCAAAGGACTCCCACAAACCCATCATCAACTACATTGAGGGTGATTCTGTTTCATTCACTCTTGCCGAGTCCGGAGCCGATTTCTACCGTCTCTCTGGAAACGACTTCGTGGAAGCCGAGGAATACCATCCCCTCGTCCCCCACCTAGCAACATCCAATGAAAAAGCGTCTGTGTTGGCATTGCAAGTCACCATGTTCCCAGACTCCGGATTTTGCATCGGAATCACCACACACCATGCCGTTCTTGACGGCAAAAGTTCAACCACGTTCATGAAAGCATGGGCTCACTTGTGCAATCATTGGGGAGAAGGTTTGTGCTTGTTACCGGAACTAACACCATCCTACGACAGGACGGTCATCAGGGACCCGGCTGGGCTGGAGGCGATCTTCCTGGACCAGTGGATGAACCAAGCCGGTCCAAACAACAGGAGCTTAAGAGTGTGGGAACTAAAAGTTCAGCCAGATGTTGTCCGTGGCACATTTCAGTTGAGTCGCGCAAACCTGCAAAAGCTGAGGCAATCAATAAACACGATGCTGGAGGAGAAGAATGAACAAAAACAACCGGTTCACTTATCAACATTTTCAGTAACATGTGCCTACGCTTGGGTTTGTCTGATTAAGGCAGAAAGACCAAGGGATAACCAATTTCTTCTTGGCATTAATGCGGACGCCAGGCCTCGATTGGAGCCTCCAATCCCTGGTACTTATTCTGGAAACTGCATTATATTTTTTTTACCAGTTGCTGAGAGAGAAGACTTGTTGGGGGAAGAGGGAATGGTTGTGGCCGTAAGGGCTGTCAATGAAGCTGTAAGAAGTTTGGATGATGAGACATCCAGGGGGGCTGAAACCTGGCCGGCGATGCTATTTGAAATGAGGACTGATAGAGTTGTCGCAATTGCCGGGTCACATCGGTTTGAGCTCTACAATACTGATTTTGGTTGGGGACGGCCAAGGAAGGTGGAGATGACTTCCATAGATAGAACAGGTGCTATATGTCTTTCGGATAGTGGAGATGGGGCTGGAGGAGTTGAACTAGGACTGTTCTTAAACAAACATGAAATGGAAGTCTTTGCTTCAATATTTTCCAAAGGCCTTGAAGTCCTGTAATGTCATATTCCTTCAAAGATTATGTATGATCATAAAAATGGTATTCTCTTGGTTACTCTTTTCTCAAAGATGTTCATAGACAAGATTTGTTTTTGCAATCACATATGTTAATCTTTTTGTTAAGAAAATATTTCTCTAATTCTTTGCTCAAATAAGCGTGTTCTCTTCGTTCCACTTTCCTTATAGTATCATTTAGTTGACATTTTTGAACCTAAAACCAACTATTTCCCTAATTGTTGACGAATTTGAGGTGGGAGGCGCCATGAAATATTCCTCCTCTACAAGTGGAAGACTCATCCTAGTTCATCAACAGCTATTCAAGTTATTAGGCCAAAAATACTCTAAGGTGCTCCATTACATCTATGAATCTATCATCTCCTAACCTTACACAATATCTATACCTTTTATAAAGATAACTAAACACTTTTGCATAAGGAGTCATGTGATTAGTACAATCACCATCTACAAACCACAAACTTGAATCTCCATACATTACCTACAAACTAGCAAAGTATAGAACCTTTTCATTAGCCCATCCTCCTTTTCAACTAAGTTAGCTTGAGTCTCCTTGAGCTTACAATTTCTCTCTACATGACCAAATTTCTTACAATGTCAACATTGAGGTTTCCCCTTGTTTCAACAATATTTTTCCAAATGATTGGTATTTTTACAAACCTTACAAGGGAGATATCATGCTTGTTCAGGTCTATGTTCACTCTCTTCTATCAATTTTTCTTCACTAGAACAAGAACCAATAGCAACAACAATTTTGAAAGTAGTTTCTAAGATCCTTTTCTCCTTCCAACAACCAATCCTTCTCTCATACATCTTTAATGATCTCATTAGCTCAAAAATAGACATATTAGCAAAATCCTTGATTTCTTTTATATTTGTGACAATAGGATCAAATTTTTTTGTTAAGCTAATAAGAATTTTTCAACAACTCAAGATTTAGGCAAAGAAACTCTTAAAGAGTGGATCTAAGTCATTACCATATTCAATCTATTATAATAGATAGAAATCGTTTTCCCTTCTATCATCAGTAACTCTAAATCTTGTTTAAGATATTGTAATTTTATGAAAAGTACCTTTGGTGTTCCCGAAAATTCATCCTTTAAGGCTATCCACATTTCATGAGGAGTGGTGGCATGAGAGATCCACATGAGCAAGTTTTCAACTACAGCAAGGTGCATCACCATTGTCTCTCACAACTCTTCTTGATTCTTCTGGTGCTTCTCTTGCTTGACTCGTGTGAGGGCATCTTCATTTTCAATTTTTGGAAGCCCTTTTTAGAATATTTCCCACATGTCTTGCTACTTCAAATATGTGGTGATCTTGAGAGACTAAGTATGATAACTTGTACCATCAAAGAATGAAACTAAAAAATGAGAATGGGAAAGCATAGGAGTGGGTTGCAAAGTTGCAACAGGAGTAAAGGAAAAGGAAGTGCCAATGGGTGTAGTGTCTATGGGTAAGAAGTGAGAGAAAAGTCAAAAAGAAAGGTAATGTAAAATGAAAGAGAAAGATTATATCTATCTAAAATAGGTTTAGGTGAAAAGGAAAGAAGAGCCAATTAGAAACCAACTTGGCTTCAATACCATTGTTTTTGTTTAATGAATCTAATGATAAGGGTTAGGAGAAGTAGTTATGCAATCAAGATTGGACTAGACAAAGTTCCAAGACTTAATTTTGGAGAAAACAAAAGGTTCCTTTCAATAACAAAAGCAACAAAAGAATCTTCCAAAACTACAGCATTTCACAATCCATTGCACAGCACAGCTACCTACAGATATTTAACCTACCAGACTACATACACTACCATCATTTCTCTTATTGTCTAGTACAAACAGAAACATACCTTTCTACTACCTACAATATCTTTTCTTCCATGTTATCTCCTACTTTGCACGCTTCTTGTAGCTTCATTTGCGAGCTTGCATGTTGTTTTGCTTGCTTCTACAACCACCCAAGTTGTCCAATATGGATGACTGATAGCCCCATCACATCTTAACACATAGGACATTATATTAATTCAAATAACCTCGAACCTTATGTTTCTTCTACATTTATAGATTGATCTACATGTGTTATGTGTTCATGTAATTGGTCATTTCCACTACAAAAAGAAAATTTGAAATTATGCACCAACAATGTAGATCATCAACCCAATAAACATTGATATTGTTAAATGCTTTTACATTCTTCTGCATATGCCAATAAGGTTTTACATTCAAAACAATCAAATTTTTTTTTCATACATCTATATGTTATAGATTGCATAGCATATGTTTTCTATTACATAAAGCTTGTCTAGAAATCCTCTTCATAAAAAAAATAATAATAATAAACTATTTATTTGTAGCTTATGAATTAAAATGAATTCTTTAATGTGATTTTGAAATTAAAGTTCAAGTATAGACAAAAATCCTACATAAAGTATTTGTCTTTATCTAAGATAAGATGATATATTAAAATGATATGAGATAAGTTTTGTGACTTAAAATCTTATTTGACATAAGACTCTTCTTTTTAAATCAATTTTTTTTATCCCAAAATGACTTTTATCACAGTATAGAACGGGCGGCATATTGTTTCCCAAATACAAAATCTTATATTCCAACACGGTTTGGCTTTCTTTCGTTTTGTTTATGTTATCTTCGTCAGTCCGTACAGCCCTTGCCTGGTCCTGAAATGATGACACGTTATTAACTAGCAACCTTACTTGTGGCGACACATGGTTGGCGATCAAGTATTTACATACATTCATGAGTGAGGACAAGAACAGCTTCGCTATCCAAAAGCTGCTTTTGAATAAATGGCTCCCCACAATTTGATTATTAAAAAAAAAAATGATAGAACACGTCTTCCAAGTTGGCTAGCGTCATGATCCAATATTGTCTTAAAAAAACAAGCTTGTAATTACAGAAAGGGGCTATGGATCTCCGAAACAGGAGCTTGGAAGGGCAAGCTACACTTGGAATTTCACCACCGCTCGATTCGGCAAGTCACAGCAGCCAGTGGAGGAGCATATCATTCTTCGCCTACTTGCAAATAGAAATCCTCGAAAGTTAGCTCAAAAAATTACATTCAGACTCTCTCTTCCACTCATGGCACCCAAAAACTCGGTGATAGTACTTGAGGTTTTCCGGGTGTCTCCACCACCAAGCTCGCCAGATTCAGCCTCTCCGACCTCTCTTCCTCTCACCTTCTTTGACATCACATGGCTAAGATTTCCGCCTGTCCAACGACTTTTCTTCTATGAAACCTCTCCTGCTAACATCCCCTTCCTGGATTCCATTCTTCCAAAGCTCAGAGACTCACTGTCTCTCGTCCTCCAACACTATCTTCCTCTTGCCGGCATGCTCACTTAGCCAAAGGACTCCCACAAACCCATCCTCAAGTATACTGAGGGTGATTCTGTTTCATTCACTCTTGCCGAATCCGGAGCCGATTTCTACCATCTCTCAGGAAAAAACTTTGTGGAAGCCGAGGAATACCACCCCCTCGTCCCCCATCTAGCAACGTCCAATGAACAAGCGTCAGTATTGGCGTTGCAAGTCACCATGTTCCCGAATTCCGGATTTTGCATCGGAATCGCCACACACCATGCTGTTCTTGACGGCAAAAGCTCAACCTCGTTTATGAAAGCATGGGCTCACTTGTGCAAACACTGGGGAGGTTGTGTGTCCTTGATACCGGAACTAACCCCATCCTACGACAGGATGGTCATCAAGGACCCGGCAGGGCTGGAGGCCATCTTGCTAGAGCAGTGGATGAACCAAGGCGGCCCAGACAACAGGAGCCTAAAGGTATGGGAACTAAAAACTCAGCCAGATGTTGTACGAGGCACGTTTCAGTTGAGTCGTGCAAACCTGCAAAAGCTGAGGCGATCAGTAACCACCGTGCTGGGGAAGAAGGATGAACAAAAACAACCGGTTCACCTATCAACATTTGCAATAACATGCGCCTATGCCTGGGTTTGTCTGGCCAAGGCCGAAGGACCGAGGGACAACCAATTCAATATTGTTGTTAACGCGGACGCCAGGCCTCGATTAGAGCCTCCTATTCCTGGGACGTATTTTGGGAACTGCCTTGGGCCTCGTGTCGCGGTTGCCGAGAGAAACAGCCTATTGGGTGAAGAGTGACTGGTTGTGGCCATAATGGCTATCAGCGAAGCTATTAAAAGTTTGGACGATGGGATCCTCAAAGGGGCTGAAAACCGGCTGCCGATGATATTCAGAATGCAGACTGATAGAGTTGTTGGAATTGCGGGTTCACCTCGGTTTGAGGTTTACAATAATGATTTTGGGTGGGGACGACCATGGAAGGTGGAGATGACTTCCATAGCTAGTACAGGAGCTATTTGTCTTTCGGATGATAAAGATAGTGCTGGTGGAGTAGAAGTAGGATTGTTCTTAAAGAAAGATGAAATAGAAGTGTTTGCTTCCTTATTTTCCAATGGCCTTGAAGCCCTGTAATAACATATTCCTTAGAAAGATTATGTATGATCATAGATAAGGTATTCTCCTCTACATATTTTTAAGAACCTTCGAAAAAGGTTCTTAAATCGCGTTGGTTTTTTTATAAGTCTGTCGAAAACAACAGCAAAACTTAGGAAAACAATTATACTAAATGCATATTGGTCTATAGTTTCTAAAGCAACGCAAAGCCATAAAAAAAAAAACCCTGCTTTTTGAATGATGAAGCCAGAAAGAGAAAAGTGGACATCAAAGTACACGGACAATAGTTAAAGGAGATTGAATCATGCTCGACAAACACTGAAGTGTAAAATAATATGCCACAAGAAAAATGTTAAGACAAATAGTATAAATCTGAAACATGGTCCCAAAAATAAGCACAATTAGATTAAATGGATTATGAAAGACTGAAGTTTACTTCTCTTGAACAGGTTTTGTGAAGTTTATAAAAGTATGTTACAAATATTTTTTCTCTTTGATGTTATAAAAATATAAGCTCAGTCTCTTTATTGGTAAAAGACTGGTCCATTTTTTGGATTAGGTTGAATCACATAGAGAAATGACTAATTACAAGATCATATGAAAGATTCTTCTTTATATTCATATGAGGTATAGTTTTTACACTCAACCTTATTTATTTTAATAAAAATTTTCAGGATACCATCTCTTTTATAAAAAATATATATAAGCCTTACGAAGAGAAATTGGTTTTATTCAGCACTCAATTCCTTTGTCTTAACTCAAGTCCAATTTACTTTTTCAATTCAAAACTTCTAGTCGAGCTAATCGCATGATTGATTTATTACTTGAGGTTCAAGAGAAAAGAGAGGAACCACCACCCAATAATGCTTTTAAAAACGTACAATTACCCATGGCCAATACATTCGAGACACTATCAAACTTGAAACCCACTCACTTGCTCTTTGTAGTGGGGAGGATATAGTTTTCATATCCTGGACTTAAGGAAAAATTCGTCCTATCTGCCTTTAAGTGTGAGAGGGGGCCAGTGCCAGTTGTTTGCTTTCAAGTCAAGCTTTGTGTCCTTGTCTATTTTAAGGTTGGCACAACAAAGAAAGATAATGCCAAAAAAGCACACATACCTATCACTATATATCTACATATGAAAAGTTAAGTCTATATTTTTTCAAAATGTATTATTGAATAAAGGGGAGGTATAAGTTTATAAGGAATATTATAAATATTTTCCTATGTATGATAATGTAAATAGCACTTTTATATTTGTTAAGATAAACATAATAAGAGGAGAAATGACTAGTAGTTACATCAATGATGATAAATGTAAGACATTATGTTAGTCCAAACCACCTTAAATTTTGTATCTCTTGTGGATTTATAGACTAACCCACATGTTTATGTATTCACGCAATAGGTCATTTCTGTAACAGAAAGAAATTTGAAATTATGCATCAATAGGGTATATCATCAACCCAATAAACATTGACATTATCAAATGCTTTTACATTCTCCTGCATACGTCAATAAGGTTTTACATTCAAAACAGTTGATTAATTTTTTTGTCATACATCTATATGCTATAAATTGTATAGCATATGTTTTCTATTACACAAACCTTATCTAGAAATCCCCTTCATAATAAAATAAAATAAAATAACTCTTTATTAGTAACTTTTGAATTAAAATAAATTCTTTAACATGATTTCGAAATTAAAGTTCAAGTATAGACAAAAATCCTAAATAAAGTATTTGTCTATGGTTTAGATAAGATGGTATATTAAAAATGATATGACATAAATTTTTATGACTTAAAATCTTCCTTGACATAATACTCTTCTTTTGAAATCTTTTGTTTTAATCAAAAATGACTTTTATCACAGTATAGAACGGGCGGGATATTGTAAGAATGATTCCAAAATGCAAAATCTTATATTCCGATATGTTTGGCTTTCTTTCGTTTTGTTTATGTTGTCTTCGTCAGTCCCTACAGCCCTCGCCGATTTACATGTATGCACGAGGCAGGACAAGAAAAGTCCTGCTTTCCAAAAACTGCTTTTGAAAAAATGGCTCCCCAAAATTTTATTATTAGAAAAGCGAAGAACACGTCTTCTAAGTTGGCTAGCGTCATGATCCAATATTGTCTTAAAAAAACAAGCTGGTAATTACAGAAAGGGGCTATGGATCTCCGAAGCAGGAGCTCAGAAGGGTAAGCTAAACTTGGAATTTCACCGCCGCTCGACTTGGCAAAGTCACAGCAGCCAGTGGAGAAGGAGCATCAAGCCATGGCACTATATATTCTTCGCCTACTTGCAAATTGAAAACCTTGCAAGTTAGCTCAAAAGATTACATTCAGATTTGCTCTCCCATGGCACCCAATAACTCAGTGAAAGTAATTGAGGTTTTCCGGGTGTCTCCGTCACCAAGCTCACCGGATTCAGCTGCTCCAACCTCTCTTCCTCTCACCTTCTTTGACATCTTATGGCTAAGATTTCCGCCTGTCCAACGACTTTTCTTCTATGAAACCTCTCCTGCTAACATCCCCTTCTTGGATTCCGTTCTTCCAAAGCTCAGAGACTCACTGTCTCTCGTCCTCCAACACTATCTTCCTCTGGCCGGCACGCTCACTTGGCCAAACGACTCCCACAAACCCATCATCAACTACACTGAGGGTGATTCAGTTTCATTCACTCTTGCCGAGTCCGGAGCCGATTTCTACCGTCTCTCTGGAAACGACTTCGTGGAAGCCGAGGAATACCATCCCCTCGTCCCCCATCTAGCAACGTCCAATGAACAAGCGTCAGTATTGGCGTTGCAAGTCACCATGTTCCCAAATTCCGGGTTTTGCATCGGAATCACCACACACCATGCTGTTCTTGACGGCAAAAGCTCAACCATGTTTATGAAAGCATGGGCTCACTTGTGCAATCATTGGGGAGAAGGTTTGTGCTTGTTACCGGAACTGACACCATCCTACGACAGGATGGTCATCAAGGACCCGGCTGGGCTGGAGGCGATCTTCCTGGAACAGTGGATGAACCAAGCCGGCCCAAACAACAGGAGCTTAAAAGTGTGGGAACTAAAAGGTCAGCCAGATGTTGTCCATGGCACATTCCAGTTGAGTCGAGCAAACCTGCAAAAGCTGAGGCAATCAACAACCACCATGGTGGAGGAGAAGAATGAACAAAAACAACCGGTTCACTTATCAACATTTTCAGTAACATGTGCCTACGCTTGGGTTTGTCTGGCGAAGGCAGAAGGACCAAGTGATAACCAATTCCTTCTTGGCTTTAACGCGGACGCCAGGCCTCGATTGGAGCCTCCTATTCCTGGTACTTATTTTGGGGACTGCATCGTAAGCTGTTTACCAGTTGCTGAGAGAAAAGACCTGTTGGGGAAAGAGGGAATGGTTGTGGCCGTTATGGCTGTCAATGAAGCTGTAAGAAGCTTGGATGATGGGATCTTCAAGGGAGCTGAAACCTGGCTGGCGATGATGTTTGAAATGAGGACTGATAGAGTTGTTGCAATTGCCGGGTCACCTCGGTTTGAGGTCTACAATACTGATTTTGGTTGGGGACGGCCTAGGAAGGTGGAGATGACTTCCATAGATAAAACAGGTGCTATATGTCTTTCGGATAGTGGAGATGGTGCTGGAGGAGTTGAACTAGGATTGTTCTTAAACAAACATGAAATGAAAGTCTTTGCTTCAATATTTTCCGAAGGCCTTGAAGCCCTGTAGTGTCATATTCCTTCAAAGATTATGTATGATCATAAAAATGGTATTCTCCTGGTTACTCTTGTCTCGAAGATGTTCATAGACTAGATTTGTTTTTGCAATCACATATGTTAATATTTTTGTTAAGAAAATATTTCTCTAATTCTTCGCTCAAATAAGCGTGTTCCTTCCGTTTCACTTTCCTTATTGCATCATTTACTTGACAATTTTGAACCTAAAATCAACTCTTACCCTAATTGTTGAGGAATTTGAGGTGGAAGACGACACCATGGAAGATTCCCCCTTGGTGATGTTGTATAAATAGATATAGGCTATTCTTTGTAGAATTAGCTCTTAGAATCAAAGATACATTGCTTTCATTGATTTGATTTCTTGTAGATTGGTTTGCGTTTGTAAGGAACGATTTACCTAATCAATATAAATGATAAAATATTTGCAAAACCCATTTGCTTTCATACATATTATACTTTTTTGCTCTAATTATTAAGGAATAAAAGTACGAAGTCTATTACAAGTCATTCCACGCAAAGAACGATTAATCTTTTCTAGAAGTCAGTGGAGTGCTTGATTTACTTCTACATCCTCCCTGCTGAATCAGTTTCCTGGCCTTTGCATATTGCTTGATTAGGTTGCTCGGCTTGTTGCTTACACCAAGCTTTGAAAAAGTTCCTATGCCGTGTAGGTTTGCTTATATAACTATTGAAAATGATTATATAAAATGTATATTGCCCTATAGGTTCTAGTTTCTAGTTTCTAGTTTCTAGTTTCTAAAGCAAAGCAAAAAGGCCTTGCTTTTTGAATGATGAAGCCAAGAAGAGAAAAGCCAACATCAAAGTATATGAAAAGTAATTAAAGGAGGTTTAGTCACGCTGAAGAATTACTGGGAATAAAATGGATTTGGCCTATCGGGATGATTAATCTTCATAAATAATATGCTATGAGAGAAAGTTGACACAAATAATATGGATCCCAAACACTGTCTCCACAAATGAAAAATAAACGATTAGATTAAGTAAATTATGAAAGATGTAAGTCTATTTCTTTTTTTTTTTAAATCTCTCACTGAAGAGAAATTGTTTAAGTTTATTAAGCATATTACAAATGCTCTCTTTTTTAATGTAAAACTTTATTGTTCAATGTTTCTCAATAGTCTAAGCTCACCCTTTATATTGACAAAACAAAAAATAATTGACTTCAATATCATGTGAAAAGTTTAAATTTACCTATTTTCAAAAGACATTACTAAAAAGAGGAGTTGTCTACACTTATAAAGAACATTATAAGTGATTTCCTTTCAATGTAGAAAATATACTCATGTCATGTCTTCAACTTAATTTTTCTTTCTTTTTCAATTAAATGGGAAGGGGAGTGGTCGGGAACTCCCCACACTCCCCCTTAAGTTGCAAAAAACTAACAAATCTTAAACTTAATCTTAATAAGAAACAAGAGCTTTTTCCTACAAATACAACTTTTGGAGTATGTATTTCAGCTATTAAAAAAATTGCATTAGGAAAAAAATACTAATATCAAACCATTGTCAAAAGTTTGAATTTATCAAATCAACTCTTATGATTTATTTGAAAATTAGTCAAAATAAACACAGCCTCCAAGATGGTAGGCCCTTCATTTGATGAGAGGGGAACACCCCCTACGAAGAGACAGCTATTCTTTTATATTTATAATAAGAGGCAATCATCTTCCATTATAGTTTGAAAGATCAATCATCATCCTGAAGTCCACATCTATTAGTTTAATGATGAGTTAATGGAGATTTATTGTAAGGTATGAATTGAAATTTAACATTCAGGTGTATGAGGTATAATAAAAAAAAATTAAAAAAAATCATCATCTTGAAGCATGCTTGCTTTTTCCATATCAATCATCATCTTGGATATATCCCAAGGAACAACATCATACGGACAAACAGTGTTACAAGGTCTAATAATAAGATGACATCTTGATTTTTCGAACACAAATTTGTGGGCCATGTGATTGTACGTTATAAACATCTTAGCCTTATAATTGCTGCACAATTCTCCACAAGAACAAAGATTTGTTGATAGGGAAATATTAAAGTTTGATAATGTCAAACAACATAGGCCTAACAAAAAATATATTTCTAAGTATCACGTTAATATATGAACACGTTTCTAATTATTTTTAACAAATGCATACACATATGCACACATTTAATACTGAACTTGAGATTAAAATATTCTAAATAGAACTTATTCTCAACTAAATTAGACATTGATTGATAATTTGTTTATAATAAGACTCAGTAAAAAGTAGTTTAGTTAGGTCTTGGGTTGAACATCCTTCTACCTGAACACTCAACCCCTTTATTTTATCTATGTTTTCTAACTGGACGAACTGCACAAAAAGTAACCTGAGTAAAAATCCTTCTCGATAGGGTGGGATTATGAACTGGAGGGACTTGCCCATAAAGGAGGCCGACGTGTAGAGTACTGGAGTGGCAAGATACGTCGCACTCAAGAGTCCAGGGGGAGCTCTTCGACTTGCCGTGTATCGTCGTCTTTACATTTCTCCTTCTCTCGCTCTCTTGGCTGTGCCGTCCGGTGGAAAAGGCACTGTACCATCTCCTCGTTGCGCATCGTTGTTCTCGCGAGCTTAAACTTTTGTGTCCAAGGCAAGGTCCTGCGGAAGGCATTCTATTTTTGAGATATTTATGCGTCGTGTTTACTGTTTCTTCTAGTAGGGTGTAGCATTTTCTTTTCTCAAATCTTGTTGTAAGGATAGTGGCTTCTTGATTTTTTTCTTGTTAAATTTGATTTCGCTGTTCTTTCTTCTTTGTACGATCGGACATTGTCATGCGCAATGAGTAGGCGTATTTTTGTCTCTTGTGGTTGTTTGTTTTATTGATTGATTTCTAAAATTTCAAGTCATATTTGCTAGGTTTTGGGGGAAAATGTGTCTTAATTTGTAGTTATTGCTTGTTCCCTTGGATAGATTTTTGTTGTTGTGTGTTTAGAGATTGGTTTAGGGTTTAGGTTTTGGACATTGTTCTAGTTGGACCCGGGGAGCGTACTGACGCTCCTTTGAGGATCTTTATTTTTTGGAAACTCTTCGGGTGAATTTTGGAATGAGTTTAGAGGCTATCGGATCACGAACTCACCAATTTTCTGATTTTTATTTTTATTTTTATAACCTTAATGTGACTTTGTCGTTAACAAACCGTGATTCTTTGTCCCATGGAACGATATGTCTTTTTCTTTTTCTTTTTCTTTTTCTTTTTATTTTGCTCCTTATATCAATTAATCTTTTTCTTCGGTGTCAATTTCAATAGGCCATCTATTTGGGCTTGTCACTGGTAATCCTATTTAAGAGTTATTTTAATCAGTCCCCTTAATTTGATTTAGCTTCATGGTTCATGTGCGGTGCAGCATACAATTTGCTATTCAACTAACCTTAATCCCAACTACTCGGGGACAACTACATGGATTCCCAAACAGGGCTTGGCTTTCTCCGGGGCCATGCATATGTAACCTGACAGCATATGCTTCAAACACATTTTAAGCTGAAATAGGCGTTTGGGAGGGCAAGCCAACCACACTCTTTTGGTTCTGCTTGTTCGGAGGTTATAATCATTTAAGATCCTCAAGTGTCCCAATCCCAACCCATCCCCCTCCACACTGTGACGAATGAGATAGCAACAGCCATTTTATTTAAGGTCATAGTTGTAATATTTATTAGATCATACCGTGGGTTATTTTGCTTATACCAATTGTTTAGAACATTTTAGTTGTGAAGATGTCTTGCTGGTTTTTGCAATGCTGCTGATTGTTTAGGTTCTGATTGAACATTTATTTCATCATGTGGCTAGATGTAAGGCCTCATTTTTTTCTTTTTCTTTTTTCATGTATCTATTGACCTAGATGTTTAATGTTTATTCTATTAAAGTTATTAGTCTCAAAGGCTATGGAGATGAATTTTGAGTAATATTATTCTTGTGCCGGCAATTCAGCAGAATGGCCTTGCAAACAGAAAATCCTCCTGCTTCTCCCAGTGCTCAATTGGTTGGAAATGCTTTTGTCGAGCAGTACTACCATATTCTTCACCACTCACCAGAGTCTGTCTATAGATTCTATCAAGATTCAAGTGTGTTAAGCCGGCCTGATGCTAATGGTGTGATGACTACAGTGACAACAATGCAAGTATGCTCTTTTCTTCACTGTCAATTTGTTTCATGCCAATTGTTTAATGAGATACCCCTCAAACATGCATTGGGATCAATTATTTTGTTTTGAATACAACAGCATTTATTCATAGAGCCTTTTTTCGATATCACTGTTTAATGTTGGATGACAAGTTCATTCCATCGTATGGAAAACTGGTTTTGCACTTTAGAAGTTTAACTAGTTTCGCACTTCAGAAGTTTTGATCATTTGTGGAATATTGTACGCTAGGAAAACTTTTTAACTTCAACCTGTGGCTTCACTTAGCTAAGAAAATGCTTGATGTATAGCTGACTTCAGAGATCCGATGACTGCTTTATTTTACCAAGCACTACAAGCCAAACAGCTCCCTTACTTTTTGTAAGTGCCTCTGGTGAGATTATAGCATATGACTTAGTGTGGAATAATTTGTTTCAAGTTCAATGAATTCAGTGTAAGGATAATTGGAAGGTAGAGAAGTGGAAATATTTATATTACATAGTATTTGACATGCTACTTATGTAACTTATACTGTTGGTATGCTAAGATTTATGGAATAATTACTGGTAAAATAGATTGAAAACCACAAACAATGTGCAGGATAGTTTTATTTTGTTGAATTGCGATGTTTGAAACCAACCCCCAAACCCACACCCACACACACACACACCAGCGCCCCCCCCCCCCCCCCCCCCCCCCACAAAAAAAAAAAAAGGAAAGTACTCTACTCCCTAGCCTTCTAATTTTAAGGAATATCCTGTTAACTTGATTGGTAGTAAACAGTTTCTTAGCATTATTCAACCAAAATAAGTTGAAGTCCAGCTAGTAAGCACATTTACTTATTGCTAAAAACATTGAACTGGCTTTTCTTGGAGCAGGGTATCAATGAGAAGATTCTTTCCTTGGATTACAAAGGCTATAAGGCAGAGATAAAAACTGCAGATTCTCAGAAGTCTCATGACGATGGAGTGACTGTGTTAGTAACTGGATGTTTAACAGGCAAAGATAACTTGAGAAGGAAATTCGCACAATCCTTTTTTCTCGCACCGCAAGACAATGGATACTTTGTCCTGAATGATGTTTTTAGGTATGTAGAAGATAGTGAACCATTGAACGATCATGTGGATAATGGAGTTGATGAAGTAACAACTGTCCCCTTAACCCCTGATCAAGGTAAGAGTCTACCACTGTTATTATTAACTTTTGTTTTTTATTTGCACTGCATCCAGAATTCCTTCTACAATTACTTGAATTCTTTTAAGCTGATTCAGCTTTCCTATCCTCCTGCAACAGATCCAGAAACTTCTGTTCTGGAAGAAGATCAAAATGTTGTTGAGAAATCATTCGATCAGTTCCAGCATGAGAGACAGTTGGTGATTGAGAAAGAGGCTGTTCCACAACCTAAATCTCACTCAAACGGTGATGAGGTTTCCACAGCTGTAGAGTCTTCTCCTGCAGACCAAGATGATGTTCCCAAGAAGTCTTACGCATCAATTGTGAGTCATAGTCGAAGACTTTTCTCTAGTTAGTTTTGGCTTGTAGATCTATCTCTTGAATGGCATTGTATGTTCTTGTAGGTTAAAGTGGCAAAAGGGAGTTCAGGAACAACTAAAGTTTATATACCTACTAATACTATAAAAGCAGTTCCCAAAACATCTGGGTTGGTTGGACCTACTCCTGAAGCACCAGCCCCTAGTAGTGTCAGTACCTTCGACAGTGGCAATACTCAGGAAGAAGGTATACTTCTTTTTGTTGTCCTTTGTGCTGCGTATCTTACAAAATACCTAGTGATCTTTGCCATTGAAGCTCATCTTCGAATTTTGGAAATGCCTTTTCCATAATACAAAGTTTGTGCTTCTTTACCAATCTAAATTGAGGATCACGTATTAGAGATTGCAGTGGCGGGACTGATAGGGTCATCATACTTCCACTATAGATTGGAGTCTTAGTGTCCCCTTTCTCGTATATCTTGTAGTCATTTTCGATAATCAGATTCTAATCCTTGCAGTTGAGGGCTACTCCATCTACATTCGTAATTTGCCCTTAGGCATAACAGTTGAGCAGCTTGATTTGGAATTCAAGAAATTTGGACCAATCAAGCCAGGAGGCGTCCAAGTCAGAAGTAACAAGGTTAGTCTCAGATGCATCTAGTGCAAGAATACTGACTCTGTTCTGCACTTACTGGCATTGCGTTTTTCCCCTCGCCAATTGCTTTGGTCTGTGCAGCTTCAGGGACACTGTTTTGGCTTTGTGGAATTTCTTTCTTCGAGCTCCATGAATGATGCAATTCAGGTATATGTATTGTTAACGTAAACCCACTTTTGAAATATATTTACATTGAGTTATTAGTCTTGATGTTTCAAGTTATTAGTTCTGATCCTTCCACCAAGCGGTGTTGATCAGGTTCAAACGAAAAATTTTCCCCTTTTCACCCATTTTGTGTAATCAGGCATGATATAACATATGGCGTCTCTGTTGGATTGCTGCTTGATATAGTTGAGAGTCAACCAGTTTTTTGCTCGGTATATAAGGACAGTTGACTGCATTCCTGGCAGAGCTTTCTATTTCTTCTTTTTCTCTTTCGGGTCACAGCTTTAATTGAGCAGCTTCCTCTGTTCAAGTTTGCTTCTTATTTTGATATGTTATTAGATGCCATCAACTATGTTTGGACTAAACTTCAATAGAATGGTAGGTTTTACACCTCCTAACAACCAAAGTGTTATATCTCAGGCTTCGCCCATCATAATCAGGGACCGGAAAGCAGTTGTTGAGATAAAGAAAACAACTACTCGAGGTAAGTGGGAAGTCATTGGCATATGATTTTTGTCTAATTATTAGGAAGTATTTTTTATATGGTATGAATCGCTTATACTCTTGGAAAATGAAAATGAATTAACTACTGTTTGACTGTTAAGGCGGCCACCTAGGATCTCGAGGATCAAACTCTATGCTTGGTTAACATAGTAGTCTATGTATTTGGCTCTTGCAGTTGGTGGCAGTGGAAGAGGTAGGTTCTCTTCAGGAGGAAGGGCAGGTTATCGTAATGACAGCTTCAAGAACCGTGGCAATTATGGCAATGTCCGTAGTTTTGGTAGAAATGATTATGGAAGCCGAGGTGACTTCTCTGGTCGAGAAAGGGGTCATGTTGGGCGCGGTGAAGGTTATCGGCAGAGCAGAGGAAGAGGAGGCCATCCCAGTGGACCGGACCAAAATATTTCTTCGTGAAACTCCAGAGGTTGAAAATTTTGGCAGCCATTTTTGACGAAGTTGTAGCTATGGTCAGTGGTAGTATCAAATGACTGATAGGGATATAATCATGTGATTGATGAGGTAACCGTGTACTCTCCAGCTATTGTAGCATTGAAACGAAAAGGCCTTAGTAGTTTAGAGTTTTAACACCACCAACCAAACTCGACGCCCCTCCCACCAAAAAATGACCCTAACGTAGAAGCATTCAGGGTGCTTTTTCCCGCATCTGGTACACATCAGTAGCTAGGCAGTATGTGGAGTTAATCAATAGGATGATCTGATCTTCTGAACAGATGTTATGTTCTTTTTTCTTGTTGGGTATGCATATCGTAGGTTGCTCAGATGGTATCCTCTTGGTTCGTACTCTGGTTTACCAATACTGTGTAATGTCGTCTTGAATAGATGAACTTTGACATTCAGAACTAATGAAATCTTACCTAGTGTAAAGGCCTCTCGATAGTGCTTTGATTTGGAACTTGGGAACTTGTGGAAAACTGCTTGTGAAGAAGGCAATTGATGTTGTCTGGTCTGGAGAGTTAGAAAAAGCAAGAAGATTTAGAAACCACTCAATCTGCATCTGGTCTCAGTTGGCGTTCATTGGGATTCTGTCACTTACACGACTCCATTACCTAATTGCCATCTTCCGCCATTGACCGGACCCACTACTTAATTTGCCATCTTCAACCTTTGACCGGACCCATTTGATCCTATTTCTGTCAAGCACTCTCAGTGAAAGTAACTCCTTATCAGAATCTGCTTGTTCAGCTCTACCAGTTAATTATAACACGGTAGTGTGATGTGATTGTAGGAAGATTAATGCAAGAGGTGAGGAGAAAAAGTAACAACTCTACAAGTCTCCATATGTGGAGGACAGAAGGAAGTAGATTACACGCCAAGACTCCAAAAGTTGGAGACAAATGGACCACTATAAAAAATCACGAAGATAAAACTGACCTTTTTAGGGGGATTCCTGAACTATTACTGATTTGCAAGTGGATTCTAATAAATTCCTTCTTCTCTTCTTTCTCTTCTCCATCCAAAGTTTGTATTTTTTTTCTTTACCGTTTGGTGGGTCTGAAAAGTTTTCATCTCCTTTCTTTCTTTCCTTTTGTTTAATCTTTCTAGTGGGGATAGGAATTCCGAGTATGGAAAGGCATCGGGGAGAGAGCTGTTGCGTGGGATGATGGGAACCCGAAGATTATAATGGTTTTCTAAGACAAATTATGATGGTTTTCTAAGAGGCTGTTGTCTTTGTTTTAGACGTGGTTGGCAGGACAACACTCCAAGAATTCTAGTTGCCGCAGCATAAACCTTAACTTGGAAGCATCTTTGAAAGCACCTTGAGGTGTAAACAGATTTATTCAACTGTTTATGTTTTTTTTTAGGTAAATGGGGTGTGAAGAGAGTTGGGTAAGAATTTGAAATCTTTTACTCTTAATCAACATAAATTATTATTGTCATTCCTGTTTCTATAACAAAATATTTCTAACGTTGTTGGTATGAATTCGAAGATGGGACGAGAATTGTAGTTAAAAAATAAGCACGCCTTCCTAAATCTAAATATAAAATTAGGTTATCCTATACTTTACATTACATCGTATAATAATAATTTTTTTAATTGTTAGGTGATCACGTGGCTCTTACAATGAAAACATATATAAAAATAAATAAAATTTACGAAAAAAAATTGAAAAAAAAAATAAAAACATTTTCTTCATCCTAATTATTAAAGGGACAACCATTTTGGATGGTTGCAGATCGGATGAGATATTCTCTGTTCCCGAATTGTTCGTACAGAAGACAAATGTCACCCCCACCACAAGTCACCCCTCACGTTCCCCGGGTCTCACTAACTCAGGACCAGCTTTTGAAGACGACGCGCGAGTACGACACTCCGTAGGACGTAATCGCCTTTTCGTCCCTTCCTCTCTTTCTTCCCAACTTGCTCGCCTGCTGAGCTGTGGCGTGCAACCGGAACACGACACGTAGGCAGGGGACTCGTGGCAGTGACCCAGATCACTGACAACAACAATTAGATAGTCATGCAAGTTGAGCCACTTGGCCTACACGCCTGATCTTCCCTTGATTTTATTGCTTTTTTGCGTGTCCCCCGGAGATTCTCTCGGTCCCTCTACGCTACATTCCTTGTACCGCGATGGACCGGCTCCGGGTTTTCTCCGCCCTTGGATGAGATCAAAATTCCGAGGGTTTTACCTTGGAGGGTGATCCGGTGGCGTGGATTGGATGTTTTCCTCTGTTGGGATGCAGACGAGTATAGCTATCCGAGACAACAGCATATCCTATTGGATTGTTGATAATGTACGGGAGTGGAAAAAAGGAGAACATGTTAACCCACCACTAGACCGCATAAACGCAGGCAAGTTGAAGGTACTTTCTTAATCCTTTCCTTTCCTGCTTTTTTAAAACGAAGGCCATAGATTTTTTAAGTCTCCTCATGTCCTGTTCTCAACTTCGGATTGCCCAAAAGATCTTCCCAACATCTCTAACGCGGTCATCCTTGCCTCTTTCTCACATTATTTCGCATATGCTATAAGATTTTAAGTTAATTTTGTAAATTTATGTTAAAAGGTTTAAAATTCAACCAAAAAATTATTTCAATTGTTAAAAGCTTTTTTTATATATTTTAACCTTTTTTATATGAGATTACATATATTATTTCACACGTTAAACAATATTAGGTTTAGAAGTTGAGAGTGAATGCTAGAAACGAAAAGATAAATTTATAGTCTTATAAATGATGAAAATTTTTTACTTAATATTTTAAGTTTTAGAAATAGATTATCATTGGAACATATTAGGATGTTAAAAACCTTCACTCTTTTTTAATTTATTAATAAGACAAGAATTTTGCATTTTTAAGATGAGGGTTTAATAAGAGCTAATTTATTTATAATATTATCCTGATTGTCCTGATTTACGAAAATGCCCTTTACTAAGACGTGTCATTTTGGGGGTGGCGAGTAGCGTCGGACACCAACGTCGCGCAGTCTTTGTTGGAGAGACAGCGAGGCACGTGGGCCAAAGAGATGGCAACCAACGAAAAGACGCTGACCCGATACCCTATGTTGGTGCCAACGTGTCACGTTTTGGTTGAATCAGGGAAGGGACAGAACTGCGGCTTTACGAGGCCGAAATTATCTTGGACACGTGGCAGTTTAGTGGAGTTTCCCTTGTTGGAATGACGCGTGTGTTTTGCCGAACGTTAGCCAGTTTGTGCAAGGCAACGAGGTGGCGACTCTTGTTTGGCGTCTCCTCGAGATCCGGTTCCAAAACCCACGTGGGCCTCAGGGGCTCTTCATGTCCTCCACGTGTTGGATACCCATTATTCTACGGGTGTTTATGTAATTTGGTGCCGAAGCTGAGATGTTCTCTCTCTTTCCCCTTCTTTTTCTCTCTAGCTTAATTCCTTCTCCTTTTCCTTTTTCTGCGTGACGTCTTCGGCCTCTCATTGCTACGTTTGTTTTCTCGGAAAGTGGGAGAAAATATAGCTTTGCATTCTGGAGCTGCGGGAGCAAATGTTGGAATCGGTTTTTGGTGGGAAACATGGAGGTCACTAGTTCTTATCTGCTTTGTTGTTGTCAGTTTTCTGATCTTACATTAGCAAAAAGCTTGCTTCTTCTAATTGTGGGGGGAAATCCGGCTAATATTCTGCTTTGACATCGAGTTTGGTGATTTTGGTGTGTGTTGAACTTGATTCGTTTCTGCTAGTGGTCGCCTGGTGTGTTGTAATGGGACAAGCTGAGGATATGGGGAGCAGAGACCTGCACCAAATTTCCATGCCAATGAGCAATCTTCCGAGAGATCTGCTGCAGAAGCTTATACCCGGGAACCATTTTCCTCGAAAATTCGAGGAGCCAAGAGGAGATACTGAGGAGCTTGAGTTAAGCCTGGGGCTCTCATTGAACGGCCGGTTTGGGGTCGACCCTTTACGAGCCAAGCACCTCACGAGGTCCTCCTCTATATCAGACTTTGCGAACCCCGGAAGTGATAAAGACACGGCTTTTGTGGTGCCTATGGCTTGCGTACCGCTGATGAGGACGTGTTCTTTGCCTACGGAGACGGAGGAGTGGAGAAAGAGGAAGGAGTTGCAGATGCTGAGGAGACTGGAAGCGAAGCGGAAGCGCTCGGTGAAGCAGAGGAATTCGAAGGCGGGGAAGGATCGGAATCGAGATATGTGTGTGGAGGAGAGCTGCGAGGAGGATAGGAGGGCGGAGAGTGGTGATAGGAATTGTCAGAAAGAGCAGTGTGTGAAGGCATTAAAGGAGCTTTCACGCTCGCTTCCGCCGAGTCTGGGGTTTTCTGGTGGTGGAGGACCTCGTGGGCTGGAATTGAATGATGGAAAGGGGATTGGACTGGATCGTGGTGCTCTGGAGGAGGTGCCACTACCCCCGCCATTGTCACAGCTGTCGAATGGTTCCCAAGGTAGTGGCTCTTCTGGGATTTCAGAGTCTGAAAGCCAACCAACTCTAGGTACTCGCATTTTTCTTCACAGTTCCTCATTTTTAGCATTTCATAACTGTTGTTTGCTTGGATTGTGGAGCATACTATTCTTAGTCATGTATCAGATGGATAAGCTGCTGTCAAACTTTGCCGTCTGACGTTTACGTCTTTCCTCCTCATTAAGTGTTTGGGAATTAGAAAAATTGGACAAGTTGGTACTTGCATTTCTTGACCGTTTCTGCGTTCTTCTTCTTCTTCCTCTTCTTCTTGAGTTTTAGTTTGTTTGCTTGGTCTTCGCACTATAGTTTGCGTAGTCCAGAAGTGGGTGAGATTCAAGAAGGGGATCTGAAGAGTCATAAAGGGCCGAGTTGGGGATGCAATCTGAAGACCGGAAATTGCGATCCAACTCGTTGCTCAACCTCTTTATATTACTGAGAGTCTAATAATTTTGAGAAGTAATTACGTTTCTCCTTCCCTTGTTAGCAATGATGTGCGCTTGCACTATTTAGTCACACTATCTTCTCTCAGTTGTTTCAGTTTATGCATAGAATGGTCTTCTGCTATGTCCATGTAAAACAGTAATCTCGGTGTAAAATGCAGTTGTGAGAAGGATGAGAATCTTCATCCCTTTCTGAGTCAAGGAGGATTCAAATGCTATCTTGTTGTGGTAGTTTCATTCTTAGTCATTTAGTTGAAATATCTCTGTTCCTGATGATGTTACAGTGACGAGAATTTAGTCGCACCTGACTTTGGCATCGAATTTAGAGCATCTTTCGTATGTACTGGTATAATCCCAGGTTATTACGTGATTGCCAAAACTGGCAACAGTGTCATTTTCGAACAATGACTCTCAAATTTCAAAGCAAAGGATGTCCAGTTTAAGTACTTCCTTATAATTAGCTTGGAAAATGATACACACACAGCACACTTTCTGTAGCTGGCGTGGAAGTAGGAGATTAAGAGGAAGATTTAGGCCCTTGGCTGACAAATTCGTGGCTACTGAAATCTGGAGGATTAGATGTGCATGGACTATGTATATAACTCCATCCTTCAAAAGTCTATGAACAACATGCTAAGTTTACTGAAAGAAATGCTCTTCCTAAAATGTCGTTAGACAGGTCAAGAAGAGAGCTTAAAACTGAGAAAATGCAGGTCCAAACTTAAGGTTAATGAATGAACGAGCTAATAAGTTGAATTTGAAAGCTTTCATTATTTTGGAACAGCCTAAAGAGAAAAGCACATAATTATCTGGTAGTAATGTATGTAATATCAGTAGAGATAAGGAAAGAGGAAACAATCAATATTTCTACTGCTATTTGAGTATTACGAGTCTATGAAACAAGCATTGTTGATTCTCTAGTTTGTATGCTCGACTGTTTACCAATTTTGATCAATAGCTCAAGGCTATAACAAAACTTGGACACTAGCAACTTTAAGCTATGGATTATCCTTTTTAAATTTGACGGTGTTAGGCTTGTTCTAGATTTGCTTATTGAACTCAATCCTAACCCAAAGGTTGTATCATATGATTCCTAGCTGGTCAGTCAGTTGAAAGTGCATTTGTTTATTGGTGTTTCCTGTACCAGTGCTTTTAGTAATGCATTAACTTCCATTGATAGGCAAACTGAACTATGAAAAAGCCTAGATCTGAAGCATCTTATGCTGAATAAGAAGTCTCTTCCCAGAGCTAAATTGAAGGGTACACAGAGAGGGCTCTTTGGCTTTGAATGTTTCAGTATCAGAATGTTGTGATTGTTGGAGCTTGATCAGATTGACATTGTCTTTAGCATGTTATGGAAACTTGAATCCTATTTTTTATGTTCTCTTGCACGCTTGGATACTGATTTTTGGGATTTTGATAGTCTGCTAATGATTAATCTATGAGATTCAAAAATCCTTCTGATCAGTACTGTAGAAAATGTATTTGATGGTTTGCTGTAGGAAATGTCATGCCATGTTTTATAAAGCAAGGTTCTGCAGAAGATCACAATTTGTTTCCTGTAGTCAGCATTAACATGCTATCCTTCCATTCTTTCTCCAACCCACTCACGCTTTACATACTTAACATTATGCAGCAAGAACGGACAAATGCGTGGAAGCAAGAACTCCCACCAGTGCTGGGTCTTCACCAGAAAGCGAGCAGAAGCCACCAGTCTACAATGGGAAGACAATCAGTGGAAAATCAGTGACGCAGAATCAGTCTAATAAATCCACAGATGGTGACAACGGAGCTAAGGAGATTGTAAGGAACGTCTTGGAAGGAATGCCGAGCGTTTCCACAAAAGGTGACGGCCCCAACGGGAAAAGGATAGAAGGTTTTCTTTACAGATATAGGAAGGGTGAGGAGGTGAGAATAGTCTGTGTTTGTCATGGCAACTTTCTGACTCCGGCCGAGTTTGTCGAGCATGCTGGCGGTGGCGATGTGGAACACCCCCTAAAGCATATAGTCGTTAACCCTACACCCTTTTTGTAATGGCAATATCTATGTCAGGAGGAACAGAAGGAGGTCAATAATTTTTATCTCCCATGTTTTTAGCTTGAATTTTCTTCAATAATTTTTATCTCCCATGTTTTTAGCTTGAATTTTCTTGCCTTCTAATAGACGAGGCACCGTACTGTATTCAGAACATGAACCTTCTTGTTCAAGAGGTAAAAATGGCCACAGAACAGATACTTCGTCTGTATCTTATCTGAAAAATCAGTTGCATTTGGTGCACTTTGTTGTCCAACGCATTTGGATAATGGATTTGAATCATGCAGTAGCTTTCATCTTAAACATGATGAAAAACAATGCTGCAGAACCGAATATGAACAAAACCAATGTGGTGCATGAAACAGACCGCATTATTGCATTCTTCTTTAATGGTTCTTGTACTTTTCATGTTTTGTCTAGATGCACATATTAAATCATAATATAGATCAATCGTCTTATATTGCTTAGATCATGGTTCGAGAATTTATTTTCTTTCAGGTTGGCTTTAAGGAGTACTTTTGACCTTCAATATAATATTAAAATCACACTTCAGAAAGTGGCATCCTCGATGTATGAAGCCTAAAGTCGTAATGATTTGTGAGAAGATGTACTGTTAATAGCACTAAGCAAGTTGACTAGGGGAAAGTGTGTTGAGAATGATCTAAACTATATTTTAAATTTTACTTTAAATTCCACATGAAAATGACATCCTAATCTCCTTTTATAAGCTGATTTTACGGAGAAATTTAGTTTCCTAACTTGATCTCAAAATCTAGAACCTATAGGGTTGTATGAGGCGATTTATTCCCTGCCACACGAAACCTGTAATGGTTGTCTAAATCCACCGAAGCGCTTTCTCGAAGTAGCCGGTCCGTTTCAACAGGAGCAGTTCTCCAGAATTTGTGGAAAGTCATGGCCATTTGGGTAACCATCTTGGAAATGGGTAGCCGTGTGGTGCATGCATGGATTGACCATACAGCAGGCTATTTTCGCAAAACAACGATAGGGCAGTTTCAACAATGGCGAGAAAACTCACCCCAAGAAGCAAATGGTGAGATAAAGTGCAGGAAAAGATCTATTGCAAGCCAAGGCTCCGGTGGGTAGGAATTCTTTTGGACATCATATCCTTCCAGTGGAAATGATTCAGGTACGAATCATTTGTATGCATCAGAAACGGATAGGAGATAATCGGTTTATTAGGTGATTAACCAAACTTTCCCAAAGGTATTTCTATTCTATGATTTTATTGAACAACAACAAAAACTGGAGTACAGGTATATAGAGTGGAAAACTAATATCTGCATTCTTCTGCAGATTCATCAGCCAGCCCCCTAATCAGGGAAACAACTTCAAAAAATTGGGGGCAAATCTATATTACAATTTACAAGTGGAATACCTACAATTTAGAACTCAAGCTAAGGGCAGTCCACCAAAAGGAGAGTGCACAAGCACAAATTACAAATGGGGCTTACCTTCTACAAATCGCTATGTTAATTACTCTGAAAGTCTCACCAGGCAAGCTAACATGATGGGGGTTGAAGTTGCTTCAGCCGTCGTACAACTTGCTTCATTGTTGGCCTGGTAGACAGAGAGTCTACCGTACACACAACTGCCAAATGTAAAACTTCTACTAAATCATCGTGGGGTCCTGCATCCCACAACCCTGCAGTAAAGAACTCCTTTGCACGGCCCTGTCGCAGAAGCATACATGCCCAAGCAACAATGTTGAATCCATTCCCATATGAGGAAAATGAAGGATCTAGAGCTTTCTTATCTGACAGTAACTCAAGAAGCACAACACCGTAGCTGTACACATCAGCCTTATCAGAAACCCGGCAAGTCATTGCATATTCTGGAGCAACATATCCAAAAGTTCCAGCCACACCAGTAGTAGCGTGGGTTTCTGAGGTTCCCAACAGCCTGGCCAATCCAAAGTCAGATAGATAGGCATTGAAATCATCATCCAACAAGATGTTGCTCGGCTTGACATCACGATGAAGAACACGTGGTACACAATGATCGTGTAAGTAGGCAAGTGCCCGAGCTATATCCAGTGCAATCTTGTGAAGTATCCTCCAATCCACTGCCCTGGTGGACCTCTCCTGGATAAACTTTTCCAAATTACCTCCTGGCAAGTAGTTATAGATAAGGAACATCTCTGTTTCACTGGCATGATAACCAATCAATGTAACAAGATTTGGATGACGCAGCCTTCCAAGAGTTTTAATTTCTGCATCGAACTGTAGAACCCCCTGGAACCGTCCAACTGCAAGACGTTTAATTGCCACTAGAACACCAGGTGAGATCTCCGCCTTGTAGGTTGCCCCAAAACCTCCATTTCCGATGCAGTTGCTGGCATTGAAATTTGCTGTAGCCCGCACAACATTTTCAAAGGTAAAAGGAACCCCAATATCAGTAAATACAGTTACCTCTTTCCTGATAGAGCCAGTAACTCTGGACTTTGGATTCCACTTTCGCGTATAGAAAAATAGGATAATCAGGGCCAGAAGAACTGAGACAATGGCTGATGCAGATGTTATGGATGCTATCTCAATTGAATTCATACCAGTACTCCCACTTCCTTGGACTGGTGGAGTAGCAGTATAAGAACTTGAACTGCTATCTGCTCCTGGCACATCTGGAGATGGCACTGCCAGAGAAGACATATGGCATGCCTGTAGATATGGATTACCAAGAGCACTATTGCATTTCATCAAGTTGTTATTCAGTGGAAACAACCCAGACAAGTTGTTGAAGGAAACATTGAATGCTGAGAGCGTGGTTAAATTGGCAAAACCAGTAGGAATCTGGCCAGAAAGATTGTTGTTGTCTAGCAGAAGAACAGTCAAGTGTTTCAAGTTTACAAGATCTTTCGGAATTTCCCCAGTGAGAGAGTTTGACGAAAGGTCTAGCTCTTCCAAATACTGTAACTGCCCCAAACTAGAAGGAATGGAACCAGTCAGGTTATTACCAGCCAAAGAGAGATGCTTCAGGCCCCTTATCTGACCAAGACTGGAAGGTATTTCACTATGCAACGGGTTCCAACTCAAGTTAAGGGCAACAAGAGATACCAACTTCCCAATGCTTGGGGGAATAAGTCCAGTAATCTGATTTGCAGATGCATCAAAAGACTTCAGAGATTTGCACATGGTACCAAAGTCGGCAGGAATTTGACCGTATATTCTATTGTAGCTGACATTGACAACCAGTGAATTCAGTCCTTCGCATTTCTCAAATAAGGCAGCAGGAAAAGGCCCAGTAAGCCTGTTTTCTCCAACAAGAAATATGTAAAATGTTTGCTTTCCCAGTCTTTCAGGTGCAACTGGAATAGTCTGGATACTGCCACTAAAGTTATTGTGCCTAAAGTTGTGAAATACAGCTAGGCCACCTTCTCCTCCCAGTGGTTCAAGTGTTCCAACTTGGGCTTTAGAAGTAAAAAAAGATACATACAAAGAGGGAAGGCCTTGAGAAGAACTTCCATTTGAGGAAGGAAGAGGAGGGCAAGCTTTGTCATAAGAAAATTTAGGGATTTCACCTGACAGGCCATTCCCACTGACATCAAATACCATCATACAAGGAACTGGAAGTTCATCAACAAGCTCCCCAGTAAGCCTGTTTGAGCTAACGTCTAGAAAGTGCAGCTTCTTGCAGGGACTAAGCACGCCAGGAAACTCCCCAGTGAAAAAATTCTGAGCTAAATTGATCATCTCTAAGTTTTGGCAAGCACCCCAGTTACTTGGGAATATGCCCTCAAGAGTTGCCCTTGGTGCCCATAATACTCTCAACTTAGGAAGCATCGTGATTTCCACAGGCATTGCACCTTGAAAATAATTAAAATCCCCATTCATCAGCCCCACATGCTCTGATGAAGAGTCGCCTTTTGTATCATTAACTCTTGGATGTGGATCAAACAGATTCGAGAGCACTAAAACAGACAATTCAGAACAATTGCCAAGTTCAGAAGGAATCAAACCACTTAAGCTATTCCTCGAAACATCCAGAACTTGAAGCTTCTGAAGTCGACCAAGCTCAGCCGGAATAGCTTCTTCCAACAAATTTGAGTACAACAAAAGCGACTGCAAATGGTCACAATTTCCCAAACTGCCAGGAATCCCACCCACCAATATATTATCAGACAAGTCCAGAAGCTCAAGCTTGCGACAATTTGCCCCAATCTCATCAGGAATCTGCCCAGTAAGACGATTAAAGGGCAGATACACCTCCCTCAACCCACCAACAAACCCCGGAACCGTCCCGTTGAAATCGTTCCCTGCTAAATTCAAGATCTCTAAGCTCACACACTTGGAAAGCGAGCTTGGTATATCTCCTACTATTCCATTAAACCCAAGATTAAGAACCCTCAAATTCCTCAAACCCACAAACTGAACTGGCAGAGATCCAGTTATCGAATTTCCCTCTAGATCAAGAACCTCAAGCTTCTCCATGCCCCAAATTTCAGCAGGAAGCTCTCCTTCAAAACCATTGAAGGGAAGCGACAAAATCCTAAGCTCACTGAGCTCAGCAATCGCAGGCAACAGTTTCCCAACCAACTTCCCTCGACTATTCAAACAGTCGCTCCTAGTCCCGAACCCATAAAGCGGAAATTTAGAGAAATCGGAACACAAGTTACCTCCGGTGCCATTTCCGGTCACGTTCAGCGAAACGACACGGAAATTCGAGTCGCAGAGGACGCCGGACCACGAGCAGTGATCGGAACTCCCAGAGCCCCAGCTCGAAAGCAAGCCCGAGGGGTCCGAGACCGAGCTCTTCAACTGGAGAAGCACCGATTTGTCCGAATCGGCGACCACGACTCCGCTTTGAGAAAGAGACAAGGCCCATGACAGTAGGAAGAGCTTCAGTAGTAGCCCCGCGCACCTGTGTCTGCGAAAAGAGCGCCATTTGATCACTGAAGACGAAGAAGACGACGAACCCATTTCTGAACACCTAAAAGGGTGTCCAAAACCCTAAAAATCAACCCCCCCAACCCTTCTCTTTCAGCTGCCGAGAAAGATTAGGGTTTTCTCCTTCGCAAACCCTAACCCTAATTTTGGTTCTTCGGAGAGAGAAAGAAAGAGAGAGAGAGAGAGAGAGAAAGAAAGAAAGGCAGACAGACAGAGTGATGAGAGAGAGAAGATTCAACTCTGTTCTTTTGAGAAGACGCGTTTTCCCGTCTTTGCCTCCTTCTCCCTCTCTCTCCTCTCCCTCTCTCTCACCCTTTTTTTTTCTTTTTTAATTTCATTCTTCTTCTTCGTCTTCACTCCCTTTTTTTTTTCTTTTTTTTTTCTTTTTCCTTGCCATTAAATTTTCTTTTAATTTTCAAAAATTAGGACCTTGTCGGTTTCGGGTGGGTGATGTGGGTCCGCCGGACATACCACCGGGCCGGAGGTGGCCCCCACCGCGGTCAATAAATGCATCCCGCACGTCAACTTTGGGGGGGTTGCTTGGTGGTTAGGCTACGCTTAATGAGATCAAAAAGATTTCTTAAAGCTTTCCAACACGTGGCTCCTGATAAAGGTTCCCACATCGGACGCTTCTTCCAGAAGTCGGAGGTGGGTCCCGCGGGTCTTTTTGATATGGTGGGTCCGGAGCTCATGAGGTCCAGATAAGAGGACAGAGGAATTTAGCTGCCCCCACCCCACATTGAGAATGGGATTGATAGCCGTCAGATCACTCCCCTCTCTCTATTATTGATGTGATTAGGAGAAGAAGTCTTAATAATAATAATAATGCATAGAGGTGGGTCTTTCTTCTCTTCTCTTTTTCTCGATAAGGATTTTGATTTTTCTTTATTAACTCAAGTGTTTATTTTCTAAATGATTGATTTTAGAGTTACATCATGTCATAGGAATAGCATTTTATGTGACCCAAAAGCATGTCGTAAAATTATGAAAATAATAATAATTTAGTCATATGTAATGATTATATAATGGGTTAAAACTATATAGTGTAAGTGATATCACAAGAAGATTTTATACTCAAAACATGAATTCTAATATTATACTAAAAAATTTATTTTCTTCTAACTTGTAAGTATTGAAGATGAAGGCTGTATATTGAAGTCATAGTACAGTAGAAGGTAGGGTGGTGGAGGGTGAATGAGGAGGATACGCCCTAGTGAGCATAGCATTGGATAAGCATGATGATTGAAACAGCAGAGCAAAAAGCAGTTCCTACAGGTGGTAGCTTCATGTCCTGTTATGGCACCACAACATCATTATTGTCATTGTATTGGTAAACAATGCCTGAACTCGTCCAGGTAGCCTACCCCTAATAATTGGTATCAAACTTTATCATCAAAGCTTTTAACTACTCTTTCTTCTTCACAGGGGATTCCTCTACTCATCTGGTTTTGTCAGTGTGATTGAACGCAGCACCAATCAGGACTCATCCTTTCAACCCTTTTGCTATTATACTTTAATTATGATGGTGGCGTATTATTGTAACAGTTTCAAGCAAAAGAAGCATACGCCTTTTCAATGGTTTGCATAAAGCACACACTTTATGATAAAGTAGGTTGTCGTATATAACCAGCATCTACATTGGGCGCGTTGGTCCTTTTGTCATCTACTTTGCCTCCAGTCCCACCATTGAAAACAGCCAAAACTCCAGTGCTGCACAGTTTCATACCCTCGGATTACACGATCTTTTGGCTTGATTATACACACAAATGACGTCGGTCTGACACAATCTGATCTACTGTAGCTGAGTAAATCTTCTGCAGATCAGAAAGTGAAAAGAAGAATTGTTTTGACTGTTATCTTTCGTTGGACAATGACAAGCTTTCTCTGTAGTTTTTACCTGCAACAATTATCTCAAATAAAACGTAATAATTGTTGGGATTTCATCACACATCCGTGGTAGAGTTTTATTATTGAAATCTTATATGAGTTAGATATTTTTTCTTTTCTCATATGAATAGGACATCTTGAAATTCTATCTTCTACTAAATGTAGAGTTTTATTTTCAGAATCTTATATGATTAGTGTCTCTCTTCCCTCTAAGCATTTTTGAGAAAATATCATTAGACCCACTTAATATAGTATAAGATTATGTTTTTCTTTTTCTTTCGGGCTAATATCCAAAGAGGTTTTCCGTGTTGGTTGAATATCACTTCTTGGCGTGAAAAGAGCATTTTGAAATTTTGTCTTCCACGAGAAGTGGAGTTTGTGTTAGGATTGGTGGAACAATTAAGTTAAAGGGTATGGTTGTCATTACAATCAGGGGTCTTTATGTAATTGTGGAACTAGGAAATATCTTATAGATGTAATGGATTTCCTAGTAGTGTTGGATTAGGATTCTTATCCTTATTCCTAGTAGTGTTGGATTAGGATTCTTATCCTTATGTGGAAGTAGGTTTTCCTAGTAGTATTCAATTAGGATTCCTTTAGGGTTTCTCTATAAATAGGAGAAGTATAAAGAAACCTAGTGGGCGAGTTGAGGGAGTCCCCATGGGGGGCTAATTGTTGAAGAGGGCCCCTCTCATGGATTCTAGTTGATGAGAGAATCCATGAGATACCTATTTGAAGAGAGGGAATGTATGAGAAAATCTAATGAGAAGAGACTACAGGGGACGTAGGACATTATGATGTTCCGAACCTCTTAAATCTGTTGTGTTTGGGTGTGTGCGTTCTTATATTTGTGTGTTTGATCTCTTTGTGGTTGATGCGACTTTGTTGAATTCTCCCAACAAGTGATATCGGAGCCAAGTTTGGATCCCAACAAGTGGTATGGAAGACAAGCTTGGTTTCTAACAAGTGGTGCGGTGAGCGTGGACTATGGAAGATTGGGACCATAGATGATGAATCGAACGTGGTGAACGCAATTGAAGAAACAGATTGATGTGTTTTGAGGTGAGATTTTCTCTTTCCCTAAATCCGGTTTGATTTTGGATGATATTGATGTAGATCAACCGGAATATATTGTTGGAGTTGTGGATTGAGGTTTGCAAAGTGCAGATCTATGTCTCTCTGTCTATACCTGAGCATTTGGCTCAAGTTGTGACATTAGATGACAGAGAATGGTGGAGATATTGATGTTTAAGGGGGAGCACTTTGTTGATGTTGTTGATGAATTGTTGATTGAGGGGGAGCTTGTTGTGCTCCTATGTTGTCGTGATGCTCTTATGTTGATGTGATTGATGAAGTAAAAATTTGGGTTTTGTCAAGTTTGTCGATATCCAGATGAGGTGTATTGAGACTCTGATGGTTGATTCCGGGGAAGCACCAATAATTTTGGATGAGAGATGTACTCTTCGTTGGGGATTTCGAAGAGTGATCTCAATTGTTGTGGAAGTCCCATGATTTTTACTTTTATTGAAGGCCTCATGGTGGAGGACATATTTAGATGGAAGAAGCCCATGATGATGTGTAAATGCTTGGAGAGAAACACAGCCTAGGAGAGGTGTAACCTAGAAGAGGCTGCAGTGGAAGTGCTTAAGGAGGTATGACCTAAGAAAGGCGTGGTTTAAAGAAAAGGCAAGATGGCACAGTTGATGCGGGCTTGTTTTGAAAAGAGTTTTATTCAATCTTTCTCTATCAAAAAGATTGTGGTTGTAGAAGTTGAAGAGAGTTTTTGCAATCTTCTCTTTCAAAAGATTGTGGTTGAAGAGAGTTTCCTTAGTCTTTCTCTGTCCAAAGACTATAGCTGTGGAAGTTGAAGAGAGTTTCTCCAATCTTTCTCTTTCCAAAGATTGTGGTTGTGTAGTTGATATATTTGAAGAGATTTTCTATAATTTCCTATGGTGCAGGGATGTTGCACTAAATTGTTCCAAGGGGGAGATTGTTAGGATTGGTGGAACAATTAAGTTAAAGGGTATGGTTGTCATTACAATCAGGGGTCTTTATGTAATTGTGGAACTAGGAAATATCTTATAGATGTAATGGATTTCCTAGTAGTGTTGGATTAGGATTCTTATCCTTATTCCTAGTAGTGTTGGATTAGGATTCTTATCCTTATGTGGAAGTAGGTTTTCCTAGTAGTATTCAATTAGGATTCCTTTAGGGTTTCTCTATAAATAGGAGAAGTATAAAGAAACCTAGTGGGCGAGTTGAGGGAGTCCCCATGGGGGGCTAATTGTTGAAGAGGGCCCCTCTCATGGATTCTAGTTGATGAGAGAATCCATGAGATACCTATTTGAAGAGAGGGAATGTATGAGAAAATCTAATGAGAAGAGACTACAGGGGACGTAGGACATTATGATGTTCCGAACCTCTTAAATCTGTTGTGTTTGGGTGTGTGCGTTCTTATATTTGTGTGTTTGATCTCTTTGTGGTTGATGCGACTTTGTTGAATTCTCCCAACAGTTTGTCCTTAGAGCCTTATTTGAATTGATGTCTTTTTTACCTCATGAACATTTTTGAAGAACATTATTGGGTCCACTTAATAATAATAAAGTGATAGTTTTGCATTTGATGGCAAGATGACAGGTTTTTGAAGATTTGAAAAATCTTATATATGTTATGTTTTTTGATAAACCAATGTAATGATTAGAGATAGTTCCTAGGTAAAATCTTCAAACAATGATTTACCAAACCATTTGTGATAGATTTGACTTAGACCTCTTACCTATAAGACCCCCACGGTAACTTTTGGCTGCTCGTTTACCATTGTTCTCAAGGCCGGACAGAACAGGTTTGTTGATGCGTAGAACTAAGGACATCAGGCAATTTCACGGGTCATACATCATTTGAATGAACACTGACAGATCAACAAGTGTTTTAGGGATTCCTTAAAGCATTATTGCCAACCTTATCCATATCGATAGGGTCCGAGATTTTTCATGGTGGTTGACCAACATCAATCGAGTCGTTTTAACATCTGTCACTTGGATATTCAATCTCAGTGTTTTGGCCCTTCTGCTTCATGGAGAATGATCTTCTCTTTTTATATTGAGGACTTTGGCTTGTCTGCTGTTTTTGTAACTTAAAATTCCTTAGCATATCTCTTGGTTAATGATTGCAGATGGGTATAATTTGAAACCAGCGAAGAAGCAGCTAAGGACGACAAAGGATATAAACATTCAAAACCATGATCAATGTTATACGAATTCAAGTTAGAAAAAATAAGAAATGAAGAGAAAATTATGAATTCAAACTTTATCAAAGCTTTTCTCTGTACTCCTTGCAACTTGAAGTCTTTATGACTTCAGATTGTGGTGTTTTCTAGGAGACCTAGAAACGGAATGATTGATGGAAACATGTGCATCACATGCAGTGCAGAGAATTATTGAGCTCAAGTAGAAAGAGTATGTGTCAATAAATTGTTCTATAACTAGTACCTGAAGAACCTTTCCTAATTGGAAATCTTTACATTCTTTGAGGAATACGTACATTGACCAATATCTTATCTAGCATTCGACATTGGAACTGAGAATTAAGAACCTGAATTCACAAAGGACGAAAAGCATGGACAAACAATGAACTGAGGGGAAAGAAAACTGAATCTGATGCTAACCAGCTTGCCACTAGATGCTTTCGTGATATGTGGATAACTTTGAGCTAAAGGACTCATCTGACAAGAATAAATCATTTCAAGGGTAAGATTGTTTCTGCAGAAACTTCTGGGAAGGCGCAGAGATCCAAATGCGTGAGAGCACAATGATTAAAGAAGAAGGATTCCACAGTTAGTGTCTCGTATTAATATGAACTCTGACATTATATCTAGGATAAAAGATCTCAAGTTTTGAGCAAAAAAAAGAAAAAAAAAAACGTTTGACATCCAATGTTTACTTCCTTTGTAGGTTTTAAGAGATACTGATCGAACAGATATATGTTTTCAGCTGAGAACTTCCATATCTGGGGGATCAAAAGGCTCGATTTCTGAACTTTTACCACTTTGAGAAGACTCAAATGGTAACTATTGGTGGATCACAAACTTTGAGGCCATAAATCAAGGGGCATCTATCCCCCATTTAGAATCTTCTTTATGAACGGAACTTTGATATCTAGAAAATAAAATTTACGATATGGATGGTAAGAATATGGATAATTTTCTCTTCCTGAATAGGTGTATCCTTTAACCTTGAAGCAAATATACAGGCCATTAGAAAGACTCTCTAAGATAGATCTGCACAATTAAGTGAACTTTCCAGGATTTAGAAAAGAACCGCTGGAAAGTAAGAACTAAACATGTACAGAAGGCAGTGCTGAAAGGAATAAAAACTAAGAAAAACCAAAGAGATCATATTAAGAGATAAACCAGGCTCCATCATTTCAATTGAAAATGAAATAATCTTTCAACTGATGGATTTATGTACATGAATCTTCCCATCGACTATCATAGTTCCTCTTTCTCTAGACCAGTTACTCCTACACACAAAGTGGAAAAAAACCTTAGCTACAAGTTACAACTATTACATTTGGCGTAATGTACAATGGTTGGAATGACCACTTCTAGGATAAGAGGCCCATTCTGATATGCAGACTAAGTGGGAAAAGTCGCTCCCTGATCCACATTGAACGATGTAAGGAAAACTCAGCCTCAAAAGCATCTTGGGCAACAAAAGCAAGAAAACCAACCGAACCTAGCAGGTTTTATGATCTTTTCTGGGTCTGCAGCCTGCAGCTGCTGCCGTAGCTGCTGCCGTTGCGGCTGTGTGTCGTGGTCCAGCGCTACAGGGCTACTTTTTCCACTTTCACCTGCAAAACTGGTAAGAACCGATATGTCAATTACAATTCTCTAGCTGCACATCTTTGCTTGACTAGTATACATCTCTAATGATAAGTCATGCCAGTAGAAAAAAGTTTAACATTGAAGTGGAGCACAATATTTACACAGCGTTCTTCCTAATGCATGTATTTCTCACTTAAAATGAGGGAGCCTTCATTTTTTGTTGTCTCTGTGAGTGCAAACATGATTGAATTCATAAAAGACCAGCATTCATGTTCTCATTCCTGCATGAATTTAGGCTTTGACATAGCACTATTTCTATCTAACAGGATGACAGTATAACTTACTAAGGGAAATGAAAGGAGTTGATGCTTTGATTGCTCCCATCAGATCGGTAAGAGGTGGGACTATTATGTCCAACCTCCTCAGCACGAGGAGACCTTTGCTTGTTTTCTTGTGGGGCTGCCGTATCAGTACTCTTGCTTTTATTGGGATCTAATGTAGGAACAGGAGGAGGGAAAGGTGGAGAGGTCATCAAATCATCCGACCTCGGCATCTCTCCAGATTTATTGATCATAATAAGATGATCTCTTGAGAAGCTACTATTTCCAATGTGAATACTGAATAATGACTCGTTCGAAGCAACGCTCCATTCCATTGGTGTTGCAGGTTTAGTTGAAAATATGGAAGACGGAATACGATTTGGATCATAGCCTGCAGGATGCCCCGTAACCTGCATTGGAGGAGATTGTGTACCTGATGCACTTTGATTGCTCGGAGCAGGAGAGGGATAAAATTTATCTACTGGTGTTGGACCTTGCATGTCAAGGTCTGCTTTTTCAGATTCAAGAGGGGGGCTATTAGACACTGTCTCAATAGCATCTAGATTTAATGAACTAGCTGATGAAGAAGACCAGTCTGAACTTTGGGGATGAGTAATGGAATCCGGTTCTTTGTGGGAAATATCCAAATTCTCCTCTGTATTCTCACTGCTTCCTTTGTTATGTTCATGATCCGTGGAATCCATTATTCAGTTCATACTGCACAGACCAAAAACAAAGCCAACTGCCGATGTTAAATTCTACAAACAGCTTATGACAACCAAAATGCCAATTGAAATTTGAGGACAAAGGATCAACAAAAACTCATTACAAAGAACAACAACAATCGGCAGAAGTTTTCGACCACCCAAACGGGTCATTGAATCTCACCATCTGAAACCAGCTAGCTCCGATCAACACCTCCCTTCAATCACCCTCAAAACGGAAGTCAACAAGCCGAATCCCAAAAACCCTTCTGCAAATCTCGACCTCCCACTAGAAGATGCCCCCTCCAAAATGTAGCAGCGAAGCAGTTATCAACGTGCTTGTCATCACATGCCACAGGGTGTATTTAGGACGAGGGAAACGGAAAAATGCGAGGACCAAACGACCAGGATTGGGTTTTTTCAACGGTGGTAGACTAAAAAAGGAGCGCCAAGAGAGCATCTCGGAGGTTTGGTTCGGTTTTACCTTCTGGAATGCGGTGGCCGACTCTGGAAGCCGTTTCCGCTGTTTCTCACGCGGCAACGTTACATAACTGTTCCTGCATGTTTTGCTGGTACGGTCTCCATTCAGATCCTTAGTTATACGATGTTATACGATGTCATCCTGTCGCAACTTTATAGGGTTTGACTCAGTGAGAAGAAGGTACAGTTGCATCCTTTTTTGGATTGGTCTGGGATTCTTGCATCAGCAAAAGGAAGTGATAAATCTAAGGCCATAAGATTTCCAGGAACTTGTAGTTTTTGCCCTTGTTTGTTATGATCATGCGGTGCATCCAGCGATTCAAGATGTGGACGAGAGTAGAAGGAAGGGGGTAGTTCTGTAAAAGTAACGAGAAAACAGGATAAGACATGTAAGACGGTCGGACGCGTGATGTTTGGTATTATCTCCAACATTTCACCGGGCACTTTTGCTCTTACCCAGCTCGATTTCTGAGCTTCGGGACTGAAGCAGGATGTTTGAAGTCGCTGGCAAACTGGTTCCACTGCAGGGACCTCTGGGGAAGAAGGTGCTCGGCTATGGAGTTCAGAGCCTCAACAGTAAGATTTCTTCCTTCTAACAGTGAGTGTTTTTTGTTTTGTCGTAAGAACATGAAAAGAAAGTATATGCTAGTTTACAGCACCGAATGTGGAGATGAAACTGCTCTGGCTTGTTAAATTAACGAAGTTTTGATGGAAACAATGTTCTGTTCTGGACTCTGTTAGTTCCTCCATTCTGTCATTTTTGCAGTAGAAGAATCGATGAACATATTGAGCTTCCTTGGATACTAGAATTTGATCGACAACAGAATCGGACACCATGTTTGAATGCTTGAAGAAAGATTGTTGTATTGAAAATGACAGCAGTTGGAATAACATGTAGGTAAAGAAGCAACACACCATAGTCGAAGCCCATTCGTTCGCTCAAGACCTGCAGAAGTAACAGTATGTTGGAGTTCTTCGATCCATCCCAAACTGCCTCAGAAGTCGAACGTTAGCAGAAATGCATTGAAGGTAACCAAATTTTAAGGTTCACTGTCCCTCATATTTAGTATGATCTATATAATCGTTCTTGTTCTTTGATGCTTTAGGCAACATAGTTGTTTCCAGATATCAAGTGAGACCAAGAATGTTTTCTATATGATGCATCAATTTCACCAACATCTTCTTCTTCCTCGTCTAGGCTTAAATACAAGGATGACAATGCTATTATTGTTCTAGTTGGAATTTATCATAAGGATTAAAGGAAAAATCTAACATATCTACCTCCATGGGTTGTTGACTTCATTTTGAAAATAATAAATCCTTGCACAAACTATTTTGGATTGTGGGTGTTATTATTAAACCTAAATTCTAATATCATATCGAAAAAGTCAATTTCTACTTAAAATCAGCTTGTAAGGAAAAGATTTGTATTTTATTTCGAAGAAGATTGATTCTCAAACAAAATTTAGACAAACTATTTTGGATTGTAGGTGTTATTCTTAAACCTAAATTCTAATATCATGTCGAAAAAGTCAACTTCTACTTAAAATCAGCTTGTAAGGAAAAGATTTGTATTTTATTTTGAAGAAGATTGATTCTCAAACAAAATTTAGACAATATAAGATATATTTGCACTTACTAATGGATAAGTGCCAATTATAACACAATTCCCAAGTTAGGTGGTGATTTACTATCTTTGAATTTCTTGTATCTTCGTGATATATGTTATATTACTTCATTCCTTATACTGGTTATTACTATATTGAGTAATTTAAGCTGAAACCTATATATATAAAGGTAGCGTTATATAGTTTCATTATCATAAAAGAATTCATCTTTTCTCGTCCTCCATATCTTAAAGAGTATCGGATCACATGTTTAGTTTTACTCTATCTAAAGTATTAATTTGGTACGCAGATCTTGTTAATAGTGCTATTTTTCTTCATTTCATTGACACTGGTTCTTAGGTTCATGCAATGAGGAGACGGATGCCACGGGGTTCTGATACCTATGTACTACTGGAACCAGGGCAGGATGAGATATTTGTGTCGGAGGAAGAGCTAAAAGAGAAGTTGAAATATTGGCTGGACAACTGGCCGGGCGAGGCCCTTCCGCCAGACCTTGCTAGGTTCGAATCCACCGATGATGCTGTTTCTCACCTCATCAGGTTTGTTTGTGAGCTTGAAATTGATGGAGATGTCGGTTCCATCCAATGGTTCCAGGTTCGCTTGAATTGACAAAAGTCTCAGCTTCACTGCTATTTGATCAAACATTGCACTAGTGTTCCAAGAACTAAGAAATATTTCACTAATTCAATCATTCAATTAACATTGTGAAAACAGACAACCTCTGGAGAACCACATTACATTCATCTACAGAATTGAAAGCAACAAATTGGGTTCTGCAGATAAAATCCCATCAAGCATTCTTGAACTCTATGAAATGATTCGAATTTGACAAGAAATCCTGTTATTGGGCTTGATCCAACAGCTTCAATGCTTCAACACTCAAAAAGACCAACATCCTGTGCACGCAAGTCCTGAATCTAAAGCAATACATTCAGGATACGAACAGAAAATCTGGTTGAGGAAAAGCTCAATAGTTCAATGAATTCAGCATACCTTGGTCTGATTCATGCTTGGGGGTAAAAGCACGCTCCCCTTTCTGCTTCTGGCAAGAAGGCCTTTTGTTACCGGTGACACCATCGAATCCGTCGGGCTTCTATACCTGCAGCAACAAAAATGTAAGAAAACAAACATAAAAAATCTGAAACCATGGGGAGGAGCAAAGGCTGCGTACCTTTCGGGGTATTTGAATGCCTTTGGGACTTTAAGGCGTTCCGGCGTGGTGGGTTTTCGCAACTCGTTGCCGGAGTTCCGGGGAGTCTGCTCATTTTCTTGATTCTGGGTCGGTGTTGTGCAGTCGACGACGGTGTTTTCCGATTGCTTCGGGCTCTTGGGAAGCACAGGGACCACGTTCTCCATTAACTCGCAATTGGTGAAAGAACGAGGGACTGCGAACACGAAAACCTGAATCGAGAGAGAGAAACAGAGATGTCACTGCAAAATAGAACTCTTTCTGAGCGAGATTTAATGGACAAGTAAGGCACTCGATTTCAGTGGGGAAGGTGACCGTTGGGGATGGCTGGTTCCAACGGTCATATTTGGGCCTTGGATGCGTTCGGCATTCAAATAAAGTAGAAGCCCTAGCAAATGAAACAAACGTTCTATAATATCAAAAGGATTGAGCTTAACTTTTAGCTGGAGAGATGCTGATTTTGAGGAGATGGAAGAAAGTTCTTTCCCAAGAAGATAAGATTGTTGGGATAAATATGATCCCCATTAAGGAAAATGCACATCCAAAATTTATTGTAATTCAAAATGATCATATTGTTATAAAGTCTATTTTTACTTGCAAAATTAACTTATAAATTAGAGGGACACACTCACATTTAACCAAACTTCTAAACTGTCAACACACTCTTCACCATAATAGTTTAATTTGGATCATTATGCTTTTTACACGAATTTCAAGTTTATCTGTATTCATAAAGATGTTAAAGAAAAATTTTAACTTTTGATATCATTTAAAGAAGTATACTCTTGCCTTAAAAGTTAATTTATGAAATAGAGGGATACATTTATAATTAATTAAACAAACATATTTATACATTAATAATATAGGACTACATATCTATGATTTAGATTACAAGTTTAAGATCTTTAGTTTCTTTCCCTGAACTCCATAATCGCCTGATTGCTAGTTAAGCAACAAATGCTAGCCTTAATTTTCAAAATATCTCATATCTACTTGCCATCCCTAATAATGTCAAAATGAATATTTCATACATATAACCAAAATGGCGAGTCTACCCCTACACTAAGATTCAATGGGCTGTTCTCTTGGTTTGTCTAGTGTGGCTGTTAATGCTTGAGCTATGTCTTTATGGCCTACGCGATCTCTGTAATTCATGGATCCTAGAGATATCTCCTTCAAACGGACGCAAAGAAGCTGCCGACCTACTTATTTGACTTGTTATATAGTAGGGTCGATCTCTACCGAACAGACCATAGTTGAATTCAAAGAACTATCCCATTTCTTAAATGACAAATCTCAATCTTCTCAAATCTTCTTGACCCTCTTTGCATTCCGTGACCATGAACTCCAATCAAGTCAGACCCATATTTCATGCCACAATCATGGGCAGGGCCTACGTTGATTCATTAGGTTATTGAACAATTTCGGTGGAGCTCTTTGCGGCGGCTATCGGGTTGGAAACGACAGATTTGAATCGGGCAGGTTTTGGATGAAGATTGTCATTCTTGATGGATTTCTGCTCCTGGGTGTTGCCTAGATATTTCTGTGAGAACTTTAGAGCTTAGAATCTGAAGGCATAAATGAGATTGGCGGTGGTTCGGAGGTAGAACAGAGGTGGTATTATTGAACAGGTATTGCAAAAGCTGTCACCTTCAATTGAGTAGGTTGGAGGCACTTATCCTGCTGAATGCGACCTTTCCTGCCGACAAATCACCAAACAGCAATATGACCTGAACGGTGATGAGACAAGTGGGGGCAGGTGGAAGCTTGGAGGTGGTTAGCCTTCTTCAATCCATCCCAGTAATATATTGCGAAATAAACAGCAAATTTGACTCAAAGTGGTTCTGGGGAAAAGGCTACTTTGAAATATAGGTTGAGAAGCTTAGCCCAGTCTACAATATCATACTAGCCATGGCTCATTATGTTGTTGTTAGTGCTCTCAATGACGTGCAAGAACCAAAAAAAAAGAGACAAAAATTATGATAATGTGTGACCGTCTTGTTATTATTATGCTAAAAGACCAAGTCTTATGGGTGTTTTATAAGATTTTACTCAAGATCGTAATATTTTATCACGTTTCAAAATTGACGTCCCAACAACCAACTCAATACAGCCCACTTCCAAGCGATCCATTCTACTTCCAAACAAGTTTGGGAGCTCTTGCTTGGTTAGGTCTCATGCAATAAGATATTGTCTTAAAAAATCAAGTCTAATAATTGCACAAAATTTCACTTTAAGATATGCAGAAACTATGGAATAGAGCACCAAGCAGCCTTGGCGAGCAACAACAAAATATGTTGTCCATTACTTGGATTTTCCCTGAAAATGTCTCACAAAAGGGTCTTATCAGTCATCTATAAACTATTCAAGCTTTGACTGCCATTAAGAGCTAGTTGGACTATGATTAATAGAAAAGACCAATGCACTAGGAACTCCTGGTCTCAGTCAACAAGTGTGCGAAATTTAAGCAGATAAGTCTGCTGTTAGGTCCGTTTTGGGTATATGGAAGCCCCACGAACTCATCAAACACCATTGAAACAGTCGAGCTTTGTTTCATTCACCAAAGCGGGTCCTTGGGCGAATCAAAACTTTCAAACAGTCGTGTTGCATAAAAACAAAAACAACTATTTGAAAGTCGGGTTCGGTGCATCTGCATATTCCTCTGTCGCAGTGCAGAAAAGCGGCGAAAACAGGACTTTCCTTCCTTGTTTGGATAAGATTTACATAAGATCATTTGCGTGCTCAATCACAATGAAAGAAGTATCATCCGGAAGAGAAGTCCCTGGCAGTACCATGCTTAATCATTTCATTCTCTTGCCTTGTCTCTTCAATTCCCTTCATCCTTTTAAACGTTTACTGAACAGAGAAGCATAAATATCTGCCTTTTCTTCATCCATGCCTCAAATTTAAGCCGTACTCAATGACTTGAGCAGCATGGATTGGAAAGGGATGGGCAGGGTTGACAAGCACGGCACGTGAGCTTCGCAGATTACCCCACTGTGGACCAGGATCTCACAGAGAACTTTTTGAGTGCAACTGAAGCCTCAGTAGCTCATTTGGTACTTCAAACTTTATACAGACACTAGTTTCAGCAGAAAAATGAGTTTCATTGAAGCAATCGCTTGCAATTCTCTTAAGAAAGAAGTTGCTTTTAATGATAATTTCTAAATCTGTCCACCAATATGTTAAGATACCTCTATAATTTCTTTTTTGCAGTTTAAGTACGTTACTGTTTCATTATCAGAGGAATATGCCCTCTTTTACGTACTAGGGTATCACTTTATTAACCTAGATTCCATACTATGGTAAAGAAGGTGATTTCTTTTTATAACATCAACTTAAAAGGATGTGTATATTTTAACTTTTAAATAAGATTTAGGTTGTTGGAGACAAAAGTGTAATGTTAAAAAGATATAATTATTTGATTTGTTTGTTTTTTCTTAAGTTTTTAAATCTAATATTCAAATTGATCTATTACAGTTCTCATTCAATATTGAGTCCTTAAAATATGCTTAGTGTATAAGAAACATCCATGTTACCCTATTTTCAACTTTAACTCTAGGATATGTTTAATATGTAAAAAAGTATTTAAGATGAAATCCATACATTAAAAAGATACCACAATCCCTGAGTAATTTCCTAATTTATGAATTAATTTTGAGCTAAACTTTATACTCTTATAATATAAATAATATGAGACATTCTACACATCATTTTTAACAAATATTTCAATAAAAGCAAACACTATTTTAAAAAAGAAACCTAATCCATACTATAAGAAAAACTAAACAAAAAATGCTAATTGACATTGGACATCAATCCTAAGGTTTGAAATTTGTTAAGATGAGTGCTGTAAAAATTTTAGATTGTTATCTTATTTTATCTAAATTTTGTTGAAATTTTCTTAAAAAAATATTTCTGATTTAGAAAAATAGATATAATAGACTCCATTCTTTTACATTAAAGAAGACAAGTAGAATGTTTTGGTCACATAGAAAGACCTCGTTACTCATCTTATTGGATTGACATTTTGGAATATAACTTAAGTCTGTGATAAAAGATATTAAAGCAAAAACAAAATTCAACATAATGATCAGGCCGTATAAAGAAGATTTTTTAAGATGCATGCGAAGAATTCAAGACTTGTACATTTTCTTGACGGAGAGGAGGAGAGTGTTGACCATTTGGAAGTGACTTGAACACCTGTTGCTGTCACTCTCTCCCTCTTCATTTACTGCAATGAAGAGCTTGATCATGGAACTTGCAACCACCGTTCCCTTTCCCCTGAGCTGCAGTTTCAACCACTTTCTGCTTCCCCCTTACGCTTCACCATCTGTCATAAATACACCATAATTACTTTGCTCTCTTCTTCCCCAGCTGGTCCACTGCTACATCCACCTCCATCCATTTATTATCCTTTTGCCTTCATGTCTCTGATTCTGATGCGTACCTTCGACCAGATCCATGGCTTTCGTACTCTCGACTTACATTTCTGGGCTACTTTACCGACGCTGTTTCAAGATATGAATCATGTGTTCAGAATCCGAGTTCGACTTTTATATAAAAACTCTTTCTTTAACCCGAAAGATGAGAATGGAAGAAAAGCGAAGTAGTTGGTCAATTTCATTATTGTCAGGCGTGACCGGTCGTTGTTCTCTTTTCTGTTTGAGAAGCTTGACGATGAAGGAACTTGGAGAATAGAATATTCTAAAGTCTCAGTCAAGTTTGCCAATCAAGCCTCAAGATCCCATACGTAATGAGTTGAAAGATGTTAAAGGAGTTTGGCGATGCTGATGAACGAACACAAGGCAAACTTGACTTGGCCAGGCTTTTGGTAGGGAATAAAAAATAGTGGAGGTTTGGAGGTCATAAGGTTCACGAGAGGGCAACAGCAGAGTCCAAAAGAGCCGTCATCATGGTCATCATAACAGTGGCCACACCTTCCTTGCTCTATATTTCTGGAAATGAATGATTCCCTTCTCCTCGCGTGCAAGTAAAGAGACCACGGTAAAGCCCCTTTATTCTAATCAAGATCCTTTTGAAGCTACCCACCAGAAGTCTGAACAGTGGAAACAAGAAACAAGAAGATAAAGGATTCCTGACAGAAAAGGCAGGAATGTGCATGGAGCTACATAGCAGAAGAGTTAAGTTAGTTTTGCAGCACGTAATAAAGATGAGCATTACAGTAAGGGATGGACGCCATGTTCATCCTGAAAAGATTTCTGTTACATGAACAATTTTTCCGGCTGCAGCTTTCTCGAGAACCTGCTCTGAAGATGACAACAGTCTCGGATTGAAACTTTACTGATAATACAGATGAAGTCATGAACAGCACTGATGATCTAGATGAATTGTCTCATGTCAAGATGTAATAAGACCAGCTATTATTACAGCTCATCCAAACAAAAGACAGAAGCGAACAAACGAAGAAAACCAAAAAGAGATAAAGAAAGGATGGATAATGTCAATCGAGAAAAAGGCAGTCAAAGTCTTCTATATGAATACAAGAGGAATTAATGGAGGATTAAAGGGACTGTTTCGTGGGCGTGCGGAACCATGTGGTTGAAGGTGATTCCTCTGGTCATCTACATGATAGGAACACCCCTCCAACAATAAAATAATCTTTCCTGACGTGAAATCTAGAGTTTAACCAGACCAAATTAGAGAAAAGAAAGTAATGTTGGTTGCGGCTAAAGGTTTCTTTTGGATATCTGGGTTGCGCAATCTAGGAGATTTGTAAAGGGTGCCCCTATCACACTTTCTCTGTCACTCGGTGATGACATTCATACCCTCTCGTACACACTCTCTCTCTCTCTCTCTCCCTCTCCCCCCTATTTAATCCCCCTGGTTACTCATAGGCAGTGCAGTGCTTACTTAACTACAGTGGAGAAAAGATATCTTTCTTTATATCTTCGCCTTTTCGTCTTCTTTGGGAAGGCCATGGTCATGGCGAAAAGACAGATCTTTGTGTCCATGGTCCTTCTTTTGCTGGTTGGGCCGCTTCGTGCAAAAGAGGAAGAAGAAGCTGACAGGATATGGCGACTTCCTGGACAGCCGAAGGTCTCTTTCCAGCAGTTCTCTGGCTATGTCACTGTAAATGAAGATGCTGGGAGAGCCCTCTTCTACTGGCTCACGGAGGCCGTCCATGACCCCTTGTCCAAACCCCTGGTCGTCTGGCTCAATGGAGGTTATAAGACTCTTTCTTTCTCTCTCTTTCTCGGTAACAAGCACATGAACATGGGCTTTATGTATGTTTTTCTGCACATTTAAACCTTCAAATCTTATTCAATGTGCATGCAAGTATGGTTTCCGCGATAAATTAAAAGGCCTCTTGTTCTAGATGGTTAGAGAAGAATCAGAAGTTGACACAAGTCACTGTTATATTGAAATGATTCTCAGTTTACATCTTAGAATGCGTTTCATATATATCTTAGAAATCATTCACTCTCCCGAGCGCAGGTAAGTTCTTGGGCTTTCATTTATTTCTGCCAATATGTTTGGCTGGAAAACAGCAGTCTACATTTATTATCCACATCTTTTCTTTGTTTTCTGTTTGGAGGACAAGAAATCCCTTTGTTACATACAGTGAATAACACTTGTTATTTACAATAGGTGCCTTTAATTTCTGCACACATACACAAAAGGGTAATGAGAAATAAGGAAAGGTCACATCAATGGCTACCCCCTTGCCTGGAATGATGACCTAACTACTCCCTAAGTCCGTCCTACCCTACTCACAACTCTAATGCGGCCTAAGTTTGAAGTCCCTACCCATTACACGAAAAGGAAATGACACCAACTCTTTCTGTCTCTTTCTGCCTCTTTCTGCCTCCCCGCTCTCGTTGCATGGACTAGAGAAAAAGATACAATGGTAGAAAGCAATCCAAAACCTCCTCGTTTACTAAGCCAATGCTCTTGCAGAAATATTGTACTTTGTCAGTTTCTGTTCTTGTACCATTAATGCTTTGCAGAAAGTAGCAGATTTTGTAGCTATTCACGGCTTAATGCCCCCACCAAACCCAAGTGGCCAACCGAAAGAAAGCATGACTTTGGGCATGCAGCCGATGGACCAAATTAAATCATCACTGCGTCCTGATCACTCTCTATTTGCTGTTTCTTCTTGTGTTCAGGACCTGGTTGCTCTTCTGTGGCGTACGGTGCGTCTGAGGAAATAGGCCCGTTTAGAATAAACAGGACAGCTTCGGGGCTTTACCTCAACAAGTTCTCATGGAACACTGAGGCCAACCTCCTGTTCCTGGAAACTCCAGCAGGCGTGGGCTTCTCTTACAGCAACCGGTCCTCCGATCTCTTAGACACTGGAGATCGCCGAACTGGTAGGACCGCCAACCTCCTTCTTCCGTCATTATCGGGGCTTTATTGTTTTCTATAGACTGGATGATCATTATTCATCGGTAGGCCATATATAAACATTGACCAACTGTAGATGTTTGATAATCATTATCACTAAATAGCAGATGAGACCTCGACTGTAGTACTCGTCACGTGCGTATGACTGATTTGATAGATCTTTGGTCCACTCTCCAGACACGTTTCGACCCCCTAACAATGAGTGTGAATAACGTTGTTTGTCATGGCCGTTCTAGGAAATTCATCAAGTAACCTAATTATGTTGGAAATTAAAGCAAGTTCCCAAAAGATTTCACTGTGCATGATTTGGATTTTACCTGGGAACACACTAAATTTCTTACATTTAGATGGGTAGATAGATTAATAGATTAAAATCTGATTAATTTTTAGCAATCTTATTAGAGTTTATGATTTAGCCAGGGACTCTCTGGAGTTCCTAACAAGATGGTTGCTTCGTTTCCCACGCTACAAGCACAGAGAAGTCTACCTCACCGGAGAGAGCTACGCCGGCCACTACGTTCCCCAGCTTGCAAAAGAAATTATGACGCACAATAAACACTCGAAGCAACCCATCAACTTCAAAGGATTTATGGTATACTTCTTTGTCTTCCTCCCTTCTGTAAATTTTTTAAGCTGATCACAAGAAGTACGTAATATGTGTGGGCGAAATGCAGGTCGGCAATGCAGTCACCGACAACTACTATGATAACCTGGGGACGGTGACGTACTGGTGGAGCCACGCCATGATTTCAGATAAAACATACCGGCAGCTCATGAACACATGTGACTTTAAGCGGCAGAAGGAATCGGACGAATGTGAGTCATTGTATAGTTATGCCATGGATCAAGAATTTGGTAACATTGATCAATACAATATATATGCGCCTCCCTGCAACAACTCTGATGGTAGCACTGCCACCACCCGCCGGAGCATGCGTTTGCCTCATCGACCCCATAGGGTATACAATAACATATGATAAATGATAACAGTAGTACTATAGTAACAGCATATTGCTGAAATTCTCATGATTCTCAGATAAGGAGCTGTTGTTTTGATCTGTTTTCCAGATTTTCCGGCCACTTGCCGGCTACGATCCTTGTACAGAAAAGTATGCTGAGGTTTACTACAACAGGCCGGATGTGCAGAAAGCACTCCATGCCAATACAACTAGAATTCCATATAAGTGGACGGCTTGCAGGTAATCAATAACACTAGATTATCATGCTTAATCACTAAGTTATCTTCTCCCTTTCTGGCAAACGTTACAAAGGATTGTACTTCCATGATTGCAGTGAGGTCTTGAATCGAAATTGGAACGACACAGAAGTGACTATCCTTCCGATTTACAGGGAAATGATAGCTAGTGGTTTGAGAATTTGGGTATTCAGGTTGGCAATCCTACGCTTCATATGCTTTGATTATCTCATAATTTTTATTCTTGCATGTTCATTTTATGTAAAGTTCTTCTCTTTTCTCGGGCTAATGCAGTGGAGACGTCGACTCAGTGGTGCCAGTTACAGCTACAAGATATTCTCTTGCACAGCTAAAATTAGGAACCAAAATTCCATGGTATCCTTGGTATGTCAAGAAGCAGGTAAGCAAAGGATCCTTTAATATGATACTGTAATTCAAGTTTAAGAGACGACGACTTTTATATGCAAAGCCTACAGTCTATAGTGAGTTGCATGTAGGTGTATTAATAAGAACGATATGACAAAAGTCGACTTAGAAATCTCAGAAAAGATACGAAAGGCTAAACAAATCAATAACAGTGACTGGGTATGTGATGTGCCTATATTATAGTAATGGGTGGTGATCTTTTCCAGGTGGGAGGCTGGACAGAGGTATATGAAGGGCTAACTTTTGCAACTGTGAGAGGGGCAGGCCACGAGGTGCCACTTTTCAAGCCCAGAGTATCCCTGCAGCTTTTCAAGTCATTTATCAGAGGGGAGCCTCTTCCAAAGTCTTGAACGAGAACATATTTGCCATTTCAATTTGAGCTGTTATTGGTTGAGATAAAGAATTGTCATTTTCCATTGTCAAAAAGTTAGTAGAAAGTGTTAAGAGAGGGTGAGAAGGCGTCTGATTATGTAACATAGAAGGCAAATGTAATGGAAGAATTAAGATTAAAATCGAGGAACTTGCAATTATGTGATGATTCAAAATGTATTGCCTATCAAAAACAAATGTTTGTTAAACATAGAATTGATATTTTTTTGTCTCTTTGTATACATGTTCTGGTGAGGAAACTAGCTTAGTGCCCTTGAAGTCTCACCTTGCACCCAAATTAGCTTCCCAAGTACACCCGAGAAGAGGTGTTGCAATTTGATCAATGGTTTAGGTGGGGTATTATCAAAACGAAAATGATGGTGAATCTTGTTTATTTATTTATTTATTTATTTATGAGTATGTAAGTTTATTTATTTAAGAACAAGAAAATACAAAGTTTATAGATATACTCTAGTATTATAATTTATTTAAGAGAAAATTAAGTTAAAAATCCTTTAGCTATGACACAATAAAATATTCAAAATATTATTGTGATTCTTGTAAACAATTTATTTATATTAGTTCTATATTTTCTTTTATTTAAAAAAATAAAAGAGTACCACCATTGGCTTAGCTCATTTTATGAAATTATTGATGAAAATACTAAAATAAAGTGTGGCCCTACACATAACCAAAGTCAAACAACTACATCTTAAACACTTCCCTTCACGTGTGATCAATAAATAGAAGCCTTATTTTGGGATCTATAAACAAAGAGCAAAGAGGACTAACCCTCTCTAACATGATGTAAATGCTAAATCCAAAACTAATTAACATTCTCTTTTTCAATAACTATTGTGACATATTAAGATACTTTTCTAATGAACTTAACATTAATATATCTAACCTCATAAGGAGACATAACAGAGTTTCACACCCCCTGAAAGATTTTCACTCAACACCTTTACACTGACATAAGTCAAGTGACTCATTTTGATGAAAACAAACCTAAATGTTCCTATGTAGTTTCTCTGGGATTGCTACTGATGAAAATAATGAAACATGAAAAGAACTAACATAACTCTCAAGCTTCATTCTTAAAAGACCAAAAACTTGAACATCGTGCACATAGTAGAACTTTAGAGCCACAAGAAGATGAATGGTCAGCAATGAGAGATAGAGTGATAACTATAGCTAGGTTTTCAAGATCAACAGCTTTGAGAATGGCAGTGTCGTGGCTGGCATATGAGGTCACAAGGCAGAGAAAGAGGACGAAGAGATGAAGTGTAGCGGAAAATGAGCCCATAGCTGTTTCTTTCACAAGCTCACAAGAGCATCCTCTCCTTTTCTCTCTTTCTATCACACCCCTAAGGTTAGGGATATGCTCTTAGAACAAAAATAAATATTAAAAAATACAAATTATTAGATTGTATTAAAACTCAGTGGAATAACAATGTATAAGAAAAAAGTAATATACATAATGTCACAATTGAAAACTTAAAGATTTCTCAATTATGAAGGTCAAAATAAAGTTTCAATCTCTTTAATAAGAGTGACTTTATCATTTCACCTAGTTTTAATTTATAGCCTAATTCTTAATCCAATATGGGTGAATTTTGGGTTTTTAAAACGACTGGTTTCTTAAATTGACTGATACGGACGCCACCGCCGGTAACTGAAGCGGGTGCAAATGGGCCGAGGAACATACAGACGAAGACCCAGAAGACGAAAGATGAAGGGTTCCGATTACACGGAGAATGTAGAGGAGTGTAGAGGCGATAAGGACTGCAGCAAAGAGTAATGGCTTACTGGGTTTTGGCCGGTTTGTGAATTGTTCAGAGAAGAAGGGGTTGGACGAGATTGGAAGAGGAGCCTGGGCCTGCTCTTTTTGTCCAAGAACTCCATGCTTGGTCAAAGGTCCCAATCTAAGTCTTCAGACGAGCTAAAATTTTCAGTGTTTCTAGAACACTGGAATAATAAAAGAACTAGAATACAAAGTTTTGTCGAACAATATTTTTTGGGAAATGAAAGTTATTAGACTATGAGACTAAGAGACGTTTAAACAATAAAAACTGTTCCAGAATTTAATAACGCATTTGAATGATTATTTATTTATCAAATAAAAATTATGGATAAGATCCAAGATTATCATGAAGATAAAATAATGGATTAACTAAATTTAAAATCATTCCGAAATAATAAATATCAATATATAAAAATATTAAAAAATACTAAATCAAGTAGAAACAAAATTTGTGAAAATCATCTTGATTAAAAAAAAGAATCCAATAGTGAACAAACACATAACTTAGAAGTGACAAATAATTATGTCATCAATTTCAACAATACAATCGAGGCCAGGGCAAAGCTTATAATGGTGAAATAAACTTTGTCACTATACCACGATTTCTTTTCCACTTCTTTTGATTAGTATTTGGTACCAATGGGGCCAAAATCTCCAGGAACTGCATAGAGTCATCCAGATCCACGAAATTTATACATTGTGGATCCACAATAATCAATTTAGCATCTAGCTATAAATGAATAAAGTTAACAGAATCAGAACTTCCCTTCCAAGGAGAACTAAAGGGCAAATCCTTTTTCCTTTTCACTAACTTTTTAATCCCGTAAGAGATCCAGACACTAGCTTACCAGACTTTAAATCGGCTTTTGATCAGTCGGCATTTTTATAAAAGATTTAGATCTTTTGAACTAGGCAATGTTACATTCTAAAGATAACTAGTCACGCCATTGAAGGAAGAGAAGCAAGTGGTGAAAAGATACACCAGTGTTGAGGCATATCATCTATATTTGCTTTTCAACAACTCTGCAGCAAGAATACCCCATCAACCAAAGCCTCCACAGTTATGTGCTTCGTAAAATTCTGGACTAATCCACAGTCAGGCAAAATAACCTGGAGCTGAACCACATCCCTGCAAAGTTGGTGTCCTACTATTAAGCATCACGGGTATAAGATTCCACTGCCAATGCTAACAGCTGCGTTGGGCAACAAAGGAAGCTTAACAATGCACCAATTAAATGTAGATATACTTTTTGTTGGTGTTGTGAACCTTTGATGCTTTTTTGGGAAGGCAAAAGAGTAGATTGGAATCTTCTTACTCCATACTCTTTAAGTTACATATCAGATACAGACCAAAGATATGCTTCTGCTTCTGTAGCTCGTTTCTCATTCGTCCTCTTAAACATTTCCTTCTCAAACCCTAGAAGGCACAAAATAAAACTAATTAGTCAAGTCTAAAAGCTAAACATACTTCTCTGAATACTTTTTAGCTCCTTCTGTTGTTATGTTTACAAGCACAAGAAGCTTCCTGTGCTCTTTGGAAAAGTAAATAAGAAACGACACAGCTTCTTGGGGAAGTGAATGAGAAACATCTGGCTGAAGGATCATAAAAGTGAACTGACCATTACTACGGTCAACTCCATCCCAATGCCTCCCTGGCTTTATACCATATCGGTTTGGTGCAGCATCCAGTCCTCTTTTTAACCAGCTGTGATTGGGAATCTCCTGAGGAACAATAAACCCTGATTCTTTCATCTTCTCACTATCTCACTAGGTTAGGGAGAACCAGCTCAGGATGCCTTTTCTGCAAATGTCAATTAGGTAAGCTGAATTAGCAATAAAGTCTTTGATGTAAGGAACAAAAGATAATAAGTCAATTACTTGCCTTCACCAAATGCGCCATGAGATCACCCCACCTTAATCTTTCCTTCATCATTTTGTCAAGTTCTGGATCATCTCTGCAGACACAGAACACATCTATTCAATGCAAATTCACAACTTGGTCTACACATAGCAAGACAAGAAAATGAATGTAGCAATAGTGCCTTTATTAAACAGAAGAATGGCCATGCAGTCAAGCACACTAATATTTTATTCATCAGGACGAACGATTTAGAACATATTTTTGTTATCAGAATAATCTATGTTCGGTTAAGGACCACAAATTTGGACAAGCGCAACAGAGGACAGGCCAAAACCTGTATTTGCACCCACTTACTGTGCTGGATTACATTGACACTGTCATAAACACCAATTATAATCACTTCTATACAGATTTAAAATTTTCTAAAGATATGGTAAGTATATGGCGAAATATTGATGTCATGAAAAAATTTCTAAAAGTACTTCTTAAGCAACTCGTGTCATTCAAAACACAGAACACATTTAGATGAAATAATAATACTTTAACATGTGGCATCTTCAGTTTTACCTGGTTCGTGCAAATGGCTTCTCCTTCTCAATTTCCAATTCCTGCAGCCTAGCTTCAGCTTCCCGCTTTTGAGCCAAGCCCTTGCCCCATTCCAACTTTACCTCCTAATGGAAACACAGCTAATGAATGTTATATCTCCTTCTAAAAGAGACATAATGTTTGTTTTTCAAGAAGAGACTGAAGCTACAATACTAGCAGACAGAGAAATTGAGACCTGCTCACTAATACCCTCAACTCTTCACCATGATGCACTAAACCCATCTGGAAGACTTTACTTCTCACCCCCCATATGGCAACAAGTTTATATGGTCTCTAATATCTCAGAATTTTGCACCTATAGAAAAACAGAACTCCAGCACCTCTGTCTTCACCAGGATGCACTAAACGCATCTAGAAGACTTTACTTCTCACTCCCCATACGGCACCAAGTTTATATGCCCTTTAATATCTCAGAATTTAGCACCTATAGACAGACAGAACTCCAGCACCTCTGTCCTGCTTTATAATAGAATTTCTTGGCAGATGTTTAGCCAATCATAACCACCAAGTCTTTCAAAGAATAAAAACAATTACAATGAAACAAAAAAGTCTTTCAACATACAAAAAAAGGGATGAGGTGGACCACTATCTTTGTTTGTGGTTCCGAATATCATTACAGTCTTTGCTTCAGGCAGTCTTCATTTTACTGGAGGTAGAAAAACCGAAATGTTCACATGCTGAAATTGTGGACTAAAGAGGATTAAGCCTTTCCAACTTGGGTTGAACCCACTGCATATACTTTGGGGACTAAAAAGAAAGGACACTGATCTCGTACACATCCACGTATACATATATGCTCCATACCACAACTTGCCCTTATTCCTCACAACCCAATTGGCAATATTTCTTCTCCTGATAAAAATTTAATCCATTATTTAATCATTAGTCAAATCAATGATCTGGATTTTCAATATATTATTGATTTAAAGCTTAAATAGACATAACTGAAGAAAAATCTAGGAAAACCGTTTACAGCACCCTGATGGCTGTCTGGAAATCCCCTCGTAACAAATTAGTGGAGGCCAACTTTCTGTCAAGTTATAATCTATATCATTCAAGTTGCGGTAGAGCTTCAAATGTTCTATTCAAAGAATAGAACATCAACTTTACAGTATAAGATAATCTAGCATCTGATATATTCAAAAGAGAACCACCATAAAGTTCCTCAGAATTAGATCACTTGGAAAATTATCTTTTTCAAGCCATATTTTCTTTACAGTTGTCTAAAGTAATTGACTCTCAATGCTTGAACTTCTTATATGAATAGAAAAACAGAACTGTCACCCAGAATGGCAAAGAAGAAAGGGAGCAAACTTGGCTAAAAAAGATATCTAAAGGTGGATAATTTGTAGCTAAAGTTAATCCTTCCATATAAACAATTTAAGTTACAGCGATTATGTGTCACAATCAAGATACCAAATATTTTGATTCCCTCAAAATAAAAATTAAAAAAAATCCATGCAAGTTAAAGGTTCGGGCACTAGGACGGAACATAATAGACATGTATATGCACTCTTGTCCTCTTATATTATCTGGAAGAAACACATTTTCTTCATTCACAAGAATGTTAATGCTTTTACCAAAATGAAGTATTTTTAACACCTAGCGTTGGAAGACCGCTGACATATAGTGTTGAGCAAATGGGTTTCAAAAATTTGATGTTTATCAACAAAAGAAAAAAGGCTATGAAAGAAGGGAGAGAGGATAAGTGGGCGCATAAATATAATGTGGTAAAGATACGTTTAAAAGAATGTAAATTTCTCCAACAGTAGTTATTGTAAAAATGATGATCTATTAAATTGTGATTATAATAATAACTTCTGTGGATTCTGCATACACGTTCTCCTGCAGCATCAATGAGTGAGACCCAAAAAGTCATGCATGCACCACCAAGCTAAACAAGACATTTCAATATTAACAAAGAAGACTTCTTTTGACTTTTTCATCTTGTCACGATATACAGGTTCTGCCCCTCGACCACTCATAGAAGGATCCATTTCTTTGAACCTACACAGAGGAAAAAATATCAAACTCTTACTTAGTAACCCAATCATTATAATAAAGGCCAGAATCATAAAAACCTCAATCTTAGATTCCTATGTTCCCTGCTGTGTTTCTGAGAGCAATAATACATAAAAGAACTTACTAAAAAAATAAAGAAAAATAATCATAGATCGAAATTCTGATAAAATTTCAATTGTGTATTAGTGACAGAGATAGACTTTATGTAGTGTGAAGATTGCAAATCATGAACACATACACCTATGCGTAATGCATATATACTAAAAGAAAAAAAAGTGTGCGAATTCTAAATGATCATTTGTATCACTTCCATGATGCTCCTGTGGGGCATAGGGTGGAGGATTTGAGAAAGATAAGTATCTGCAGCTTCCCGTTAAAGAAGGCAAAGCAAATTCTAGCCATAATTAAACTACATAATCAGAGCATGTTGTTACAAGCTTAACACTGGAAATGCTGGCTACTGAAGAAGACCATATACGCAGCATCACTGAATACTGATGCAGGACTCCTACAGTCCACTAAGCTTCCTTGTACAGAAGCAACTAACTCATACCCTGTTTGCTAACCATGGTAAACAGTAACTCAAGCAAAAGGTTGTATGCAACCATGCTCACCACAGAAAACTTAAATAGCTCCCTACTGCAGCATCAGAAAAGTACACTATCGCGACATGAGGTCAGCTGCATTGCGCTGATTTTAAGTAAAATTTCATTGCTAGTTACGAGAGGGGTGGGGGGGGAAAAAAAAGTTCCCACAGCATGATATAAAACACTAATGCCATAAGCAACCAGCTCACAACTGCTTGGTTTTGAATGTGCATACAAGACAATAGATAGTTGAAGTACTTAGAGACGTCACCAGAGTAAATTTGAAATTAATGTGCGATTTTAACAACACGAATGTAATTGTGTACCTCAACCACTCATTCTTCTTTGTTCTAGCAATCTCTTCACTGATATCTCGACCAGAGATCAGACCTGTTTTTTGTTGCTCTGTCATTGCAGCTTCTTTTCTGCTTTTCCTTTGTGGAGAAAGGTCTGGTGGCAAAGATGCACCTGAAGCACTGGTTTCAGCTCGACCTTGACGTGGAGGGGAAAGATCAGGCGACCCATGTCTTCCAATATCGCTTTTGCTTTTTCTTGGGGGTGAAAGGTCTGGTCCCAAAGAACGGAAGTCATCCTGATTTGGAGAACTATGACGACCCGTCGAGGAGGAGAAACATCAGGTGATGGTGTATGGTGACGTTTCTGCCGCTGCCGTGGAGGTGACAAATCAGTGTCTGCTTTGTCAGATTCTGAAGGCCTGACTCTAGGTTCTGGTGAAGGTGTGTCATTCCGAATCCTCTGTTTACGAGGTGGAGACATATCAGAGTTTAATGGTGAAGGTGACAAATCAATGTTTTCTCTGCTAGAACCTGAAGGCTTCGAGTCAGGTCCCGTTGAAGGTGTGTCATTGCGAACCCTTTGTTTACGAGGTGGTGAAATATCAGAATTTGGGTCACTAGATTTCCCACGTTGAGGAGAGAGTGAAACCCAACCACTTCCATCCTCTGATATGGCATTATAAGGACGCCTAGCCTTCAGTTGTTCAAGCCTCCTCATCCGCTTAACTTCAATGTCCTCATCAACTTGTGGCTTCTCTTCATCTACATAAAACAACAGAAAATTTTTTAGCACCATAACATATCACTTAACATAGAATAGAATACCATACCACAACAGTATGAGGTGACATTTTACCAGCAGAATCATCGCTTTCCTCTTCAAGTTTAACTGGTTTCTGCCAAACTGGATCTTCATCCACAACTAAAACGCCCCCAGCATCTGGTTTACTTTCAACCTTCTTCTTCCTCTTCTTCCTCTTCTTCCTCTTCTTCTGCTCTTCTTCTCCGTTGCTTTCGTATCTTCTTAGATATTCTCTAAGGGACTTGGGTCCCGAAGTTGATGTCGCCGTCATTTTACAATATCAACGACCTTCCTTGTATCAGAGTAATAACTAAATTCTTATTAAATCAACATGATTTCAAGCCAAATATAAAGTCACTCCATCAGATTTCTAGCACCATCAAGAGTTTTTTAGCCTCAATACTATTAGCAGCACCTCAGACAGACTTTAGTAACAAGCTACAATTGCCTATCTCAGCATTACTATATTTAAGAATTTCCCTCAGACCAAAAATCAAACATATACCAGTCACTAGTAATATCAAGTTGAATCCGTTTTCAATCAAACACTTCTAAGACCTCAGTCATGCTCTTCAAGAGCAGTATGCCCTAATTGATAAAAGCAAGAACAAGAAAAACACTTCCCGGTTGATAATTGACGCTCAACAAAACTAAGGGGGTTTAAATTCAATACTACACACAAAACTTATCCAATAAACTCGTTTTTTGCACGCATTCCGCCATTTTACTCACACAAAAGAGATATATATGTGTAGATGCAACTCAGATAAGAAAATCGTACCTGACGCAACCAAGGTTTTCAACGACTGGTCTCTTGGCAAAATTCCTGTTCAAATTAGGAATTTCTCTTCGATTTCTTTGTTATACAGTTCTTCGTTCTCGCAAACTTTCTAAAAGTCGAGGGTTTAGATTCGAATTAAGCTTCGTATTAAACTTCGGATGTCCTCGTCGTCGTCGTCGTCGTTGTAACTGTAAAATGGGTCGGGTCAGCGATTTCGAGTGGGATTGATCATTGGCTTCATTTACGTTATGCCCGTGGCTGCGACTGTTTTAGTTTGGCGGCACTGTACCCAAACCCAAGTAGAATCCGAGAACCCGTTTTATTTCGGTCAAACTTTTAATGGCGAAAATTGACCAAGCACCCGGTGGGGAAGCCTCGTCGGTGGGAGGCGATATCTGAGGCGTTAAGAGGGAGGCATGAGGTGGAGAGTGTGATCAAGATGGCGAAGGAGTTGGGGTAGAGGAAAGTGGATGATGGGGATTCGTATGCCCAGTTCTTGAAGAAGAGGATGCCATTGGATAAGCGACCGGGGGGCTTGTAGAATGGTGAAGTTAGAGAAGAAAGTGGTGCTGCTGATGTCGATGGTAGGGTGGGGGTGGAGTTCTGGGGAGGATATTGCATTGCTTTATGCATTGAAGACGTTTCCTAAAGATGTTGGCTTTGAGGTGGGAGAAGATTGCAGCTGCTGTGCCAGGGAAGTCCAAGGCGGCATGAATGAAGAGAGTTGCTGAGTTGAAACGGACCTTTTGCTGCGGTTTATGTGGATTTTGAGGGAAATGTTGCTTGAATGGCAATAAGAAGGAACTTGGCTCCTTGAATGGTTGTTGTAATTTGATTAAAAGTGGATACGCATGTTTGTCGTCATTTGTTACAAATTTGTGCATATATGAGAAACTATAGTATCATAATGACCATGTTCAATGTTATAGGTATGTTGGCCAAAATAGCTGGGGAAGAGAGGTTAGGAGGGAGATGTAATTCATGAGTTAAAAGTCCCAAAACCCAACTCAAGATCGTGCTTTTGCACAAGGACTTCCATCCTTTGTGGGTGTTTCATGAGTTAGAAGGCCCATAATTCAACTCAAGAGATCACTTTCTCTCAGCGAATTCAACATATACTTTAATATCAAGTTAAAAAGGTTTAAAACTTAATTAGAAATTAGTTCAAGAATTGAAATAACACTTTATGAGGGATATTTCATGAGTTAAAAGGTCCAAAGCCCAACTCAAGAGCACATGTTTGGTCTAAGACTTTAGTCTCATATGAGGTTCATAAGTTAGAAATTCCAAAGCCCAACTCAAGAGATTACGCCCCTTGAGCAAATTCAACATATGCTCTAACATCAAGTTAAAAAATTCAAAGTTAAACCCAAAATTTAACTTAATGATTAAAAGAATATTTTATTTAAACTTTGTTAAAAAATATCATACTTTCAGTGTAAGAGTTTTATCCTACACACACCATGCACACAATTCTTCTTGCTAATTTATGAATTAACCTTGACTTTAGCAAATATAGGTTCAAGCACTGAAAGGCAAAAATTAGATCAGGCATTTTGGGAAGATTGGTAAGCCACATAATTAATGAATTGCATTCTTGCAAATACCAAACTATGTACTGATTAAGGTGAAAATGTGTACAAGTGGGAGTTTTTTGGGACAGCCCTATTATTGGACCGCTTTTAACATCTCTTTGTCCACATACATAGTAGATCAAGTATCTAATGGCATGAATAGGAAAGGAGCTAACTTTGAAAAGGACAACTTAGGCATCCCTTATGGTATCACTCTCCTAAGTATTTTATTCAGTTGAAGCAAAACATTTTTTTCCTCGATCTGTGAAAACAAATACATGCTTTTGAGCTTCCAAAATTCACACGTAAGTCTTAGCTTAAACAGTGAAGGATTCACTGGTTGGAGTTGAATCTCCCATTTTCAAACCGTCCAGTTGATCCTGCAATGCTGAAGTCTAATAAATGAAACGTGTCGGCGTTTTTTCTAACAATTTATGAATTTAAAGTCTATAAAGACAAAAGACAACTGGGGTTGGGTTATAATTAACTAAAGCAGATGATTCTTAGATGTATCTCTCTTCAATATATGCAGTCATGATAAGTGAGCAAGACTTCAGCTGGAATGTTCCTAGAAACAGCATTCTTCGTTGCCAAATTAGCTTCAAAAAGCTTATCTTTGAACAAAATTATTTTCAATGAGGACGGCCGCCTTGGAAGGGACTAGGAAGTTCCATAAGCTATAGTCGAGTCGAGATGATAAGAATGATTTTTATAAAAGATTTTATAAATCAAGTATTTTAGATTTAAATCCTTGATTGTATTTTTTATTGACCTAAGTATATTTAGAACAAACTGTTATTCATAGTTTAAGTTATTAAATAAAATTTTAGTAAGTATTATGAGTTATTAAAAAAATAATGAGCCAAATATAAGATATATATTTGATTAATAAAAGAGATAAAAGGTTCACCACAGAAACGTACATGACTTTGGCTTTTAGTATAGACACTTTTGGATAGGGTTATTGTCCACTTGGATGCCAGGCAGGTGAGGATAGAACTCTACCCATGAAGCAAACTACAAGGAACTAAATGGGTGTTCCAATCACTGTGAGTCAAGAGAAACCTTTAAACAAAACATTTCCTAAAAAATTCAAAAAAAATTCCAATTTATGAATTAGTTTTTAATTTTAAGTTTTTTAACATGTTATTAAAATTTAAATTAATTAACCCACTTTTTTATTTATTATCTCTTAACTATTATTAAAGTCAAGAACCTTTTAATATATATGAAGTATCGATTATTACTGTATCACTTCAAAAAAGTATAATCTTTTAGTAAAATTGAAATAAACAAAATTATTTTAACTTAGATAATATTACTTAACTACACAAAAAATTATTTCCAAGTCATGGCACTCCAAAACCCACTTTAGAAACTACCTAATCTCAATGGCTAACGCTCTACTTTCATTTTTAACCTTTAGTTGACACTAGACCATTCCAATTGAGATCTTAATGGACAAGACCTGCCCCGACCTGGGCAAAAACAGAAGTTCCGAGGATTGTACAGGAATCAGGACCTTGACTTAGAATGGCAATATGATTACCAAAAGAAGTGTGAACCATCATGTAGTCTTTTTCTTTTGATAAATATCTTAAACATCCTTAAACCCATAAATCCCCTCCTTCACAAATTTTCCAAGACACGAGTAAGTTCTCCAAGAAGATTTTGAAATCACTACCTCAAACAATAAATGTGAACATCTCACGTATTTGTATATATAAACAGATCATATCATTTCTTATAAGTCTTTGTTAAGAGGCTCGTTATTCAATCCAAAGTTGAATAAAGAATTGATATAATTTATTATTATATAAATAAAATTTATGATATGTTCTTTAATAATATGGAACTCATTGACCATATTTTAATAATATTCATTTATCATAATAGTTAAATTATTAGATCATCATGGTATCGCATTAATAAATGCTAGACTTAAATCAATAATAACCCAGGAGTGCTTTGGGTTTTCAACTATGATATTATGTTAAAAAGTTTATTATTCAATTCAAAAATTAATTTAAAAATTATTAGAATTCTTTGTTATATAAACATTATTTTTATTTTATTTATTAAAAATAAGATATTTATTGATTATGTCTTTCAATCTCTTTTAAGGAAAAGAAATAAATGATTAATAATTTAGTATAAAGATAAATCACTTCTTTAAAGCAAATGAACTTTTTCCCAATATAGGCAATAACATATCTTTGTACGCCGTTTTGGTGAAAACGGCAAAGCAAAAACTGGTCATACACGACAGAGGATGGATATGCTTGACATTTTCTTGGGTCCTTCCTCGCAGACTGCACCGGTCAACGCCACGATGCTCGCGCGAGAAAAGTTTCTTACAGGGTGAAGTACTCAGGGGGGTTTAAAGCCCAGAACAACCCCGGAATCTACCTCTCGGATCCCAAAAAACCCATTTTCTATACCTCCCCGTGCCACTATCTTTACTTCTGTACAACCTCAAGATCTAAGCCCGGAGAGTTCCTTTGATTTCGTTAGCTGACTACACTACTTGTTTCCGGTCCTGAGAATCCCATTTTCTAAAGAATCCATCTTTTCTGTGTCGAGCTGTTATTGTTTTGGTTTTGAGCTTCTGGGCAACTTCGATTTGGTGTTCTCCCTCTCACGAGCTGCAGAAGTTTGGGATTCAAGGAGGTAGGAGATTGTTATTATTGCCTTACAGATATTACTGCTCTTGATTCAAACTTGGATTGGTTTCTGGTATCTTGGTAGTCATAGTACTTCCTGTTGATGTAAGAGTTCTGAAAATAGTAGTCTTTCGACGTCTTGCTCTTTCTTCATCTTCTTCTGGTTTCACTGTTCTTTTGGTGATTATTCTTAGGATTCCTTTATTGGCATGTGCTTGGTTTCGCTTGTGTTCATTTTATTGTATGCAAAACTGCAAGTTAGATTGATTTTATCTTAGTTTTAAATCAAAAGGGTAGGATCTTTTCTGATACTTGGGAATCCTGTTGCGTTTTCAACAGGTGCTTTAGCCTGGTGTTGAAGGAATCTGGAGGAGTACGAAGGGTCCGGGCTTCAATTCTTGTTGATAAACTTAAAGACTCTTCAGTCGACCGAGTGTTTCTTTCGGTGTCTGCTTCTAGTTGGCTATGGGGGATTGTGAGTTTATGATCCCGGAATTAGAAGGAGAAGAAAAATTGATTGCTGCGGCGAGATACATTGTCAAAGCGTTAGGGTCAAAAGAGAAGCTTACGGTCGATGGAAGGAAAATTTTGGGAGAACTTGGTAGCCAGTTGTGCGCCCTGATCTCACTCAACGAAACAAAAGATGATAGCACTTGTGAGATCAAAGATCGGCTTCATGCTGTTGAGGAAAAGATCATGAGATGGGAGGAAGATCACTCTATGATATGGGATTCAGGACCAGAAGAAGTCTCTCAGTTCCTAAATGCTGCAGGCGAAGCCCAAAAATTGGCTGAGAGGTTAGAGAGTCTGCGTCTGAACAAAGACGACAGTGACTATATGCTTTTACAAAGGTCTCATAACGTTCTGCAGAAGGCAATGGAAAGGCTTGAGGAAGAGTTCAAGCACTTGCTAGTTGAGAACAGGCAACCATTTGAGCCAGAGCATGTGTCTTTTCGATCAAGTGAAGAGGATGTCGTGGATGAGGCCTCAATTATCTCCCTTGGGGATGATTCAATTGAGGACTCGCTCCAAAGAGACAGAGATAGTGTCAGTCGGGCCTCAGATGACTATATCAGAGATTTGATTCATTCGGAAGTGATCCCTGACCTCAAAGCCATTGTGAATTTAATGTTCGGTTCCGATTATGATCAGGAATGTTACCAGGCCTATACCAGTGTCCGGAAGGATGCCTTGGATGAGTGCCTCTTCCTTCTTGAAATGGAGAAACTAAGCATCGAAGATGTGCTACGGATGGAGTGGGTTACCTTGAATTCCAAGATCAAGCGATGGGTTCGAGCAATGAAGATATTTGTGCGGGTCTATCTTGCTAGTGAGAAATGGCTCACTGATCAAATTTTTGGAGCCCTTGGACCTGCTAATCTGGTTTGTTTTGTTCAGGCATCCAAGGCTTCAATGCTTCAGCTTCTGAATTTTGCTGAAGCAATGTCTATAGGCCCTCACCAGCCAGAGAAATTGTCTCGCATTCTTGACATGTATGAGGTGCTAGCAGATCTTCTTCCTGATATAGATGCTTTATACCCAGATGAAACTGGTTCTTCAGTTCGAAATGAGTGCCACGAGGTCCTAAGGAGATTGGGTGATTCTGTAAGGGTAACGTTTCTTGAGTTTAAGAATGCCATTGCATCAAATGCATCAACAAACCCTTTTGCAGGAGGCGGTGTCCACCCTCTGACCAAGTATGTCATGAATTACATCAAGATTCTGACTGACTACAGTGATACTCTTAATTTTCTTCTTGAGGAACATGATGAAGGGTCTCCTGGTTTGTTGTCACCTGACATGAGTCCAACTAAAGAAGATGAAAGCAAAAGTGTAAGCTCTTTAGTTGGGTCATCCCCAATGGCTTGCCACTTCCGATCAATTGCCTCAATTCTGGAAAGCAGCCTTGATGATAAATCTAAGCTATATAAGGATGCTTCGCTGCAGCACTTCTTCTTGATGAATAATATTTATTACATGGCTCAAAAGGTCAAGGGGCCTGAGCTAAGGGATGTTTTTGGGGATCAATGGATTAGAAAGCAGAACAGGAAATTCCAACAGCATGCAATGAATTACGAGCGAGCCAGTTGGAGTTCAATCCTCTCGTTGCTTAGAGACGAGGGAATTTCAAATCCTAGTTCAAATTCTGTCTCTAAAACTCTTCTCAAGGAAAGGGTTCGTAGCTTTTATCTTGGATTTGAGGAAATTTACAAGGCTCAAACAGCATGGGTTATCCCAGATCTTCAGCTTCGAGAAGATTTACGAATCTCAACATCCCTCAAGGTAATTCAGGCTTATCGGACTTTCGTGGGAAGATATGCGAATTTCGTAAGTGACAGGCATATTAAGTACACCGCTGATGATCTGGAGAGTTATATTTTGGACCTCTTCGAGGGATCTCCAAAGTCATTACCAAACTCCTTTAGGAGGTAATGAGCAAGTTGAGTTTCACTCTACTTCCTCAGTAGTTCATTTGTTTCCGATAAGGCTAGTCTGCTCGAGATTTTAATCATTGTGAGCTCTGTTTTGCTTTGTTCATTATAGAATTTCTATAGGAGGTGATAAGCAAGCTGAGTTGCATTGTAATCCCTCCATAAGGTATATGTAGTCTGATCTGAGTGTAAATTTCTATAATTTTACGAGCTCTTCAATACTTGTTCTTCTTACAATTCAGATTGTTTCTTCTGAAAGCTTTGGAAGACTGCCAATTCTCAGAAAAATTGGAAAAAGAATGTCACTAAATGACTTGTAACTTGTTTTTTGGATAAATCGAAGCTACTTCTCACTTGGATTTCGTCTAAATGCTTACTGTCTGCTAGCAGTTCATGATACCAAAACCAGGAAGGGGCCAATGATTTATCATAACTATATCATCGATGCAGCATCAAACATATCAAGCTATGCCCAAATGGGGTCTGAGTTCCAAAAAAATAGTTGGTAATTTGGTCCACAGCCTTCGGTTCTTCCCCCAGAACAGGCCTCAGTTTGTCTCAGAAGAAGGAAAAGTCGCTGTCAAAGACGAAGTTAACTAGCGTCTGTTTCGTGGCAGATTGACCTCAATGAGAGCATCTACGAAGTAACTTCAATGTTGCATACGGTGAGGAGACCGCAGTAGAAAAGGAAATTGGTGCCGGACATTGAATAACATTTAGCATGACTTCTTGGCCAACTTGAATTGTGTTAGGTAGGACTTAGAGGTGCCGTACAGAACTGGTCTCCACCATGCCCAACTTGAATTTCCATTTCAGTGTAAATGTCATAAATGTCAGAGGCATGTTTACAGAGACTGAACTTGGAGCTACGCTTTTGATGCGGCGCAAGGGATCCCATGAACCAAGACCTAAAAGCAGAGTCATGTTGAGTTTACGCGGCGACGTTGACAGGTTAATCCGGAAATCAAGCAATTATAGACGGGTCAATCATTCTGGAAGTCTACGCTTCGACAGTGGACCTGTTGTAAGCCCGTGCATCATGCTGACAATTGTTTACACAACGAAAAGAAGACTAATTGGGTGACTACCAGCACGTAGTTAAATAATGACTTCATATTTTGCACATGAGAGAGAAAGAGTGATAGATTGGACTTGAAATGTTTGAATTCTTGAACCATTTTGCAGATACATCAAAGCAGTTTGATTATGCTTCCTCATTTGGAGGAAGGTGACTAGGTGATACAGGGCAACGAGAAAAAATAAACACAGGGAAACTAATAATGTACACCTATACTCGACAAGCAGCGCTGCATCCTACCGTCCTTAGACTAAATACTTCATACGCCGCACTGGAAAGGCTAAACCACACTCTGCATGCACATCAAATAATTGGCATACTGGTCCAGCATTCCTTTCCTTGCATTGCCAACAGTTGATCAATTTATATGGCCTCTAATTTATACGGCCCAGAAGGGCTTTCGTGCTGTTACACAATTGGATTTGAGACTAGCTGATTGTTCTAAGTTTTCCTCGGGATCATCATCCTCCTCCTCATCTTCCTCGTCTCCATATTCCATGAGCTTGACCAAAGTATCTGAAGACAGTAACAATTACAGCCACATTAGGACTAAGCATGCAAAGGAATATGCTGAGCGGGTATCCGGATGCAACAAAAAGCAAAGCAGATTAAGTTGCTATTCCTACCAGGAACGGGGTCAGGCTTTTCTTTCTTCAGAATATTCTTATTGTCATGCCCTGAAACAGTGGACGTCGACATTGTTACTTTCGGTGGAGGTGGTGGTGGGGGCATGCTTCTTTGTGGCGGTGGTGGTGGGGGCATATTTCTCGGCAGTGGTGATAGTATTCCATTGGATGGCGACTGCACCAACTTCTTAGGAGCTGGCATAGTCGATACATTTCTCACGCCCAAATCTGCTAATGGCTGAGCTAGCTTTAAAACTTCCGAACCCTGTAATGAATTAGAGAGAGAAAATCCAAACCTAATATCTTTAAAACAAAAAATAGTATTTAAGATAATAAGGACAAATAACAGAAAATAACAAATAAATATCTATTGTGCCCTGGAATCATGGTTTCCTATCCTATCCTATCCTATCCAAAGTACCTGACTCATAAGAGAGACCAAATGTAACAACTATCACTTTCTCAACCCTGCCTAGGGCATTGAAAGGGGTCAACCTAAGACTTTAAGTGCGCCTGGTTTCATGACCAGAAATCTCCATTCAAATTAAACCAAGAATCTTTCCATGAATTTTTTTTCTATTTTCTCAAATAAAATTTGGTTTGTGAGAAGAGTGGCTCTGCCCTGACAGAACCACAACAAAATCATATCTTAAGCCTAATAACAAACCAAATTCAGTTTTGACCAATGGTTAATGTGAAATGCATGAGATCGAATCAGTTATTGGAATGATGGTGGTAGTGGCGAAACCTCTAATGAAACAACAGCTTAGCCATTGATTTTGGTGGTGACCAACCATTGAGCAAACAATTTCTCGTGGCATAAAAAGTAAAAGATTTGAATCAACAAAATTCAGCACAAAGATATAGGATAAAACCAATTTGCATCTAATGTTAGAATCGACCCCCAATCAAAAGCTCTGTAGCCATAAGTACCCAGCCATGGCACCGCCACATTGAAAACCCTGTGAAACATACAAACCAACGACCCAATAGAGAGGTCCAGTATCAGCCTGTTAACTTCATAGAAGGTCAGAGAAAATACCTGGAATATTAAGTACTGAAAGTCAGCACAAGATAGAGCCATAAATAATGAGAACAAGCATAAAACAGATAGGAATGAATGTAAAACACATGCATCAGTGAAACCATAGTAAGAAGGGACACAACAGAACCAAGCTGCAAAGTGCAACATTGATGGAGTACATATTACTCAGGAAGGTTGGATATGATTCACTAAGTAGATTAAAGTTGGTTTACAACGCACACAAACCCAGAAAACAATCACCAATAAAGCTGGCAAAAGAAGCATGCAACCGGAAAAGGTATCTCCCACTTTGGCTGCCAGTGCTGTAACAGGCACTGTTATAACACAGAAAGGATGCAGAAATGCATGGACATGCTCACGGACCCAACCCCACCCTCATCCTCACTGCACCAAAACTGCAAAATGAAGTACACGCAGGCACAAAGCACCCAATCACAATTGTGAGCAACCCATCCTATACACCACAACTTAGTCTGCCATTTACGTCTTAATGATAGCAGAAATTAGTAGAGTAAGCTTGAACCTCACTCAAGACCAAATAACCAGCACACAAGGGTGGGGGGGTGGTTAGAGGAAGGGGGCCAATATTCAGAACAGTTAGTTTCAAGTCTTTACATCCAGATAGCTGATACTAAAGAAGGCCAGGTAATTCAGCCATCTTGTGTCAAGAAGTATTGCCTGCCTGCAAGTGATACCATCCTTAACTCAGGGTGCTAATAGATGAACTAGAGAGATGAAATTTTCCAACGCAGTTGTGCAAGAGTTCCATATCCCATCCAAACAAAGCAGTAAATGATTAAGAGATGCTCTATCTTGAAAATAAATTTCCCAAAACCAATCCTAATTTTACCACCATTCATCCTTCCCATCAACACCATACATCAGGGGCCAGACACAATACAGAATCGGATTACATGTCTCCAGTATTCTGATTCTACTTAAAGCAAGACATAGGGAAATGTTAAATTTACAGGATAGTATTCCAGGCGGCTAAAAAGCAAACCTCCCTTTCAAGACAAGCTCCATCTAGAAATCTAAGGTTACAAGTAAAAAATATGTTTTCTGACTTATTTGCTCATTTCATATTCTCGTTGAATTCACAGATAAGTTTTCTCACCAAAGAAATCTATAAACTTTGATTCAACCACGAAATTCCTATTGTTCTTTGTTTCTTTCCTTCCCTTTTAAGTTGTTGAAAACGCAAAAAGATAGAATATTACCCCTCACAGCAATATCTGAAATATTACTCAAACAGATCACACAGCTACCTGGTGGACTTTAGCGGGGCCCTTTGAGCTAGCTGGTAGTTCCTGAAACTTCCGCTTCTGTGGTTGCCGTTTCTCCTTCTCAGAATCGGAGCTTACACTCGGCTTTGATTCTTTGTTTGGAACTGATGTCGTTGGAGCAATTGTAGAAGTGACTGGGGGAGGCAACTGCCTAAGGGCCAAGGCAACTTGTTGCAAAGGTGTGGCTTGGGGATATATCCCACCATACCCAATATAGCTTGTTCCAGCAGATATTGAATGTGGGGCATAGCCAGTCAAATTCCCCTGGGACACCCCTTGAGGAAAGACAGAAGGAACCCCTGGGACTCTGACTGAGGAAACTTGGGGAGCTAGGGCAGAGCTCACACTGGCTGACGTCAAATCCGCAGCAGAACTTATATTTATTCTGAGATCATTTGCAGAACCCTGAACTCCAGCCAATAATTGCTGAGGAGGAGGAACAGCACTGTAAACCTGCTGTGGAGGTGGAACAGCACTATAAACCTTACATGATGAAACCCTAAAGAGTGGAACCACCAGTTATTTTCGAGAAGAGATAAAAAACAACAGTGCAAGACAAAACACTTCCCTATGATCTGCAACTGTTTGATGTAACCTAATTTTCACACAAAGAGCACAAACTCTGATGGAATGCAGAATTCTTTAATTTAACAAACAAAAAGGATATAAAACAAAAGAGCACGTGAAATCAAAGGTTTAAGTAACAATATTATCATCAAAGTTTCTATAAAAACAAAATAAAAACAACAGTCTACATTGTGGTGGAGATTAATACTTTAAATTATATAAGCTAAAACAAACAAAAGCAGGCACGAATTACCTAAAAGCAATCCAATGCACTGCAAAAATAATTTGCACCCAGAATATCTTAAAAGCAATTACCTAGAAGCACCACACTCTAGACTGATGGTATCCAACAAATGTTCAGCAAGCCGCTTAGCATCCTCGAGACCTTTTGGATTATTGCTTGACAAGAATAAATGCAGTGGTTGCTGTCCTTCTACAAGTGTTATGGAAAAGTCAGACAAACACAGGAGAAAAGGATCACATTACATACAACATGCATGTACCTCCTCCATGTGGGATTTCAGTTTCTCCAGAACCACACCCTCTTAGTGAGACAGTTGCTCCTGTTTCATTCATAATGTGATTTATATACTGATCCTGCATTACAAAACAAAACCACCAGCAACCCAAAAACAATCTCTCCCAGTTGTATGGAGATGTCAGAGGAAGCTTCAAACATTAGAATCCCTCATCATCATTGTAACATAAAATCCAAGAAAGAAAACAAAAAATAGCCCAACTTTTATCAGAAAATGGATTAGTTAGTGTATCAAAGTACATTAGGGGAATAAATTGAAGCAGAACATGAAACACACCTAAAAGCTACAGGCTACCCCTTCTAAAATACAGTCATGAAACTAATCCTAAAGAAAGTTCTCTATACATATTATAGCAGGGATGTAACTCTCTCTACACACCAAAAGGCACTCAAACACAGGAACACACAAGAAAAAAGGGTGGATCAACACAACATCAAAAACATTTAAGTTGTCAAAACACACTGCCATGGTTAATTTATCAGAAAACGTAGGTGAGAGAAAGAGGGAAAGAAACAAAACTTACATTTGGTCCACGTATATGCGCAGCAATGTTCAGTGATGGATCTGGGTCAAAACCCAAAAACACACATGTGCTTGGTGCCTGAGTAACCCAATTCAATTAGAAAATTCTTATATTGGGTTACTCCTCACTTAGCCATGATGGACAAAATTTGGTAACGTGATGAATGCCTACCTTCACTCCATTGCTTAAAGCCGGATGAAAAGTGGAAGGCACTGGCTGTAAATTTGGACCTTGTTTCAGCATTTCTTCAACCATTGCAGCTGCACGGTCAACTGCTAGTATCCGTTCAGCTGTATCTTTTAACTGCAGTGGCAACCCAGTATAAGAATGAAACCTAAAAGAATTTATAGATATCACAGCAACAAAGACGGTGATCTCCATCCATACAGCCATAAACAAAGGTTTATAAGACAGTTAACCTTGAGTCATGAGCAATAACCTATATGACCAATGTTCTTTCATGTTTTAGCTTAGTTTAGTAAATAATGGTTCTTCTTTTTAGGTGAAACATTTTATTTTGCAGATGATATTTCTTCTTTTAATATTTTGAACTTTGCATATTTCTTTCATCTTGTATCTATCTATGCATGTTATGTCCATCATATTGAGACAAATGAAATACAGAAATATTCAAACTGTTTACCTAATTGATCAAAGCAATGAATTGTACTTACATGAGCACCTGCAGAGATGTGAAGATATAGTGGCTTTTCCCCATCAGATGGAGCATTTGGTGGGCGGTACTTACCCCTGAAACACAAAAGTTAAGACCATCCATTATATCTGTCAAAAAGAAAAATTCTCTCATAACTGCCTTGGAAGACACAATAAACCTGGTTATCACCACAGCACCCGTGCACTTTTGGATCTGCAAGAAAAGTAAATAAACAATGAACAAGAGTCAAAGATGCATCTACAACTGAATGCAATAATAACAGACAATTAACCAATCATGAAATTTAAAAAGTCAGATTCACCTCCTCCTGTGTCTGGCGTTTTGTGAGCTTGTAACGAACAGAAGACTCTGCATCATTTATGACAATTTCTCGTGCTATTAACTCATCTTGGATCTTCAGCTAAATTAATTTGCAGAAACAAAGGAGAAATGAGAGACAGATGAACATTACAAACAAAATACAAACAAATGGGAGAGAGAAATAAAATCAAGAATAAAATGCATAAAAATAAATATTATGATAAACCAGAAGCACTGCGAAGGAGAAGAATTATCATTATGCATGCCAACTCAGCATGCACAAAAGTCTTCAAACAACTCCATTACTATATTCTGGTAGAAATGAGAGTATTCTAACTCAAAAAATAAGTTCCCACAATGAAAGCAAATGCTTATGTTGCAGCAGGAGAACAGGGGACTGGAACACATGAAACTTTGGTCTTAAGTTGCTTGCCAAAAATAAAAGCATAAACTCAAACTAACACAGAACATCCGAACGGAAAAGTTATATGACCCAAAGCACAAACTAAAACTAAAAATGAAAAATGAGTTGGAAAATAGATGAGTACTTTACAGACATTACATGGCCTCCAAATATGCACAGGCACCACAAAATCATTCTTTCATTTCCATGCAGTCTATGTAATCTTTCTGTTTTATGTCATGGCAAAACCAGAACAGCTTGAATTATAAAATTAACATCCCAAGGCAACCAAAAGCAAGACTTCCAAATGTTCTTCAGAAGAATTCATAGTTTCTTCTTGCCCAACCAGATTAAGCCCATGCATTTTCAATACATATGCAAGTGCTAATAGGCGCATCAGTTGAAAAAGTATTTGTTTTCCAGATACATCAAGGATGAAGCTGGCAAACAATTCCAATCCTAAAGTAAACATGACCAGTAATACAGCCAAGTTCAAGTTATATGGATATGGTTTTCACGATTACGATATAACACCAGATATGGCTTACTTTTGGGACCACAGTGGCAGTGTTTTGCTGCATTGAAGATGCCTGAAGCACCTGAGGCGTAGCTGCACAGCTAGTTCCTAGTGAATTCAATAAAAGCGCACTGGACACGGGAGCCACACCAGGAAGTGCAATCCCACAAAGGGGTCCCATGTTGCCCAGGGGGAGGACCCCAGGAACTGCTCCACCAGCTGAAACCAACGACTCTGCAGGTTGATCCCACTTTCTCTTCTTTCTGCAACGAGCACTTACAGTTGAAACATTGCAGGAAATCGCAGCAGTCAACAAAAAATTTCTTGACCTAAAACTACTGATAAGATACCTTACCCGATCCCACTCAGTGACATGATATTGTTTTCCCCTAATTATCACACTAAGCCCACATGATAATTTAAACAGTCGAATAAATTCACAGTTACGACGTTTTAAACGACAGATTTTGCGTAAACCTTTGGACGTCTGAGTTTTCAATGTCGAAACAATTTGGAAAAGGAAAAGCAAAGCAAGATGTTTGCAGGACTCACGCAAATTTGCAATTCCCGACACCTATTCTTTCTCTTTTACGCAGAATTAAAAGAGAAACATAAAGCGGATGCTCAAAAGTCATTACTTTGCCCCAACCACAAAAGATAAACATGCGACTTAGAATGAGGAAGAGAAATTCGTAAAACCATCTCCACCAGCCATTCAGAAGACTTGGAGATTATCATAAACCCAGCACTATCCATCTCTCGCAAAATCCAAAATAAAAAAACCCAAGATAATCAAACAGAATAACTTGAATCTTGCACAATCTCGAAAGCACCGACCTTTGCCGTACTTGAGAGGCTTCCTCGGAAGAAACCTTAGCGCCATTGTCCCCTGTCATTTTGTTGATATAGGTTCGGTGCTATTGAACGAAGAAGGCCGCCGGAAAGTTCTAGCAACGGGGAGGATTTAGCCGGATTGTCCTTCTCGCCTGGAACCGGTGAATTGGGAATTGAGACGATGGCTTAAGGTCCGTCCTGGAGAGAAGAATGAGTGCGGTGCTCAAGACCAACAGTTTACTGCCATGTAGATTGTGAGCACGTGGGATTTTTAATCCGATCCACTGAATTAATAATATTTTCCCTTGTTTGGTAGAAGGGAAAATACAAAAAAAAAAAGTCTAAATTTACCTAATGGTGAGTGCCAAATTAGGCCCCTAATTATTAAAAATTTTAAAAACACAGAGAACGAAGAAAGATAAATAAAAGCCCAAATCTCCAAGCTTTTTGATTCTTTGGCAAAATGAAGAGATCATGCTAAGGAAATGAACCAAAATATGAATATTTCAGGTTATAGGTGTTATAATTCTTCTATAAGTAATTAAAGTGTCTTCAACAATGAATGAAAGTTGTTGGGAAAAATTCAAGAAGGCTTTTACATGTAAAGGTAAAAGCAGAGGAAGCCCAAAGAAGACGCAAGACTAAAGAAGACTTAAGAATTTTTCCTACATTCTATGTGTCAACGACGAACAATAAAATCTTTTGTAAAAATTAAAAAGTTTAATTCTTATCATATCTTAAAGATCATGAGTGCCGAGACCAATTACATGTGAGCTTTATGTACGTCTTGTAAACAATATCTTTGTATTCTTTTTGAAATACTTAATAAAAGAACAAAGGGTCAATAGTTGCAATAGTGATGGTAAACAAAAGTCTAATTTGCCCAAGTCACCCTAAATCATGTATCTATTAGATATTAATGGCTTGATTTATACTTTTATGCCTTTATGTGATGGGCCTTTTTTGCAACATAAGTAGTGCATTTGATGAAAGCCACCTTAGTCTTATTGTCATGAGCTAAACCCTTTCCTTTGTTGATGGGTTTAGGTTTGACCCATACTAAGTTTGTGTAAAAAGCTTAGGTTCATTTTTTCTCAAAACACCTCATCAAGAAAATGAGTTGTCTAATCTTGAAAGGTACCTTATAAGTATTTTCATCTCTAATGCAGAACTTCAATTGCCTAATATCTCCTCACAGCATTAAATCATGAATTACCTATATGATGTGGCACCATGTGATAAGATGATTTGACTTTCATGGCAAAAGAACATGTACGCAGAATGGGTATTTTCTCACCAACCCATGTCATGACAAGACAGTATAGAGTAGGTTTCGTTTTACCTCAAGGATTGGAATTGTATATTCATTGAGTTGGTGTACATATTTGATGTATGGTGCCATAAATTTGACACTCCTCTCTCCGCTACAATGTTTGGTGTTTTCACCATTCCTTGCCATTTTTTGTTGTTCTATAACACAATCTTTTTGTAGATACTATCATCACTAGCATTTGGATTTAGGAAGATGGCTCGGCCTGTCTCCGATCAGATGAAACGCGTGCACAGAAATTCCTAGCGAGTTTTTGATGCTTTATAGCACAATCTATTAGTACAGACTATCGTTGGCCTTTGATTTACGAAGATGGCTCTGTCTGTCTCCGATCAGATGAAACACGTGCGCAGATATTCTTTTGTCTGCATGGCCATGCCACGTCTAGTCGGACCAAAAACTGAGTTTAGTATTTGGCCGCGTCGTGCCGTTGTCCCGAAACACCAGGCATTGCCAATTAAGATACCTTCTACTTTCCTTTCTTTATTCCCTTTCTGCTTTGTTGCAGTAACCACTGGCTTTTATATCTTCTTTCATTTTTTCTTTGGGTTTCTAAGATATAATCGCTATGAAGTTGGGATTTCCAGCAGCAGCAGTACCAACAATGGGAGTGAGCATGGGAAAAAATTGTGGGAGTCTCAAGGTTTTGGCCCGTAAAACTGGGGGAGGTGGTGGCGCCGGTGCTGCGTTTCCGTCGTTTCTTCCGAAGGAGGTTGAAAACATCAGAGACCCATTTGCTCGAAGTTTGGCCCAGCGAATAGAGAGGCTTCCTGTACAGGTATCTTTCTTTCGCTGAAAACAGTTTTTTCTTTAAACAGAAATTGGTTGTCCACTTTTGCTATAGCTTAAATCTTGTTTAGAATTAACGAAGTCCATGGGAAAAATATTAAGAGCCATTTGAAAAGTGTCTTACATTTCTTAAATTCTCTTTGGAGATTATTTCTAAAGTAAAATTAATGTACTTCTTTAAAAGTTGGTTTTAAGAAAGAATAATATCACGGGCCAACTCTAATTGAAATGAGTAATTACTTTGCCTATATAGCTAAATCATCATGCTTGCTTTTACGATAAAAGAAAAGTAAAGTTTGTGACATTCTTCTCTACCCAAATTTATGTGGGACAATTACTTGTCTATATTATGGGATAGTAATTGCAAGTACCATTAGGTGGACTAATTGCTTACCCACAAGTCATTGGGTCGAGTCATAATTTGACTTTGATATCGCTTGTTATGAATCTAGGTTCCAACCAAAAGATCAACCTAATGAGAGAAGTAACTAAACTCCTCTTATATGATCAAATCATCTCGCTTACCTTTTCAATGTGGGAGAAGTTTGTGACATTCTTCCCACCCCAAATTAATATTGCCCTCAATGTGGGTAGGACTCATTGCCTACCTATCCCAAACATCATAGGGTGGCCCTACTACTTATCCCACACTTGGGGGTTGTAATTACAAGCCATCGGGTTGGTTATGATTTAGTTTTGATGCCACTTGTCATGAGTTTAAGTTTCATTCCAAAAAGTTAATCTAATGAGAAGAGTAACCAAGCTTTCTTATATGACTTGGACAATTTGGCCAGTGAGCCCCACCCATGTTGAGGGTAACGTAGATTTAGATGAGAGAGAATGTCACAGTCTTTTTTCACATTAAGCAGACAAGTGGTATGATTTGGTTATATAAAAGAGCTTAGTTATTCCATCCATTAGGTTGATCTTATGGGATAGAACTCAGACCCATGACAAAAGTGTCATGGACTTCTTTCACATTGGGAAGGTAAGTGGGACAATTTGACCATTTAAGTAGGATAATAATTCCTCTTTATTAAGATTAGTCTTTTGAGATGGAACCTAAACTCATAACAATAAACTATCTTAACATTATTAGGATAGAAACAATAAATCTCATATTACTAAATAATATATTAAGATTTTTGTTTATATAATAATGGATCTTATTAACTCTTAAGTTGACTTTTTAATAATGAGCATTTAACAAACATTACATTAAAGCTTAGGTTTAAGAGACAACATTCCTTATGTATTATCTCATAACAAAACCTACAATCCATGTGGATTGCTAGCGGCATGTTAAGAAGAATAGAGAGAGTAGCCCACATTGCATGAATTCTGTTTGGGACTTGCTTTTAATGTGAAACATATGTCTCCTCTTTATAAGCCAATTCATATAGAAAGACAAATTCTTTTAACATAATATCAGATCTTAGAAAGCAAGACTCCCACTATATAAAAAAGTGATACATTAATCCCTTAACAAAGCCTACAATCCACATTAGCTGTGAGAGAACGTATTAAGAACATAGTGGAGACTGTCTCACATTGATTAAATCGTGTTTGAAAATTATTTTTAGAATGAAATACATGTTATCTTGAACTTTCTTAACACCAGGTGATTTTATATAAACTTCATTTCCACCATCAACGTGTATCAATGGTCATTTATTATTTGGTATAGTTTTTTCCTCTATTTTTCATTTCCTTTGCCCCAAAGTGTTTGGCTTACATGACACGTTTAATTGGACTTACAATATCCTGTCATCTTTGGAGAGTTGAGGTATTGGGTTTAACCTATCATAGGTTCCGATTGGATCAAGTTTCTGAGGTTACAGTCATATATCCTATTAGAGCTATATATGTAATAATATTTTTTATGAACCTTTTTCTTTCCACCTATTTACCTTAGTTGCTTATGTGTTAAAAACAATGAGTCTCTTTGTGTATTTACAATATGGTGCTTAAAGGGCATTCCTGCTGTGGTTGCAGATTGGATGCTCTGAAGGTTGTGTAATGAGTAGTTGTGTGAAACCTCTGATACAAAGTGAGACCAATCCAGTGGTTCTGCTCCATTGTTTTGACAGGTTTGAAATTGCATGCAAGTTATGTCATGGACTTAACGTATTTCGTCTGCTGAACCTGGTTGCCATTTGTATAATTTAGTTCTTGTTTAGAATGGAGGTCCACATACCCTTTGCTCGAAGAGGCAGGTTTGGAGGCTTGGGCCGTTGATATTCTTGGATGGGGCTTCAGTGATTTAGGTTCATCCCACAGCCTTTGCACTTTTTATTTTCTTGCACCCCTATATAAAGTTACAGTATGTTCTTTAACAATCTGTCTTTCATCATGGTTATCTGCATCAGAAAGGCTTCCACCATGTAATGTGCCATCAAAGCGTTACCACCTTTTCCAGGTATTTCCAATTTATCTCCAGGCGATATTTGCCTCTATCAGGTCTAGTAAATTTGTCACGTTGTAATAGAAAGTGTTACCATCTTTCTATTATCTGCATTCTGCAAGTCCCTATATATTTGTGCTATTGATTGTTAAAACTTTAATTTGCATTCGCACTTGAATGTTACTTCTCCTGGTTCCAGAGTGAGCATATGTTCCACTGACTAGATCTTGGTAAAATTGGACCTACATTGACAGTGGTAACTGGTATTCCGTTTCAGTATTTAAGCTCATTACTTAACTGTTTTGATGTGACAGCTTTGGAAGTCCTACATCAAAAGGCCAATGATACTAGTTGGACCAAGCCTTGGCTCTGCTGTTGCGATTGACTTTGCGGTCAATTTTCCAGAAGCCGTGAGTAATCATCCCTCACAATGAGCTCATTATTAAACAATATATGCCATGGATGTTTGAGAAACTACGTGGTCTGTAACATTCAACTCTTTGGTCAGTATTATCAAACAACTGCATATGTTTTGCTTTTGTGGGCTTTTACAGTTTCCATCATAAGAGTATCCAACATCATGCTGCCAACAGATATTTAATGTTCCATGGAGCTTGGGAGTATGTATAACAGAAAGAAGCAAAAGAAGAAAGAGAAAATGCAGGAGAATTCTGAAACAGGATGAAAAGGACTAGTTTGAATTAATTAATTCCAATTGTTTTCCCTCTGAGTTCTAGCATTGATTCAAGTAGTACTCATCTGGGTGAACTCAGTCTTTCTCTATGCAATTAAGCTGCAGTATGAGATAAAGTCTGTAAAGTTTGGGATGGACTTCCTCTCCTTTGCGGTAAAGTTTGCAAAGGTGCAAATGAAAACAATGGTTGAGAATGGGGCCACCTTTGCTGTTCAGATATCAGTTGAAAGTTGACTTGCTTCCAATTCATAACAAAGATTTTGGGCCCGCACTCTGGCTTCTCCAGTGGTCTTTTAGGTTGTTAAGAAGTTCCAATTTGGGAGTTGACATGATCATTCTAGATCAATTGCTGTTGACCTTAAATCTATTTAGTTGTAGAATATGCAATTAGTTTTTAGTTGAATAAATAACTACGAAATGTTACAGGTACAACTGTAAGAAAATTCAGACTTGTAGCTGACAGGGGATCAAAAAGTTTTGTTCTTCTAAAAATTGCAGCTCTCATGTCCTAACTTCTGCTCTTGCTCCTTTATTTGTCGTGCTCTCATACTATTATTAGGTCACTTAGCTATTTTTGACTTTGCTTATGGCATATTTTCTCTCTAATCAACAGGTTGAAAAGCTGGTTTTGATTAATCCAAGTGTGTATGCAGAAGGCACAGGCAAGCTCGCCAATTTACCTAGAATGGTAGCACATGCATTGGTGAGACTCCATAACCATTGAATTTGTAGAATTCTGTTCTCCATGGTTACATTGTCATCAGGATTATTTATTTTAAGAAGGCAACATCTTGTTCTGAAGTGTTATTATATGCATATGAAAAGTGAATCAGCTCATATGCATCAAAGATGCACATGGCTTGACTGACAATTCTGAGATGCATTCACTGTACAAGTGAGAGGATCCATCCCCTTCTCGTTTCAATCTTCTGCTTGTTTTCAACCCTTCTATTTTCTTGATTATGGCATCTTCTGAGTTTTGTGAACATGTAATTTATTGTCCGCAAGGTCCCTTCAGTGTACCGAAGTAAATCCGGTTGTCAATGTGATCAACTTCAGTCATGATATGATTATCATTTGTCACTTATTCCACATTTAAGATGCTCACAAAGTGATAACTGACTCGATGAAATGACTTAAGTCGGCCCTTACAGAGCTACAGCTGATAATTTCTGCTGCCATTGATATTCTGCCTAATTGCAAGTTGTCTTGCTCGAGGAAATATCTTTCTCACTGGAATTCATAAATGAAGCATATGGAAGACAACTTAAAAAAGTTTTGTGGAAGACAACTTAAAAAGTTTCTTTCTCTTGCATAAGAGGTCTGCATACCGAGACCAAAAAGAGGATGAAGCTGGGAAATTTTCTAAATATGTTTTTCTTAGCAACAGTAAAAAGGAATAAACCAAGAAAATGTTTTTGATGCACGCAAAGGATAGTATATATGACAAATGGATTGCAAACTCAAATAAAAAAAAAGTAAGAAAAGGGAAGACAAGAAAAGACAGGTTCTTGGAGAGCAGAAAACCAAAGAAAACACAAATGCCACCAAATACCTCTTTAGGCGACAGTTCAAAGAAACAGAATATTACTTTTAATTATCTGTTTGGCCATTACAGTACTTTTCTTCCGCCCCTTCCTTGTTATTCTTTGGCAGGGATACAGAAGAAACATACCCCATTTGCAGTGTAGAGAGTGGACACAGCATAGCTGAAAATTATTAGCTTTATCAGTCATTTAAGTTCTAATTAGCTTACCCCTCCACAATCTTCTTCTCATTTTCTTGTATCAGGTTTCTCTATTGGGAAGCATTCCGCTACGTCTTTATGCAAATATATTGTCCTTCAATGGCCTTACATTAGCTACAAGCTTGGACTGGACTAATGTAAGCATAAATCTTTTATCAGTCAACGGTGGTGAAATCTTTTACTTCTTTCTATTTTTACTATTCTCAGGCTACCAGGATTGAGAACTAATATTTCAATTCTCTGGCGGTCATGATCTTGTATTGGAAACTAGATTGGCCGCTTACACTGTCTACTTCCTTGGTGGAAGGATGCCATGGTTAATTTTATATATAGCGGAGGCTACAATGTTATTGCCCAAATTAAACAGGTAGTAGCAGTGTCATTTCAATAAATATGTTATTTTTGCTCTATTTTAACTTTTGATTACTGTTCCAAGTCATTCTTCAAAAGATAAAAGTTCATTAAGGGAACTGCTTTTCTTAAGAAGATTTTTCCCTTTCTTTGTTTCTAGTGAGAACCAAATAGAAGGTGAGTTTGATAGGGATTGACATTCTGCACATGTTTTTATTGTACAGGTAAAGCAGAAAGCACTTATCATTTGTGGTGAGCAGGATCAGATAATCCGCTACGACCAAATAGTGGTTAGTTTTTACCTTTTAGCTCTTACATAAGAGATCATACTTTATATGAGTGTTTCAACAATATTTATCCTAAGAGTTTTGACTTAAAAAAATCACCCTTTCTATCCATTTATTCAAAATTTATGACAGAAAAGAGGCTGTGGCTGCACAAAGCTATGTCAGACATGTGGCTATGAACACTAAAACAAGTTAACTAGTGATTGTTTATAACTATGTCCGTAAACAAAAGAAAAAGCACAAGAAGAGCATTAAAAGAAAATGAAGAAGTTGAAGGAGAAAACAAAGAGAGCACTAATTTTAGGAGTTACTGATGTGTTAAGGGGACTAGAAGCAATATGGGTCCTTTTCTTGCTGCCACAAAGAGATCAAAACCAGCCAGAAAGATCTCGACTCTTTCCACATGTCTAAAAATCTCGTCAATGTGATTCTTAACAGCTCTATCCTTTCACTACATCATGGTTTTATGGTGAAAAGCTATTAAATAATGTCCAAGGTTTTACTAGTTGCTGGTGCGAATATAATGCAGAGGCTGCACTGTGAGCTCCAGGATGCTGTTATGCGGAGAATACCAGATTGTGGTCATCTCCCTCATGTGGACAAGCCCAGGTCCGTGGCAAAGTTAATTGCAGAATTTGCTCGAGGAGATTGCAGCTGAGGGGTTCATTGCAGATATTGCTGGAGCTTATCCCTTGCTAAAAAGGCCCATTTTCATCATATCCATGAAAGTTCACAAGAAAGCTTCAACACTCTTTTCCTTTGTTAACAAACTAGAATCCTTGTCAAATTTTGCCTGGCAGATGTTGCAGCGATGAGAATGGTTCAGTTGCCACCTTTATGGGATATGGTCGTGTAAATAAAATCATAGCATGCAAAGCTTCATTATTTCATGCAAATAATACCGTGTTGAAAGATATTGGTTAATGATATATTGTGACATAAGTTTGATCTATTTAAATCTTATTTGAAGATTTTTGCTTACAAGGGAACAAAGACTTATATATTATTAATTATCTTTTAAATATAACTTAGCTTTTTAACATAATATCAAAACTTAGTTTTAAGTAAGACATGTAATTGCAAACATGGTGAGCCTAATTTTTGTCCTTAGTTTCACTTCATCTCTTTTGGTATAATTTTATTTATGAATATTCTTTATAATAAAAGAAATTAATTTAATTTTAAGTTATGTTTTTAAGAATTGAACTCTAATTCTGATAAAGTAAAAGATGCATTGACCAAAAAAAATAAAAAAGGAAGATCAGAAAATGGTTTAAAAAGAAAACAAAAAATGACAAAGTGGGAGATTAATGCCGTGTCGCACAAAACGCTGCGTTTCATTGGGGCAGTAAGGACGGTGCGTATTGGGGGCCAGGGTTTTTGCAAATGGTTGTTTCTCTCTGTCACTAAACCCTACACCCTGCTCTCTCTTTTCCTCCTTTTCGCACGCTCAGCTTGAGAGAGATGGACGTCAATGGGGAAGGCGAAGAGAATTCAAGGCGGGTCCAAGTGCGGTTCGTGACGAAGCTCGAACCTTCTCTGAAAGTCCCTCCGGCATCGATTGCCATCCCTTCCAACCTCACCAGACTTGGCCTTTCTACCGTCGTCAACAATCTTCTCCAAGCCGGTACTGCTGTTTGAGTGGTCTTTCTAGCTAGTCAAAAAAAGTGAGATTTTTGAGTGAAAAAGCTGATATTTTTGTTTTTGTATACTTGGTATTATGCGGGAGCAGGAAATTCCGATTGGCAAGCTGAGCCCTTTGATTTTCTGATTGATGGCGAGCTGGTGCGGATGTCGCTGGAAAATTTTCTTCTTGCCAAGGGAATTTCGGCGGTACTTGTCTTACCCCTTTTAAATTTTGTGATCTGAAGGTTGATAGGAGTTTTGGTTTTAGAACTAATCAGGAGTAAGGGAATTGGATTTGACTGCTCTAGTTTGCGCAATGTTGGTTTTCTTGGGGATGTTTAAGTGGCTTGTACATGTAGCACAAGCGCAGGCAATGTGGGTTTTGTTAGGGTTTTATTTAATGACAACTGCACCGGCCTTTTTGAGAGAGCCATTTGGGAAAGAGAGGCCTGTATAGAAGTTCATAATCTTTAAAAATCCGGGTGTTTGTTCTTGTTGTGATATCTAACTGGAATTTTCCGTCCCGTTACAGGAAAAAGTCTTGGAAATTGAATACATAAAGGCTGTGGCGCCTCGGAAAGAAGAAGAACCTTCATTTCATGATGACTGGGTCAGTGCAGTCGACGGTTCTAATCCTGGGTAAGCGTGTGAATATTTGGCAGTGTATGATACTTTTAAGAGTCCTTAGATAATGAGATGCTTGTTTAGTTATGTCATCATGATCAACCGTTCCCCCCAACCACCCACCCACCCACACCGAGGGCGGATCCAGGGAATTTCATTTCTTTCATTTGTTCTGTTGCAAACTTGGTTGGGATATTTATTATAAAAGACCCCAAAAATTAGCCCATGTTTAAGGTTAGTATCTCAAGCCAGCATTGATAGAGCGACCGTTATGAGTATATTTTCTGTGCATAGGAGCACAATAGTTTTTTTGTGCATTACTAAAACAATTCATCAATTCATGCTGCAGTACTGGTGGCATTATTACAAGACATGTCCTGAATGTTAATATTCCATATAGCTCTTTTGATTACTAGTGAGAATTGGAGAGAATAAGTGTACTGAATTTGGCTTGGATGTGTTGTTTCGCAGGTTTATTGTGACTGGGTGCTATGATGGTTTAGCAAGGTAATTTGTGAAACTTTTTCATAGATCAATTTCTTATCTGAAACTTCTTTAATTTTTGTGGTTATATAAAGCCTGTGAAGCACAGATGCAACCCCTAGAGTTTCACCATTTCACTTGTGTTATTCACAGTAACCGCTTAAAAAGGGCTGGAATTGAGTCTAATCCATGGTTAAATATTAGAGAAATATTTCGGAGTTTCAGAGATAGGTACACGGGAAAGGATGTGGTGGATGTCTTAGATTGAATAGAGAGAGAAAAAGAAAAAGAAAAAGAAAAAGAAAAAGAAAACTAAAACAAAAAAGGAAAGAAACACATATACACAGATGACCTAATTAAGTCGCCCTGCCCCCTTTTCTCTCCTTTATGCTTTTTCATCTTAGCTGCTAACAAACAATTACCACAGAAGTGGTGTTGGTCTTGACTTGGCGTAGATCATTAGCTGGCATGGACTTTGTCTTTGTTACAATATCAAACTCTGGGTAAGAACTTGCAGTCTAAGCTGCATATCATGAGCCCACCATTTTTTGGTGGGGTGGCGTAGCAGAGGATTGAACACCAGAGATTGATAGCTAGACAGAAACAAAAGGATTTTGGCGTGAGGGATGAAGGATCATAGTTTGGGGTTTTGTGGGAATTTTAAAGATTTTGTGGAGAGTCAGTGGTCATATGCGTCTTGTATTCTGATGTCTAGTGCACAATTTTGCTTTGGATTATAATTCTTTCCTTTTTTATTTTATTTTTTATATACCTTTTAAGAAAGGGAGATTTTTTTTTTTTTTTTTGTTGGGGGGGGGAGCGAGGATCTTGGAGTGGAAGTGGTTGCCTTAGGTTGTTTCTTGAACCTGTATCTTGGCTAACATTTGCATATCATACTTGTATTGTATCTTACAATTTTCAATGGTGGTATTGGTGCTTCTTGGTCTAAAACCTAGTTAGTTTCTGCATCACAGGCGCACAAAATCTGATCTCTTATCTTTTCTAGGCTTTGGAAAGCTGCTGGAGTGTGTACACATATATTGGAAGGACATTCAGATGGAGTTACTTCTGTTGGTGTCGTCAATCGAGAAGGTGAAAGATACAGGGATAGATCATCTTTCATGTGCTTCTTTTTTGGTCGAAATTCCCATATTAACCGCTGCACCAAAATGCAAATCCCCTCCGGCTGAAATAATTTAAAACCTCATATATAACAAATGATCTTGTACTTTCATCTGTGATCATCTTACTTGGCATCCAAAGTGGCTTTTTCATGAACAATTTTTGTGCCGGGAAATGCTTCCATCAAATGGCCAATCTTTTGGGGCTACTTTAAAGTTGTCCTATATAAAGTTTTGTGCTGTCAATTTTAAAGTTGTCCTATATAAACAGGTGTTGAAAGTGTTACTGTGGCAACTGCTTCAAAAGATCGCACCCTGAGGCTGTGGAAGGTAATTAGCAAAGATTACTACTTCCAATTATAAAGTTTAATTTGCTGAATTGGTACATGACAGTTTGATGCAGAAGAGATGGTAAATAATCCAATCAGAATAAGAGCATTCAAAATTTTGCGTGGCCATAAAGGGTCAGTACAGAGCGTAGCAGCACAGACATCTGGAGACATGGTCTGTTTGTTTGTTTTCTTTATTCTTACTGATGTTTTTGTTGGCAAGAAGAGGTTTCGAGTCAAGCTTATGTCCGTCATTTTTCTCTTTTGGTTACATGCAATCAGGTTTGTTCAGGTTCTTGGGACTGCACCATCAATTTATGGCAGACAAATGATAGCAATGATGGTGATCCCTCAATTAAGAAGAGAAAAGTGAACGAACGACCTGATGAATCTCAATTGGAGGTACAAACTTTTCATTGTCATTTTGTGGTGTTTTTATATTTCTACACAACTGCAACCATTCCACTTGTTCTTGAGGCTTTTCTCGGATAAAAGTTCATCCTTCAGAAAAGCTCATTTAGCATTTTTGAATTGTGAAGTTTGAGTTTTCTTTGAAACTTGTTGCAGAGGTGTAAACGTTTTGCATTGGATCCAATTTAAATTATTTTTCCTTGGGTGGTTGAACTTGAATACAAAATAGTTGATTTGACCCCGTTCACGATGAAATACCAACCTGATGGGAAAGGAATTACCTTACTGTTATAAAGAGTTAAATCTCTCATTTAAGGAGACATCTTGGTAACTGTTAGGGGCTAGTATTTTTGAAAATACAGTTATAAATAAAGTATTTTCTTGCAGGTAGCTGTAGAAGATTCTTGCGTGCTGAACTCTGCTTATGATTTTGTTTTTATGTATTTATAATTCTTTTGATTTTGTTCTTTAATTTAGGTAGTTTGTGTTCTTTCAACCAATTGTTTCAAATATATGGTTTGACATAAGATGTCACCTGCTAAGTTTATCGTTTCTTGCAAGTTACTTTTATTCTCATCTAATACTGTTCCCTTTTATTTTAGGGGGAGGCTGTATCCACACTTGTAGGCCATACACAATGCGTATCTTCTGTGGTATGGCCGCAGCATGAAACAATTTATTCTGCTTCATGGGATCATTCTGTTCGAAGATGGGATGTCGAGACAGGGAAAGATTTGTCCGACATTGTAAGTGCAAATGTCTTCAATTGCCCCTGTATCTATTCCTTTGTTGGTGTGTGTGTGTTTCTGTATCTGAGGCGTTTTTGCTATCTGTATTGCTGCTTTTTAAATCATATTTCTTCTTAGCTTTCTGTAATCAGCTGCGCATTCCGTAACCGTTTTGGTCAATTCTATTCAAATAATTAAGATTGAAGATTTTACTTTTTGAGTGAATGATGAGCATATGTTTGGTTATCAAAATCCCTTGAAGCCGGCTTATGTTCTTCCCTTATGATCATGCTTCCTGGAATCAAACCATTGTCACCAGCCACAGAGCGCAAATAAGCAACACTTTTTTCAAAAAGCCAATTCAATGCTCTCCATTTTGAGTTCTTTCTTTGTCATTAATTTGTTTCCTGGAAACAGCAGAGGATATTCCCTTCAGCATTTGATGCATCCAACTAGCTACAGAAGCAACAGATTATTTTTTTTCCCTATATGTCTTAGTGTTTGGTACTAAAGTGAAGTCACTTGTCTCCAAGTCTAGATTATGACATTCTTCTCCATGGACAGTTCTGCGGGAAAGTTCTCAGCTGCATCGATGTTGGAGGTGAAGGGTCTGCGCTAATCGCTGCGGGTGGTTCTGACCCCATTGTTAGGATATGGGATCCTCGTAAACCAGGTCAGTTATAGAGTGAAGTATTATTGATCTCCCCCCCCCACCCCAACCCCAATCCACACATTTCCAACTGACCTGAAATTCTCAATTGTGAAGGATCTTCTGCTCCGGTCTTTCAGTTCTCATCTCATTCTTCTTGGGTTTCGGGTTGCAAGTGGCATAGCAAATCTTGGTTTCATTTAGTTTCTGCATCTTATGATGGGAAAGTGATGCTATGGGACATAAGAACTGCGGTATCAATTCTCCCTGCTGCTACTTTTTAGTTGTAATTCATGTGCATCACCATTGTTCAAATTAGGAAAAAGAAAAATTGTTTTGCTGAACAACATTTTCTTATGTTGCAGTGGCCTCTAGCTGTTATCGAGTCCCATGAAGACAAGGTATAAACTGTTCTTTCTATATTCCATTTTAGCTTCTTCCAAACTGTTCGAGCTTTCATATGTAAGGTGGTCTCCTCGGTTAATTCAGGTACTATGTGCTGACTGGTGGAGAGGTGACAGCGTGGCTAGTGGTGGTGCAGACTCAAAGCTATGCATTTCTTCTGGAATTTCTGTTCTATAAGGTAAAAAAGGTTCTGCACATGTAGATAATAAGATATTTGAATCATGGCCTTGAAGTTAATTTCAACATTAATCCAAGCTGGTTCTGATTTTGTCCTCTCCCTTTCTAAAAATTATCCTCTTCTAGTATCAATCCCATCTTGAAGGAAGTGATAATCGGTGTGGCCAAGCCACTGCCAGCCTCAGTACTAGCTCAAATTTAAGGATTGAAATTTGATAATTGCCAAAGCAGCGCACCGGGATAAACAAAGAGGGAGGATGGCCCGAGCACAGGATTGCATGGGTGATGGAGACAAGCCTGTTAGGACTCGCCTTTCTTGTATGGAAATTATTACTTTTTGCAGATTTGCTACGGTAAAGTCTTGAATTTTCAAAGCCACTAGGCTGACGCAAATGTATAAACTTATAATTCTAACCTTAATTTCTGGATCCAGTGCCCTTTATTTAAATGTTTCTTTCTATTGGGAAATTTCATCTGCTACCTTTGAATGATTCGAACAAATATCTGGTAAGTGCATGCTTGGACAGAACCAGTTTCATGACACCATGAATGGTAGTAAGATGTCTCTTAATGGAAACTTCATGCTGTATCAAGAGAGTAAACAAGATTGTCAAGGGATTGAAGGTTGAAGGTTGGAAAGTTTTCATCTCCGATGTACCGAATACTCTGAAAAAGCTTCGTTTGATTCGTTTGCTTAGCCGGCGTTGCATCTGGCTGAATGAATCTCATTTATATCATTTAAGCTCCAACTCAGTTATTCCAACGATGCTTCGTGATAAGATTAAGGAAGAAACCAGTTGAAAAAGCATTTAAAGCCTTTAAATTTAGCTTGGGCGATTAGTTTGCCTATAAATGGAGTCTATTGGACAACAAGGTCCCACATTGATCGAGTTTGAACTGAATTTTGCCTCAAACATTGAACAAAAGATCGATGGAAGTACCAGACTCCCTCACAATCAATGATGCTACCGGAATTTCTCCTCCAAACTGTTCGCAAACTGTTTCTGCTCCCTGAGTTGAAAGCAAGCACTAAATGCAGGCAAAGTCCCGGGGATTAGCATAAGAATGCGTGCAATAAATTTATGAGAGATCGTTGAGGCAAGAACAGTGGAACTCGAAAAAAGATACAGCTCTGCAAGTTTTATGGCACTTTCTGCTGCTTTTTGGTCTGGTAGTAAATGCAAGCGTACAACGATTTGCATGGTTTCCCTAATTCGGTGGATTCTGGTACTAAAGGCACGTGAAGAATATTCTTTTTAATTTTTAATTCTAAAAGATAATTTCAAGCTTCTTCTCATCTCTCATCTATCATGTTTATAGTTTATTTTCCAAAAAAAGAAAGGTTAAAAAATCAGTAATAATAGTCTGTGTAACATCTTAATATGAAGAATTACTATTAACATCTATAATGTCAAATTAGGTGGAGCAATTAGGTCAATGACATAATTTTAACAGTAGGGTTAAGAAAACCTAGATGGGTTCGTTATCTAAGAAAGCCTCTTCTTAGGCTGACTATAGGAGTTTTATGAGCTTAAGATAAGTACTTCATGAGTTTTAAATGAAGAGAGAATTTTATGAAATATTGTCCATTTAATGAAAGAAAAAATGAGTGAAATTCTATAAGAAGTATTTGGGAATGAGATAAGATATTATGTTAGTCCAAATTATCTTAAATTTATTACGTTTTGGTGTGTCATTCTATTATTATGTATTTCATCAATATGTAGATAATAATGTGATCTTGAAACCCCTAACATACAATATCGTAATGTTTAGTGTTGGTTATTGTAACCCATTTGTTGTTATCATCTTGTTAACCAATCAAAGCATACCTCTACGTTTTCTCCATGCAGAGAAGCCTCTAAAGCCTGCTGGTGCGGCTCACATTTTCACAAAGGAAAGTGACAACATCGGTGGCCTTCTAGCCTCCACTTTGCCTTATGAAGTTCTCTAATTTCACTATCTCTTCCTTTTGGACCATTTCGTTTCAAATCCTTTGGGAACTCTAGGCAGTAGTCCTTTTCCTTGACATTTCCAAGAAAAAACATGGTCTGGTTGGTTGGACGTTGGGTTTAAAAGGTTCCAAAGATGTCAAGCCGAATGACGTAACTTTCTAGGGGCTGCAGGGTTTGGACTATGTAATCCTTTCCCATCTGTCTTTGATGGAAACAAGATTCGATCAGACACTTTTGGTACCAAACAAAAAGATAATCGTATTCTAGATATTTTTCTCCCTTCCTCTCGATGCCTTACAGTCCAAAAAATAGACTTTTATCTGTGATTAAACAGCAGGAAGGCCTACTTGTCTCGCAGTTTGAAATACTGGTTCGTCTGCTACTCTTTTTCTGTGACGTAAATGATGATTAGTAGACTTCTGTCAAGGAGAATTCCAACAAGTCTACCCCATTGAAGTGGCCACGGATCCACCACACGAAAACAATAATAGATTTCTACTGTAGAAGGATCCACCAATCTGACTATGAATAATACCTATTTATCTATACTTCCTCTTTTGTGTTTAAAGCTGCAAATCAGTGTTAGGAGTTTGTCAACCCGAGAAGATCAATTTCTCAATTCACAGAACTAATCAATTTGAATCGCTAGTAATTGAAGCATATAAGGGTAAATCTACCCGAATGTCTTTTTGATTGTCCTCTCTGAAGTTTCGGCAACAAGTGCAATATCTGTGCATCGATAACGAGCTGAGGGCCTTGAATGCTTGGCGTTTAAACAAAAATCTAGCAGCGACTGGGTCAAAATTAATCTCTTGGAAAGGCAGTTTTGGACCTTTAGTTCTCTTTACTGAATGGATTGAAAAATGCTATGAAATTGTAAGATAACTGTTCCTAATTCAGGGATTCGTGAAGAATGATAAAGGATGACATCGGACCTTGAAGGGCTGCCTCAGCATTCGAAAGAACTTGTAAATTTGGCATCCGTTTGTAAGTTCTCCTCAACGAGCATCTTGGCTCGGGCTATCTCTTTGATTCTTGCTCCACTGGCAACCAAAGATATCTCCTTCAATGTGCGCGGAGAGCCCTCTTCTTGACAAGCACAGAACAAGCACGCAGCCATTATAGCATTCGATTTACTTCTCCAACAAACCCCTCGATCTTTCACCTTCTTGTACAACTCCAAAGCCCTATTCTCCGTAGATATCGCGACGCCTAAACGAGCCATGCAATCTACGTAGATACCACCGTCCTGCTCCGAGCAGGCTGCACGACGCTCATCGTGGTCCAACACAACAGGCGTATCGGCTTTGCAGTTCGCACAATCCCCGTCCGCCATTAACGAGTCTCTGAAGCAAGGGTTTACGTACAAGGAGAAAAGATTTCTCAAGAATCAACCCAAATCTCTATCAAGAAGACTGTTACTGAGCACGAAGTTCAAAAAGGTAGTTGGCCAATGTCTCAAAGAGCATGGAGTTATCAGATAGGCTAAGTACATTTCCGGTCCCACGTGACACGAGGCAAAAGGTGCAGCCACGTGGGGAGGGAAAGGGATGATGCAAAATCAGGAACCCCACCTGGAATATGTCATTATTAATTGTTTGATTTTGTTTGTGGTTCTTTATTTCTGCAACTGATTCCGAGGAAGGCCTTTTTCAGCAATCTTTCTCACATCACTTCCCAATCATGGGTGGATTTAGATACGATCCAGACAGGGAGGACAAGAAAGAGTAGGCTGCTTTCAGTCGATTTCGGGAGTGAGAGACAATCAAGTACCGAGAATCCTTCCAAAGAAAAAGAATACATGCCTTTGTGTCATGTACAATAAAAGCTATATCTTGTCTTTTACTCCATCAGATATAAACATGCTTTTCTGACATTGAGGGACAGAATCTAAGTCTGAAACCTTGTACTTTTCAAAGAAAACAAATGCTTTGTAAAGTAGTCGTAGAAGCTTCTGCGTCCTTTTCAGAGATCTTTTGGTCCCCCAATAAAACGCAAGGGAAACAACATGGACATGTGACTAGGAAGAAAGAAACCATTAATGAAATGCAAAGTCAAAGGAGCTTTAACAATCTCTGTGGGGGTACTGTCCTGAAAAGAGAGGAGAATAGAATTATAACCACTTGTACCTTTTTGAATATTTTATAGCCTTCAATTGGTGGCGCTTAAAGATGCCAACTCCCACGTCTCCCGGCTTAGTGAAGAACCAACCTGAAAAGGATGAAGGTGTAGGGGAAAAGAGAAACGACAAAAACCATTGCTCCCAGATTTACCTGTAAATTATGTATATATATGTAACAACCAGAAAATTAGAGACATCCATAACAATGGTTTTCTGCCTATTTGAAAGGATTACTTAGGACATTACCTATTCTCCTTGGAAATTTGTCAAAATATACAAGAAACAATATGTACTTTCTCAAAAATGACAATAATCAACCTCAGTTCAAGATTGAACAAGCTGCCTTTGTCACTCAGGTTGGCTTGCCCTGTGTTCCATCAATAAACCCTCTTCTTCAGCGATGCCAATATAGATATATTTATATATATGTTGATGAAAGAGATCACAGGCAGAATCCGGCACCGACATGGGATGTATTGGATAGATGAACAGAGGATTCAATTGCCCCTCATTCAGCTCATAATCAGAGGGAAAGACATTGTACTCCCTCCGGTAGATTCCTAGGTATTGGATGTGCAGTGACATATCTCTGGGGAATGGGTTTCATTGCAGGGATACTAGTATCAGATGATGACGAGGTTCCAGTGGAATCTGATGGTCGAACATGGAATTTGGCAAACCGGTTGATGACAGAAAATTTTTCCAACTCCTGGCACTCCATTCTTAGGTCTAAAATTGATGCTGCCTTGTCCAATCTGCATCATCAGATAAAACGTATTAAAACATAATTAATTTTTCTTTTCTTTTCAATAAGTGGCTGATAGCAATTTGCACTCCCTGCGACCGTCACAGAGAGTAGGATCTGATTTTTGTTTTTGTTTTCATTTTTGCTTCTCCATTTTCAACTTTCTCCAGTAATGAGGCAAATTATTTTGGTTTAATAACAAATAGTAAGCCCCATCAGAGTAGACAAGCTGCAGATCTTCTGGCATGTGTCTAAAAATTGTAATTGTTTACAAACTTGTAATCGGTTAGAACACTTCTTTCAATCAACAATTATGATTCCTATGTCACTGAAAGCATCAAAGTGAGTTCATCAATGGCAAAACTTGGTTTATACCTAGGTAACTCATCTTCCAGCTTCCTCACTCTACTGCTCAAAGCATCCGCTACTTCTGAAAAGAGCTGGCCATCAACACCTTCAGAAGATTTGAGCTTCTCTGAAATCCTGAACATATTTATCAACAAAAATTATCTTTCCAGAGACCTAAAACAGAACTCATGCTGTACTTGGGTAATATCTTTCCATAACAAATTCATGCAATATGATCCACTTGAGAGCTTAAGAAAAACGTTTTATTCCGTGATCCAATTTTAGAAGGCTGCCACAATTTTATATCTCTAATTTTACTTGAGCACACCATCAACTAACCCCCTATATAAAACTCTCGTACAGTTGGAAAAGACAGCATAAAAAATCCACAAGAGCTACACTTACAAGTCACTGTTGATCAGTGGTATATGCGACAAACCATTTCTTTTGCAAGAGGTCAGGCTGCATGCATCTCCTAGAGATAGTTTAGCCACAAAGTATATCAGGGAGTCATATTGCGAAGCATTCTTTGCTGAGAGAAAGGACTCTGGAGCAGGGCGAAGCAATTGCTGCATAAGCTTTGTTGTCAAGACGAGCCTTCTTTTTGATCGAAACTTCAACAGCCAATCTTCAATCAATTCAGTCTCATCTTCCACCTGAGGCTGGACATGGTAATATTGCAATCACTGTAAATACTTAATAGGACAATGTCAACAGGGGACTAAATTCAAAAGACCCATACGAGTAGTAGCAAACCTTCTCAATCATTCGATTTGTTGCTTTTGCCCACTCATGTTCTGCCACACTGCAAGAGCAAACGCACTCTCAAAAGTTAACTAACTGAACAGAGAAGTGACCAGTGATTGCAACCAACCCTGATAAAAGGGGGAAAAAAAAAAGAACAGCAACATATCAATTACAAGGGCAATAATGGCGAGTACCTAACGTTGTGAACCCCCTGAAAATCTTGCATAATTTCTTTGTGCCATGGTAAAAGATCAGATGATGCAGTTTTGCGCTTCTTTGGTCTTATCATAGCTAAGCACTGACCGGTCTCATCTAAAGGTGACAAATAAGGGTCTGAAAGGGTTTCATTAGCTCTGAAAGTTGCTGACCTGGGTGAATCTCTGTCACTCTGATTAGCATGAGTAGCATCTATTCGTTCCACTAAAGAAAATTCATTCAAGTTCTGAGAAGGCTTCCCAAAAGATATCTTTCCTACTGCAGGCTTTGGAAGCCTTACATCATATGTTGGTGGCATCTGCCCATTTCTCAAAGCCTCATACTGGTTGAACCAGGAATGTGCCATTTGTGCGTTAGTCTGGGAATGTTCTCCATAATTAGATACCACAACACTAGAAGTAGGTTGACTGGGATCATTGTGACCAGGTTTGACCATCACTTGAGAAGTTCTATCTAATAGACCAGGTTGTGGAGAAGCTTTCATACCAGAATCTTCTCTTTCTTCTGTCAATAAACTTTGCCTTCTAGCATCCCCAGATGATAATGAATCGAACTGGGTCCCTGAAATCATTCCGGTATCCAGTTGGTTTCTGAACCTGGAATTCTGTTCATATAGTAACCGTGCTCCATCAGTAGCAGCAATATGTTCAACATCTGAAACTCTCATACTTTGATTCGCATCCAAATTCTTCATTGCCTGAACTTGGTGTAGTAGGGAGTAATTCAGATGGACATCGTTTGATGGTTTTAAAGAGTGGTCAACGGATCCAAGAGTTCTTTCAGGTGTATTGTGGTATTCATGGACTCCATCAAGGCCCTGCTGGTGTGAATGGGCCAAGAATGTACCAGCAGCAAAAGCATTTGCACCAGAGACATTCCTTGACAAATAACTAGTTTGTGAAGCATCAAGCATCTCTTTCTTGGGCTGATCTGATCCATATTCAAAGCCTTGTGAATTCATAGATGTGCTGAAGACTGATAATCTATTTCCAACTTTTTGGGAATTTTGATTGATTAGCCTGGGTGAAGCAAATGGACTTTCCACACTATCAGTTGATGGACCCATTGGGGGAACCTTGTAAGGTTCTGGACGGGAAACCTGTTGTTGAAGTGGTAGATTGGTCCATACATTGTTCAGCCTCGGTGGAAATACACCCTGCTGATGCATTCCTGACATAACAGGAGGCTTGACAACTGGCTTAACATCTAAAACTTCAAACTGTTGACTGGAAGTGTTGGCAGAGTTGTGTGGTGAAGTTTGTTGAGAGGAAGCAAGGTTAAAAGGTGGGTATCTGCCGATATTACCAGGCCATGATGTCTGTAAAGATGGAGATGCAGGAGGCGTATGTGACATTTCTTGTGTTCCAAGTTGATTCCTGATATATGAAGGACTAGATGTAAAAGCTGCAACAGAGCTGGCAGGCTTATATATAGAGGAGGGGATGCTTGTCTGTCCTGAACCACTAAACTTGTTACCCCAATTTGATCTTTGAGTTGAATCATGAGATGGTGGCAAAGACTGAACAGATGGAGAAGCTAACCAGGTCGGGTTTTTCTCTCCTAACTCAAAATTGCCTTGCTTCAAATCTTGATAACTTGCTACATCTGGAAAACCCTGAGATGAGATGAAGGGGTTCATGTTTGACAGTTTTTGAGATGGAGGAGCCAACTTCAGTGTGAAACCTTGAGAAGCAGCAGTCTGATTGTATGATTGAGCAATGGAGACAGGAGTTTCTGCCTCAGCAACCAACGAATTACAACCTCTAGAACCAAAGTGATGCATACTGCAGTTCTCCTTTGATTGGTCAACCTTATGAAGAAGCTCGAGCATATTTTCACTGCCATGAAACCATAAAGAATAATTTGACACAGAACAATCTGAGTAGCTTCAGATAAAAGACAAAGATAGATGAGGAATTTTAGTAACCAACACAGAAATAAATTGAGTAGAACAAATGCCGATATGATGTATAAGCGAGGGGACAAAATAAATCAGTAAAGAATTTATGTAAGACAAAGCACTGTCATATCAGTTGGCAAAACAATCTTTACACATCAAACCACTTTTCCAAACCATTACTATCTTTAGACAACTACCTTGTTGGAGCAGTAATGTTTGAGTGACGAGGACCAACTGATCTGTGCAAAGTAGCAGAAGTATCAATATCACCTCTAGAAGGCACCTCTGAGCCTTTTGAGTTAACTTGAAAGTTAGGTAACGCCCCCTGTAACAGAGGACAAATTATCATCTAGAAAGGAAAATTGGAAGGTACAATCAAAGAAAATATAATCCACAGATATAGAACACAAGCATTCACCTTATCAAAGTTCATGGCACTGCCAGTAACATTACCAATGAATTTGAGCTGCCCTACTTGTTCTTGCTCTTGTCCACTAAATTCTTTGGAGCCATAGATGTCATAGGAATCATCTTTTTGGTAGCAAGTCTGCTGCATTTCATTTGTTCCACCTGCTCCCATTTGATAATTATGTAAAACATGAGAGCCATTGCTCATTTGATGCTGGTTTTTTGGCATGCTTTCGTACTCCTTGGTCCTAGATATCTCAGCATGCTTCACGTAATCAAGCTGATTACCATGTTGGACTTGTTGACTGGAAGTCCAACAGGCCTTAGAAGGGCTTGAATTTGGTACAGCAGGGAAGTTAAACATTTGTGAATCTTCTTTGCTGGAAAGAGTATTGTTTTCAGAGTGTATTTGCTCCAATCCTCCTATTGATCTAGAGAAAGAACTTAACCCATGATTACTATTGGCTGACCACTGGTAATAATCGGAGTTCCTAACCTTGTATGTACCTTCATTACCATCACCTGTTCAGAAACCATCCAATGTTCTCATTATTATAATGCCACAAATATCAGCACTGAAATAGGTGATTAGAACATAATATTCATACCTTTTGGTTTACTGCATGGGAGGCTAAGATTGTTACATGGGGCTATTCTCCTCTGTCGGGCATCACTTTCTGGGTGATCTAACATCTGACCCGTCCATGGGCTGTCCAATTGCATAAGAGGTTGAACCAGTTGACTTCCTTCAGAGGATGGCTTTTGTTTAGGGCTGCAATCTAACCACTCACCAGTGTTTTTGGGAGACCTGTGAATTGATTCATGAGAGTCATCCTGGTACTGAGTACTTCTCTGATCAACTGGGAATTGAACACCAGGCTGCTGAAAGCCAGGAAAGCTAGAGCTCACACTAGAATCATTAAGCACAGGAAATTGTTTTGAACTTAAGCACGAGGTACTGAGCATGCTGTTATCAAGCCAACTTGATCGTTGCTTTTCACTATCCAAGACATTTGAAGGCTGATTATCAGTTGAGAGTTCAGTATTTTGAAAAGTCAAGCCACTCCATTCCTCCTGTAGTCCAGTATCACTACTAGAAGCTTCTGCTACAGCGGACTGCATAAGGGCACTCCAGCTTCCACTTTGAGTAGATGGAAATACATTTGAATAATCTGTATGCTCCAATGTACTCCCCAAGCCTCCAGCAAAATCTGTGCGCCTGCCTAGAGAAGCATCCCAGATGTCATCATCCATATTGTACAGAATCTTCTCTTCCATCGGATCCAGGGGAACCAAACCACGAGGAGGGCCAACCTGCATATGTTTTGGCTGCAAGCTTCCAGGCCAACCAGCTTGCTCCTGCCCTCCATTATATTCTGTTGGTGATGCATTCTTTGGAAGAGCATTCCCCAGTGGGTTACCGGAGATGATAGCACTATTCAACCCTGGAACAGGAACCTGTCCAGACACATTGTTTCTCTGAAATTTTTGTTTGGATGTGAAAGCCCCTTGTGGAAAGCAAACCTGCTCTGGAGAAATGGTAACCTGATCACCAACAAAAGGGCTACTGAAGGCCATCGACTGCATAGTAGGCTTCTGCACTTGACCCGTATTCTTATTGGTAGAATCATGAGGCATCCCCTGAAGATAAGAATATTGACTCAAACTGCCTCTTGCACTGGCAACAGGCATACCATATAAGGACATATCTAACTGCTGAGAAGCAAGACCTATAGAACGCAAAGCTTGACCTTGATCCTGTGAAAACAGAACTCTATTAGATAGACCTTGTGCAGCAGGAGATGTACTTCTCTGTGTCCAGTTCATAAACATATGTGATGCATCATTAATGGGCGTTCCATTGATTACAGGTGAATTCTGACCCTCGCTAGCCTGTTTAGTCACTGCAGAAATCTGGTTTGAAGAGTTCTGCTGTCTTAAGTCCCCAAAGTTCTGAAGTTGCTGCTGCCTCTGAAGTTCTTGCAGTTGCTTAAGCATTACGTGCTGCTGCAGCAACTGCATATCACTGTACCCAGGCTGCTGCATCAGGTGAGTTTGTGGAGTATCTGGTTGTTGGCCCCACACTAGTTGATGCTTTCCTCCAATGAAGTCAAAGTCAGTGGAAGCTTCTGTTATTTCTGACCTTTCCGAATTTGTTGTTAAGGTGGGACTATCCCCAGGTGCATTTTCTCGCTGTGATTTAAGGAAAGAGAGGCCTTTTGAAGTCAAATTATGTGGATCATAAAATGCATTTTCACCCAAAAACTCTGACTGACTTTGCCTTGCCTGGAATTTCTGGAGTCCAAGCATACATCCATTTGAGTTCAAGTCTTGGTTTTTGGAGAAACTACTGGAAAAATCAGCTCTGGGATGCAATTGAGTATAGTTTTGATTGAGAAAAACATTCAAAGATTCATCCCCATGTCCTTTTACAAAATCTGCAAACAAGAGAGGAATACAGTTTATGCCATAACGAGCACCAAACAGTTGTTTCAAACCATGGAAAGTAAATTTTGATACAAACAGGAAAAGAGAAAAAAGAAAAAGTACCATAAACAGCCACAAATATAAACATTTCTGCAGTTCATAAAACAGCCACAATAAAGAAGAGCAATGAAAGTGACGAAAGTATCATAAATAAAGGAAATTAGAGATACCTAGTTGATGAGCATTGCAGTTTTTCAGATTGGAACTCAAAGCCACCCCAGTCTGTCTCTGTGTTCCGACCCACTGATTGTAGTTATGAACTGGCCAATGGCTATCCACAGCTTGTGATTGATGCTGACGTTCAAAATTGTTCTCTAGCTCGTACAACTTCTGGATCCTATCTCCAACTTCGTCACCAGGCATTAAAATACAGCTGCCAAGAAGTACTCAGCTACTTGTTTTTGTAGAAAGTAGTTTAACCCACATATAACATCATCACAGATCAAGCCACCTTGTACAGGCAATTCCACAACGGTGCAGATATGTTAGACTTAATTAAGAAGGAATCTTATATGTTTCTACTCCAAAATACACTTCAATTTCAATATGTTCTCCAATCTGTCAAAAAATTACCCCCAATAAGGATGTCGCAGATTATCAATATGAGAAACATGACTGTAGTTAAGAATTTTAAACTGCTTCTAACAGAGACTGTAGTTTCGAATTTTATTGCTATCTCTATTTTTATGATAAATTTGTTAAAAGTATGAAGAGAGGCATATGTCAGAGCAATTAATACATGAGGAAGCAGATGCTTGTGTAAAGTGGTATTGCAATAATATCAAAATAAAGTACACTAAAATTCCATTCAAGTACACTATCAAATGCGCTCAACTTGATAGCTAAGAACAAGCAATCTAGATGGAAAAAGAGAAAAAGCAACGAAAGATTCCAATCTCCCATCACTTCCTGAACAATCTCTAAGTGAACAAGTAGAACCATGAAATCAAAATTTATGTTCTCGGCTTGTGACATCCCTGACCCACCACAGCATCCTGATTTTACTCAAAAAATAACACCACACTTGCATGAGCCACACTACGAGTTGAAAAGTGTGACCGACCCGGAAAATAAGGAAGGAGAAGAAAAACCACAAGGTGAAACAGAATATACCACCGGGAAGCCAAGTCAGAAAAATTTTAGGCTAATGTGAGCTCTTAGAGGCCAAGATATCATATCAACTACAAATAAATTGCTCCAGGTACTACTTCCTAGACTTAAATCCTACAATTCAAGCATACACATCACCAAGCACTTGACATCAAAACCCTAAAAAAAAAAACCCAACCATTTCTCCACCAGAGATACACTGTGACGCCAATTCTTGAGATAACACAAACAAATTAACCATGCAAGAACATTACCGAGCTTGCTCAACAAAATTCAAAGGAAAAAAGCACAGAATTATGAAGTTAATTACAGTTTCCCAAGCTAGCTGAGCCACAAACAAGCTGGGAAGTGAAATTACTGGAAGGCTTGGAAGGCTTAGCAAGTGGAGTAGGTGCACTTGGAGCTGAAGAGTGTGATCTGAGCTAAGACAATTAGGGTTCTCCACCGGCGTGAGCTCACGTCGTCCTCTGCTAAAGAGTCCTTTTCAGTAGCTGATCAAAAGGCCGTGGTTTTTGTTAGGCTTAATTTACAGTGCCTTAAGCTCCACAACGATGACGTCAATGGTAGCCTCCCCGAGCTCTCTCTCTCTCTCTCTCTCTCTCTTTCTCTCTCTAAAAGACTTGCAGAAGTGTGAGAAAGTTTGGATTTTCGGACCAGAGCCGAAGATAAAGCGATCGAAACAGTGACGACTAAATAAAAATTTGCTCAATTTTTCAACGAAAAAAACGCCGCTCTAGGCTCCGCGCCAGGCCTAAGCTTCGTTCTCAGGCTCGGAGTCCGAACGGAACAACTGACGAGATATGTTTCCGTGTATCTCGGGTGCATGTCCGCATTCAAGTTTTCAACGTCAGATTAAGATATTTAGAGTGCGACGGTAAAGATGTCGCTGCGAACCGTGCCGGGGTCGAATGGGAAAAAGCGGAAGGGAATATGCGGATACCACGCGCTTTTTAATCCGCGTGGCATGGCACACTTTATATTTTCGAGTCACTTCGAGAGCTGTGTTATTTTCTTTATTATTTTAAATATTAAAAGTTAGAATTTCCATTAACTATTTTGGGTTTTGATGTGTCTTATTTTCCCGCCGCCAGGTTAAGCAAATCAAGTTGAGATGGAAGGTTGAGTTAACGCCTAATCTCCTGGGGTTCTTAGGCCTTTATGCCAACCTCACTAATCCCCAACTTGTTCCACCAAACTTTCTTGGCCCATAAGATTTTGCTTCATTAAGCTAATTTAACATATTTAACAACTCATGAAAACATAAATGGTATACTAAAAATTTAGTTCAAAAGTTATTTCATTATAAAAATTTTATCTTTTAAATCTAGATTTTTATCTCATATATACTTGCATACCAGTATTATTGATCTCGAGATCGTATGACAGAGAACAATTTGAAGATTTTCTTTCATTTGAACTTATTAAAGAGATTTCTTCTCTTACAAACAATATTCATTTTAATAATTAATAATTATATTGTGTTACTTTAAAATGTTCTAAAGAATAACATCATAGTCGTAGGTTGAATTGGAAATGAAAATTGAACTATATATACACATATATGTTTTAAAGAATAAGGTCACTTTTAAGTTGACTTTATTGTATTTGTTACTCGGAGGCTGCAAACCTGCAGGATTCTTTTGAGAGACTTTTAGGAGAAGCTGATTCGGGTCATGCAGTGTGACAGTGAGAGTCGGTTGGGGAGGAGAGGACCATGGTCTTTTAGCGAGTGGGAAATTGACTCAAAGATCTGTCATCAAAAAGAGACACGGATTCGAAGCTTTTTCTCCTTTTTGGGTCCTGCATAGAGGCTCATAACTTGTACCAAAAGCTCCCCCTATTCCTATTTTGCAGAGCTCAAATGGGTAGGTCCTCTTGATTTTCCTCCTGGAGCTCAAATTGCTGAATCATTAGTTGCTCCCTTTTCTCTGTTTTACACGGGCTACATATATTAAGAACACTGTGAGAAACTTTCAAGCATTGAAGAAGTTCCATGCCATAAAAAGAGAGCTTATTGTCAATAAGTATTTGGCTTAGTTAGGAATATGTATTATCTCACAGATTTTGATTTCCAGTTTGACTTGAAAAGTATAAGTTTAGATGTGTACGTGTTAAAATATCAAAGTGTTGTAAAGAAGAAGTAGACTTAAGTCTTTATTATAATAACAAATTCAACTCCTAATTTGGATTACAAGAAAATGTCAACTCCCACTCAGCATTTAAGAAGAAGATTTGGACAAGATCTCTAGTCATACGGCCTAGTGAGAAAAATGTGGACTTGGGCCTTCATGAAAAAAGAAAGAAAGAATAAAAAGAGCTTTTCCAAGCAAAAAAGCTAAGATTCAATGATTGAGCATGGGAATCACAATACTAGATTCTTCTACCGACATTGCAAGTTAAAGTTAGAGTTTGTACAATCAACACAACTGCTTTAGCAATTGTAATTAATAAAGATTCAATGATTACAAAATAATAACCTAATAGATTTAGGAGTCATTTTATAGTCACCAAATAACTTTAGAGTTCATGTGAAGGACACAGAAAATATAATGGGGGGTCCAAATGCTGGTAATACTACTATATGATTTTAATTATTACATGATTAATATTAAACACACATATATTATTAGTTTTTTTATCAACCAATTACGAAACATTTTTTTACAAAAATAGATTTCAAAAGGTTTTTGCTCTTATGTTTTCTTTTGTTCTTTTTAAAAGAATTGATGAAAGACTCATCTTAATAAGTTATATTTAAAAATATATTGAGGGGAGCCGTTTAAGATAAAGAATCATTCTTAAACATAGTTTTCAAACAAGTTACAACTATTTAAACAACCTGATCTTACAGGTGCAATAATTAAGGTAAAGCGCCAAAATTTCAACAGGGTTCGACGTTGATTTAAATAGTTGCAACTTGTTTGAAAACTATGTTTAAGAATGATTCTTTATCTTAAACTGGGCTTACATAGATCTGTTTTTTTTTGGTGGTTAGGACTACGTTGTCGTTCCCATTTCACCCCCTTTCGTCTGGGATGTGTCCCAACCTGTAAAAGTCAAACCTTTTGGATTGGTTCAATAATTTGCGTTGTCGTATAAAAACATCAACTTCAAGCGGGTTCCTGAAATTTCAAGCCTGAGCTGTGCAGTCATTGATGAATTTTAAGAGAGGAAAGTGAAGAACTCTATCATGAACTGGGTTTCCATGGTGTATTTCATCACTTATTCTTATTTGTATTAAATAGTCAAGGGGATGTATTAAATAATAGTTAACTTATATGGTTAATATCTTAATTTATTATTCACTTTATATATTTGGATACTGATTAGATGTGAATAATGAATTTCACATTGTTAAAATATATGTAGGCTTGTAAAGTAGTTTATTTAAAATTCTTCTTCTCTTAAGGTAGCTTTTGTGGAAGAATTGACTTTTCTAATATAGTATTAAAATTTAGTTCATCTTAGTATTCCTATGGACTTCAGTGATTTGTGTCTGTATATTACTCATATAATGTGGTATTATGATGATTTGATGATTTAACTATTATGTTAAGAAGACGTGTTAAGATATAGATAATGAATCTTATATTCTTAAGGTGTGGGCTTGTGAAGTAGTTTATTTAAAAAATTGTTTCCTTTCCCTTTAAGGAACAAGTTTAAAGAAGGAAATTTAGTCATTTCCACCGATGGTTTAACTTGTTATGAAAAATTTGAGACTGAAATTTATAGTTTGTTCTTGGCGGCAACTCAATATCTAGAATGATCCATTTTTGCAGTAGATCGTCACCGATGATGTTATTGCCGGGGAATCAGTGATAACGTCAACAAAAGAAACATAAAGACAACCACAATATAGTGAGTAGTCAACACCAGTGATAAGGCAACCGTATTAAATTGCAATGATTCAGCAACAATGAACATGATCTTACGTTATCATAACACATGAAGACAACACAGTGAGCAGTTGTGCCCCGTGACTATAAAAGCGACGTCAACTTGTGTGTTCTGCAGAGCACAAGAAAGAAAATAAGATGGGCAAACCACATGTTCTGGTCGTTCCCTTCCCAGCACAAGGCCATGTAATTCCTCTTCTGGAACTGTCGAAGCGCTTGGTCCAACATGGCTTCAAGATCACATTTGTAAACACAGAGTTTAATCACAACCGGATACTGAGTGGAAATGGAATGAAGGATCAAATAGGGGACCAAATCCGTCTGGTTTCCATTTCTGATGGAATAGAAACCTTGGAGGACAGAAAAAAGCCATGGAGTTTATCAGAAGCAATCCTGAATGTTTTACCTGGGAAGCTAGAGGAGCTCATCGAACAGATTCATGGGACCAGTGGGGAGGAGATCAGTTGTGTCCTAGCTGACTTGAGTATTGGATGGGCTCTCGGAATAGCAGAGAAGAAAGGCATCCGAAGAGCTGGCTTCTGCCCTGCAGCAGTGGCACTAGTGGTCTTCGGATTTACCATCCCAAAGTTGATTGACGATGGAATTGTTAGTGAAGATGGTGAGTTCCTCTAGCACTACAATTTTCGTGTTTTTTCTATGTGTAATTGATGATGCATACAACCACTAATGCTTCAGGAAATATTTAGGTATTATTAAAACTATGCTCAAAGTTCAAACAAAACTCATGAGTTTTTTTTTTAATATTTAAATATTATTTAAGAATCTTAATTAGTTTTTAACTTGAAATTTTTTTTTCTTTTTTTTAACGCATTAAACATACTTTGGGTTCTAAGTTAAATGAGATAGAATGAATATTTTTCACATACTAAATTTTTTCTTACGTAATATAGAAAACAAATCCCTTACTTTTTTTTCTCAGGAACTGTGTTAAAAAAGCAAATCATTCAACTCTCACCAACCATGCCAGCAATGAGCGAAGAGAGCTTTGTTTGGACCCGCCTCGGCCACTTGATGTTGCAGAAGAGTACTTTTGAACTCATGCAAAGAAACAGAAAGCATGTGAAAGCGACCGAGTGGCTGATATGTAACTCATCCTATGACCTTGAGCCAGCGGCATTTACCTTGTCTCCAAATATTCTGCCCATAGGTCCACTTCTGGCAAGCAACCAGCGGGAAGGGTCGGCGGGAAGCTTCTGGTCAGAGGACACAACTTGTATGAAATGGTTGGATCAACAATCACCTGGTTCAGTCATATATGTCGCTTTCGGAAGCATCGCAATTTTCAATCCGACCCAGTTCCAAGAACTGGCTTTGGGGCTTGAACTCTGCAACAGACCGTTCCTTTGGGTTGTGCGGCCGGGCCTCACAGATGCGACATACCCAAAAGAATTTCATGACAGAGTCGCCAGTCGTGGGAGGGTGGTGGAATGGGCAGCACAACAGAAGATTCTGAGTCATCCGTCGGTTGCTTGCTTCATAAGCCACTGTGGTTGGAACTCCACCATGGAAGGGGTTAGCAACGGGATCCCATTCTTGTGCTGGCCTTACTGTGCCGACCAGTTCCTAAACCGGACCTATATATGTGATTTTTGGAAGGTCGGGTTGGGTTTAGAACTTGATAAAAGAGGCATCGTAACACAAGAAGAAATCGTACATGAGGTAGAGCAACTTCTGGGTGATGATGAACTAAGAGCAAGGGCTTTGGATCTCAAGAATACAGTCAACACTGGCATAAAAAGTGGTGGACTTTCTCACAATAATTTGAAGAACTTCATTGAATGGATGAAAGGATAGAAAAGTTCCTCTCGCTATTTTCATACTTATCTTTGCATATTTTCTTTTGAGATTCTGCTCGTTGAAGTATATCAATAAGTAGTAAACATGTTTTCCCACTGTTGAATAACGAAAAGCCTCAATTTCCCTTGCTTGCTATTATGTATTGATCATCAAGAAGCCTTTGTTTGAGGAATCTGGTTTATAAATAAGGCTCAAGTCCCTTTCAAACTCTTGGAATTACGTTTGATATCAATAATAAGGCAGAAAGTTGCAATCAAGAATCCTAGAGGCATCTTATATGACGGTAAAACTTTTTTTTTTCTTTTTTTTTTAACCCATGCACACAAGAGAGAGGGAGGGGAATTCGAACCTTTAATCCGATGAACTTGTCAATCAAGGGTTCTAACTCAGTTACCACTAGGCCAAGGAAAGTCCCCTAAATGATGGTTAAACTTAAGTCATTGGACAAGGGGAGGTCTCATAGCACAAAAGAAAAGGACAAAGACGTGGCAATCAGGTCAACTAAAAGAGAAAAGATAAAGAACTGTTGAAGTAGATGGTGAGACATGGCATTGGAAGCCGTGCTGCACAGCTATACGTGGACAATATAATCCACCATGGACGGCAAAACTAATGGTACACTGCGTGAGGAAAACACATTCAGTGCAGGAGCATGTAGCTAGAGCGTAGTAGTTGATATGTCAATACCAGCCCAGGTGCGTTTGCATTGTCTAAAGTAGAAGGTTCAGATTGTAGTTTCTTTGTAACATTTGATCATTTCTTGTAGCCGACCACTTCGGTCTACTTACAGAGTCGTTCATTTATAATGCAAAACCAACCAATGTTTTGCAATGTTTGGGTTTCTGATAAAAAAACAAGAACCGGAAAGGTTGGAAGATTAAAAAAAGAATTGGCAGATTACCCAACTTTCGGATCCAATAAATATGATATGCACATGTTGTAATATAAAAATATCAACATCATGTGGGTTCCTGAAATCTCAACCCTAATTAAATTGGAGAACATCATCATGAACTAATCCCCTTAATCACCGTCTACTTACTACCATTGTCTCACTTGTAAACTCGCTCACTCTTGGAATGAGGGCATGTATTTAATAGTGATTAACTTATATTGATAATATCTTAAACTTAGTACCCGCTTTATATGTTTATGCATCTTATTTCTTATCTTATCTTATCTTTTAAAAATCAAGTTTAAAGAAGAAAACTTAGCCAACTTACACTGTAAGGAAAGGAAACAAAAAGTCAACCACAAGACAGTGAGCGGTGACAAAGGCAAGATTTAGCAACAATCAGCAAGATCTAAAGTTGTCATAACACATGAAGACAACCCAATGAGCAGTTCTGCCTTGTAATTATAAGAGTGACATGCACTTGGGTGTTCTGCAGAGCAAAAGAAAGAACTGAGATGGGCAATCCACATGTTCTGGCCGTTCCTCTTCCAGCACAAGGCCATGTAATTCCTCTCCTGGAACTGTCAAAGCGCTTGGCCCAACGTGGCTTCAAGATCACATTTGTAAACACAGAGTATAATCACAATCGGATTCTGAATGGGAATGGAATGAGGGAACAGATAGCAGACCACCAAATCCGGCTGGTTTCCATTTCTGATGGAATAGAGACCTTGGAGGACCGAAAAAGGCCAGGGACTTTATCAAGAGCAATCCTGAATGTCTTGCCCGAGAAGCTAGAGGAGCTAATCGAACAGATTCATGGAGCCAGTGGTGAGGACATCACTTGTGTCCTCGTTGACTCGAGTATGGGATGGGCTCTAGGAATAGCAGAGAAGAAAGGAATCCGAGGAGCTGTCTTCTGCCCTGTAGCAGCAGCACCACTAGTCGTAGGATTTAGCATTCCAAAGTTAATTGAAGATGGATTTATTAGTGATGACGGTGAGTTCTTCTATCCTGACATTTTTTTGTTTTGTTTGAACGTACAGTTGAACATGCACGGAGATGCTAATGCTTCGAAATATATAGGTATTATGAAAGAGATACACAGTAATAAAGGGAAGTCATTTGTATAGTTGGTGTACATTGCAAAGAATTTTTTAGTTGAAACCCATTAAGGTAAGCTTTGGAACGGAGTCAGATCTCAACATATGTTCAACATGATCTAATCGTTTATCTATTACCTTGCACAAATGGGAGTTAACCGTGAACTTCAGATCTAAAGCTTACTATGGAAAGTTGTTATGTAATCCAGCAACTAGATATTTAGCCCAAAAACTTGGTATTAGAACTCGGGACGAGAAGTGAGACAAATAGATTGAGTTTTCTTACATGAGATTGGAGTTCAGGTTTAAGTTTAGCAGTCTAATGTTACTTGAATCTTCTTTGGGGATCTTACTGCATGATAGAACCCTTACTAGGATTGGGTTAACATATGTGAATCAAAGGTCATTTGATCCTAAACTTTAATGTTCTCTGCCTAGGAACTATCATAAAAAAGCAGATCGTTCAACTCGCACCAGACAATGCCTGCCATGAGCGAAGAAAACTTTGTTTGGACCCGCCTTGGCCCCCCGATTGTGCAGAAATATTTTTTTGAACTCATGGGAAGAAACAGGAAGTATGTGAAGGCGACAGAATGGCTGCTATGTAACACCTCTTACGACCTTGAGCCTGCGGCACTTACCTTGGCTCCAAATATTCTGCCTATAGGTCCTCTTCTGGCAAGCAACCAGTTAGGAGAGTTGGCAGGAAGCTTCTGGCCAGAGGACTCAACTTGTATGAAATGGTCGGATCAACAGTCACCAGGTTCAGTTATATATGTCGCTTTCGGAAGCAGCACAATTTTCAATCCGACCCAGTTCCAAGAATTGGCTTTGGGGCTTGAACTCTGCAACAGACCGTTCCTTTGGGTTGTGCGGCCAGGCCTCACAGACGGGACATACCCAAAAGAATTTCACGACAGAGTCGCCAGTCGTGGGAGGGTGGTGGAATGGGCAGCACAACAGCAGATTCTGAGTCATCCATCGGTTGCTTGCTTCGTAAGCCACTGTGGTTGGAACTCCACCATTGAAGGAGTAAGCAACGGGACCCCATTCTTGTGCTGGCCTTACTGTGCTGACCAGTTCCTGAACCGGACCTATATATGTGATTTTTGGAAGGTTGGGTTGGGTTTAGAATCAGACGAAAGAGGCATCGTGACACGAAAAGAAATCGCAAGTAAGGTAGAGAAACTTCTGGGTGATGAAGAATTAAGAGCGAGGGCTTTGGATCTCAAGAATACAGTCAACACCGGCATTAAAAATGGTGGACGCTCTCACAATAATTTGAAGAACTTCATTGAATGGATAGAAGGATAAAAAAGTTCCTCCTGCAATTTTTCCTCCCCCAATTTTCATACTTTATCTTTGCATATTTTCTTTTGTTGAAAATGATCAACGGTGAGAAAACATCTTTACTCCACTGTGAGAAAACATGGTTGGAACTCCATTGGTCATTTTTGTAGCCGACCACTTCGGTCTACTTACAGAGTCGTTCATTTATAAGCAAAACCAAACAATGTTTTGCCATGTTTGGGTTTCTGTTTGAGTGATCGAATTCTACGAGAATGACCTTAAGATTAGAGGTAATGTAATTGGGAGGTTTTCATCTTCGAGATGAAGTAAATATCAATGGCCATCAAGCCAATCCTTCAAACCATAGAAAAACAGAACACTAAAGACCATGACGTCAAGTTGATGATATAAAAACAAGAACCGGAAAGGCCTGAAGATAAAAAAGAATTGGCAGATTCCCCAACTTCCGGATCCAACATATATGATATGCACATGTTGTCGTCTAAAAGTATCAACATCACGTGGGTTCCTGAAATTTCAATCCTAATTAAAGTGCAGAACTTCGTCATGAACTCCCCATAATCTCCATCTTATTACCCACATCTTCTCACTTGTGAACTAACTCACTCTTGGAATGAGGGGATGTATTGAATGATCATTAACTTATATTGATAACATCTTAAACTTAGTATCCGCTTTATATGTTTATGCATCCTCTTTGTTATCTTATCTTTTAAAGATCAAATTTAAAGAAGGAAACTTAACTAACTTACATTGTATGGGAGGAATCAAAATGTCAGCACAAGACAGTGAGTAGTGACAAGGCAAGATTCAGCAACAATCAGCGAGATCAAAAGTTATCATAACACATGACCATAACCCAATAACCAGTTCTTGTTAAAGTAAATGAAAAACAGGCTAACGTAAAGAGAAATCATACACGGCTAAAGGCAGTACGTACGTTAACATAGACATAAATACCAACAAACAAGATTTGCATTAAATTAAAATAAAACAACAAAAGTACTTTTAGAGACCATAATGTAGGGTCATCGTCACTGCTACAATAGGGCATAAAATAGCTGAGAAGCAGAGTATTTTCTCTCTTTCTCATGATTTGTTTCAAAAGCTTGAACGGCATTTACAGAAGTTCTAACATTAATTGTGAGGAAGATATCTTCTTTAGAAGTCGCTAGAAAAAGAACAATCGGAGCTTTCATCAAACCAGGCCGTCGGCCTGAGTTCGCATGTCGGAAAAGCTTCTTGCATTTGATTAATGTGGCAGGTGTCATCAACTTTCACTTTACAAGATTCCTCTCTGCACTAGAGTGCTTTCCATTTACTTTAACAGGTCTGGCTCGTAATTATATAAGTGACATGCACTTGGGTGTTTTGCAGAACAAAAGAAAGAGCTGAGATGGGCAATCCACATGTCCTGGTCGTTCCGCTTCCAGCACAAGGCCATGTAATTCCTCTCCTGGAACTGTCGAAGCGCTTGGCCCAACATGGTTTCAAGATCACTTTTGTAAACACAGAGTATAATCAAAATCGGATACTGAATGGAAACGGAATGAAGGAACATATAGGAGACCACCAAATCCGTTTGGTTTCCATTCCTGATGGAATAGAAACCTTGGAGGACCGAAAAAGACCAGGGACTTTATGCAGAGCAATCCTGAATGTTTTGCCTGAGAAGCTAGAGGAGCTCATCGAACAGATTCATGGATCCAGTGGTGAGGAGATCACTTGTGTCCTCGTTGACTCGAGTATGGGATGGGCTCTAGGAATAGCAGAGAAGAAAGGAATCCGGGAGCTGTCTTCTGCCCTGTAGCAGCAGCATCACTCATCTTCGAACTTAGCATCCCGAAGTTAATTGAAGATGGAATTATTAGTGACGACGGTGAGTTCCTCTATCACTACTATTTCTTCTGTTTTTTCTACATACAATTGAACATGCATAAAGGTACTAATTCTTCCGGAAATATATAGGTATTACTATACGGGATTCATTTGTATGGTTGGTCTAGATTGCGAAGAAACTTTGAGTTCAGACCCATAAAGTTAAGCTTTTGAACGGAGTCAGATCTCAACATATGTTCAACATGATCTAATCGTTTATCTGTTACCTTGTGCAAATGGGAGTGAACTGTGAACTTGAGATCTAAAGCTTACTATGGAAAGTTGTTATGTAATCCAATGGCTAGACATTTAGCCGAAAAACTTGGTATTAGAACTCCTAGGACGAGAAGTGAAACAGAGATTGAGTTTTTTTACATGAGATTAGAGTTTAGCAGCTTAAGATGTTTTTTTCCCTTTTTCTTCAAGGGAATATCTTAAAATACTGTTGCGTAAGTCTCATGTTGCTTGAATCTTCTTTGGGGATCTTACTGTATGATAGAACCCTTACTAGGATTGTGTTAACATAAGTGAAACAAAGGTCATTTGAGTCCTAAACTTTAAAGTTCTTTCCGTAGGAGCCATCATAAAAAAGCAGATCATTCAGCTGTCACCAACGATGCCTGTCATGAGCGAAGAAAACTTTGTTTGGACCCGCCTTACACCCCCAATCTTGCAGAAATTATTTTTTGAGCTCTTGGAAAGAAACAGAAAGCATGTGAAAGCGACTGAATGGCTGCTATGTAACTCATCCTACGACCTTGAGCCTGGGGCATTTACCCTGTCTCCAAATATTCTGCCCATAGGTCCACTTTCGGCAAGCAACCAGCGGGAAGGGTCGGCGGGAAGCTTCTGGTCAGAGGACACAACTTGTATGAAATGGCTGGATCAACAATCACCTGGTTCAGTCATATATGTCGCTTTCGGAAGCATTGCAATTTTCAATCCGACCCAGTTCCAAGAACTGGCTTTGGGGCTTGAACTCTGCAACACACCTTTCCTTTGGGCTGTGCGGCCAGGCCTCACAGACGGGACATACCCAAAAGAATTTCACGACAGAATCGCCAGTCGTGGGAGGGTGGTGGAATGGACAGCACAACAGCAGATTCTGAGTCATCCATCGGTTGCTTGCTTCATAAGCCACTGTGGTTGGAACTCCACCATGGAAGGGGTAAGCAACGGGACCCCATTCTTGTGCTGGCCTTGCAGTACCGACCAGTTCCTGAACCGGACCTATATATGTGATTTTTGGAAGGTTGGGTTGGGTTTAGAACTTGACGAAAGAGGCATCGTAACACAAGAAGAAATCGTAAGTAAGGTAGAGAAACTTCTGGGTGATGAAGAATTAAGAGCGAGGGCTTTGGATCTCAAGAATACAGTCAACACCTGCATAAAAAATGGTGGACGCTCTAACAATAATTTGAAGAACTTCGTTGAATGGATGAAAGGATAGAAAAGTTCCTCCTGCAATTTTCATACTTATCCGTGCATAGTTTCTTTTGTTGATATTCTGCTCGTTCAAGTACTATCAATAATAAGTAAAGCTGTTTTCAAACTGTTGTATAATGAAAAACCTAAATTTCTCTTGATGGCTATTATGTATTGTACATCAACAAGCCTTTGTTTAAGGAATCAGGTTCGTAAGATAAGGCTTAAAGTCCCTTTCAAACTCTTGGAGTTACGTTCGATATCAATGCATAAGATAAAGTGAGGGACAATCAGGAATAAGATAGAAAGCTACAATCAGGAATTCTAGTGGCATCGTAAATGATGGTAAAGCTTAGACCATTTGACAAGGGAGATACAAGACTAAAAAAGAAAGGAACAAAGAAACGGCAATCAGGTCATGTGAAAGACAAAAAGATATGGAACTGTCGGAGTAGATGGATTGGACACGGCATTGGAAGCCATGTGGAAGCGGCCAATATAGTCATTCCGTGTAGCAGAAACCAGGTGCGTTTGCTTTTCAAATAAAATGTGTCCAGGCTAGCTTTCTTTCATATCTGGATCTTTTGACAAAGTGGTTGAGGGAGGGTTCAGATTGTAGTTTCTTTGGTCATTTTTTTGCTGCCGACCACTTCGGTTTACTCACAGATTCATTCATTTATAATGCAAAACCAACCAATGTTTTGCCATGTTTGGGTTTCTGTTTGAGCGATCGATCAACAAGATTGACCTTAAGATAAGGGTAATAGAATTGGGAGGAAGTCATCTTCGAGGAAGTAAATGTCACTAGCCGCCGAGACAACTCTTCAAACCATTGAAAAACAGAACACTAAAAGCCATGACATGAAGTTGATGTTAAAAAGACTTGAACCGGAAATGGTCGGAAGAGAGAAAGACGTCAAATTTGACTCAGTCACACCTGCCAAGGCTCCTGTAAGTAAGACATCAATCTGGTTTTATATTACAGCTGAGCGAAAAGAGGAAAAGAAACGGTGAAATGGGAAGTCCTCATATCTTAGTGATTCCTTTTCCAGCCCAAGGCCATGTAATCCCATTGATGGAGGTCTCCCAATGCTTAGTCAAACAGGGCTTGAAAATCACATTTGTGAACACAGAGCATAATCACAAGCGGGTTGTTGATGCTTGGGCGGAGACGAATCATTTGCGAGATTCAATTAATCTAGTTTCAATGTCAGATGGGTTGGCTGCTGAGGCGGACAGAGATGACCTTGCAAAGTTATGTGAAGCAATTTTCCGAGTCATGCCTGGAAAGTTGGAGGAACTCATACAAGACATCAACAGATCGAAAGGTGATCACATCACTTGTGTCATTGCAGATTATGTCATGGGGTGGGCTCTGGAGGTGGCAGAGAAGATGAAAATCCCGAAAGCTTCCTTTTGGCCTGCTTCAATTGCGCAACTCGCCTTGTTCTTTCATATTCCGAAGATGATCGAGAGTGGTATCATCAACAGTGATGGTAAGATATCCTTCTCCTACTTTCGCCTTTCGTTCTAGTAATCGAGATTCAACACAGACAAGGAGAAACGAAGAAAATAGAAGTAGACGTTGGTCGTGGTAGTTATCGTGATCCAGCTCGTCTCTCGTGAAGACTATTAGCACTTCTAGTGAGAAGAGTTCAATGATAGGAAGCCATAATGATATCTTTTTTTCTTCTTCTCTTTGTGCAGGAACTGCAGCAAAAGAACAGGACATCCACTTGGCACCAAACCTGCCCATGATGAACACAAAAAACTTTGTTTGGACCTGCATCGGTGACTTAACCAGCCAGAAATTTGTCTTTGATGTTTTCGTTAGAAACAACCAGCATCTCAAAATTGCAGACCGGCTGATCTGCAACTCCGCTTATGACCTTGAGCCAGCAGCTTTCAGCTTGGTTCCAGAGATTATACCGACCTGGCCCATTTTTAGCTAGCAACCGGGCTCAGAATTCAACGGGGCACTTCTGGCCGGAAGATAACACTTGCTTACAATGGCTTGATCAGCAGCCGCAGCACTCAGTCATATACGTTGCATTTGGCAGCTCCACAGTTTTCGACCCGACCCAATTCCAGGAATTGGCCCTAGGCCTTGAACTATCAAACCGACCATTCCTGTGGGTTGTCAGGCCAGATATCACCCAGGGTCCCGGTGATGCCTACCCAGCGGGATTCCTAGAAAGAGTTGCCAGTCGCGGACGAATGGTTGGTTGGGCACCTCAACAGAGAGTTCTCAGTCACCCTTCCGTTGCTTGCTTCTTGAGTCATTGTGGTTGGAACTCAACAGTAGAAGGAGTCAACAGTGGAGTTCCGTTCTTGTGCTGGCCTTACTTTGCCGACCAGCTTTCCAATGAGAGTTACATATGTGATGTTTGGAAGGTTGGATTAAAGCTTAACCGAGATGAAAGAGGAGTTATCACACAAAGAGAGATCGAGGAAAAGGTGGAGAAACTGCTTGGTGATGAAAACTTCAAGGCGAGGGCTTTGAATCTTCAAGAAATAGTTTCAAGCAACGTCAGAGAAGGTGGCCGCTCTAACAAAAATTTCAACAACTTCGTTGAGTGGCTTAAGGCATAGACTTTTTGTTTCGTGTTTGGTTAAAGCTTGATTTCGCTCCTTTTTTTTTTTTTTTTTTTCCTTCTTTCCGTTACACATTATTTTGATTTCGTTCCTTCACTGTGTCGCTATCTTCCTTTGTTTGCAGAAATAAAAGAATCAGGCTTCTTGGTTTCTTTCTTCTTGTTTAGCTTTTTATTTATGTATGTTTTTTCTCTTCTTCTTTGGACTTATTTCTCTTTCTGTATTTTTCTTGCGTTCTTTTCTTAGCAATAAAGACATGCATTATCCAATCATTACCATTGTAAAGTGTTATGGCAACGGAATGTTTGGCCACGAAATTTTAACATCATGTGCCTGTAGTCACCTTTGTCATACTATGTTAACTCAAATGTCATCTAATTGATTGTTATGTATAAAAAGAAAGAAAAAAAAAAATGACAGCCAACATTGAAAGCAATTCTCAAGTCTCGTCTCTCCACACCATTCACAACTACAGTTTTTCAAAAGCTAGGCTTTGTTTTGAACCATCGTATTCCAATTTCCCTTATAAACTACCAATTCATCCATTTGATAAATAGATTCCAACCATTACCATTCGATCTATACTAGTTCTGGAACCATCAATGCCTTCTATTGAATCCACGCCTAAAAATCCCCCTCCTGCCAAAGTATCGACCATGCTGCCAATCTAGTTAAAAGACTATATCAGGTGCCGCCGTCAACTTTGCTTCATCATGACATTTCATACTCCATTTCTAAATTCACCAATCACGACAAAACCTTTCACCAACGTCAATGTTCCTAAATCCTAAACGCACCCACCGCTAGGAGGCAATTAGAAACGTCAAATGATTGGACCTTAAGGATAGTAAAACCTAGAAAGAAATCATATATGAGACATTGTCAATCTTCTCTTGGACCACAAAGCAATTATTGCAAACAAATTTATAAGATCACATATCAAACTAATAGGATACAAAATGAAACTAACTACCAAAGGATATAATCAGAAGGTTAGCGTTAGCAACCATGATACTTTTCTCCTTGATGCTTAAAATACAAACTATTCTCTCTATGCTAGCTTTGGTATCAATGAAGAATGGGTCTCTCCACAAGATATTTGTAATGCCTTTTTTCATGGAAATCTTCTAGAGTGTACATTACTCATCCTTGAGGACTTCAAAATCATGGGGATCATAAAGTATGTCAGTTATGAAATATCTTTTTGGAATATATTTTAATGTTGACTATGCTTATGTAAAAAACATGGTTGAAAAACTATATGAATATTATGTTTACAAATGTATTATACATTTCAGATGTTCAAACTTATACCAACATAGAAATTATTGAACACTAGGTATATATAAAAAATATGGTTGAAAAACTATATGAATATTATGTTTACAAATGTATTATACATTTCAAATGTACAAAATATACCAAGCATAGAATACATATACCCAAACATTTCCATAAGCAACTTATGCTATGATCTTCTCATAAGTTGGTTGAGTTAGTACTAGAGAATATATGTAGGCTTATCGTAGTATGGTTAGAAGAAAAGGAATGTTATATGACAATCCTAATGAAAATATATGTGGGCTCATTACATTATATAGAGAACCAGTGCATTAGGTAAAAGTGAGAAGTAAGAACAATTTGAGCAAACATTGAGAAAGTTCTTGATCTTGAAGAAAACTTCCAACATTGTTATATTATTGTGAGCTATACTTGTATACTCTTAGGTGAGCTAGATTTGGATTTCTTGCTAGAGTATTAAGTAGATATCAAGAGAAGGGAAAACTCTAAGGTTTGTCTAAAAACCTAAATTTTTATTTCTTAAGTTACCTTTGTCAAATTTAACTTAGGAGAAGCTTATCATATGTTTTGGATGTATGAATTTGTGCAGCAATTTTTCAAGTTTAAGAAATTGGATTGTATGAACTAAGAGATAAGTGAATTACTTGTAAATCTAGTTTAGGTATAGTGAAAAATGCTCTTACTTGGGTTTGGTAAGGGGACAATCGATGTAGGTACTATTTGGAGAGCTAAACCACTTAAAACTCTCATGTCATTGTGTGGATTGCTTATTGTTCTTTGCACTTTAGTTCTTCATTTATTTATTTAATTATGCTCTTGAATATGCTTGCATTTATTATACTGTAATGTTATTAAACATCACTTAAAATTAATTAGGAATCTAATTCACCTTCCTCTTGGACAACCAAAAGCATAACTTCTATAAGGTTTAGGCTAGCATTAAGATATTGGAACAACAAATTCACATATGTCTTGATTATAACACGTTTCTAATAGTCAAGGCATACCCCATTGGTGATGGGTGAAACAGGTTATCATATTTGATGAAATGGAATAACATGTCATTCTAAAGGCTTCCAATGCAAATCTAGTTAGATGTGAGTTTGTGGCCTTTTTGAGTTAGATGACACAAAAAATATCCATTAATGGCATGTTGTTTTAATGTGTATATGTAACACACTTGTGGCATTTTAGAGTCTAGTCTCACAAATAAAATCCATCAACAACATGTTTTAGTGTGTGTACATTACCTAGTTGTCATCTTAGCGTGAGTTAATCTTGTCTTTTTAGTGAGCAATAACATAAATTATGAAGTGTCCTAATTGTCACTTTGTTTGAAAAGGATAAAGTACATTAAATGGGTTAAAAAGATATGGATTCATAAAGTAAAATATTTTAAACACTTCATTTTCAAGGAGCTAAAAAAGGTAACCCTTTGGAGAAGGGTGAAATGGCTTATCTTGCATGTTGGGATTGAAAGGCACATTTTTCTAGAGGAGTTCCAATGAAAATCAATTTAGATATGAGTTTGTGGCTTTTTGGTGCAAAATGATGTGAATGATAGTACGTGTGAAAATGTTCAAATTTTAACATATTGTAAGAATTGTTATCAATATATGCATCAACTGGCAATTCATTTCCTTGTTGGATTAACTAAATAAACAACATGTATTCATAAGAAAACTAAAGAAAATAAAAAACAAGAAAAATCAAAGAAAACAAGTGGCTTTTGAAATCCGTCAATGATAAGTCATTTTGGCAAAGTGTACATATCTCATTTGTCATTTAACGTGAATGGACATCTTATTTTTTTAGTGAGGCAAAACATAAATTATGTAATGTCCTAAATGAGACATTGGCTTTGGAAGGATGAAGTAAATTGAAATGCTTAAAAGAAGCACAAACTCTTTACTTTGAAGGAGCTTAAAAAGGTACCCACTTAGATATAGGTGAAACGGGTTGTCATGCTTGATATAGAAACCCAAGTTCTTTCATTTTCCCTAGTAGACTAGCCTTGGTGTGCGTTTTTGGACTCACAAATTAGGAAACCCCTTGGGTGGGTGAGCTCCCACACAAATGCCCACTTAGGAAGTGTTGAGAGCCTAACCCGAATCAAGCTTCTCTTTCCTGGTTGCTTCCTTTAAAAAGGTTAGCTCATCTTCCCTTTTCTTAATGATCAACTCCTTTTCCCAAGGTGACTATTGGGATCTCCAAGGCTAGTGCCTTAATGGCACCCAACCACTCTACTACTTCCTAATAGTCTTCTTTAAAGCTCTCGGGCTTCCCAAAGTGGGTTTCGACCATCCTCTCAACTCTTCTTGAATAGCACCCTTTTGTGCCATGTGTCATCTTCTTAGAGACCTCCCTCCTTTACTTTGAATTTTAGCATTCAATGTCCGGCGAGTTGCTCTTTGGTTGCATGTGCCCATATGCGTCTCACACTGCACCCTTGACATCCTTGTTTCTCGTTCATGTACATTATAGCCCTACAAGCTACTCATCCAAGCGCATGCCATAGGTTCGGCACATCTTGTATGCATTTGTCTTCTGCTTTGGCCTTAGTTGCATCTCTTTGTGCTACCCTTAGCTTCCACATATCCAGTACCTTTCTATCCCAATGTGCCTTGGTTCCCATTACTGAGCCTCAACCTTCATCACTCTTGTTGACGTTCCTTATGTCCTCCATCTTGTCTTAAAGAAGTGCCTTTGAGCTCCTTGCTTTCTAGTAATTTGTTATATTGTAATGGTGGCGGAACACGTTGGGCATTACAAAATGGACCATATTGGGTTTGGGTTCTGGGGTCTAGGTCGGTTTCTTTGAATTGGATTTAGGCTAGGTTGGGTCGAGACTTGAGTTAGATCTTTTAGGATGGATTAACTACACGAGTCAGGTATTCCTTATAAAAATGGGTCGAAAAATACTTTGTTTCTCCTCCAGTGGTTTTTTGTCTTTCTTCACCGCTCCATTCTAGTGACACAAACACTACCAAATCGTAGGTTAGGCCACCATGGGTCTATAAGACATGGATTTCCTACCAAACCCCATTCAACAAGAGAAAAATTGAAAAATTTCTTTTTGGTCACTCAGGTGAATAGTAACTCGTGAACTTTTGGCCACCAATGAGCTATACAAGTTGGAAATGTCACAGAGGAGTTGAAGGGAAGAAAATGATGACCTTTTTTGGCTATGAATCACCCTTGGTTAAGACTTCTAGCTACGAATGTCACGAAGGAGTTGAATGCCTTTTTTAGCTACGAATCACCCTTGGTTAGACTTTTACTCCTTGGAAACTGAAGCCTTATGCTCTAGTTCCGATACCAATTGAAAAGCTAGGATCACCAACACAAACCACATGTGCTAACATCAAGATTTGGAGTGGTTCAAGCAAAAAAAAAAAAATCTTATTTCCACTTTCGGGTAGTTCTTTCTCTTATCCAATTAATGGTTTACAAGCTATTTTCTTGATTAGGCACACAGCTCTTAAGCAGCTCACGCACACTCACTCTCTCAGCTCACAAGTTCACATTCACTCACTTCATTCGCACATAGTACACTACACTATGCGTAATGCAACAAAGATAAATGGTGGGTGTCATCTCGCTTATAGCACAGTGAAATGACCCTTTTGTCCTTGTACCATTTATTACACATATAAGTTGCCAGGTTCAGTGATACATGTCGCTTTTGGAAGCAGCACAATTTTTTATTTGATCCAGTTCAAAGAACTGGCTTTGGGGCTTGAACTCTGCAACAGACAGTTCATGTAGGTTGTGCGGCCAAACCTCACAGACGGGACTTACCCAAAAGAAGATTCTGAGTCATCTATCAGTTGCTTGCTTCATAAGCCACTGTGGTTGGAACTCCACCATAGAAGGGGTAAGGAACGGGATCCCATTCTTGTGTTGGCCTTACAGTGTTGACTAGTTCCCAAACTGGACCCATATATGCGATTTTTGGAAGTTTGGGTTGGGTTTAGAATTAGACGAAAGAGGCATCGTAACACGAGAAGAAATCATAAGTAAGGTAAAGAAACTTCTGGGTGATGAAGAATTAAGAGCGAAGGCTTTGGATCTAAAGAATTCACTCAACATTGGCATAAAAAATGGTGGACGCTCCCGCAATAATTTGAAGAACTTCATTGAATGGATGAAAGGATAGAATACTTCCTCCCTAAATTTTCATACTTATCTATGCATAGTTTCTTCTGTTGATATTCTTTCCGTTGAAGTACTATCAATAAGAAGTAAACATGTTCTCTCACCGTTGTATAATGAAAAGCCTCAATTTCTCTTGCTTGCTACTATGTTTCATATATCAAGAAACCTTTGTTTGAGGAAGCAGGTTTATAAATAAGGCTCAACTCCCTTTCAAACTCTTGGAATTACGTCTGATATGAATAGAAACGATAGAGTGAGGGACAATCAGGTGTAAGGCAGAAAGCTAAAATCAGGAATCCTAGAGGCATCGTAAACGATGGTCAAGCTTAGGCCATTTGACATGGGAGATCTAAGAGCAAAAAAGAAAGGAACAAAGAAAGGGCTGTTGGAGTAGATTGCTTAACATGGCATTGGATGCCTTGGTGGACAGCCATACGTGGACAATATAATCCACAATAGACGGCGAAACTCATGGCACATTGCGGGCAGGAGCACGTAGCTTGACCGTAGGAGTTGATTTGTCAATGCCAGCGTAGGTGCGTTTGCTTTGTCACGTTTGATTATTTTTTGTAGCCGACCATTTCGGTTTACAGAGTCACGAGAAGAAGCTGGTTGTATGTTCGTGCCCTTTTTGTATAGTTTTTATTTGTAAGCTCATTTATTTATTATGCAAAACCAACCAATGTTTTGCCATGTTTGAGTTACTGTTCGAGTGATCGAATTCTCCAGGAATGACCTTGAGATAAAAGGTAATAGAATTGGGAGGTTGTCATCTTCGAGATTAAATGTCAATGGGCCGTCAAGACAACCCTTCAAACCATAGAAAAACAGAACACTAAAAGCCGTGACGTCAAGTTGATGATAAAAAGACAAGAACCATAAAGGTCGGATAGAGAAAACAATAATTGGCAGATTCAACTACTCCCAGATATAATAAATATCAGCGCCTTTTCCGTCAAGATGTCGAATTTGACTCAGCAACACCTGCTAAGGCTCCTACAAGTAGGACTTCAATGTCGTTTCATATTACAGCTGAACAGAAGGACGAAAAGAAACGGCAAAAATGGGAAGTCCACATATTTTGGTGATTCCTTATCCAGCCCAAGGCCATGTAATCCCATTGATGGAGGTCTCGCGATGCTTAGTCGAACGAGGCTTGAAAATCACATTTGTGAACACGGAGTATAATCACCCGAGGGTTGTTAATGCTTTGGCAGAGAAGAATCATTTGGGAGATTCAATTAATCTAGTCTCAATCCCAGATGGGTTGGCTCCCGGGGCGGACAGAAATGATCTTGCAAAGCTATCTGAAGCAATTTTCCGAGTCATGCCTGGAAAGCTGGAGGAACTCATAGAAGACATCAACAGATCGAAGGCGATCGCATCACTTGTGTCATTGCAGATTATGGCATGGGGTGGGCTCTGGAAGTGGCAGAGAAGATGCAAATCCCGAGAGCTTCCTTCTGGCCTGCTTCAATTGCGCAACTCGCCTTGTTCTTTCATATTCCGAAGATGATCGAGAGTGGTATCATCAACAGTGATGGTAAGCTATCCTTTCCCTTCTTTCGTCTTTCGTTCTAGTAATGGAGATTCATGTCTTGAAATTGATGAATTGCTATTAGAAGTAGAGAAAATATTCATTTTGGAAGCTCTGTTCTGTCAACGGTCAAAGTGGGTAAAGAAAGGATAAACTTAGAAGCAACATACGAATAAGAATGGAGGAAGTTCAAACACAGACAAAGAGAAACGAAGATAAGAGTAGACGTTAGTCGTTGTAGTTATCGCTATCCAGCTCGTCCCTCGTGAAACTATTACCACTTCTAGTGAGAGGAGTTCAATGATAGGAAGCCAGAATGATATCTTTTTTTCTCCTTTTCTTTGTTCAGGAACTCCAAGAAAAGAACAGGACATCCACTTGGCACCAAACCTGCCCATGATGAGCACAAAAAACTTTGTTTGGACCTGCATCGGTGACTTAAACAGCCAGAAAGTTGTCTTTGACGTTTTCGTTAGAAACAATCATCATCTCAGAGTTGCAGATCGGCTGATCTGCAACTCCGCATATGACCTTGAGCCAGCAGCTTTCAGCTTGGTTCCAGAGATTATACCGACCGGCCCACTTTTGGCAAGCAACCGGGGTCAGAATTCAACGGGGAACTTCTGGCAGGAGGATAACACTTGCTTAGAATGGCTTGATCAGCAGCCGCAGCACTCAGTCATCTACGTTGCATTTGGCAGCTTCACAGTTTTTGACGAGACCCAATTCCAGGAATTGGCCCTAGGCCTTGAACTAACAAACCGACCATTCCTGTGGGTTGTCAGGCCAGATATCACCCAGGGTCCTGGTGATGCCTACCCAACAGGATTCCTAGACAGAGTTGCCAGTCGCGGTAGAATGGTTGGTTGGGCACCTCAACAAAAAGTTCTCAGCCACCCTTCCGTTGCTTGCTTCTTGAGCCATTGTGGTTGGAACTCGACAATAGAAGGTGTCAATAATGGAGTTCCGTTGTTGTGCTGGCCTTACTTTGCCGACCAGCTTTCCAATGAGAGCTATATTTGCGATGTTTGGAAGGTTGGATTGAAGTTTAACCGAGATGAAAGGGGGATTATCACACAAGGAGAGATCGAGGGAAAGGTGGAGAAACTGCTTGGTGATGAAAACTTCAAGGCGAGGGCTTTGAATCTTCAAGAAATAGTTTCAAGCAACGTCAAAGAAGGTGGCCGCTCTAACAAAAATTTCAACAACTTCGTTGAGTGGCTTAAGGCATAGACCCTTTTATTTTCATGTTTGGTTAAAGCTTGATTTCGTTTCCTTCACTATGTGTCTCTTCCTTTGTTTGCAGAAATAAAAGAATCAGTTTTTCTTGGTTTCTTTCTTTTTCATTAGCTTTTTATTTATCTATGTTCTTTCCATTCCTCCGTAGACTTATTTCTCTTTTTGTATTATTCTTCCTTTCTTTTTCTTGGGGATGGAGACATGCATTATTCAATCATTACCATAGTCAAATGTTATGGCAACGGAATTTTTCGCCTCAAAATTTTAACATCACGTGCCTATAGTCAACTTTGTCATTCTATGTTAACTCAACTGTCATTTAACTAATTCTTATGCATGAAAAAAAAAAAAAAAAACGGCAACCAACATTCAAAACAATTTTCATTCCTCGTCTCTCTACACTATTCACAACTATAGTTTTTAAAAAGCTAGCTTGATTTTGAACCATCCTCTCCTGATTTTCCTCATAAACTACCTATTAATCCATTTGATAAATAGATTCCAACCATCGCTACTCAATCTGCACTAGTTTTGAGACCATCAATGCTTTCCATTGAATCTACGCCTAAAAATCCCCCTCCCATCATAATATCCACCATGCTTGCCGAATCTTTTATCTGGTTAAGGACTATATCAATGCCACCATCAATTTTGCTTCATCATTTCAATCAAAAGACATTTCATACTCCATTTCCAAATTCACTAATCTCAACAAACTTTCTCACTAACGTCAATGTTTCATTTCCTTCATTTCCTCAATCCTAAACCCAACCACCACAAGGAGGCAATTATAAACCCCAAGGATAGTAAAATCTAGAAAGAATGATATATGAGACATTGTCAGTCTTCTCTTGGATCACAAATCAATTAATGCAAACAAGTTTATAAGATCACATATCAAACTAATAGGATACAAAGTGAAACTAGCTACCAAAGGATATAATTAGAAGGATGGTGTTAACAACCTTGATACTTTCTCCCTCATGCTTAAAATACTTGCTATTCTCTTTATACTAGCTTTGGCATCAATGAAGAATGGGTCTCTCTACAAGTTATTCATAATGACTTTTTCATAAAGATCTTTCAGATAGATATACACGACTCATCCTTAAGGATTTCAAAATCATGAGAATCATAAAGTATGTCAATTATAAGGTATCTATTGTCAAATATATTTTGATGTTGACTAGCTTATGTTAAAACATGGTTGAAAAACTATATGAATATTATGTTTGCAAACATATTATATGTTTCAAATGTACAAAATTATACCAACATAGAAATTATTGAACACTAGGTATATAAATAATCATTTTATTTTTTTATTTTAAAATACACATATATTCAAACATTTCCATAAGCAACTTATGCTATGATCTTCTCATAAGTTGGTTGGATTAATATAAAAAGTATATGTAGCCTCATCTCATCATGATTAAAAGAAAATGAATGTTATATGACAATTATGATGAAAAAATATACGGGTAAATTCCATTATATCAGAGAATTAATGCATATGGTAAAAGTAAGGAGTGAGAATTTTTTGAGCAAACATTGAGAAAGTTCTTGATCTTGAAGATAACCTCACACATTGTTATATTATTGTTGTGAGCTACACTTGTACACTCTTAAATTGAGCTAGATTTGAATTTATTATTAGAGTGTTAAGTATATATCAAGAAAGGGGAAAACTCTAGGGTCTATCCAAAAGCCTAAAGTTTTATTTCTTGAGTTACTCTTGTCAAATTTAACTTGGGAGTAGTTGTAATATGTGCTGGAAGCATGGAACTATGGAGAAATTTCCTAGATTTAAGAAATTGTGTTGTATGAATTAAGAGATAAGATATTTTCTTGTAAATCTGGTTTAGGTTTAGTGAAAAATGCTCTTACCTAGGTTTGGTAAGGGGATAGTAGATGTAGGTACATTTGGAGAGTTGAACCACTTAAAATCTCATGTTATTGTGTGGATTGCTTGTTATTCTTTGCACTTAGTTTTTCATTTATTTATTTAATTGTGCTATTGCTTATGCTTGCATATACTATATTAAACAAAACAAAAATTGTCTTAAAATTAATTAGAAATATAATTCACCCTCCTCTTAGACAACTAAAAATATAATACCTATTATGTTTATTGCAAGCCTTAATATATTGGAACAACAAATTCACATATGTCTTGATTCAAACATGTTTATAATAGTCAAGGCATGATTATTCATTGTTTGGTAAGAAAAAATGATTTTCTTTATTACCTTTATAATATATGTAGATGATATATGAATCATTTGAAGCAACAAGAATGTCATGAATGAGTTAGAAGTATATTGCTATTCAAGATTTCACATGAAAGACTTAGGTCAAAATACTTCTTAAAAGTATAAATAGCAAGATTAAAAAAAAAGAGAATATGTCTAAGCCAAATGAATTTTTCCTTGAGACTAATTTCAAAATAGTTAGAGATTGTATTCCATGAAAATATTGGTTATCATAGAGCAATCTCAAGAACACTCGGTAGCACTAGAAATTGAAATGGAAGTATGAAGATATTGTATTCGATGCATTCTTGAGGGTATTTTTCTAAAAAAAATTAAACCTAATATGTGAGGAAATGAAGAGTATTCATGGCAATCAGAATTATAGAGAATATGTTGAGGAAAAAAAAACTCTTGAAATTTTGAATTTGAGCCAAAATTAGTGAAGACCAAATTGACAAGGCTTTATAAGCTTTATGGAAATAACACATAGAGGATCTTCTATTTCGTCTTACTTCATATCTGAACCTGTTAATAATTGTTGGCGAGAAGATATGGTGAATTATTTGTGGCAAGTATTAGGTGAGAGAATAGAGACGGCATGTGTGTATTGCACGTGTGAGTCTTGGTTTCTGCAAAGCAGACGTTGACAATAGGGCTTGTGTGTCTTAGTGAAGGTGATGTGGCTTTGAGTGGTGTGGTTAACATGGCAATCTTGCTGACATGACAGGCATCCCAGCCATTAGATTTGAATAAAAATCAAGTTTGTTTGGAACAACGCCTGCTATAATACCCATGAAGCATAATGCCAAAATCACTATAGTGGAGTAGGTCAAAGGAGGACAAACTTTCCAAGAAAACCCATTCCTAGAAGGTTCATCTAGTGACCAAAGGTTAATTTATCTCATTATGGCAAAACTAGATATCAATTATTCTGCTAATCTATGAATCAAACTTTATTTGGTTGTTTCACTAATCTCATTATGGCAAGACTAGATATCAATTATTCAGCTAATCTATGCATCAAACTTTATTTGATTGTTTCACTAATCTCGTTATGGCAAAACTAGATATCAATTATTTAGCTAGTCTATACATCAAACTTTATTTGGTTGTTTAAATTGAAAAACAGGATTTTCCCTAACATCAATAAAAAATGATTATGGCTGCTTTACAGCTCCATGATGTGTCTTAATCATTAGAGTAGAACGTGTTAAACGACTTGAAGGGAGAAAGCAGTGGCAGTGGCAGGTTGTCAGCTCTGTGATCAAGTAAACAACAAAAATAGCACAAGATACCAAAACCTTGGAGGCCAACAAAATCTGTTGTAGATTCCCCACGTGACCAGAAGTAAAGACACCTATAAACAGAGAGCGTACTCCATTTTTCCTCATATGGTAGGGCTGAATAGAAAGAGGAAAAGAGAGAGAATGGGAAGTCCACATATTTTAGCTATACCTTATCCAGCCCAAGGCCATGTTCTTCCCCTAATGGACTTCTCGCAATGCTTAGTCAAGTATGGCTTCAAAGTCACCTTTGTAAACACAGAATATAATCACAAGCGGTTTGTGAATGCTTTGGCAGAGAAGAGTCATTTGGGAGATCCAATTAATCTAGTCTCAATCCCAGACGGGTTGACTCCCGGGGCGGACAGAAATGATATTGGAAAGCTATGTGAAGAAGGTTCCCGAGTCATGCCTGGAAAGCTGGTGGAGCTCATAGAAGACATCAACAGATCGAATGGTGATCGCATCACTTGTGTCATTGCAGATTATCTCATGGGGTGGGCTCTGGAGGTGGCAGAGAAGATGAAAATCGCAAAAGCTTCCTTCTTTTCTGCTTCAATTGCGACACTGGCCCTGTTCCTTCATGTTCCGAAGATGATCGAGAGTGGTATAATCAACAGTGATGGTTAGATATCCTGCCTCTACTCTGACCTTTAGTTCTAGTAATGCCAATTCATGTTTTGAAATGAATGAATTTCTGTTAGAAGTAGAGAAATTATTGTTTTTGGAAGAGTGACAGAGACATGGCATAAAAACCTGGGAAGAGAAAAAGCAAAATGCAAGCTTAAGAAATTTAGGCAGCCGATGCATTCGGTGAACAGTAATTTTAGAATAGTAAGCAGTTCGGACCTCATACAACTTATGAAAGAATCGCTTTGTTATGTCAACAAGTAGAGTGAGACATAGAAAGGATAAACGTAGACGCAACATACGAATAAGAATAAGAAAGGCGGAAGTTCAACACACACACAGAGAGAAGGTAAAACAAAAAAAGTAGACTAAATGTTGGTCATAGTAGTTATCTTTATCCAAATGGCCTCCCCTGTCGGTATTTCCACTTGTAGTGAGAGGATTTCAATGATAGGAAACCATAATGATCTCTTATTTATTTATTTATTATTTATTGTTTATTATTTTAATTTTTAATTTTTTTAAAATCCTACTTTACTTTGTGTAGGAACACCAACAAAAGAACAGCATATCTGCCTGGCACCAAACCTGCCCATGATGAGCACAAAAAACTTTGTCTGGACCTGCCTCGGCGACCTAACTAGCCAGAAAATTCTCTGCAACTTTATACTTAGAAGCAACCAGCATCTCAAAATCGCAGACCGGCTGATCTGCAACTCCACTTATGACCTTGAGCCAGCAGCTTCCAGCTTGGTTCCAGAGATTATACCGATCGGACCACTGTTGGCAAGCAACCGGGGTCAGAATTCAACAGGATACTTCTGACAGGAAGATACTACTTGCATAGAATGGCTCGATCAACAACCGCAGTGCTCAGTCATATATGTTGCATTTGGCAGCTTCACGGTTTTTGACCGGACCCAGTTCCAGGAGTTGGCTTTAGGCCTTGAACTATCAAACCGACCGTTCCTATGGGTTGTCAGGCCAGATATCACCGAGGGTCCTGATGATGCCTACCCAACAGGATTCCTGGAAAGAGTTGCCAGTCGCGGACGAATGGTTGAGTGGGGACCCCAACAAAAAGTTCTGAGTCACCCTTCCATTGCGTGCTTCCTAAGCCATTGTGGATGGAACTCAACGATAGAAGGTGTCAGCCATGGGATTCCGTTCTTGTGCTGGCCTTACTTTGCCGACCAGCTTTCCAATGAGAGTTACATATGCGATGTTTGGAAGGTTGGATTAAAATTTGGCCGAGATGAAAGAGGGATTATCACAAAAGAAGAGATCCCGCAAAAGTTGGAGACACTGCTTGGTGATGAAAACTTCAAAGCGAGGGCTTTGAATCTCCAGGAAATGGTTTCAAGCAACGTCAAAGAAGGGGGCTGCTCTAACAAAAATTTCAACAACCTCATTGAGTGGCTCAAGGCGTAGACCTTTTATTTCGCGTGTTTGGTTCAAGCTTAAGTTCCTTCCCTTAATTATGTTGCTCTCTTCCTTTGTTTGAAGAAAGAAAAGAATTAGGCTTCTCGGTTTCTTTCTTCTTCTTTAGCTTTTTGTTTACACATGTCCTTTCTGTTCCTCTTTAGACTAATTTCTCTTTATTATTCTTCCTTTCTTTTCTTAGTGATAGAGACATTCATTACCATAGTCAAATGTTAAGGCAATTGAATTTTTCGCTTCGAAGTTTTAACATTGAGTGCATGTACTCAACTTTGTCATACTATGTTAACTTTATCTAACTGATTATTATGCAAAAAAAAAAAAAAAGGAAAAAAGAAAAAAAAAGAAAAAAAAAAGAAAAAAATGGTCGCCAACTTTGAAGACAATTCTCAAGCCACTCCTCTCTACACTACTCACAATTGTAGCTTTTCAAAAGATAGTCTTGATTTTGAACCATCATCTTCAAATTTCCCTCATAAATATAAGTTATCCATTCATCCATTTGATAAATACATTCCAACCATCACCACTAGATCTATTCTAGTTCTAGTACCATAAATGCCTTCTACGGAATCCACACCTAAAAATCCCTTTTTTTGTCAGGATATCCACTATGCCTGTCCAATCTATCTCATTTATGTAAAATATCATATTGGTGCCACAATCAACGTCGCCTCATTATTTTGACCAAAAGATAGTTCATACTCCTTTTCCAAATTAACTAACCTCAACAAACTCTCTTAGCAATATCAACGTTTCATTGATTTCATTTCCTTAATCCCAAACCAACCCACAATTGGGAGGCAATTATAAACCTCAAATGATTGGACCTCAAGGATAGTAAAATCTAGAAAGAAATCATATATGGGACAATGTCAATATTCTCTTGGATCACAAGGCAATTACTACATAAGTTGATTGAGAGTAGTATCATCAATAGTTATGGTGAGATAACCTGCACCTACTTCCACAAAGATACCGTGTGATAGTACTTACTAGATAGTAAAGCAATTCATGTATTGGATTAATGAACTGCCCTTAGAAGTAGATGAAGTATTCTATTAGAAAGAGCTATAGATTCATTGTAACCAAGTCAAGGAATAGGAAAAGCAATTTGCTTGCTTTAGAAATTTAGGAAGTTTAAACTCTAAACTAAAAGTTAGTTTAAAAGTTTAGAGATATTTTTTATATTTAAACATTACACCGAAAATATGTCTCGAGGTTAAATGAGATATTTTGAAATAAATAGTCTTGGATTTCAATATATGTAAACAACTCAAAGTTTAATATAAAAATTTATTGAAAAGCTTGGAGGACATTTTTTATATTTAAAAAATATATATTAATATAAGACTTTTATGTTTAATATCCGTCAACAATAATTTTGAAGGATTAAGTTGTTTGGACACTATGCGACAGAAAAAATGAAGCCATCAAAGCAAGCGTAAAGACAAGACAAACTAAAAGCAAAATAAGTATAAGAAGAGCTGAAATTCTACACACAAGAAAACAAACAAAAAATAAATAAATGATAGTCGTAGGAATTATTTATTAATGAAAATAATTTCCTAATCCAAACAAATAGTAGTGTGAGGAGTTCAATGATGAGAAGCCATAACGATAGCTGATAACTCTATTTTTATAGAGTTATTTTATCTATTTTAGGCAATAAATAACTTTAATAATTGTAAGAAAACATTTGAACTCCTTTTTATTTACCTAAATTTATCTTGTTTATGTAGTACAAGGAGGCAAGGAGAAAATGAATGAACATGGAGAGCCTGATGCTTATTATGTGACAAAATCGTAATATCAAGATCAAGAGAGTCAAGATGGGCTTGGGCTTTGGATGATTGTTATTAGATTTTCTATTGTTGTTGGGTTTTCTAAATAAATAGAAAATTCAGTCATGTTAGGAATTCAAGTCCAATTAATTTAGGAGTTCAAAACCCAATTGTTTTAGGTCTCTAAAACCTAGTTCTACTAGGATAGGAGATAGGTCTAAACCTAAACCCTATTTAAGAGAAGAGAAGAGGCAAAAGAGGGGGGGGGGGGGGGGGGGAGGAAATTGAGCACAACTCAAGAGAGAGGCCAGGAATTCAAGGTTTTCTTGAAGAGAAGACAAAAAGGGTGACATACTTCTTGTTCTTGGATTCAAGATGCCTTCTTTATTTCTTATTACTATTCTTCCTCATTATTTCTTTATGTTTTAGTTTATTTTTGTTAGAGCTATGATGTAACCTAATTATGATGGTATGAATCTTATGATTATTATGTTTTGCAAGATATTTTGTTTATGTGAGTTACATATTATTATGTTTAATGCTTTTAAGTGATTAGCTACCACTTGAATGATTTGATTTGCATGTTTGAGACCGACATGAGATGATATGCAGTTGCTTCTTGTAATATGTAACTATAAATTAAATATGGATAGACATATACCATATTATTTATGTGGCTTTCAGTGTAAACTGGGAATATTCACAGATCCTAATGCACTTGGTTTGTTTCAATTCACATATAGAGATATAGTGAGTTAATGAACTAAGTAGGTTTGCTATACCTAGACATAGGATAGTAAATAAATTAGGAGATTCGCCATCACATAGATATTATCCCTTTTGCAAGTATACATAATCTATATTAGTACCTCATAGTTATGGTAAAATCGGACACTCTAACATGTTTTGCATATTTAGTTTTATTAAATTTAGTTAATTAGTTTATTCACTATCAGTTTGGATTTGTTAGATAAATTCTAGGAGTTGTTCACCATTAGTAATTAGTTGGGTTAGTAATCACCAATCTTTGTGGGATGATATCTTTCTTATCATTATATTACTTGTTCGACATGTTCACTTGCATATAAGATTCACTGAACAAGTTTTTGAAAAGAAAAAAAGAAGAAAAAAAAAAGTCTTTGTTAATTTTTTATTGTAGAAAGATTAAGCAACAAAGATGGAGAGATATGATGGTACACATAGACTTGTAAAAGACTATGTTGCACAAACATTTTGGAATGCCACATCAAGCATTAGGCTTATAATTCAAGCAAACCACTTTGAGATCAAGCAAGTTTTCATCCATATGCTTCAAAACTCTATGCAATTTAGTAGGCTACCAAATGAGGATCTAAAAGCTCACATTGAAGCATTCCTTGAATTTTGTGACATGATTGGAGATCATGGAGTTACAGAGGATGTTATCAGGTTAAGGCTATTTCCATTTTCTCTTAGAGATACAGCTAAAAATTGGTTCTCTTCTCTTTCTGCAGGATCAATTACTACATGAGATGATTTAACTCAGAAATTTCTTAGTAAGTTCTTTCCTTTCGCAAGATCTATAAAAATGCATAACGACATTTTCACTTTTGAGCAGATAGATAATGAATCATTGTATGAAGCTTGGGAGAGATTCAAAGAACTTCTAAGGAGATATCCACATCATGGACTACCCATATGGTTATAGGTACAAACTTTCTATGATGGGTGTAGTATAAATCTTCATTTTGTAATTGATACAGCTGTAGGAGGGGACTTACATAGTAGAACACCAGAAGAGGCATTTAACCTCCTAGAGGAAATGTCAGCCAATAGCTATCAATGGTCTACTGAGAGGCTACCAATGCATCAAGCAAGTGGAGTCCATGAAGTAGATATCTTCACCATAATGTCTACTCAATTAGAAGTGCTCAATGAGAAGATAGACAACCTAAATACTCCGGTTGTGAGACATCAAAGTAGATCATGTGAATTTTATGGTGGAGTACATGGAGCACGGAATGTCAAGTAGGTAACCCTTATGCTCATTATAATGATTATGCTAATTTTGTTGGGATTCCTAGCAGGTCACAAAATGATTATTACTCCAACACGTACAATCCGGGATGGCACAACCATCAAACTTTTTCATGGAGTAACCCAAATGAGATGAGACCGCAACCAACATTTATGCAAACAGAAGAGGTGAAGCCTAACTTGGAGGACATGATTAACAAGATGATGCAAAACTGATGAAGAAAGATTCCAAAGACAAGAAGCATCAATCAAAAGATTAGAGGCGCAAATGGGTCAATTGATTAGCATGATCTCAAAGAGTGGAGGGTCTTTTGCCTAGCAATGTGGAGAAAAACCCTATAGATACCACAGAGGCAATAACCATAACATGTGGCAAGCAAGTGGAAGAAGTTGATGTTGACAAGGAGAGTCTCAAAGATAATGATAAAGATGTCAGCATACAACTTGAGGAGGCACCTAGGAGCAAGCTTCTTCTAGAAAATCTGATACCCTTTATGCCTCAAACTCCATCTCTCCTAAGATTCCAGCAATGTGAAAAAGATAAACAGTTTTTGGAATTCCTTGATATATCTTTAAAATTGCACATTAACACTCCTTTTGCAGATGCTCCAGTTCAATTGATCAGTTATGTAGAACTTTTGAAAGAGATACTGGAGAATAAAAGGAAGTTGGAAGTATATGAGATAGTGAGGTTAGCTAAAGAGTGTTCAATCGTTATACAACACAAGCTGTCTCCTAAACTATTGCAGTTTCATCCTCCTTGAGCAATAACATCCAGGATAGTTTGGCTGAAAACTATAAAGCAAGCGCTTCTTAGGAGGCAACCTAAGCAATTTCGTTTTAGTCTTTTCATTAGAAGTTTTGTCACCATCATCTCCTCAGAGCTCTACGTGGATATGACTTACAATCAATGGAGTTTTCTCATTCTTATTCCTTCATTATTATTGTTTTCTTTTATTTTTGCATTGAGAACAATGCTTCATTCAAGTTTGGGGGTAGGGAAAGAACCTTTGAGCTAAATTTGATTGAATTTTTTTTTTTATGTCATGATTACATCCCATGTTGTGAATTCTTGGTGATTCTTTGGAAGATATAGATTTTGTTCAAACCTGCAATTGTGGTGTGAGTTAAGTGTGATTTTGATTATGTTGATCCACCTATTGAGCATTAAAAGTCCTTCATTTTTGAAATTGTGTGTATTTCTAGAGAATATTCATGTGAAGTATGTGATTTTCTTAGATCTTACCTGAATCTTAGAATTTGTTTGATTTTCTCTTGAGGCGAAATCCTAAGCTGCATCTAATTGAGAAAATGATTTAGGCCATTCTTTGGATCGTTTGAGCCTTTCAAGCCAACCCTATTTATTTATCACCAGTCACCCCGCTGAGCCTTGATTCTTATCCATTTTTTTTTTATGACACCCACATATATATAGCCATAAGCCTTGAACAAATTATCTTTTCGTCCCACACCCTTGAACATGTTGATTTTTAGGATATAAGTCTATTTGAGTGAAGAGCAGTCTAGGGGAAGGATGTAATATAGGAAGAAGTTGATTGCAATGATTATGTAGCATAATATGTTGCTTTTGCAAATGCAAATGCCAAAAAAAAAAAAAGAAAGAAAGAAAGAAAGAAAGAAAGAAATAAAGAAATAAAGAAAGAATGAAGTACATTATTTTCTTTAGAATGGGATGATCTTATCATTCTTTATTAGATTCAAGAACCTCAATTTTTTTAAATAGGCCACAAAGCATAGCAATTGAATACTATTGGCAAGATAAGATTGTGGTGGCTGCATTTCTAGTACTTTTACTTGTTTTATTGATGCAAGCATGATTGTGGCTTTTGAGAGTGTCAAAATATGAGTGAAATCAAACATTTTTGGATGGAAAAGAATGAGAGAAGTGGTGATAGAAAGATTGTTTATGCCGAGCAAAAAGGTAGAAAGTGACAAAAGCTTAAATTAGATCTTAGAAAGCAATGTGTTCATGGCTGAATTAAGCCTAAATGACTTTCATCTTATCCCTAGCCCAACCTTACATTACAAGCTTATAAAAGTCCTATTGATTCTTGGTTAAATGATTGGCCTACATTAGTGGAGAGAGGAATGAAAAGCAAACCTATGAGGTTTGGTTAAAGATTTTGAGAGATTGTATATTAATGTGGATCTATTTGGAGTGCATATAGTTGAAAAGATAAGGACTCACACACACACACGTGGTCAACATAGTTAAGTGTCTATCTTATCTTATAAAACAATTGTGGTGTTTGGATGAAAGTTATATTTTTCTTTGAATTTTTGAGTTTGAGCAATTATGAGAAAATTTCATGAAGGGGTTTTGTCTAAAACATATGTTGTTTATTGCTTTTGCTCGAGGACTAGCAATAGCCCTCTTTTTTTTGTTTTTTTTTTTCTCTTCTTTATTTATTTATTTATTTTTGGACAGGAACTCCAATAAAATAAGAGTGTCCACTTAGCACCAAACATGCCCGTGATGAAACCTGATAATTTTGTGTGGAGGGCGACATAACCACCGAGAAATTTTTTTTCAACATTCTTTCAGATGCTATCAGCATACCAAAAACCCAGACAAGCTGATCTGTAACTCTGCTTATGACCTTAAGCAAGCAGCATTCAACATTCTTCCTGAGGTTATACCAATCGGCCCACTTTTGGCAAGCAACTGGGGTGGGAATTCAACAGGAAACTTCTGGCAGGAAGATAACGCCTGCATAGAATGGCTCAGTCAACAGCAACACCGCTCAGTCATATACGTTGCATTTGGCAGCATCACAGTTTTTGACCAGACCCAGTTCCAAGAATTGGCTTTAGGCCTTGAACAGTCAAACAGACCTTTCCTATGGGTCGTCATGCCAGATATCACCCATGGACCCTGCTACAACTACCAAGAAGGATTTCTAGAAAGAGTAGCCAGTCGCGGACGTATGGTCGGCTGGGCACCTCAACAGAAAGTTCTCAGTCATCCTCCCATTGCTTGCTTCTTGAGCTACTGCGGTTGGAATTCAACAATTGAAGGAGTAAGTAACAGGTTCCCTTTCTTATGCTGGCCTTATTTTGCTGACCCGCTTTGTAATGAGAGCTACATTTGCGATGTTTGGAATATTGGAATGAGGTTCAACCGAGATGAAAGAGGAATTATTACAGCTGAAGAGATCAACAGTAAGATGGAGAAGCTACTTAATGATGAAAACTTCAGAACAAGGGCTCTGGATCGCCAAGAAATGGTTTCAAGCAACGTCAAAGTCGATGGCTGCTCCAACAAAAATCTCAAGAGCTTCATTGGGTGGCTGAAGGCATAGCCTTTTATTTTCATGGTCAGTTCAAGCTTGACTTTGTTGCCTTCTTGATGTTTCCTTTCTCCCCTTTTTCCAAAAAAAAAAAAAAAAAAAACTGGGTTCTTGCTTTCTTTCTTTCTCTTCTTCCTTTTCCTTGTATTCTTGTTCCTCTCCTTTTTTTTTTTTTTTTCAGGATTTAGGGATAAGCATTATCCAATAGTCACTTCTATAATCAAACTTTATGGCTGCCCGAAGTGCGGCAGCATTATATTAGAACTTGGTATGTGTTTTGGCTAAAAAAAAAGAAGATAAAAACTACAGTGATATTGAAACCAAAAATGAAGATAACCAATGCTTGTGCTTCACATGCTGGTGCTACCACTCCCATTCCTCTTTGAATCCATTGTAAAAATAGCCATCATCAAAGGGCTTACTCATCTTGAACGAGTTTCTTATCAATTTGATTCAATAATTATGAGTCTCTTCATATTAGTTGTAGTGAAAATGACATTGCAAAAGTTTCATATTGTCTAAATCATGTATGAAATCTTATTTATAATAAAGAAAAATTCTTTATACTTGAGTTGATTCTTAGATAACGATAGAGTTTTCTTTTACAATATTAGAGTTTAAGTTCAGGAAGCGACACCCTATGCATAAATCTGCATCTTCATTGAGTGTGAGGCAATGTATTAAGAACAGCCTTGCTAAAATCATATATTACCTAAAGTCTGGTTTAAGAATCTTCTTGTAGAAGTTTTTCATCACAAACTTTCAAATGTTTGTATTAATCTATGAAAAACATACAAAGAAAATGATAGAATTGGGAGAGCAAAGGTTCTTCAACTTCTATTTTCTTTATACACTTCACAGAATCTAACATAGGAGGCAACATACAAACGTGAAATAAAAGCCTATCTGTGAAACTGCTAAGAGATGTTCTGGCTTCGTTTAACACCTAGTGAGCAGCCTTACTGCCGTGTCTCTTTCCTGTTGGAAAAGTTCAGACCGACAGGCAGCAAGGCAGGAGTAAAATTCAGCACTCCACCGTAGCTCAATCCTCCAAGTAAGGCCAAGGATGAACCTCCGTTGTGGCTCCCATAAGCCACGTCAACCCACCTACTCCGACACTTCCTTATAAAGAAGAAAAACCCCCTTATTATTGAGTTGACTTTCACGTAAGAATAAACTTTCCAATGAGTTGAAGGAATAAGAACAACCCAAACCAAACGATGGGTCAAATCGACATTCAGCTGTAATTGATGATTTCAGCTTCATTAAAATTTTGGGCACATCTGAAATCACTAAGTGGATCAGAGACATCACTTTTTTGCTACGAAGGCACTTGCTATACTGAAGCAAAGCTCATGTCTGAAATCCTAAAGACATGTAAATAGTTGTAAGAGAAGGACAGAAGATGACACAAAAGTTTAAGCAAGCAAAGGAAACAACAATGAAAGAGAAAGCCTAAGTCATTGAACAAAGGATACTAAGAGCAACCAAAAATAGCAAACAAGTCAATATCAAGAAGAAAAAGATAAGAGAAGATCCTTGAGATCAAGTAAACATCAATGATATCCAGTTAAAGATTAAAAGACAAGATTCAGAAAGGTCAAAAGAGATCAAACATAAAGTGGCAGACCCCACAAGTCAACGTCAAGGACATCAAGTTAAAGATTAAAAGACAAGATTTAGAAAGGTCAAAAGAGATAAAAAATAAAGTAGCTGACCCCAACTTTGATATCCATAAATATCGGTGCCCTTTGTGCCAAGACATGAATCACTGAATACTCAGCTACACATCCTAAGATCCCTATAAAAATGCCTTACAGTCTTGTTTCATGTTGAGGCTGAACGGAAAAAGCAATGGGAAAACCTCATATCTTAGCTACACATTATCCAGCCCAAGGCCATGTAATGCCATTGATGAAGGTATCGCAATGCTTAGTCAAACACGGCTTGAAAGTCACATTTGTGAACACAGATTATAGCCACAAGCGTGTTGTGAATGCTATGGCAGAAGAAAATCATTTAGGAGATCCGATTCATCTAGTTTCAATACCAGATGGGATGGAACCCTCTGGGGACAGAAATGATCACAGGAAGCTAGTTGAAGCAATGCTCAGGACCGATGCTGGAAAGCTGAAGGAGCTCATAGAAGACATCAATACATCAGAAGGTGATCAGATCACTGGCGTCATTGCTGATTATTCCATGGGGTGGGCTCTGGAACTGGCAGAGAAGACGAAAATTCTAAGTGCTTCCTTCTGGCCTGCTTCAATTGCGGTAATGGCTTCGTTCCTTTATATTCCGAAGCTGATTGAGAGTGGTATCATCAACAGTGATGGTGAGATATCCTGCCTTTACTTTGGCCATTGAAAACCACTTCGCAATACAAGGTCCAACTACTTACCATCTGATGCTAACGCGAATTCTTGTTTTGAAATTAATAACTTTTTGTTGAATGTAGAGATAGTATTCTAGTAGGAAGAGTGACTGACTCATGATAAGAAAACCTCAAAAGAGGAAAAGCCAAGTGTATCGTTGAGAAATTTAAGAAACTAATGTTGTTTGTTAAGAAGTGGATACAATCTAAAAGTTAAACTTAGGATAATGAAGTTATTTTTTCATATATAAAAGATTATTCAGTAAAATTTAAGCACAATAAGAATTTTCTTGCATATTCTTAACACACTTATTTAAAATGATGCCAAGTTTTGTCTTATAGAAATTACATCTTGTAAATCACTTTTCATTATTAGTTTCACATACTAGGGTTGCTCTCTTAAACCTAAACTTTAATATAGAAAATTTATTCTTACCCAAAAGTCAATTTAAAAGTAAAAATTATTTTCCATATATATAAAATTTTAAAACAAGACTTAAATAATTTCCAATATATATCAAATTATTCTTAACATTAGCAGTCAACACAATTTATAGAAGAAGAGTTAAGTAGTTAATTAAACATCGTATCGTTTTGCCAACCATCAAAGTGGGGCAAACATAGAAGCAACCAAAAAATAAGAATAGCGGAAGTTCAACACGTACCCTAAGAAACAAAAAGAATATGTATAGATGATAGTCGTGGTAATTGTCTTTATTCAGCTTGTCCCTTCCGAAATTTTTTTTCCAATTCAATCAACAGTTGCACCTCCCTCAACAAGGCTTATACAACCAATTATCTTTTCCGATGACAATAGAGCTACTGCAAGGAGTTGGACTATAGGAAGCCCTAATGATTTCTCTCTTCCTTCTTCTTTTTCTTTTTTAATTTTGTTTTCCTTTTTTTGCAGGAACATCAAACAGAGAATGCACTATCCACTTGGCACCAAACATGCCCACGATGAGCACAACGAACTTCGTTTGGACATGTGCCGGTGATTTAACCACCCAGAATTTTTTTTTCAAACGTTCTGTTAGAGATAACCAGTACTTGCAAATCGCAGACCGGGTGATCTGCAACTCTACTTATGACCTTGAGCCAGCTGCTTCCAGCATGGTTCCAGAGATTATACCAATCGGCCCACTTTTGGCGAGCAACCAGGGTGGAAGTCCAGCAGGGAACTTCTGGCAGGAAGACAACACTTGCCTAGAATGGCTCAGTCAACAACCACACCGCTCAGTCATATATGTTGCATTTGGCAGTTTCACAATTTTTGACCAAACCCAGTTCCGAGAATTGGCTTTAGGCCTTGAACTATCAAACAAAGCTTTCCTATGGGTTGTCAGGCCAGATACCACCCAGGGACCTAATGATGCCTACCCTAAAGGGTTTCTAGAAAGAGTAGCCGGTCGGGGACGGATTGTTGGCTGGGCACCTCAGCAGAAAGTTCTCAGTCATCCTTCCATCGCTTGCTTCTTGAGCCATTGCGGTTGGAACTCAACAATAGAAGGGGTAAGCAATAGGGTCCCTTTCTTGTGCTGGCCTTACTTTGCCGATCGGTTTATCAATCAGAGCTACATTTGCGATGTTTGGAAGATTGGATTGAAGTTTAACCGAGAGGAATAGGGATTATTAAACGAGGAGAGATCAAGAGAAAGGTGGAGAATTTGCTTGGTGATTAAAATTTCAAAACAAGGGCTTTGGATCTCCAGGAAATAGTTTTAAGCAATGTCAAAGAAGGCAGCTCCTCCGACAAAAATCTGAAGAACTTCATTGAGTGGCTTAAGGCATAGCCTTTTATTTCCATGTTTGGTTCGAGTTCGAGTTTTTTCCCTTCGTTATGTTTCTTTCTTCCTCTTTCTCCAGAAATAAAAGAATTGGCCTCCTGGCTTTCTTTCTTTTTGTTCTTCCTTTTTTTTTTTTTTTTGGTTGAAATGTAAGTTTACATTAATATAAAGTAGTATACAAAAGTAGAGGGGCATGCCCCAGCATTACAAATTTCAACAACTATGAAAAGATTGAGGTTAGAAGCCTCCAAATCTCATTCAAAATGACTACTATAATCCAACGTTATGGCAACTCAAAGTGCCGCATCATTATGTTAGAACTTTGTATGTATTTGGCCAAAAAACTACGGTAACATTCAAACCAAAAATAAAGATGACCTTGCCAGTGCGTCACATGTAGGTGCTACCTCTATTTTAACCACTTTCGTTCCTCTTTGGATCCATTTAACAATAGCCATCATTAAAGGGCTTGAATGATTTCCTTATCCGTTTGATCCAATAATAATGAGTCTCTTTGTATTATTTGTCATAAAAATGACATTATAAAAGTTTCATATTGCCTAAATCATAATTAAAAATCTTCTTCAAGGGAAAGAAACACCCCCTTACACTTGAGTGGACTTTTAGATAAGAATAAATTTTTTAATATAATATTAGAGTTTAGGTTTAGAAAGTCACAACTTATGCATAAAGTTACAACTTATATTGATTATAAAGAACTTTGTTAAGATTGATACGACTAAAGTCTCATATTATTTGAATCTTATTTAAAAATCTTCTTTATAAAGAAGAAAAATCACTTTTCGTTGAGTTAGCTTTGTTGTAGGAATAAGATTTCTAATAAGTTGGAAGAATAAAATCAAACCAAGCGATGGATCAAATCCGACATTCAGCTATATTTGATGGTTCTGGCTAGCAAATGTCATTAAATTTTTTGGCCAATCTGAAACCATTAGGTGTATCGAAGACTTCAGTTTTTGCAACAACGGGATTTGTTGTACAGAAGGGAAGCTCTTCACAGTAGAAGCCACAAAGCAATAATCAGAAATCCTAAAGACATGTAAATGGTTCTAAGAGAATGACAGAAGATGAAATAACGTTCAAGCGAGCAAAAGAAACAACAATGAAGGGAAAGTTTGCGTCATTAAACAAGGGAGAAGTAAGACTAATCTATGCATGAATCCAAGCGACTTCACTTGGTGTCAATATCGAAGATATTAAAATATATTAAAACTTGCTTAGTGCCATTTGCCACAAAATAGAGCTTACAACCTTGTTCGACTCAAAAGTTCCTTATGCAATTTTCATACTTATCTGTGAGTAGTTTCTTTTGTTGATATTCTTCCCGTACGTAAACATGTTTTCTCACTGTTACACAATGAAAAACCTCGCTTTCTCTTGCTTGCTACTATGCTCTATCGTCAAGAAGCCTTTGTTTGAGAAATCAGGTTTATACGGTAAGGCTTAAAGTCCCTTTCAAACTCTGGAATTACGTTGGACATCAATGCATAAGATAAAATGAGGGACAATCAGGAATAAGGTAGAAAGGCTACAATCAGGAATCCTAGAGGCATCGTAAATGATGGTAAAGCTTAGGCCATTGGACAAGGGAGATCTAAGAGCAGACGAGAAAAGAACAAAGAAATGGCGATCGGGTCAACAGGCAAGAGAAAAAGACATGGAACGACCGTAAGATAAAAGGTAATAGCAGTGGGAGATTGTGAAGATCAAGATCAAGTTAGTGTCAAGACAAATTCCAATCATATAAAAAGAGAGCACTAAATGCCATGACATCAAGTTGATGATTAAAAAAAAAAAAAAAGAAGCAGAAAGGTCGGAAGAGAGACAACAATATTTGGTGGCTTCCCCAACTTCCAGATCTAATAAATATCAGCGCCCTTTTGAGACGAGACGTCAAATTTGACTCAGCGAAACCTGCTAAGACTCCTATAAGTAGGACTTCAATCTCGTTTTACGTTACAGCTGAAAAGAAAGAGGAAAAGAAACGGTAAAATGGGAATTCCTCATATCTTAGTGATTCCTTATCCAGCTCAAGGCCATGTAATCCCATTTATGGAGGTATCCCGATGCTTTGTCAAAGAAGGCTTGAAAATCACATTCGTGAACTCAGAGTATGATAACAAGCGGGTTGTTAATGCTTTGGCAGAGAAGAATCATCTGGAAGATTCAATTAATCTAGTCTCAATCCCAGATGGGTTGGCTCCTGAAGCGGACAGAAATGATCTTGCAAAGCTATCTTAAGCAATTTCCCGAGTCATGCCTGGAAAGACATCAACAGATCGGAAGGTGATCGCATCGCGTGCATTATTGCAGATTATACCATAGGGTGGGCTCTGGAAGTGGCAGAGAACATGAAAATCCGGAGAGCTTCCTTCTGGCCTGCTTCAATTGCAACACTGGCCCTGTTCTTTCATATTCCAAAGATGATCGAAAGTGGTATCATCCACAGTGATGGTAAGATGTCCTTCCCCTACTTTCACCCTCCGTTCTAGTAATGCAAATTTATGTTTTGAAATCAATGAATTTCTGTTAGAAGTATATAAAGTATCTTTTTGGAAGTCTTACGGAGACACGGTAACGAAGCCTGGGAAGAGAAAGCAAATGCATGCCTAAGAAATTTAGGTAGCCGATGCTGTTGGTCGACAGTAATTTTGGATGAAGAAAAAAGTAGTTCGTACCTCATTCGATGAATAATAAAACAGCTTCGTTCTGTCAAAATGGGGCAAAGAAAAAATAAACTTAGAAGACTATATCGGTGCCACCATCAACTTTGCTTCATCATTTCAACAAAAGAAGTTTCATACTCCATTTCCAAATTCACCAACCTCAACAAACTCTTTCACCAGCATTAATGTTTCATTGCCTTCATTTCCTCAATCCCAAACCCACCAACCACTAGAAAACAACTATAAACCTCAAATGATTGGACCTCATAGATAGTAAAATCTAAAAAGATATCATACTTGGGACATTGTCAATCCTTTCGTGGATCACAATGCAATTATTGCAAATAAGTTTATGAGATCCGTGTCAAACTAATAGGATACAAAGTGAAACTAGCTACCAAAGGATATACTCAAAAGGTTTGCATTAGCAACCATGATACTTTCTCCCTAGTGCTTAAAATAGTAATTATTTGCTCTATACTAGTTTTGGCCTCAATGAAGAATGAGTCTCTATACAACATGTTCACTATACATTTTTTCATGGAGATCTTCCAAATAGATGCACATAAGTCATCCATCCTTAAGGATTTTAAAATCATAGGGATCATAAAGTGTGTCAGTTATAAAATTTCTATTATGGTTGAAAAACTAAATGAATATTGTGTTTAAAATGCATTATACATTTCAAATTTACAACCTTATACTAACACAGAAATTATTGAACACTATGTCTATTAAATAATCAATTTTAGAGATTATTTTAAAATACATGTACATTCAAAAATTTCCATGAGCAACTTTGAAGCAGATTTATGCTATGATCTTCTCATAAGTTGGTTGAACTAATACAAAAAATATATGTAGGCTCATCTCAACGTGATTAGAGAAAAGGAGTTATATGACAATTCTAATGAACACATATGCGGCCTTATTCCATTACATCATCAAACTAATGCATCCAGTAAAATTTAAAAGTAAGAATAGTTTGAGAAAACATTAAAAAAGTTCTTGATCTTGAAGATAACCTTGCACATTGTTATATCATTTTGAGTTATACTTCTATACTCTTAGATTGAGCTAGATTTGAATTTATTGTTAGAGTATTAAGTAGATATCAAGAAAGGGGGAAAACTTTGGAGTCTGTCTCAAAACCCTAATTTTTATTTCACAAGTGTGTCTTGTCAAATTTAACTTGGGAGGAGTTGTAATATGTGCCAAATGTGTGAATTTGTTGAGCAATTTCTCAGGTTAAGGAAATTGGGTTGTGTGAACTAAGAGATAAGTTAATTTCTTGTAAATCTGGTTTAGGTTTAGCAAAAAATGCTCTTAGTTGGGTTTGGTAAAGGGACGGTAGATGTAAGTACCATTTGGAGAATTGAACCACTTAATCTCATGTTATTGTGTGAGTTGCTTGTTGTTCTTTGCAATTTAGTTTTTCATTTATTTATTTAATTATGCTGTTGAATATGCTTGCATTTATTATATCACAATTTTATTAAACAACACAAAAAAAAAAAATTGTCTTAAAATTAATTTGTTTCAAATCCATAAGGTCCATGATTGCTGTAAGAGATCCAGGCCCATCAGGCTTACAGTCATGAAAGTAGGCAATCCAACAAATCAATTAGGCGTCTATTCCCAGTTACACAGCCATCTTCCATATTCTCAACTCGCCAATTTCACATTAGTTTGTTCCTTTCTAGAATAAAACGTAGATAATTATAAAGAAAACAAAAAGTGAGTATTTGAAGATGTTGTAGTATGACTCATAATCTGTGCACTATTGACGTGTTCTGGTCATTTATGAGAGAAGTTTCTGGTCAGTCAACTTGCTGATGCAGTAGCTTGGACAGTCAACAAGTTCTTACTGTAAACAGCTGTCTCTTTTATCTGCTGTGTTACTGTTTTGTCATAGCAGATGTTATTCTCTGATTGGTGGTTGCTTTAGATCTTTCTAGTTTGCAATTAACATATAGAAGGAGAGAACTGGACAGCAAGAAAGAAAGGAAAAACGAGTGAAAACCAGAAAGGATTAGAACTGAAGAAGAAACAAAATTCTGCAGAAAAGTTGAAGCAGAACAATGCAGAATTTGTGTAAATGGCTTTATGTGGTGAGTAAAAGGTGTTTTCATTATGGTTCTGTAGTCAAGCACTAGAAGAACATTTCTTGTAGATCAAAAGAGGTGTTTTGTGTGTGCTGTACAGATGGTGAAATGTACTTAAAACCTTGTATACTCTCCTGCATATCAGTAAAGTCATTTTCCCTGCTTTCCCCGTGGATGTAGGCAACATTTGGCCGAACCACGTAAAACACTGGTGTTCTTTAGTTGTATTATCCTTGTTTATGTTTCATCTACACGTTTGTTAGCTTGTTAAAGTGTTACAAGTGTAAAAGATAAATCGTGTTAAAGGCTAAAGCAAAGACCTTTTAAAACAGTCAGAAAACTGTTTCTTTCACCAAAGTTTTGATACCAGTCCAACAGAAGAAATACACGTACCTTCTTCTGAGCTTCCTTTTTTGTTTTCCTTTTTCGGGTTGCTATTTTTTCTGCATTTTTCTTTTTTAAATAACACGTAACTCTCACCAAAATTTTACTTGATTATTTAAACTGGAAAGCAGCTACTTGTCCCAAAGGTCAATCAAAAGTGCTATGGTGGCTGCTTTAGGGCTCCATCGATGTGTCTTAATCATTAGAACGCGTTAAACGACTTGAAGGAAGAAAGCGGTGGCAGTGCCAGGTTGTCAGCTCTGAGATCAAGTAAACAACAAAAATAGCAAAAGATACCTAAACCTTGTGGGCCAACAAAATCTGTTGTAGATTCCCCCGACCCAAAGTAAAGACTATAAACAGAAAGCATACTCCATTTTTCCTCTTATGCTAGGGTGAATGGAAAGAAGAAAAGAGAGAGTAAGAATGGGAAGGCCACATATGTTAGTTATACCTTATCCAGCCCAAGGCCATGTTCTCCCCCTAATGGAGTTCTCGCAATGCTTAGTCAAGTATGGCTTCAAAGTCACCTTTGTAAACACAGAATATAATCACAAGCGGGTTGTGAATGCTCTGGCAGAGAAGAGTCATTTGGGATATCCAATTAATCTAGTCTCAATCCCAGATGGGTTGACTCCCGAGGCGGACAGAAATGATATTGCAAAGCTATGTGAAGAAAGTTCCCGAGTCATGCCTGGAAAGCTGGTGGAGCTCATAGAAGACATCAACAGATCGAAAGGTGATCGCATCACTTGTGTCATTGCAGATTATCTCATGGGATGGGCCCTGGAGGTGGCAGAGAAGATGAAAATCCCGAAAGCTTCCTTCTGGCCTGCTTCAATTGCGTCACTGGCCTTGGTCCTTCATGTTCCGAAGATGATCGAGAGTGGCATCATCAACAGTGACGGTTAGATATCCTACCTCTACTCTGGCCTTTCGTTCTAATAATGCAAATTCATGTTTTGAAATTAATTAATTTCTGTTAGGAGTAGAGAAAGTATTGTTTTTGGAAGAGTTGCAGAGATATGGCATAAAAACCTGGGAAGAGAGAGAGTAAAATGCAAGCCTAAGAAATTTAGGCAGCTGATGCAGTTGGTGAACAGTAATTTTAGAATAGTAAGCAGTTCGGACCTCATACTATGTATGAAAAGAATCGCTTTGTTCTGTCAGCAATTAGAGAGGGACAAAGAAAGGATAAACGTAGACGCAAAATACGAATAAGAATAAGAAAGGCGGAAATTCAACACAGAAAGAGAGAGAAGAAAAAAGAAAAATGTAGATTAGATGTTGGTCATAGTAGTTATCCTTATCCAAATGGCCTCTCCTGTCGGCCATTTCCACTTCCAGTGAGAGGAGTTAAATGATAGGAAACCATAAGGATCCCCCCCCTTCTTTTTTTTTTTCTTTTTTTTTTTTAAATAATTTTTAAATCCTCCTTTGCTTTGTGTAGGAACACCAACAAAAGAACAGAATATCCTCCTGGCACCAAACCTGCCCATGATGAGCACAAAAAACTTTGGTTGGACCTGCCTCGGCGACCTAACTAGCCAGAAAATCATCTTCGACGTTATACTTAGAAGCAACCAGCATCTCAAAATCGCAGACCGGCTGATCTGCAACTCCATTTATGACCTTGAGCCAGCAGCTTCCAGCTTGGTTCCAGATATTATACCGATCGGCCCACTATTGGCAAGCAACCGGGGTCAGAATTCAACAGGATACTTCTGGCAGGAAGATACTACTTGCATAGAATGGCTTGATCAACAACCGCAGTGCTCAGTCATATATGTTGCATTTGGCAGCTTCACGGTTTTTGACCGGACCCAGTTCCAGGAGTTGGCTTTAGGCCTTGAACTATCAAACCGACCATTCCTATGGGTTGTCAGGCCAGATATCACCGAGGGTCCTGGTGATGCCTACCCAACAGGATTCCTGGAAAGAGTTGCCAGTCGCGGACGAATGGTTGGCTGGGCACCTCAAGAGAAAGTTCTGAGTCACCCTTCCATTGTTTGCTTCCTAAGCCATTGTGGTTGGAACTCAACGATAGAAGGTGTCAGCCATGGGATTCCGTTCTTGTGCTGGCCTTACTTTACCGACCAGCTTTCCAATGAGAGTTACATATGCGATGTTTGGAAGGTTGGATTAAAGTTTGGCCGAGATGAAAGAGGGATTATCACAAAAGAAGAGATCCAGCAAAAGGTGGAGACACTGCTTGGTAATGAAAACTTCAAAGTGAGGGCTTTGAATCTCCAGGAAATGGTTTCAAGCAACGTCAAAGAAGGGGGCTGCTCTAACAAAAATTTCAACAACCTCATTGAGTGGCTCAAGGCGTAGACCTTTTATTTTGCATGTTTGGTTCAAGCTTAAGTTCCTTCCCTTCACTATGTTGCTCTTTTCCTTTGTTTGAAGAAATAAAAGAATTAGGCTTGTCAATTTCTTTCTTCTTCTTTAGCTTTTTGTTTGAGCATGTCTTTTCCGTTCCTCTTTAGACTAATTTCTCTTTATTATTCTTCCTTTCTTTTCTTAGTGATAGAGACATTCATTACCATAGTCAAATGTTAAGGTAATTGAATTTTTAGCTTCGAAGTTTTAACATTGAGTGCATGTACTCAACTTTGTCATACTATGTGAACTTCATCTAACTGATTATTATGCAAAAAAAAAAGAAAAAAAAGAAGAAAAAGAAAAAGTAAAGAAAAAAAAATAAAAAAACAAAAACAAAAATGGCGGCCCAACTTTGAAGACAATTCTCAAGCCACTCCTCTCTACACTACTCACAATTGCAGCTTTTCAAAAGATAGTCTTGATTTTGAACCATCATCTTCAAATTTCTCTCATAAACTACCCATTCATCCATTTGATAAATATGTTCCAACCATCACCACTAGATCTATTCTAGTTTTTGTACCATAAATGCATTCCATGGAATCCACGCCTAAAAATCCCCCTTTTGTCAAGATAGCCACCATGCTTGTCCAATCTATCTTATCTATGTAAAATATCGTATTGGTGCTACAATCAACTTCGCCTCATCATTTTGACCAAAAGACATTTCATACTCCGTTTCCAAATTCACCAACCTTAACAAACTCTCTCAGCAATATCAACATTTCATTGATTTTATTTCCTCAATCCCAAACCAACCCACAATTGGGAGGCAATTAAAAAAATCCTCAAATGACTGGACCTCAAGGATAGTAAAATCTAGAAAGAAATCATACATGGGACAATGTCAATATTCTCTTGGATCACAAGGAAATTACTACAAATAAGTTGATTGAGAGTGGTATCATCAACAGTGATGGTGAGATAACCTGCACCCACTTCCGCAAAGATACCATGTGATAGTGCTTACTATATAGTAAAGCAATTCATGTACTGGATTAATGAACTGCCCTTAGAAGTAGAGGAAGTATTCTTTTAGGAAGAGCTATAGACTCATGGTAACGAAATCAAGGAATAGGAAAAGCAATTTGCTTGCTTTAGAAATTTAGGAAGTTTAAACTCTAAATCAAAAGTTAGTTTAAAAGTTTAGAGATATTTTTTATATTTAAACATTACACCAAAAATATGTCTCAAGGTTAAATGAGATATATTGAAATAAAAAAGTCTTGGATTTCAATACTATGTAAACAACTCAAAGTTTAATATAAAAATTTATTGAAAAGCTTGGAGGACATTTTTTATATTTAAACAATACATTAATATAAGACTTTTATCTTTAATATCCGTCAACAATAATTTTGAAGGATTAAGTTGTTTGGACACTATACGACAGAAGAAATGAAGCCATCAAAGCAAGCGTAAAGACAAGACAAACTAAAAAGCAAAATAAGTATAAGAAGAGCTGAAATTCTACACACAAGAAAACAAACAAACAATAAATAGATGATAGTCGTAGGAATTATTTATATATGAAAATAATTTCCTAATCCAAACAAATCGTAGTGTGAGGAGGTCAATGATGAGAAGCCATAACGATAGGTTTTTTTTTTCTCTTCTTTATTATTATTTTTTTTTTTAATTTTTGGACAGGAACTCCAATAAAAGAAGAGAGTATCCACTTAGCACCAAACATGCCCGTGATGAAACCTGATAATTTTGTGTGGACATCCGTGGGCGACTTAACCTCCGGCAAAATTATTTTCAACATTTTTTTCAGATGCTATCAGCATACCAAAAACGCAGACAAGCTGACCTGCAACTCTGCTTATGACCTTGAGCAAGCAGCATTCAACATTCTTCCTGAGGTTATACCAATCGGCCCACTTTTGGCAAGCAACCGGGGTGGGAATTCAACAGGAAACTTCTGGCAGGAAGATAACGCCTGCTTAGAATGGCTCAGTCAACAGCAACACCGCTCAGTCATATATGTTGCATTTGGCAGCATCACAGTTTTTAACCAGACCCAGTTCCAAGAATTGGCTTCAGGCCTTGAACAATCAAACAGACCTTTCCTATGGATCGTCAGGCCGGATATCACTCATGGACCCAGCTACAACTACCCAGAAGGATTTCTAGAAAGAGTAGCCAGTCGCGGACGTATGGTCGGCTGGGCACCTCAACAGAAAGTTCTCAGTCATCCTTCCATTGCTTGCTTCTTGAGCCACTGCGGTTGGAATTCAACAATTGGAGGAGTAAGCAACTGGGTCCCTTTCTTGTGCTGGCCTTACTTTGCTGACCAGCTTTGTAATGAGAGCTACATTTGCGATGTTTGGAATATTGGAATGAGGTTCAACCGAGATGAAAGAGGAATTATTACACTTGAAGAGATCAACAGTAAGGTGAAGAAGCTGCTTAATGATGAAAACTTCAGAACAAGGGCTCTGGATCGCCAAGAAATGGTTTCAAGCAACGTCAAAGTCGATGGCTGCTCCAACAAAAATCTCAAGAGCTCCATTGAGTGGCTGAAGGCATAGCCTTTTATTTTCATGGTCAGTTCAAGCTTGACTTTGTTGCCTTCTTGATGTTTCCTTTCTCCCCTTTTTTCCAGAAATAATAATTAAAAAAAAAAAGAACTTGGTTCTTGCTTTCTTTCTTTCTCTTCTTCCTTTTCCTTGTATTCTAGTTCCTTTTCACTTTTCAGGATTAGGGATAAGCATTATCCAATAGTCACTTCTATAGTCGAATTTTATGGTTGCTCGAAGTGCGGCAGCATTATATTAGAACTTGGTATGTGTTTTGGCTAAAAAACAAATAGAAAAAAACTACAGTGATATTAAAACCAAAAATGAAGATAACCAATGCTTGTGCTTCACATGCTGGTGCTACCACTCCCATTCCTCTTTGAATTCATTCTAAAAATAGCCTATCATCAAAGGGCTTACTCATCTTGAACAAGTTTCTTATCAATTTGATCCAATAATTATGAGTCTCTTCATATTAGTTGTAGTGAAAATGACATTGCAAAAGTTTCATATTGTCTAAATCATATGTGAAATCTTCTTTATAATAAAGAAAAATTCTTTATACTTGAGTTGATTCTTAGATAACAATAGAGTTTTCTTTTACAATATTAGAGTTTAAGTTCAGGAAGTGACACTCTATGCATAAATCTGCATCTACATTGAGTGTGAGGCAATGTATTAAGAACAGCCTTGCTAAAATCGTATATTACCTAAAGTCTGGTTTAAGAATCTTCTTGTAGAAGTTATTCATCACAAACTTTCAAATGTTTGTATTAATCTATGAAAAACATACAAAGAAAATGATAGAATTGGAAGAGCAAAGGTTCTACACCTTCACCTTTTTTCTCCACGAAGAAGTAACAACTTCTATTTGCATTATACACTTCACAGAATCTAACATAGGAAGCAACATACAAACGTGAAATAAAAGCCTATCTGTGAAACTGCTAAGAGATGTTCTGGCTTCGTTTAACACCTAGTGAGCAGCCTTACTGCCGTGTCTCTTTCCTGTTGGGAAAGTTCAGACCGACAGGCAGCAAGGCAGGAGTAAAATTCAGCACTCCACCGTAGCTCAATCCTCCAAGTAAGGCCAAGGATGAACCTCCATTGTGGTTCCCATAAGCCACGTCAATCCACCTACTCCGACACTACCTTATAAAGAAGAAAAACCCCCGTATTATTGAGTTGACTTTCACGTAAGAATAAGAACAACCCAAACCAAACGATGGGTCAAATCGACCTTCAGCTGTAATTGATGATTTCAGCTTTATTAAAATTTTGGGCACATCTGAAATCACTAAGTGGATCAGAGACTTCATTTTTTTGCTACAAAGGCAGTTGCTATACTGAAGCAAAGCACATGTCAGAAATCCTAAAGACATGTAAATAGTTGTAAGAGAAGGACAGAAGATGACACAAAAGTTCAAGCAAGCAGAGGAAACAACAATGAAAGAGAAAGCCTAAGTCATTGAACAAAGCATACTAAGAGCAACCAAAAATATCAAACAAGTCAATATCAAGAAGAAAAAGATAAGAGAAGATCCTTGGGATCAAGTAAACGTTAATGACATCAAGTTAAAGATTAAAAGACAAGATTCAAAAAAGGTTGGAAGAGATAAAAAATAAAGTGGCAGACCCCACAAGTAAACGTCAATGACATCAAGTTAAAGATTAAAAGACAAGATTTAGAAAGTTCAGAAGAGATAAAAAATAAAGTGGCAGAGCCCGACTTTGATATCCATAAATATCGGTGCCCTTTGTGCCAAGACATGAATCACTGAATACTCAGCTACACATCCTAAGATCCCCATAAAAATGCCTTACAGTCTTGTTTCATGTTGAGGCTGAACGGAAAAAGCAATGGGAAAACCTCATATCTTAGCTATACCTTATCCAGCCCAAGGCCATGTAATGCCATTGATGAAGGTATCGCAATGCTTAGTCAAACACGGCTTGAAAGTAACATTTGTGAACACAGATTATAGCCACAAGCGTGTTGTGAATGCTATGGCAGAAGAAAATCATTTAGGAAATCCGATTCATCTAGTTTCAATACCAGATGCGATGGAACCCTCTGGGGACAGAAATGATCACAGGAAGCTAGTTGAAGCAATGCTCAGGACCATGCCTGGAAAGCTGAAGGAGCTCATAGAAGACATCTATACATCGGAAGGTGAACAGATCACTGGCGTCATTGCTGATTATTCCATGGGGTGGGCTCTGGAACTGGTAGAGAAGATGAAAATTCTGAGAACTTCCTTCTGGCCTGCTTCAATTGCGGTAATGGCTTGGTTCCTTCATATTCCGAAGCTGATTGAGAGTGGTATCATCAACAGTGATGGTGAGATATCCTGCCTTTACTTTGGCCATTGAAAACCACTTAGCAATACTACGTGAAAGTACTTACCATCTGATGCTAACGCGACTTCTTGTTTTGAAATTAATGACTTGTTGGATGTAGAGATAGTATTCTTGTAGGAAGAGTGACTGACTCATGATAAGAAACCTCAAAAGAGGAAAAGCCAAGTGTATCGTTGAGAAATTTAAGAAACTAATGTTGTTTGTTAAGAAGTGGATACAATCTAAAAGTTAAACTTAAGATAATGAAGTTATTTTTTTTTCATATATAAAAGATTATTCAGTAAAATTTAAGCACAATAAAAATTTTCTTGCATATTCTTAACACACTTATTTAAAATGATGCCAAGTTTTGTCTTATAGAAATTACATCTTGGAAATCACTTCTTATTATTAGTTTCACATACTAGGGTTGCTCTCTTAAGCATAAACTTTAATATAGAAAATTTATTCTTACCCAAAAGTCAATTTAAAAGTAAAAATTATTTTCCATATATACAAAATTTTAAAACAAGACTTAAATAATTTCCAATATATATCAAATTATTCTTAACATTAGCAGTCAACACAATTTATAGAAGAAGAGTTAAGTAGTTAATTAAACATCGAATCGTTTTGCCAACCATCAAAGTGGTGCAAACATAGAAGCAACCTACAAATAAGAATAGCGGAAGTTCAACACGTACAGTAAGAAACAAAAAAAATATGTATAGATGTTAGTCGTGGTAATTGTCTTTATTCAGCTTGTCCCTTCTGAAAATTGTTTTCCAATTCAATCAACAGTTGCACCTCCCTCAACAAGGCTTATACAACCAATTATTTTTTTCCGATGACAATAGAGCTACTGCAAGGAGTTGGACTATAGGAAGCCCTAATGATCTCTCTCTTCCTTCTTTTTCTTTTTTAATTTTGTTTTCCTTTTTTGCAGGAACATCAAACAGAAAATGCACTATCCACTTGGCACCAAACATGCCCACGATGACCACAACGAACTTCGTTTGGACATGTGCTGGTGATTTAACCACCCAGATTTTTTTTTTCAAACGTTCTGTTAGAGATAACCAGTACTTGCAAATCGCAGACCGGGTGATCTGCAACTCTACTTATGACCTTGAGCCAGCTGCTTCCAGCACGGTTCCAGAGATTATACCAATCGGCCCACTTTTGGCGAGCAACCAGGGTGGAAGTTCAGCAGGGAACTTCTGGCAGGAAGACAACACTTGCCTAGAATGGCTCAGTCAACAACCACACCGCTCAGTCATATATGTTGCATTTGGCAGTTTCACAATTTTTGACCAAACCCAGTTCCGAGAATTGGCTTTAGGCCTTGAACTATCAAACCAAGCTTTCCTATGGGTTGTCAGGCCAGATACCAACCAGGGACCTAATGATGCCTACCCTAAAGGGTTTCTAGAAAGAGTAGCCGGTCGGGGACGGATTGTTGGCTGGGCACCTCAGCAGAAAGTTCTCAGTCATCCTTCCATCGCTTGCGTCTTGAGCCATTGCGGTTGGAACTCAACAATAGAAGGGGTAAGCAATAGGGTCCCTTTCTTGTGCTGGCCTTACTTTGCTGATCAGTTTATCAATCAGAGCTACATTTGCCATGTTTGGAAGATTGGGTTGAAGTTTAACCGAGAGGAATAGGGATTATTAAACGAGGAGAGATCAAGAGAAAGGTGGAGAATTTGCTTGGTGATGAAAATTTCAAAACAAGGGCTTTGGATCTCGAGGAAATAGTTTCAAGCAATGTCAAAGAAGCGGCTCCTCCGACAAAAATCTGAAGAACTTCATTGAGTGGTTTAAGGCATAGCCTTTTATTTCCATGTTTGGTTCGTGCTCGAGTTTTTTCCCTTCGTTATGTTTCTTTCTTCCTCTTTCTCCGGAAATAAAAGAATTGGCCTCCTGGCTTTCTTTCTTTTTCTTCTTCCTTTTCTTTCTTAGGATGTAGAGAAATGCATTATTCAATCATCACTACTATAATCCAACGTTATGGCAACTCAAAGTACCGCAGCATTATATTAGAACTTGGTATGTGTTTGGCCAAAAAACTACGGTAACATTCAAACCAAAAATAAAGATGACCTTGCCAATGCGTCACATGCAGGTGCTACCTCTATTTTAACCACTTTCATTCCTCTTTGGATCCATTTAACAATCGCCATCATTAAAGGGCTTTACTCATCTTGAATGAGTTCCTTATCTGTTTGATCCAATAATAATGAGTCTCTTCATATTATTTATCATAAAATGACATTATAAAAGTTTCATATTGCCTAAATCATAATTAAAAATCTTCTTCAAGGGAAAGAAACACCCCCTTACACTTGAGTGGACTCTTAGATAAGAATAAATTTTTTAATATAATATTAGAGTTTAGGTTTAGAAAGTCACAACTCATGCATAAAGTTACAACCTATATTGACTATAAAGAACTTTGTTAAGAATGGTATGACTAAAGTCTCATATTACTTGAATCTTATTTAAAAATCTTCTTTATAAAGAAGAAAAATCACTTATCGTTGAGTTAGCTTTGTTATAGGAATAAGATTTCTAATAAGTTGGAAGAATAAAATCAAACCAAGCGATGGATCAAATACGACATTCAGCTGTATTTGATGGTTCTGGCTAGCAAATGTCATTAAATTTTTTGGCCAATCTGAAACCATTAGGTGTATCGAAGACTTCAGTTTTTGCAACAACAGGATTTGTTGTACAGAAGGGAAGCTCTTCACAGTAGAAGCCACAAAGCAATAATCAGAAATCCCAAAGACATGTAAATGGTTCTAAGAGAATGACAGAAGATGACATAAACGTTCAAGTGAGCAAAAGAAACAACAATGAAGGGAAAGTTTGCATCATTAAACAAGGGAGAAGTAAGACTAACGTAGCCGGCCATTGATGTAGCCTTTAGGTGTAAACAAGTTGTGTATGTCTTTTCTTCCTTGAATTGTTTGCTTGTTTTTGCCGTTTGGTTCCCGTTCATTTTCACAACATTAATATATATATATATATATATTCTGAAGACAATAATGCAGAATATGTTTGCATTTCGTCACATTATGCTCACATTTTAGCTACTTTGATGAAAACAGTTACTAGTATTCTTCCAATTAGCAGTTTTTCAACAATGATTATTTCACATTCTTAATATTTTGTTTTCATACTTTCTTTTATATATTTAAATTTCTTCCTCCCTTAATAATGAATTTTAAGAGAAAAAATCAAATCTTCTCTAACAATGATTAAACACTTTCTATGGGGGGTAATTTGGAAAATCATAAAACTCACAAAGTTGTTTGACAAGTTTTTTATTCATCTAAAAAGGACTTAGGCTAGTAGATCTTAGAGTGTGTAATAAAGTTTTGTTAAGGAGATCGATCTGGAATCTCATCAATTATCTAAACTCATCTTTATAGAGTAGATGGATTTATAGTACTAAATGTAGGAAAATTTCAATTATGCATCTTGACATCAAAGGAAATATGGCATGGAGTTAGATAAATCTTCTTAAGCTACGATAGACTCTCTTATATATGCTTTTCAAACCTTCTTATTATTATAAAAAAACATATAAAGAATTGCACCAAGTTAATATTGAGGTTGAATGACACGTCTTGATATGATCAGATGGAATCAACAAACATAATTTCATTAGGTAGCTCATATTTAGGGATAGACTTCCTACAACAAAAATAGCATCTCAATAGCTTCCCTCAATTGACTTATATTGTAATTTCTGTGGTTCTTAATTGAAAAGTTGGACACACTTGTTTTTTTAATTTACTTGGACTAGGCAAACTTTGTAAAGTATTCTTGCACAACAAGGCATTCATAGGAACACTAATGATTAAAATTTTGAATTGCAATGAATGATTAAAGCAACTAAAAGAAAAAATTTGGCTTCAAAACTTCTTAAATTTTCTTTCTTAGCTTGTTTGTATTATATATATTTTGAACAAAATCATAAATATATTCAAAATAAGACTACTGAAATACCAATTTTATTGGCTAGAATCAAGAAAGTAGTATGTGGAAGAGAATTTTTATTTAAGAACATTAAACTTTTTCATGTAAATGTTCTATTGCATCATAGTTAGAGGATTCCAAATTTGATTTTTTCTTAAATAAATTGTAATGTTAGGGTATATCCCTAAGTTTTTGTATTCTCATATTCATAAAAAAAAAAAAATTGATATCAGAACCCAAGTTAAAGCAAAGATCACAAATTGGGTCACCAAAATCTTCATCTTATTACTCCATTCTCTAACTTATAAGCTAACCCTAGGATAAGGAGAAATATTAAATAGTGTTTGATTTATATTGTTAATATCTTCACTTAGCATCCGTTTTATATATTTAAGTATCCTTCTCTATTATATTATTTCTTAATTTTCAAACTTAGTGGAAATTTAGCCATTCCTATAGGTGGTTTAACTTGTTATAAAAAATTTTAGCCTGTAATTGATAATTTGTTCTTCACTGGCAAATCACTGTCAAGAGTGATCCATTTTTGTAGTACATCATCATTGATGATGTTATTGCCTGGGGACTATTGATGATGTTAATCGAGGAAACATAAAGACAACCACAAAACAACTAGTAGTCACACCATTGACAAGGCAACCACATTAAATAGCAATGGTTAGTCAACAATAAACAAGATCTTACGTTATCATGAGACATGAAGAGAACATAATCAGCAGTTCTACCTCCTAACTATAAAATTGACATGAACTTGGTTGTTCTACGGAGCAAAATAAAGAACCAAGATGGGCAATCCACATGTTCTGTCTAAGCGCTTGGCCGAACATGGCTTCAAGATCACATTTGTAAACACCGAGTTTAATCACGATCAGATACTGAGAGGAAATGGAATGAAGGATCAAATAGGGGACCAAATCCGTCTTGTTTCCATTTCTGATGGAATAGAAACCTTGGAGGACCGAAAAAAGCCATGGAGTTTAGCAGAAGCAATTCTGAATGTTTTGCCTGAGAAGCTAGAGGAGCTCATCGAACAGATTAATGGATGCGGTGGGGAGGAGATCACTTGTGTCCTCGCTGACTCGAGTATTGGGTGGGCTCTAGGAATAGCAGAGAAGAAAAGAATCCGAAGAGCTCTTTTCTGCCCTGCAGCAGCATCAGTACTGGTCATAGGATTTAGCATCCCAAAGTTGATTGAAGATGGAATTATTAGTGATGATGGTGAGTTCCTCTTTCACTACCATTTGGTTGTTTTTCTACATACAATTGAACATGCATAGAGATAGTAGTTCTCTTGAAATATGTAGGTATTATAAAAGAGACAAAAACAATAAAATGCAAACTTTAGATCAAGGTTCTAGTGAGGGGAATCATTTGTATAGTTGGACTAAATTGCTAAGAAAAATTTGCGTTATGCATAAGTTAAGCTATGGGACTTGTTTACATCTCTACATATCATGTTATAGTAAATTCTTTTAATATGCCCTTTAGTACATTCTACTTTGGGTCAACATATCTAATCGTTTGATCTATTACCTTGTGCAAATGGGAGTGAACTGCAGACTTGAGATCCAAAGCAGCTAGAGAAAGATATCCTTTACAATGACTAGATATTTAGCCCAAAAACTTGGTCTTTGAACTACTAAGCTGGACAAGAAATGAGACATATAGATGTTGTTAAAATACTGTGGCATAAATCTTATATTGTTTAGATATTACTTAAAAAATATCTTTCTTTTTATTCAATTTTGGTGATATCAATTTTTTATATATAATAAGATCAAAGCCTAAATTCAAGTATAATAGCTTTTACTTGTAAATAATATATCTATTGGATGTCTTTTCCACATTTGGATTGATGAAACATGTTAGAATATCACAGTATAAATAAAATATTACCTAAATCTTATGTTGAGTTTATATTTGGGCCGTATACACGGCCCAAATCCTTTCTTATGTCGGTGCCGGGTTTGGGCTTGTCCAACCCGGCCCAAGGGCGCGACGCGTTATGCGTCGCGTCTTCAACCTATTTCTATCAAAGGAATAGGATGATTTTTTCTCAATCAAGTAATCCGTATTTTAGAGAGAATTTGTTTTCCGTCTGTGATTTTCAGTTTTCTTAGAAGTTTTCTATTTCTTAGATAGTACCGGAGCCTTCCTAAAACCTCCGTTTTCCGTTCGGTAAGCTTCTCTCTCTCTCGTTTTTCATCTTTTTTGTTCTCTACCTCGTTTAGAGTCGAAATCATTTTTTTTGTCTTGATTACTTGATTCGGAGCCGATTTGCCTTCAAATCGACTTTTGTTTGGTTCTTTTTGGCTGATTTCCGTCGATTTTCATCGATTTCTAACGATTTTTGGGTCTTTTCCGTCTTCCGCTGCGACCGTCGATCGGAATCGCGGCCACCGTTCAAAACGGTGCGTTTTGATTTAGGGTTAGGTTTTCCCTACCTAAACGCACCGTTTTGACTTAGGTTAGGGCCGTTTATACGTCCTTTCCAAACGCACCGTTTTGTCCCTTCAAAATGGCACGTTTTCCCTTCGGACTAGGTTTTTCCTTCGTCGCGCTTCTAAATGCACCGTTTCACTAAATGGTTAAACGGCGCGTTTTGCTTTCAGGCTAGGGTTTCTCCGCCCTCCTCACATGCCCCGTTTTCCTACCTGTTAAGCGCACCGTTTTGGCATGGGGTTAGGGTTTTCTCTACCCGTCCTAAATGCACCGTTTTACTCGATTCTTTTGCGCACTGTTTTACCATCACCCGGAGCGCCTCGTTTCATTAAACGGTTTAAACGCACTGTTTTGTCTCCGGTTCGGGCTTCTATTTGGATTGTGAGTTCGGATATCTTTCTCGGATCCCTACCGGTTTCCGCCACCCAAGTCGCATATTATCGGCTGTCGCTCGCCGACGCCGACGTCGCCAGTTTGTCGCTGTTTCGGCTGTGTTCATCGCCGCCGCCATTGTCGATTCTCAGCCGCCTATCTCCGCCGTCGTCGTTGGTCGTCTGCCACCGTTTGTGGCCTCCTCCGCCCCGGTTTCTCTCCATCCGTCGTTGACCTCCGTTGACCGTCGTTGACTGCCGTTGACCGCCGTTGACCTCCGTTGACCGCCGGTGACCGCCGGTGACCGCCGCCCTCCGTCGTTGACCGCCGTTGACCTCCGTCGACCGACACCGTCCATTGCTGACCGCCGTTGACCGCCGCCCTCCATCGTTGACCGTCATTGACCGCCAAAAAAAAAAACAAAAATTTGGCCTTTTTTCACAGCCGTTTTCCCTACTGCACGTTTCTGCAAGCATGAGTTCCATATCTGAGCCTTCCAAGCATGGCAATTCAGCTGAAACTCCAGATCCCCTTCATCTTGCTGCCAAAGATGTCTCTACCGCTGTTTTGGTTCCCCAACTTCTCACGGGATCCTTGGATTACTTCCTTTGGAAGCGCAAGATGCTCATCGCCCTTGGCTCTAGAGAGAAACTTGCTTTTTTGAATGGCAAGCTACCTAAGCCTACCAATGATGACCCCCGGGCTACTCTTTGGGATAAATGCAACTTGATTGTGCTGTCTTGGTTGATGCACTCGTCTTCTCCTGAGATTACAAACTCGATTTCTATGCATCGGACTGCTAGTTCTGCTTGGAAGATGTTGGAGACTCGTTATTGTAAAATTACGGGCACTCGTCGTTATGATTTGGAACAATGGATTAGCGAAGTCAAGCAACAACCGAATGAACCTGTCTCTACATATTTTTCTCGCCTTAGTGATCTTTGGGCTGAATTGGATAAATGTCTTCTGACGATCAAATGCAAGTGTAACAAATGCATTTGTGATTTTCTGGCATTACTGATTGCCGAGCGAGAATCTGGACGAGTTGTTCGCTTTCTTTTGGGTCTTCTGCCTATCTATACTACTGTGCGCAGTAATCTCACTTCTCGTACTACTATGCCATCTCTGGATGAGGTTTTTCTGATGATCACTGATGAAGAACATCAACGTAGCTTGCACGTTGATAATGGCAAACCTGACTTATCTGCATTTACAGTACAGAGTCCTATATCACTTGGAGGGGGGTTTGGGACTAGTCGACATGATAGTCGTTCTTCTACGGCTAGTAATTCGCGATCTTCCTCTGGTGTTGGATCTGGCTAAGGGGGGTCCAAGTCATTTTTTTGTGATCATTGTCAGCGTTCGGGTCACACCAAGGACAGATGTTATCAGTTGGTCGGATATCCTAATCAACCTAATCGCTCTAGAGCTCTGAAGAAGAAAGGAGGCACCCGTAGTTCAGCACATGCAGTGAGTGCTGATTCTGGAGAGCAACCCTCACCTGTTGTGAGTACTACTACCCCGGTGCAGCACGTTGCTCCTTCTGGCCAGAGTCTCACACCTGAGCAGTATCAGCAGGTGGTTCAGCTCCTTAGCCGCTTTGGGCCTACTGAGCCCATGGCAAACTTTGCAGGTACTGTTTCTTCCTTACAAACTTCATCTTTATCTGATTGGTTAATTAACTCAGGAGCAAGTGACCACATTACGTGTGACCTCTCATGCATGGATAACATTAGGTCTTACACATCCAACCCTATTTGGGTCAAACTGCCTGATAATAGTAGTGTGGCCGTCACCCACATTGGGACTGTTCGTATTTCTCCTTCTGTCATACTTTATGACGTCTTATATGTGCCTACCTTTAAATGCAAGCTTTTGTCTGTTACCAAATTTACCTTTGATAGCTCTTGTCAGGTCATTTTTTACCCCCATTTTTGTTTCTTCCAGGACCGTATGACTGGGACGGTACTGGGACTGGGCAGGGCTGATCTTCGTCTATATCATCTAGTGTCTCCAACGGCTGCCACAACGGATATTTTTTCCAAACTTGTTAAATCTTTTGAATTTAATGCTCCTAAGAGGGCTAATGTTTGTAGTAACACTATGTTTAAGAACAATATTTTGAGTAATAAACAAACGCTATGGCATTGCCGTTTTGGTCATTCTTCTTGTTATACTTCTCCTGAAGTTTTTTGTCCGGTTTGTCCTTTAGCGAAACAGATGCGTCTTCCCTTTACTTCTCGAACTTCAAAGACAGAATCTATCTTTGAGTTGGTTCATATTGACATATGGGGTCCACATAGGCACCCTAATCATGATGGTTTGCGTTATTTTCTTACCATTGTTGATGATTTCTCTCGTGGTACTTGGGTGTATCTCATGAGATCCAAGGGTCAAGCTTTGCATTTTTTGCGTTCTTTCTTCCTTATGGTAGAAACCCAATTTCACACTCGCGTTCGTCGGTTACACTCTGACAATGGGTCAGAGTTTTTTAGCCATGAGTGTGTCTCTTTCCTCTAGCTTCGTGGTGTTCACCATGAAAGCTCCCATGTCCATACACCCCAACAAAATGGGGTAGTCGAATGTAAACATCGACACATTCTCGATGTTGCGCGCGCCTTACGTTTTCAGGCTGACCTTCCTGATCGTTATTGGGGAGAGTGTGTCTTGACTGCTACTCACATTGTCAATCGTCTTCCTTCCCCGGTCATTGATGGGAAAACTCCTTTTTCCATCCTCTTTGGTAAAGCACCATGTGTCTCGCACCTTAGGGTTTTTAGATGCTTATGTTATATTACAGTCATTCCGTGTGGGGTCAAATTTGCACCTCGTGCTCGCCTTTGCATTTTCATGGGATATCCTTTTTCACAGAAGGGCTATCGTGTTTTTGACCTTACCACCCGCACCTTTTCTGTTGCCCGCGATGTCATGTTTCATGAGTCCGTTTTTCCCTTTGCTCAGTCTCAGTCACCCTCGTCTATCCTTTCACCTAATATTGACTCCTCTTTTATCGCTTTGGATCCCAATCCCTATATTGTTCTGTGCGACACCGATTCTCCTCCTTCTCCAGCACTTGTTGTTGCACCTTTGGACTCACCCACTGTGAGTTCTCCTCTTGTGACCCCACCCACTGTGGAGTCACCCATTGCGGCATCACCCACTCCGATGTCGCCTACTCCGGCGTCGACCCTTGCGGCGTCACCCACTGTGGCGTCGACCCCTGCGGCGCCATCCACTGCGACATCGCCCACTGCGGTGTCGCCCCCTGCTGCGTCGCCTCCTACGACGTCATCCACTGAGGCATCACCCACTGTGGCGTCACCCACTGTAGCGTCACCCACTATGGCGTCACATCCTATAGACTCTTCTTGTCCAGTGTTGCCTGTCGTTCCTATTTCACCTGTCCGACGTTCTCAACATGCATCCAAACCACCCATTTGGACCCAAGATTATCATTGTAACTCTGTAGTCTCCCTTTCTAATGGATCTCGTTCCATGAGTCCCCGTGACATTCCATATTCCATTTCCCAATTTGTGACTCTTGGTAATTTATCTCCCCCACATCGAGCATTTATTGCTTCCATATCCGCCATTCGAGAGCCAACCTACTATCATGAGGCTATTAGGGATACTAAGTGGGTGGATGCTATGTCTAGTGAACTTCATGCATTACAGGCAAATCATATGTGGTAATTAGTCGACTTGCCCCCAGGTCGTAAGCCAATTGAATGTAAGTGAGTTTACAATGTAAAGTATCGTGCGGACGGTTCCATTGAGCGCTCTAAAGCTCGGCTTGTAGCCAAAGGCTTTACTCAGCGTTATGGCATTGATTATGAGGAGACTTTCTCTCCTATGGCTAAGATGGTGACTGTCAGATGTGTCATGGCCATGGCCTCTATGTTTCGTTGGCCGCTTCATCAGATGGATGTTCATAATGCTTTCCTTCATAGTGATTTGCATGAGGAGGTATACATGTCTTTACCACCCGGGATTCGGCATTCCTCCACCGCTCCACCGAAAGTTTGTCGTCTTCTCAAGTCCATTTATGGACTCAAGCAGGCCTCTCGTCAGTGGTACGCCAAATTTACTTCTGCTCTCCTCGACGCTGGTTTTAAGCAATCTTGGCATGATTATGCACTGTTTACACTTCGTCGTGGTTCTATTGTTGTTGCTGTTCTGCTCTACGTTGACGATATGCTTATCACTGGTAATAGTAAGGTGGCCATCGCCCAGGTCAAGGCTCATCTTAGCTCTCGATTTCACATGAAAGATTTAGGACAGGCTAAATTCTTTCTTGGGATCGAAATTGCTCGTTCACCAAGTGGTATTTGCCTTAGCCAACGCAAATACACATTGGAGTTAGTTTCTGAAGCTAGCCTCTCTGGTGCACGCCCATGTAAGATTCCTATGGATCAGAATTTGAAGCTTACCTCTTTGGACTACGATGCCAGTGCTCTAGTTCCGATTGATGATCCTCCCTTAGCTGACCCTGCTCCGTATCAACGACTTTTTGGGCGGTTGATCTATCTCACACATACTCGACCTGATATTAACTATCCAGTTCATATACTCAGTCAGTTCATGCATTCTCCCAAAGCCTCTCACATGGATATGGCTCTGAAGGTTGTTAAGTACTTGAAGGGCACTCCCGTCTTAGGGTTGTTCATGTCCTCCACCAAGGACTTTCAGTTGACTAGTTTCTGTGACTCTGATTGGGCGGTTTGTCCCATGTCTCACCATTCTCTCACAGGTTTTTGCATCAAGTTGGGCGGTTCTTTGATCTCTTGGAAAAGCAAGAAACAAGCCACAGTTTCTTGATCTTCATCTGAGGCTGAATATCGTGCTATGGCGACTGCTGTCTATGAGATTGTTTGGTTATTTGGGCTACTTGGCGACTTATGGGTGATCGTTCCTCAACCTATCTCTTTATATTGTGACAATGAAGCTGCTATTCACATTGCCACCAATCCTATGTTCCATGAGCGCACCAAACACATTGAGATTGATTGTCATTTCATCCACGAGAAGCAACAACGGGGTTTGATTCAGACACGTAGCATTCGCACTCACGAGCAACCAGCAGATCTGTTAACTAAAGCTTTATGTAGTCGACAACATAATAATCTTCTTCACAAGCTTGGTGTATTTGATTTGTACAAATCACCAGCTTGAGGGGGGTGTTGAGTTTATATTTGGGCCGTATACATGGCCCAAATCCTTTCTTATGTCGGTGCCGGGTTTGGGCTTGTCCAACCCGGCCCAAGGGCGTGACGCGTTATGCATCGCGTCTTCAACCTATTTCTATCAAAGGAATAGGTTGATTTTTTCTCAATCAAGTAATCCGTATTTTAGAGAGAATTTGTTTTCCGTCTGTGATTTTCGGTTTTCTTAGAAGTTTTCTGTTTCTTAGATCTTATTTAAAAGTTCTCTCTATAAAAAGGGTCCCTTAATAGGATTGGGCTAACAAATGTTAAGGGGAAGTCATTTGATCCGACACTTCACTGGAATTCTTTGCATAGGAACTCCGCTGAAAAAGCAAACCATTCAACTCTCACCAACGATGCCTGCCATGAGTGAAGAAAACTTTGTTTGGACTCGCCTTGGCAATTCCATCTTGCAGAAGAGTATTTTTGAACTCACGCAAAGAAACATGAAGCATGTGAAAGTGACAGAATGGCTGCTATGTAACTCATCCTGCGACCTTGAGCCTGGGGCATTTAACTTGTCTCCAAATATTTCGCCAATAGGTCCTCTTCTGCCAAGTAACCAGTTGGGAGAACTGGCAGGAAGCTTCTGGCCAGAGGACTCAACTTGTATGAAATGGTTGGATCAGCAGTCACTAGGTTCAGTGATATATGTGGCCTTTGAAGCAGCACAATTTTCAATCTAACCCAGTTCGAAGAACTGGGTTTGGGGCTTGAACTCTGCAACAGACCGTTCCTGTGGGTTGTGCGGCCCGGCCTCATAGATGGGACATACCCAAAAGAATTTCACCAAAGAGTCGCCAGTCGGGGGAGGGTGGTGGAATGGGTAGCACAACAAAAGATTTTGAGTCATCCGTTGGTTGCTTGCTTCATAAGCCACTGTGGTTGGAACTCCACCATGGAAGGGGTAAGCAACGGGATCCCATTCTTATGTTGGCCTTACTTTGCCGACCAGTTCCTGAATCGAACATATATATGTGATTTTTGGAAGGTTGGGTTGGGTTTAGAATCAGATGAAAAAGGCATCATTACACGAGAAGAAATCATAAGTAAGGTAGAGTAACTTCTGGGGGATGAAGAATTAAAAGTGAGGGCTATGGATCTAAAGAACACAGTAAACACTGGCATAAAAAATGGTGGACTCTCTCACAATACTTTGGAGAACTTCATTGAGTGGATGAAAGGATACAAAAGTTGCTCCTGCAATTTTCAGACTTAATCTATGGATGGTTTCTTTTGTTGACATTTGCTGTTGAAGTACTATCAATAACAAGTAAACATTTTTTTCTCACTACTGTATAATGAAAAAACTCAAGATCTCTTGTTTGCTATTGTGTTTTATACATCAAGATAGAGTGAGGGACAATCCGAATTAAGGCAGAAAGCTATAATCAAGACTCAGGTAGAAAGCTACAATTTAGAATCCTAGATGCATCTTAAATGATGATAAAACATATTGCTAAAATACGTTTATAGTTCAATTCAAAACTTAGTTATTAGATATTGAAGTTTTAACATCAAGAAGTAGTATTCAATTTCACCTTACCAATACTCAGTGTTACCTTAGAAGTGCATTTTGCCTTTGTGAACATGTTCCCTATATGCGGGTAAATTCCATTATATTAGAGAATCAATGCATATGGTAAAAGTAAGGAGTGAGAATTGTTTAAGCAAACATTGAGAAAGTTCTTGATCTTGAAGATAACCTCACATGTTGTTATATTATTGTGAGTTACACTTGTACACTCTTAGATTGAGCTAGCTTTGGATATATTATTAGAGTATTAAGTAGATATCAAGAAAGGGGAAAACTCTAGGGTCTATCCAAAAACCTAAAGTTTTATTTTTTGAGTTGGTCTTGTCAAATTTAACTTGGGAGTAGCTGTAATATGTGCTGGAAGCATGGAATTGTGGAGCAATTTCTCAAGTTTAAGAAATTGTGTTATATGAACTAAGAGATAAGTTAATTTCTTGTAAATCTGGTTTAGGTTTAGTGAAAAATGCTCTTACCTAGGTTTGGTAAGGGGATGGTAGATGTAGGTATATTTGGAGAGTTGAACCACTTAAAATCTCCTATTATTGTGTGGATTGCTTGTTATTCTTTGCACTTAGTTTTTCATTTATTTATTTAATTATGCTATTGCTAATGCTTCCATTTACTATATTAAACAATATAAAAAAAAAATTGTCTTAAAATTAATTAGAAATATAATTCACCCTTCTCTTAGATAGCTAAAAATATAATACTTATTAGGTTTATTGCAAGCCTTAAGATATTGGAACAACAAATTCACATATGTCTAGATTCAAACGTGTTTGTAATAGTCAAAGCATGATTATTCATTGTTTACTAAGAAGAAAATGATTTTCTTTATTACCTTTATAATATATGTAGATGATATGTAAATCATTAGAGGCAACAAGAATGTCATAAATGAGTTAGAAGTATATTGCTATTCAAGATTTTACATAAAAGACTTAGGTCAAAAGACTTCTTAAAAGTATAAATAGTAAGACTGAAAAAAAGAATATGTCTAAGCCAAATGAATTTTGCCTTGAGGCTAATTTCAAAATAGTTAGAGATTGTATTCCATGAAAATATTGGTTATCATAGAGCAATCTCAAGAACACTCAGTAGTGCCAAAAATTGAAATAGAAGTATCAAGATATGGTATTCGATGCATTCTTGAGATTATTAAGTTTACATTTTTCTAGAAAAATTAAACCTAATACGTGAGGAAATGAATAGTATTCATGGCAATTAGAATTATAGAGAATATGTTGAGGAAAAAAAACTTTTGAAATTTTGAATTTGAGCCAAAATTAGTGAAGACCAAATTGACAAGGCTTTCTAATCTTGATGGAAATAACACATGAAGGATCTTCTATTTCGTCTTACTTAATTTCTGAACCTGTTAATAATTATTGGCGAGAAGAATATGATAAATTATTTGTGGCAAGTATTAGGTGAGAGATTAGAGACGGCATGTGTGTATTGCACGTGTGGGTCTTGGTTTCTGCAAAGCAGACGTGGACAATAGGGCTTGTGTGTCTTAGTGAAGGTGATGTGGCTTTGAGTGGTGTGGTTAACTTGGCATGCATCCCAGCCATTAGATTTGAATAAAAATCAAGTTTGTTTGGAACAAAGTCTGCTATAATACCCATGAAGCATAATGCCAAAATCACTATAATGGACTAGTCAAAGGAGGAGAAACTTCCCAAGAAAACCCATTCCTAGAAGGTTCATCTAGTGACCAAAGGTTAATTTATCTCATTATGGCACAACTAGATATCAATTATTCAGCTAGTCATTTGGTTGTTTAAACTGAAAAGTAGGAGTTTCCCTAACATCAATAAAAAATGATTGTGGTTGCTTTACGGCTCTATGATGTGTCTTAAGCATTAGAGTAGAACGTGTTAAACGACTTGAAGGGAGAAAGCAGTGGCAGTGGTAGGTTGTCAGCTCTATGATCAAGTAAACAACAAAAATAGCACAAGATACCAAAACCTTGGAGGCCAACAAAATCTGTTGTAGATTCCCCACGTGACCAGAAGTAAAGACTCCTGGTATATCAAAATCTGTTATATCAAGCAATTAGGAAATTCTTATGGGCAGGTAATATAGATACACATTGTTCTCACAAAGTAGCTTGGCAAACTATTTTGCTTGATTACTTTGTGAGAACAATGTGTATATGTATTACCTGCCCATAAGACTTTGTGAGAACAATGTTCTGTCAGCAATTAGAGTGGGACAAAGAAAGGAAAAGCAATTGATATTCCTATTCTCTTAGCTAAAGTAAAGAAGGTAGTACGTGAGAGAGCTTTTTTGTTTAAAAATATAAAATCTTCCCAAGGAAATATTATTTTGAGTGAAATTTGGAGGCTTCCAATTTCCATCTTTTCATAGATATGGTGACTTTTGTAATACTGGAGTATGTCCTTGTGCATCTGTATTTTAAAATTTATTAATACAATTTACATTTCCACCAAAAAAAAAAAATGCAAGCCTAAGAAATTTAGGCAGCTGGTGCAGTTGGTGAACAGTAATTTTAGAATAGTAAGCAGTTCGGACCTCATACAATGTATGAACGAATCGTTTGTTCTGTCGGCAATTAGAGCTAGACAAAGAAAGGATAAACGTTGACGCAACATACGAATAAGAGTAAGAAAGGCGGAAAATCAACACAGAAAGAGAGAAGAAAAAAGAAAAATGTAGATTAGATGTTGGTCATAGTAGTTATCCTCATCCAAATGGCCTCTCCTGTCCGCCATTTCCACTTCCAGTGAGAGGAGTTACATGATAGGAAACCATAATGATCTCCCTTTTTTTTTTAATAATTTTTAAATCCTCCTTTGCTTTGTGTAGGAACACCAACAAAAGAACAGAATATCCTCCTGGCACCAAATCTGCCCATGATGAGCACAAAAAACTTTGCTTGGACCTGCCTCGGCGACCTAACTAGCCAGAAAATCATCTTCGACGTTATACTTAGAAGCAACCAGCATCTCAAAATCGCAGAGCGGCTGATCTGCAACTCCATTTATGACCTTGAGCCAGCAGCTTCAAGCTTGGTTCCAGAGATTATACCGATCGGTCCACTATTGGCAAGCAACCGGGGTCAAAATCCAACCGGATATTTCTGGCAGGAAGATACTACTTGCATAGAATGGCTCGATCAACAGCCGCAGTGCTCAGTCATATATGTTGCATTTGGCAGCTTCATGGTTTTTGACCGAACCCAGTTCCAGGAGTTGGCTTTAGGCCTTGAACTATCAAACCGACCATTCCTATGGGTTGTCAGGCCAGATATCACCGAGGGTCCTGGTGATGCCTACCCAACAGGATTCCTGGAAAGAGTTGCCAGTCGCGGCCGAATGGTTGGCTGGGCACCTCAACAGAAAGTTCTGAGTCACCCTTCCTTTGTGTGCTTCCTAAGCCATTGTGGTTGGAACTCAACGATAGAAGGTGTCAGCATGGGATTCCGTTCTTGTGCTGGCCTTACTTTACCGACCAGCTTTCCAATGAGAGTTACATATGCGATATTTGGAAGGTTGGATTAAAGTTTGGCCAAGATGAAAGAGGGATTATCACAAAAGAAGAGATCCAGCAAAAGTTGGAGACACTGCTTGGTGATGGAAACTTCAAAGTGAGGGCTTTGAATCTCCAGGAAATGGTTTCAAGCAACGTCAAAGAAGGCGGCAGCTCTAACAAAAATTTCAACAACCTCATTGAGTGGTTCAAGGCATAGACCTTTTATTTTCATGTTTGGTTCAAGCTTAAGTTCCTTCCCTTCACTATGTTGCTCTCTTCCTTTGTTTGAAGAAATAAAAGAATTAGGCTTCTCAGTTTCTTTCTTCTTCTTTAGCTTTTTGTTTACGCATGTCTTTTCCGTTCCTCTTTAGACTAATTTCTCTCTATTATTCTTCCTTTCTTTTCTTAGAGATTGAGACATTCATTACCATAAACAAATGTTAAGGCAATTGAAATTTTCACCTCTAAGTTTTAATATTGAGTGCATGTACGCAACTTGTCATACTATGTTAACTTCATCTAACTGATTATTATGTAAAAACAAAAAACAAAAAAAGGAATATTATAGGAATTATAAATATATTCCATAGGCATTATAAGAATATTATAGGAATTATTTTCCCCTGTATTGCTTAGGATTCCTAGTGGTATTTGGTTAAGACTTCTAACAATATGTTACTAGGACTCCTTTTGGTACTAGTATAAAAAAGGAAGACTATAGAAAAACCCTAAGGGTCAAAAAAGAGTAGAAAAGAGAGAGTTATGCCTCATGAGGGCAGCATCCCAAGCCTCATAAAGGCAGCAACTAAAAAGTGTTGCTTTGTGTAGTAACCATTGGCCAAGAGAGAATTAAGTGTGTTGCTATGAATGCTTAGAACAATTATGTGAGAGTTTATGTATGAATGTTGCAATAAGGGCATTTGTATTCTCATGAAGAAATATAATAAGAGGATAAGCAAGTAGTAGCTGCACAGGTGACGAAAGATATAAGACATTATGTTGGTTTGAATCTTTTAAATCTTGTGTCTCTTATATTTTTATGGTTTGATCTATGTGTCTATGTATTTATGTGATGGGTCATTTTCACAACACTTATAGATCCAAGTAGGAAGGTAAATCTCATTGCCATTTGATACATTCAACTATATATTCCTTTTGCCACATATAATTTCCAAGAGAATGATCCCATAACTATAAACATCTACTTCGATAAATATTAGGGTATTCTTATGCCATTCTAGTGCCAAGACCTTCTTGTCCCCCGATCCTTGTGAAGGTCGTTGTTTAATCTAGCATTACAAATTTGGCCAACCCAAAGTCAAAGATGTTAGTAGTCCAAAAATCATCCATTAGGATGTTTTAAGGCTTTATATTGCAATGGATGACTGGGGCCTCACATTCCTCATCTAGTTACAGGAACCTCTTGCAATAAACCCATGCAATTCTCACTCTTTCTTACCTATTAGGACGTCTATTGACTCTAAAAAGAAGATTCGTTAGGGAGCCATTGCTTGTGTACTCATACCAAAACCCACATGAACTAGGTCACCTTTAGGTCTACATCTTGTTGTTTGTTCATATTGCATCAAAGAAAGATGTAGATTGTAGCCTAGGCCTATTAAATTAGTTTATCATTCTTGTATCTAGATCATTGAATCAAGAAGCATATTGTTCCTTGTTCAAAATATTAGTCTTTCTTCTCAATTCCTTATTTTATTTTTTCAGAAAAGAATGTTGGATCTCTCTACATTGTTTCATATTTGTGAGGAAAAGAAATAAAAGAATATTTAATGGTAAAAATCTAGAAGAAGAAGATTCAAGGGTGGACTCCCCCTAGCCTAATGGTAACTGGATTAGACCTCTAACTGGTGAGTCCACCCAGTTAAGGGTTCGAGTCCTCCTCCCCCTCCCTTGTGTGCATAAGTAAACAAAAAACAAAAAAAAAGTTAATGCTCAATATTGTTATTGCTCTAAGTAAATACTAAGGTTAAATGGTATGATTTAATATGTTTAAAAGGAATTAGTAAACATAATTTTATTGGTTAGCTCATATGTAAGGACAAACTTCCTACAACAGAAATGATTTCTCAGTGACTCTCCTCAATTGATTTGTTTTGTAATTTCTGTGGTTCTCAATATGAAAGTAGGTCACATTTGTTTTTCAGTGTACTTAGACTAGCCAAATTTGGAGAATTATTCCGGCACAACAAGGCCTTTGTAAGAACATCGACAATTGAAATTATGCATTGTAATGGATGATTCAAGTAACTAAGAGAAAGGATTTAGTTGTTAAGCTTTTTAAACTTTCTTTCTTAGCTTGTAACTATTGTATATGGTTTGAACGCAATTGTAGATGTTGTTAAAATAAGACTGTTGAAATACCAATTTTATTGGTTAGAATCAAGAAAGTAATTCATTGATAAGCATCTCTATTTAGAAATATTAAACTCTTTCAAACAAATGTTTTGTTAGGTTATAGCTAGAGAATTCTAGATTTGATTTTCTTTTAGATGAATTGTAATACTGGGGTATGCCCCTAAGCTTTTGTATTCTCTTATTTTTCGATGAATAAACTCACATATTACTAAAAATAAAAATAAAAATGGGCCTAAGCACAAAAACATATAAACACCAAAAATGGGCCCTAACATCTAGATATCCAATACTTTCTTTCAAACTAAAAAGTTGCATAAGGTTTTCATGACCAATTTGTAGGTCAATGCAAAGCTTGAATGTGATAAACTAAAATTATTTCTTTTATAGTTTTTTTTTTTTTTGCACAAAGTAGCAATTAATTTTGACACACTTCATTTTTTTATAAAAGACATTTTCGCTACATCCTGGACTATCTATCAAAATATTAGGAAACATGCAAATGTAGGTCTAAATTAAGGTCTTTGAATAATAAAATGATCTAGATAAACTCACGAATAATGAAGGCTATTAGTTAAATATTCATATTCCATGGAAGATTTAGAAATAGTTAGCTATTTCTTGGTCTTCCATGGAATCAATGAATTTTGAATCCTTAAATAGTAATTGATAATTGACCTTGGCATGGGACATTTTTTGTAGTTAAAGCCACAAAAGACAGAAAACTTTAATATGAAAGATAAAAGGAAGAAGTCCTAAACTTGGAAAATCATGATGTAGCTTAAATAGCTTCATGGTTGCTTCTATGTGTGAGCACTTCGAGGTGTGTATGAACTTACTGGATGTCAAAAAGAATAATTAATGTTAGGCTTGGTCATGGTTAGATATATCACTTCAACAACTAATATCTAGTATATAGATAGATTATCAACTAAGCGATCATACTCTTTACTTCAAAATCAACATCAAACTCCACATATGACAATTTTCAACTATGATCCATGGGAATCATAGTATATTTAAAACCAAACAATCCTATTAAAAAAAAAAAGTTATAACACATGTTTTTATTGACAAAAATAGATCCCATGTCAACATTCAATCTCAATACACACAATAAATAAATAAAAGAATTGATCCAAAAATTTCATGTAAAATATTAAATGTAAATAAGATTTTTAACTCTAAGATCATGATAATGTTGTTATTGTGATAAGAACATCATTACCAAAAACTATTCACAATTATTGTTTTTCAAAAGCCAGTCTTGATTTTGAACAATCTTGTCTTGATTTCCCTTATAAAGTACCTATTCATCCATTTGATGAATAGATTCCAACCATCACAACTCGTTCTATACTAATTCTAGAACTATCAATGTCTTCTATTGAATCCATGCCTAAAACTCCCCCTTTTGTCAAAATGTCCACCATACATGTGCAATCTCTCATATGGTTAAAAGGCTATATTAGTGCCACCATCAACTTTGCTTCATCATTTTAGTAAAAGACATTTCATACTCCATTTCCAAATTCACCAACTTCAACAAACTCTTTCACCAACATTAAGGTTTCATTGCCTTCATTCCCTCAATCCCAAACCCACCAACCACTAGAAAGCAACTATAAACCTCAAATGATTAGACCTCATAGATGGTAAAATCTAAAAAGAAATCATACTTGGGACATTGTCAATCCTTTCTTGAATCATAATGCAATTATTGGAAATAAGTTTATAAGATCACATATCAAACTATGATACTAAGTGAAACTAGCTACCAAAGGATAGACTCAAAAGGTTGGCATTAACAACCATGATACTATCCCTTAGTGCTTAAAATAATATTTATTTGCTCTATACTAGCTTTGGCATCAATTAAGAATGAGTCTCTCTACAAAATGTTCACTATACTTTTCTTCATGGAGATCTTGCAAATAGATGCACATAACTCATACTTAAGGATTTTAAAAATCATAGGAATCATAAAGTATGTCAATTATAAAATTTCTACTGTTATGTTTAAAATGCATTATACATTTGAAATTTACAACCTTACACTAACACGGAAATTATTGAACACTATGTCCATCAAATAAACAATTTTAGTGATTATTTTAAAATATGTATAAATTCAAACGTTTCCATAAGCAACTTTCAAGCGGATTTATGCTATGATCTTCTCATAAATTGGTTGAACTAATGCAAAAAATATATGTAGGCTCATCTCAATGTGATTAGAGGAAAGGAACGTTACATGACAATTCTAATGAGCACATGTGTGGGCTCATTCCATTACATCACATAACTAATGCATCCAATAAAATTGAGAAGAATAGTTTGAGAAAACATTAAAAAAGTTCTTGTTCTTGAAGATAACTTTGCACATTGTTATATCATTATGAGTATACTTCTATACTCTTACATTGAGCTAGATTTGAATTTAGTGTTAGAGTATTAAGTAGATATCAAGAAAGGGAAAAGTCAAAGGTTTGTCTAAAAACCCTAATTTTTATTTGTCAAGTGGCTCTTGTCAAATTTAACTTAGGAGAAGCTGTAATATGTGTTAGATGAGTGAATTTGTCGAGCAATTTCTCAGGTTTAGGAAATTGGGTTGTGTGAACTAAGAGATAAGTGAATTTCCTGTAAACCTAGTTTAGGTTTAGCAAAAAATTCTCTTACCCAGGTTTGATAAAGGGACAGTAGATGTAGATACTATTTGGAGAGTTAAACCACTTAAATCTCATGTCATTATGTGAATTGCTTGTTGTTCTTTGCACTTTAGTTTTTCGTTTATTTATTTATTTATGCTATTGAGTATGCTTGCATTTATTATATCACAATTTTATTAAACAACACAAAAAAATTGTCTTAAAATTAATTTGTTTCAAATCCATAAGGCCCATGATCGCTGTAGAGCTCCAGGCCCATCAGGCTTACAGTCACGACAGTAGGAGATCCAGCAAATCAATTAGACGTCTAATCCCAGCTACACAGCTATCTTCCATATTCTCAACTCGACAGTTTTTCATTTGTTTGTTCCTTTTCTAGAATAAAACATAGATAATTATAAAGAAAACAAAAAAGTGAGTATTTAAAGAAATACACTTACCTTCTTTTGAGCTTCCTTTTTTGTTTTCCTTTTTGGGTTGCTATTGTTTCTGCCTTTATTTTTTTTATTTTTTGTTTTTAATAACACATAACTCTCACCAAAACTTTAGTTGATGGTTGAAATTAGAAAAGTAGCTACCTGTCTCAAAGGTCAATCAAAAATGCTATGGTGGCTGCTTTAGGGCTCCATCGATGTGTCTTAATCATTAGAACGTGCTAAACGATTTGAAGGAAGAAAGCAGTGGCAGTGCCGGGTTGTCAGCTCTGTGATCAAGTAAACAACAAAAATAGCAAACGATACCTAAACCTTGTGGGCCAACAAAATCTGTTGTAGATTCCCCCGACCCAAAGTAAAGACTGCTATAAACAGAAAGCATACTCCATTTTTCCTCTTAAGGGTGAATAGAAAGAAGAAAAGAGAGAGTAAGAATGGGAAGGGCACATATTTTAGTTATACCTTATCCAGCCCAAGGCCATGTTCTCCCCCTAATGGAATTCTCGCAATGCTTAGTCAAGTATGGCTTCAAAGTCACCTTTGTAAACACAGACTATAATCACAAGCGGGTTGTGAATTCACTGGCAGAGAAGAGTCATTTGGGAGATCCAATTAATCTAGTCTCAATCCCAGACGGGTTGACTCCCGGGGCGGACAGAAATGATATTGCAAAGCTATGTGAAGAAAGCTCCCGAGTCATGCCTGGAAAGCTGGTGGAGCTCATGGAAGACATCAACAGATCGAAAGGTGATCGCATCACTTGTGTCATTGCAGATTATCTCATGGGGTGGGCTCTGGAGGTGGCAGAGAAGATGAAAATCCCGAAAGCTTCCTTCTTTCCTGCTTCAATTGCGACACTGGCCCTGTTCCTTCATGTTCCGAAGATGATCGAGAGTGGTATAATCAACAGTGATGGTTAGATCTCCTGCCTCTACTCTGACCTTTAGTTCTAGTAATGATTTGAAATTAATGAATTTCTGTTAGAAGTAGAGAAAGTACTGTTTTTGGAAGTGTCACAGAGACATGGCATAAAAACCTGGGAAGAGAAAAAGTAAAATGCAAGCCTAAGAAAGGCAGCCGATGCAGTCGGTGAACAGTAATTTTAGAATAGTAAGCAGTTCAGACCTCATACAATGTATGAAAGAATCGCTTTGTTATGTCAACAATTAGAGTGGGACAAATAAAGGACAAACATAGACGCAACATACGAATAAGAATAAGAAAGGCGGAAGTTCAACACACAGAGAGAGAAGGAAAAAAAAAAAAAAAAAGTAGACTAGATGTTGGGCATAGTAGTTATCTTTATCCAAATGGCCTCCCTTGTCGGCCATTTCCACTTGTAGTGAGAGGATTTCAATGATAGCAAACAATAATGATCTCCTTTTTCTTTTTCTTTATTTCAAATCCTCCTTTACTTTGTGTAGGAACACCAACAAAAGAACAGAATATCTGTCTGGCACCAAACCTGCCCATGATGAGCACAAAAAACTTTGTTTGGACCTGCCTCGGGGACCTAACTAGCCAGAAAATTCTCTTCGACGTTATACTTAGAAGCAACCATCATCTCAAAATCGCTGAGCGGCTGATCTGCAACTCCACTTATGACCTTGAGCCAGCAGCTTCCAGCTTGTTTCCAGAGATTATACCGATCGGCCCACTATTGGCAAGCAACCGGGGTAAGAATTCAACAGGATACTTTTGGCAGGAAGATACTACTTGCATAGAATGGCTTGATCAACAGCCGCAGTGCTCAGTCATATATGTTGCATTTGGCAGCTTCTCGGTTTTTGACCGGACCCAGTTCCAGGAGTTGGCTTTAGGCCTTGAACTATCAAACCGACCATTCCTATGGGTTGTCAGGCCAGATATCACCAAGGGTCCTGATGATGCCTACCCAACAGGATTCCTGGAAAGAGTTGCCAGTCGCGGACGAATGGTTGGCTGGGCACCTCAAGAGAAAGTTCTGAGTCACCCTTCCATTGCGTGCTTCCTAAGCCATTGTGGTTGGAACTCAACGATAGAAGGTGTCAGCCATGGGATTCCGTTCTTGTGCTGGCCTTACTTTACCGACCAGCTTTCCAATGAGAGTTACATATGCGATGTTTGGAAGGTTGGATTAAAGTTTGGCCGAGATGAAAGAGGGATTATCACAAAAGAAGAGATCCAGCAAAAGTTGGAGACACTGCTTGGTGATGAAAACTTCAAAGTGAGGGCTTTGGATTTCCAGGAAATGGTTTCAAGCAACGTCAAAGAAGGGGGCTGCTCTAACAAAAATTTTAACGAGCTCATTGAGTGGCTCGAGGCATAGACCTTTTATTTTGCATGTTTGGTTCAAGCTTAAGTTCCTCCCCTTCACTATGTTGCTCTCTTCCTTTGTTTGAAGAAATAAAAGAATTAGGCTTCTCGGTTTCTTTCTTCTTCTTTAGCTTTTTGTTTACGCATGTCTTTTCCGTTCCTTTTTAAACTAATTTCTCTCTATTATTCTTCCTTTCTTTTCTTAGAGATAGAGACATTCATTACCATAAACAAATGTTAAGGCAATTGAAATTTTCACCTCAAAGTTTTAATATTGAGTGCATGTACTCAACTTGTCATACTATGTTAACTTCATCTAACTGATTATTATGTAAAAAAAAAAAACAAAAAACAAAAATGGCGGCCAACTTTGAAGATAATTCTCAAGCCACTCCTCTGTACACTACTCCCATTTGCAGCTTTTCAAAAGATAGTCTTGATTTTGAACCATCATCTTCAAAGTTCCCTCATAAACTACCCATTAATCCATTTGATAAATATATTCCAACCACCACCACTGGATCTATTCTAGTTCTGGTACCTAAATGCCTTCTATTGAATCCACACCTGAAAATCCGCTATTCGTCAGAATATCCACCATGCATATCCAATCTATCTCATCTATATAAATGATTATATTGGTGACACAATCAACTTCACCTCATCATTTTGACCAAAACACATTTCATACTCCATTTCCAAATTCACCAACCTCAACAAACTCTCTTAGCAATATCAACGTTTCATTGATTTCATTTCCTCAATCCCAAACCAACCCAAATTGGGAGTCAATTGTAAACCTCAAATGACTGGACCTCAAGGATAGTAAAATCTAGAAAGAAATCATACGTTGGACAATGTCGATATTCTCTTGGATCACAAGGCAATATACAAATAAGTTAATTGAGAGTGGTATCATCAATAGTGATGGTGAGATAACCTGCACCTACTTCCGCAAAGATACCATGTGATGGTACTTACTATATAGTAAAGCAATTTGTTCAATGAAATTTAAATGCAAGTGAACATGTCGAATAAATAATATAATGATAAGAAAAGTATCGTCCCACAAAGATTGATGAATACTAAACTAATTAAGTACTAATGATGAATTAATCCTAAAATTTATCTAGCAAATCAAAATATTGTTGATGATGAATTAAAATTTAAAATTTCTAAATTGAAAACTCAAGACTAATTAAAATTGAATCCAAGTAAGAAAAATCAAGATGAGAAACATGTTAGAGCTTCTGATTTCATCATAACTACTAGATATGAATTTTCATAGTTTATGCCTGCAAGAATGATATTACCTATGTGATAGCGGAACTTCCTAATTTATTTACTATCCTATGTCTAGGTATAGTAAACCTATTTAGTTCATTAATTCACTATATTTCTATATGTGAATTAAAACAAACCAAATGCATTAAGATCTGTGAACATTCTTGGTTTACAATAAATCTTTCGATCATCTTATCACTAAAAGCCACACAAATAACATGGTATATGTCTATCCACATTTAATTCATGGTTATATATTATAAGAAGCAATTGCATATTATTACCTTTTAGTCTCAAACATACACATCAAATCATTCAAGTAGGTGGTCAACCACTTAAAAGTATTAAGCATAATAATATATAACTCACATAAATAAAATATCTTGCAAAGCATAAAAACTTATAAAATTCACATCATCATAGTTAGGCTACATCTTCGCTCTAACAAAAGAAGTTTAGAACATAATGAAATAACAAACCAAAGTAATAGTGGAAATTAAGCAAAATATCTTAAATAGAAAAACAGAAAAGTTGTCACCAAACTGTCTTCTCTTTAAGAATTCTTTACAGAATTTCTACAATTCAAAAATGACAAGAAGTAGAGAGAAGCTCTCGCGCCTCGATTTATCTTTTTCTTATTTGTTTTCTCTTTCTTCTTTGACTTTTTTCTTCCTTGCTTGGTTCCGACGGCAACACACGGTTTTTCTCTTTTTCTCTTTTCTCTTTCTCCTTCTCTTGTGCGGCGCCTTTCTCCCTTTTCTCACAATTCATGTTCCTTTTATGCTGTCTTGGGAGGTGTGCCCTAAGATTCTTCCTTGATAATTCACTTTTTGTCCTTTTCCTTTATTTCCTTTCTTATCCTTTTTGTCCTTTTCCTCCTCTTTTTTCTACTTTACACGTTGCCTTCTCTTCTTTTATTTTATTTTATTTTTTTCTTTTACTCCTCACGTGCCTTGCTTCTTTTCTTCATGTTTCCTTCACTTTTCATCTCTTTTGGGACTTGCTACATAAACAATAAAGATTTAAATAAATATATAAAAAATCAAATATTATCTCACAAAATTATATTATTTATATCCTAAAATAATCAAAATAACTCTATAAAAATAGAGTTATTACAATTCATGTAATGGATTAATGAACTGCCCTTGGAAGTAAAGGAAGCATTCTTTTAGGAAGAGCTATAGACTCATGGTAACGAAATCAAGGAATAGGAAAAGCAATCTACTTGCTTTAGAAATTTAGGAAGTTTTAACTCTAAATCAAAAGTTAGTTTAAAAATTTAGAGATATCTTTTATATTTAAATATTACACAGGAAATATGTCTTAAGATTAAATGAGATATTTTGAAATAAATAGTCTTGGATTTCAATACTATGTAAAAAAAATTAAAGTTTAATATAAAAATTTATTGAAAATCTTGGAGCACATTTTTTATATTTAAACATTATATACATTTATAAGACTTTTATCCTTAATATCCGTCAACAATAATTTTGAAGGATTAAGTTGTTTGGACATTATATGACAGAAAAAATGAAGCCATCAAAGCCAGCGTAAAGACAAGACAAACTAAAAAGAAAAATAAGTATAAGAAGAGCTGAAATTCTAAACACAAGAAAATAAACAAAAAAAAAAAAGATGATAGTCGTAGGAATTATTTATATATGAAAACAATTTCCTAATCGAAACAAATCCTAGTGTGAGGAGTTCAATGATGAGAAGCCATAACGATAGCTTTTTCTCTTCTTTTTTATTTTTTATTTTTGGACAAGAACTCCTATAAAAGAAGAGAGTATCCACTTGGCACCAAACATGCCCGTGATGAAACCTGATAATTTTATGTGGACATCCGTGGGCGACTTAACCACCCAGAAAATTATTTTCAACATTCTTTTCAAATGCTATCAGCATACCAAAAACGCAGACAAGCTGATCTGCAACTCTGCTTATGACCTTGAGCAAGCAGCATTCAACATTCTTCCTGAGGTTATACCAATCAACCCCCTTTTGGCAAGCAACCGGGGTGGGAATTCAATAAGAAACTTCTGGCAGGAAGATAACACCTGCTTAGAATGGCTCAGTCAATAGCAACACTACTCAGTCATATACGTTGCATTTGGCAGCATCACAGTTTTTGACTAGACCCAATTCCAAGAATTGGCTTTAAGCCTTGAACAATCAAACAAACCTTTCCTATGGGTCGTTAGGCGAGATATCACCCATGGATCCAACTACAACTACCCAGAAGGATTTCTAGAAAGAGTAGCCAGTCGCGGACGTATGGTCAGTTGGGCACCTCAACAGAAAGTTCTCAGTCATCCTTCCACTGCTTGCTTCTTAAGCTTGTGCAGTTGGAATTCAACAATTGAAAGAGTAAGCAACGGGGTCCCTTTCTTGTGCTGGCCTTACTTTGCTAACCAGCTTTGTAATGAGAGCTACATTTGCGATGTTTGGAATATTGGAATGAGGTTCAACCGAGATGAAAGAGGAATATGTATGGAATATTGCAGACCGGGTGATCTGCAACTCTACTTATGACCTTGAGCCAGCTGCTTCCAGCACGGTTCCAGATATTATACCTGTTGACACCTACGTCTACATCAAGCTTGTCAGTCACTTGAGTACCCTATACGGTTATAGGGGTACCCTCTTATGTATATACTTATGTGTTTATATTGTACACACTGCACAAGATTCATTAATGAAAAATATACGGAATAGATTTATCCTCACCTACCTTTCTTCCTCGTTTGCTTGTTACTGTTCCGGTAACCATTTCCGGTTATAATCCTTTACTGTCAACTTGGTATCGAGCCAAATTTTGGCACAGGCTGTTCGATCCTTCCGGCCGTTTTCTCTTCTCCCCTCCCCTTTCCTCTTTTGCTACATCCTTCCAGCCCGTTACCTCTTGCTTTAGGCCTCCCTCTTTTACCCATCCTTCCCTAAGCCCGGCCCCCTTTTCCCCTCTCTTTTGGCTCGGCCCAATGTCCACCTCATCCTTCATCACCGGCCCAGATCCTCCCCCCTCCGCCGGCCCTCCTCCTACTGTCCTCCCCTCTCCGTCACTGCCGGAGTGTCTCAATGGCAGTAATTACCTTATCTGGCGCACCATGATCGAGCCCTTCCTCGATGCGGCGCAACTTCTGCCCGTCGTGGATGGATCTGAACCGGAACCCCCGACGCACCTCCTTACTCCACACAACACCACCACCCCGATTCCCTCCTCCCACAGTTCTCGTCCCCCGACCCAAACCCCTAATCCCGCTCACGCACAGTGGCGCGTTCGCGATCGCACCACCATGGGTTGGTTATTGACCACTTCAACGCCGCCTGTGGTTGCCCAACTCACCACTTTTTAGTCCTCCGCCGCAATTTGGCGTTACCTGGCTACAACATTTGCTACTCAATCCACTGCACGCGCCGCCTCCCTCCGCATGGAGCTCCAATCTATGCGCCGTGATGGTCGAACCGTGGCTGAATTTCTGCAACAATGACCCATATTACGGATCAATTGGCCCTCATCGGAGAACCCTTGCACGATAGCGACTACCACACGCACTTGTTTCACGGGTTAGGGCCAGAATTTCACTTGCTGGCCGTCGCAATCTCCGTCACCTCCCGCATCTCCCCAATGTCACGTGAGGATCTGCACGGGCTCTTGCTCTTGCACAAGTCCATGGTAGACATCTCCACCAATGATGTCGCGGCGGCCCCTCCTCTAGCAGCATTCGCAGCTCAACCTGGGTCTGTCTCTGCCTTTTCAATTCGGACCCCTTCGACGCCGCCGTGGCCTCCACGCACCACTCTAACTGCTTCCTCACCTCCACTATTGCCCAACCCCCCTTTGTCGCTAGCCGGTCACTTTCCGGCACCACCATCACCGACGGCCAACGGCCGTGGCAAGCAGCGCCCTCCTTACTGCCAGATATGTCGCAGGCGGGGCCACTATGCCACCACCTGCAACTACTGATACTCCACTCAACCAGTCCCGGCCCCACCTCCTCCTCAAGCCCACCTCATTCACCCATCTATGGCCCAACCTCCCTCTTTCTCTTTGGCCCAACCTACTTTCCCCAGCTCCCCTTCCACATATACTGCTAGCCCAGTCCAGTCTTACACGACCTCTTTGGGCCCCTCCCTCCTTGGCCCACCCACCAACCCATCTCCCTATAACTCCCACCCGGCCCAGGCCCACACTGCCTCTCTCGGCCCACTCTCCAGCCCAGCCCTTCATCCACTTCTTAGCCCACTATTTACCCCTCATCACGGCCCCTCCTTTGGCCCTTCACCTCAAGCCCAATATTCCCATCTTCCTCCCCCTTTAAGCCCACTTCCCCTCACCCCCCTCCCTCTACCCTTGATGCGGCCTCTTGGTATGCTGATTCTGGTGCCACTCACCATGTCACTGACAGTCTCGCCGCTCTCACCACCACCACTCCTTACACCGGTACCCAATAGCTCACTGTGGGTGATGGCGTGTCTCTTCCCATCACTCACATTGGTACTTTTCAGTCTCCTCATTTTCCTTTTTTTCGCTTAACTGATATCCTTGTTGTTCCTAGCATTACAAAGAATTTACTATCTGTGTCTCACTTTTCTCATGATAATCATTGCATGTTTCAGTTTTATGATTCTTACTTTCTTGCTCGTTCTTTTCACACTGGTCAGATTCTTCTCCAAGGCACCAACACTACTTTTACTCGCTCTTCGCTTCCCCTATGTACTGCGTGTGCTCTTAGTAAGAGCCATCGCCATCCCCATCCCCTCACCCAGTCTTGGGCTTCCCATCCCCTTGAATTGGTGCATTTTGATGTATGGGGCCCTGCTCCTGTAACCTCTCATCATGGCTATAAATACTATGTTTGTTTTGTTGATGATTTTTCTCGCTTCACATGGCTCTATCCTTTTACTACTTGCACTAAGTTTCTCTCCATTTTTACCGCGTTTCATTCATTTGTCACTACTCAGCTCCAGCAGCCCCTTCATGCGATTCAGTGTGATGGTGCTCTTGAGTTTCTGTCGTCTGAGCTCCGTGCTTTCCTCACTCATCATGGTATTCATCAGCGCATTTCTTGCCCCTACTCTCCATTTCAGAATGGCACCGCTGAACGGAAACATCATCACATTGTTAAGACTGGTCTTGCCCTTCTTACTCACTCTTCCGTTCCTCTTCCCTTCTGGGAGTTTGCCTTTGAGACTGCTGTCTCCATCATCAATCGCCTTCCTACTCCAGTTCTTGGTCATCTTTCTCCTTGACAGACTCTCTTTCGCACCCCTCTTGATGTCTCCCGCCTTCGTGTCTTTGGTTGTGCTGTCTTCCCTCATCTTCGTGCTTATGCTCCTCATAAGCTCGCTCCTCGTTCTCACCTCTGTGTCTTTCTTGGTTATCCCCCTAGTTATCAGGGTTATCGTTGTTATTGTCCTGAGACTCGTCGGTTTTATATTGCCACTGGTGCTTTATTTGATGAGTCTCATTTCCCCTATGCCCGTTCCCCTCCCTCCTTATCCTCCCCACCCCATCCTTCTCCTATCACCTTACCTCTCCCCCCTATCTCCTCTCCTGTTGAGCCTCCACCTATGACTCACTCTTCTCCCCCCCCCCACCTCCTCCTCCCCTCCTTCCCCTTCCTCTCCCTCTTCCCTCTCTTCTCCCACCCCCCAGCCACTGTCCCCCTCTCCTACCCCTACCACACCCTGCCATCCTATGGTTACTCGTCTGTGAGATGGCACCATTACTTGTCGCCTCCTCACCCGCCAGCATACCTTTGCCCTCACTGCCTCCTCTCATCCCATTCATGAACCCACTACCTTCACCCAAGCCTCCCGTGACCCTCATTGGCGTTCTGCCATGGCTACTGAGTACACTGCTCTTCTCAAGAACCATACTTGGGATCTTGTCCCGTTACCCTCCTATGCTCGTCCCATTGGATGCAAGTGGGTCTACAAAGTTAAACTCAGATCTGATGGCTCATTAGAACGCTACAAAGCCCGCCTTGTAGCTAAGGGCTTTCATCAGCAGCCCGGGATCGACTACACGGAGACTTTTAGTCTGGTGGCCAAACCGGTCACTATTCGCACTATTATCGCCATGGCTTATTCACGTGGTTGGAGCCTTCGCCAACTCGATGTCTCCAATGCTTTTCTACATGGCACTCTCCTGGAGGAGGTTTATATGGTTCAGCCCCCTGGTTTCTTGGATCCGACTCGACCTCAGCATGTCTGCTGTCTCCGTCGATCTTTGTACGGCCTTAACCAGGCCCCCCGTGCTTGGTATCAGCGGCTCAGTGCCTTTCTCACTTCACTTGGGTTCTCCATCTTTGCTGCGGACACTTCTCTATTTCTGCTTTGCACTGCTCACTACAGATTTGTTCTACTAGTATATGTTGATGATATTCTCCTTACGGGCTCTCCCCAAGCCCCTATGTCTGCTCTTCTTGCAGCTCTACACAAGGAATTTGCTATTAAGGATTTGGGCTCTCTTCATTACTTTCTTGGCATTAAAGCTCTCCATACTCCTCAGGGGCTTCTTCTTCATCAGGCTAAGTTTACTCATGAGATTCTCATTGGTGCCCGCATGACAAATGCTCGTGGTCTTCCTACTCCCTGCACCACTACAGAGCCCCTCTCTTAGTGGTCGGGCAACCCTCTTCCAGATCCTCTTCTCTATAAGAGTACGGTTGGTGCCTTACAGTATCTGACTCTCACCCGTCCGGATATTGCCTATGCAGTTAATACCGCCTGCCAGTTTCTCCATGCACCAACCATTCTACATTGGCAAGTTGTGAAGCGGATTCTTCGGTACCTTGCAGATACTCCTCGCCATGGTCTCTGCCTTACTCGCAGCCCCTCCACCGCTCTTCATGCCTTTTTTGATGCGAGTTGGGCCGGTGATCGTGACGATCGCTGTTCTATTGGTGGTTTCTGTGTGTTTCTTGGCCAGAATCTTATTTCTTGGAGCTCTCGTAAGCAACGCACTGTTGCTCGCTCTAGCACCGAGGCCGAGTATAAGTGTCTTGCTGACACCGCCGCCGAGCTTATTTGGATTGAGTATCTACTTCGGGATCTTCGGATTCTTCCTCGCCACCCCCGGACCCTCTAGTGTGACAATCTCTCCGCTCTTTACCTGGCAGCTAATCCCGTCTTTCATGCTCGCACTAAACACATTGAGATTGATTATCACTTCATTCGAGAGCGCTTCCTTCACGGTCAACTTCACATTCAGTTCATTGCCTCTGCTGACCAACCTGCGGACATCTTCACCAAAGGTCTTTCTACAGCGCGTTTTCGCTCCTTATGGTCCAAGCTGACCGTTCTTCCAGATCCGTCAGCTTACGGGGGGATGTTGACACCTACGTCTACATCAAGCTTGTCAGTCACTTGAGTACCTTATACGGTTATAGGGGTACCCTCTTATGTATATACTTATGTGTTTATATTGTACACACTGCACAAGATTCATTAATGAAAAATATACGGAATAGATTTATCCTCACCTACCTTTCTTCCTCGTTTGCTTGTTACTGTTCCGGCAACCATTTCCGGTTATAATCCTTTACTGTCAACTATACCAATCGGCCCACTTTTGGCGAGCAACCAGGGTGGAAGTTCAGTAGGGAACTTCTAGCATGAAGACAACACTTACCTAGAATGGCTCAGTCAACAACCACACCGCTCAGTCATATATGTTGTATTTGGCAGCTTCACAATTTTTTACCAAACCTAGTTTCGAGAATTGGCTTTAGGCCTTAAACTATCAAACAAAACTTTCCTATGGGTTGTTAGGCCAGATACCACCCAGGGACCTAATGATGCCTACCCTAAAGGGTTTCTAGAAAGAGTAGCCAATCGGGGACGGATTGTTGGCTGGGCACCTCAGCAGAAAGTTCTTAGTCATCCTTCCATCGCTTGCTTCTTGAGCCATTGCGGTTGGAACTCAACAATGGAAGGGGTAATCAATTGGGTCCCTTTCTTGTGCTGGCCTTACTTTGCTGATCAGTTTATCAATCAGAGCTACATTTGCGATGTTTGGAAGATTGGATTGAAGTTTAACCGAGAGGAAATATGGATTATTAAACGAGGAGAGATTAAGAGAAAGGTGGAGAATTTGCTTGGTGATGAAAATTTCAAAACAAGGGCTTTGGATCTCCAGGAAATAGTTTCAAGCAATGTCAAAGAAGGCGGCTTCGCCGACAAAAATCTAAAGAACTTCATTGAATGGCTTAAGGCATAGCCTTTTATTTCCATGTTTGGTTCGAGCTCGAGTTATTTTCCCTTCGTTATGTTTCTTTCTTCCTCTTTCTCCGGAAATAAAAGAATTGGCCTCCTGGCTTTCTTTCTTTTTCTTCTTCCTTTTCTTTTTTAGGATGTAGAGAAATGCATTATTAAATCATCGCTACTATAATCCAATGTTATGGCAACTCAAAGTGCCACAGCATTATGTTAGAACTTCGTGTGTGTTTGGTCAAAAAACTACGGTAACATTCAAACCAAAAATAAAGATGACCTTGCCAACGGGTCACATGCAGGTGCTACCTCTATTTTAACCACTTCCATTCCTCTTTGGATCCATTTAACAATAGCCATCATTAAAAGGCTTACTCATCTTGAATGATTTCCTTATCCGTTTGATCCAATAATAATGAGTCTCTTCATATTATTTGTCATAAAAATGACATTATAAAGGTTTCGTATTGCCTAAATCATAATTAAAAGTCTTCTTCAAGGGAAAGATACACCCCCTTACACTTGAGTGGACTTTTAGGTAAGAATAAATTTTTTAATATAATATTAGAGTTTAGGTTTAAAAAGTCACAACTCATGCATAAAGTTACAACCTATATTGACTATAAAGAACTTTGTTAAGAATGGTACGACTAAAGTCTCTTATTACTTCAATCTTATTTAAAAATATTCTTTATAAAGAAGAAAAATCACTTATCGTTGAGTTAGCTTTTTTGTAGGAATAAGATTTCTAATAAGTTGGAAGAATAAAATCAAACCAAACATGGATTAAATCCGACATTTAGCTATATCTGATGGTTTTGGCTAGCAAATGTCATTAAATTTTTGGGCCAATCTGAAACCATTAGGTGTATCGAAGACTTCAGTTTTTGAACAACGGGATTTGTTGTACAGAAAGGAAGCTCTTCACAGTAGAAGCCACAAAGCAATAATCAGAAATCCCAAAGACATGTAAATGGTTCTAAGAGAATGACAGAAGATGCCATAAACGTTCAAGCGAACAAAAGAAACAAAAATGAAGGGAAAACTTGAGTCATTAAACAAGGGAGAAGTAAGACTAACCTAGCCGGCCCTTGATGTGGCCTTTTAGGTGTAAACAAGTTGTGTATGTCTTTTCTTCCTTGATTTCTTTGCTTCTTTATGCCGCTTGGTTCCTGTTCATTTTCACAACATTAATATATATATATTCTGAAGACAGTAATACAGAATATGTTTGCATTTCATCATATTATGCCCAAATTTTAGCTACTTTGATGAAAACAGTTACTAGTATTCTTCCAATTAGCAGTTTTTCAACAATGATTATTTCACATAGTAAATATTTTGCTTCATACTTTCTTTTATATATTTAAATGTCTTCCTCCCTTAATAAAAAATTTTAAGAGAAAAAATCAAATCTTCTCTAACAATGATTAAACACTTTTTATGGAGGTAATTCAGAAGATCATAAAACTCACAAGGTTACTTGGTAAGAAGGACTTGGACCACTAGATCTTAAAGTGTGGAATAAAGTTTTGTTGAAGAAAGCACTCTGGAATCTCATCAATTATCTAAACTCATCTTATAGAGTAAATGGATTTATAGTACTAAATATAGGAAAATTTCAATTATACATCTTGATATCAAAGGAAATACGGCATGGAGTTAGTGAAATCTTCTTAAGTTACGATAGACTCTCTTATCTATGCTTTTCAAACATTCTTATTGTTGTAAAAAGATATATAAAGAGTTGTGCTAAGTTAATATTGAGATTGAATGGCATAACTTAATATGGTCGGATGGAATCAATAAATATAACTTTATTAGATGACTTATACGTAAAGATAAACTCGCTATAGCAGAAGTAACATCTCAATGACTTCCCTCAGCTAACCTATATTGTAATTTCTGTGATTCTTAATTAAAAGCTGGACACACTTATTTTTTTAGTGTGCTTGGACTAGGCAAATTTAGTGAAGTAATCTTGCACAATAAGACATTCATAAGAATATCGACAATTAAAATTTTGAACCGCAATAAATGGTTAAAGGACTAAAAGAAAATATTTGGTTACGAAACTTCTTAAATTTTCTTTCTTAGCTTGTCTGTATTGTTTATGGTCTAAACGAAATTATAAATGTTTTCAAAATAAGACTGTTAAAATATCAATTTTACTTGTTAGAATCAAGAAAGTAGTACGTAAAAGAGCATCTCTATTTAAGAACATTAAATTTTCTCATGTAAATTTTTTATTGTGTCATAGTTAGAGGATTTCAAATTTTATTTTCTCTTAAATAAATTGTAATACTAAGATATACCCTTAAGCTTTTGTACTATCTTATTTTTCAATGAATAAACTCATAAATTCATTAAAAAAATGATATCATAACCCAGGTTAAAGCAAAGATTACAAATTGGGTCACCGAAATTTTCATCTTATTACTCATTCTCTAACTTGTAAGCTAACCCTAGGATGAGGAGAAATATTAAATAGTGTTTGATTTATATTGTTAATATCTTGACTTAGCATCCGTTTTATATATTTAAGTATCCTTCTCTCTTATCTTATTTCTTAATTATCAAACTTAGAGGAAATTTAGCCATTCCTATAGGTGGTTTAACTTGTTATAAAAAATTGCAAATCACTGTCGAGAGTGGTCCATTTTTGCTGTACATCGTCATCGATGATGTTATTGCCTGGGGACTGTTGATGATGTTAACCAAAGAAACATAAAGACAACCACAAGACAGCGAGTAGTCACACCATTGACAAGGCAAACACATTAAATAGCAATGGTTAGTCAACAATCAGCAAGATCTTACGTTATCATGACACATGAAGAGAACATAATCAGCAGCTCTGCCTCCTAACTATAATTAGACATGAACTTGATTGTTCTACGGAGCAAAATAAAGAACCAAGATGGGCAATCCACATGTTTTGGTGGTTCCCCTTCCAGCACAAGGCCATGTAATTCCTCTCATGGAACTATCAAAGCGCTTGACCCAACAAGGCTTCAAGATCACATTTGTAAACACCGAGTTTAATCACGATCGGATACTGAGTGGAAATGGAATGAAGGATCAAATAGGGGACCAAATTCGTCTGGTTTCCATTTCTGGTGGAATAGAAACCTTGGAGGACAGAAACAAGCCATGGCGTTTAGCAGAAGCAATCCTGAATGTTTTGCCTGAGAAGTTAGAGGAGCTTATCGAACAGATTAATGGACTCAGTGGGGAGGAGATCACCTGTGTCCTCGCTGACTCGAGTATTGGGTGGGCTCTACGAATAGCAGAGAAGAAAGGAATCCGAAGAGCTGCCTTCTGCCCTACAACAGCATCAGTACAGGTCGTAGTACTTAGCATCCCAAAGTTGATTGAAGATGGAATTATTAGTGATGATGGTGAGTTCCTCTATCACTACTATTTGGTTGTTTTTCTACGTACAGTTGAACATGCATAGAGATAGTAGTTCTCCTAAAATATGTAGGTATTATGAAAGAGACAAAAACAATAACATGCAAACTTTAGATCAAGGTTCTAGAGAGGGGAATCATTTGTATAGTTAGTCTAAATTGCAAAGAAAAATTTGCGTTATCCATAAGTTAAGCTTTGGGACTTATTTACATCTCAACATATCATGTTATAGTAAATTCTTTTAACATGCCCTTTAGCACGTGCTACTTTGGGTCAACAGATCTAATCATTTGATCTATTTCCTAGTGCAAATGGGAGTGAACTGCGAACTTGAGATCCAAAGCAACTACAGAAAGATATTCTTTACAATAACAAGATATTTAGCCCAAAAACTTGGTATTTGAACTCCTAAGCCGGATAAGAAGTGAGACATATGGATGTTGTTAAAATACTGTGGCATAAATCTTATATTGTTTAGATATTACTTAATAAATTTCTTACTTTTTGTTCAATTTTGGTCATATCAGATTTTTTTTATATAATATCAAAGCTTAAATTCAAGTATAGCAGCTTTTACTTGTTAGCAATATATCTGTTGGATGTCTTTTCCACATTTGGATTGATGAAACGTGTTAGATTATTGTAGTATAAACATAATATTACCTAAATCTTATTTAAAAATTCTCTCTATAAAAAAGATCCCATATTAGGATTGGGCTAACAAATGTTAAGGGGAAGTCATTTGATCCTAGACTTCAGTGGAATTCTCTGCGTAGGAACTCCGCTAAAAAAGCAGATCATTCCACTCTCACCGACGATACCGGCCATGAGTGAAGAAAACTTTGTTTGGGCTCGCCTTGGCAATTCCATCTTGCAAAAGAGTATTTTTGAACTCATGAAAAGAAACAAGAAGCATGTGAAAGCAACAGAATGGCTGCTATGTAACTAATCCTACGACCTTGGGCCTGGGGCATTTACCTTGTCTCCAAATATTCTGCCCATAGGTCCTCTTCTGCCAAGCAACCAGTTGGGAGAACTGGCAGGAAGCTTATGGCCAGAGGACTCTACTTGTATGAAATGTTTGGATCAACAGTCACTAGGTTCAGTGATATATGTGACTTTCGGAAGCAGCACAACTTTCAATCTGACCCAGTTCGAAGGACTGGCTTTAGGGCTTGAACTTTGCAACAGACCATTCCTGTGGGTTGTGCGGCCCGGCCTCATAGATGGGACATACCCAAAAGAATTTCACGAAAGAGTTGCCAGTCGGGGGAGGGTGGTGGAATGGGCATCACAACAAACGATTCCGAGTCATCCGTCGGTTGCTTGCTTCATAAGCCACTGTGGTTGGAACTCCACCATGGAAGGGGTAAGCAACGGGATCCCATTCTTGAGCTGGCCTTACTTTGCCGACCAGTTCTTGAACCAAACCTATATAAGTGATTTTTGGAAGGTTGGGTTGGGTTTAGAATCAAACAAAAGAGGCATCGTAACACGAGAAGAAATCACAAGTAATGTAGAGCAACTTCTGGGGGATGAAGAATTAAAAGCGAGGGCTATGGATCTGAAGAACACAGTAAAAAATGGCAAAAAAAAATGGTGGGCTCTCTCACGATAATTTGAAGAACTTCGTTGAGTGGATGAAAGGATGGAAAAGTTGCTCCTGCAATTTTCAGAGCTCATCTATGGATGGTTTCTTTTGCTGTTATTTGCCTGTTGAAATACTATCAATAACAAGTAAACATCTTTTTCTCACTATTGTATAATGAAAAACGTCAATATCTCTTGCTCGCTACTATCTTTTATACATCAAGATAGAAAAAGGGATAGTTAGAATTAAGGCAAAAAGCAATAATCAGGACTCAGGTAGAAAGCTACAATGTGGAATCTTAGACGAATCCTAAATGATGATAAAATATATTGTTAAAATAAGTTTATAGTTCAATTCAAAAGTTGGTTCTTAGATATTGAAATTTTAACATCAAATAATAGTATTCAATTTCACCTTACTAGTACTCAATGTTGCCTTAGAAGTGCATTTTTCCTTGGTGAACTTGTTCCCTAGACGATATTATGTTAACTCAACTACAATCTAACCGATTCTTTTTCCCTTTGGAACAAAAATGGGAGTCAACGTTGAAGGACAATTCTAAAGCCACGTCTCCACCATGCAGAACTACAGTTTTTCAAAAGCTAGTCTTGAGTTTTAATCATCCTATCCCAATTTCCCACCAAAGCTAACCATTCCTCTATTGGATAAATAGGTTCCAACCATCACCACTCTATACCAGTTCTGGGACCATCAATGCCTCTCCTAATGACTCAAAGCCCAAAAATCTCACTCCTTTCAAAGTATCCACCATGCTTACCCATCTCTCACTTAGTTGAAAGACCATATATGTACCGCCATCAACTCTACGTCATCCTTTCAACTAAAAGATATTTCATACTTCGTTTCCAAATTCATCACTCGCACCAAACTCTTCCAACAACATCAATGCATGATTATTGATTGTTCAGTAACAAGCAAGGGATTTTTTTTTTTTTAGTTATCTTTATAATAAATGGGAACGATACACTAATCATTAAATGCACACAAAAAATCATAAATAAGTTAAAACTATCTCTCAAGATACTACTTAAAAGTAGAAATCGTTGAAATAAGAATATGTCCAAGCCAAAGGAAATGTGTCTCGAAGCTAATTTCATAATCATGTTTGTTTGGTACAAAGCATGCTGCTATAATACCCTTGAATCATAATGTCAAACTTACTATTGTGGACCATATCAAAGGAGCAAAAACTTCCCAAGACAAACCATTCCTAGAAGATTCAATCAATTACCAAGGTTGATTAGAAGGCTAATCTACCTCATCATGATGATGTCATATATCAAATCTACTATTCAACTATTCAGCCAATTTAGTCAAACATTTGAATGAAGCTAATGTACTATTCAGCTAATTTATGCTTGAATCCAAGCATTCTCAAATGCAGTCAAACATCGAAGGTGTTAAAATATGTTACAAGTTGCCTAGGATTAGCTTTCTTAGTGTCCTTTGATCACAAAATGGAGCTTACAACCTTTTGCAACTCAAACTAGGCATCTTGCCTAAGGACAGTAAAATTTCTAATAAATATTACGTTAAATTGGGGGATTATATGTCTCTTGGAAAACTAAAAATATAATTAACGGCCTCAAGATTTTCAATTGGAGCAGAATAAAGAACTATAGCCTTGATAGTAAGTGAAAATTTTTGGTTCTTTTTTTTGAGACCTTACTGTTGATGTAAAACAACCTGATCCATTATTCTAACAATAAAGTTGGCAAATCTCCTAAGATCGCGATAAGAGGCTCCAAGCCCATCGGGCTCACGGTCACCTCAGGATCAAGCACACTGCTAGATCCATCAAGACAACCTTTCAAACCATCTTAAAACGGAGCACTAAAGCCCAAAGATCAAAAGACAAAAAGAATACCACATTCCATCAGTGGAAGTCCTATAGGACTTCCATTTGCTCTTACGTTGCAGTTGGATAAGGAAAAAACACTGAGAATGGGAAGTCCACATGTGTTAGTTATACCTCTTCCATCCCAGGGCCATGTACTCCCACCGATGGAGTTATCGCAATGCTTAGTCAAGTATGGCTTCAAAGTCACATTTGTAAACACAGAGCATAGTCACAAGCGGGTTGTGAATGCTTTGGCAGCGATGAATCATTTGGGAGACTCAATTAATCTAGTCTCAATCCCAGATGGGTTGGCTCCTGGCCGGACATGATATTACAAAGCTAGCTGATGAAATTCTCCGAGTCATGCCTGGAAATCTGGTGGAGCTCATAGAGCGCATCAACAGATCGGAAGGTAATCGCATCACTCCTGTCATTCCAAATTACCCCATGGGGTGGGCTCTGGAAGTGGCGGAGAAGATGAAAATCCCGAGAGCTTTATTCTGGTCTGCTTCAGCTGCGGTACTGGCCTTGCTCTTTCATATTCGGAAGCTGATTAAGAGTGGTATCATCAACAGCGATGGTGAGATATCCTGCACCTACTTCCGCAAAAATACGAAATTACGAGGAGTTCAATGATAAGAGGTCATAACGATACCTTTCTCTCTCTCTCTCTCTTTCAAGGAACTCAAGGAAAAGAGGATACTATCCACTTGGCACCAAACATGCCCACGATGAACACTAGTAACTTCGTTTGGACATGCGTGGGCGACTTACCCACGCAGAAAATTAGTTTTGACTATTTTGTGAAATGCAATCAGTATCTAAAAAACACAGACCAGTTGATCTGCAGCTCTGCTTATGATCTTGAGCCAGCTGGCATTCAGCATGCTTCCAGAGGTTATACCAATCGCCCCACTTTTGGCAAGCAACCGGGGTGGGAATTCAGCAGGAAACTTCTGGGAAGAAGATAACGCCTGCTTAGAATGGCTCAGTCAACAGCAAACCCAGCAGGATTTCTAGAAAGAGTAGCCGATCGGGGACTGATTTTTGGCTGGTCACCTCAACAGAGAGTTCTCAGTCACCCTTCAGTTGCTTGCTTCTTTTGCCATTGCGGTTGGAATTCAAAAATAGAAGGTGTAAGCAATGGGATCCCCTTCTTGTGCTGACCTTACTATGCTGACCAGCTTTCCAATGAGGGCTACATTTGCGATGTTTCTAAGGTTGGACTGAGGTGAAACCAAGATGAAAGAGGCATTATTACACAAGAAGAGATCAACAGAAAGGTAGGGAAACTGCTTAGTGATTAAAATTTCAAAGCAAGGGCTTTGAATCTCCAGGAAATGGTTTCCAGCAACGTCAAAGAAGGTAGCAGCTCTTACAAACATTTCAAAAACTTCTTTAATTGGCTTAAGGCATAGACCTTTAATTTTCATTTAGTTTAAGCTTGAGTTTGTTGTGAATGATCTCATCATAAGGATAGTGCCCCTAATTATTTTGTATTGACAATTTTTGTTTGTGTGTGTGTGTGTTTAATTTTTACTTAAAAATAAATATAGGCTTTAGTTTGCCCTAATTTTCACCATAAAGTGGTTTACATATGACTTTATGTTTAAGATTTCACAATCAAGGTGGCATAAAGCATGTCTTTTTTTGTTAGGTTGTAGCATAGAGTATGTCATTTATCCTAATTCATGTGTGGTTTACAGCAAGTCTCAATAAAATGGAACATCACAAATGTCCTTGCTATTCATTTTTTTACCAAGAAGCAATTAAAATTTGTTATCATCTTTCTAATATGTGTGAATTATATATAATTCACTTGCAGTAGAGAGAGTTCCATCAAAGAATTAAAAGTATAAGTCAACTCAAGATTTTGCATAAAAGATGTAGAAACCTCAAATACTTCTTGGAAAAGGAAATAAGGAGATATAAAAATAAAATGAAAAAATGAAAATAAAAATAAGGATATCGTAAGTCAAATGAAGCACGTCTTGGAGCTGACTTCAAAATTAGGTTTGATTTAGAGTAAGTTTATTGTAATACCCACAAACCATAACTCACAATGGCAGATTCTGACAAAAGAGTTCAAGCTTCCCATTTAGACCCACTCTTAAAATGCTCGTCCAGTTACTAGAGGTTGGTTGGATGTTACTCTAATCTCATTATGGTAAGACTAAATATAATTTATCTAAATAATACAAATTATCATATACAATAAATACAAATTAAAAAAATATCTTAAAAAGTTTAATAGTCAAATTCTTTCTTTTACCTATTTTGATCACTTATTACAATTCTTTATTCTATATTTTAATATCACAACAAATTCTATTTTAAGTAACTATTGTTCTTACTTTCAATTTTCACATTTCTCACATATTTTATAACATTAAAGAAAAGAATATATTCACTAATTTTATTTTTTTATTAAGTAAAAAGGTTGAGAATATTAATGTGAAACCTAGAACCTAGATATTAAAGCTTCGTAACTGATTGTTTAACAAGAAGATAAAAACGATTGACAGTGGCACCCTGTCCATCTCGGAGATGAAGTAGAAGACAGCAAAGATACCATGATCTTATGAAAGACAAGACCCGCAAGGGTTGGAAAAAGACTAGATGGAAAAATATTTTTGATGAAACAATGATTAGTCACCTTCAGACAATTTTAACAGGAAAACGTGGCAGATTCGGCAGCTGTCAGATCAAATAATTACCCATTGGCCTTTAAGGCAACCAATCCAACATTGACACTTAGCCACCCACCCGGTGTTATTGCTTTCGGGTACCCGTCGTTGTTCTCACTTTTCTTACAACATCAAAGATAAGAAAAGAAGGTCCAGTTTCGAGACAAAAGCAACACTAGTCGCAGGTTGTCAATCCTTGACATCATATCATCGTCCATGCCCCCAAGGACAACCCTTCAAACTGTTAAAAAACAGTGCACTAAGACTCCCTTTATATATATAGGAGTTCAATCTGCAGTTATGTTGGAGGCGAATGAAGAGTAAAAATGGGAAGTACACATGTTTTGGTTATACCCCTTCCAGCCCAAGGCTATGCGTTGAAGGAGATCTCGCAATGCTTAGTCGAACAGGGCTTGAAAGTCACATTTGTGAACACAGAGTATAAAAGAACATACCATCCATTTGGCACCAAACATATTGAACAGTATGTATATCAAATAATCAATTTTAATGATTATTTTAAAATACATATATATTCTAACATTTTCATTAGCAACTTTCAAGCAGATTTATGTTATGATCTTCTCATAAGTTGGTTGAACTAATACAAAAAATATATGTAGGCACATCTCAACGTGATTAGAAGAAAATAAATGTTATATGACAATTCTAATGAACACATATGGAGGCTCATTTCATTGCATTATAAAACTAATGCATCTGGTAAAAGTGAGAAGTGAGAACAGTTTTGAGAAAATATTTAAAAAGTTCTTGACCTTGAAAATAACCTTGCACATATATACTCTTAGATTGAGCTAGATTTGGATTTATTGTTAGAGTCTAAAGTAGATATCAAATGAGGGGAAAGCGCTAGGATTTGTCTAAAGACCTAATTTTTAATTCTTGAGTTGCTCTTGTTAAATTTAGCTTGGGAGAAGCTATAATATGTGATGGATGTGTGAATTTGTTGAACAATTTCTTAGCTTTAAGAAATTGGGTTGTGTGAACTAAGAGATAAGTGAATTCCTCTAAGTCTAGTTTAAATTTAGCAAAAAATGCTCTTACCTAGGTTTGGGAAGGGGACAAATAGATGTAGATACCATTTGGAGAGTTGAACCACTTAAATCTTATGTTATTATGTGAATTGCTTGTTTTTCGTTTATTTATTTAATTATTCTATTAAATATGCTTGCATTTATTATATCACAATTTTATTAAACAACACAAATAATTTTCTTAAAATTAATTTTTTTCAAACCCATAAGGCCCCTAATCAGGCTTACAGTCACGACGGTAGGAGATCCAATAAACCAATTAGGCGTCTAATTCCACCGACCCCGCCATCTTCCATATTCTCAACTCGACAGTTTCTCATTAGTTTGTTCCTTTTCTAGAATAAAACATACATAATTATAAAGAAAACAAAAAAGTGAGTATTTAATGAAATACACTTACCTTCTTTTGAGCTTTCTCTTTTTTTTTTCAAATTATTATTATTATTATTGTTTTTTTAATAATACAGAAGTCCCATCAAACTTTATTTGATTGTTTAAACTGAAAAGCAGGATTTTCCCTAACATCAAGCAAAAACGATTGTGGCTGCTTTACGGCTCTATGATGTGTCTTAATCATTAGAGTAGAACGTGCTAAACGACTTGAAGGAAGAAAGCAGTGGCAGTGGCAGGTTGTCGGCTCTGTGATCAAGTAAACAACAAAAATAATACAAGATTCCAAAACGTCGGAAGCCAACAAAATCTGTGGTAGATTGCCCACGTGACCAGAAGCAAAGACCCCTATAAACAGAAAGCATACTCCATTTTTCCTCGTATGGTAGAGCTGAATAGAAAGAAGAAAAGAGAGAATAAGAATGGGAAGTCGACATATTTTAGCTATACCTTATCCAGCCCAAGGCCATGTTCTCCCCCTAATGGAGTTCTCGCAATGCTTACTCAAGTATGGCTTCAAAGTCACCTTTGTAAACACAGAATATAATCACAAGCGGGTTGTGAATGCTCTGGCAGAGAAGAGTCATTTGGGAGATCCAATTAATCTAGTCTCAATCCCAGACGGGTTGACTCCCGGGGCGGACAGAAATGATATTGCAAAGCTATGTGAAGAAAGTTCCCGAGTCATGCCTGGAAAGCTGGTGGAGCTCATAGAAGACATCAACAGATCGAAAGGTGATCGCATCACTTGTGTCATTGCAGATTATCTCATGGGATGGGCTCTGGAGGTGGCAGAGAAGATGAAAATCCCGAAAGCTTCCTTCTGGCCTGCTTCAATTGCGACACTGGCCTTGTTCCTTCATACTCCGAAGATGATCGAGAGTGGTATCATAAACAGTGATGGTTAGATATCCCGCCTCTACTCTGACCTTTCGTTCTAGTAATGCAAATTCATGTTTTGAAATTAATGAATTTCTGTTAGGAGTAGAGAAAGTATTATTTTTGGAAGAGCTACAGAGACATGACATCAAAACCTGCATCTCATGTCGGCCATTTCCACTTCTAGTGAGAGAAGCTCAATGATAAGAAGCCATAATAATCTCCTTTTTTTTAAAAAAAATCCTCCTTTACTTTACTTTGTGTAGGGATCCCAACAAAAGAACAGAATATCCGCTTGGCACCAAATATGCCCATGATGAGCACAAAAAAATTTGTTTGGAACTGCATCGGCGACTTAACTAGCCAGAAAATCATCTTCGACGTTATACTTAGAAACAACCAGTATCTCAAAATCGCAGACCGGCTGATTTGCAACTCCACTTCTGACCTTGAGCCGGCAGCTTCCAGCTTGGTCCCAGAGATTATACCGATTGGCCCACTATTGGCAAGCAACCGGGGTCAGAATTCAACGGGGCACTTCTGGCAGGAAGATTCTACTTGCTTAGAATGGCTTGATCAACAGCCAGAGCACTCAGTCATTTATATTGCATTTGGCAGCTTCACAGTTTTTGACCGGACCCAATTCCAGGAATTGGCTTTAGGCCTTGAACTATCAAACCGACCATTCCTATGGGTTGTGAGGCCAGATATCACCGAGGGTCCTGGTGATGCCTACCCAATAGGATTTCTAGAAAGAGTTGCCAGTCGGGGACGAATGGTTGGGTGGGCACCTCAACAGAAAGTTCTCAGTCACCCTTCCGTTGCTTGCTTCTTGAGCCATTGTGGTTGGAACTCAACAATAGAAGGTGTCAACCATGGGATTCCGTTGTTGTGCTGGCCTTATTTTGCCGACCAGCTTGGCAACGAGAGTTACATATGCGATGTTTGGAAGGTTGGACTGAAGCTCAGCCGAGATGAAAGAGGGATTATCACACAAGGAGAGATCCAGCAAAAGGTGGAGAAACTGCTTGGTGATGAAAACTTCAAAGCGAGGGCTTGGAATCTCCAGGAAATACTTTCAAGCAACATCAAAGAAAGTGGCTGCTCTAACAAAAATTTCAACAGCGTCATTGAGTGGCTTAAGGCATAGACCTTTTATTTTCATATTTGTATAAAGCTTGATTCGTTCCCTTCACTATGTCGTTTCTTTCTTTGTTTGAAGAAATAAAAGAATCAGGCTTCTTGGATTCTTTCTTCCTCTTTAGCTTTTTATTTACGCATGTTTTTTCCATTCCTCTTTACACTAATTTCTCTCTCTATTATTCTTCTTTTCTTTTCTCTTCCTGGAAATAGAGACATGCATTATTCAATTATTACCATAGTCAAATGTTACGGCTACTGAATTTTTCGCCTCTAAGTTTTAATATCAAGTGCATGTACTCAATTTTGTGATACTATGTTAATTCAACTGTCATCTAACAGATTGTTATGCCAAGGAAGAACAAAAATGGCGGCCAAGATCGAAGACAATTCTCAAGCCACGCCTCCTACACTACTGACAGCTGCAACTTTTCAAAAACTAGTCTTGATTTTGAACCATCCTTTTCCAATTTCCCTTATAAACTGCCCATTCATCCTTTTGATAAATAGATTCCAACCATCACCACTAGATCTCTATAGTTCTGTTACCATCAATGCCTTCTATTGAACCCATGCCTAAATCCCCCTTTTGTCAAAATATTCAGCATGCCGCCCAATCTCTCATCTAGCAAAAATTGCCTTGTCATTTAACCAAAATACATTTTATACTCCATTTCCAAATTCACCAACCTCAACAAACTTTCTCACCAATACCAATCTTTCTTTGCTTTCATCTCCTCAATCCCAAAACCCACCCACCACTAGGAGGCAATTTTAAACCTCAAATGATTGCCCTCAAGGATAGTAAAATCTAGAAACAAAATCATACATGGGACATTCTCAGTCTTTTCTTGGATTTCAATGCAATAATTGCAAATAAGTTTATGAGATCACATATCAAACTAATAGGATACAAAATGAATCTAACTACCAAAGGATATAATCAAAAGGTTAGCATTAACAACCATGATACTTTCTTCCTAATGCTTAAAATAGTAACCATTCACTCTATACTAGCTTTGGCATCAATGAAGAATGGGTCTTTCTACAAGATGTTCACAACACCTTTTTTAGTTGTAGTGGAAGCCTCTACAAATAACACACAACTCAAGCAACAAAGACACAAGAAACGCAATATTTATAGTGGATCGAACAAATCTATCCTACCTCCATTATCATTGGTAGATTTATTGACATCTTCTCCTTCTCATTAGGAAATCATTAAGGGGATACAAATTACATAAACATCTCACTCTTGAAGTGGCTTGGCTACTCCTTTGTTTTGCCAAATTTGGGCTGGTCAAACTACTATAGTGATGCACAACAGCAACACACTACTACATGCACCTCTCTCTCTCTCTCTCTCTCTCTCTCTCTCTCTCTCTAGAAATCTTCAACCGTCACTCCTCTCACCATGTCCTAACCTCAAGAAGGTAAAGTTACAATGTCGCCCTCATCACCTATTCTAATTCCAAATACATCTAAGGGCAAAAGAACATTATTGTCCTCACTAATTATGACAAATTCCAACATTTTTCATGGAGATCCTCAAGATAGATTTACACAACTCATCCTTAAGGATTTTAAAATCATGGGAATCATAAAGTATGTCAATTATAAAATCTCTATTGTTAAATATATTTTGATGTTGACTATGCTTATGTAAAAAATGTGGTAAAAAATCTATAAGAATATTATGTTTACAAATGTATTATACATTTCAAATTACAAACTTATACCAACATATAAGTTATTGAATACTATGTATACTAAATAATCGATTTTAATGATTATTTTGAAGTACATATGTATTCAAACATTTCCATAAGCAACTTATGCGATGATCTTCTCACAAGTTGGTTGAACTAATACGGAAAACATATGTACGCTCATCTCATCGTGATTATAAGAAAAGGAATGTTTTATGACAATTCTAATGAAAATATATGCAGTCTCATTCCATTATATCAGAGAATCGATGCATCCGGTAAAAAAGAAAGAAACTGCTGTGATCCGGCGTGAACATGTATCTATTATATTTGTGTCAGCGTGAACGGGAATGTGTTCTTGCTCATTCCATTATATCTGCGTCAAAGTGTTCGCTCAAGGGACATGCTATCTGCTCCAGTGCAGACGTGCTCAAGTGACGGGCGGAACAATTGATTCGATGCATCCGTCCTGGTGCAATATGCCGTCTATTAAATGTAAAGGCAACAAGTGAAGCTGCTTGCAAGGAAGCACGACAAGTGATGCAAGGAAAACAAGGCAACATGAAGCTCAAAAGAGAAAGAAAAAGAAACTCAACGATGGCAAAGAGAAAGCCACCAGGTCGCTTCATTCACTAAAGAAGAAAAAGAAGTGTGATCTGGCTTGGTTCGCTGGATTGGTTGAGAAGGGAATAATAGACATGCTCAAGAAGGAAACTGATGAGAATTGAAATGTAAAGGCAAGAGCCACCGCTGTGATCGGGTTGAAGGAGAAAAGACACTCAAGCGGAGCAGAAAAAGGACCGTTCCCCAGCCATGCATTAATTGAAGAAAGGAGGAAATAGTTGTTGAATCCTCTGCAATTATGTGAAGTAGTGCAATGCACTATTTGGTAATTTGCTTTGAAGGCCTAGGTCCACCTGTCCCCAAAAGACCTCATTGAGGAGATGAATTTTTCAAGCTTATAAGGCATATTACAAGTACATTTATCTCTAATGTGAGACTTTGTTGCCTAATACTCTCCCACAGTCTAAATTAGGTCTTGTGCTAGCAGAGGACTAGTCCAATTATGAGATTAAATTGAAACACACAAAGAAAGGACTGGCTCTAATATCATGTATAAGGCTTAGGTCCAAAAATAATTGAACTCACCATACCAACATGCGTATGTTTTTTGACTTAATGGTTGAGTTCATTACAAATGGTATCAAAACAAACCTCACGTCTCAAGTTCAAATCACAGAAGGGGTGACTTGTGAAAAAGGGCTACATAGCAACTAAACATCACAGGCCAAAGAGCATCTAAATCATGAGGCTAGAGTAGAGCCACAACCTCATTAAGAATAGTAGTTGTCTAAGCTTATAATGCATATCACAAGTACATTTCTCCCTAATGTGAGACTTTGTTGCCCAATACTTTCCCACAATCCAAGCTCGATCCTTTGCCAATGAAGGTCTAGCTCATTTGTGGGATTGGATTGGGACACACAAAGAAATGACTGGCTCCACTACCATTTTGAAAGCCTAAGTCCACCTTTTTCCAAAAGATCTCATTAACAAAAGGAATTGTCCAAGCTTATAAGACATATTACAAGTACCTTTTTCTCTAATGTGGGACCTTGTAGCCCAATATTTTGAACACACACATTAATGCAACTCACATTTGACTTCAAGAAAAAGAGTTCAAGGAATTGCTCCCACCTTTGCATCTAAAAGGGTTTGCCTATTCTACTAAAGAGAGAAGATTTGCTAGTTGGTTTTGAAAAAGCATCAGCCAATGGTAACTTTCTTAAGTTATTTTGAGCATTGGTTATTTATCTGGCAAGATTGAGAAGTGATAATTGAGAACAGTTTGAGCAAACATTGAGAAAGTTCTTGATCTTGAAGATAATCTCACAATGAGTGATACTTCTACACTCTTATGTTGAGCTAGATTTGGATTTATTATTAGAGTATTAAGTAGATATCAAGAAAAGGGGAAACTCTAGGGTTTGTCTAAAACCCCAAATTTTTATTTCTTAAAAGGGTCTTGTTAAATTTAACTTGGGAGAAATTGTAATACATGCCGAATGTGTGAATTTGTTAAGCAATTTCTTAGGTTTAAGAAATTGGATAGTATGAACTATGAGATTAGTAAATTTCTTGTAAATCCGGTTTAGATTTAGTAAAAAATGCTCTCCCTTGGGTTTGGTAAAGGGAAGGCAGATATAGGTACCATTTGGAGAGTTAAACCATTTAAAATCTCATGTTATTCTATGGATTGTTGTTGTTCTTTGCACTTTAGTTTTTGGTTTATTTATTTCACTATGCTATTGAATGTGCTTCAATTTATTATATTGCAATTTTATTAAACAACACCAAAAAAAAATGTCTTGGAATTAATTAGAAATCTAATGCACCCTTCTCTTGGATAGCCAAAAACCTAACACCTATATGATTTATGGCAAGCCATAAGATACTAGAACAGCAAATTCATACAAGTTCTTATTAAAGCAAGTTTCTAACAATTAAGGCATGATTATTCATTGTTCACTAAGAAGCAAAAGATTTTCTCTTTACCTTTATAATATACATGTCTGATATATGAATCATTAGAAGTGACAAGAATTTCATAAATGAGTTAGAAGTATAACCCTATTTAAGGTTTCACATGAAAGACTTAGGTCAAAATACTTCTTAAAAGTAGAAATAGTAAGATTGAGAACAGAAATATGTCAAGCCCAAGGAATTATGCCTTGAAATGAATTTTAGAATCAAGTTTGCTTGGAACAAAACATGCTATAATACTAGTGAAGAATAATGTCAAAATAGAGCTTACAACCTTATGTGACGTAAATTAGACATCTTGCTTGATGACAAGAAAATCACTAATAGAGTATTGCACGAAATTTAGAGATTCTTGGTCTCTTAAAAACTAAAAAAGAATTAGTAGTCTCAATATTTTCTGCAAAGGTAGAATATAAAACCACAACCTTGATAGTGTATGAAAGTGTCCAAATTTTTGGGTCTTTTTTTGAGACCTTAATGTGAATGTAAAACAACCAATGCCATTATTTTGGGATGATAAAGTAACCACTTACATAATAGTAAATCCCATGTTCCACTGAAAATAAAATATATATTGATAGTTACTTGGTCAAAGAGAAACAAGTAAAGGGTAAAGCAAGATTCATTATTTTTACACAACATAACAACTAACAGATTTGTTAATTAAAGTCTTATGCCGCAAGCAACACAATCATATATTGCCTAATCTTTAATTTATTTTACAATTAATAAGTTTAAAGAAGAATGTTGAAACTAAAAACGATCATCCCTAAGCCCATCAGGATTACTTTGGTTCCAAATCCATGGCTGTAAGATCTCTTGGCCCATCAGGCTCACGGTTACGACAGTAGGAGATCCAACAAACTAATTAGGCGTCCAATCACAGGTAATCCTGCCATCATCGATGTTCTCAACTTGATAGTTTCACTTTCCTTTTCGGGTTGCTACTGTTCCTGCTTTCGCGCTTCATCGGTGTCTTAATCATTACAGTAGAACATGTTAAACAACTTTAAGGAAGAAGGCAATGGCAGTGGCAGGTTTTCAGCTCTGTGATCAAGTAAACGTCTGGGCCATCAAGACTAACCTTCCAGCCAAATCAAAGCAGAGCAGTAAAAAACCAAAGATCAAGTTGACGACCAAAACAGTACAAGATTCCAAAAGTCGGAAGACCACAAAATCTGTGGCAGATGCCCCACATGACCAGAAGTAAAGACCCCTATAAGCAGAAAGCATACTCCATTTGTGCTCTTATGGTATGGCTGAATAGAAAGAAGGAAAGAGAGTAAGAATGGAAAGTTCACATATTTTCGTTATACCGTATCCAGCCAAAGGCCATGTACTCCCATTGATGGAGTTCTCGGAATGCTTAGTCAAGTTTGGCTTCAAAGTCACATTTGTAAACACAGAGTATAATCACAGGCGGGTTGTGAATTCTTTGGCTGAGAAGATTCATATAGGAGATCGAATTAATCTAGTCTCAGTCCCAGATGGGTTGGCTCCCGAGGTGGACAGAAATGATATTGCAAAGCTATCGGAAGCAATTTTCCGAGTCATGCCTGGAAAGCTGGTGGAGCTCATAGAAGACGTCAACAGATCGAAAGGTGAACGCATCACTAGTGTCAATGCAGATTATGGCATGGGTGGGCTCTGGAGGTGGCAGAGAAGATGAAAATCTTGAAAGCTTCCTTCTGGCCTGCTTCAATTGCTATACTGGCCATGCTTCTTCATATTCTGAAGATGATCGAGAGTGGTAAGATATCCTTCCTCTACTCTGACCTTTCGTTCTAGTAATGCAAATTCATGTTTTGAAGTTAATGAATTGAATGAATTGCTGTTAGAAGTAGAGAAAGTATTATTTTTTGGAAGAGTTACAGAGATAAGGTAACTAAATGTGGGAAGAGAAAAAGGCAAAATGCATGACTAAGAAATGTAGGCAGCCAATCCTGTCGGTCAAAAGTAATTTTAGAAGAGTAAGCAAGCAGTTCGGACATCATACAATGAATAAAAGAATCGCTTTGTTTTGTCAACAATCAAAGTGGGCCACTATTGGCAAGCAACCGGGGTTATAATTCAACAGAGCACTTCTTGCAGAGAGATTCTGCTTGCTTAGAATGGCTTGATCAACGGCCGCATTGCTCAGTCATACATGTTGCGTTTGGCAGCTTCACGGTTTTTGACCTGACCCAGTTCCAGGAATTGGCTTTAGGCCTTGAACTATCAAATCGACCATTCCTGTGGGTTGTCAGACCAGATATTGATAGGTTCAGTATGTGAGTGTATGGTAGTGAGTTTGACTGGTTGGTGAATAAGACAACGGTTGAACAACTTGGTTCAAGAGTTTTTCATAGATAGCCGACACAAAGGCTTAGAGTTTTACAAGACAGCTAGTTTCAACAGGATCCAGCTAACCTTCAATCGGATGCCTCTATAAGGCACCGTGTACAGGTATTTAAACATAAAACAGCATGTCTAAGACCGTGCTGTGGTTACAACAAAAGACATGGGTCCTTCACATCACCCATTCCACCTTTATCCAACGGTAACTTGCACGTTTGCTTTTCTGGATCTTCTGCTCAACATTAATGAGCCACTTCCTGTTGCCGTGATGAACACATAACCACTTCCTTCAGTCAGACCATTGTACACGGCAACCCCCATCACTTCTAACAGATATCACCCAGGGTCCTGGTCATGCCTACCCAAAAGGATTCCTGGAAAGAGCTGCCAGTCACGGACGAATGGTTGGCTGGGCACCCCAACAGAGAGTTCTCAGTCACCCTTTCATTGCTTGCTTCTTGAGCCATTGTGGTTGGAACTCAACAATAAAAGGTATCAGCAATGGGGTTCTGTTCTTGTGCTGGCCTTCCTTTGCCGAGCAGCTTTCCAATGAGAGCTATATTTGTGATGTTTAGAAGGTTGGAGTGAAGTTTAACCGAGATGAAAGAGGGATTGTCACACGAGGAGAGATCAAGGGAAGGTTGGAGAAATTGCTTGGTGACAAAAACTTCGAAGCGAGGGCTTTGAATCTCCAGGAAATGGTTTCAAGCAACGACAAAGAAGGTGGCTGCTCTAACAAAAATTTCAACAACGAAAGTGGCTTAAAGCATTGTTCTTTTATTTTCATGTTCAATACTGGATTGAGTTCGTTCCTTTCACTAAGTTTCTTTATTTATTTATTTATTTCTTTCGAGAAATAAAAGAATAACGATCCTTCTAATGTTAAAATATGCTCTTATACTTCTGTATATTAAATTTCATTAATGTAAACTTACCTTTCCACAAAAATAAAAATAAAAAAGCTTCTTGATTTCTTTATTCGTCTTGTGATTTCTCTAATCGTATCGTTCTGCCAACCATCAAAGTGGGACAAACATAGAAGCAACCTACAAATAGGAATAGCGGAAGTTCAACACGTACACCGAGAAACAAACAAAATATGTGTAGATGTTAGTCGTGGTAATTCTCTTTATTCAGCTTGTTCCTTCTGAAAATTATTTTTCCAATTCAATCAACAGTTGTACATCCCTCAACAAGGCTTATACAACCAATTATCTTTCCCGATCACAATAGTGCCAATGCAAGGAGTTCGACTATAGGAAGCCCCAGCGATCTCTCTCTTCCATTTTTATAAAAGAAATTTTGTTTTCTATTTTTGCAGGAACATCAAACGGAGAATGCACTATCCACTTGGCACCAAACATGCTCACGATGAGAACAACGAACTTTGTTTGGACTTGTGTCGGTGATTTAACCACCCAGAACTTTTTTTTTCAAACGCTCTGTTAGAGATAACCAGTACTTGCAAATCGCAGACCGGCTGATCTGCAACTCTACTTATGACCTTGAGCCAGCTGCTTCAGCATGGTTCCAGAGATTATACCAATCGGCCCACTTTTGGCAAGCAACCAGGGTGGAAGTTCAGCCGGGAACTTCTGGCAGGAAGACAACACTTGCTTAGAATGGCTCAGTCAACAACCGCACCGCTCAGTCATATATGTTGCATTTGGCAGCTTCACATTTTTTGACCAAACCCAGTTCCGAGTTTTGGTTTTAGGCCTTGAACTATCAAACAAAGCTTTCTTATGGGTTGTGAGGCCAGACACCACCCAGGGACATAATGATGCCTACCCTAAAGGGTTTCCAGAAAGAATAGCCGGTCGGGGACGGATTGTTGGCTGGGCACCTCAGCAGAAAGTTCTCAGTCATCCTTCCATCACTCAGCTTGAGCCATTGCGGTTGGAACTCAACAATAGAGGGGTAAGCAATGGGGTCCCTTTCTTGTGCTGACCTTACTTTGCTGATCAGTTTATCAATCAGAGCTACATTTGAGATGTTTGGAAGATTGGATTGAAGTTTAACCGAGAGGAAATAGGGATTATTAAACGAGGAGAGATCAAGAGAAAGGTGGAGAATTTGCTTGGTGATGAAAATTTCAAAACAAGGGCTTTGGATCTCCAGGAAATAGTTTCAAGCAATGTCAAAGAAGGCGGCTCCTCCGACAAAAATCCGAAGAACTTCATTGAGTGGCTTAAGGTATAGCCTTTTATTTCCATGTTTGGTTCAAGCTTGAGTTTTTTCCCTTCGTTATGTTTCTTTCTTCCTCTTTCTCCGGAAATAAAAGAATTGGCCTCCTGGCTTTCTTCCTTTTCCTTTGTCCTTTTCATTTTTAGGAAGTAGAGATATGCATTATTCGATAATCACTACTATAATCTAACGTTATGGCAACTCACAGTGCGGCAGCATTATGTTAGAACTTCGTATGTGTTTGGCCAAAAAACTACGGTAACATACAAACCAAAAATAAAGATGACCTTGCCAATGCTTCACACGCTGGTGCACCCTCTATTTTAACCACTCGCATTCCTCTTTAGATCCATTCTAACAATAGCCATCATTAAAGGGCTTACTCATCTTGAATGAGCTCTTTATCAATTTGATCTAATAATTATGAGTCTCTCTGTATTATTTGTCATAAAAATTACATTATAAAAGTTTCATATTGCCTAAATCATAATTAAAAATCTTCTTCAAAGGAAAGAAATACTCCCTTACACTTAAGTGGACTTTGATAAGAATAAATTTTTTAACATAATATTAGAATTCAAGTTTAGAAAGTTGCAAGCTGTATTAACTATAAAGAAATATGTTAAGAATGGTATGACTAAAGTCTCTTATTACTTCAATCTTATTTAAGAATCCTCTTTATAAAGAAGAAAAATCACTTATTGTTGAGTTGGCTTTGATGTAGGAATAAGATTTCCAATAAGTTGGAAGAATTAAATCAAACCAAACGATGGGTCAAATCCGACATTCAGCTGTATTTGATGGTTCTGGCTAGCAAATGTCATTAAATTTTTGGGCCAATCTGAAACCACTAGGTGTATCGAAGACTTCAGTTTTTGCGACAACGGGATTTACTGTACAGAAGCGAAGCTCTTCACAGTAGAAGCCACAAGGCAACAATCAGAAATCCTAAAGACATGTAAATGGTTCTAAGAGAATGACAGAAGATGACATAAACGTTCAAGCAAGCAAAAGAAACAACAATGAAGAGAAAACTTTCGTCATTAAACAAGGGGAGAAGTGAGACTAACCTGGCCGGCCATTGATGTAGCCTTTGAGGTGTAAACAAGTTATGTATGTCTTTTCTTTGCTTGTTTGTGCCGTTTGGTTGCCGTTCATTTTCACAACATTAACATATGTATATTCTCAAGACAGTAATGCAGAATATGTTTGCGTTTTGTAATATTATGCTCAAGTTTTGTCTTTTCTTGCTTGATTTCTTTGCTTGTTTGTGCCGTTTGATTCCCGTTCGTTCTCACAACATTAAAATATACATATTCTCAAGACAATAATGCAGAATATGTTTGTGTTTTGTCATATTATGCTCAAGTTTTTGTCTTTTCTTGCTTAATTTCTTTGCTTGTTTGTGCAGTTTGATTCCCGTTCGTTTTCACAACGTTAACATATACATATTCTCAAGACAATAATACAGAATATGTTTGTGTTTTATCATATTATGCTCAAGTTTTTGTCTTTTCTTGCTTGATTTCTTTGCTTGTTTGTGCGGTTTGGTTCCCGTTCGTTTTCACAACATTAACATATATATATTCTCAAGACAATAATGCAGAATATGTTTGTGTTTCTTCATATTATGCTCAACTTCCAATTAGCGGTTTGTCAACAATGATTATTTTTAATTGTTAATACTTTGTTTTCATATTTTTTTATATATATATTTAAATGTCTTCCTTTCTTAATAACGAATTTTAAGAGAAAAATCAAATCTTCTCTAACAATAATATCATAACCCAGATTAAAGCGAAGATCCTGAATTCGGTCAGTGAAATCTTCATCTTAGTACTTCATTCTCTAACTTGCAAGCTGATCTTAGGATGAGGAGAAATATTTAGTGTTTGATTTATATTGTTAATATCTTGACTTAGCATCCGTTTTAGATATTTAGCCATTCCTGTCGGTGGTTTAACTTGCTATAAAAAAATTTAGCCTGTAATTGACAATTTGTTCTTCACTGGCAAATAACTGTCAAGAGTGATCCGTTTTTGCAGTACATCGTCATTGATGATGTTAGTCCTGGGGACTGTTGATGATGTTAACCGAGGAAACATAAAGACAACCACAAGGCGGCGAGTAGTCACACCATTGACAAGGAATCCGCATCAAATAGCAATGGTTAGTCAACAATCAGCAAGATCTTACGTTATCATGACACATGAAGAGAACATAATGAGCAGGTCTGCCTCGTAAGTATCAAATTGACATGAACTTGGGTGTTCAACGGAGCAAAAGAAAGAACCAAGATGGGCAATCCACATGTTCTGGTCGTTCCCTTTCCAGCACAAGGCCATGTAATTCCTCTCCTGGAACTGTCAAAGCGCTTGGCCCAACATGGCTTCAAGATCACATTTGTAAACACCGAGTTTAATCACGATCGGCTACTGGGTGTAAATGGAATGAAGGATCAAATAGGGGACCAAATCCATCTGGTTTCCATTTCTGATGGAATAGAAACCTTGGAGGACCGAAAAGAGCCATGGAGTTTCTCAGAAGCAATCCTGAATGTTTTGCTTGAGAAGCTAGAGGAGCTCATCGAACAAATTAATGGACGCAGTGGGGAGGAGATCACCTGTGTCCTGGCTGACTCGAGTATTGGGTCGGCTCTAGGAATAGCAGAGAAGAAAGGAATCCGAAGAGCTGCCTTCTGCACTGCAGCAGCATCAGTACTGGCCGTAGGATTTAGCATCCCAAAGTTGATTGAAGATGGAATTATTAGTGATGATGGTGAGTTCCTCTGTCACTACTATTTGGTTGTTTTTCTACCTACAATTGAACATGCATAGAGATAGTAGTTCTCCTGAAATTTGTAGGTATTATGAAATAGTCAAAAACCATAACATGCAAACTTTAGATCAAGGTTCTATTGAGGTAAATCATTTGTGTTGTTGGTCTAAATTGCTAAGAAAAATTTGCGTTCAAATCCATAAGTTAAGCTATGGAAATTATTTACATCTCAACATATCAGGTTATCGTAAATCCTTTTAACATACCATTTAGTACATTCTACGTTGGGTCAACAGATCTAATCGTTTGATCTATTACCTTGTGGAAAGGGGAGTGAACCGTGAACTTGAGATCCAAAGCAGCTATAGAGAGATGTCCTTACACTGAGTAGATATTTAGCCCAAAAACTTGGTATTTGAACTCAGCTGGAAAAGAAGTAAGACATATGGATGTTGCTAAAATACTGTGGCATAAATCTTATGTTCTTTAGATATTACTTAAAAATTTCTTACTTTTTTTTCAATTTTGGTCATATCAATTTTTTTATATAATATCTAAATTCAAGTGTAGCAACTTTTTACTTGTAAATAATACATCTATGGAGGTCTTTTCCACATTTGTGTTGAGGAAATATATTAAAATATTATAGTATAAACATAATATTACCTAAATCTTATTTAAAAATTCTCTCTATAAAAAAAATCCTTTATTAGGATTGGGCTAACAAATATTATCGGGAAGTCATTTGATCCTAGACTTTAATGGAATTCTCTGCTCAGGAACTCTGCTGAAAAAGCAAATCTTTCAACTCTCACCGACAATGCCTGCCATGAGTGAAGAAAACTTTGTTTGGACTCGTCTTGGCAATTCCATCTTGCAGAAGAGTATTTTTGAACTCATGCAAAGAAACAGGAAGCATGTGAAAGCGACAGAATGGCTGCTATGTAACTCATCCTACGACCTTGAGCCTGGGGCATTTTCCTTGTCTCCAAATATTCTGCCTATAGGTCCTCTTCTGCCAAGCAACCAGTTGGGAGAATTGGCAGGAAGCTTCTGGCCAGAGGACTCAACTTGTATGAAAGGGTTGAATCAACAGTCACCAGGTTCAGTGGTATATGTTGCTTTCGGAAGCAGCACAATTTGCAATCCGACCCAGTTCCACGAACTGGCTTTGGGGCTTGAACTCTGCAACAGACCGTTCCTGTGGGTTGTGCGGCCCGACCTCACAGATGGGACATACCCAAAAGAATTTCATGAAAGAGTCGCCAGTCGGGGGAGAGTGGTGGAATGGGCAGCACAACAAAAGATTTTGAGTCATCCGTCGGTTGCTTGCTTCATAAGCCACTGTGGTTGGAACTCCACCCTGGAAGGGGTAAGCAACGGGATCCCATTCTTGTGCTGGCCTTACTTTGCCGACCAGTTCCTGAATCGAACATATATATGTGATTTTTGGAAGGTTGGGTTGGGTTTAGAATCAGACGAAAGAGGCATCGTAACACGAGAAGAAATCATAAGTAAGGTAGAGCAACTTCTGGGGGATGAAGAATTAAAAGCGAGGGATATGGATCTGAAGAACACAGTAAACACTGGCATCAAAAATGGTGGACTCTCTCACAATAATTTGGAGAACTTCATTGAGTGGATGAAAGGATAGAAAAGTTGCTCCTGCAATTTTCAGACTTAATCTATGGATGGTTTCTTTTGTTGATATTTGCCTATTGAAGTACTATCAATAACAAGTAAACATTTTTTCTCACTATTGTATAATGAAAAACCTTAAGATCTCTTGCTTGGTATTGTGTTTTAATCATCAAGATAGAGTGAAGGACAATCAGAACTAAGGCAGAAAACAATAATCAGGACTTAGGTAGAAAGCTACAATCTGGAATCCAAAATGCATTCTAAATGATGATAAAGCTTATTGTTAAAATAAGTTTATAAATTAATTCAAAAATTAGTTCTTAGAGATTAAAGTTCCAACATCAAATAGTCGAACTTTATTTCACCTTAGAAGTGCATTTTTCCTGTGTGAACTTGTTCCCTCGACGATAATATGATAACTCAACTACAATCCAACCGATTCTTTTTCCCTAAGGAACAAAAAAGGAAGTCAACATTGAAGGACAGTTCTCAAGCCACGTCTCCACTATCCAGAACTACAGTTTCTCAAAAGCTAGTCTTGAGTTTTAACCATCCTATCCCGATTTCCCACCGAAACTAACCATTCCTCCATTGGATAAATAGGTTCCAAACATCACCACTTTGTCTATACCAGTTCTGGAACCATCAATGCCTCTCATGAGTCAAAGCCTAAAAATCTCACTTCTTTCAAATTATCCACCATGCTTACCCACCTTTCATCTAGCTGAAAGACTATATCTGTACCACCATCAACTCCACTTCATCCTTATAACCAAAAGATATTTCATACTTCATTTCCAAATTGACCATCTCCACTCAACTCTTCCAACAACATCAATGCATGATTATTTATTGTTCACTAACAACAAAGGGATTCTTTTTAATTACCTTTATAATAAATGGGAATGATACACTGATCATTAGAAGCACAAAAAAAAAAATCACAAAATAAGTTAAAACTATATCTCAATATACTACTTAAAAAGTACAAATTGTAAGATTGAAATAAGAATATGTCCAAGCCAAAGGAAATGTGTCTTGAAGCTAATTTCATAAACATGTTTGTTTGGTACAAAGCGTTTTGTAATACCCATGAAGCATAATGTCAAACTTACCATGGTGGACTATATCAAAGGAGCACAAACTTCCCAGGACAACTTATTCCTGGAAGATCCAATCAATTACCAAGGTTGATTAGAAGGCTAATCCACCTCACCAAGATGATGTCAGGTATCAAATCTACTATTCAACTATTCAGCCAATTTAGTCAAACAGTTGAATGAAGCTAATGTACTATTCAGCCAGTTTATGCTTGAATCCAAGCATTCTCAAATGCAGTCAAACATCAAAGGTGTTAAAATATGTTAAAAGTTGCCTAGAGATTAGCTCTCTTAGTGTCCTTTGATCACAAAATGGAGCTTACAACCTTTTGCAACTCAAACTAGGCATCTTGCCCAAGGATAGTAAAATTTCGAATAAATATTACATGAAATTGGGGAATTATATGTCTCTCGGAAAACTAAAAATATAATTGACGGCCTCAAAATTTTCAATTGAAGCAGAATAAAGAACTATAGCCTTGATAGTATGAGAAAAAATTTGGTTCTTTTTTTGAGACCTTATTGTTGATGTAAAACAACCTGATCCATTATTCTAACAATAAAGTTGGCAAATCTCATAAGACCACGATAAGAGCTCCAAGCCTATCAGGCTCATGATCACCTCAGGATCGAGCACAGGGGGCTAGGCCCAACAAGACAACTCACTAAAAGCCCAAAGATCAAGTTGACGACAAAAAGAATACAACACTCCATCAGCGGAAGTCCTATAAATACGACTTCCGTTTGCTCTCTTACGTTACAGCTGGATAAGGATAAAACATTGAGAATGGGAGGTCCTCATATTTTAGTTATACCTCATCCATCCCAGGGCCATGTAATCCCACTGATGGAGTTATCGCAATGCTTGGTCAAGTATGGCTTCAAAGTTACCTTTGTAAACACAGAGCATAGTCACAAGCGGGTCGTGAATGCTTTGGCAGAGAAGAATCATTTGGGAGATTCAATTAATCTAGTCTGAATTCCAGATGGGTTGGCTTCCGGGGAGGACAGAAATGATATTGCAAAGCTATGTGAAGCAATTCTCCGAGTCATGCCAAGAAAGCTGGTGGAGCTCATAGAAGACATCAACAGATCGGAAGGCAATCGCATTACTTGTGTCATTGCAGATCACCCAATGGGATGGGCTCTGGAAGTGGCGGAGAAGATGAAAATCCCGAGAGCTTCCTTCTGGCCTTGTTCAGTTGCGGTACTGGCCTTGGTTTTGCATATACCGAAGCTGATTGAGAGTGGTATCATCAACAGTGATGGTGAGATATCCTGCACCTTCTTCCTCGAAAATACCAAGTTATGAGGAGTTCAATGATAAGATGTCATAATGATACACTTTTTTTCCTCCTTTCTTTTTTTTTTTTTCAGGAACTCAAAGAAAAGAAGAGACCATCCACTTGGCACCAAACATGCCCACGATGAACACTAGAAACATCATTTGGTCATGCATGGGCGACTTAACGACGCAGAAAATTACTTTTGCCTATTTTGTCAAATGCAATCAGTATCTGAAATACGCAGACAAGTTGATCTGCAACTCTGCTTATGATCTTGAACCAGCTGCAGTTAGCATGTTTCCAGAGGTTGTACCAATCGGCCCACTTTTGGCAAGCAACCGAGGTGGGAATTCAGCAGGAAACTTCTGGGAAGAAGATAACGCCTGCTTAGAATGGCTCAGTCAACAGCAACACCGCTCAGTCATATATGTTGCATTTGGTAGCTTCACAGTTTTTAACCAGACCCAGTTCCAGGAATTGGCTCTAGGCCTTGAACTATCAAAGAGAACCTTCCTGTGGGTTGTGAGGTCAGATACCACCAAGGGTAACGGTGATGCCTACCCAGCAGGATTTCTAGAAAGAGTAGCCAATCGGGGACTGATTGTTGGCTGGTCACCTCAACAGAAAGTTCTCAGTCACCCTTCCGTTGCTTGCTTCCTGAGCCATTGCGGTTGGAATTCAACAATAGAAGGTGTAAGCAATGGGATCCCCTTCTTGTGCTGGCCTTACCATGCTGACCAGCTTTCCAATGAGAGCTACATTTGCGATGTTTGGAAGGTTGGACTGAGGTTCAACCAAGATGAAAGAGGCATTATTACACAAGGAGAGATCAACAGAAAGGTAGAGAAACTGCTTAGTGATGAAAATTTCAAAGCAAGGGCTTTGGATCTCCAGGAAATGGTTTCAAGCCACATCAAAGAAGGTGGCAGCTCTTACAAAAATTTCAAAAACTTCCTTAATTGGCTTAAGGCATAGACCTTTAATTTTCATTTAGTTTAAGCTTGAGTTTGTTGTGAATGACCTCATCGTGAGGATAATGTCCCTAATTATTTTGTATTTTGATAATTGTGTGTGTGTGTGTGTATTATTTAACTTTTACTTAAAAATAAATATTGGCTTTAGTTTGCCCCTAATTTTCTTCATGAAATGGTTTACATATGAGTTTATGTTTAAGATTTCACAATCAAGGTAGGATAAAGCATCTCTTTTTTTGTTTGGTTGTAGCATAAAATATGTCATTTATCCAAATTCATGTGTGGTTTACAGCAAGCCTCAATATACAATAAATGTAAATTTTTACTATTCATTTTTTACCAAGAAGTAATGAGAATTTGTTATTATCTTTCTAATATGTGTGGATTATATACAAATCACTTGAAGTAGAGAGAGTTCCATCAAAGAATAAAAAGTATAAGTCAACTCAAGATTTCACGTAAAAGATGTAGAAACCTCAAATACTTCTTGGAAAAGGAAATAAGGAGATATAAATATAAAAATATAAAAATAAAGACATCCTACGACAAATGAAGCACATCTTGGAGCTAACTTCAAAATTAAGCTTGATTTAGAGTAACTTTATTGTAATACCTGTGGGAGTGTTGAAATATCCAGTCCCACATCGGGTAAGGCGACAGGAGAGCCTGGCCTTATTAGCTTCCGCTGGCAACCCACTATTGCACAGTTCTGTGTTTTAGTTGGGCCCTTCAATTTCTAAGATGGTATCAGAGCCAGCCCCGTGTGCTGCCTGCCTTGGTGTGGTCCCTCTAGACTGGTCTCACCTCTCACTGCACCCAACATAAGACTGCGGGGGAGTGTTGGAGTGTTGAAATATCCAGTCCCACATCGGATAAGGCAACGGGAGAGCCTGGCCTTAGTAGCTTCCGCTGACAACCCACTATTGCACAGTTCTGTATTTTAGTTGGGCCCTTCAATTTCTAAGAATACCCATTAACCATAACTCACAATAGCCAACTATGACAAAAGAGTGCAAGCTTCCCATTTAGACCCGCTCTTCAAATGCTCCTCTAGTTACTAGAGGTTAGTTGGAGGTTACTGTATCTCGCTATGGTAAGACTAAATATAAATTATCCAATTAATCTCTTAAACCCCACATATGAGTCAGAATTGAATGACATGCACAACTTGAACTCAATAATGTAAAAATCGGACGGTGGGTTCAATTATTGGTTTAATTATCATCATGCAGTCAATTCATGCCTGGGTTGTCAAACATGGTCCACCCTTTTGAGATAAGTTGTTTCAGACCACAAATTGGTTGAGTGATGATAACATGAAATTCCTTAGTCTCTAAGATAACTAAAAAGTGATTAAAAGATCTCAAAATAAACTGAATATGGAGTCACAAGTTTGGTATTACGTGAACTTTATTTTTGTCAACAGAATAGAAACATCAATTATTTTTTTCTTAAAAGAATCTTCTATTTTGTTTAGCTCATACACAATAAATGTAAATTAAAAAAGATATATTAAAAAGTTTAGTAATCAAATTTCTTCATTTACTTATTTTAATCATGCATTATAATTTTTTATTCTATTATCCAATATTATGTCAAATTCTATTTTGGACAACTATTGTTCTTACTTTCAATTTACGTTTCTCACATTTTTTAGAACAATAAAGAAAATAATATTCACCAATTTTTTATTTCTTTTATTAATTAAAGGGGCTGAGAATATTAATGTGAAACCTAGAACCTAGAACCTAGAACCTAGATATTAAAGCTCCATAACTAATTGTTTACCCATTGACAAGAAGATAAAAACCATTAACGGTGGCAACCTCTCCATCTCTGAGATCAAGTAGCAGACAGCAGAGATCCCATGATCTTATGAAAGACAAGACACGCAAAGGTTGGAAAAAGGCTAGACGGAAAAATATTTTGGATGAAACGGTGATTAGTCACCTTCAGACAATTTTAATAGGAAAACGTGGCAGATTCGACAGCTATCAGATCAAATAATTGCCCTTGCGCTATTAAGACAACCAATCCAACACTGACACTCAGCCACTCACCTGATGTTATCGGTTTCGGGTACCCGTCGTTGTTATCACTTCTCTTACAACATCAAAGAGAAGAAAAGAAGATCCAGTTTCGTGACAAAAAGCAACACTCGTGGCAGGTTGTCAATCCTTGAGGTCATGTCATCGTCCATGTCTCTAAAGCCAACCCTTCAAACTGTTAAAAAACAGGGCACTAAGACTCCCTTTATATGTAGGAGTTCAATCTGCAGTTATGTTGCAGGCGAATGAAGAGTTAAAATGGGAAGTCCAGATGTTTTGGTTATACCATTTCCAGCCCAAGGCCATGTTACCCCGTTGATGGAGATCTCGCGATGCTTAGTCGAACAGGGCATGAAAGTCACGTTTGTGAACACAGAGTATAATCACAAGCGGGTTGTGAATGCTTTAGAAGACAAAAGTCATTTTGGAGGTCCGATTAATCTAGTGTCAATACCGGATGGGATGATCCCCGAGGAGAGAAATGACCTGCTAAAGCTGCCTGAAGCAATTTGCCGGTTCATGCCTCGAAAGCTGGAGGAGCTCATACAAGATATCAACGCATCTGAAGGTGATCGCATTACTCATGTCATTGCAGATTACGGCATGGGGTGGGCTCTGGAAGTGGCTCAGAAGTTGGAAATCCCGAGTGCAGCCTTCTGGCCTGTTTCAGTTGCGACACTAGCCTTGTTATTTTACGTTCCGAAGCTGATTGAGAGTGGTATTATCAACACTGACGGTGAGATATCCTGCTCCTATTTTTGCCACTAAACCCCCTCTTCTTGTTTTCAATACTCACACATCACTTATATTTTTTTTGGGTTGTCAAACTTAGGACTAAGAGATTTCAAATAGCATCTACTTAATCTAAGACAGTGTTTGTCAACTATAATAATACGAGTTAGGTGTTTGACAATCATTATATGAGTTAGGTGTTTGACAATCATTAGTAACTGTGTGATGTGATAGTTCTTACCATCTAATGATGATGAGAACTCATGTTTTGAAATTAATGAGTTGTTTTAAAGAAAGTTTTAGAATCATGGTAACAAAACCTGGGAAGAGAAACAGCAACATGCATGCGTGTGAAATTTAAGTTGCAGATGCAGTCAATCAACAATAATTTTTAGAAGAGGAGTTAAGGGGAACAAGTAGTTCGTGTGGTAAACACACATATAATAAAAAAGATCGTGATTTACATAATTTTGAAAAAAATATAATTCCTACTTTCACAAGAAATATGTTCTTTATTTTGAGATTTCACATATCTTTTCTTTTAGAGCTCACTCTTCTTTTTCTTCAACGACACTAGCTCTGCAAAATATGACAGCCACATGACAAAAAGGGACAATTTCTCCACAATGAGGAACTCTAGTTTATAAAAATTAGAATTTGAACTTTATACAATTATCATTTTACTTCTTAGTCCTAATTTTGACTCAACAACTAATAATTAGAATATCCTAAAATAAAAATGGTTTTGTTTTACCAACCATCGAGGTGTGATCAAGGAGGAATAAACTCAAAAACAACATACAAATATGAATTATGGGAGTTCAATAGTGACAAAGAAAAACAAATAAAGTGAAATTAGATGTTAGACGTAGAAGTTATTCTTATCCAGCTTGTCTCTCATGGAGACTATTTCTCATGGCTAACAAAGAGTAAAGATATCATGAAACAAAATTAACACATTTATTTTTGTTAAAGACGTGTTGTACCAAATTATATAGTCAAGTATAGATACCATGCTTTATATAATATTAAGTCTATCTTCTTATTACCAATTGATTTTGGAATGAAATCTCACATGATTGGGCTTTAGGCCTTCTAATCCTTATATCTTAATATTTTAACAATCTTTTACTTCCAAAGACACAAATGCTAGATTGAGGTGTTGAATTATAGGAAGCCTTAACAATATCTACTTTTATACTACTTTTTTTTTTTTTTTCCAGGAACTCCAATAAAAGAACAGACCATCCATTTGGCACCAAACATGCCCGTGATGAGCACAACAAAACTTTTTTGGACCTGCATGGGTGACTTAACCACCCAGAAAACTATTTTCCACTCTTTTGTTAGATACAAGCAGCATCTAAAAATCGCAAACCGGTTGATCTGTAATTCCGCTTATGACCTCGAGCCAGCAGCATTCAGCATGGTTCCAGAGGCCATACCAGTCGGCCCACTTGTGGCAAGCAACGAGGTCCAGAATTCAGCAGGAAACTTTTGGCAGGAAGATTCGAGTTGCTTAGAATGGCTTGATCAACAACCACTCCGGTTGGTCATATATGTTGCATTTGGCAGCTTAATTGTTTTTGATGAGACCCAATTCCAGGAATTAGCGCTAGGACTTGAACTATCAAACAGACCCTTCCTATGGGTTGTCAGGCCAGATATCGCTCAAAGAACCAGGGATGCCTACCCAGCAGGATTCCTAGAAAGAGTAGCCAGTCGCGCACGGATTGTTGGCTGGGCACCTCAACAGAAAGTTCTCAGACACTCTTCCGTTGCTTGTTTTTTGAGCCATTGTGGTTGGAACTCAACAATAGAAGGTGTAAACAATGGGGTTCCGTTCTTGTGCTGGCCTTAGTTTGTCGACCAGCTTTGTAATGAGAGCCATGTTTGCGATGTTTGGAAGGGTGGATTGAGGTTCGACCGAGATGAAAAAGGGATTATCACACAAAGAGAGATCAAGGGAAAGGTGGAGAAATTGCTTGGTGATGAAAACTTCAAAGCAAGGGCTTTGGATCTCCAGCAAATGGTTTCAAGCAATGTCAAGGAAGGTGGCTACTCTAACAAAAATCTCTAGAACTTCATTGAGTGGCTTAAGGCATAAACTTCTTTTCTCATGTCTAGTTCAAGTTTGAGATTTTTCGTATGTTTCTTTCTTTTTTTTTTTCAGAAATTAAATAATCTTGCTTCTTGCTTTATTCCTTTTTCTTTTTCTTTTTCTTCTTCTTTCATTTTTATTTTAATACTACAATTTTTTTTTTTTTTTTTTTGCATTCTTCTTTAGGGTTATTCCTCTCTTTTTGTTATTCGTTTTTTTTTTATGAATATGTGAGTTGATTCATTGAAGAATAAGAAAATATAAAAGCTTAGAAACATACCCAACATTACAATTCATCTAAGAGAAAATAAAATTTGAAATTCTCCAACTATTACACAATAAAACATTTACTTAAGAGAGTTTAATGTTCCTAAATAAATATGCTCTTCCACGAACTACTATCCTAATTCTAGCTAACAAAATTGGTATATTAACAGTCTTATTTTGAAAAGGTCTACGATTACGTTCAAACCATATACAATAAATAGAAAAAAAAAGTTTAAGAAGCTTTGCAGCCAAATCATTTCCCGTAGTTGCTTTAATCATCCATTGCAATTTCAAAATTCCAATCGTTGATGTTCTTACGAAGGCCTTGTTGTAATAGAATACTTCTCCAAATCTTGCTAGTCCAAGTACACTGAAAAAACAAGTATGATCTACTTTCATATTGAGAGCCATAGAAATTACAATTCGTATCAATTGAGGGGAGTCATCAAGAAACCACTTCTGTTGTAGGAAGTTTGTCCCTTTATATGAGCCAACGAATGAAATTATATTTGCTAATTCCTCTTGACCATATCAAATTATACGATTCAACCTCAGTATTCACTTAACGCAATTCCTTGTATGTTTCTTTACAATAATAAGAAGGTTTGGAAAGTGTAGAGGTGAGAGTTTGTCGTAAATTTAGTATTCTTTTTCTTCTTTTCTTGGATATGGGGACATCCATCACTCGATACGCATATTATATTAATTCAACTATCATTTAACTGATTGTTCTCTATGAAAAGAATGAACATGGCAGCCAACATCAAAGGACAATCCTCAAGTCACTACTATAATCCTTTAAACATTAATCTAGTACAATAAATTATAAGCCAATTTGAGTTAATAAAGAAAAAGGAAATTTTATTTGCTGCTAACATCCCCATGATTCACTCATAGGCAAACTGCCAAGCATTCTACATCAAAATGCCTTATTGAGCAACAAATTAATCTCGATACCAATTGTTGAAGAATAGTGACAAAAATACATACAAGCTGTAGGGAGTATATGGGGTACAAGAAATTCAAACACAACAAACATTAAAGATGTTACAAGATTTGTAATAAACCAACCCCTAAATCTATGGATATCAGACCTTGGACGTGTTCAACGACAAAAACTACGGGACATTGAAACTATATATGAAGACGGCCATTGCCAGTGTATCACGAGCTGGTGCCGACCAATTTCAGCCACTTGGATTGCCTTATGGATTCATTCTAGCAGTAACCATCATCATAGGGCTGAGATCTTGAATAAGTCCCTATGAAATGTTGAAAGATAACGAGTCTCTCCATATTTGTTGAAAAAAAGGGAATGACTCATCGATTGGTCAAATCTGGCATTCAGCAGCATTTGAGGCCTTTGGCTAACAAATGTGTTGGTGCATATGAGGAAAGATCCATACATTGCTAAATTGGCCCTGTAATTAAGCCATTATTCTGTGTAATATTCTCATAATATTTTGAAGTTATTGTAATCCTTATTTAGATTAGGGATTAAGCCTATATAATCAGACTTCTCGTTGTACAGCTTATCACAGCAATACAGAAATAATTCACTCGCTTGTAGGCTGTCTTCATTGTTTCTCTCATTCTTTTAAAAATGTCATTCAAATATTATGAACATCTAACAAAACCAAGTCGATCCGAGATTCCATGTGTTGCAACAAAGGGACTGACTGTACTGAAAATGAGAGCCACAAGGCTTCCAAATATTAGAAATGACAGAAAATGACATTTAAACAAAAAGCAAACGTAAGAATCAACAGTAAGCGACAAAGCTTGAGCCATTAAACAAGGGACTACTAAAAGCAAACGAGAAATGAACAAAAAATGACAATCAAGTTAATATTGAGAGGAACAGAAACTGCTCAAAAGAAAAGACAGTGGAATATTGTCATTTATGAGATCAAGCAAATAACCATGCCCATGAAGACAATCATTCAAGCCATGGAAGAACGGAGAAATAAAAGCAACGAGATAAAGTCCACAGAAGAAAGACAAAGACAAGGAAAGGCCTGAAGATAAAAAAACAAAAACAAAAAACAAAAGTGGGTTTGTTCCAGCTTTGAGATCAGATAAACATCGATGCCCACGAAAGCAAGACGTCAAGGATTGGCTTCTCAGCATACCTGCAAAGGTCCCTACAAATATGACTTCAATTTGGTTTCATGTTACAGCTGAAGGGAAAGAGTAAAGGAAAGAGAATAAAAATGGGAAAGCCGCATATTTTGGCATTAGCTTTTCCAGCCCAAGGCCACGTAATCCCACTGATGGAGCTATCGCAACGGTTAGCCAGACATGGCTTCAAAGTCACGTTCGTGAACACAGAGTATAATCACAAGAGGGTTATAGATGTACTGGGAGAAAACAATCTTTTAGGAGATCAAATTCACCTAGTTTCAATTCCAGATGGGATGGAAACCGGCGAGGACAGAAGTGAACTTGTGAAGCTCTCAGAGGCTATTTTCCGATTCATGCCTAGAAAACTGGAGGATCTCATAGAAGTCATCAACAGATCGGAAAGTGATCATATCACTTGTGTCATTGCTGATTATGGCATGGGGTGGGCTCTGGAAGTGGCAGAGAAGATGAAAATCCCAAGAGTTGCCTTTTGGCCTGCTTCATGTGCAACAATGGCTTCGATGTTTCAAATTCCGAAGCTGATTGAGAGTGGTATCATCAACAGTGACGGTGAGATATTTTAACACTAAACAAGTTTTTACCACATGATATTCTTACCGTCCGATAGCAATGCAAAATCATGTTTTGAAATTAAAGAATCGACGATAGGAGTAGAGAAAGTATTGTTTCAGGAATAGGCACTAACTCACGATATCAAAACCTGGGAAGAGAAAAGGCAAAATTAATGCCCGAGAAACCTGAGCAGATGCTATAAGTGAAGAATATAGTTAGAAGAGTTAAGTAGTTTGGACTGCTAAAAGGTGAACCACAGGCAATACACTGTCTCATCCAGCTCATAACCTCTAATTGGTTTTATGTGATTTTAGGTTTGATTTTTATAAATGGATTTTATTTGATTTTTTAGCAAGTGTATATAAATAGAAAAGACGTGTAAAGACATCACACAACAGGATTAGTACATTTATCTTCACTTCCGACGTCAAATTCTAGCGCGAGGAGTTCAATAATAGGAAACTATCATGATATCTGTTTCCTCATTATTTTTTCCTTTAATCCGCAGGAACCCGAGACAAAGAACAGATTATTCAATTGGCACCAAACATGCCCATGACTAGCACCACAAAATTTGTTTGGTCCTGGATCGGCGACTTAATCAGCCAGAAGATTGCTTTTGATACTACCTTTAGACAAATCCAGAATCTGAAATTCACAGACTGGCTGATCTGCAACTCTGCTTATGACCTTGAGCCAGCAGCATTCACCCTGGCGCCGACAGTTACACCAATAGGCCCACTTTTGGCAAGCAACCGGGGTAAGAATTCAACAGGGCATTTCTGGCAGGAAGATACAACTTGCCTAGACTGGCTTGACCAACAGCAGCAGCACTCCGTCATTTATGTTGCATTTGGCAGCTTCACAGTTTTTGACCAGACCCAGTTCCAAGAATTGGCTCTAGGCCTAGAACTATCAAACAGACCGTTCCTTTGGGTTGTCAGGCCAGATATCACCCATGAAGCTAGTGATGCTTATCCAGAAGGATTCCTAGAAAGAGTAGCCGGTCGGGGACGGACGGTTGGCTGGGCACCTCAACAGAAAGTTCTTAGTCATCCTTCCATCGCTTGCTTCTTGAGCCATTGCGGTTGGAATTCAACCCTAGAAGCTGTTAGCAATGGGATTCCGTTCTTGTGCTGGCCTTACTTTACTGACCAGTTTACCAATGAGAGCTACATTTGTGACATTTGGAAGGTTGGCTTGAAGTTTAACCGAGATGAAAGAGGGATTATTACACAAGGAGAGATCAAGGGAAAGGTGGAGAAATTGCTTAGTGATGAAAACTTTAAATCAAGGGCTTTGGATCTTCAGGAAACAGTTTTAAGCAACGTCAAAGCAGGTGGTTCCTCTGACAAAAATTTCAACAACTTCATTCAGTGGCTCAAGGGATAGACTTTTGTCTCTCGTTTAGCTCGAGTTTGTGTTTGGTTGTTTATTTCTTTCTTCCTTTTTCCCTTTCGTTTCCTTTTTTTTCTTTATTTGCAAAAACAAAAGTACTCTTGAGGATTGTTCTATCATCTAACGGAAGGACAATTCCATCATCTAACTGATTGTTCTCCTAGGAAAGAATAAACACGACAGCCAACATTGAAGGACAATTCTCAAGCCAGGACTTACGCTAGCTAGTCTTCAACTAGGGTAAACACAAAACAAATGCTATGATGACATAAATTATGAATAAAAAGATTTCTAATTCTTTTCTTAAAGCTATATTTTAGTTGGTAGAGCGAGTGATGTCTACAAATCAAAGCCTTGTTGGAATTTTAAGAAACATAGATTCAGAACATTGTAACTTAACATCTGAACTTTCATTTGATTTTGTAAAAGTTTATAATAAAGAGCTATAAAATGTCAAATATTTGTAAATATGCTAAAAATTTTAAAGGTTCATTTCATCCAAGTCTCCAAAAAAAAAAAAAAAAAGGAAGAAACTTTTGAGCTTTTAAATCAAATCATTATCAATACAAGACATTGACTTGTCACCATGCCCCCTAAGCTAAATTGATTTTCCCTCTAGGCTGACTATGGTTCTTACTTTCAATTTCACCCATTTCTCACATTTTTTGTAACATTAAAGAGAAGATATTCATCAATTTTTTATTTCTTTTATTAAGTAAAGGGGTTACGAATATCGATGTCCAATCTAGAATATATATATTAGAGTCCAAAACTAATTATTTAACAGTCGACAAGGAATATCAAAATCACCAACTGGCAGGCTGTCCATCTTTGAGATCAAGCAAATGTCAACATCATCTAGAAAACCCTAGAAACATCAAAAAAATATAGCCCTTAAACCCGTGATTTTTTAAAAGACAAAATTCGTCAATGTTAGAAAAAGACTAGAAGGAAAACTTTTCTGGATCAAACATTGATTACTCACCTTCAGACAAAAATTCTGTTCCCAACAGATAAAAGTGGCAGATTCCCCAGCTTTCGTATCAAACAATTACCCATACGCTTTTAGGACAACCAATCCAACCTTAACACTCGGGCACTCCATCGATTTTTATTGCTTTCGCGTTCCCATCATTATTCTTATGTTTCTTACATCATCGAGGAGAAGAGGAGAAGAGAAGAAGAGCTAGTTTCGACATAAAAACCAACAGCAGTCACAGGTTTTCCACGCTTGAGATCATGTAATCGTCTAATCCCCTCAAGACAACCCTTCAAACAGTAGAAAAACAGCGCCCTAAGACCCCAGACTGTTACAAGCATAATCCATACACTAATATTAACATTGATACACACCTACTATGAAAAGGTTGTCACCACCGAAACACCAGACTATGCAACTTCCATGGGAGGTTGCCACCGTTTGTCTCCTTCACGCAAGACCCACACTATCTTCAAGCCAAAACCAAGTTCTTCTCTAATTGCAATGGCACTGCCTCTAATTTTGCACTTCATTTGTTTATCCTAGCCAAGGGACCATTTTTCACATAAGGCCCACAAGCCCAAAGTAGCCCATAACACAGGCACACCTACTAAGGCCCCTGTACATGTAGGAGTTCAATCTGCTGTTATGTCGTAGCCTAAGGACATGTTATCACGTTGATAAACATGGCTTCAAAGTCACATTTTGAACACAGTATAATCACAAGTGGCCTGTTTGCATAAAATTCCCATCAAGCTCTTTGCTACTTTATCTTCAATTATCTTCTAAGAAACTTGATCATCAAACTCTTGCCTCTCCTTCTTTTGCCTTGAAGAATTACCTTGCCTTACTTGAATACATTGAGACAATAACCTTTGCCCATGTATGACTTTCCACATGCAACTAACTCTCCCAAAGCCATCATTGGAGCCACATGATAGAACATAGCATTTTGCTAACTCTTGACATCAGTATTATGAAGTTTGAAACTAATAGTTATAATGCCTTCAACCTTCATCTTCTCTTTGTTTTGTACATTGATGCTACCAAGGTTTTCTCCCTTTTCTCAAAATATCAAAACAAACTTCTCCTTCACATATATAAGTATCCACAAAAAAATCCTACAACCACCTATCACTCTATATATCTAACTTCCCATCTTCCGAAAGTAATAGGAAACATTCATAATTATCTTGAGAAACTTCTTTAAACTTCATATACTCTGCAAGATCCTCCAATATGGCACTTACTTGCATTCATTATGATTGATAATATGGCACAACCAAATTATTGACCATACACTTGCAAAGCATGGTCCTCCTTCAACTTTTGACATTGCAAAAGTCTTCCTATGAGACTATCCACTAACAAAGCACAATCCTCCCTCAACTAATGTATTTGTGCACAACCCTCTCTCTAATGCTACTTGTTAGGAATATTCATAATTCCTCACACATAGGATCTAGTACAAATACACACATACTAACACAACATATTTAAAGAAGTTTGGACCAACCAATGTCTCGCATCCTCTATCCACCATCGTTTCTTCACTAATATTCAAACTTTTACAATTCCAACCATTTTTTTGTTTTTTGTTTTTTTTTTTTTTTGGCTCAAAAACTCCAGTAAAAGAACAAAATATCCACTTGGCACCATACATTCCCATAATGAGTACAACAACACTTTTTTAGACCTGGATGGGTGACTTAACCACCTAGAGAAGTTTTTGTTAGATACAAGCTGCATCTGAAAATTGCAGACCGGTTGATCTACAACTCTGGTCATGACCTTGAGCCAGTAGCGTTCGGCATCGTTACAGAGGCCATAGCAGTCGGCCCACTTGTGGCAAGCAACGAGGTCCAGAATTACGCTGGAAACTTTTGGGAAGAAGATACGACTTGCTTAGAATGACTTGATCAACTGCCACTTCACTCGGTCGTATATGTCGCATTTGGCAGCTTAACTGTTTTTGACAAGACCCAATTCCAGGAATTGGCTCCAGGACTTGAACTATCAAACAGACCCTTCCTATGGAATGCCAGGCCAGGTATCACCCAGAGGCCCAGAGATGCCAACCCCGCAGGATTCCTAGAAAGAGTAGCCAGACACGAAGGGTTGTTGGCTGGGCACCTCAACAGAAAGTTCTCAGTCATCCTTCCGTTGCTTGCTTTTTGAGCCATTATGGTTGCAACTCAATAGTAGAAGCGTAACAAGCGGGGTTCCGCTCTTGTGCTGGTCTTAATTTGTCGACCAACTTTGTAATGAGAGCTACATTTGCGGTGTTTGGAAGGTTGGATTGAGATTCAACAAGATGAAAGAGGATTATCACACAAGGAAAGATCAAGAGAAAGGTGGAGAAATTGCTCAGTGATAAAAACTTCAAAGCAAGGGCTTTTGGATCTCCAACAAATGATTTCAAGCAATGTCAAGGAAGGTGGCTGCTCTAACAAAACTCTCAAGAACTTTGTTGAGTGGCTTAAGGCATAGATTTTTGTTTTCATGTTTAGTTCAAGTTTGAGTTTGTCCGAATGTTTCTTTCTTCTTTCTCTTTTTTCTTTTTCTTTTTCAGAAATTAAAGAATCTGGCTCCTTGCTTTCTTCCTTCTTCTTCTTCTTCTTCTTCTTCTTCTTCTTCTTTCATTTTTATATATGAAAACGGCCATTGCCGGTGTATCACGAGCTGATGCCGACCAATTTCAACCATTTTGATTGTCTTTTGGATTCATTCTAGCAATAGCCATCATCACAGAGCTGAAATCTCGAATTAGTCCCTATGATCCAGCAATTCAAGTCTCTCCATATTTGTTGAAAGAATGGGAACGACCCATCGATATGTCAAATCCGAAATAGCAGCATTTGAGGCCTTTAGCTAACAAATGTCAAATATTAGATACTATTGAAGTGTTGAAATATCCAGTCCCACGTCGGGTAAGGCGATAGGAGAGCCTGGCCTTATAAGCTTCCACTGGCAACTCACTATTGTATAGTTCTGTGTTTTAGTTAGGCCCTTCAGTTTCTAAGATGGTATCGGAGCCGGCCCCGTGTCCTGCCTGCCTTGGTGTGGTCTCTCTAGACTGGTCCCACCTTTCACCTGCACCCAACGTGAGACTGCGGGGGAGTGTTGGAGTGTTGAAATATCCAGTCCCACATTGGGTAAGGCGACGAGAGAGCCTGGCCTTATAAGCTTCCGCTGGCAACCCACTATTGCACAGTTCTGTGTTTTAGTTGAGCCTTTCAATTTTTAAGATGGTATCAGAGCCATCCCCGTGTCCTGCCTGCCTTGGTGTGGTCCCTCTAGACTGGTCCCACCTCTCACCGCACCCAACGTGAGACTGCGAGGGAGTGTTGGAGTGTTGAAATATCCAGTCCCACATCGGATAAGGCGACAGGAGAGCCTGGCCTTATTAGCTTCCACTGGCAACCTACTATAGCACAGTTCTGTGTTTTAGTTGGGCCCTTCAGTTTCTAAGATGGTATCGGAGCTGGCCCTGTGTCCTGCCTGCCTTGGTGTGGTCCCTCTAGATTGGTCCCACCTCTCACCGCACCCAACGTGAAACTGCGGGGGAGTGTTGGAGTGTTGAAATATCCAGTCCCACGTCGGGTAAGGCGATAGGAGAGCCTGGCCTTATAAGCTTCCGCTGGCAACCCACTATTGCACAGTTCTGTGTTTTAGTTGGGCCCTTCAGTTTCTAAGAGATACATGACAAGACCAAGTCGATCTGTACTCACTGCACATAAAAGGAGAGCTACAAAGCTTCCAAATAGTACAACTGACAGAAAATGACATTCGAACAAAAGCAAACGTAAGAATCAACAGCGAACGACAAAGCTTGCGCCATTAATCAAAGGACTAGTAAGAGCAAACGAGAAATGAACAACAAATGACAATATGCCAGTGTCTTTTCTTTTCAGTTGTTTCTGTTTCTTTTAACATTTTCTTTTGAGATCGAGCAAATATCCATGCCCATGAGGACAATCATGCAAGCCATTGAACAACAGAGAACTAAAAAGTCATGATATCGGGTCTACAGAAGACAGACAAAGACAAGGGAAGGCCTGAAGATAAAATTAAAAAAAATAAAAAAAATAAAAAAATAAAAATAAAAAAATAAAAAATAAAACAAAAAACAAAAGTGGGTTTTTCCAGCTTTGAGATCAGATAAACATCAATCCCCACAGAAGCAAGACGTCAAGGATTGGCTCCTCAGCATACTTGCAAAGATCCCTACAAATATGACTTCAATTTGGTTTCATGTTACAGCTGAAGGGAGAGAGTAAAGGAAAGAGAATAAAGATGGGAAATCCGCATATTTTAGCATTACCTTTTCCAGCCCAAGGCCATGTAATCCCACTGATGGAGCTCTCGCAGCGCTTAGCCAGATACAGCTTCAAAGTCACGTTCGTAAACACAGAGTATAATCACAAGAGGGTTGTGGATGCATTGGCAGAAAAGAATCTTTTAGGAGATCAAATTCACCTAGTTTCAATCCCAGATGGTTTGGATCCCGAGGAGGACAGGAATGATCTACTGAAACTCTCTAACGCAGTCTCTCGGGTCATGCGGAGAAAACTGGAGGAGCTCATAGAAGTCAACAACAGATTGGAAAGCGATCGTATCACTTGTGTCGTTGCTGATTATAGCATGGGGTGGGCTCTGGAAGTGGCAGAGAAGATGAAAATCCGGAGAGTTGCCTTTTGGCCTGCTTCAAGTGCAACACTGGCTTCGATATTTCATATTCCGAAGCTGGTTGAGAGTGGTATAATCAACAGTGACGGTGAGATATTCTGACACCATAACAAGTTTTTATCGTATGATTAGTAATGCAAATTCATGGTTTGATACTAATGAGTTGCTGTCAGAAGTTGATGCGTTTCGTAGAAAACATTCTTTCAGGAATAGATACTGACTCATGATATCAAAGCCTCGGAAGAGAAAAAGCAAAATAGATGCCTCAGAAATCTAAGAAGCCGATGCTATCAGCAAAGAATAGATTTAGAGGAGTTAAGTAGTTTGGACATCATAAAACAAACAAAAATTTGCACTTTCTGGGAAACAGACAAAATATAAGTAGATATTGGGCCATTGTAATTAGCTTTATCCAGCTTGTCAAGTAGGATGTGTATTTTCCGATCCAAACAAGTTAAAGATATCACACTACAGGTTAGGACCTTTGTCCTCCAATTCCAACGACACATGCTAGCGCGAGGAGTTCAACAATAGGAAACTATCATGATATCTGTTTCCTCATTATTTTTTCCTTTAATCTGCAGGAACTCGAGAAAAAGAACAGATTATTCAATTGGCACCAAACATGCCCATGACTAGCACCACAAACTTAATTTGATCCTGGATAGGCGACTTAACCACTCAGAAATTTATTTTCGAGTCTATTATTAGAAACCTCCCGTATTTGAAAGGCTCAGATTGGCTGTTCTGCAACTCTGCTTATGACCTGGAGCCAGCAGCATTCAGCCTAGCTCCGAAGATTATACCAATAGGCCCACTTTTGGCAAGCAACCGGGGTAAGAATTCAACAGGGCATTTCTGGCAGGAAGATACTACTTGCTTAGACTGGCTCGACCAACAGCAGCAGCACTCCGTCATTTATGTTGCATTTGGCAGCTTCACAGTTTTTGACCAGACCCAGTTTCAAGAATTGGCTCTAGGCCTAGAACTATCAAACAGACCGTTCCTTTGGGTTGTCAGGCCAGATATCACCCATGAAGCTAGTGATGCTTATCCAGAAGGATTCCTAGAAAGAGTAGCCGGTCGGGGACGGATGGTTGGCTGGGCACCTCAACAGAAAGTTCTTAGTCATCCTTCCATCGCTTGCTTCTTGAGCCATTGCGGTTGGAACTCAACCCTAGAAGCTGTTAGCAATGGGATTCCATTCTTGTGCTGGCCTTACTTCACTGACCAGTTTACCAATGAGAGCTATATTTGTGACATTTGGAAGGTCGGCTTGAAGTTTAACCGAGATGAAAGAGGAATTATTACACAAGGAGAGATCAAGGGAAAGGTGGAGAAATTGCTTAGCGATGAAAACTTTAAATCAAGGGCTTTTGATCTCCAGGAAACAGTTTTAAGCAACGTCAAAGCAGGTGGCTCCTCTGACAAAAATTTGAACAACTTCATTCAGTGGCTCAAGGGATAGACTTTTGTCTCTCATGTTTAGTTCGAGTTTGTGTTTGGTTGTTTATTTCTTTCTTCCTTTTTCCCTTTTTTTTTTTTTCTTCTTTTGCAGAACAAAAGAACTCTTGATAATTGTTCTATCATCTAACTGAAGGACAATTCCATCATCTAACTGATTGTTCTCCTAGGAAAGAATAAACACGACAGCCAACATTGAAGGACAATTCTCAAGCCAGGACTTATGCTAGCTAGTCTTCAACTAGGGTAAACACAAAACAAATGCTATGATAACATAAATTATGAATAAAAAAATTTCTAATTCTTTTCTTAAAGCTATATTTTAGTCGGTAGAGCGAGTGATGTCTACAAATCAAAGCCTTGTTAGAATTTTAAGAAACATAGATTCAGAACATCAGAACTTAACATCCAATCTTTAATATGATTGTGTAAAAGCTTCTAATAAAGAGCTAGAAAATGTCAAATATTTGTAAATATGCTAAAAATTTTATAGGTTCGTTTCATCCAAGTTTCCAATATAAGACTTCAAAAAAGAAAAAGAAAATGAAGAAAATTTTCAGCTCTTAAATCAAATCATTATCAATTCAAGACACTAACTTGTCACCATGCCCATTAAGCTAAATTGATTTTCCTTTTAGGGTGACTATTGTTCTTACTTTCAATTTTCATAGCGTTTCTCACATTTTTTGTAACATTAAAGAGAAGAAGCTATTCACCAATTTTTTTTATTTCTTTTATTAACTAAAGGGATTGAGAATATCGATTTCCAATCTAGAGTCTAGATATTAGAGTCCAAAACTAATTATTTAACAATTGACAAGGAAGATCAAAATCACCAACAGTGGCAGGCTGTCCATCTTTGAGATCAAGTAAATGACAACATCATCTAGAGAACCCTTGAAACGTTAAAAAAATATTGCACTGAAACCCGTGATTTTGTAAAAGACAAGACTCATCAACGTTGGAAAAAGACCTAAAGGAAGACTTTTTTGGATCAAACATTGATTACTCACCTTCAGACAAAATTTTCGCTCCCAACAGGAAAAAGTGGCAGATTCCGCAGCTTTCGTATCAAATAATTACCCATACGCTTTTAGGACAACCAATCCAACCTTGACACTCGGCCACTCCACTGATTGTTTTTGCAGTCAAGTTTCAAGATTTCAGAGCAAAACTAGGAGTCATTCCGACGCCTGTTTTGAGGGAGCATATTGAATAGACCTCTCCAGAAGTCAAGAAAAATGGACAATGTGCAAACACTGCCACTATGATCTCAACACAAAAGCTGGACAAGCAGAAGCCAGACAGCACACCCCTAGAAGAGGAGCACTCAAGCATGCCTGACTCAAGTCAACATCAAGGATCATGAGGTCAGGGCTGAAGCACACACGACTTGTCATTAAAGAAGCGTGTAGGTTTATCTCACGCGAGGTGCAGAGAGAACACAACATGGGTATCACTGAGACTTCTCGAAAATGACAAGCATAGCTCTCTTTGTAGTCCTAGAAATTATGTGATTTGGCTGTAGCGTGTTAAGACATCGTTTGTGTAAAGCTGATCTTAGCTCTATTTAAAGGATTGTAACCAGCAACTCAAATCAAGGGAAAAACACTAGTTCATCCCCGGCTTCCGCTCACACTATCTCTCTGATTCTGTTTTTCTTCTATTGCTTTCAGGTTTCTGTCGTTATTCTCATGTTTCTTACAACATCAAAGAGAATAGAAGAAGATCGAGTTTCGACATAAAAACCAATAGCAGTCGCAGGTTGTCCATGCTTGAGATCATGTAATCATCTAATCCCCTCAAGACAACCCTTCAAACTATAGAAAAACAGTGCCCTAAGGCTGTTACAAGCATTATCCACACACTAATATTAATGTTGCCACCACTAGAATTCCAAACTATGCAACTTCCACAAAAGGTTGCCACTGTTTGTCTCCTTCACGTGAGACCTACACTATCTTCAAACCAAAATCAGGTTCTTCTCTCCTTGCGATGGTGCTGCCTCTAATTCTGCTCTCCATCCGTTTACCGTAACCAAGGGACGCTTTTTCACATAAGGCCCACAAGCCCAAAGTAGCCCATAACACAAGCACACCTACTAAGGCCCATGTACATGTAGGAGTTCAATCTGCTGTTATGTTATAGCATAAGGCCATGCTATCCCGTTGATGGGGATCACCTGATGCTTAGTGAAACAGGACTTCAAAGTCACATTCTAGTCACGGTATAATCTCAAGCGAGCTGTTTGCATAGAATTCCCATCAGCCTCTTTGCTACTTTATCTTCAGTTCTCTTTTGAGAAACTTGATCATCTAAAAAATAGATATTCTTGCCTCTCTTCCTTTTGCCTTGAAGAATTAATTTGTCCTACTTGAATACATTGAGACAATCACCTTTACCTATTTATGACTATCCACATGTAGCTAGCTCTCCGAAAGCCATCATTGTAGCAACATGATAGTACATAGCATTTTGCTAACTCTTGACATCATTGTTACAAAATTTGAAACTAATTGTTATAATGCCTTTAACCTTCATCTTCTCTTTGTTTTGTACATTGATGCCACCAAGATTTTTTCCTTTTCTCAAAATATCAAAAAGTATCTCTCCTTCACAAATATAAGTATTTGCAACAAAATCCTACAACCACCTATCACTCTATTTATCTAACTTCTCATCTTCCAAGACTAATAGGAACATTCAGTATCATCTTGAGAATCTTCTTTAGACTTCATATACTCAGCAAAATCCTCCAATAGTTGTCTACAATTATCCTTTATGTGGCCCTTCTTTCTACAATAATAATAATATTTTTCCTTCATGATAACTTCTTTGCCTTAACTTGGATTTGTCCATCAAGCTACTACTATCCTTTAGAATCCTTTGTCAAGGAGAACTTAGTATAGCCAATGTTGGTGCCCTGTGATCCTTTTTTCATTTTTCCCATTGATCCATGATTGTCACATGATAATTAGTCATCTTATCCATCATCAAATGTTATCTTAGTCACAAATAAAGACTAAACTAATCTTATCAAAGACAATAATAGTAGTCTTCTCTTAATCCCTTACTTGTTATTTATTACTTAACAAATGAAACAATTTTGCATCTCCTTTTCCAAAGTTATTCATGTGATCTTAGAGATTCATACATCCAACAATCTTTAAATAATAGAGTTTCATCTTAAAACATAACTTGTTTATCAAAGACCTAGATGCATAAGTAATTTCCAACTCAACAAAGTTGTTAGTATCATATTAGATTATATAGAGAATAACTTATACTCAACTTAAAATCCAAAGGTATTAAATGAGAGAACTCATCTTTTTTATAAATTATTCTTTAAGTTTCTATTTTTCTCATGTGAGACTTAATATGCCCCTCTCCACTAAGCATGAGGCAATATTTCTCACATAGATCTTTTTTTTTTTTTTTTGGTGAAAGGTCAAATTATATATCACTCATAAAAAATTTACAAGATTGTTCGATTACAAAATATCATCATCTAAGCTCAAATATTGCACTTGGCAAATTCCAAAGCTCTTGTAAAAATTTATTACAATTTGTAAGCTTGACTCCTCTGGTAGATGAAATCTTACCTCTCACGTCCTTCTTAATTTTAGCAATAATGGTTGAGTTTTCTAGACTTGTATTGCTGAATCTTCTTCTATTCCTTTCGCTCCAAATGTGATACAATACGGCCTTGAAAGATATACTAAGTAAAGTAGCTGCAAAGCTCTTCCTCTTAACAGTGTTGATCATCCAATATATTTCAGCTCTCCAATGTTCAATTCTTCGAGTTAATCCATTCATGCCTAACAAAGCCTTCCAGATGTAGTTTGTGAACCTGCACTTAAAAAATAAATGTTCATGTGATTCTTCTTCTTGTTGGCAGAGGTTGCATCGTAGATCCACTGAACTATTCCATTTTGCCACCCGATCTGCTGTGGATAGTTTGTCTCTTAAAATGATCCAACATATAAAATTATGCTTCGGTACTCCTTCTTTCCAAACAAGTGTTGCCCATTTGGAATCTTCTCTGTTCTCTCTTAGTGCTACATAACTCTTGGCAATATTGTATTCTGAGTCTATCACTAGTTGTGTTAGTTCACTTCTTACTTGTAAAATATTCCTAAAACTCCAAGCTAGTGATCCTTTCATCTCAACTTCTAATACATTCCTTTCCTTCAAATTTTCTGTTATCATCCATTTAACCCATAAGGAGTTTGAATTGGGGTGCACAAGAGACCATAGGAGTTTTCCAATTGCTGCTTTATTCCAAATGTGAATGTCTATCAAACCTAGTCCTCCAGAAACTTTAGGCCAGCAAACTTCTTTCCATGCCACTTTCGCTACACATCGTCCATTAGATTTACCTGTCCAAAGGAAAGTTCTAATTCTTTTTTCAATTTCATAAAGGGTCTGTTTTGGCAGTAGAAAAATTTGCATCCAATATGTTTGCAATGAGAACATAACACTTTTGGCTAGCTGCAGTCTCCCCCCATAACTAATATGCTTAGACTCCCAACCTTCAATTCTTCTCAATATCTTTTCTGTCAGGATAGTACAATCTAGGTTGGAGAGTCTTTTAGTAATCAATGGTACTCCTAAGTATTTTATGGGAAGTTGGCCTTCTTGGATAGGAATATGATCAAGTATTAGAGCCTTTTCCTGTTCTGACAAGCCTGAAAAGAAAATTTGACACTTCTCTGGATGCATCTTCAAACCTGTTATATCTTCAAACTCTTGCATAGCATCAAGTAAACATAATATGGACTCAATATCTCCATGAGCAAACAAAAAGAGATCATCAGCAAAGCATAAATGAGTGATCTTTTCTTTGGCGCATTTCCAGTGAAATTTAAACCTTCCAGAAGATACTTTATTTTGTATAATTCTGTTAAGAATCTCCATCACAATAACAAAGAGAAAAGGAGAGAGAGGGTCTCCTTGTCTAAGTCCCTTTGCCCCCTTAAAAAAACCTGTATGAGAGCCATTGATGTTCACAGAATATCCCACAGTAGTGATGCAGCTTTCAATCAGCAATCAAGCAAAGCTCTTTGATGATCCTTCAAATACCCAATTGCGCAATGAAGAAAGGGAGTGGTTAGGAAAGTTACTAATATATAGCAAGCATGAAGAAATACTTTTGAAGCAAAAATCAAGGAATAATTGGCTGAAAGAGGGAGATTGTAATAGTAAAGTCTTTTTTGGAAGCATGATGAAGAGGAGAGCAAAAAATCACATTGTCAAGTTGGAATTAAATGATGGGCAACTTACTGAAGATCCTGAAATGATAAAGAACAAAATTCTAAATTATTATCAAAACTTGCTAGGGAGGGCAAACCAACTTCAACCATCAGAAACAAGATTAAGAGAGTTATTTCCTATGGAAATTCCAGAAGAGATAAAGAGAAGGCTTATAGCAGACGTTCAAAGAGAAGATATACAAAAGGTCCTTAATACTTTTGGTGATTACAAAGCTCCAGGTCCTGATGGATATAATAGCTTCTTCTTCAAGAAAGCATGGAGTATTATAGGGAGTGACATAGAAGATGCAGTAATAGCTTTCTTTCAAAGGAGACAGCTACTGCGAAGCATAAATTCAACAGTAATCTCTCTTGTCCCTAAGAAAATTAATGCCACCAATATGAAGGATTTTAGACCAATATCTTGTTGCAATGTGCTGTACAAGATCATATCTAAAATTGTGGCAGGAAGACTAAGTTTAGCTTTGCCTCATTTCATACATCCGTGTCAGACAGCTTTTGTGCCAGGAAGGAACATTAAGGAAAATATTTTGTTGTGTCAAGAGTTAATGCACAATTATCACAAAGATATTCATGGGAAAAGGGTGGCAATTAAGGTTGATATTATGAAAGCATATGATTCAATAGACTGGAATGCAATCCTAAATACACTGAAAGTTTTGAAGTTCCCAGACAAATTCACATAGATCTTTGTCAGTAAGCAAAGGTATAAAAGATTAAACTTAGATTCTTGATAGACTCTTTAGTAATATGGAACAACTTTACATCATTTATTCAATATGTCTTTTCTTTTAACACATTATGCTTGATGTTTAAAGAAATTGTCAATCTAATCATGCCTAAGGCTTTCTTTGTCTTTGCTTCTACTTAACCTCCATGTCTTCTAGCATACCCTTCTCTAAAGCATCATCAACACCTATTATACTAACAAATCTAATACACTAACTTTCTACAATGAAAATCACTCTTTTCACTAAGTAGAGGAACAACGTACTTCCTTGCTTCCATTATGATTGATGATACAGCACAACCAAACTGTTGACCATACACTTGCAAAGCATGGTCTTGCCTCCACCATTGACGTTGCAAAAGTCTTCCTTAGAGACTATCCACTAACAAAGCACAATCCTCCCTCAACTAATGTTTTTGTGCACAATTTCTCTCTATTGCTACTTGTTAGGAACATTCACAATCCTCACACATAGGAGGATCAAGCACAAATACACATACTAACACAACATATTTAAGGAAGTCTAGACCAACCAATGTCCTACATCCTCTGTCCACCATCATTTCTTCACTCATATTCAAGCTTTTACAATTTCAGCCCCCTTTTTTTGTCTCAAAAGCTCCAGTAAAAGAACAAAATATACACTTGGCACCTGAATTCCCATAATAAGCACAACAAAACTTTTTTGGACCTGCATGGGTTACTTCACCTAGAAGTTTAGACCAACCAATGTCCTACATCCTCTACCCACCATTGTTTCTTCGCTAATATTCAAGCTTTTAGAATTTCAGCCCCCTTTTTTGTCTCAAAAGCTCCGGGTAAAGAACAAAATATACACTTGGAACCATGAATTCCCATAATGAGCACAACAAAACTTTTTTGGACTTGCATGGGTTACTTCACCTAGAAAAGCTTTTGTTAGATACAAGCTTCATCCGAAAATTACAGACCGGTCGATCAACAACTCTGCTCATGACCTTGAGCCAAAAGCGTTCAGCATTGCTCCAGAGGCCATACCAGTCAGCCCACTTAAGGCAAGAAGCAACGAGGTTCATACGACTTGCTTAGGATGACTTGATCAACAGCCACTTCACTCGGTCGTATATGTCGCATTTGGCAGCTTAACTGTTTTTGATAAGACCCAATTCGAAGAACCAGCTCTAGGACTTGAACTATCAACAGACCCTTCCTATGGGTTACCAGGCCAGGTATCACACAGAGGCCCTGGGATGCCAACCCCACAGGATTCCTGGAAAGAGTAGCCAGTCACGGAAGGATTGTTAGCTGGGCACCTCAAAAGAAAGTTCTTAGTCATCCTTCCGTTGCTTGCTTTTTGAGCCATTGTGGTTGGAACTCACTAATAGAAGGTGTAACGAGTGGGGTTCCGCTCTTGTGCTGGCCTTACTTTGTCGACCAACTTTGTAATGAGAGCTACATTTGCGGTGTTTGGAAGGTTGGATTGCGATTCAACCGAGATGAAAGAGGGATTATCACACGAGGAGAGATCAAGGGAATGGTGATAAACACTTCAAAGCAAGGGCTTTTCGATATCCACCAAATGGTTTCAAGCAATGTCAAGGAACGTGGCTACTCTAACAAAAATCTCAAGAACCTTGTTCAATGACTTGAAACATAGTTTTTTGTTTTCATGTTTACTTCAAGTTTGGTTTGTCCGTATGTTTCTTTCTTCTTTCTTTTTCTTTTTTTTTCAGAAATTAAAGAATATGGCTTCTTGCTTTCTTCCTTTTTCTTCTTCTTCTTCTTCTTTCATTTTTATATATGAAGACGACCATTGCCAGTGTATCACGAGCTGGTGCCGACCAATTTCAACCACTTGAATTGCCTTTTGGATTCATTCTAGCAATAGCCATCATCATAGAACTGAAATCTTGAATGAGTCCCTGTGAAATGTAATCCAGTAATACGAGTCTTTCCATATCTGTAGAAGGAATGGGAATGACTCATCGATAGGTCAAACCCGAAATTCAGCAGCATCTGAGGCCTTTAGCTAACAAAGGTCATTCAAATATTAGGCACATCTGACAAGACCAAGTCGATCCGAGACTCCATGTGTTGCAACAAATGGACTTACTGTACGGAGAATGAGAGCTAGAAAGCTTCCGAATATTACAAATGACAGAAAATGACATTCAAACAAAAGCAAACGTAAGAATCAACAGTAAGCGACAAAGCTTGAGCCATTAAACAAGGGACTAGGAAGAGCAAACGAGTAATGAACAAAAAATAACAAGTAAGTTAATATTGAAAGGAGCAGAAACAGCTGAAAGGAAAAGACAGTGGCTTATTGTCATCTCTGAGATCAAGCAAACATCCATGCGCATGAAGACAATCATTCAAGGCGTTGAACAACGGAGAACTAAAAGCCACGAGATAAAGTACACAGAAGAAAGACAAAGATAAGGAAAGGCCTGAAGATAAAACAAAAGTAGGTTTGCCAGCTTTAAGATCAGATAAGCGTCAATCCCGAAGAAAGCAAGATGTCAAGAATTGGCTCCTCACCAAATCTGCAAAGATCCCTACAAATATGACTTCAATTTGGTTTCATGTTACAGCTGAAGGGAGAGAATAAAGGAAAGAGAATAAAAATGGGAAATCCGTATATTTTGGCATTACCTTATCCAGCTCAAGGCTATGTAATCCCATTGATGGAGCTATCGCAACGCTTAGCCAGACATAGCTTCAAAGTCACGTTTGTGAACACAGAGTATAATCACAAGAGGGTTGTGGATGTATTGGGAGAAAAAAATCTTCTAGGTGACCAAATTCACCTGGTTTCAATCCCAAATGGGTTGGATGCCGAGGAGGACAGGAATGATCTAGTGAAGCTCTCTGATGCAATCTCTCGGGTCATGCGGAGAAAACTGGAGGAGCTCATAGAAGTCAACAACAGATTGGAAAGCGATCGTATCACTTGTGTCGTTGCTGATTATAGCATGGGGTGGGCTCTGGAAGTGGTAAAGAAGATGAAAATCCAGAGAGCTGCTTTTTGGCCTGCGTCAAGTGCAACACTGGCTTCGATTTTTCATATTCCGAAGCTGATTGAGAATGGTATCATTAACAGTGACGGTGAGATAGTTCGACGCTGAGCAAGTTTTTATCACATGATAGTCTTACCATTGATAGGGAGCCCAAATTCATGTTTTGATAGTAATAAGTTGCTGTTAGAAGTAGAAAAGGCATTGTTTCAGGAACAGATACTGACTCACGATATCAAAACCTGGGAAGAGAAAAGGCAAAATGGATGCCTCAGAAATTTGAGCAGCCGATGCTATCAGGGAAGAATAGATTTAGAATAGGAGTTAAGTAGTTTGGACATCATAAAACAAACAAAAATTTGCACTTTCTGGGAAACAAGCAAAATGTAAGTACATATTGGGGCATTGTGATTAGCTTTATCGAGCTTGTCTCTTAGGATGTGCATTTTCCGAACCAAACAAGTTAAAGATATCACACTACAGGATTACTACATTTATCCTCCACTTCCAACGACACATGCTCGCGCGAGGAGTTCAATAATAGGAAACTTTCATGATATCTTTTTCCTCATTGTTTTTTCCTCTAATCTGCAGGAACTCGAGAAAAAGAATAGATTATTCAATTGGCACCAAACATGCCCATGACTAGCACCTCGAACTTTGTTTGGTCCTGGATCGGCTACTTAACCACTCAGAAATTTCTTTTCGAGTGTGTCATTACGAACATCCCGTATCTGAATGGCACAAATTGGATGTTCTGCAACTCTGCTTATGACCTTGAGCCGGCAGCATTCACCCTGGCTCCGGAGATCATATCAATAGTGTTGAGTTTATATTTGGGCCGTTTATACGGCCCAACCCTTTCATTATGTTGGTGCCAGGTTTGGGCTTGTCCAACCCGGCCCAAGGGCGCGACACGTTTATGCGTCGCGTCTTCAACCTATTTCTATTAGAGAAATAGGTTGATTTTCGTTTAATCAAGTAATCGAGTTTCAAAGAGAATTTTTCTTTCCGTCTGTGATTTCAGTATTCTTAGAGGTTTTCTTTTTCTTAGATGGTACTGGAGCCTTCCTAAGAACTCCGTTTTCCGTTCGGTAAGCTCCTCTCTCTTTTTTTCATCCTTTTTTTGTTCTCTACCTCGTTTAGAGTCAAAATAGGTTTTTTTTTGTCTTGATTACTTGATTCAGAGCCGATTTGCCTTCAAATCGTCTTCTTTTTGGTCTTTTTTGGCTGATTTTCGTCGATTTCTGTCGATTTCCGTGGTTTTTCTGGTATTTTCCGGCTTCCGCTGCGACCATCGATCGGAATCGCGGTCGCGGCTCAAAACGGTGCGTTTTATCTAGGGTTAGGGTTTTCCTACCTAAACGCACCGTTTTGGCCTAGGTTAGGGCCGTATACAGGTCCTTTCCAAACGCACCGTTTTGTCACTTCAAAACAGCGCGTTTTCCCTTCGGATTAGGGTTTTTCTGTCGCACTTCTAAATGCACCGTTTCACTAAACGGTTAAACGGCGCGTTTTGATTTAGGGTTAGGGTTTCTTCGCCCTCCTAAAACGCACCGTTTTCCTACCTGTTAAGCGCACCGTTTCATTAAACCAGATCGCACCGTTTTGGCCTAGGGTTAGGGTTTTCTCTGCCCGTCCTAAACGCATCGTTTTACTCAGTCCCTTTGCGCACCGTTTTACGGTCCTCTCGGCACGCACCGTTTCATCCCGTTTGGGCTTCTCGTTGGGTCGCGAATTCGGATCCTGTTTCCCGGATCCCTACCCGCTTTAGCGACCTGGGTAACATCTTCTCAACCGCCGCTTGCCGCTGTCGTTGCCTATTTGTTGTCGTTCCGACCAGTTTCGCCGCCGCCGCCGTCGTCGTTTCTCGGCCGTTGCTATGGCCGTTATCCGCCGCTTTCTTTCTGGTCGCCATCCGCCGCCGCCGCCGCCGCGCCGCCATCGTCACTTCGGCCGGCTTTTCACCGTAGTTTTCGTCACACCTTCTCAGCCGCCGCTCTCCGCCGCCGTTGTCGGTCGTCTGCCACCGTTTGTGGCCGTATTTAGCGGCGGTTTCTTTTCAACCGCAAACCACTGCCGTCTGCCGCCGACAACCACTGACCGCCGCCGACCACAGTCGTCCACCGTCGTCCGCCGCCGACACCAAATATTTTTTTGGCCATTTTTCGCTATGTTTGCACCATTACACATTTCTGCAGCCATGAGCTCTAAATCAGAGACTTCTAAGTATGGACATTCAGCTGAAACATCGGATCCACTTCACCTTGCTGCCGGCGATGTCTCTACCACCGTTTTGGTTCCCCAACTTCTCACGGGATCTTTGGATTACTTCCATTGGAAGCGCAAGATGCTCATCACCCTTGGCTCTAGAGATAAACTTGCTTTCTTAAATGGCAAGCTCCCAAAGCCTACTGATGATGACCCCCGGGCTGCTCTTTAGGATAAATGCAACTTGATTATGCTGTCTTGGTTGATGCATTCGTCTTCTCCTAAGATTGCAAACTCGATTTCTATGAACTGTACTACGAGTGCTGCTTGGAAGATGTTAGAGACTCTCTATTCTAAAATTACGGGGACTCGTTGTTATGATCTGGAACAACGAATTAGCGAAGTCAAGCAACAACCAGATGAACCTGTCGCCACATATTTTTCTCGTCTTAATGATCTTTGGGCTGAACTGGATAAGTGTCTCCCAACGATCAAATGCAAGTGTACAAAATGCACTTACGATTTTCCAGCATTACTGACCGCCGAGCGAGAATCTGGACGGGTTGTTCACTTTCTTTTGGGTCTTCAGCCTGTCTATACTACTGTGCGCAGTAACCTCACTTCTCGTACTACTATGCCCTCTCTGGATGAGGTTTTTATGCTGATCACTGATGAAGAACATCAACGTAGCTTGCACGTTGATAATGGCAAACCTGACTTATCTGCCTTTACAGTCCAGACTCCTCTATCACTTTGAGGGGGGTTTGGGACTAGTCGGCGTGATAGTCGTTCTTCTACGACTGGTACTTCGCGCTCTTCCTCTAGTGCTGGCTCTGGCCAAAGGGGGTCCAAGTCATTTTTTTGTGATCATTGTCAGTATCCGGGTCACACCAAGGACAGATGTTATCAGTTGGTTGGATATCCTAATCGTCCTAGAAATCCGAAGAAGAAAGGCGGCAACAGTAATTCAGCACATGCAGTGAGTACTGATTCTGGAGAGCAACCCTCACCTGTTGTGAGTAATACTACCCCGGTGCAGCACGTTGCTCCTTCTGGCCAGAGTCTCACACCTGAGCAGTATCAACAAGTGGTTCAGCTCCTTAGCCACTTTGGGCCTACTGAGCCCATGGCAAACTTTGCAGGTACTGTTTCTTCCTTACAAACTTCGTCTTTATCTGATTGGTTAATTGACTCAGGGGCAAGTGACCACATTATGTGTGACCTCTCATGCATGGATAACATTAGGTCTTACACATCCAACCCTATTTGGGTCAAACTGCCTGATAATAGTAGTGTGGTAGTCACCCACATTGGGATTGTTCGTATTTCTCCTTCTATCATACTTTATGACGTCTTATATGTGCCTACCTTTAAATGCAAGCTTTTTTCTGTTGCCAAATTTACCTTTGATAGTTCTTGTCAGGTCATTTTTTACCCTCATTTTTGTTTCTTCCAGGACCATATGACTGGGATGGTACTGGGACTGGGCAAGGCTGAACATCGTCTATATCATCTAGTGTCTCCAACGGCTGCCACCGCAGATATTTTTTCCAAACTTATTAAATCTTTTGAATTTAATGCTCCTAAAAGGGCTAATGTTTATAGTAATACTATGTTTAAGAACAATATTTTGAGTAATAAACAAACGCTATGGCATTGCCGTTTTGGTCATTCTTCTTGTTATGCCTCTCCTGAAGTTTTTTGTCCGATTTGTCCTTTAGCAAAACAGATGCGTCTTCCCTTTACTTCTCGTACTTCAAAGACAGAATCTATCTTTGAGTTGGTTCATATTGACATATGGGGTCCACATAGGCACCCTAATCATGATGGTTCGCGTTATTTTCTTACCATTGTTGATGATTTCTCACGTGGTACTTGGTTGTATCTCATGAGATCCAAGGGTCAAGCTTTGCATTTTTTGCGTTCTTTCTTCCTTATGGTAGAAACCCAGTTTCACACTCACGTTCGTAGGTTACGCTCTAACAATGGGTCAGAGTTTTTTAGCCATGAGTGTGTCTCTTTCCTCCAGCTTCGTGGCATTCACCATGAAAGCTCATGTGTCCATACACCCCAACAAAATGAGGTAGTCGAACGTAAACATCGACACATCCTCGATGTTGCGTGCGCCTTACGTTTTCAAGCTGACCTTCCTGATTGTTATTGGGGAGAGTGTGTCTTGACTGCTACTCACATTGTCAATCGTCTTCTTTTCCCGGTCATCAATGGGAAAACTCCTTTTTCCATCCTCTTTGGTAAAGCACCATGTGTCTCGCACCTTAGGGTTTTTGGGTGCTTATGTTATGTTACGGTCATTCCGCGTGGGGACAAATTTGCACCCCGTGCTTGCCCTTGCATTTTCATGGGATATCCCTTTTCACAGAAGGGCTATCGTGTTTTTGACCTTACCACCCGCACCTTTTCTGTTGCCCGTGATGTCGTGTTTCATGAGTCAGTTTTTCCCTTTGTTCAATCTCAGTCACCCTCGTCTATCCCTTCACCTAATATTGACTCCTCTTTTGTCGCTCTGGATCCTGATCCCTATATTGTTCCGTGCGACACTGATTCTCCTCCTTCTCCACCACCTGTTGTTGCATCTTTGGATTCACCCACTGTGAATCCTCCTCTTGTGACACCACCCACTGTGGAGTTACCCATTGCGGCGTCACCCACTCTGACGTCGCGCACTGCGACATCACCCACTCCGACGTCACCCACTGCGGCGTTGCCCACTGCGGCGTCACTCATTCCGACATCGCCCACTGCGGCGTCGCCCACTGCAGTGTCACCCACTGCGGCATTGCCCACTGCGGCGTCGCCCCCTACGACATCATCCACTGTGGCGTCACCCACTGTGGCGTCACCTCCTATCGACTCTTCTTTTCCAGTGTTGCCTATCGTCCCTATTTCGCATGTCCGACGTTCTCAACGTGCATCCAAACCACCCATTTGGACCCAAGATTATCATTGTAACTCTGTAGTCTCCCTTCCTTGTGGATCTCGTTCCATGAGTCCCCGTGACATTCCATATTCCATTTCCCAATTTGTGACTCTTGGTAATTTATCTCCCACACATTGAGCATTTATTGCTTCCATATCCGCCATTCGAGAGCCAATCTACTATCATGAGGCTGTTAGGGATCCTAAATGGGTGGATGTTATGTCTAGTGAACTTCATGCATTACAGGCAAATCATATGTGGCAGTTGGTTGACTTGCCCCCAGGTCGTAAGCCGATTGGATGTAAGTGGGTTTACAAGGTAAAGTATCGTGCGGACGGTTCCATTGAGCGCTATAAAGCTCGGCTTGTAGCCAAGGGCTTCACTCAGCGTTATGGCATTGATTATGAGGAGACTTTCTCTCCTGTGGCCAAGATGGTGACTGTCAAATGCGTCATGGCCATGGCCTCCATGTTTCGTTGGCCGCTTGATAACTCTATTTTATATAGAGTTATTTTGTTTATTTTAGGTAATGTTTAATATAGTTTTTATTAAATTATATTTGTATTTAATTATATTTATGTATGTTTTGCTATTTTATGCAGTAAACCCAAAATAGAAGAAAACGAAGCAATAAATCATGCAAAATCAATATTTACCATTTATCTATGAAGCACATGAGAAGCAAGGAGAAGAAAAAGATAAAGAAAAAGAAGTAAAAGAGGAAAGTCAAGGAAGAAAAGAAAATCGTGACCTATTGGGTTTTGGAAGCCGATTAACAAAAGAGAGGAGGCGTTTATCGAAAAAAGGGGGAAAACAGAAAACAGAGAACAGAGAACGGAGGAGAAGAGGAGAGATTTCGGCGGGTAGGACCTCGCCGGAAAAGCAGAGGCCACGCGCGACAGCGCGGGACTCTATAGACGCCGGCAGTTTGGCGAAAGCCGACTGTGACGTTCTTTTCCGGTGAAGGCACCTATTCCCGGCCATTCTTTTCCTTTTTTCGGCCAGATTTGAGAGATTTTCGGCGATCTGAAAGCAGATTTGAATTCCTAGAGAGATTTCCGGCGTTTCTGTACCAGATTCACGGCGATTCGCGGCGGTTTCCAGCGAAGAACGGCGAACGCCGTTTGAGCTTTTCCGTCAGATCTACACGTTTCTGTGGAAGATTTGCGTGATATTTTTACAGATCTACAATCTAGGCGTCCCGATCTACGTTTCTGGAGGTTTCTGTGAAGACCGGCGGCGGCACGTGGAGGCGCGTGCGAAAGCGCGTGACGACACGTTTTAGCTCGTTTTTCTTCCATTCTTCAAACAGCTTCTTCTTCACCCTGTGATGTGCAGATTTGTGTAATTTATTTTGTGATTTGAAGACATTTGGTGACAGCTTTAATGTTTTTAAATTCCAAAGTGCTTTGTTTACGTTTTTGCACTGATTTAGGTTATTTAAGTATGTTGTTTTAGTTTAGTGTGTTAGAGCTACGATGGAACTTAATTATAATGTATGAATGTTATGATTATTTACGTTTTGTGATATATTTTATGAATGTGAAGTTGCATGTTACGGAGTTTAATGCTTTTAGGTGATTAGCTACCACCTAGATGACTTGATTTGCATGTTAGAGACCGACAGGAAATAACATGCAGTTGCTTCTTGTAATATGCAACCATAGATTAACATGAATAGACATATACCATGTTATTTGTGTGGCTTTTGGTGATAAGATGATCGAAAGATTTATTGTTAACCAGAAATATTCACAGATCCTAATGCATTTGGTTTGTTTCAATTCACATATAGAGATATAGTGAATTAATGAACTAAATAGGTTTACTATACCTAGACATAGGATAATAAATAAATTAGGAAATTCCGCCATCACATAAGTAGAATTAATCTTGCTAGCATGGATGATCGACATTTGTACCTAGTAATTAGGTGAAATCGGATGCTCTAACATCTTTCGTTTGTCAGGTTTAAATTAAATTTAGTTATTAAATTCACAATTTACCATTTCAGTTGGCTAGATAAATTCTAGGGGTTGTTCACCATTAGTAATTAATTAGTTTAGTAAACACCAGTCTTCGTGGGACGATATCTGTACTCATCATTATATTACTTGTTCAACATGTTCACTTGCATTTAAATTTCACCGAACACCGCTTCACCAGATGGATGTTCATAATGCCTTCCTTCATGGTGATTTTTTTTTTTTTTTTTTTTTTTTTGATGAATATGTGAGTTTATTCATCGAAGAATAAAAATAATACATGAGCTTAGGGGCATACCCCAGCATTACAATTCATCTAGGAAAAGATAGAATTTGGAATTCTCCAACTATGGCTCAACAAAACATTTGCTTGGGAGAGTTTAAAGTTTCTAAATAAGGAAGCTCTTCCACGGACTACTCTCCTGATTTTAGCTAACAACATTGGAATATCAATAGACTTATTTTGAAAACGTCTACGATTACGTTCTAACCATATACAATAAAGACAAGCTAGGAAAGAAAGCTTGAGAAGCTTTGCGGCTAAATCCTTTCCCTTAGTTGCTTTAATCATCCATTGCAATTCAGATTCCCAATCGAAGATGACCTTGCGAATGCCTTGTTGAGCTAGAATACTTTTCCAAACCTGGTTAGTCCAAGTGCACTGAAAGAACAAGTGGGATCTATTTTCATATTGAGAGCCACAAAAATCACAATGCAAGTCAATTGAGGGAAGCCAATGAGAAACCACTGCAGCCGTAGGTAGTTTGTCTCTACATATGAGCCAACCAATGAAGTTATGCTTGTTGATTCCTCCTGACCATATCAAATTATACCATTCAACCTCAGAGCTCACTTGACGTAATTCCCTGTACGTTTCCTTACAACAATAAGAAGGTTGGGATAATGTAGAGGTTAAAGTTTGTCGTAACTTTAGAAGACCTCTCCAACTCCATGCCATATTTCCTTTGATGTCAATATCCAAGGTGATTTGCATGAGGAGGTATACATGTCTTTACCCCCCGGGATTCGGCATTCCTCCACAGGTCCGCCGAAAGTTTTTCGTCTTTTTAAGTCCATTTATGGACTCAAGCAGGCCTCTCGTCAGTGGTACGCCAAATTTACTTCTGCTCTCCTTGACGCTGGTTTTAAGCAATCTTGGCATGATTACGCACTGTTTACACTTCGGCGTGGTTCTACCGTTGTTGTTATTCTGCTCTACGTTGACGATATGCTTATCACTGGTAATAGTGAGGCGGCCATCGCTCAGGTCAAGGCTCATCTTAGCTCTCGATTTCACATGAAAGATTTAAGACAAGCTAAATTTTTTCTTGGAATCGAAATTGCTCATTCAGCACGTGGTATTTGCCTTAGCCAACGCAAATACGCCTTGGAGTTAGTTTCTGTAGCTGGCCTCTCTGGTGCACACCCATGTAAGATTCCCATGGATCAGAATTTGAAGCTTACCTCTTTGGACTACGATGTCAGTGCTCCAGTTCCGATTGGTGATCCTCCTTTAGATGATCCTACACTGTATCAGCGACTTCTTGGGCGATTGATCTATCTCACACATACTCGTCCTGATATTAACTATCCGATTCATATACTCAGTCAGTTCATGCATTCTCCCAAAGCCTCTCACATGGATATGGCTCTGAAAGTTGTTAAGTACTTAAAGGGCACTCCCGGCTTAGGGTTGTTCATGTCCTCCACCAAGGACTTTCAGTTGACTGGTTTTTATGACTCTGATTGGGCAGTTTGTCCCATGTCTCGACGTTCTCTCACAGGTTTTTGTGTCAAGCTAGGAGGTTCTTTGATCTCTTGGAAAAGCAAGAAACAAGCCACAATTTCTCGATCTTCATCTGAGGCTGAATATCGTGCTATGGCGACTGCCGTTTACGAGATTGTTTGGTTATTTAGGCTACTTGGCAACTTATGGGTGATCTTTCCTCGGCCTATCTCTTTATATTGTGACAATGAAGCTGCTATTCACATTGCCACCAATCTATCTTCCATGAACGCACCAAACACATTGAGATTGACTGTCATTTCATCCGCGAGAAACAGCAGAGGGGTTTGATTCAAACATGTAGCATTCGCACTCACGAGCAACCAGCAGATTTTTTAACTAAAGCTTTATGTAGTAGACAACATAATTATCTTCTTCACAAGCTTGGTGTATTTGACTTGTACAAATCACCATCTTGAGGGGGGGTGTTGAGTTTATATTTGGGCCGTATAAACGGCCCAACCCTTTCATTATGTCGGTGTTGGGTTTAGGCTTGTCCAACTCAGCCCAAGGGCGCGACACGTTTATGTGTCACATCTTCAACTTATTTCTATCATAGAAATAGGTTGATTTTCGTTTAATCAAGTAATCGAGTTTCAGAGAGAATTTTTCTTTCTGTCTGTGATTTCGGTATTCTTAGAGGTTTTCTTTTTCTTAGAAATAGGCCCACTCTTGGCAAGCAACTGGGGTAAGAATTCAACAGGGCATTTCTGGCAGGAAGACGCAACCTGCTTAGACTGGCTCGACCAATAGCAGCAGGGCTCAGTCATATATGTTGCATTTGGCAGCTTCAAATTTTTTGACCAGACTCAGTTTCAAGAATTGGCTCTAAGCCTTAAACTATCAAACAGACCATTCCTTTGGGTTGTCAAGCCAGATATCACCCATGAAGCTAGTGATGCTTATCCAGAAGGATTCCTAGAAAGAGTAGCCGGTCGAGGGCGGATGGTTGGCTGGGCACCTCAACAGAAAGTTCTTAGTCATACTTCCATCGCTTGCTTCTTAAGCCATTGTGGTTGGAACTCAATTATAGAAGCTCTTAGCAATGGGGTCCCATTCTTATGCTGGCCATACTTTACTGACCAGTTTTCTAATGAGAGCTACATTTGTGATATTTGGAAGGTCGGTTTGAAGTTTAACCGAGATGAAAGAGGTATTATTACACAAGGAGAGATCAAGAGAAAAGTGGAGAAACTGCTTGCTGATGAAAACTTTAAATCAAGGGCTTTGGATCTCTAGGAAAAGATTTTAAGCAATGTCAAAGCAAGTGGCTCCTCTGACAAAAATCTCAACAACTTCATTGAATGGCTCAAGGGATAGACTTTTGTCCCGTGTTTTAGTTCGAGTTTGGTTGCTATTTTCCTTTCTTCCTTCTTTTTTTCCAGTAACAAAAGAATCAAGCTTCTTGCTTTCTTTCATGTTCATCTTCTTCCCTGCAATAAATAATAGACCATTAACTAAGCATAAAAACAAAATATATCGCGACTACTAGAATGTCACTAATACATACAAATAGTTTTCAATATGTCCTACAATGGTTTTAGCCATGAATTATTTCAAAAATCTAACGATGTTAACCCATTAATTATCTAATAGATTGTTCGACAAAAAAAGAATAAACACGGTGGCCAACATTGAAGGACATTCTCAAACCAAGACTCATGCTATCGAGTCTCTAACCAAGAGAAGCACAAAATAAATGTTATGACAACATAAATTATAAACAGAAACACTTCTGATAATGTCATGTTGCAGGATGCTTTTCTTAAAGCATAAATTTTGGTCATTAGGGCAAGTAATATCTGCAAATCAAGTCTTGATAGAATTTTAAGAACCATAGATTGACAACACCATAACTTTACACTTGATTTTTCATTTGATTTTGTAAAAGTGTTCTAACAAAGAGCTAGAAACATCTAATATTTGTAAATATGCTAAAAATTTAAAAGGTTCATTCCATCCAAGTTTCTAATATAAGACTTCCAAAAAGGAAAGAGTAATGATTTATATATATATATAAAAATATTGGAGATATGAATGAGTCAAACTTTGAAGGCTTCTATTGAAGTTGATTGTTTCCCAAATTTTTAACTTAAAGAGCAAGTAATTTTGTTGAGACCTTCTAAAACTTTTGCATTGTCTCTTTTTTTAAGAAGGAAGAGTGAGAGTTCAAACGATTTGTTTTCTAGATCATTCTTATCAAAAGAATGTTAACATTAAAACTAATACTAACTCTAGCTGAATAATGAGTTAAAAAATAAAAGCATGCATCTCAACAATAGTCATGTTGGTGGCACCAATGAAACCCAAAAGAAAGGTGAAAACAAATATGGAGACCTAAAAGTAGAGATTGGTGGAAGAGACCCAAAGTTATTATCATGGCTAGGCTTATGTCATTTTAGAAATGGGTATCATCATAGGGTTATTCATATTGAATGACTCATATACAATTTGATCCAACAATTAGGAGTCTCTTATGTTAGTTCAAAGAATAGGGATTGTAAAAAAAAATTATTTCCTCCTTAAAACTAACCTATATGAATATATTCAATTTTAAAAAGCTTCCCAAACAAGAAAAAGTGATATAGATTAATTTTCACACTATTCTTAGTATAATCCTTCACTACTAATTTGGGTTATTAATTTCATCATGGAGGTAATAAATTGCTTTTCATCATAAGGATATTGTCTCTTGAACTTTGACTCTAATATCATATGAAAAGAATTTATTTCTTCTTAAAAACCAAAATGTAAATTGGATACATGTATTTTATTTTTTAAAAAAAATCCAAACATTATTTAAGTAATGTGAAATAATCTCCACAACAGTCTCAACAAGCGTAAACTAAATAATGGGAGAAACATTACGCATGTGATGGCTCCAGCTTAAAAATGGAATTCAAAGTTTAGGCACATCTGGAACCACCAAGTCGATCAAAGAATTTATTTTTTGCAAGAAAGGAACTTTCGTACAGAGGCATAGCTCATGTTGATATAAGCCAAAAGCTAAAGTTAGAACTCCTAAGACATGGTTAAAGTTCTAGGACAATGACAGAAAATGACATTAACAAAAAAACAAAGATAAGAAACAATAGCGAGAGATATTGCTTAAGCCACTGAGCAAGGGAGAAGTAGGAGAAAATGAGAAATGAACAAAAAATGGTAGTCAAGTTGACATTAAAAAGAAACAGAAAGAGTATAGGAGAGAAAAGCAGCGGCATATTGTCATCTTTGAGAACAACTAAACATCAATACCCATCAAGACAACCATTCAAGCCATGAACAACAAAGCACTAAAAGCCATGAGCAGAAGGTTCCAAAGAGAAACGGTCGTTTCCCCAATTTTGTGATCAGATAAATAGAATTAATCTTGTTAGCATGGATGATCGACGTTTGTATCTAGTAATTAAATGAAGTCGGATGCTCTAACATATGTGGTTAATCAAATTTAAGTTAAATTCAATTGTTTACTCAATGTTCTATTATTTCAGTTGGCTAGATAAACTTTAGGAACTATTCACCATTAGTAATTAGTTAGTTTAGTAAACACCAGTCTTCGTGGGACAATATCTTTACTCATCATTATATTACTTGTTCGACATGTACACTTGCATATAGAATTTCACTGAACAATGTTTAATTCAAGCTTGAGTTTATTTCCTTGGCTATGTTTTTTGTTTCAGAAATAAAAGAATCCTGCTTCTTGCTTTCGTCTAAGGAGAAAATGACTCCAACAATGACAAGAAGACATGCTCTATCACAAATGATACACAATCAATTAGTTTCCTTTGAGCAAGGAAGTATTTGGACATGTATCTTGTAGATCTAAATGTTGGTGCCACAAAATAGTTCTCTTTAAAAGTAAGTTTTTGTTGTAGGAGCAACCAATGTGAACAAATAAGCTTGTTGGAAACTTAAAAACTATACATTTAGAATATCATAATTTCATACTTAATCATTTGTTAGTTTTATACTATTTTTTAATGTATAATTTGCAAAACCAAGAAAAGAAATTTATGTTAAAACCAAAACATATCCATTAGAACTTATAATTAAGTACAAATATCAAATTCAACTTCTATAAGATACGAATTCAAGTTCAGAAGCTTCAAACAAATGCTAGAGACTTAATACAAAATGCTATAGACAAAAGTCCCAAATTCATATGAACCCTAGCACTATTCACTCGTATGAAATTAGCTCAAATAATATATAAATCAAAGAGCAATCTAATTTCCAAACAAGTATATGAAAGCATTAATAAGCTCAGAGTAAAATCACCGAAATGTAGAACCAATTTCAGGAGGTTGATGAAGCTTGAGTGAAAAGTATAAGTTTCTGTAAGTAGCTTATTTCTCTATGATTTACGAACCAACTAAATAACAATAAGTTGATACTCTTAAATAGCTTCAAAGCAATTGACCTCTCATTTCAAAGTAATCGTTTTGACATCTCTAAACCACATCATTTCTTCTTCCCATTGAAGCTGCTTCTTTCCCTCTTCTCTATCCATTTTGAGTTGTTAGGAGATCTAGGAGAAAGAGTTAGTCATTCTATCTTAAACTCATTCAAAATCGAGCTCCAAAACACCATCGTTTGGTCCAAATTTTAAGTTACAAAATCAAACCTTCGCAGACCAAAGAAACAGGTTATCGGGTCAGATATGGGTTTCCCTCAAATCCTCCTTAATTCTCTTCAATTTTGAAATAAATCTTTGTGGGTGCTTTACAGATTGATAGAACACCTTCTTGCTTACAAAAGCCCTATGAAATTATCTTTAGAAACTCTCTAATCTACTTCCAATTTCTCTTTTAAGCAATTAGAGCACAAACTCGAAGAACTCCTTAATTTCTTCAAATTTATCCTTTATGAGTAGTGAGTCTTCGATTTTTCTTCACAGAATTGTTCCTTTCTTCATTAGCTTTCTAACAAACCCTTTTTTAGCTTGATTAGAGAAGTTACCAATGGTCAATTTTGGTGGCGAAGTCATGGCGTCAAGCAGGTCGAGAGCCAAGCTGGGTTCGAGCGTGCAGGTGCTTAAGTGGGTCGAGCTGGTCACGGGTCATGCAGGTCACTACAAGTCGCAGGCGAGTGGATCGAGTGCGCTTTGGTCGAGTCTCACAAGCGGGTTACACTTCTGGACTTGGGTCACACACGCAAGTCTAAATCCGTGCGGGCCTAACTGCGTCTAGGCTGGGTCATGCTTTGTGGGTCCAATTCACACTAGGTTAGGTTGCGCGAAGATTACTGTGAACTAGGCTCATGCATCTCTATTGCAAATTGGGTTGTACGTAAATTTTAGGGCTGAGCTCACACAAAGTTGACCCATTCCTGCAACATATTTCCAACATTATTTTTCTTAGTAAAAGCCCATTAAATAAATAATCACGCAATGATTATAATATTCTCATATTATAATTTCATTTTTCTCATCATCAAAATGTTAATATATTCTAATAACATGAAAATATATTCCAATAGTTTCTAATGAAGGACTAAAAAACATCTAATTTGTTTAAATGATGAGAGCATAAACCCTAGACAGGTTGATCTGGTAATATTGGGCACAGAGCTTGGCCCACATAGCAATAGTGTCCTAAGTGTAGATGAGGCTATCATGGAGGTTCTCATAGATCAAATTCAGAATCCACCCCCAGCAAACAGAGTTATATCACTCCCACAAGCTTCTGAGAGGAGAACTAGATTTTGGTTGGGGTAACAACCCATTGACGAACACCATCTTGTTCTTGATTGAGAAAGTGTTCTTCATCGTCTCGCACCACACAACATAGTTTGAGATTCCAGTGAATTTAGCCGCCACTAGGGTGGTTGAATTCATGTCTCTAATCAGCATAGAGCAGATTGGTACAATCTAGGGTTTGCACGATCCAAGTTTCAAGTTCATTCGCATCCATCCCTGGCGGTGTGCACAATGGACTGTGATTTTTTCCGCTAATGAGTGCGCAGTGGAGTGCGATTGTTCCGCTGATGAGTGCGCAATGGAGTGCAATTGTTCCACTGAGGAGTGCGGTTCATCCTCCCTCCTAATGCAGCGAAAAGTAGCACGAAGTGTTGGCGAATTGGCTGCCAGAGTGCTATGAGAGGTTTTCAGCCATCTCGCCAAAAAGGGGCAAATGGTGTCATTTGGCTGTTGAGATAGAGACAATGTTATGTTGTCAATATGATAGAAAGCGTTGTCATTTTTGTTGTAAGGCAAACGGCCTCGTGTCAATAGAATGTGCAGTTGTGTTTTAGGGGCAAAACGGCATCGTTGAAGTAAGCAACAGTTAAAAAAAAAAAAAAAAAAAAAAGTCGTCGTTTGATTCTTTGTTTTGCAAAGATCACCAGAGAAACTAGAATAGCTTGCCGGCGTTTGCAGAAAATATGGTTGGTACTGAAAAAACAAAGATTTCTTGCCCAGAGAGGATGAGAAACCTCAGTTCTATCGGATTGAGCCGAAGCAATTTAGGATTGAAGATTTTCCAATCAGAAGAACAGAAAATTTAGTGAGGAAATAAAAACATGACCAGAATGACCTGCTCTCGATGCCATTTCAAAATATGTAAAGATAGCACAAAAAAAATTGGATCAAACTTGCTTTCATTGAACAAGAAAACTAATACGTGCAGTGGATTGGGAGAAATGATTCCCAAGATAGTTTTTCATCTACAACATACATCTCATATATAGAAAGCTTTAGAAATAAAATACAGAAATCAAAGATGTCCCTTCACGCTTGCTCTGCTTCCGAAGCTGGCCCTGGCGTACTGGAAGAGAGAAAATGACCAGCTTGCTATGATAGCAAGTCGGTTGTGCGGCTGTGCAGAGATTATGTAGCTACGCAGAAAAACTGTCGAGACTCATACATGGTAGCCAGGTGGCTGCCACCTCATCTAAAAACATCCGCCATTGGCAACCATCCGTGATCTGGGTTGAACATTCAGATTACATTAATTTTATGGAAAAGGAGACCCTTTTTTTGAGATTCCGACAAGATTGATAGTATGAACGTACCATAGGAGCTTCTAAGCGGGCACAAACTGAGACATGAGCTTTCCTCCTCGTGGCTTCCGTGGCCTAATCAATAGCAGCAGGCTTTGGGGAATTCAATTTGGGAACCTTATTAGGAACCCAACCTTGTGACTCCGGCTCCGAGCTTTCTTGCCTTCCAACCCTTTTACCGCCCTTTATCATAAGGGGCGACCTCGGTCTTGTTAATGTTCCTGGGCGATCCTGAAATGGTTCTATCTTCCGACGAAGAGTGCAATACCTTCATGTTTACGGTATAAACCACATGTTTACGATAAATAAAGTAGTTCAATCAATACAACATATGACACTATTTGAGATACAAACTGCAGGCTCCACTAGTTCAAGCTACTAGCAAAGACTAACGAGTTACTTAACATCATGTTTAAAATACTTCCGAAAGCATTCCTCTTTCCTACAGTGTCTATGAATCACTTTGTATACTTCAATTAAAAGTTTCAGGAATTTACTTGCGAAGTACTTATTATATCCTTCAGTAACTTGTCCAAGAAGCACCTGAATTTCTTCAGGGAGCTCTCTATAATGATGCAGCTTGTTTCGTATGACTCGCAATAAGTCTCGAACACTATCAAATTTATACCACCTATGCTGACCAATATTGGTGATAAATGCCTTTTCGATCCTTTGATTCCATTTCGGACCGAATGCCACCCATCCAATACTTTCCAAATCTTTCAACAGATCAGAAGGATTCTCTCTATCCTCCGCTTCTACCCTGTCACTCGAATCCTGAAGGAATGACAATCTCATCTCGGAACTCCAGAACAGAGGATGGAGCAAAACCTTGGGTGCCTCCAGCCTTAATTTGGGGTCAGGGTTCAATAAACAAGAAATAAGATCCAGAGCTTCAGGCAGATCTTCCACCAAAATGAGGTCCCTTTGGTTGTTCACAATGTTAATATCACGTTCGAGATGATTTCCGAATGGATGTCCACCCCTAGTGATGCAGAAAAAGATTACACAACCTAAACTAAATAAATCCACAGCAATTGTTTGGCGCTCCTGACGGAGTTGTTCTGGTGCCTGCCAATCAGAACTACCACAACCAGTAGCACGATTACCCAAGGAAGACCTATTCTCGTCAAGGCGCTTGCTGATGCCCATGTCAAACATCTTCGCACATAATAATTTTTTCTTGGTTATCAACACATTCTGAGGCTTTAAGTCCCGATGAATTATACCTAGTCCATGCAAGTGCGCAAGCCCAGAAACCATATCGCTTATAATTTTTAATAGCAAAGGTGAGGGGTAACCATTTGCATTCCACAAATCAAAACCTTGCACAATATCCTTCGCCGTGGACGCACGGGCTTTATACCCAATCATACCTCCCTTGGCTTGGCCCTTATTGTGATTTGGGCATCGTGAACAATCTAGGTTAATCTGGATCAAATCATACAAGCTGCAAATACATCGTTCTAAAGCGAGATAGACAAAATCTTGATCATGCTCTACTCCATACCGTCGAACAATGTTTTCATGCCCATCACATGCATCAAGATTTTGAATTTCTTTAAAAGCCACATTATTATGACCCAAGAGAAGACGTTTCACAGCAACTGGCCGACCTTCATGCTCTCCCTCAAGGATAACAGTACCATTGCTTCCCTGAGCAATTTCTATGTTTGATACGAATAACTTACCTACTCGTCGTCCATTAATGCAAACATGCTTGTCCTTTTTCCCATCACTATCATTCTTTCTCAATTTTTTCTTATTCTTCCGCTTGGAAGATGCATTTTTCGTGCCAAAACCACGGTCTTGCTTATCCTGAGGTTCGTTGAGCTGCAATGGCATTTCATTTTCACCATTAGCAACTGCCAATATATTCCCATTTTTAGAGGAAGCATGCTTATCCTTTCTTTCATCACTCTCTTTCTTTCTTAATCTTTTCTTATTCTTCCTCTTGCAAGACACATTTTTTGGGATAGAACCACAATTTTGCCCAACCGGAGGTTCATTGTGGTGCAACAGCATTTCATCTTCACTTTCACCGTAGACAACTGCCAATGCATTCTCATTTTCAAATGAAACATGTTTATCCTTTTTCCCATCACTGTCCTTCTTTCTCAATTCTGTATTATTCTTGAAAGACGCAACTTTTGAGCTACAATCACTATGTAGCAAACGTTCATCATCAGGCAAAAAGGCAAGAGCAGCATCACAGTAAGTAGAGACCACCTGCAAAATCTGTTTCAAAGGCAGAAGCAATTGTCTTACACTTCCAAACTTCCGAAACAGATGCCTGAGGCAACAATAACTCGACTATTGAGAACAAGGACAACAAGAAAGACAACAAATCGAATGAGCCTTTCCTCTTGAAAGATGTATCTTTTGAGCCAGAATCACGATTTTGCTGATACAACAGCCCTAGTTTTTCAGGAAAGGATTCAGGTGCAAGAGCGAAAACCAAAAAGGCTACCTTGTAAAGTACCGATGCCAAATTCAAGCCAGATCGGCCAGAACTTAGAGACACCAAGTCTCCAAACCGGATCCCACAGCGACACCTTGCCCACCAAGATAAAAGACATCGACAAGACAAGGAACAATAACATCTTAGACAGAAAATCGGAATGGCATTTCATCATTAAAGGAGGCGAATCTGAAACCGATGTTGAGGGGTTTGAAGAAGATAAGGGTTTGGGCTGGGGACTAAATAGAAGAAGAAGACCACGGGGTTGACGAAGATTAGGGTTTCGGCTAACAGGAAACTATTTTAAGTGACAGTATGTTAGGACCTGCATGTGTCAGGATAATAGGTGAGATCCTAACACAGTAAATCAATTACCTCATTCTCTCGTGTGCCGTCGTCTCCATGATTCTGTTGCTGTTGCATTAACGTCACAAGTTGCATCTTCATAACACTCTAATTATTGGCGACATGACCAAGCAAGGCTTTCAACCTCTGATTTTCCGTGTTCATACGTAGCAGCTCCTTTTGTAACTGTGCCAGCTGAAATTCAAGGACTAGTTTAATGGGAAATCTTTGGAAACCATAAATCGAAGAAGGAATTTATTATCTCGAAATTTATAGCAGATATCGATCATTTCCTTACCTCACTCTTTGCTTGCTTGTCTTCAGCGTCCGATGAGATTCCATCATCCAACCTCGATTGATCACTTCCAGTATTAGCAGCAAAAAGGTGCAAGCCAGTCTATAATTAGAGAAATTAAAAAAGTCAAAACTATGAAAATAGCAACACTATTAAGCACCAAGAATAAACATCTAACATATCCCGAAACGTATGTAAAGCTCAGTATCATTCAATTTGGGTGCTCACGTTGACATCCAAATTAGGCCTTGAAGACTCTTTACCATGAGAATTCTCCTTCTTGACGCTGACTCTGACGGTATGAGAACCATCAGTATTATCATGCTTCTCCTTTCTTTCATCACTCTCATTCTTTCTCAACTTTTTCCTATTCTTCCTCTTGCAAGATACATTTTTTGGGATAGAACCACAATTTTGCCCAACCGGAGGTTCATTGAGGTGCAACAGCATTTCATTTTCACTTTCACCATTGACAACTGCCAATGTATTCTCATTTTCAAAAGAAACAAGTTTATCCTTTCTCTCATCACTGTCCTTCTTTCTCAATTCTGTCTTATTCTTGAAAGATGCAACTTTTGAGCTACAATCACCATGTAGCAAACCTTGAGCATCAGGCAAAAAGGCAAGACCAGCATTGCAGTAAGTAGTGACCACCTGCAAAATCAATTTCAAAGGCAAAAGCAATTGTTGTTAGAGGACTGACGAGGTTGTCGTGCACCACAAGGAAAGCTATCAGAGCGCTGCACAGCTAGAGAGCAAAAAGTCTGTAGCAGAGTTACGTGGAGTACAAGTTTTATTAAGAGATGTTAGGATGTGTCGTAGTGTGGTTATTAAAGTCTGTCTTTGTAACAAGTGTCGGGCATGCATCTGTAGTGTCAGTAGAAACTGTAGTATAAAAGACTAATGTTATGTGATGGGAAGGTGTCATGGTTGTCATCTAGCTAGAGTTCTGTAAGGCCCCTTTTGTAAGGTTTGAATGCAGTAAAGTGAGAAGCCTTAGAACCATTTTCTGCCAACCCGATTCTGTGTGTGTGTGTGATCACTAGACTCGTTGTCCAGATCCACATTCCAACTATAAATCTCAAATTTAAGTTTCTTCAGTGGCATCGAAGCAGGTTCAATCCTATAAATTTAATTGTTATTGTTCTGTCCATGGCGTCTCCTGCAAACACACCACCATCATCTTCAAACACCCAACAACCACCTTCTTCTTCAAACTCCGAACAGCCTGCCCCCCATAATCCCAAACTCACAACTTCCGCTGCTATGTTTGACGGTACTAACTATTTAAGTTATTCCACCCGCATGACCACTTACTTAAAGTGTCAAGGTACGTGGGACATTGTTGAACAAGGTATTCCCAGAGTTGAAGATGAAGCAATGCTCTCAGCAATTGAACAAGAACGCCATAGGAGGAATCAAGACAAGGAAATGAGGATCTTGTTTCTACTACAGCTAGCCGTCACCGATTCTATATTCAACTGCATCTCCACTGCATCAAGTCCACAGCAGCTATGGACCACACTTCAGAATGAGTTCTTTAGGACTCCTAAGTTGTGCTGTTCGACTTCAAAGTCTAAAAAGAGATCTTGAAATGCTAAATATGGAAGATAATGAAACTGTTGTAGAGTATTATGCACGGGTCAATGCAGTGGTCAATCAAATTAGGCACTTGGGGGAGGAACTACCAGATTCTCGGGTAGTAGAAAAAATCCTAATTAGCCTTAATGACAAATTTGATGCAGTTGTGCTCACTATAGAAGAAACAAAAGGTTTTGCTACTATGTCAGTTTCTGAATTAATGGGAACGTTAGAAGCTTTTGAGAAAAGAATTATGTATAGAAGAAGGGAGAAGGCACCATTAGAATCGGTATTCAAAGCTAAGGCCAGTCTGGAGTCTAAAACAGATAGTGAGAACACTCGTAATACAGATCGTTTTGTTGAAACTATAGGCAAATACCCACCTGTAAGAGAACTAATCATCTAGAAAAGTATTGCTGGCATAAAGGGAAACCTCAATACAAGTTTTGTCAGAAGTTCAACCATGTAGAAAAAAACTGTAGAAATAAAGCAAATTAGCAAGCAAATATGGCCGAAAGTGATGAAGCATCTGCAGAAGCAACTTTGTTCTTTGCTAGTTTATCTGTTTCCTGCACAAATCCTAATCTGTGGTATGTTGACGGTGACTGCACTAACCATATGACACCTCATAAGCATATATTTAGCTCACTTGATAGCAATTTCATATCCACGGTGCGATTGGTTGATGACAAATATATTGATATTGTTGGCAAGGGAACAATTTCTGTGAAGACCCCTTATGGAGTCAAACATGTAAGAAATATATTATTAGTACCTAGATTAGGATCTAATATGTTGAGTGTAGGTCAAATGATGGAGAACAACTATGTTCTTCTCTTTAAAGAAAGGCATAGCAGGATATTTGAGGAAAGAGCTAGAGACAAAGAAATAGCTGTCATTGACATGAAGAATACTAGAAGTTTTCCTATGCAGTTAGAGTATGTCAATCAAACTGCATTAGGAGCATCTGAGAAAAATGCTGGCTATGGCACAGGTGGTTTGGCCACTTAAACTTTCAATATCTAGAAGAGATGCATAAGTCTGAGCTGGTGGAAGGACTTCCAGCAGTAAAGAATATTGATGGTGTATGTGCAAGCTGTCAACTAGGCAAGAGCACGAGGCAAATGTTCCCGTCAAAGGGAAAGGAAAAACAAACTGCACTACTGGAGCTTGTCCACACAGACATATGTGGACTAATGCGGGTACTCTCCAAGGAGGGGAATCGGTATTTCATTCTCTTTATTGATGATGCATCTAGATACTGCTGGGTTACATTTTTAAATGAGAAGTCTGGAGCATTTAAAGCCTTTTTGTAGTTCAAGAATGAAGCAAAAAAGGAGAATGGACAGCAATTAAGGCTATTCGATCAGATAGAGGTGGTGAGTATCTATCCAATGAATTTAATGCATTCTGTGCAGATAAAGGAATCAAACACCAGCTCATAGCAAGCTACTCCCCTCAGCAAAATGGAGTAGCAGAACGAAGAAATAGAACGGTTCTAGGAATGGCACGAAGCATGCTGGAAGAAAAGTCAGTCCCGAAGGAGTTCTGGGGAGAGGTAGTGAACACTGCTGTCTACATTCTTAACAGGAGCTATACTTCTGTTGTTCTTGGAAAAACTCCGTATGAGGCCTAGAAAGGAAGAAAATTGACGATGGAACACTTAAAGGTATTTGGTTCTATTTGTTTTATTCATGTTCCTGAGCAGCTTAGACATAAGTTAGAGAAAAGAGCTTAAGAAGGGATTATGCTGGGATACAGCTCAATATCAAAAGCATACAGGGTCTTTAATTTCTCAACTAACAAATTGGTGATTACTCGAGATGTTGTTGTAGATGAGGAAGCTGTATGGAATTGGAGTCAAATGCAAAAGAGTTTCATGATATTTCAAGGCCATGTCTTATTAAAAATGTAGTAGAATGGAGCAACCAAGATGAAGTTAGGGTTGAGGATCAATCTGAACCTCACACTCCAATTCAAGAAAATGAAGGCTCTTCATCTTCTACGCGTAGTGATGATCCAGAAATGATAAGAAAGTTTTCTGATATGACTCCTGTTCGAATGAGAAGTCTTGATGATGTGTATGAAAGCTGTAACATGGCAACGTTGGAACCAACTACTTATGAAGAAGCAGTAGAGAAGTAGAATGGAAAGAAGCCATGGATGAAAAAATTCAAACCATTGAGCATAACAAGACTTGGATTTTGGTGGATTTGCCAGCAGGAAAGTAAATAGTTGGGCTTAAATGGATTTTCAAGAAAAAAACTGATGCTGAAGGAAAGGTTGTGAGGCACATAGCACGATTGGTAGCTAAAGGCTACTCACAAATACCAGGGATTAATTTTGGAGAGACTTTCTCACCAGTTGCTCGATTGGAGACGATCAGAATGATTCTTGCGGTGGCAGCTCAGCACAAATGGCGAGTCCTTCAATTGGATGTAAAGGTTGCATTTCTTAATGGAGAATTCCAAGAAGAAGTATAAGTAGAGTAGCCTAAAGGGTATGAAATCAAAGGCTGTGAAGATAAAGTTCTTAAGCTGCAGAAGGCATTGTATGGTCTTCGCCAAGCACCACGAGCGTGGTACAACAAAATAAGCAGTTACTTATGTGAGCAAGGCTTCTCAAGGAGTCCAAGTAAGCCAACACTTTTTGTATCCAACCGTGGTAATGGAATTCTTATTGTTTCAGTATATGTTGATGACTTGATTTACATTGGTAGTGATTCCAATCAACTGCAAGAGTTCAAGAAAAATATGTTGCAGGCATTTGAAATGAATGATTTAAGAGAAATGAAATTCTTTCTCGGATTGGAAGTAAATCAGATGAAAGATGGGATTTCTGTTTCCCAAACCAAGTTCACTAAAAGGCTGTTGTCCAAATATAATTTGTCAGACTGCAATCCAGTAACAACACCTCTAGTACCAACTGAAAAAATTGCCCTTGAGGATCTATTTGGAGAAGCAAATGGCACAACATTTCATAGCCTGATTGGAAGTCTGCTTTATCTCACGGCTACAAGACTAGATATTTTATACTCAGTAACTTTGCTGGCTCATTTTATGCAGAATCCTACAAAGTCACACTTTAGTAAGCTCAAGCGTATACTGAGATATCTTCAAAGGACATGTGATTTTGGGTTGCTCTATGAACAATCTGACAAGTTTGAATTGGTAGGATTCAGTGATAGTGATTGGGGAGGTAATGCAAAGGATTCTAAGAGCACTAGTGGCTTTGTCTTTACACTAGGTTCTGCAGCATTCACGTGGTATGCAAAAAAACAAAGCAATGTTTCACTCTCTATTGCTGAAGCCGAGTATGTTGCAGCTTCATCTGTTGCTTGCCAAGCAGTGTGGTTACGTAGACTAATGAAAGAGATAGGTCTAAAGCAAAGCAAAGAGACAGTGGTTTATTGTGACAGCAAGTCAGCAATAGCAATGACTAAAAATCCTAGTCACCACTCAAAAACAAAGCATATCTCCATCAAGATTCACTATGTTCGGGAGCTTGTGGAATCAAAAGAAGTTGTATTTGAGTTTTGTCCCAGCAGTGAACAACGTGCTGATATTTTCACAAAAGCACTCAATCGTGTTCAACATGAGAAGCTTCGTGAGCTCATTGGGTGACGATTAACCCCGTCAAGGAGGGGTGTTAGAGGACTGACGAGGCTGTCATGCACCACAAGGAAAACTATCAGAGCGCTGCACAGTTGGAAAGCAGAAAGTCTGTAGCAGAGTTACATGGAGTACAAGTTTTATTAAGAGATGTTAGGATGTGTCGTAATGTGGTTATTAAAGTCTGTCTTTGTAACAAGTGTCAGGCATGTGTCTATAGTGTCTGTAGAAACTGTAGTATAAAAGACTAATGTTATGTGATGGGAAGGTGTCATGGTTGTCATCTAGCTAAAGCTCTGTAAGGCCCCTTTTGTAAGGTTTGAATGCAGTAAAGTGAGAAGCCTTAGAACCATTTTCTGCCAACCCAATTGTGTGTGTGTGATCACTAGACTCGCTGTCTAGATCCACATTCCAACTATAAATCTCAAATTTAAGTTTCTTCAATTGTCTCACACTTCCAAACTTTCAAAACATATGTCGGGGCAACAATAGCTCAATTATTGGAAACAACAACTCAACTATTGAGAACAAGGACAAGAGGAATTCCTTGGCCTAGTGGCCAAGACCCTGACCCTGTGGTCAAGACCCCTGATCAGCAAGTCCACCCAGTCAAGTGTTCCAATCCTCCTCCTCCTTCCCATGTGTGTGAGTTGTAATATAAAAAAAAAAAAATTAAAAACTAAGAAAAGAACAATGACAGCAAGAAAGACTGAGAGTCGAATGAGCCTTTCCTCTTGAAAAATGTATCTTTTGAGCTAGAATCATGATGTTGCTCATACAACAGCCCTAGTTCTTCCTTAAAGAATTCAGGTGCAAGATCGGAAACCAAAAAGGCTGCCTTGTGAAAAACTGACGCCAAATTCAAGCCAGATCGGCCAGAACTTAGAGACACCAAGTCTCCAACCGGATCCCACAGCGACACCTTGCCCACCGAGCTCAAAGACATCGACAAGACAAGGAACAATAACATCTCAAACAGAAAATCGGAAGGCGTTTCATCATTAAAGGAGGCGAATCTGAAACCAATGTTGAGGGGTTTGAAGAAGATAAGGTTTTAGGCTGGGGACTAAATAGAAGAAGAAGACCACGGAGTTGACGAAGATTAGGGTTTCGGCTAACGGGAAACTGTTTAAGTGACAGTAAATCCATTACCTCATTCTCTCGTGCGTCGTCGGCTTCATGATTCTGTTGCTGTTGCAATAACGTCACAAGTTGCATCTGCAGAACACTCTAATTATTGGCCACATGACCAAGCATGTCTTTCAACCTTTGATTTTCCTTGTTCATACGTAGCAGCTCCTTTTGTAACTGTGCCAGTTGCAATTAAAGGACTAGTTTAATGGGAAATCTTTGGAAACCATAAATCGAAGAAGGAATTTATTATCTCGAAATTTATAGCAGATATCGATCATTTCCTTACCTCACTCTTTGCTCGCTTGTCTTCAGCGTCCGATGAGATTCCCTCATTCAACGTCGATTGATCACTTCCAGTATTAGCAGCAAAAAGGTGCAAGCCAGTCTATAATTAGAGAAATTAAAGAAGTCAAACCTATGAAAATAGCAACAGTATTAAGCATCAATAAGAAACATCTAACATATCCCGAAAAGGATAAAATAGGTATGTAAAGCTTAGTATCATTCGATTTGGGTGCTTACGTTGACATCCAACTTAGGCCTTGAAGACTCTTCACCATGAGAATTCTCCTTCCTGACGCTGACTCTGAAGGTATTGGAACCATCAGTATTATCACGCTTATCCTTTCTTTCATCACTCTCATTCTTTCTCAACCTTTTCTTCTTCTTCCTCTTGCAAGATACATTTTTGGGGCTAGAACCACAAGTTTGCCCAACCGAGATGAAAACTAAGAAACTGTAGTTCCACACAGCATATAAGTAAATCTTATTTATACCAAAAGGGTGCTCTTAGAGTCATACAAAGCTCCTCACTCAGAAAACCGTGAGCTGAGCCTTTCCATACATGTCTTATTTATAGAGTTAGTATTACACAGCACCAAGGACTTTACTTGCAGTGTACTCCACGTCTTCAAGGGAGAGTGCAGCCTATCTTCTTCTTTTTGAAGACTTGACTGCCGACTCTACTGGAGGAAGGTTCCTCTGACACATTATTAATGTGTCTTATAGCAACGTGGGAATAGCCTCCTGGCTGACTTGCTGTGCAGGTAATACCATCACAGTTGAGATCATGTTTTGATCCAGCAGAGGTCACGTATGATGTCACGGTACCTCCTGATTCATACTTTGTGAAGGCTGACTTGGATCCTATGTCAAGATGATGTGGCATTTCCTTACTTCCAGCACCGTTTCCATTTGATTTCATTACATTCAGAGCTGCTTCATCAACAAACCGGAGGTTCATTGAGGCGCAACATCATTTCATCTTCACTTTCACCATTGACAACTGCCAATGCATTCTCATTTTCAAAAGAAATATGTTTGTCCTTTCTCTCGTCACTGTCCTTCTTTCCCAACTCTGTCTTATTCTTGAAAGATGCAACCTTTGAGCTACAATCACCATGTAGCAAACCTTGATCATCAGGCAAAAAGGCAAGAGCAGCATCGCGGTAAGTAGTGACCACCTGCAAAACCCGTTTCAAAGGCAGGAGCAATTTTCTTACACTTCCAAACTTCCGAAACAGATGCCGGGGCAACAATAACTCAGCTATTGGAAACAACAACTCGACTATTGAGAACAAGGACAAGAAGAAAGACAGAAAATCGAATGAGCCTTTCCTCTTGAAAGATGTATCTTTTGAGCTAGAATAACAGTGTTACTCATACAGCAGCCCTAGTTCTTCAGGAAAGGATTCAGGTGCAAGAGCGGAAACCAAAAAGGCTGTCTTATAAACAACCGATGCCAAATTCAAGCCAGATCGACCAGAACGTAGAGACACCAAGTCTCCAACAGCGACTCCTCGCCCACCGAGCTCAGAGACATCGACAAGACAAGGAACAATAACATCTTAGACGGAAAATCGGAAGGGCGTTTCATCTTTAAAGGAGGCGAATCGGAAACCGATGTTGAGGGGTTTGAAGAAGATAAGGTTTGGGCTGGGGACTAAATAGAAGAAGAAGACCACGGAGTTGTCGAAGATTGGGGTTTCGGCTAACAGGAAACTGTTTTAAGTGACAGTAAATCAATTACCTCATCCTCTCGTGCGTCGTCGGCTTCATGATTCTGTTGCTTGTTGCATTAACGTCACAAGTTGCATCTGCAGAACACTGTGATTATTGGCCACATGACCAAGCATGGCTTTCAACCTCTGATTTTCCGTGTTCATACGTAGCAGCTCCTTTTGTAACTGTGCCAGCTGAAATTCAAGGACTAGTTTAATGGGAAATCTTTGGAAACCATAAATCGAAGAAGGAATTTATCATCTCAAAATTTATAGCACATATCGATCATTTTCTTACCCCACTCTTTGCTTGCTTGTCTTCAGCGTCCGATGAGATTCCACCATCCAACGTCGATTGATCACTTCCAGTATTAGCAGTAAGAAGGTGCAAGCCAGTCTATAATTAGAGAATTTAAAGAAGTCAAAACTATGAAAATAGCAACAGTATTAAGCATCAAGAACAAACATCTAACATATCCCGAAATGGATAAAATAGGTATGTAATGCTCAGTATCATTCAATTTGGGTGCTTACGTTGACATCCAAATTAGGCCTTGAAGACTCTTCACCATGAGAATTCTCCTTCTTTACGTTGACACTGACGGTATTAAAACCATCAGTATTATCATCATCTTCATGACTAGCATACCTACACTTGTCGGCAAAGAAGTCAACCTCACCGACGGCGACCCTATTCTCATCCGACGGTGGGGGAGCGGCCTGCTCGTCCCTGCAGTCAAGAGCCACCAGAAACTGGATACCCTTTAACATCATGTCGTGAGGGCGCTTGTTGAGGAGGAGTCTGCCAGGGTTGTCAGATTCCAAGGTGGGACCCCATCCTTTGTCCATAAAAGCAAGAAATTTGGATAAAGCAAGGAGATACAGAGGAGAAAGATTTAGAGTCTCCGAGACAGACAGTCGGAGAGAGAGAGAGAGAGAGAGAGGGAGTCGTAGACGAGAGTAAGAAAGCTAGAGAGAGCGAGACAGAGAGCGAGATAGAGAGCGAAGGGTGTGAGGGTCTGTGCAGCCCTTTAGGCATGGAACGTTGACCAAATGGGATCCGATTCTGGGCTATCTTCCAGGAATTTGATAGGACTCCTAGTTACCGTCAGATGGTGCCTCAGGCTGCCAGATGTCTGTGGTCCCCATTTCCGACCCATGGGTTTTGCCCGGTTCTCTCACACTAGCCAGTTACTTGCTCCGAGTTTGACTCACAAAACCGTCTCTTCAAAAAACAATTATTTGAATAAAATTATTTTCCCTTATTTGTTAATAAATGCTGTTAATTTCAATATTTTTTAAAATTCCTTTCATTAGGGAAAAAAAAGAATTAGAGTATGACATGTCTCAAATTGCCTTAGTCCTAACTGAATCAAAAAAAAAATTAACAAAACCTAATCCGAAATGACCAATAATAAATATATTAACAAATATTTTACAATAATTTGTTATTTATGGAAAACAAATTTTACTCTTTTTTTTTAAGATTAAGTCAACCTAGCATATGCATGGAGGAATTTTATTTTGTTGACATGGATGACGACTTTGATATTCATTTTAATTTCTTGATACAAGTAAAATTATAAGAAAAATTGCATGGCCTGGATGAGGGTGAACCCAACCCAGGAGAGAGAGAGAGAGAGAGAGAGAGGGGGGAAAATTAGGTGAGGCGAGGTTTCGTCTATATTTCGTCAAGGAAGATTTTGACGTGTTCCCCAATCAAGGGAATGCAATTCACAAAAGGATTCTAGGGAAAATTGGACAGCATCTCCCCTATATTCATAAGATTCTCCCTGTTCACAAATCAACTACAACTACGAATTCAACAACCAACAATAACTAAATCTAGGCTACAAAGCAGGAAATACATATGAAAGTAAACCCTCGAAGCATTCTCTGATCTCCGATGCCCTTGCCTTCCGTCTCCTCGCCTATTTCTCCTTTCCGAATTTGTCTTTCCCAAACTGCCCTTAGTTCTCTTTCCTAATTTGCCCTTACCACGTGTCCGCTGGAGGTGAGATCCTAACAATCCTTCTGTCTTCAAACGACCCTTGTCCTCAAGGGTCTAGTGAGAAGGAGGGAAATTGGTGCCGAATGTAATCCACATCTTCCCACGTCGATTAGCACTCGGGGTGCTCTGACCACTGGATCAATAGATCGGTTCCTGGTTTATCTCCTTTTCTTACCATGCGTCGGCCTAGTATCTTCTGCGGCTCCACCAAGAGTCTACCGTATCCATCCAACAAGGGAACTCCTGGATAAAGTTTACGCTGTTGGCCAATGGCCTTCTTGAGCTGTGAAACATGAAAAACAGGATGAATGGAGGTTTCTGGTGGCAGTGCAAGTGGATAAGCTACCGCGCCGATGCAGTTCATCACCATGTAAGGTCCATAGTAACAGGGGGCCAACTTGTGGTCCCGTCAGCCCGAGAGGGTGTATTGACGGTATGGTTGTACCCTCAAGTAGACTGAGTCTCCAATTGCAAATTGCCTCTCAGAACGCCCGTGATTGGCATGAAACAGCATCCTAGCTTGACTCTTATGTAAGTGTGACTTGATTAACTCCAATCGGTCCGCTCTCTCTCGTATAAATTCGTCCACCTTGGTGTCTCCAGTGTAGGTGAAGTTGTGATATGGAGCATGTCGTGGTTTGTAGCCATAGAGTGCTTCGAACGGGGTCATCTCCAAGGCGGTGTGATAGTTTGTGTTATACCACCACTCCGCTAAGGGTAACCAAGAGTGCCACTTTCGAGGTCGTTCTCCACTTGCACATCACAGGTATTGCTCCAAGCACTGATTCACTCGCTCGGTTTGTCCGTCGGTCTGAGGGTGGTAAGAAGTGCTCCTCAGAAGCTTGATGCCCAATATCTTGAAGGTCTCTTCCCAGAACTTACTTACAAAGATGGGGTCGCGATCACTCAAAATGGTGTTAGGTAACCCATGGAGCTTAGCTACCCCGTCAATGAAAATAGTGGCGATCTGGGCTGCGGTGAATGGATGGCTGACCCCAATGAAATGGCTATACTTGGTGAAGCGATCAACGACTACCAAAATAGCGTTTTTTCCCTCACTCAGGGGTAGGCCTTCCACAAAGTCCATGGATATGTCTTGCCATGCCTGGTTGGGCATGGGTAGTGGCTGTAGCAATCCAGGCGTCAGCACCCTCTCGTTCTTGTACTGCTGGCACACTGCACATTTAGCAACCCAGCTGGCCATCGTCTGTTTCATCTTGGGCCAATGAAAGTGTTGTTGGACCCTCTGGAGTGTTCCCCTGATTCCTGAGTGTCCGCCAATGCTAGTATCATGAAATTGCTGCACTATCTGGTTATGTATCGAACCGTGGGCCCCCACTACAATTTTACCCCTGTACTGAAGAACGCCCTTATCCAACTTATAATCTGGCTGGGATGTCGCATCAAGGACTAACTGTGCAATCAAGTCCTGGATGGCTGGGTCGTGCTCATAACTCTGGACTATTTCCTGTATCCAACGGGGGTGTAGGATTGTCATTCCCTGTAGCTCAAAGTCCTCTTGCTCTGCTGTTACCTTGGAGAGTGCATCTGCAGCCTTGTTCTCAGTCCCTCGCTTATGGCGAATCTCATAGTCAAACCCCAGAAGTTTAGTAAAACACTTATGTTGCGCCGGGGTCGAGACATGCTGTTCCAACAAGTGTTTCAGGCTGTTGTGATCAGTGTGGATGATGAAGTGGTTCCCCATCAAGTAAGACCTCCATTTCTGTACGGCCATGACTACAGCAAGCAATTCCTTCTCATAGGTGGAGAGTCCCAAATGCTTCGGGGCCAACGCTTTGCTAAGGTAGGCGATAGGTCTGTCTTCCTGCATCAATACCGCTCTGACTCCCCCATAGCAAGCATCGATCTCTACGACAAACGGCTTGTGGAAATCCGGTGTGGCTAGGACGGGGGTCGAGCTGAGTGCTTGCTTCAACTGCTCAAAGGCCTGAATGGCCTCCTCTGTCCACTGAAAATTGTCCTTCTTCAACATTTAAGTCAAGGGTTGGCTGATCTGGCCATAGTCCTTGACAAATCGTCGGTAATACCCCGTGAGTCCTAAGAAGCCCCTCAACCGGCGAAGTGAGGTAGGTCGCGGCCAGGCCAACATGTCCACCACCTTCTTGGGATCCGCCTCTATCCCCTGTCCTGAGATAATGTGGCCCAAGTACTCCACATGTTGACGCGTAAAAGCACACTTACTTTGTTTAGCAAAAAGTTGATTGTCACGGAGTACCTGTAATACCACTCGCAAATGGTGGGCGTGACTCTCCCAAGTGGGGCTGTAGACCAGGATGTCATCGAAAAAGATGAGCACGAACTTCCGGAGGTGTGGCCGAAATAGATGGTTCATGAGACCCTGGAAGGTAGCTGGGGCATTAGTTAAGCCAAAAGGCATGACTAGGAACTCATAGTGGCCCTGGTGGGTTCTGAAGGCCATCTTGGGGATGTCTAGTGGAAACACCCGCACCTGATGGTATCCAAACCGCAAATCCAATTTAGAAAACCAGGTAGCGCCGTGGAGCTCATCGAGGAGCTCATCAATGATGGGAATAGGAAACTTGTCCTTAATCGTGAGTGCATTCAAGGCCCTGTAATCAACACAAAAGCGCCAGCTGCCGTCATGTTTCTTGACCAACAACACAGAAGACGCAAAGGGGCTGGAACTGTTGCGAATGATCCCCGATGAGAGCATCTCATCCACCATCTTCTCGATTTCTGCCTTCTAGATGAAGGGGTAACAGTAAGGCCGCAAGTTGACCGGGATGCTCCCCTCCTGGAGGGGGATGTGATGATCAAACTCTCTGCTCGGAGGGAGCTGAGTGGGGGTCTCAAACACATCGGGGAAGTCTGCTAGTAAGGGGGCTAGACCCGGAGGTGTGGGTGGAGAGGCTGGCTCGGCTGCTGTGCCCCATATCTCGGCCTCACTCGTCAACTCACTGGGGGTGAGCTGAGCAACCATGCAGTGGGGGTGGTCAGTAACCGACTTGTAGAAGCTAGGTCCATTCATGGCGGCTAAGGTGATGCCCTTGCTCTAAGACCCGCGCAACACCACGGGTTGGCCAGCAACATGGATTGTTAGGGTGTGGCTGATAACATCTAAGCTGATTGGGTTGACGCCCGCAACCCACTGCATGCCCAACACTACATCACAACCACCTAAAGGAAGCAGACGGATGGTCATCTCAAAGTGGTGGCCCTGGATGCGCCAAGGAAACCGGCGACACTGTAGGTGGCCCTGGAGCTGCTGATCCCCCGCAATCTTAACCCGAAAGGGTTTAACCTCCTCCAACTGACAACCCAATCGTCGAGACAAACTCTCATCCACAAAGTTGTGGGTAGCTCCTGTGTCAAATAGTAAATTGATGCGGGACGTACCGGATAAGGCCGCCAATCTAAAGGTGCTAGAGGAACATCCCCCGGCCATAGCATGTATCGATAGTACCTCCTCAGGGTCTGGTGGTACGGCCATGTCCTCAATCTGGTGCACTAAGGTCAACTTTGCATCGAGCTCAATCTCTAGCCCGTCCTTATCCAGCATCAAAAAGAATTGTTTCTTCTTGCAGATGTGTTGTTGATCCCACTTATCATCACAATAATAACATAGGCCCTAGGCTCTGTGGGCTGTCATCTGAGCAGGTGAGATACGCTTGGCCGAGAAGCGCATACCATTCCCCGGACGTAGTGGCCGGGGAGCCCAAGTACGCTCAGGAGGAGGACGAGGAGGAAGTCTCTGTGCCGAAGGAGAGGAATGAGGACCCTTACTAATACTCATTGTCAAGTTCTCATGCATCAGGGCCTGCTGATAGGCAGCATCGAGGTCCAGTGGGTGGGACAAGGTGATAGGTACTCGCACCTCATCCTTAAGTCCAACTAAAAAAGCTGCCAAAAAGTCTTGATCTATCCAATGGGGGTTCTGGTCTAACACCTGATATCTCAATCGGTCGAATTCCTAAACATATGCTTCTACCGAGGTGGTTTGGCGGAATAAGTGAAATTCTGCCACTGGGCCCCGCCCATCATTCTTAACAAATTTTCTACACAGATCTCTAGTGAACTGCTCCCAGCTAACGCGGCCCTTATGGCGCAAATAGGGCCCAACCCATTGGGCGGCCGTATCCTTAAAATACATCGCTGCATAATCTACCTTGGCATAACTATCCATGGGCTCAAAACGGAAAAAGAACTCACAACTAGTGAGCCATTCCGTGGGTTGGGTGCCCGTGAAAATAGGAAAGTCAGGGCATTGAGGGCTGTTACCTTGTGGAGTTGAGCCAGGAGGAGTTGTGGAGGAAGAGGGCCCGTTGGGGGCTGCAACGGTGCTCCCTCCTGCGCTGGACAAAGGAAGCTGAGGAGGGGTAGCGCCCGTGGAGAGGGCTGTGGGAGGTGGCTGACTCAGGGGGGCGGTAAATGGAGGCCCCCCTCCGGCAGAAATAGGGGTTGGTGGGACAGGAGGCCCTCTGGGAGGGGGCTCGGCCCAGGGATAAGGCCCCCAGGGGGCGGCAGTGTGGACAGCCCAGCGGAGTGACTGGGCTGTGTGGAGGGACCCGGGCTAGAGCTGGCTGGGCCGTGGGGCCCGGGCTGGGGCCACGAGGGGGACCCTGGGGTGGCCTAAGGCCCGTGTTGAGTGGGGTAGGCCGACCCCCAATAAGAGGCCCAGGGTTGGGCTGGGCCCAGGCCCCAGGGATAGGGAGACCCGTATGGGGGGCGGGCCCCATGGAAAATGGCCTGTGGGCTGGGACTCCGGGCCCCCAGGTAGGGGGGCCCAATAGGGGTGGGAGCCCCAGCTGTAGTCGGGCCCAGGCCCGTGGGAGCCAAGGGCCCCGTTGGGAGGGGGGCCGGTCCAGGGGGCTAGGGCGAGCGGCCCGTAGGGGGTTACTAGGGGCCCCGTGGAGCTAGGGGGCCCATGATGCGAAAGACCGGCCCAGGGACCTAAGACGGCCGGCCCAGGTGGGGCTGGTGAGGGGCTGGTTGAGCTAGTGGCTCCCTGGGGCTGAGACCCAGCCCAAGGGTGCGGGGCCATCGACCCAGGCAGGGCTGCAGGGAGGCCCGTGGAGCTAGGGGCCCCGTTGTGTGGGGGGGCGACCCAGGGCGTCGGGGCAATCGGCCTAGAGGGGGCTGCAGGGGGGCGTCTGGGCGGGCGGCCCAGGTGGGGCGGCAAGGGGGGCCGTAAAGCTGGTGGCCCCGGTGGTGGGGGGCTCGGCCCAGGTGGCCAAAGTGGTCAGCCCAGTGGGGGCGGCCCATTCTGATTGGGGCGGGCCCGGCCCAGCGGGAGCGCCTGGGCCCGGCGAGGAGCGCCAGGGTGGGCCTGGACCAGGGCGAGGAGGCGGCCTAGGGGGCCCAGGGTGGGTGGAGGGCCCCAGGTCTGCGGAGCCGTAGGGTGTTGTGGGACCCGGCCCAGCAGAGGTTCCGGGATATGAGGGCCAAAGGAAATCGGGTGAGGTCTGTGGGGGCTGGGTGCGGGAAGGGGTCGGTGATGGAAAAATGGTGAGAGGTGTGGTGGTCGGAATCAGGGGTGGAAGGGAGGGAAGGGGTGGAGGAATCGGGGCAATGTATGGTGAGGGGGAGAGAAGGGGTCGGGTTCGGGGGGGCGGGCGGAGTGGTGGCGGGGGAAAGAGGGTTCGGGCTGGTCGGTGTGGTGGGGGAAGGGGGGAGACCATCAAGGTCTTAGACGAGAACCAAGTGGTTCGGTCCGTCCGGGATTGTCCATGAGCGGGGAAGGGCGGAAGCAGTGGGGTGGGTTACGGGGACCGTGGGAGGGGGCGACGGGCAGAAAGCTTCAAGCTTTCGCAAGATGAGGAGCTGTTGCTCCTTCATCTGCTGGATGTCGGCCGCCTGCGCCTCCAGGTGCTTGATGCGGGCAGCAAAGTCCCCTATAGCCTTCTGTTGCCGGGTGCACGCCAAATCGGTGGCTCCGGATACCACTGTTAGAGTTAGGGATATCTAGAATGGGAACCCAATTCACAAAAGGATTCTAGGGAAAATTGGACAGCATCTCCCCTATATTCATAAGATTCTCCCTGTTCACAAATCAACTACAACTACGAATTCAACAACCAATAATAACTAAATCTAGGCTACAAAGCAGGAAATACATATGAAAGTAAACCCTTGAAGCATTCTCTGATCTCCGATGCCCTTGCCTTCCGTCTCCTCGCCTATTTCTCCTTTCTGAATTTGTCTTTCCCAAACTGCCCTTAGTTCTCTTTCTTAATTTGCCCTTGCCACGTGTCCGCTGGAGGTGAGATCTTAACAGGGAAAGAGATGAAGCCACCGTCGTGAGGGAAAAGAAAAGGAGCGCTGGGGAAGGACGCCTTGGCAACCAACGAATTTGACGACCCGGCTGTCTAGCTCTCTTGCCTATGACTGCGGACTGGGTGGGGCAGTAACCTACTCTCCCCTGGGCCCCACGTTGCATGAAATGGGACACCACGGTCCAGATCTGCCCGCGAACCATTTAAATAAACAAGATGACTATTTTAAAATTTTAAATAAACTTCTTGCTGATTACCGGAGGATCTCTAGTAATAGATTGTATTTCCAAGACCCATATTTTGCCAATGTCAATAATTTTTATTTTTATTTTTGCTGATCTTTTTTACTTAGATTAAGTTTCAAAGGAATCTAGATTTCACACTTCAATCTAGATTATCATTGGAAAATAGACTACTATAAATTACAAAGTACGAAAAACAACAATTACTTTCTAGTTGATTCAAAATATTAGGTTTAACCAATAAATGTCTATTAGTGTTTGATAAAGCAATTTTTAGCATGTAACAATGTTGTTCTATTATGTCGAGAAAATCTTATATGATGTCACCGAAGTAGGTCACTCAACTGCTCTACTTGTCCGTCTATGAACAAAAAATCTATTCCCTCTTGCGTGGTCCCTGTACCTTTAATGACGCTTCAACAATTAAATACTGTTCAGAGTATAATAGACGCAAATTATAAGGAAAACTTATGTTAAACCTTACCAGTAATGTAATATTTATATAGATAGTGTACAACCTTTAGGAATAGGTTCAAAACAAATATTATTAAACAAGACTACGATTTGTATTCAAGGTGATGACTAGAATCAAGCTTTTGTTGTCATATAGTCATCCCTTTGAATAGATGCTTAGAATAATAACGGGAACCATTAGGGGATCTTAGTTCGTATATTATTAATTGTTGGTGTGTATTGGTGCCTTTTGGCATTTAGTAGTTTAGTTAGGGACTGGCTTTTCATATGACGTCTTTGTTATTTCTTGTATTGACTTTTCTTAAACTTAGTCAATTAATATATCCTCTATTATTTTGATTTGCTAGTTAAACTATAAGGTTAATTTACTGTTAGTAATTAGTTAGTCTAATATTTACCAATCTCTATGAGACGATATTTTTTCTCATGATTATATTACTTGTTGGCATGTTCATTTGCATGTAGAATTTCCACGAACAACCTCCATGTCTTCTAGCATATCCTCCTCTAGAGCATCATCAAGACCTTGTTGTACTAACAAATCTAATATGGTAACTTTCCACAATGTATAATCACTTGTTTCATTAAGTAGAGGAACAACATACTTACTTGCATCTATTATGATTGATGATATGGCAGAACCAAACTATTGACCATACACTTGCAAAGCATGGTCCTTCTTCAATTATTGACCTTGCAAAAGTCTTCCTCTACTAACTATCCGCTAACAAAGCACAGTCCCCCCTCAACTAATGTGTTTGTGCATAACCTCTCTCTAATGCTAGTTGTTAGGAATATTCACAACCTCACACATTGGATCAAGCACAAATATACACACATACTAACACGACATATTTAAGGAAGTTTGGACCAATCAATGTCCTACATCCTCTGTTCACCATTGTTTCTTTGCTAATATTCAAACTTTTACAATTTTAGCCCTTTCTTTATCTTAAAAACTCCAATAAAAGAATAAAATATCCACTTGGCACCAAACAATCCCGTAATGAGCATAACAAAACTTTTTTGGACCTGCACAGGTGACTTAACCACCTAGAAGGGTTTTTGTTAGATACAAGCTACATCAAAAAATTGCACACCAGTTGATCAACAACTCTACTCATGACTTTGAGCTAGTAGCATTCAGCATTGCTCTAGAGGCCATACCAATCGGCCCACTTGTGCCACGCAATGAGGTCCAGAATTAAGGTGGAAACTTTTGGCAAGAAGACACGACTTGCTTAGAATGACTTGATCAACAACCACCTCACTTGGTCGTATATGTCGCACTTGGCAGCTTAATTGTTTTTGACAAGACCCAATTCCAAGAATCGGCTCTAGGACTTAAACTATCAAATAGACCCTCCCTATGGGTTGCCAAGTATCACCCAGAGACCTGGGATGCCAACCCTACAGGATTCCTAGAAAGAGTAGCCAGTCACGAAAGGATTGTTGGTTGGGCACCTCAACAGAAAGTTATCAGTTATCCTTCCTTTGCTTGCTTTTTGAGCCATTGTGGTTGGAACTCAATAGTAGAAGGTGTAACGAATGGGGTTCCGCTCTTATGCTAGCGTTACTGACCAATTTTGTAATGAGAGCTATATTTATAGTGTTTGGAAGGTTGGATTGAGGTTTAACCAAGATGAAAAAGGGATTATCTCGCAAGGAAAGATCAAGGGAAAGGTGGAGAAATTGCTTGGTGATAAAAAATTCAAAACAAGGGCTTTTGGATCTCCACCAAATGATTTCAAGTAATGTTAAGGAAGGTGGCCGCTCTAACAAAAATCTCAAGAACTTTGTTGAGTGGCTTAAGGCATTGACTTTTGTTTTCATGCTTAGTTTAAGTTTGAGTTTGTCCGTATGTTTCTTTAGTTCAAGTTTAAGTTTGTCTGTATGTTTCTTTCTTTCTTCTTTTTTTTTTTTTTAAGAAATTAAAGAATCTGGCTTCTTGCATTCTTCCTTTTCTTTCTTTTCCTTCTTCTTCTTTCATTTTTATATATGAAGACGGCCATTGCCAGTGTATCACGAGTTGGTGCCAACCAATTTAATTTAACCTGTAAATTAAAAACATTAAGCTGTCACCAAAAATGTCTTCAAATCATAAAAAGGCTGCATAAATCTGCACATCCGGATGAGGAAGTTTTGTCTAAAAAAAGGGGACAAAACGAGCTATACACGCGCCGCCACGCGCCACCATCCGCCGTTGGTCTTCACACAAACTGCCAGAAAATGCCGAAGAGGACGTCTGGAGTGCCGATCTGCCGAGAAATCCTTCAAATCGGCTCCAAAAACGCGTAGATCTGACGGAAAAGGTTCAGACGGCATTCGCCGTTCTTCGCCGGAAACCGCACGCAACTGCCACAGAACTGCTGGAAATCACGCCAAGATTGTAGATCCGCTCCTTCCTTGCCAAAAAAGGCTCAAAACTCGCTGAAAAATGCAAAATAATGGCCGGACAATGCTTTTGCTGTCGCCGATAATGGGTCAGGCCACCTTCTCCCACGGGTCGCCAGAGGAGAAGGACGCAGACGGCGTTCCGGTCGGTGGTAGCACGACCGTCCCGCGCCGAAGTCGCTTCCCCGCCGGCCTCTCTCGACGGCTCTCTGTTTCTCCGCTCGCGCTCTTTCTTTTCTCTCTCCTACTCTCTTCTCTCACCAAAGCCCCCGACTGGTTCTCTTTTTTCCCCCTTGCGGTCCACACCATTCACAACCCAAAAGCCCGATCTTTTTACATCCAAAGCCCACTGGATGATGGCCCGATAAAAGGCCCTCTATTCGGCCCCTCTCCTTCTTTTCTCATTTTCTTTTGGTTTTGTGCTTCTTTTCTTTATTTTTCTTCTATTTTGAGTTTGCTGCATAAAATAACAAAATATACATAAATACAATTAAATAAAAATATAATTTAATAAAAAGTATATTAAATATTACCTAAAATAATAATAATAGCTCTATAAAATATAGAGCTATTAATGACTCATTGATAGGTCAAACCCGAGGCCTTTATCTAAGACATGTCATTCAAATGTTAGGCACATCTGACAAGACCAAGTCGATCCAAGACTCCATGTGTCGCAAGAAAGGAACTTATTGTCTAGAAGATGAGTGCTACAAAGCTTCCAAATATTACAAATGACAGAAAATGACATCCAAAATAAATAAATAAAAGTAAACTTAAGAATCAACAGTAAGCGACAAAGCTTGAGCCATTAAATAAGGGACTAGGAAGGGCAAACGAGCAATGAACAAAAATGACAATTAAGTTAATATGAAAAGTGTTGAGTTGGTCCAGCCCATATTCGGGGACTTATTATTGGGTCCAATTAGGGTAATGTGGCCCTAAGGTTTAAAAGAAAAATATAGGGTTTTTTCTTTAGAGAGGTGAGTGGCCGTTAAAAAGAAAAGAGAGAGAGAAAAGAAAAAAGCATAATTTTGCAGGAATTAGAGGCCCTGCGCAGAGTTGATCAAACGTTTGATCAAGGTCGATCTGTGGTCTGATTGAGCTAATTTTTTGTCAACAGGTTCGGGATTGGGTGTTCTTCATTGTGAACAGTTGGATCGTCATTTGGAGCTCTTTAAGTTAGCAGATCGTGGTCGAAAATCTGGGTGATATTTCTCCAACTTTTCTTGGTTAAGTTGTTGTTTACAACTTGTTCTTCACTATTAATTGGTGATTCTATTATTATTGAATCAGTAAATCTTAGTCTTGTTGCTATTGTTAAGGACTTGATTGGGTTGTAACCTAATGATTTATATAGTGGAGATTTGGGTGAACTCCGTGATCGGTCCCGTGGTTTTTATCCTTCACATTGGAGGAGTTTTCCACGTAGAAATTCTTTTGTGTTGATTGTGATATTTGATTATTTTACTTGTGATTCAAATACATCGTTGGTGTTTTAGTATTTCCTCACAGGTTCAATCAAAGTGGGAAACTTTATACGTCGTTTTTCCCATCAAAAAGGAACAAAAAGAGTTGAAGAGAAAGACAATGATTGTCTTCATGCGCAAGGATGTTTGCTTGATCTCAAAGATGAGAATATGCCACGAGATAAAGTCCACAAAAGAAAGACAAAGATAAGGAAAGGCTCGAAGATTAAACAAAAAAACAAAAAAAAATTTGTCCAGCTTAGAGATCAAATAAACATCAATGCCCATGAAAGCAAGATGTGAAGGATTGGCTCCTCGGCATACCTGCTAAGATCCCTACAAATATGACTTCAATTTGCTTTTATGTTACAGCCGAAGGGAAAGAGTAAAGGAAAGAGAATAAAAATGGGAAGTCCGCATATTTTAGCGTTACCTTTTCCAACCCAAGGCCATGTAATCCCACTGATGGAGCTCTTGCAAAGCTTAGCCAGACAGCTTCAAAGTCACGTTCGTGAACTCAAAGTATAATCACAAGAGGGTTGTGGATGCATTGGTAGAAAAGAATCTTTTAGGAGATCAAATTCACCTAGTTTCAATCCCATATGGGTTGGATTCCGAGGAAGGCAGAAATGATCTAGCGAAGCTCTCAGACGTAATCTCTCGGGTCATGTGGAGAAAAGTGGAGGAGCTCATAGAAGTCAACAACATATTGGAAAACGATCGTATCACTTATGTCATTGCTGATTATTGCATAGGGTGGGCCCTAGAAGTGGCAGAGAAGATGAAAATCCAGAGAGCTGCCTTTCGTCCTGCTTCAAGTGCAACACTGGCTTTGATTTTTCATATTTCGAAGCTAATTGAGAGTGGTATCATCAATAATGATGGTGAGATACTCTGACACTATAGCAAGTTTTTACCCCATGATAGTCTTACCATCCGATAATTCATGATTTGATGATAACGAGTTGTTAGAAGGAGAGAAAGCATTGTTTCAAAAATAGATACTGACTCGTGATATCATAATAGTTAAAAGGACAAAGGCCTAAATCAAAAGTTAGCTCAAGAATTAGATAATTTTTTTTAATTTAAATATTATTTCAAGAATCTTATCTTTCAATGTAAAACTTTTGTCCTTCTTAAAATAACCTAAAAAGAGATAGCAAACTGAATGCCTCAAAAATCTAAGCAACTGATGTTACCAGGGAAGAATAAATTTAGATGAGTTAAATAGTTTGGACATCATAAAATGAACAAAAATTTACATTTTTCAGCAAACAAGCAAAATGTAAGTAATGTTTGGGCATAGTAATTATCTTCATCCAAGTTGTCTCTTAGGAAATGTATCTTCCGATCCAAACAAGTTAAAGATATCACACTACAGGATTGGTACATTTATCCTCCACTTCCAAGGACACAGATGCTAGCGCAAGGAGTTCAATAATAGGAAACTATCATATGATATCTTTTTCCTCATTATTTTTTTCCTTTATTCTGTAGGAACTCCAATAAAGGATCAAATTATTCAATTGGCACCAAACATGCCCATTGTTAGACTGACAGGGTTGCCGTGGATGAAGCTGAAGTGAGACCAGGGCTAATTGAAGTGAATCTGCAGTCTAACACAAACTAGCTCCATGTTGGAGCAGTTGGATAAAATGTAGTCAGCATAGTGCCTAGTCGTATAGAGCGGGGTGATACTTCACGGGTGATGTAGCTAGGTGATGTAGCTACTGTCCAACTTCTTTATGTCTTTTGATTTGATGTTTTGAGATGTGTTAGTTTGAATTAGATATGGGAGCCAAAGCCTCAGTGAAGGCAATTGTCGGGTTAGCCCTCTTTGGTTCTGTAAAAGAATTATGCTCTTGTTGTTGCAGTGAATGAATGAACACTGAACCACTTTGCTTCCACAAGTTCGTGTCTGTGTCTTCCTTTTTCCTTACTCTACTTTACTTTCACACCTGTGTTAAGTTTGTATCACCCATGACTAGCACCACAAGCTTTGTTTGGTCCTGGATCGGCAACTTAACCACTCAAAAAAAAAAATTTGAGTCTATGGTTAGAAACATCCCATTGTTGAAAGGCTTAAATTGTCTATTCTGTAACTCTGCTTATGACCTTGAGCCGGCAGCACTCAACCTAGCTCCAAAGATTATACCAATAGGCCCATTTTTGGCAAGCAACTGAGGTAAGAATTCAACAGGGCATTTCTGGCAGGAAGATACAACTTGCTTAGACTTGCTTGACCAATAGCAGCAGCGCTCAGTCATAGATGTTGCATTTGGCAGCTTCACAATTTTTGACCAAACTCAATTCCAAGAATTGGCTCTAGGACTTGAACTATCAAACAAACCATTCCTTTGGGTTGTCAAGCCAGATATCACCCATGAAGCTAGTGATGCTTATCTAAAAGGATTCCTAGAAAGAGTAGCCAGTCAGGGACGGATGGTTGGCTGGGCACCTCAACAAAAAGTTCTCAGTCATCCTTCCATCACTTGCTTCTTGAGCCATTTGGTTGGAATTCAACCCTAGAAGCTCGTAGTAATGGGATTCACTTCTTGTGCTAGCCTTTACTGACTAGTTTACCAACGAAAGCTACATTTGTGACATTTGGAAGGTCAGTTTTAAGTTTAATCAAGATGAAAGAAGGATTATTCCACAAGGAGAGATCAAGAGAAAAGTGGAGAAACTGCTTAGTGATGAAAACTTTAAATCAAGGGCTTCGGATCTCCAAGAGAAGATTTTAAGCAATGTCAAAGCAAATGGCTCCTCGACAAAAATCTCAGCAACTTCATTGATGGCTTAAGGGATAGCTTTTGTTTCATGTTCAGTTCAAGTTTTAGTTTGGTTGCTATATTTCTTTCTTCCTTTTTTCTTTTTTTTTTCTTTTTTTCTTTTTTGTTTCTTTTTAGGAACAAAAGAATCAAGCTTCTTTCTTTCTTTCATTTTCATCTTCTTCCCTATAACTGATAAAGAAATGATACTCAAAATAGCAATATTTTAACTAAGCATAAAAGGCAAAATATATCGCAATTACAAGAATGTCACTAATACATACAAATAGTCTTAAATATGTTCTACATAGCAAAACAAGGAGGTTTTACCAACGAATTACTACAAAAATCCAATGATGTTAGCCCCTCAATCATCTAATGGATTGTTCGACCAAAAAAGAAAAAACATGACAACCAACACTGAAGGACATTCTCAAGCCAAGACTCATGCTACCTAGTATTTAACCAAGGGAAGCACAAAACAAATGTTATGACAACATAAGTTATAAATAAATATACTTCTAATGTTGTCATGTCGTAGAATGCTTTTGCTTTTCCAAATCAAATTGAGACTAAAATTGCTCTTGTTCAGACTTAGGATGTAGTTGCAAATACTAAGTCTTCCCCAAGTACTAAAAAGAATCAAGCTTTTGGGGAAAAAAAGGATAAAGTGAAAAATGTCATATTTGAGAATAAATTTGCAGTATTAAAGGAGGACACATCGACTGATCCTATTGTAGAAATTGGGATAACGGAGGAAGAGAATAAACCTCCTAATAAATGAAAGTACTATTATGGAATGTTAAGGGCTTAAACAAAAGCCTTAGATTAAGGGAGGTAGTAGATTTTGTTATTACCCATAACCCTCAAATTATTATCTTGATTGAACATAGAATCAAAGAGGAAAAGGTTGATGCAATTGTGAAGAAGGGATTTGCATATTGGAATTATGTTCATAATTATAGGTTTAGTAGTCTTCGTAGAATTTGGATTCTTTGGAAAGCTTCTGATTTTTAACTTACAGTTCAAGAATCTTCATCTCAAGTCATCCATTGCTTAATAGAAAGGTCAAGTATGCACCCATACTTCTTGTCTGCTATCTATGCAAGTAATTTGGAGGTTAAGCGTAGAGACTTATAGGCTAATCTTACTAGCTTTTATAATCTTAATGTTAATGGTGTTCCTTGGTTAATTATGGGTGATTTCAATGAAATACGAAATACAAGGGAGTGCATTGGGCCTAATGTTAGATGGACACAAGGAATGACGAACTTGAATGAAATAATTAAGAATATGGCATTGATTGGAACCCCTTATTTGGGTCCACTGTTTACATGGACAAACAAAGGTTCAAGTACTGGTTTTAGAGCTAGTAAAATTGATAGAGCCCTTACCAATGGGGAATGGATTCTCAAATTTGGAAACTTTGCTATTGAATTTTTGCTCCCTGGTGTATCAGATCATTCTCCATGTCTAGTTAAGTTTGGCAACACTACACGTAGGAAGATTTCTTCATTCAGATTCTTTGATTTCTGGACTAATTGCCCAGATTTCATGGATATAGTTGGTTCAATATAGCAACAAGAAATAGTAGGCTCAAAAATGTTTCAGGTAGTGTGGAAGCTAAAAGCTTTGAAGTCTCCTCTTAAGAAGCTTAATGCAGCTCAATTTGGTAATTTGCATCAAAAGATAAAGAATGCTAGAGAAAATTTATAGTAATTGCAACACATATTAGCGCTAAATCCTCATTGTCCTAATACCCGTGCTAAGGAAAAGACACAACTTGAGATACTACTTACAATGAGTAAACGTGAAGAAATTCTTCTCAAGCAAAAATCGAGAAACTTATGGCTAAAAGAAAGGAATAATAACAGTAGAATTTTCTTTGCTTCATTCATGAGAATGATAGCACAAAATAAAATCTATGAACTAGTATTAGAAGATGGATCAGTTATCACAAAAGAAGAGGATTTGAGAACTGTTATTGTCTTATATTACAAGTTTATCCTTGGTAATGCCAGAAGTAGCTTCACCAACTTTAAAAGGTACACATCTCTATTTCATGATAATGATGTAAGTTCACTTCTTAATTCAATAAGCTTTGAACGTTTAGATGTTATTAAAGCTCTTTGGGGAATTCATGATTTTAAAGCACCTAGACCATATGGTTATAATAGTTTATTCTATAAGAAAGTTTGGCCTATCATTGGAAGAGATATAGAAGATGTTGTACTAGAATTTCTCTCATCTAGGAAGTTGTTGAAGGTTATAAACTCTACATTGTTATCTTTAGTCCCTAAGGTTCCCAATCCTTGTGGTAATAAAGATTATAGACCAATAGCATGTTGCAATGTTCTCCACAAAATTATATCCAAGATGTTAGTTGGGAAGTTGAATGTTACTATCCCAATAGTAGTAAGCCAAAACCAAATTGCCTTCATTAAAGAACATCAAATTTATGAGAATATTATGTTATGTCAGGAATTACTTCACAATTATCATAAGGGTGATAAAGGTAAGCATATGGCCATAAAAATTGATCTTATGAAAGTATATGATATGGTTAAGTGGGAAGTTGTATTAGGAGTTTTGAAAGTTATTAATAATCCTCAATATTTAGTTGATCTGATAGGTGAATGCATTACCACAACAAGGTTCTTAGTAAATTTCAATGGAGAGCATACATGTTACTTTGAAGGTACCAATGTGTTGAGACAAGGAGACCCATTATCCCCATATCTATTTGTCCTGGTTATGGAAATACTTAACAGAATTATTATTGTAAAGACCTCCACATCAGCTTTTAAGTTCCATTGGCGATGCAAAACTGAGAAAATCACCCATTTGTGCTTTGCTGATGATTTGTTTATTTTCTCCCATGGAGATATAAGTTCAATGCTCTATCTTATTGAAGCTTTGGAGGATTTTGGTAAACTTACGGGCCTTCATTACAACTCAAGCAAATGTCAAATGTTCTTTTCAGGATTATCATAACAAGAGCAGCTTATTATCTTAGATCACTCACCTTTTCCTATGGGTACACTATCTATTCAATATCTTGGAGTTCCTTTGATTACAAAAGGACTTATTCATGTTGATTGCAAAGGTTTGACAAATAAAATATTTGGAAGAATAAAAGGTTGGGAAATGAAACATCTTAGCTTTGTTAAAAGATTGCAGTTGGCAAAATTAGTCCTAATTTCCACATGTACATTTTGGATGCAAGTTTTCTTATTACCGAAGCAAACAATTTATGAGATAGAGAAAAAGATTAGGAAATTTTTATGGGCAGGAAGTACAAATACACAGCGTTCCCACAAAGTTGTTTGGCAAACAATTTGCTCACCAAAAAAGGAAGGGGCATTAGGGTTACCAAATCTTAAACTCTGGAATAAAATCCTTTTAGGATGTATGTCTATTGTTTCAAAGAAATTCGTTACTGCAGCTTGATATCAAAGGTTCCATGGTATGGAGTTGGAGAGGTCTTCTCAAATTAAGGCCTATGCTTACCTCAGTACTTTCTAGCTCTGCCTATTGTTGTAAAGATATTTATCATGACCTTTAACCAGTAAATGAAAAAATGGATTGGTATGATCTAATTTGGACTAGTGGCATTTGCAAGCATAACTTCATTGGATGGCTAGTTTGTCAGATCGACTTTCTACAATAGAAAGAATAGTACAATGGCTTCCTACAATTAACATATACTGTGACTTTTGTCAATCTCAAGTAGAAAACAAGAGTCATCTTTTTTTTTAATGTCCATGCACAATGTTGATTTGGAAGAATATCCTCACTCAAAATGAAATTCGACGTCACATTGGAGGATGGAATGAAGAATTACAATGGATGATTAAAGCATCTAAAGGTAAAGATTTGACTGCAAAACTTCTTAAAATATCATTTTTAGCTTGTATTTATTGCTTATGGGCTAAACGGAATCGAAGAAGATTTCATAATAAAATAGTTAACATTCCAATCTTGTTGGCTAAAGTAAGAAAAATTATATGAGGGAGAGCTTCTCTGCTTCACAATCAAACCCTCACAAGAAAATGTCATTTTAAGTGAGATTTGGAGGCTTCCAACCTCTATTTTCTTTTCTCTTACTCTTACTTTTTTGGAAATTGTTGTAATACTAGGATATGCCTTTATTCTTTTGTATATTACATTTTATTAATGCAACTTACATTTCAACCAAAAAAATAATAAATAAATAAATTTTAGTCATAAGAGCGGGTAACATCTGCAAATCAAGTCTTGATAGAGTTTGAAGGACCATAGATTCATAATATACCATACCTTTACACTTGATTATTCATTTGATTTTGTAAAATTTTCTAATAAAGAGCTAGAAAACATCTAATATTTGTAAATATGCTAAAACTTTCAAAGGTTCATTTCATCCAAGTTTCTAAATAAGACTTAAAAAATAAATTTTAAGTCATAACAGCGGGTAACATTTGCAAATCAAGTCTTGATAGAGTTTGAAGGACCATAGATTCATAATATACCATAACTTTACACTTGATTATTCATTTGATTTTGTAAAAGTTTCTAATAAAGAGCTAGAAAACATCTAATATTTGTAAATATGCTAAAACTTTCAAAGGTTCATTTCATACAAGTTTCTAAATAAGACTTAAAAAAAAAAGTAATGATTTATATAAAAATAAATAGAGATATGAATGAGTCAAACTTTGAAGGCTTTAATTGAATTCGATTGTTTCATTAATTTTTAACCTAAAGAGCAAGTAATTTTGTTGAAACCTTGTAAAACGTTTGCATTGTCTATTTTTAAGAAGGAAGAGGAATAGTTCAAACAATTTTTTTCTAGACCATTCTAATCAAAAAAATGTTAAGTTTAAAAAATTAAACTAACTCTAGCCAAATGATGAGTTAAAAATAAAAGCATGCACCTTAACAATAGCCATGTTTTTGGCACCAATGAAATCAAAAAGAAAGGTGAAAATAGAGATGGAGACCTAAAAGTAAAGAGTGGTGGAAGAGACTCAAAGTTACCATCATAGCTAAGCTTTAGTCATTCTTGAAATAGGTATCATCATAGGGTTTGCCCTTTTTGAATGACTCATATAGAATTTGATCCAACAATCAGGAATCTCTTATGTTAGGTCAAAAAATCAGGATTGTAAGAAAATTTATTTCCTCTTTAAAACTAACTTGTAAGAATATGGCATGTATTCAATTTTAAAAAGCTTCTTAGACAAGAAAAGCAATATATGATAATCTTCACACTATTCTTAGTGCACACCCCTCCACAGCCAATTTGGGTTATGAATTTCATCATGGAGATAACATATTGCTTCTATTGCATAAGGGTGTTACCTCTTGAACTTGGACTCTAATATCATATGAAAAGAATTTATTTATTTTTAAAGACTAAAATGTAAATAGGATACGTGTATTTTATTTTAAAAAATCCAAACACAATTTAAGTAATGTGAAATAATCTCCACACCAGTCTCAACACAAGTAAACCAAATAATGGGACAACCATTACGTTGTGATGGTTCCAGCTTCAAAATGAGATTCAAAGGCAAAGCTCATGCTGATATAAGCCAAAAAGCTAAGGTTAGAAATCGTAAAGACATGGTAAAAGGTTCAAGGACAATGGCAGAAAATGACATTGAAAGAAAAACAAAGATAAGAAACAACGGCGAGAGATAAAGCTTAAGCTATGGAACAAGGGAGAAGTAAGAGAAAATGAGAAATGAACAAAAAATGGCAATCAAGTTGATATTAAAAAGAAACAGAAAGACACCATTGAAGCCATGAGCAGGAAGGTTCCAGAGATAAACTGCCGTTTCCCCAATTTTGTGATCAAATAAACTTGAATGCCCGTGGAGCCAAGACGTCAAAGCATCTACTGATCGGCCATGCCTGTTGAGTTCCCTATAAATAATCTGTGAATTCGTTTCACGGCACAGCCCAGGGCCAGACCATATGGGGAATCCACATATCTTAGCTTTACCTTTTCCAGCCCAAGGCCATGTAATCCCACTCATGGAGTTTTCAGAACGCTTAGTCACAAATGGCATCAAAGTCACATTCGTGAACACAGATGATAATCACAAGAGCATTATGAATGCTTCGGCAGAAAAGAACCTTTTAGAGATCAAATTCGTCTAGTTTCAATCCCAGATGGGATGGATCCGGGGGAGGACAGAAATGATCTGCCAAAGCTAACTGAGGCAATGTTCAGGGTCATGCGTCCAAAGCAGGAGGAGCTCCTAGAAGAAATCAACGGTTCGGAAGGTGATCGCATCACTTGTGTCATTTCCGACGTGAGTATGGGGTGGTCAGTAAGTGGCGGAGAAGATGAACGTCCCGAGAGCTGCCTTCTTGCCAGCTTCAAGTGCAGCCCTGGTCTCTTCACTTAATATCCCCAAGCTGATTGAGAGTGGAATCATAGACAGTGATGGTGAGATATTCCCCTTCTTCTTGATTACTCCGTATGATGATAAGTTCATTAGAAATTATAAAAAATAATTCATATCTAACTTAAAATCTTAAGACATTAAGTAGAAAAACTTATCTCTTTCTAAATTATTCTCTTAGGCTATTATATTTCTTATGTAAAACCTAATGTGGAGAAATGCTTCTCACAAATATCTTTATCTACAAGCATAGTGACAAGATAGAACTTAAATTTCTGATAAACTCCTAAAAAATGTGAAATAACAATTCTAAATTGTTTGTTTAACACGTCCCCTCATTGTATGAGTTTTAAATATAGTTTGCACAACTACACATGAAGCCACAAAAAGATGGACTCTAAACTTAGGCACAACCAAAGGAGATAGTGAGGAAAAACTTGAACTCTGATATTATATTCAAAATTATAAAAAATAGATCATATTTAGTTTGAAATTTAGTTTGTAATCTTAAGGCATTAAATAAAAAAATATCTTTTGTAAACTATTCACATAGGCTAATATATTTTTCATATGATATTTAACATGTCCTCTCATCCCAAACATAAGAAAATACATCCCATAAAGATCTTTGTCTATAAGCAAAAGGACAGAAGATAGAATCTAAGTTTCCAATAGACCCTATATTTACATGGGTTAACAACTTCACATTACTTATTTAACAAAGTTTACCATATCCATCTAATAGTAATGTCAAATTCAAGTTCCCAAATTAATTACTTGTTGTTTGACGTGGGCAGCAGAATTTTTAGGAAGGTACTAATTGATGATAACAAAACCTAAGAAAACAAATGTTAGGAATGATGCAATAAATGTTTTTCATAAGAAAAATAATAATATTCTTAAGCTAAATTCCATGCGCTATTCTACCAGCCATCAATGTGAGACAAAGAGGATAAACTTGGGAGCAACACACGAATATGAATGGTGGAGTTCACATACACTCACAAGGACACAAACAAATTGTAGTATATGTTAAATTAGGTTTGGAGTAAATTAGTAAGGGTAAATATGTAACTACTATGCTCATGTTGTGGGTAGTTTATAAGATTTCCCAATTTTATTCAGTTTGTGTTTTTTTGGTGCTACTATAAAAAGAAATACTATGAGAAAACCTAGTTATGAGGTTAAAAAGATATTAGTGTGAGAGATAGAGAGAAAACAGAAGTTTTCTGTGTACATTGTAACCCTCCTCATCATAGTGAAGAATTGCTCCTTACGCCGAAAACGTAAGAATCATCTTGAACCTCGTAATTCTTATGTGTCTTTTCTTGATTTATATTCTCTTTGTATGTGAAATGAGATCCTGAGAGATTCCGTGAGTTTGAGATTTATAGGTTTGTTTTTTTAACAGTATATGTTAATTGTAGTAATTATCTTTATCCGGTATGTCTCTTTTGAAAAACATTTTGCATTCCAAACGAACACTTAAGAATAAAGGTAACTGGATTAATTTATTTATCTTCCACTTCCGACGACACAAGTGCTAGTGCGAGGAGCTCAATGATAGAAAGCTAACAAAGTTTTGTTGTTCTTTTTTAATTCAGGAATTCCAGTGAAAGACTAGATTATCCACTCGCAATCAAACATGCCTCTGATGAGCACCAAAAGTTTGCTTTGGACCAGCATTGGCGACTTGACAAGCCAAACATTTATTTTCCAAGCTATTATCAGAAACAACCACTATCTGTAACTCGCAGACCGGTTCATCTGCAACTCCGCCTATGACCTCGAGCCAGCAGCATTTAGCAATGCACCAAAGATTATACCAATAGGTCCAATCTTGGCAAGCAACCGGGGTCGGAATGCAGTAGGCCACTTTTGGCAAGAAGATACAACTTGCTTAGAATGGCTCAATCAACAGCCTCACCGTTCGGTCATATATGTTGCATTTGGCAGCTACACAGTGCTTGACCAAACCCAGTTCCAAGAATTGGCTCTAGGCCTTGAACTATCAAATAGACCATTCCTTTGGGTTGTCAGGCCAGATATCACCCAGGAAGCTAGTGATGCTTATCCAGAAGGATTCTTAGAAAGAATAGCCAGTCGAGTACGGATGGTTGGCTGGGCACCTCAGCAGAGGGTTCTCAGTCATTCTTCCATTGCTTGCTTCTTGAGCCATTGCGGTTGGAACTCAACAATAGAAAGTCTAAGCAACAGTGTCTCATTCTTGTGTTGGCCTTACTTTTGTGACCAGCTTTTCAATGAGAGCTACATTTGTGATTTGTGGAAGGTTGGACTGAGGTTTAAACGAGATGAAAAGGGGATCATCACACGAGAAGAGATCAAGAAAAAGGTGGAGAAATTGCTTGGTGATGAAAATTTCAAAACAAGAGCTTTGGATCTCAGGGTATTAGTTTCAAACAATATCAAAGAAGGTGACTGCTCTGACAAAAATCTTAAGAACTTCATTAAGTGGCTTAAGGCATAGACTTTATAATCATGTCTAATTCAAGCTTTAGTTTATTTCCTAGGCTATGTTTATTTTTTTAGAAATAAAAGAGTCTTGCTTCTTGCTTCGCCTAAGCAAAAAATGACTCCAGCAATGACAAGAAGATAGGCTCTATCACAAATGATACACAATGAATTAGTTTCCCTAGAACAAGGAAGTATTTGGACCCCAGTAAATCTAAATGCCAGTGTCACAAAATGCTTTTCTTTAAAAGTAAGTTTTTGTTGTAGGAGCAACTGATACCAGCAAAATAAGTTTGCGACATTTAGGACACCATAATTTCATGGTCAATCATTAGTTGACTTTATATTTTTTTCTCAATGAATATGTGAGCATATTCATTTAAGAATAGAAGAATACAAAACTTTATATTATATTCTAATATATAATTTTCAAAACCATTTTATAAATGTTAAAACTAAATCATACTCATTAGAACTGATAATTTGAAATTAATAATCATAAAAATAAAAGAAAATAATTATATGATATGGACTAGGTTTATGTAAATAACAATCATCAGGCTTGGACTTAATGCCACCTAGTCTCTAACCACGGTAAGCAAAAAGAGAAACATTTTGGAGTCATAAATTATAAATAAAAGCACTTTTGATTTGTCATGTTGCAAAATGCTTTTCTTAGACATTATTTTTACTCATTAGTATGAGTAATGTCTACAAATCAAGCTTTCTTAAAATGTTAAGAACTATAGATTTGAACATCAGAACTTAATGCTTGATAAGTCATTTGATTTTGTAAGAGTTTCTAATGTAGTGCTAGAAAGCATCTAATATATTTAAATATGTTAAAACTTTTAAAAGTTCATTTCATACAAATTTTTAATATAAGACTTCCAAAATAAAAATTAGTTATCATTTACAGATAAAAAAAATAGAGATATGAATGAGTTAGAACATCAAAATTTTTATTAAACTTGATTATTTCCCTAATTTTTAACTTAAAGAGTAAGTAATTTTGTTGATTCCTTCCAGATTTTTTCCATTGTCTATTTTTAAGAAGGATGATAGGTAGTTTAAGCAATTTTTTTCTTAGACCATTGTTAACAAAAGAATGTTAAGCTTAAAAATTGATACTAAGTTTAGTTGAATATTGAGCTACAAAATAAACACATGCATCTTGACAGTAGTCATGTTCGCCCACCAAAGAAACCAACAAAAAAGGGTAAAAATAAGGATGGAGATCTAAAAGTTGAGTGGTGGAAGAGACTCAAAGTTAGCATCATAGGCTAATTTTTAATTATACAAGAAATATAAATTTCAAAGTTTAGGCACATCTGCAACCACCAAGTCAATCAAAGAATTTCTCTGTTGCAAGAAAGGCTTTTATTTTATAGAAGCAAAGCTCATGTTGATATAAGCCAAAAGCTACAGTTAGAAATCCTAAGACGACAGAAAACGACTAACAGAAACAAAGATAAGAAACACCAGTGAGCGATAAAGCTTAAGCCATTGAACAAGGGAGAGGTAAGAACAAATAAGAAATGAACAAAAAATGGCGTAAAGTTTATATTAAAAAGAAACAGAAAGAGCTGAAGACAACCATTCAAGCCATGAATGACAAAGCACTAAAAGCCATAAGCAGGAAGGTTCCAAAGAGAAACAGCCATTCCCCAACTTTGTGACAAATAAACTCGAATGCCTGTCCAAGCATAGACGTCAAGGGTTGGCTCCTCGGCCATGCCTGTTGAGTTCCCTATAAATAAGATGTGAATTCGTTTCACGTTACAGACCAGAGCCAGACGATATGGGGAATCCACATATCTTAGCTTTACCATTTCCAGCCCAAGGCCATGTAATCCCACTCATGGAGTTCTCGGAACGCTTAGTCAGAAATGGCATCAAAGTCACATTCGTGAACATAGATTATAACCATGAGCGTGTTATGAATGCATTGGCAGAAAAGAACCTTTTCGGAGATCAAATCCGTCTAGTTTCAATCCCAGATGGTATGGATCCGGGGGAGGACAGAAATGAACTTGCAAAGCTATGTGAGGCAATGTTCCGGGTCATGCGTAGAAAGCTGGAGGAGCTCATAGAAGACATCAACGGATCGGAAGGTGATCGCATCACTTGTGTCATTTCCGACGTCAGTATGGGGTGGTCTCTGGAAGCGGCACAGAAGATGAACATCCCGAGAGCTGCCTTCTGGCCGGCTTCAAGTGCAGCCCTGGTCTCTTCACTTAATATCCCGAAGCTGATTGAGAGTGGAATCATAAACAGTGATGGTGAGATATTTTGCCTTTTCTTTGATTATTCCGTATCATCGATGCATAAAAAATTAAGACAAGTTTATTAGAAATTATACAAAATAGTCCATATCTAATTAAAAATCTTAAGATATTTGGTAAAGAAACTGATCTTTTTATAAACCATTCTCTTAAACTATTATATTTTTCAAATGAGACTTAACATGTCATCTCATCCCCAACATAAAAAAACACTTCTAATAGAGATCTTTGTCTATAAACAAAAGGATGGAAGATAGAATATAAGCAACATGGGATAACAACTTCACACTACTTATTTTACCAAGTTTACCATATCCATCTAATAGTAATGTCAAATTCAAGTTCCAAAATTAATTACTTACTATTTGACGAAAAGAAAGCAATCAGAAGGTACTAATTGATGATAGCTAAACCTAAGAAAGCAGATGTTGAGAACAATGCAATAAATGTTTTTCATAAGAAAAAAAAAATATTTTCATGTTAACTTCTGAAAATAATTATACTTTTAAACATAATATCAAAATTCTAATTAAAAATGTCATTGCCTACGTAGACTGTTCTGCCAGCCCTCAATTTGGGGCAAAGAGGGTATACTTAGGAGCAACACACGAATACGAATGGCGGAGTTCACTATACAATCACAATGAAACAAACCAAATGTAGTATGTGTCAATCATAGTAATCATCCTTATCCAGTTTGTCTCCTTTGAAAACTGTTTCGCAATCCAACAAACAGGTAAGAATAAAGGTCACCGGATTCATGCATTTATCTTCTACTTCAAACGACACAAATGCTAGTTCGAGGAGCACGATTATACAAAGCTATAAAAAAATTTCTGTTTTTTCTTTCTTTTTATTCAGGAGTTCCAGTGAAAGACCAGATTATCCACTTGGCACCAAACATGCCTGTGATGAGCACCAAAAGCATGCTTTGGACCAGCATTGGCGACTTGACAAGCCAGAAAATTGTTTTCCAAGTTATGTTCAGAAACAACCACCATCTGCAACTCGCAGACCGGTTGATCTGCAACTCCGCTTATGACCTTGAGCCGGCAGCATTCAGCATGGCACCGGAGATTATACCGATAGGTCCAACCTTAGCAAGCAACCGGGGTCAGAATGCAGTAGGCCACTTTTGGCAAGAAGATTCAACTTGCTTAGAATGGCTTGATCAACAGCCACACCGCTCGGTCATATATGTTGCTTTTGGCAGTTTCACGGTGTTTGACCAGACCCAGTTCCAAGAATTAGCATTAGGCCTTGAGCTATCATACAAACCGTTCCTTTGGGTTGTCAGGCCAGATATCACCCAAGAAGCTAGTGATGCTTATCCCAAAGGATTCTTAGAAAGAGTAGCCGGTCGGGGACGGATGGTTGGCTGGGCACCTCAGCAGGAGGTTCTCAGTCATCCTTCCATCGCTTGCTTCCTGAGTCACTGCGGTTGGAACTCAACAATAGAAGGTGTAAGCAATGGGGTCCCATTCTTGTGCTGGCCCTACTTTGCTGACCAGCTTATCAACGAGAGCTACATTTGCGATGTTTGGAAGGTTGGGTTGAAGTTTAACCGAGATGAAACAGGGATCATTACACGAGGGGAAATCAAGTCAAAGGTAGAGAAACTGCTTTGTCATGAAAATTACAAAACAAGGGCTTTGGATCTCCAGGAATTAGTTTCAAACAATATCAAAGAAGGTGGCTGCTCCGACAAAAATCTTAAGAACTTCATTGGGTGGCTTAAGGCATAGACTTTTATTTTCATGTTTGATTCAAGCTTGAGTTTATTTCCTTGGCTATGTTTTTTGTTTAAGAAATAAAATAATCCTTTTCTTGCTTTCTCTAAGGAAAAAATGACTCCAACAATGACAAGAAGACATTCCCTATCACAAATGATACACAATGAATTAGTTTCCTTCGAGCAAGGAAGTATTTGGACATGAATCCTATAGATCTAAATGTTAGTGCCACAAAATGCTTCTCTTTAAGAGTAAGTTTTTGTTGTAGGAGCAACCGATGTCAACAAATAAACTTGTTGGAAACTTAAAAACTATACATTTAGAATATCATAATTTTATACTTGATCATTCGTTAATTTTGTACTATTTTTTATAATATAATATACAAAACCAAGAAAAAAAAATTATGTTCAAACCAAAACATATCCATTAGAACTGATAATTTAAAAATAAAAATAAAAATATATAAATTATATGATATGGACCAGGTTTATGTAAATAATAATTATCAAGCCTGGACTTAATGCTACCTAGTCTCTAACTAGGGTAAGCGCAAAAACAAATATTCTAGCAAAGTAATTTTTTTTTTTTTAATAAGAACATTTTCATCATTTGCCATAGCAACATAAATTATGAATAAAAACACTTTGGATTTGTCATGTTGCAAAATTCTTTTCTTAGGATGTTATTTTTACTCATCAGTGCAAATAATGTCTGCAAATCAAGCCTTGTTAGAATTTTATGAACCATAGATTTGAACATCATAACTTAACACTTGATTAATCATTTAATTTCGTAAGAGTTTCTAATGAAGTACTAGAAAACATCTAATATGTTTAAATATGCTAAAACTTTTAAAGGTTCATTTCATACAAATTTCTAAACTACTTAAAAAAAAAAAAAGTAGCAATGATTTATAGAAAAAATGAAAAAATGAATGAGTTAAAACTTTAAAAGTTTGTATTAGAATCAAGACAAAGCAGAGTGGGACATGTGGAAATGTTGTTAGTAAAAAGGCAGGCATGTGTAATACACGCACGACACCTTTGAAGCAAAAGAAACTCCGCACAGAGATGTGCGTGTCCTGAACTCTCCTTTTTCTCATTGGATTTCAAATGTTCTAGTAAATGTCTAAAAGTGATTCAAGAGGTATTTAATTCACAATAGACCGGCTGAGTTATTGTTGTGGAAATTGAAAAGAATCATCAACTCTATTGATTTCGGCTTAAAAATTTATAACATTTTAGGGTTTTTTATGACTACTATTTTCAAAATCTATTTTGTATCAATTCCTCGTAACTATATATTGGCATGTATTCTATAATGTTTAGTTTTCAGTTACTATAAAAGGAAGTCCAATTATACTTTAAAATCATCAAAAAATATAAATTGTTCTTCAATTGGCTCTTTGTTCTCTTATTATTCTATTTTTCCTACATTGTTCTTTTTATATAAGAGTTTCTACAATATTTTGTAAAATTTCTTGCTTTAACTGTTTGATTGAACTTGATTATTTCCCTAATTTTTAACTTGAAGAGTAAGTAATTTTGCTAAGTCTTTTTAGAACTTTTGCATTGTCTATCTTTAAGACGGAAAGAGACCATTCAAAAAAATTGTTTCTTAAGCCATTCTTATCAAAAGAATGTTAAGCTTAAAAATTCATACTAAACTCTAGTTGAATATTAAGTTACCAAATAAACGCATGCATCTCAACAATAGTCATGTTGGTGGCTCCAATGAATCTAAAAAAGAAAGGTAAAAACAAAGATGGAGACCTAAAAGCATAAAGCAGTGGAAGAGACTCAAAATTATCATCATAGGCTAAGCTTTAATCATTCTAGAAATAGATAGCATCCTAGGGCTGGTTCATTTCAAATGAGTTATATACAATTTGATGCTACAGTTAGGAGTTCTAGTTCAAAGAATAGGAATTGTAAAGAAATTCGTTTCTCCTTAAAATCTAGTTGTAAAGATATGACATATATTTAATTTTTAATAATTTTCAGAACACGAATAAGCGATATACGATAATCTTAACATCATTCTTAGTACACATCTCCATTGCTAGTGTGGGCTAGGAATTTCATCATGGAGATAATACATCTTTTTTCATGCATAAGAATATTGTATCTTAAACTTCAACCCTAATATCATGTAAAGATATTTACTTCCTTTTTAAAACTTAAAAATGACTTTAAAATTTGGGCACATCTACAACACAAAGTCTATTAAAGAACTAATCTGTTGCAAGAAAGGGATTTATTGTACAGAAGCAAAGCTCACGTTGATATAAGCCACAAAAGCAAAAGTTAGAAGTCCTAAGACATGGTGGAAAGTTCCAAGACAACGACAGAAAATGACATTAATAAGAAAACAAAGATAAGAAACAACAGTGAGCGATAAAGCATAAGCCAATGAACAAGGGAGAAGTAAGAGAAAATGATAAATGAACCAAAAATGGCAATCAAGTCGTTATTAAAAAGGAGCTGAAGAGAGAAAACCAGTGGCATATCGTCATCTTTGAGATCAAGTAAACAGCAATGCCATGAAGACAACCGTTCAAGCCAAGAACAACAAAGCACTAAAAGCCATGAGCAGGAAGATTCCCGAATGAAAGTAGCAGAACCGGCAGTTTCCCCAACTTTGCCCGTCGAGCTAAGATCAAGACTTGGCTCCTCGGCCATGCGTGTTGAGTTCCCTATAAATATGATGCGAATTCGTTTCACTTTACAGCCCAAGGCCATACGATATGGGGAATCCACATATCTTAGCTATCCCTTATCCAGCCCAGGGACATGTAATCCCACTCATGGAGCTCTCGGAACGCCTAGTCAGAAATGGCATCAAGGTGACATTCGTGAACACAGAATATAACCAAGAGCGCGTTATGAATGCATTGGCAGGAAAGAATCTTCTCGGAGATCAAATCAGTCTAGTTTCGATCCCAGATGGGATGGATCCTGGAGAGGACAGAAACAATCTTGGAGAGCTATGTGAAGCAGTTTTCCGGGTCATGCGTAGAAAGTTGGAGGAGCTCATAGAAGACATCAACAGATCGGAAGGTGATTCCATCACTTGCGTCATCTCCGACGTCAGTATGGGGTGGCCTCTGGAAGTGGCGGAGAAGATGAACATTCCAAGAGCCGCCTTCTGGGCGGCTTCAAGTGCAACAATGGTCTCTATATTAAATACCCCGAAGCTAATTGAGAGTGGAGTCATAAACAGTGACGGTAAGATATCCTTCCCCTACTTTTAATTATTCAGCATCATCAACGCAAAATAGATTAAAGCAGAGTTTAACTTATCCATCTGATTGTAGCGCCAAATTCAAGTTTCGAATTAATAACATGGTGTTTGATGTAGAGAAAGTAGATCTTTAACTAACTAATAAGAAAAATATTAAGAATGATATAGTAAAACTTTCTTCTTGTATAAACTTTTCTTAGAATTTTTTAATTTTTTTTTTTTATGAATATGTGAATCTATTTGTCTAAAAATGAGAAAATACTAATGTGACATAACCCAACGTTACAAACTTATCTTAAAAAAATCAAGTTTAAAATCCTTCATCTATCCTCCCAAACATTAAAGTGTGATAAAGAAGGAAAAGTCAGGAGCACCACACAAGTATTAATGGTGGAGTTCAATGTCCACTAGCAAGGAACCAAACGCCATGTAGTACATCTGAATCGTAGTAATTATCTTTATCTGGTTGGTCTCTTTTGAAAACTGTTCGGCAATGCATTTATCTTGCACTTCCGACGACACAAATGCTAGTGTGAGGAGCTCGATGATACAAAGCTATAAATGTTTTCCATTTTTGTCTTTCAGGAATTCCGGTGAAGGATCAGACTATCCACTTGGCACCAAATATGCCTCTGATGAGCACCAAAAACCTGCTTTGGAGTAGCGTGGGTGACTTAGCCAGCCAGAGATCTATTTTCCAAGTTATTCTCAGAAACGACCACTATCTGCAAGTCGCGGACTGGTTGATCTGCAACTCTGCCTTTGACCTTGAGCCGGCAGCATTCACCCTGGCACCGAAGATTATACCAATAGGTCCAATTTTAGCAAGCAACCGGGGTCAGACTGCAACAGGGCACTTCTGGCAGGAAGACACAGCTTGCTTAGAATGGCTCGATCAACAGTCACACCGCTCGGTCATATATGTTGCATTTGGAAGCTTCACAGTGTTTGACCAAACCCAGTTCAAAGAATTGGCTCTAGGCCTTGAACTATCAAACAGACCATTCCTTTGGGTTGTCAGGCCAGATACCACCCAGGAAGCTAGTGATGCTTATCCAGAAGGATTCTTAGAAAGAGTAACTGGTCAGGGACGGTTGGTTGGCTGGGCACCTCAACAGAGAGTTCTTAGTCATCCTTCGATCTCTTGCTTCTTGAGCCATTGTGGTTGGAACTCAACAATAGAAGGTGTAAGCAACGGTGTCCCATTCTTATGCTGGCCTTACTTTTCTGACCAGCTTTTCAATGAGAGCTACATTTGCGATGTGTGGAAGGTTGGATTGAAGTTTAACCGAGATGAAACAGGGATCATTACACGAGAGGAGATCAAGAGAAAGGTAGAGAAACTGCTTGGTGATGAAAGTTTCAGAACGAGAGCTTTAGATCTCCAGGAATTAGTTTCAAACAATATCAAAGAAGGCGGCAGCTCTGACAAAAATTTTTAGAACTTCATCGAGTGGCTTAAGGCATGAGAGTCTATTTTCATGTTTAATTCAGGCTTGAGTTTACTTCCTTGGCTATGTTATTGTTTTAGAAATAAAAGAATTCTAGCTTTCGCCAAACACATTCTTTTAGATTTAGGTTTGTCGACTTCAATGAATTGATGAGAAAGTGGCCGACATTCACTCCGCTTTGCACGATGTGGAAGCAGAGACAGAAACCAGCTGCTTCAGAGGTGTTGAGTCGGTGGGAAATGTCGTCTCTAGTTGTTACGGCGGGTGAGGGACAAGCTGAAAGTTCTTTGAATCAAAAGGGTCAATTTGTTGGACAGCTGTTTAGGTTGTCACGACAACTAAGTCCCGCTGTAATACAAATATACGGCCGCCCAATACGGCTGTTATCTCGACTTAAACAATAACAACGACGACAACAAAGAAATTGGTCTGTCGTGCTGCAAAATGCGTTTTTTAAAACATTTGGGAGAGACCGATGTCTTGTTGGAAACTCAAAAACTATACATTTAGAATACCATGATTTAACACTGGACCATTCATATGATTTTGTAGAAACAAATCAAAACATGAAACATTTTTATATATGTTAAAATCAACAAGCGGTCCAACCATGAACTAGAAGGCCCAAAACAAGGGAGAGGAAGATCCGCCCGAAAAATGGCTTTGGCACATGGCTGGCTTGTCTGGGGAGCAGATTTGTCCCTATCGTCGCAACAATGGCATGCCGAGCTCAGGACGACAGGAGCTCTGCTGTCCATTTCACTGAGATATTATCTGAAAATATCAGAACACCCACCATTCCTGCTGCGGCAATCGCTGCCACCACGCCATACTCACGCTGACATCGCTTGGCTGTAAAATGCTGGCTTAGATTCCATATATTGTTTCCATTTAAATTCTCTCAAGGACAGAGCTGCGATTCATGGTCCTGATGTACCCAAAAAATGAGAAGGAGAGGCGTAAATCCTCTGCTGAATCTTCATTCACGCAACCCAGATAACAAATTGTGAAAAGAGATAGGTTAAAGAAGCTGTGATGAACTTTCAAATTCTCATTCTAGCCACCCATTAAAGCACTTACCTACACAGACAAGTTCAAGGAGAACAAGGAAAGAAAATAGCTTTGAAAAGAGACCAAGATGCAAGAACAGGGGGAAAGCTAGAGAGTTAAGGTGGCAACCGCTTGAGCCTGAGATCTCTCTATTGATTTAAAGTTCGAAACTTTCCTTCCACATTCTCCCCAACCAAACAGACCATGCATAATCTAACAACACCAACATACCCCGGCTAATTTCCTTTCCCATTAACAAGAAGGCAGACTATAATACAACATTGTTCCTCCCACTAGACCCATAAAACTCGATGAGTCTCTGCAAGATCACGACCTGGGTCCTCAAGTGAACGATGTAGTCCGCAGTTTCCTCAAACAGCTGGTCGGGTTTTACCGTTTCGCCGCTGTGGGTTGGAATGAGGTTCTTGAGGGCCTCCAACTTGTCTGAGACCTTGGAGCACGTGCGCCCACCATTGCCGAAGCTTCTCGGAGGCCTACAGAGACGGTCTTGGGACCGTCGTGTTAAGCTGGTTCTTCTTGTTCTTCTCAGCAAAGCTTTGGGATTCCTCGCAGTTGAACTCATTGCGTATCTGCTAGAGAGAGAGACAGAGAGAGACAGAGAGCGTGAAATACAGAGAAATACAGAGAAACCAGTGACAGGGTGAGGCAGGTAGAGCTGGGGATTTAAGTAAAGGCTGGTTAAGAAATTTGCCATCTGATTTCGTCTGTTTTACGGGAATGCCAATCTTTGGCTTTCGCTTTTCCTTCTTACTCTTTTTCATTCTTTTTCTTTTCGGGTTATTTTAATCTCAACGTGGTACTGCTTTTTACTTCATTAAGATACGGTAATATCTTGAACTTGCAAAAGGGAATTCTTAAAAAAAGAAATCAATTTTAATCTTCCGTTCAAAAATCTACAATTATTGTTTATCCATTTTTTTCTCTTTTTTTCCAATATCAAGAAACTAATCATCCAATAGTAAAGCTTATTATTAAATAAATTTTAATATATTTTTTAACAATATAAAATTCAATGACAACATATTAACACACACTCTCACTATTATAATGACATATTAAGAATAATCTTAACGTGAATGTTATACTAAAAAATTTATTATCTAACTTAGAAGTCAACATAATAGTACTCATTATTTTATAAATATAAATCTTAATACTTAGTACAAGAATGTTTAATTTTTCTAAAAAAATTAATTTATGATAGAATACGTGCATATATAAATAATATATTAATAATCTAGCAATCGTAACCTTATCCAAAGAAAACTCTCTCAAAAATCCAATTTATAAAGAAATAATACTTTATTTTAAACTTAAACTCTAACATCATATCTAAATATTTACCTCCAGAATATGTTAAAATATTGATAACGTTGACACATTTCAAATTTTTCTCTCTCTGTGTTATAATGTCCTCTAATGTCCTAATTTTTCTATTTATCTGGGTTTCTTTTTTCTGGGTTTGGCTTGGGGGAGATAGATTAATCGTTATCTGGTACAGTGCATGCCTGGAGGATTCAATTTCCAGGGCACAGGTCCTATCTGCTTACAGGGAGGTCAAGGACACCATTACCGCCGTGTGTAAGTTGAAAAGCGAAAGCGGAAACAACAGGGGGCACCACTTGCGGGCCAGAGAGGTAGAAAGCCTGCCCGTCTGCACGCTACATGTGAAGTCCAGGACCTTTAAGCTGCCGATCCCTGGAATGCCCCCTGCATCATGTCTACTTACAAAAAGAAAAGCAGATTTTACAAACTGGGTCTCTCACCTTCTCATTGCCTACATTATGTAATGTCTTGTCAATTATCCACAACTTTAGTCCTGAGTTCGACACTTCATATTTTGAATCTTCTTTACGCATGCATGTGGATAAGGCACAAGATACAGCAAGATAAAGCTCTCCCTTAACTTATATGGTGGTTTAGAAGGTAAACTAATGGGGGAAGAGGGCAGTTTAGCCAATTTATCAAAAGAGAGGTGCTAGGTAGTTGTGCAGAAGCTGTGTCTTCCCTAAATGGTGCATGTGAAGGCGATATGTGCCAGCAGGGTAGAAAAAGTCCCATTGGGAGAAAGAGAGAGAGCACATGGGAAGCACATGCAGATAAGGGGTTTTGGACTCTAGCTTTGAGGGAAGGGAGCATGTGACAAAGGAGAGACAGTGAGGCAGCACGAAATGTACAGCATGTTCTGCACATTCCCAGCATGGAACTGATGGAGTGGCAGCTTCTTTCCTTCTCTTTCCTTTCTCCCACCCTCCTCCCAAAGCACTTCAAATTTTAGTATTTAGTTCTCTTGCTTTGTTCATCGATCAATACAAAAACTAATTGCTGATATTACAAAGCTTTACTTGATTTGGCGCACATGTTTACGCTTGGATTTCAAGTTATGTCAAATCCGGCATGTGTGACATGTGTATGTAGTGCCATGTGACTTGGTTCTTAATATTAAATTTCAAGGGGGAATACTTCTTAGGTGAAGGAATAAACAAGATCCCATTTGCAGAAAGATGTTTCCTTTTCAACTTCAATTTTTATTTGTTCAATTTAATTGAGAAACCAGTGACCTAGAATTTGCTAAAAAATAAAAAACAACGAAGAACTCTAAAATTTGAAAGAAATTTCTATTCAAAAATTACTCAAAGAGAATAAATTACAACACATAATTGTAAAATTTAAGTCAGTTTGATACAAAAACAAATTTGCTTAAAGCTCTTAATAGGATTGAGCTAGATAAAATTTAAATTTCTTGGCCAATTCATTTTGATATGTAACTAAGTCTTTGTCAGTTTGTTCAGGTTATGAACTAAGTCTTCAAATTGACTCTTCTAAACAATGTGATTAATTTGAACTTTTTATCTTAAAATTAGTTTATAAGAAGGGAATATGTATTTTATTTTAAAAATAAATTTTAATAAGTTTTAAATAATATAAGAATCCTTCCATATCACAATGAATATATCACCTCCTAATCATTGTTGATTACAGATTTTGTTACAAATTAATATGTTTCTTTTTTACACTGTTCTTAACAAATATACGAATAACTAAGACTGCTGCACCGAACAAATTTGAGGCCAAGGCAATCAATTCTGTCTGCCAGGAGCTGCCTTTTGTGTCTGGATCAAAATAATGAGCATGTGTAGTAATGGCAGTGGAAGACAAACGTGATGATGGTCTTTTTCTTCTTGTTTGGCTGGATTGACAGGTAAATAAAGATCATTGTTTGAAACTTACAAAGAGATGTGATGTAACATCTTTTTATCGGTTCATCAGCCCTCTCTTTATTGCAGGGTTTCAGCTGCTAGAATCATGTGCATGTTTGCTGCTTTATTCCTTTTGTTTTCCGGTCGGGCGTAAGCCAGATGGAACGTGGGTCAGGGCCACTCGCCCCTTTTGGTTGCAAGCCCATGACCCACTGGTTTTGTCTAACGTGAACCGCCTCTGCCATTCTTAGGTGCTACTTTTCTTGTCCAATTCAATCACCGGGAGTTGTGCCCGTGGCCATTTGAATTTCTCTGGTTTCGGATTCAGATTCAAGTTCAGGTTTTTCCTAGAGGTGCAGCGACCCAAGTTCAATTACTAAAGTAGAAGTCGTGGAGCCATTCTACGTTGTTAAGATATTAACTTGTAAAATATTTTATATATAAAAATGTTTTATACTATAATATGAACTTGTAAAATATAAAAGTTCATTTTAAAACTTTAAGGTATTAAGTGAAAAAATATAAATATTTATAAGATTAAGAATGTGTCTTTTTACTTCCAGTAAAAGACAATATATATCTTTAATATTTTCTTTTATATGAATGTTGATATAAACATTGTGTAAAAAATAATAATTAATTCAATGAAACTATGTGTATATAAATTTTTAAGATAGTAAATAAGAAATTCTTAATACTTATAAGACATAGTTTGTTCTCTTATTTTTAATATAAGATAATACCCATCTTCAACAAAATACATGTTAAACTTTGTATATGATTATTTCATGTTATTAAGATATGAACTTATAACATAATTTATATATAAAAAATGTTATCTCTTATTTGTAGATAACTTTTGAAAAGGGTTGATTTAATTTTGTTACACAAGTCAAAAGTAATATTACTAACATAGGACCTGATGTTGGGACCATTTGCCAAAGCACTTACGGACTCGAGCAGGTAGGCTGTGTCGCGTACCTTCCTCCCGACAAAATAGAAAATGCAGAATCCAAAGCCCCATGTGGCAACATGGCCCAGGTCTTCTTAGCTTTAACCAAAGTGAAAGACTTGCACCAGGGCCGTCCGGACCATACTGCATCAAAGTTTAATCATCAGTCTTTAATGTACTCTCATTTCATCTTAAAAGCTGGCTCGTAACGAACAAATTATAAACTTTTCAACGTTCTGATCATAACCATCATGAAATAAAATTTGTTATTTTTGCAAATTACATTACGAGAAAAGACTATGTATTTTTTTTTTTTTTTTGTCACACACCCAATTGAACCTAAAGTAACATATGTCCCCAATCAAGCTAATACTTGTCGAGTATATAATTTAAATTATGAATCACAATAAGATCTTATTCATATAATTCACATAGAACACAACAATAAAAGTTTTGAGTATAATAAATTACATGAGCCAATCAAATGTCCAGCAACTCAATGATTGGTTACTGATTATTCAAATTGAATATTATCACCATCTTAAGCTTCGATAAGTCTAAACCTACTATGAACTATTATAAGCTTGTAAAAGCTCATCATGATTTGCAACTAAGACCCTAATAGTCGAACTTGGTCTCATTGTAGCATTTAGGTACCCCTTCAACCTCATTGTGGGATTTATGTGCTAGGTTATCCCTTATGTAATTCAAAATCGAGATGTAAAATTGCTTTGATACCAAATTTCTAACATTCCACTATCTTATGAACCTTTTTGCCCTAAAAAAAAAAAAGTAAATTTTGTGGGCCGAGGGTTCCAGAGATGGTGGGTCTCAATTTAGCAAATAGAAGAATAAACTTTTGCCGAGGCCCAGGAGCAACACACGGGGCAATGAGTTTGGGCCAGTCCATCCAATTATCATCATCAGTTCCGGGCAGTGGTCTACCCAGATCTGCAAGCCTCCAAATTGAGAAAGAGACAAGGAGTAAAGAAAGCTTAGGAAACGTAGGCAGCCGGGCATGAAAAAGGAAGTTTGGTAAGGGATGACGATCGCAGGGACAGAGCCAACAGGTACTCTGAGAGCGAGATAGACCCACAGAAAGCCCGCCGCCGCACATAATTAATTAGGCATAATCAGGGTGTTGGATAAGGTGTTCATTCTAACTCCTTTTTATTCCTTTCCAACCCCCATTTTGATTCTGCTCCTGTGGCTCCGAAACTCTCTCTCTTCCTGGGTCTACAACCAACTCTAGGGTTCTTGCCTGTCCTCCTGAGAATCAAGGTATAACAATCTACTTTGTGATCCCGGTTGCGATTTCTGGTTTTGCTGTCGTTTGAAACTTTCTGTCTAGCTTAATTTTTTGTTATTTCTGTTGTCTTCATCACGATCTGAGGTCTGATCTCCGTCTCTCTAGCTCTCTCTGGGTTGCAAAACTTAGGTTTTTTTAAGATCGACCTGGATTTCTTCCCAGCGAATCAGCATTTTTGATCTTTAGAATTGGTATTGAATTCCCATTTTTGTCGTAAGTTTGGAATTTGATTTTTGGTTTTCTTTTAAAGCTGCTTCTTTTTCTTTTCCCGATGCTCAGTCTGTAACTTGGTTATGAGATTTTTTTTATTTCAGAACAATCCTGGGATTAGTCAATTTCAACATTCCACTTACGAGTTTTTGTAGAAAGAAATAAAAGGAATGGTCGATGGTGATAGTCTGGACCAATGAAAATCAGGGATTCTCATTAGACTTTATAGTTACGTATTGCAAATATTAAGTGGTTCTGTGTTCTGTTCTTATTTTTGATGATTTATTTTTTGATAAATATTCTTACCACTTATGGGTTCAATGGATCGAAGAAAGCGTGTGCCTTTTTTTTTCTTTTTTAATAGAAGGCGTATGCTTTTTAAGTGTTGGTTATAACAGCTGGCTAAAGTTCATTTGTGATACTCCTATTAGAAATGGTTTTTTATGTTGTGAAATGAGAATGCGAGTGTTAGAATTACTTGTTTATGATTGAGAGTGTGAATTCTGGGTATTTCAAAGAACTAGGTTTGGTTTGAGTGGAAATTTAAATATAAATGCTAAAGCCTTTATTCCTACACTAGTGCACTAAGGTACACTTGCATTGTGCATGCAAGAAATTACGTATATGGGTGTGCTTATCTTTGAGGATTATGGCTATTGCACTGCATTACGGATACTTAGAGATTGGAGCAGGGCAATGCATTTGGATTCCTGTCCACAAAAATTGACTTGGTTAAATGATAGTGACTTGATTCAATCTTGTCATGAGGTTATGTCTTGTAGCATTGGATTGTTGTACGTAATTTGTATTTATCCTATACCTAACAGCCTTGATCTTGGAGGAGGTTGGATCCTTCTTCTTTTTGTCTTTTTTTATGCAGGCTTGTTGCCTGCCCCATTTCTCATTTTCCACTCGTGATAGCTCTTAAGACCTTGTTTTTATCTATATGATTGCTTCTCATATTTGAGTGTCCTTTCGTTTCTGTCACAGGGAAATAACCTTAATGTAGTGCCTTTTTAGGCCTCTTCAATGCCAGAAGTGGTTTGTGCAAGATTTTTATTCTGCTTCAATTTGCTGCTAGTTAACTGAGAATGACATATGAAGAAGTTCTGAAAGCTGTATTGCCCTTGTTAGAGGGTGTGGACCTTGCTTCCTGTATGGCAGTATGTAAGCAGTGGAGAGACATAGCCCGAGATGATTACTTTTGGAAATGCGTATGTGCCAAGAGATGGCCTTCACTCTGCAAGCGGCCTAACCCTCCAACTGAAACCTACTACAAGATGTATCAAACATTTTATAGACGCCAACGTCAAACGCTTCCGCCTCCAAGGCTGTCCTTTGATGATTTGGATTTTTTTATTGACATATGGACTGATAGCGATATAATATTTTCGGAAGTAGTCCCCGGTTCAGTGCTACAAGCTGGTATCAAGATTCCACCGCCAGGAATGTGTGATGTGCTTAGATATGACATGGAGGGCCCCGAGTTCAAGATGAGAATACCCGTTAAGCCAAGACTCACCATTCCTGTGAGCCAGACTGCTAGTGTTTCAGTGCTTGTGGCACGGAAGGATTCCAATGCGGTTGCTTGCGTCATTAATAAATCCTCGTTTGATTATGTTGATCGGACATCATATAGAGCGATGGCTTTTGACTACTTAAACTTCTCTCCGGCTCATCCCTTCATCTCAGGTACCCGGGGTTGGATCTCTTTGCTTTTCGTTGAACATGAAAATGAAGGTCTTCTTGATGTTTTTGGGATTGAAATGGACTTCTGTGATACTGCAAGCTCCAAGGAGGAGGTTCTGTGGTTATTGGACATGCTAGATTGGAAGTGAAAGACTGCACTCTACAGCTCAATAAAAGCCAACTTACCTGGATCTTCTTTTTCACAGCTTGTTCAGTGTCTGTACATATTTTTCCCTATTCCTGTCATTATAACTATGAACGATCTGTGTATTCAAAACTTGCACATTATGTCGACTTTATCATTTACCTAAATGTTGGTCAATTGTGTTTAATCTGTATGATGAACAAGTATTTGCACGCTGTAGTACTACTTTACCCAATTCGACTGTCATTTCTTTTTTCCGTTATTATCTTTATTCCTGTTTAAAGGGCAACATTTAGCATTTTTATAAAACCCTTTTCCCTTTTTCAACCTTTTGATAGTAGCAGTAACTAGTATGGCATGATCTTTTGAAATGGTGGTTCCTGTTATGTTGTGCTAGCTACAGACTGTGATAGAATCACAATGCTTCCTCCTTTTGCATGTCCGATCACCGCAATGCTTGGCTATGACATAAGCTACAAATGAACATGGAGTGCTTGACAAAGAGAAGATCACCGTTGCCCAAATTTTCCCGACCTTTTGTCATTGAGTGCAAGACATATACAAATGCATTAAGAGGTGTCTTAATGAGAATTCGGAATTGCAATGACAAGGAAACCCCTCCATACAAAAGCCAGAACGTGTAAATGGGTGATTACTGGTGACTTTCTGACTTTTTAACAACCAACAATAATTGTAGATTAATTGTAAGCCTAGAGTGCACTTGCATGGTGATGGACGTAACCTTCAATTGCCGACAACTGCGACTTCGAGCTTTTGAATTAAACAAGTTTTAAGGTGGCTTTGTCATTATGGGTCGCGCAGTGAACACCAAATAAATGCCGTAGTGACTTATCCTCGAAGGTGTTCTTTATTTTGGTTTCTTTGTCCTTTTGGAGCTAATTAATAATCCAAGTTCGAGAAATATAATAATCGAGTTCCCCGCTTTATCTTCTGCCAGAGTCTGTGATGAAAATAATAGTTACTCGGGCTCATGAATAACTTTCCTTTTCTTCATGCAAAAAGTAGAAGTTTTAAATTTAATCTTTTATTTTCATCTTTCCAAGGTATGTTTCTTATTAAACCTCGTTTTGCATTTACTCAATGCCAAAGGTCTTAACAAAAAATTGTGATGTTTAAGTGTGAGATTATATCAAACTCAATAAAATAGCTCACCGTTAGCCAATAAGCAGTCTTAAATTTACTTTTAAAGAAAAAATAAGAAGAAAAAATAAAAAATAAAGATGGTAGATGAAAATTCAATTAGATTATTCGCCTATTTTATGTATAGGATAAAAGTCATACATCAAAAGTGTAATATATTTTATAAAACTTAAATAATAGAAACACTTTCTCAATATTTAAACTAAATTTTAGATATTTTAATATACTATCAAAGTTGTTAAGAGACAAGAAATAATGGCAACTCATTATTTCCCGACAATTCATTATTTTATTATTGTATACTTTTGCTGTACACTTTGACCATTCTCTTCTATTGTACACTTTTACTGTATATAACATTTATTATATTACAACGTTGTGTTGTATAAACAAAAAGATAAGATAATATTATATACAAGAATTTCGTTTTCTCAGGCTGAAGTTTTTCCGGCCACTCCATTTCTCTTCGTCACCGATTTCTTACTTTTAACTAAAGTAATTTGCTTAATACAAGGTAATTATTGGTGTATGAGGCATTAAAAGTTTCATATTAAAAACATGGTCTTTTTATTAAAACTTCAATTGATTCTTAACTATCGGAAAGTCAATAACACAGACTTCTATAATAAATGCTTTGACATAAAAGGTTGGTTTCCACATTTTTAATTGCTTTACATGTGCAAGGCAATATATGTTGCCCTAACATTGGATGTATGTACTTTCTAGCTTGTACACTCATTAACAAAGACTCAACACTGGTGATCTACCCATGCACACTATTAAAAGCACGAGAAAACGAGATGATTAACTCAAAACAGAAAAGGGCAAAGTGGACAGGGCAATCTACCACCTCGTGTATAAGTGTGACAATTGACAATCATCAATGAGTATTGCTGTTATTATTACTGTTTAAAATATATAAACATTATAATATAAACTTGAAGTGTAACATCTATTAAAAGCCTAATTATTGTAAAATTTGCTTTCTAATATTTGAGATGAGAAGACACGTTGAACTACTTTAAATCTTTAAATTTTTGGTGTGTTTATAACTTGATTGATTTATGTGTTTATATATTTGTGCAATATACCCGTATAATGTGGTCTTCAAATATTTATAACACCACGGTTTCCTTCCATCCGTCAAAAAGTGCTTGGAAGTGCCAAATAACAGCTTGATTTTCCGTAACCAACAAGTACACCGTTAAACTACCCGGTTGATAATGTTTTGCTGTAGTCATCATTTTTCAACCTCCACGATGCAAGGAACAGAAAATCTAATAAACGAAGCCCGGAAAGGCCTCGGTGGCAGCTTCGGATTTCAAATAATTACATATTTTTTAATCCACGGGAATTCATTCATAAAGGTCTCTTCCCGAAGAAGCTAATCATCATGTAAGCAAAAGAAAGGCAGTGTCCAAGGGTAATCTCGCAATTCCGAAGCCGGTCCTCGTTTTTCAGACCCATAAAAACCAAATCCGCTTCGGCGAACGATACCAAAAATTTTACCCCCCAAAAAGCACAACGCCTTCCCCGCCATTTGCTTCTTCCGACAATTTCTCTCATTTTGTATTTCCAATCTCTCTCTCTAGGGCTCCGAAGTCCACCCCCGTCAGAGCCTGAGAAGACCAGAGACGAAACCCTAATTCTTGCCAAAAGCACCCCGGATTTCCGCGTTATTACGCTCTGGACCACTCCTACATGCTCTGGAAGTGCCGGTTGCGGCGGACTCACCGGTTCACTAATCGATGAGCTATCCAATTGGTTCGGGTTCGGCCTCAGGTGCTTCCGGCTGGGGCAACCGGGGGATAGGCCTCTCAAATACGGTACACTCGGAGGTTGCGTCGTGCTTGCCTTTGCCCTCGCTTCCGGTGTTCTGTGGTGCGTCCGATCCTGAGCTCAGGCTCTTCGATGAACCTGCCGACGTTGGCTTCAGGTCGTTGAACCGCCTGGAGGTCCTCGCTCAGTCCAGTCGAATCGCCGATCTGCTTCGCCAAACCGATGTCTCTTACTTGTAAGTGCTTTCTTCATTTACCTTTAACATTTCTTGCAGTCAATGTGTGCTGCTGAAAATTATGGTTTCTGTAAGTAGGTGGAAGTTGCTGAAAATGTACTTGTAGTTCACTGTTTTAGTTCTGCTCGAATAACGTGCTTCGTTCTTGCTATTTCGTGAGCTTAAATCTTTGAAGTGGCTTGGCTTATAGACACTTAGAATTCTAACGTCTTTTGAATTTTCTAAACTACGTAGTTTTCAGACGTTAACTCATTTCTTTTGTTGTATTTCGAAGTCTTGATCTTACAAAGTGGCTGACATCTCCTGAATACGCAACGGGAGTAGTTGAAGTTGCTTCTATTTTGTATTGGCTCTTATTTTACTTTTTCATTTTAAATGGTTTTCGTGCTCAAGTAGAATTTGGTAAAAATTTAATGGTTTGATGTGTTTGGAAACGAGTGTTTGGTTGTTTTTTGAACTGCTAATTGTTTAAATTGGAAAAGCTGCATGCAGCGCATCTATTTGAAGTTGCTGTACCAGAGCAATCATTTAGGGTAAAGAAATTACTTGGAAGATTTTATAGGCAACTTGACCCCTCACTGTCTTGTTTATCGTGTAGAGGTTCCCCTGCCATGGTGGTTATGTGTGCTTTTTCTGTATCTGTTGTCTAGGTAAATGAAGAATGACCTCCATGTAGTTATAGGTAGTTTTGAATGAGCTCCATGTCTTCTGGAAATGATCACTAAACCTCTATCTATGTTTAAATTAAAATGAAAACGATTATACTTTTGGTTCATATGTAGATTGTTCTGTGTACACAAAGGTATTGGTTGAGTTTTGTCTGCAGTTGGACCTCAATTTGACTTGAAGCACTATGAAAGAGGTGGCAATATGATTCTGTTCTTCGATATTGAAACATAAGGACCATCTTCTTATCTATTTTAAGGGCCAACTAATCGTTAGATTCTGTATCTTATATTTAACTTTTGCTTTGCAATGAAGATTAAGTTTAATGGGAGTCAAAATTTCATGATTTCGTTTTACTCCAAATTGGAAGAAACTGACTACTGTTTTCAGAAAACAGAAGATGGTGATTTTCCATAATTGTTAGTTTTGGGATAACTCTTTTCTTATAGCTAAGATTGCAGTCAATTGTCGATCCTTTTGCTCATAGTTGGCATCATATGCAGGAATCTGAAAAATGATGCAAGGGCAGCTCCATATGGCTATGTAGAACCTTTAGAACTATATGACCAAGTTCTACACTGCAATCCAGAAGCATTTGAGTGTAGTACTGCAGGTAAACCAAGTACTTTATTGTGCTTTTTGTATGATGCAATACAACAATTTTTTAGTGGGAACAACTATATATTGATGAGTTTTAACGTTGGAAATTTGATTTCCATGCAACTTTCTTGTGCTTGATTGTTTCTTTGCTTCGGTGTAATGTTACTATATGTTAGTGTGCATCAATGTTGGAACTTTGGTTACCATGCCACTTTCATGTTTCATATCTGTAGTTAGGTTTTTTGGGATTGTCCCTTGAATGCTTTGGTGAAATAGTGACCTCTTTTTGGTTAGTTAGGAAAGAACTGCCATAAATTTAAGTTTTATTTCCAGTAATTTCTGACTCATGAGCTGGATGTGTCAGGGATAGTAGACTGGCTGCCTTGCAGTCCACCCTGTTATGCCACTCTCATGGTTCCTATCTGTAGTTAGGGTTTTTGGGATCGTCTCTTAAATGCTTTGGCCAAGTGGTGACATCTTTTTGGTTAGTTAGGGAAGAACTGCCTTAAATTTGAGTTTTATCTCCAGTATTGTCTGCGATTCATAAGTTGGACTTGGCATGTGGGTATTAGACCAACTGCCTCGCAGTCCACCTTCTTCTGGGATGCAGCCTCCTTGCTCTATAAGAGCATGGTAGAGTATGAGGCCTGGGTGCCAGCTCATTGGGTATGTGTCTAATTATCAAATAAACAAAGTTTACACTTGAAAATAGTAATTTTACTTCAAGGTGTGAATGAAGGTAAGGAATTTAAATATTATTGAAAACTGGAGGAGTAGAAAATGTGACAGTAAGTGCATTTTCTTGTATTACCTGTTGCCATTTTCTCACAAGGAAGATTGGAAATTTTCTTGGATTTCTGGATTCAACCTACATTTGTGTTTCCTCATATCTGTTACTTATTCATTTTTATTTTCTAGTTTTTGTCATACGTCTTAAGAAATAATTGTTGTCAAGCAGTCTTTTAGAGTGAAATAGGAGCACCTAGTTTCCTTTGTTGAATCCTAGGAGGGGATAGTTTATAACTCAGGTGATGGAAGGAGAGGAATTATCTGTTGTTATGCATCCATTATTGCTGTACTGTAAATTGCTTTCTACTATCAATAGATTACCTCTCTCAGATTCATACTTTTATGTAAGAATAAAGAAAAGGTTTCTTTGCTTTGTGATGCTATTATTATGTCATGGTAAAGTTTGATTTTGCTATCCTTATTGTTTATTGCATTGTTCAAGTTTCTCAGGTCCTATTAAGGAGCAAATCCCTACCAGTACAGTATCAAAAAAGAAGCTCTTTAAGCAAAGTGTGCATGTTACAAGTCAAGCTCAAAGAGATTACAGTGCAACTCAGAATTATCAACCTGACCATGGGGTTGTGAATGTGTGTATGAATTTGTTTTTGGAAATTGATTGATTCTTTTTTTTTTTTTTTTTTTCTGCTTACTGATCCAGAAGACATAATGCAGAATGTATCAACATTGTCTTCTAGAAAACCAAAAGTCAGGAAGAAAGGTAGTAATGATTTCTCATCATCACTTGGAGTGGATTCCGCAGAGCTTCAAGGTCTGTTCTGATTTTCCTTTCTAATATATTCTCTCTCTCTCTCTCTCTCTCTCTCTCTCTCTCTTGAATAATTTGGTGTGTTGACCCTTGTGCAGATGCCACAATTGGGAGCTTTTGTGAGTTGATGGAGCACTTCTGTGGCAGAGCTGAAATTCCTAGTGATGATCGGGATGAAGCAGAGTGGTCATCCCTGCCTCTCTCTGATCTTAGGGTGCTTGTAAATGAAGTAATGTCTATCCGTGCAAAGAAACTTCTCCATTTGGTTCCTGTAGATATTCTTGTTAGGCTGTTAAGGGCTCTAGATCATCAGATACATCGGGCAGAAGGCTTGTCCATTGATGAATGCGAGCATGTAAGCCAGTTATAATGCTTTCTGTTCTGCATTGATTTAGATTTTTTAATTTCCTTCCTGTGTCAGGATTGTTTACCTACCATCTTGTCAGGTTGTCTGCAAGTCTCAATGTTTGTGTTGTTGCTGCTAGTTTCCTTGTGTTTAATTTTGCATAACTTGCTTAATTTTCCTCTGCTCTGCAACCCCAACAACCCCCCCACCCCGCTCCTCCTCCTCTCTTTCTCGCTTCATTGGAGCTAATGTTTATGTGCAAGTTGGAACAGCAACTTTTTAGCAATTGTTGTTTCCCAGTACCTAATGTTGGGACAAAAAAGAAAGAGAAAAAAAGTCAAGAAAAGAAAAGGATCTTATATACTCGTGAGGGACAATTGATTCCTGTACTAGGCTTTTGCTTGGGATGACTGGAATGCTTTGCACTCAGACAATTCATAAGCAAAGCTCTATTTCTTGCAGTCTGACTTTTGTCACCTTTATGCTTTAAATTCCTACTCTTTGCTTACCTGTTATTTCTGCTTTTGTGGTCATATGAGGACTCTAGCTAATATGTAGCATATTTTTTTCACCTTGATGTTATGGGGTAGTGATCTGATACCTAGCAACTTTAATCTTATTGCTTTTCTTCTTACCAATTGTTTCTGCAATGTTCCAGTCAGATTCAGATGTAGTTTCATCGATTTTTTGTGCTTTGGAGTCCATTCATGCAGCTTTAGCAGTAATGGGTAATGAAAAAATGCAAAAGCAACTTTATAAAGAAGAGGTAAATATTCGAATCTAGTTCCCTTGCTGGTTACAGTTTTCATCTGGATGATTTTTCTCATATCTTTTAAGTGCTTAAGTATTCTTGCGATTTACTGTGTTGTAAGTTTTGGTAACTAATTATTGTTTCTTCAATACCAGATAATTGAAAGGATTCTGGAGTTCTCCAGGCATCAGATAATGGATGTTATGTGTGCTTGTGATCCGACATATCGTGCTTTGCACAAACCAAGTGAAAATGGGGACCTTGAAGGTTAGCCTTTATTTGTATAAGAAAGCTGCCTTGTGGATAATTTTTGCTAAATTAGTTGGGAGATCAGTATGTCCAACCTTTTTGTTAAAGTTGGTACGGTGATAATTCATGCCTTATGCTATTATTATTATGAATTACAGCTATCCCAAGAACTTAAACATATAGGAAATCATTTATGTATTTTAATATTTGAACTTGTCTTTGAGAAGTGGGATTTAAAATGTGGAATATTTAGCTGAAGCTTGGATGAGCTCTTTAGTCAAAGATTGAATGTAAGGCTTCTACAGTGAGCTTATGTATCTGTTAGAGACTATAGTATAATCTGTAACTGATTTTCTCATAGTTTAATCTAGTAGAAAATAGTGATCGAATCATTTAATTAATATCTTGACATCCATTTTCCTCGTGGTATCACTGTAAATTAGGCAATGTGCTACATTTCTTCACATGTTGTTTCAGGCGATGAAGATGAAGAGCTCGATGCTAACCTTGGTTCAGCAAGCAAGAAGCGACGTACTATGAAGACTGTTAAAGTGAAGAAGTCTTCAGTAAACAAGTGTGCTAATCAATATGCTGTTCCTCTACGTTGATATTATGGCGAGATTTTTTGTGTATCTGAACTGAGGTGTGTTCTTATAGTTAATGTGTTTGTTTTGATAGGGTCTCTGCTGCTGTGAATACTATTCTTCAGAAAATGTGCACTATTCTTGGTTTACTCAAGGAATTGTTGCTAATAGAGAGATTATCTGATAGTTGCATCTTACAACTTGTGAAGACGAGCTTTACAACATTCTTGGTGGATAATATCCAACTCTTGCAACTGAAAGCAATTGGGCTAATCAGTGGGGTATATTTCTGTACCTTCTGTTTCTTCTTGACAGCTCTGATTTACTTATTTCCGTACATGACTGCATGCAAACTCATCACCTTGTTTATTCAATTGTGATACAGATATTCTATTCATATGCACAGCATCGTATTTATGTGATGGATGAAGTGCTTCAACTGCTCTGGAAGTTACCATCCTCAAAGCGAGCACTAAGATCCTATCACCTCCCTGATGAAGAACAAAGGCAGATTCAGATGGTAACTGCTTTGCTGATTCAGTTGGTCCACTGTAGTGCAAATCTTCCTGAAGCTTTAAGGCAAGAATCAAGTGGCAATCCTGTATTAGAGGTATCAGTTGATTTCAGTTACCCAACCAAATGCCATGAGGCTGCCACAGAGGCATGTTGTCTTTTTTGGACCCGTGTGCTTCAGCGCTTTGCAAGTTTGAAGCCTCAAGATGTGTCTGAGATGAAAGTAATGATGGAAAATCTGGTTATGGATTTGCTGACAACATTGAATTTACCTGAATATCCGGCTTCAGCTCCCATATTGGAGGTACCATTTATTTGGATATTATTATTATTTTTTCAATGCATGAGATTCTGTGCATGCTAAGGCGGGGATTTGTTGGTCTGTAGGTCCTATGTGTCCTGCTACTCCAGAATGCTGGACTGAAATCTAAAGATGTCTCTGCACGTACAATGGCCATTGACCTTCTTGGTACAATAGCTGCAAGATTGAAGCGTGATGCCGTTCTTTGTCGGAGGGACAAGTTTTGGATATTACAAGAATTGGTTAATGCTGATGATGTTGACCAAACATATCCAAAAGATGCATGTTCTATATGTTTAGATGGAAGGGTTGAGAAATTGTTTTATAAATGTCAAAGTTGTCAGAGATTGTTTCATGCTGATTGCATGGGTGCAAGAGAACATGAAGTTCCCAACAGAAGTTGGCAGTGTCAGATTTGCCTCTGCAGGAAGCAGCTTCTTGTATTAGAATCATATTGCAAGTCACAGTGCAAGGATGACGGGAGAAAGAATCTTGATTACTCAGAAGAAGTCCTGAAGCCTCTGATCCAATTACAAAGATTGAAATTGTTCAACAGCTGTTATTGAATTACCTCCAAGATGTTGGTTCTTCCGATGATGTGCATCTCTTTGTTCGATGGTTTGTAGCCATTAGATCTCTTTCCTCATTGAATTTCTGGATGTGTTGATGCAGAAAGGATGATCCATATATGTACATGTGCAGGTTTTATCTCTGCTTGTGGTACAAGGATGATCCAAAATCTCAGCAGAAGTTCTTTTACTTCCTTTCTAGATTGAAATCAAAAGCAATCATACGTGATTCTGGAGTCACATCCTCGTTGTTGACAAGGGACTCAGTCAGGAAGATTACTTTAGCATTGGGACAAAATAACTCTTTCTCAAGAGGGTTTGATAAAATTCTGCATATGCTTTTGGTTAGTCAAATATTTTCTTCCCTTGTGCATTACTGGGTAATACAATGTTGTTCTTACAAAATGCTTGATTCCAGGCAAGTTTGAGGGAAAACTCTCCTGTAATTAGAGCTAAGGCTCTAAAAGCGGTAAGTGGAAAATCCTCTTTCTTGAAATTGAAGCCTGTAATAGAACTTAAGAAATTTGTGAGCTAATGCTGACAGAAGTTTTTCCTTTTTGATCTGGTAAATGCTATTGTGATGGGCAGGTTAGCATTATTGTGGAGGCTGATCCTGAGGTACTGCGTGATAAACGCGTGCAATTGGCTGTTGAAGGAAGGTTTTGTGACTCCGCTATATCTGTAAGAGAAGCAGCTTTGGAACTTGTTGGCAGGCATATTGCTTCACATCCTGATGTTGGTTTGCAGGTATGTTTTCTTTGCCTCCCTTCTCTATCTATAGCTTTCTGTTTTGTTCTTATGCTAAAATTGGTGGTTATTTTGTAGTACTTTGAGAAGGTAGCAGAAAGAATCAAAGATACTGGAGTCAGTGTTCGTAAGCGAGCTATTAAAATTATTCGAGATATGTGCACTTCAAATGGAAACTTCTCTCAATTTACAAGTGCATGTATTGAGATCATTTCACGTGTTAGTGATGATGAATTAAGTATTCAGGTAATTTCTAGGCAATAATCCATTCTTTCTTTTTCATAGAAGTTTAGGCCTACCACAAGGTCCCCATGCATCTTTGCATGTACTACTGAAATTAAACTTTGCATATATTCCTAAGAGAAATGTTTATTCTGAACTCAACTCAACTTGAGCTTTATATCTCAATCAGATCAGATTGGCTATGGGTCCTTGTCAGCTAATAAGGACCTGTAATATGTAATCTTTTCTGTCATTCTATTTTAGCTGATATTGTATTCTTTGTGTTCTCCAATTAAATACATCATTTTTTCTCTTAGCAATATTGTTTTAGGTCTCACAGTTTTGTTTTTCTTTGTCAACTTGAATTAATCAGTTTATCTCCGGGTTTTGATCTTCTCTGACGCATATGTTCAAAACCATGTCAGAGACTCTTTTGAGCTCATTTTTAATGCAAAAAAGCATTTTTATGGTCTAAAGCAATGCCCTTCTATAAATTATATAACTAGAAGCCCTTGCTAATCTTAGCTGGCATAAATTAAAAGATGCTTCTGCTGAAAGCATTCTCAATTTTTTAGTGCCAACTTCAAGTGGTTCAGCCTTATGCATCATTCTTACAATACATAATCAAATGTGCGTGGAATGATCACATGGTGAAGGGAAGATGGTCTCCAGTTTCAAATTCTGTGCTGGTCACGAGTTTTAATTATTTGTATCCAGTTGGAGTAGCTAGCCATTCCTTGAAGAGGAAATTGTTAAAATTCACCCGAAGCCAGTTAAGTTTCTGGGAGACCAATAACGCCTGTTCTAGAAGCCACCGAGACACTGTATCCTCTAGGGCCTGTATGAATGTGAGTCATAGATGCTGATCGTATGCCTAGTTGACTGCCATCTTTAGAACTGTTGCTTGATAACTTAAATGATTTTGCTGTATTTGCAGTTTTATTTTCCATCGTTTTTGGTGCTAGTATCTTTATAGAACTTATGTGGACCTTTTTGGGAGTATCAAGGGATAAAGTTGCAGTTAATACTAGAATATGGTGATTGACCATACTTTGAGATTGGTAGAAAGATATTCCGCAATGATTTAGCATCTTTGTCCTTGTTTCCTAGAGTATGCCTTAAAAAGATTATAAGTTAAAATTGATTATTTGTCTGCACCTTTGGCATGTCTATTGCTTATGGAAGTGTTTGTCAAATGTACCCATACCGTAAGTTGTTTGTTTGGATTTAATTCCCAGTTCTGTTGTTCTCTCTTCTACAGGATCTTGTTTGCAAGACATTTTATGAGTTCTGGTTTGAAGAACCTTCTGGTTCTGAGACTCAATTTTTTGGAGATGGTAGTTCTGTTCCACTGGAGGTGGGAAAAAAAACCGAGCAGATTGTTGAGATGTTAACAAAGATGCCAAATCACCAACTTCTTGTCACTGTCATTAAGCGAAACTTAGCTCTTGATTTTTTTCCCCAATCAACTAAAGCTGCTGGGGTCAACCCTGTATCCCTTGCATCAGTGCGCAAGCGATGTGAGTTGATGTGCAAGTGCTTATTGGAAAAGATTTTGCAGGTGCTCATATTTAGTATTGACACATCATGCATTTTGATACCATGTCAAAGGTATGTTGAAACATTTGCTCTTGAACAGGTAGAGGAAATGAACAATGAGGAAGTGGAGGTGCGCACACTTCCTTATGTGCTGGTCTTGCATGCATTTTGTGTTGTGGATCCAACACTCTGTGCCCCTGCCTCTGATCCCTCGCAGTTTGTGGTTACTCTACAGCCATATCTTAAGACTCAGGTTATTTATCTACCAGCAAATATGTTTTATATATTTGAGTGTTATATTACACAATGTGGTCTGTTTCTTAGAAGTGTTGATGAAATTCATGTCTTTATTAGATGAAGTTTTTGGGTAGTCTAGGAGCTGTCTTTATTGCAGTCTTCCTAATTTGTTTATTTAGACCAATGTGTGGATACTAATACTACCTAATTTTGAGGTCAGTATAAATTTTCCCATAAATCATCTATTTTGTGCGGTTGTCAGCATTTTGTGGTGGCTTTATGTAGAGTCTGTCCCCAAGAGGATTAATATGAGTTCCAGATACACTTTTGAGGAAGAACAGAGAGTTAGAATTTGAAATTTCAGTGGCTTGTGTGTTTCTGTTGATGCTGGATGCATCTCAGGCTTTACCACCTTCTTTCTTTCTTTCTTCTTTTCTTCTTCTCCCGCCCTGCCCTCCCCACCCCCCCTTTTCTCTTTTTAAATGCTAAAAGACATGAGAAGCTGGCTTTACCACCTATAATTATGGTGTATCATGAGATTGTTGGAACTTAACCAATGTTAGAGATTTCTATTTGTGCGAACATTTTACCTGTCAATCTCGACCTTTGATCTTCACATTCCATATCTGTTCTCTTCTACTGGAAAAAGATGCATATGTAAAGCAGCATGCCTGTATTTTAACTAACTATGAATGTGCTCAGGTTGATAATCGGATGGTTGCTCAGTTACTGGAGAGTGTAATTTTTATAATTGATTCTGTGTTGCCGTTGCTACGAAAGTTACCTCAAAGTGTTGTTGAAGAACTTGAGCAAGACTTGAAGCACATGATCGTTCGGCATTCCTTCTTGACAGTTGTCCATGCTTGTATCAAGTAGTCTCAAGTTCTACGCTCTTTGTCTCTTTAAATTACAATAGCATTATTAACTTTTTTGTTACATACTTGCATTAGTGTGATCTTGCTTGTTTACCTATTCTATAACTGCCTAACAAGATAGATAGAATTCAATAACACCCAAAAATCTGTTATTATTGGCTGTTAAAATCTGGGGGAATCAATTTTGAGTCTTTGGTAGTGCAAGTATCATTGATGACTTTTGATCAGCACCATTTTATGTACCAAAGGATTTATGCCTGTATATCTGAAGGTGCTAGATGTGATAACTCTATCATGCATATATGTGTCCTCTCCCACATTAATTTGATCTAGCTTTTCTAACGCATTCCATAACCTAGCTGTTAGTTTGATGCAACATGAAATGCATCAAAAGCAGTATTGTGGATTGTTAAAATATGAGATTGAATTTTAATTCTTTGGTGGCCAACTGTTTGATGATTTCTGCACAGCATGATTTGAATTCACTTATATTCAGAGGAATTTATGTCTTGATATATTGAGGTTTTACATGTGCAAACCTATTGCATGTTTATATTTTTATTATCAATGTTAAGTGCTACATATTTGTTTCTATCAGTACCCCCTTTATTACTTATGTGTTTCATATGTTCAAGTGTATGGTTGCTTTTCTGATTTAGGAGTAATGCTTTTGAAGATATTGTAGCTTGATGGTGTACGGCATAGATTGGTTCTTTCTGTATACTTTGCCTTGGAATAGGATTTATGCTGGTGGCATTTGGCATTGAGCAGTGCATTTGGCCATTTAGAGCTGGTTAAACCTAATTTTTTGTACGGAAACCAGTTTTTAGGAGATTTATTTTGTTATTTTAAGTTCAAAATATTTATGCTTATGTTTTTTCATATTTGTTCCTTAGGTGAAAAGTTCAGAATACCACAATGGCTAAAATCTTTTAATATCACAGGTGTCTTTGCTCAGTGGGAAAAGTTGCAGGAAAGGGTGCTGCTGTGATTGAGCATCTTATTCAGGTGTTCTTTAAACGTTTGGATGCTCAGGCAATTGATAATAAGCAGGTTGGTGGTAGAAAAAGAATTTTGTCTTTAATTGTTTTAACCGCTGGTCAGTCTTTGGAAATTTCTTCTAACCATGTTTTTCATTTTTTCAAACTTTTTTTTTTTTTTTTTTGTGTTTTATACCAATGAGTTGGATTTTGAGCTACTAAAAATACTGGAACAAGGAAAAAAATTTTCTTTCTGTTGGGTGCAATGTTCAAATGGTACAGAAAATTTCAGAACTAGGTGTATTTAAGAGGAGCAGCTTAGTCGTGAGTTTTCTAATTGATGTTCTCTGTGCATTTAAAAGCTTTTGGCTTTTGTTGTGAGTGTTGCTGTTTGGATTCTACGCAGTATTGAGTAGACATTGGTTACCTTCAAGTTTTGGTTATTTAGGTGATTAACTAATTACATATGTCAGGCGTGTCTAGGTATTGTCTAATAAAATATGGTTTTGATCGGTTCTATCATGGTGTCATTATATAGTTGACATTGGTTAAACTTTAAGACAGTTTTTCTAGCAAATCCTTGCGCAAATTTTCTGTAAATCTCAGAGCAAAGCATAATCTAAAGTTCATCTTCAAACTTCATTCTATTTGGAAGCATTGAAATTATCTTAGTTATTTCCAAAGGTCTGCATATGGTTTAGATTAACATTGGAAAATGTACGATATCATTTTCTGAAATTTTGCCATGGCATGCACGAATTCATTAATGTGTCATATGTTTGTTAGTTTCAGATACTGACCTGATTTTTTAGTTATTAGCTGATTATGGTGAGTGCTCTTATTGATATAAATGAACTTTCGTGGAAGTCCGTATATTAGTTAATTTTCTTGACTGGTGGTTTATTTTTGTGATTCTTCTCAGCATCTTTCCACTTCTTGGATTTTACCTGCATATGAATCTGGATTTACTATCTCTATTTTAATGTGTTTAAAATGCCTTTTTCCTTGTTTCTTCTGAAAGTATTGCTATTTGTAGCTTCAGATACGAAGTAAGATTTTCCTTATATGTCCTGAGTATGTTATAATAGCTGGAGTACTCATGTGGGGTAAATATTGAATACAGAGAAAGACTGAATCAAGATTTGCTTTAACATAAAAGTTGTTTCTTTTGCTTATTTCAGCTGGTGGGTAGGTCCCTTTTTTGCCTTGGGTCGCTTATCCGCTATGGAAAATCTCTTCTGAGCGACCATAGTACCAAAGCAATTGATGTGATCAATAGTCTCAGCCTTTTCAAAAAATATCTGGGCGTCGAGGATTTTATAGTGAAGGTTAGATCGTTACAGGTATGCCTTCTCGGCTGTTCTTGCTGTTTCGGCACCCTGTTTAATTTGAAGTCTTCTTACATTGCCTTATAACTTTTTGTAGGCGTTAGGCTTTGTTCTAATTGGTTGGCCTGAGTATATGTTGGAAAAGGATATTGGGAAAATATTGGAGGCAACATTATCTTCTGCTTGTGATGTTCGTATGAAGGTAAAAATGATAATTTTTAACTTTTGCTTTGGTTTTCAATTTGTTGCTAAGTCATTCTGTCAACCAGATGCAAGGATTGCAAAACATGTATGAATATCTTCTTGATGCGGAAAGTCAAATGGGAACAGACAAGGCGAGTGACAATGTAATTAATTATACTGTAGAAGGCGGCCAGAGTGTGCCTGTTGCTGCGGGTGCAGGAGATACCAACATATGTGGGGGTATAGTTCAGCTTTACTGGGATCATGTTTTAGGAAGATGCTTGGACCTCAATGAACAAGTTCGCCAGTCAGCTCTGAAGGTGAGATCCTGGAATCTCTATTTTTTCTTTCTATACTTTTTATTTTGACTAACAACTTTGTAATAGTGTTCTGGAGACTCAATGGCTTACAGCAGGTGTCAATGGGACAGATAAGGAAGAAAATTTAGGCGTATAAAACTTATATTCATGAGCTATAATAATATAAATCTGTCAAGGATCTTATGTTTTAAGGTTATGATTATTATTATTTTTTTCTAATTTCCTTAGTTGGGTTTTTGACGACAGCCTCAAAGAGGCACCTTAAAGCCTATGGTCTGATTGTTACAACAACTTTCTAGCCTGACTTTTATCTGGACGGCTTGAAAAGCATTGTGGTTTTGGAGCTGTCCTAGCTCTGAAAACTAGCGGCTCTCCCTCCGTTCTAATTTAAAATTTCTAGATCTCTTTCCTGGGCAGACCAAAATAGATGTCCCCTTTGATGAAGTAAAATTATTTGGATTTATATTTACTTAAAAGAGGTTATCTTCCTCAAAAAAGATAAAAGTAAACAAAATTCTCGATAAAACTGGTGCCATGTCTATATTAAGTGAAGGATGTAACGTAGCCTATTAGTTATTTTAACAAATAATTACGTCACTTGGAGTTGATACTCTTTTGGAATGGTGGGATGGAGAATTTAGAAATGCTATAATGAAATGTTTCAATTCGAGTCATGATTCTTAAATATGTTATGCTATCGCTGGCTGATTTTCTGTTTTCTCCTTTTTGCTGCTCTGAGGCAAAATAGATTGTTGAAGTTGTGCTGCGCCAAGGTCTTGTCCATCCCATTACTTGTGTCCCATACCTTATCGCTCTTGAAACAGATCCACAGGAGGTGAATTCAAAGCTGGCTCATCATTTGCTGATGAATATGAATGAGAAGTAATCTCCTATAATTTTTCTTTTTGTTTTTGAAAGTTCTCTTTCCCGTCAATTCTCCTCCATCTGGGCTAAGTTTAGTGCCTTTTCAGGTATCCTGCATTCTTTGAAAGCCGTTTGGGGGATGGCCTCCAAAAATCATTCATCTTTATGCAATCCATTGGTGGAATTCATGAAAATGTGAACCAGAAGGCCCAATCCAAGGTTTCTGGAAATGTGAAAGGGAAATCTGACGGTGGCTCTTTGGCTCAAGCAAGGCTTGGAGTTTCTAGAATCTACAAGCTCATCCGTGGAAATCGGGTTTCAAGGAACAAGTTCATGTCCTCAATTGTGCGGAAGTTTGATAGCCCAACCTGGAGTGATTCTGTAGTGCCGTTCCTGATGTGAGTTTCTGTTGTTGGTGCCATTCATATCGTTTTGGTTTGGAAGTTGTTTAAAGTGAAATAATAGCTGGTTTCTATTGGCAGGTACTGTGCTGAAATACTTGCTTTGCTGCCGTTTACAGTACCTGATGAGCCACTATATTTGATCTATGCTATAAATCGAGTTATACAAGTTAGGGCTGGGGCGCTTGAGGCAAAAATGAAAGCCCTAAGTATGCATTTGTCACAAAGATATATAGAGAAGGTATCTTATGAGCAAGGACAACCAGTGGCACCAGTTCAGCTTAATTTCACTGAGTTTGGTTACATGGATTTGAATGGGATAGTTCACCATGAACCAGCTAGTCAACCTATCTTCAACAATATGCTATCGATGGATTTGAATGAGAGTTTTCGACAAGATGAAGCTGATCAGATGCTCTCGAATCATACTAGTGCCTCTGTGGGGGCAAAGGCACATGGTATGGGCCCGGGTGTTCCTTGCTGTCTTTCTGAAGATGATATGAAGAAAGTCCAGGTAGCATTAAAACTTCAATGCATCATCTAGAAAGAGAGTTGATTCTGCAAGCAAAAAAATGTCGGCATGAGAATTTTTCTGAATGTGTTACTTTACAAGAAATAAAGAATTTTCTCATATAAGTACACCATGACATGAATAAGCTATACATAATCTGACTCATTTTATGTTGTTGTGGCTGGATACACATTGATTCAGTTTCTTTTGATCCTGCGTGATTTTGCAGGCAGACTGTCTGGCAGCTATTGCATTGCAGCTTCTTCTGAAAGTAAAGAGGCACCTAAAAATCATCTATAGCTTGAATGATTCTCGGTGCCAGGTAAATGCTATAAAGTTGGTTCTTTGCCATTATTTGATAGCAATATGTATGTTAGAACATTGTTCTGATGCAACATTTTGTGCTTCGAAACCAGGCTTTCTCCCCAAATGAACCTGTAAAATCAGGAGAGGTTCTCTCCAGGCAAAATATTCCCTTCAGCATCAGCGGAATATCGAACAGTATGCCTACCACTTACGATGAATTGATACAAAGATATCAGGTAGTGGCCCCATGATTTGAGGACACATTTTACTGTCTTCCGTAGTCTTTTTCGTTGGAATAATTCTGCTTGCTAAGAGATGGTGAATTGGCTGCAATATTCTTTTAACATTACCTGTTACTGGCTTTGTTACTGCTCAGGAATTCAAGAGTTCTTTGAAGGAAGATACTGTTGATTACTCAATTTATTCGGCAAATACCAAGAGGAAGCGCCCTACCCCGAGAAAAGGGCGGAAATCTGGTTATATGGGTGGTGAGGATGATGAGGATGACAATGATGTCGATGACTGGTCTGGTGGTGTTCGCAGGCTAAATGGTGGCAGGAAGGGTAACAACAATAGAGGAAGTAGGCAACGATGATAGCTGTAAGTATATGACAGGTAGGCTAACTTGTACAGTAAGTAGAAAAGGAATAGGAATAGGAATAGGATAGGAAAGGAAAGGAATAGAGATCTAGAAACAGCGGAAAGAAAGGAAATTCAATGGCCTGGAATGCTACCAGCGCTAATTGAGGGGAGCCTTCTCTAGCTGTTTTCATTTGTAATTTGCTTGGCATCGTAATTACAGCATTCTTTGCTAATGAAATTCACTTTCTTTAGAATGATCTACTCCAAGGTGTCATGCAATTCCCCCATTTCTTTTAGTTTTGTAGATCATAGAATCTTTTAATTTTAACTCATTTTAAATTGATTCTCCCCAAAACAGACGGATCAATCTTGGTAAGAGCCATTAGAGGGCTTGACGTTAAATGAACCACTCTTCCCACAACTTGGAAAATGTCTTCATTAAACACATGCAGAAAAGTGTATCTTTACCTGTCCTAGTTGTACATTGATTTGATTTGGTTGGGAGGGTACAAAAGGACAAAGAGGCAGAGATGGGCTTATTTTTTGTCGCTCAATCTTAACTTGCTCGAATTGGAGAGATAATCTGGCACATCCAAAAGGATTACGTGTGGAGATGATCGCCAAATCAAATGATTAATGCGTCCTTTTTGTTTGTTTATTCATGTTTAATCGGCCGCACAGTACGTTATCCCCAACAGTGTTGCGGACCGTGCAAGCCATGGACACAGTACCACTGGACGCCAGTCTACGAACTAGACAAATGTTGGTATAATTAGTGGGTTGTTTCCATCATCGACCGTGACCCAAATCATTATTATTTTTCCAATCCAAATTTCCTCTGGTGGTAAGCCAAGTGTGTTAACCATGGCAGATATTATATGAAGCTCGACGCTATCCGAGGTTCAAGAGACAAGAAAATATAAAAATGATAGAAAACTCTATAACAAACTTCCCATACTTGTCTAAAACTGGCACCCATGTCTTACACTGAGCTTTATGCCTTTCGTAAATCACCAACAGTAATTATAGTGTCAAAAAAAAAGAAAGAAGATGCTTGGTAAAATGTCACCATTATTAAACTAAAGTTACAGAATAATAAAGACATTACTAGATTCTGAAAACTTAAATAATATTCCAGAGAGTGGCTACCACCAATTTCGTAGGAGGCCCTTGCGAGAAACTCACGGTACAATGACAAAAAGAGGCTGCGAGGTCAAAGACAGGAAATTCAGATAAATGAACAAAGAGAGAGAAATGAATTAAGAGAAAGAGAGATATAGAGTGTTCACCGTGTCTAGACTAACTGGCTTCCCATCTTCTATAAGGACCTCTGTTATAGTTCCCGATTGATCAGCCTGATCAAAAGTGGATGTTAGTGATTACAGAGGGGCAACATGATCTCCAATCTCAACGGGGATAAAAGGCCAAATAATAGGTTTTCTCTAGGAGCACAACAATGGTTATGTTGAAATATTAAGTCCCTTTCAAGGCAACTTTCTGTAATTTAAACAGAAGTATGATAGAGAATGGACACTTGGGTATGAATGATAACGGAGGGAATGCATACCTCAATTTCATTCATCAGTTTCATGGCCTCAACGATGCAGACGACCTGACCTTTCTGAACTTTATCTCCTACCTGGAAAAATGGTAAGACTTTAATTCAAGTGCGGAGTGTTGTTTCATGTGTAAAGAATGATGGAGTATCCTTGGGATACATTATGGGTCGTATCATTGGGAGACCAGCCCTCAAAGTCTAGGCTTACGGAAACTTACTTTGACAAATGGTGGTTCTCCAGGTCCAGGACAGCGATAGAAGGTTCCAGCCATGGGGCACTTCAGTGGTGGATGAGACGAAGTGCTTGGCTTTGCAGGGGCAGGTGCTGCTGCTGAAGGAGGACGACTTGCAGGAGCAGCAGCAACTGGTGGAGGTGGAAGCATCATATGGGTGGGAGGTGGTGGCACACTGGCAACAGGTGCTGCCGGGGGCAAAGCTTGCTGTTTTCTTATTACAATCTCACAGTCCATTTGCTTCAATTGCAGCTCTGAAATATCTCTCGAATCCACAAGCCTGCTCATGGAAATTATACTAGTCTTCAAACAAGAAGTATTGTGTGTCCAATATGTATTAAACAGTGAATAATACAAGCAAGTATATTGATCAAAGTTGCTGTGACTTACTTGATAAGGTCTGACACTTGGGATATGATTCCTGAGATTGCTGGTTCATCTGGAATACTGTTTTGCACAGGAAGTCCGAGCTCAGATTTCCCTCCTGGTGATGGAATTCCAGGCTGTGTGGAAAGTACAGGTGACGAATTTGAAGGCTTCTCTGCCGTAACCTGGCATCAAACTACCTTTAGTAGTTGCCCATTATGTGAATCTCGTTTAATTTCAGCATTTTCACTTATTGAGAACAATCTTACCTGATTTAGCTGCGCAGATACCTTCCAGACCCTGGATTGCTTCTGTAGAATACGATTATGCAACGGAACAGTATAAAATTAGCTCCAAGAATTAACTAATAGTCTGCTGCCGTATGTACCAAAAAAAGTTAATCTACATCCTCTGCAACTACAGCATTAGAAAACAATTTAAAACTCCGAGACCTTAATACTTTCTTATCTCACATAAAACTGGGTTTCCCTGATAAGGATTACCCCGTTGGTCTGTGCAACACAACCTGCCTTTTGATTTACATAATCATCAACTATCACTAATCACAGATTATCCAATACTCCTTCCTGTCAAATAAGTAGTAGGTCGAACATAAACTTAAACCACTATTATGTGACTACTCGAAAGCAGAGAGCATAAGAAGATTTGCTTCTACAATTACCAAATTTAGCAGTCAAATCCTGGTTGCGAGTTGGCACACGGCATTGCCCACAGCCCCAAACGAACACGGTTCAAAAAATGCATGTAGTTACTGTTCCCAAGTACAAGTCTTAATAGTACTAATGAAAATCGAAAAGATCAACCAATTACACGCTCAGCAACAGCAAAAGCGGTCTTGTACTAGAAACACACACTTCAGGACCACAAATGTGCCAAACCCAGATAGGCAAAGATCCAATCCAAGGAACACAAACATACCAGGTCACGAGGCGAAGAACCAAACCCCACAAGCGGCTTCTGGGCAGGCCCGCGACGATCTGAATCCCTCACCGCCGATCCAAGCCGGGGGAGCGAGAGGGTCTTGGAGCACGGCACCGTGAACGACGCCATTCCAAAAACAGACAGAGAACCAGTAGCCAATAGCCCCAGAAGAGAAAAGAGAGTGTTGTGGGAGTGTTACTGCTCCCTTTGCAGCAAATTTCTTAAATGTAAGGGGAATGCAGAAAGAAGACAAAGATACAGGGGACTTTGCGAGGGGAACGTGGGCGATCCGATCGAAGAAAGTCTCTGAGAAATCCGAAGGAGCCCAAGCCAAAAGACTAGAACTTGCGTTTTTTGTTTGGGGCTTCGATGTTTACGAGGCGACTATCAACATCGCCGTTTTAACAACCCGCAACCTCTTTCCAGCCTTCCCTCCCAAGTGTAACACTTTGACGCGGACGGCTCGGATGGGGCCCATCTCATCTCATGATCGGACGGCCAGTGCTCGCGCCTTTTCATTCGGGGGCCGGTTTGGTAGGTCGAGCATTTGGTGCCGATTCATACCGGCAATTGCAGCGACTGGATTTTGTATTTATAGTACGTTCCATTACGAGACACAGTCCGGGGTTTTCGACGTCTAAAATATTAACCAAATGGATTAAGCACCAACATTTTGTAATCAACGGAGAAATGAGGTAAGTTGGTGATCTGGGTGGTGAATATTTGTGCATGGTTGTCGATGTCGTGGATGATAAGAAATGAAGATCATGACATGTGGGTCTTCGATTTCCAAACAATGTAACGCACTGATCCTGTTGTTGTTACGTGTATGGTTTTTGCGTGTCCCCGGAAGAGGGAAAAGTTGTCGTCGATTTAAGAAGCTATTGCCGCGGTTTGGTGGTCGAACCAGCTACACAAAATTGAAAAACCAGGATAAAAGGACAAGATGAATTTGGGCTTTGGGCACTTACTATTGAGTTTTATGTTATTTTTGGACTTTTTAGATAATTTGGTTTTATTTTATTATTACTTTTAAATAAAGTCTGAGATTTGAAATAGTCAAAACCTAAATACCTTAAAAGTCTAAAATCTAGTTGTACTAAGAGTGAATAGAAAATGAGAATAAGGGAAAAAAGAAGAAGAGGAAATTGTATCATTATTGAAATCTTGGTATCAATTTTCTTAAAGAAAGAATTTAAGAAATTCTATTTAGATTGATTTTCTATTATTGTAAGAAATTCTATTTGAAATTGATTTTTAATTTAGTTGCTTTTACCTTCATTGTTCACTTTAATTCTAAGAGTACATTTCTAATTCTGAGAGCATGACAAAGATGTTGTAGCATCAAATTTAAAAAAAGTTGCTACTATAGCTAATATGTTCAGACCTTGTAGACAATTAAAAATAAGCATGGTGTATCTATGGTTGTTTCATAACATTTCATATTTCCCATCGTTCTATGAGTTTTGATGAGTAAACTTGTAAGTTTTTATTTTTCAATATAGCTTAGCCTAGTCCCTAGCTTAGCCTAGTTTAGAATGAAAATTCTAAATGAGGATTTTATGTATCCAACCCAACTAAGCCTAGTCCCTAGGTTTTTAGTTGTGATGAGGCCTTGTGCAGCCAATTAGAGAGCACTGCAGAAGCAAGCCCTTGTCAAGCACTTCTTTGCCCTATCTAAGTGGAGGAACCTTAAGGATCTCATTTAATTTTCACTTTCCATACAAACCACTTGACCTCCACAGAATTTGAAATCTTTTAGTTTTTTGTTATTTATTCCAAATTTCTTTAAAAGGGTCAAAAAACATATAAGTTTTCCAGTCTAATTCCAAACAGGCCTTTTTCACGATTTCTATTTCTTTTCTCTTCATTTTTCCCTCGTTCAACTTTTATAGTTGGAGTTCTTATCAACCTAATGTCAAAGTCAAAAGCAGAATCTTTCTGATAGGAAGATGGGTGAGCTGGTTCCATATTGATGAAAGAGGAATCATTTTATAAGGACAGTGATATTATCTATTTTCAAAACATGCACGGTAAGGAAAAATATGTCTATAGGCACAACATCAAGCTGCAATACCAGGCAAGAAACATCGGGGAAAAGAAAAGAGCTTGGAGGCAGAGGGACATAAAGAGCTACCTTGTGGAGAAATGAACTAAGCACGGAAATTAGTGAACAAAGGATATCACAACGCAAATCAAACAACTTGAAGAATAGAACCCAAAGATTATCATAAACCACCATAAAACCCCATGAAAGCTACTTTCTTGCTCCACGTAAAGGCATGTTGCAGTAGCTCCTTCCATTCTTAAGTACTTTAAAAGGGAAGGAAAGAAACTTATCATCAGACGGAGGTAATAGTTCTTGATTGTATGTGAGGATCTTTGTATGAGGTTCCTACCTCTTAGCTTGAGATTGCAGCTATTCTTTTAGCCTACTTATCATTTCTTGATTTCTCATTCTCCTCCGAAGTCATCTTTGGGTTTTGCACAAAGATTAGTAGTTCAGGCACTGCAGAATGAGGCAGCAGCCTGAATCCTAAACGAGAAACACGGTCTGGATTTATTTATTTTTCTAGAACTCATAATTTGACGCATATGCAGGACTTCCTTAAAATAAAATTCTCTCTTTCGTGACTAACAGGTGTCTCATCCACCTATTTGTGTGCCATATGTATAGCTTGACTCTGTTTTTTTCCCTCTACTCGTTGAGCTACCATATCTTGAAGTACGACGAGCTTAGGCTTTGACCATTCAGTCTGTAAATATTTCACTTTTCATGGTTTTCTCTATCCTTCTTTCTAAACTCCTACTTTCAATCTATTACCGACCTAACACGGTAAAGAATTTAATGATGAATGGTTTCAGTTCTTACTGTTGCTTACGCAATAGTGATGCCATTTCCTCTCCAGGTGGCAGTAGTTACTCAACTAAACATGGATAAGGTAGCGCTCTTGACTCACAGATGGACCTCTCGGCATTTGAATTTGAGGTTAGGCATGGATGGGTAATGATTTCCAACCATTAATGCATTTAGGGAAGAGTGCACACGAATGATAGGCCTGAACGCACTCAACTTTGAACGTCCTTTTTTCCTTCTTTGGGCAATTTATGAGTTCGTCTTACAAACAAAAAATGGCATCACTTGTGAACATCTCTTCCAATTTCCAAACAAAATGCTGTTTTCAATCTACTTTTAAATGATTTTATACACAAGGGAGACTTAATCATGCTACCCAATGCAGCAAATTTTGAAACTTATTTTGCAGCTTTATACAAACCATTCCCTTATTGGCATGTTTCCAGGTTCTTGAATAAGGCATCAATTTCCAGACTCATCAATGGACTGTTACAGCTGCTGATATCAGTACCATATACAACCTAGTTATTGTTGTTTCATCCGATTATATTGGCATGTTATGCATCCCTGATGAGGTAGAATTCTGGGTTATTTGACTCCTGAAGATGCACTGTCTGTTCATGAGTTCTTCCTTTCCACTCGCTTGTAGATTCTTCTCTCACCTTTTGCCCCTTCCTGCAAACCAAGATGATACATCAGCCACAAGAATTATGTATTAACTTCCTTCTAGTAACTCAAGAAAGAAAATCAAGCACATACCAAACTTCTGATGTCGTCTGGGTCCGACTATCTGAGGGATAAACACCCCAGTTCCATTGCCATTGTTCCACAAGTTCACCAGCCATGCCGGAGCCCTGTCAGTATTCTCCTTTTCCCACCAGTTGAAATAGCTTCCAGACTGCCATGTCGTACTGTAACCAGCAGCAGTTAAGCTTTTCGAGCTTCTCTTGACAGGACTTAAAGCGTTTCCCGGTTTGTCTTTGTGGACATCATCTTCCTCGTCTGCTGTCAAGAGCAAAATCTGCCTCCTAATCTCAGCAAAGAGAACATCACCATGATCATCCTCGCCACCTTCAAGCTCAAGAAAGCGGGTCGGTGTTCACGCCCGTGTTTGATTGAAAACGGTAATCGAATTCCATGAAGAAACTCTGAGTGGAGAATCGGGTTTTAATTTGGTAGGAAATAGCGAATTGGGTTGCTTATGGAGCTGGTCTGGAATTATTATATAGACGAAAGACAGGAAAAAACTACTGCGTTTCTGGTCAATGTTTTAGGTTCCAGGACGCTGGATTGGTTAACTGCTTCCAAACTCTTCCAGTTCCCAATAATATGTCTACTTTTGTAAGTTAGTTCACGTACACTTCTGAAAGTGGTCATAGTATATCTTTCTAGCCTTATTTCTAGCATACCAAACGGATGAGAATTGCTTTGAAAATTCATTTTCTTCGAGTCAGCGTCAGGGTATCATATGGACGTGGCCATACCAGCTCGAGCGATCATAAAGTATCACTTTTTATTCATGAATTTGGATTCTTCGAGTTTAAAGAACAGGTACAAAGTGCCAGAACAGGGGATCAGTTAAGCATGCTAGTAGATGCCCAGATGGATTAGATGTCAGATCTGTCTGAGTGTTTGGTTTTTCTAACTTATGGGCAATGGTAACTAGAAAAGGCTAGAATTTTCAGGCCGTCAATTAACACCTACATTTGTGATTATGTATTTACTTTTGAGTTTGGTTAGCAAATGGAAGTCCATGTTGACAAATTAATTAATCAACGAAAATAAACGTGGATTTAGAGATGCCCCTCTTTCCCCCGGGCTTCTTAATGCCTTTGAAGTATAGTACAAAATTTGGAATTCCACGTGCTGATCTTGGGCTATGTTCGTCAATCCAGAATGTTTTGCTTGCAAAGTTTTTTAATATTTTGTTGGGAACTCTAATCCTAATATAGAAGTTGGGTAAGAGTAGGATCTTTCTTTCTCATAAAGGGATTTCTTAAATATGATTAAGATGGTAAGAGACTTTTACCACACTGTTTTTAATACCTTTTATTTTAGGCAAATATTGTGAGCTACGGGTTTTGTGTTAAAGGTATATATCCTTTTATAACTAATTTTAAGTTATGAATTTCATGTATGAAAGGTATTACCTCTTAGAATCTAGCTTTAATACCAAGTAAAAATGAAATACAGAAGTTGAACAGGAACCCGAAACTCCTACTCTTGTATAAGTTCTACTTTTCAACTGAAATTTGATTGATGAATTGCAGAGATCGTACTAAAATATCGCAAATGAAAATCAAAAGAACCTTGGGGATCATACTAAAATATTAAAAATTCAAACCGCGGTGGAGAATAAGAAAACAACTTATTTAATATAACACCAACGACCACTTCATTAACGAGCCATGCCCGGGGCAGAAATCGGAGGCTTCAGTCCTCCTTGGTTCCACTTCTTCACATTGGCTTCCCAACCTTCACAGAAAGATGATTATACATAAACATCAAAATCTATTAGTTGAAGTTGGCCGGAAACACATCAGCCGGAGAAAGGAGAGAAACTGCAGCTGTAAATGAATTTTTCTATTTCTGTAAAATCATTATAATATTCTGTACAATGCCGTGTATATACGAGAAGAATAACAAATATGAGGGTACCCCTACAAAGGTAGGGTACTCAAGTCCGTGTGGTTGCTGACGTGAGTGTGCGGGCTGTAGGTGCGGTCAACAATATTGCTAACCAGCAACTTTCTATAAGAATTGGGAAGAATAGGCCCAAGGGAGGAGACTATATGCAAGCATTTGATAGAAGAATAGAGCTTACCTATGGAGGGATCAGCGCCACGATTTTTGAGTTCTCTATATTCTTGACTGAGAGCACACTCAGCGCAGCAGAAATGAACCAAGCAATCTGCGCACGGTTCTTCTGGTAGTGAGAAAAGGCCTCGCAGTTTGGACCGGTAACTGCAAGAGGATATCCATGGGCACCCAATACAGGCCAAAGCATAGTAGATGGCGCCACCAACTAGACATGCTGCAAAAAAGGAACAGGAGTCATTATTAGTAACCGGTTTTAACAAATAGGCTTCAAAACTATTTAGTTTTCTTAACAAGTCAGGCTTAACGGTGCACCAACTCAAAGTTAAAATAGGTATCCTAATTACTATATTGTGCTGCTTGCAGAGTTTTCTTAACAAATTAGGCTTAACAGTTTAACACTGTACGTAGGTTGAAGCCTAACTTTGGGATGAGAGGATTACAAAGTGGAGGCCCATCATTGATTTTAATACTATATTAAAGTGTGAGAGTCCATTTTCATGTTTTTAATATATGTGACAATACTCACTTTTAACAAAGTTACTTATAATAAATATACAAAGAGTAACTATTTCTTTTATTTTAAAAAGGACTTCCAAGTAGGATTTGGAAAACGTAGGACAACTAAAACTATATTTAACAAGCGTTTACGACAGTTACTGTGTATTACAGTTTTAATCTTGGGGTAATACACCCCTTTGAAACCATTTTGAGCTATGGATTTCATATACGGATGTGCTTTCCTGAATCTGACTCTTATACTGCGTTATAAAGTCTACTTCTTAAAACCAGCTTGTAAAAAATGAACACGTTTTTCATTTTAAAAATGATTCTATTTAGACGAGATGTTTCAGAAAGATTTAGTATTGCTCTACTGTTTTGACTTAAGAAAGTTAAATAGAAGGGTCATGTTATTGAACTCAAGAGTGATTAGCATGTGAGATATCTTGGTTTTTACAGAGAATGACAAGAGTTTACTCACATGTAGTTCCTCCGTCAACAATCTCCACAATCCGGCCAGCGGTGACACATGGGCAGCAACATGTCATGAGACCTACAAAAGACAGCTAGTGTAAGCCATTACCAATAATCTTCCATGGAAAACTGAGAAGTGAAAAGTGTATCAGTTGCAGCAATTACAGTTGCAAGGATCATCACAACAATCGCAGAGTCCGGTAGACCATTGCTCGCCGGGAGACCCTGCAAATGGCGGGCCTGCAATCGGTGGTGGTGGAACTGATGGGTGGAAGGGATCGCTGGGGTTGTTTGGTTTCATGGCTGCAAGAGATTCAAACACTGCGAGTTGGTGAAGGAGGTGGTTTCTAAGTACCTCTAGATTATCGGCATCGGCTCCTCTATATACAAGCATTGGATTGGAATCGAGGTGCCATTCTGGACTAAGTTAATCCAGAGAAAGTCCACTTTCTCTTTCGTAGAAACATTGATTAAAGACTTGTCTTATTATCCTTTTACTGGTTCTTGTTCCAGCTTTGAATTTGAACAGTTAAAAGTAATCTCATTTTCAAGATAAGCTAATGTAAGGAAAGCGTAATTTCTTTATGAGAAACGATTGACCAAAGCATTGCCAAGGGATAGTTTTGAAGACATTTCTTGTTCAATCATTGAATGATAAGAAATTAAAAAACCTTTAAGCATTGAATGATAAGAAATTGAAAAACCTTCAAGCAATGAATTATTAGAAAATAAGAAATTTCAAGCATTGAAATTATAAAATAAAGCTTAACTTACAAAAGCCAAAAATCTTGGACCGAGTCAATTCACGGAGAATTTAGTTTATATTTAGATAAATAATTTCCTAACTACTATTTCAATTATCATTTCCTTGTTTCCTAGAAAAGGAATTGTTGACTTTTTTGTTCTAAATGACAAGAAATTGTCTTTCAGGCTAACAAACAAAAGCCAAACATGAAAATCGCTGTCTTTGCTTCTCCTAACTTTTGTACAATTTGAGTTTAGAGATGGAAGTTTGAGATGGACATTCTCAATTGTGGTGTTATTATGCAATATTGACTAGAAAATGCAAGAATTTTGAGGCCCTTAATTGACACCCACATGATGGGCATTTTCAACTGAAGTATTATTATGCAATGTTGACTAAAAGAGGCAAGAATTTTGAGGCCCTCAATTGACACCCACATTTGTGATTCCAATGATTATTTTAAGTTCTATCAAGGAGAATCTAGTTTCTATTTAGATAAATAATTCACTAAATATTGTTTTAATCATCATTTCATTGTTTCCTAGAAATGAAATTGCTAGAGACTTTTTTGTTTTCTTCCTGTATGACAAGAAATTGTCTTTTAGGCCAATAGACAAAAGCCAAATGTGAAAATCATTATCTTTGCTTCTCCTAACTTTTGTACAATTTGAGTTTAGAGATGGAAGTTTGAGATGGGCATTCTCAATTGCGGTATTATTACGCAATTTTGACTAGAAAATACAAGAATTTTAAGGCCCTCAATTGACACCTACAAGATGGGCATTCTCAATTGCGGTACTATTACGCAATGTTGACTAGAAAAGGCAAGAATTTTGAGGCCCTCAATTGACACCCATGTTTGTGACTCCAATGATTATTCTAAGTTCTATCAAGAAGAATATAGTTTCTATTTAGATAAATAATTCATTAAATACTATTTTAATAATCATTTCATTGTTTGCTAGAAATGAAATTGTTAGAGACCCTTTTTGTTCTAAATGAGAAGAAATTGTCTTTTAGGCCAACATACAAAAGCCAAACGTGAAAATCGCCGTCTTTGCTTCTCCTAAATTTTGTACAATTTGAGTTTAGAGATGGAAGTTTGAGATGGGCATTCTCAATTGCGGTATTATTACGCAATGTTGACTAGAAAAGGCAAGAATTTTGAGGCCCTCAATTGACACCCACATTTGTGATTTTGATGATTATTTTAAGTTCTATCAAGGAGAATCTAGTTTCTATTTAGATGAATAATTCACTAAATATTGTTTTAATCATCATTTCATTGTTTCCTAGAAATGAAATTGCTAGAGACTTTTTTGTTTTCTTCCTGTATGACAAGAAATTGTCTTTCAGGCCAATAGACAAAAGCCAAATGTGAAAATCATTATCTTTGCTTCTCCTAACTTTTGTACAATTTGAGTTTAGAGATGGAAGTTTGAGATGGGCATTCTCAATTGCGGTATTATTACGCAATTTTGACTAGAAAATACAAGAATTTTAAGGCCCTCAATTGACACCTACAAGATGGGCATTCTCAATTGCGGTACTATTATGCAATGTTGACTAGAAAAGGCAAGATTTTTGAGGCCCTCAATTGACACCCATGTTTGTGACTCCAATGATTATTCTAAGTTCTATCAAGAAGAATATAGTTTCTATTTAGATAAATAATTCACTAAATACTATTTTAATAATCATTTCATTGTTTGCTAGAAATGAAATTGTTAGAGACCCTTTTAGTTCTAAATGAGAAGAAATCGTCTTTTAGGCCAACATACAAAAGCCAAACGTGAAAATCGCCGTCTTTGCTTCTCCTAAATTTTGTACAATTTGAGTTTAGAGATGGAAGTTTGAGATGGGCATTCTCAATTGCGGTATTATTATGCAATGTTGACTAGAAAAGGCAAGAATTTTGAGGCCCTCAATTGACACCCACATTTGTGATTTTGATGATTATTTTAAGTTCTATCAAAGAGAATCTAGTTTCTATTTAGATAAATAATTCACTAAATATTGTTTTAATCATCATTTCATTGTTTCCTAGAAATGAAATTGCTAGAGACTTTTTTGTTTTCTTCCTGTATGACAAGAAATTGTCTTTCAGGCCAATAGACAAAAGCCAAATGTGAAAATCATTATCTTTGCTTCTCCTAACTTTTGTACAATTTGAGTTTAGAGATGGAAGTTTGAGATGGGCATTCTCAATTGCGGTATTATTACGCAATTTTGACTAGAAAATACAAGAATTTTAAGGCCCTCAATTGACACCTACAAGATGGGCATTCTCAATTGCGGTACTATTATGCAATGTTGACTAGAAAAGGCAAGATTTTTGAGGCCCTCAATTGACACCCATGTTTGTGACTCCAATGATTATTCTAAGTTCTATCAAGAAGAATATAGTTTCTATTTAGATAAATAATTCACTAAATACTATTTTAATAATCATTTCATTGTTTGCTAGAAATGAAATTGTTAGAGACCCTTTTTGTTCTAAATGAGAAGAAATCGTCTTTTAGGCCAACATACAAAAGCCAAACGTGAAAATCGCCGTCTTTGCTTCTCCTAAATTTTGTACAATTTGAGTTTAGAGATGGAAGTTTGAGATGGGCATTCTCAATTGCGGTATTATTACGCAATGTTGACTAGAAAAGGCAAGAATTTTGAGGCCCTCAATTGACACCCACATTTGTGATTTTGATGATTATTTTAAGTTCTATCAAAGAGAATCTAGTTTCTATTTAGATAAATAATTCACTAAATATTGTTTTAATCATCATTTCATTGTTTCCTAGAAATGAAATTGCTAGAGACTTTTTTGTTTTCTTCCTGTATGACAAGAAATTGTCTTTCAGGCCAATAGACAAAAGCCAAATGTGAAAATCATTATCTTTGCTTCTCCTAACTTTTGTACAATTTGAGTTTAGAGATGGAAGTTTGAGATGGGCATTCTCAATTGCGGTATTATTACGCAATTTTGACTAGAAAATACAAGAATTTTAAGGCCCTCAATTGACACCTACAAGATGGGCATTCTCAATTGCGGTACTATTACGCAATGTTGACTAGAAAAGGCAAGAATTTTGAGGCCCTCAATTGACACCCATGTTTGTGACTCCAATGATTATTCTAAGTTCTATCAAGAAGAATATAGTTTCTATTTAGATAAATAATTCACTAAATACTATTTTAATAATCATTTCATTGTTTGCTAGAAATGAAATTGTTAGAGACCCTTTTAGTTCTAAATGAGAAGAAATTGTCTTTTAGGCCAACATACAAAAGCCAAACGTGAAAATCGCCGTCTTTGCTTCTCCTAAATTTTGTACAATTTGAGTTTAGAGATGGAAGTTTGAGATGGGCATTCTCAATTGCGGTATTATTACGCAATGTTGGCTAGAAAAGGCAAGAATTTTGAGGCCCTCAATTGACACCCACATTTGTGATTTTGATGATTATTTTAAGTTCTATCAAGGAGAATCTAGTTTCTATTTAGATGAATAATTCACTAAATATTGTTTTAATCATCATTTCATTGTTTCCTAGAAATGAAATTGCTAGAGACTTTTTTGTTTTCTTCCTGTATGACAAGAAATTGTCTTTCAGGCCAATAGACAAAAGCCAAATGTGAAAATCATTATCTTTGCTTCTCCTAACTTTTGTACAATTTGAGTTTAGAGATGGAAGTTTGAGATGGGCATTCTCAATTGCGGTATTATTACGCAATTTTGACTAGAAAATACAAGAATTTTAAGGCCCTCAATTGACACCTACAAGATGGGCATTCTCAATTGCGGTACTATTACGCAATGTTGACTAGAAAAGGCAAGAATTTTGAGGCCCTCAATTGACACCCATGTTTGTGACTCCAATGATTATTCTAAGTTCTATCAAGAAGAATATAGTTTCTATTTAGATAAATAATTCACTAAATACTATTTTAATAATCATTTCATTGTTTGCTAGAAATGAAATTGTTAGAGACCCTTTTAGTTCTAAATGAGAAGAAATTGTCTTTTAGGCCAACATACAAAAGCCAAACGTGAAAATCGCCGTCTTTGCTTCTCCTAAATTTTGTACAATTTGAGTTTAGAGATGGAAGTTTGAGATGGGCATTCTCAATTGCGGTATTATTATGCAATGTTGACTAGAAAAGGCAAGAATTTTGAGGCCCTCAATTGACACCCACATTTGTGATTTTGATGATTATTTTAAGTTCTATCAAGGAGAATCTAGTTTCTATTTAGATGAATAATTCACTAAATATTGTTTTAATCATCATTTCATTGTTTCCTAGAAATGAAATTGCTAGAGACTTTTTTGTTTTCTTCCTGTATGACAAGAAATTGTCTTTCAGGCCAATAGACAAAAGCCAAATGTGAAAATCATTATCTTTGCTTCTCCTAACTTTTGTACAATTTGAGTTTAGAGATGGAAGTTTGAGATGGGCATTCTCAATTGCGGTATTATTACGCAATTTTGACTAGAAAATACAAGAATTTTAAGGCCCTCAATTGACACCTACAAGATGGGCATTCTCAATTGCGGTACTATTACGCAATGTTGACTAGAAAAGGCAAGAATTTTGAGGCCCTCAATTGACACCCATGTTTGTGACTCCAATGATTATTCTAAGTTCTATCAAGAAGAATATAGTTTCTATTTAGATAAATAATTCACTAAATACTATTTTAATAATCATTTCATTGTTTGCTGGAAATGAAATTGTTAGAGACCCTTTTTGTTCTAAATGAGAAGAAATTGTCTTTTAGGCCAACATACAAAAGCCAAACGTGAAAATCGCCGTCTTTGCTTCTCCTAAATTTTGTACAATTTGAGTTTAGAGATGGAAGTTTGAGATGGGCATTCTCAATTGCGGTATTATTACGCAATGTTGGCTAGAAAAGGCAAGAATTTTGAGGCCCTCAATTGACACCCACATTTGTGATTTTGATGATTATTTTAAGTTCTATCAAAGAGAATCTAGTTTCTATTTAGATAAATAATTCACTAAATATTATTTCAATCATCATTTCATTGTTTCCTAGAAATGAAATTGCTAGAGACTTTTTTTTTTTTCTTCCTAAATGACAAGAAATTATCTTTCAAGCCAACAGACAAAAGCCAAATGTGAAAATCATTATCTTTGCTTCTCCTAACTTTTGTACAATTTGAGTTTAGAGATGGAAGTTTGAGATGGGCATTCTCAATTGCGGTATTATTACGCAATGTTGACTAGAAAATGCAAGAGTTTTAAGGCCCTCAATTAACACCCACAGGATGGGCATTCTCAATTGCGGTACTATTACGCAATGTTAACTAGAAAAGGCAAGAATTTTGAGGCCCTTAATTGACACCCATGTTTGTGATTCCAATGATTATTTTAAGTTCTATCATTTTAATTTTTTGGCAGGACAGTTACTCATGTAGACATGAAAGCTTGATTCACTAGGGTATTAAGTTTGATTCATGTGGGCATGAGAGTCTAATTCACTTATACACTAAGCTCGTGGATTGTGTTTCCATGAGAATTGTTTTCTCATGATTGGAACAATAAGACATATTGAAATTTAATGTATGTTCCAAATGTTGATGTATTGGCACATTGTGTGCTTGACATGTGAATATGCTTCATTTTCTTACAAACCAATCTTAAGACAGTAAGTTGTTGAAAGTGGGTGTTATCCCATATTAGAAGCGAAAGGATGGGCTTGTGGTCTTATAAGTGATGAGAATTATCCACCTAATGCCTTAAGGTTTTGGAATGGACCCTCACACTCTAATATGGTATCAGAGCCAAGGATGGGCCTTTGCTTCATAAACCCCTACGCCCCAAAGTTAGGCTTTAGTCCACTTGTAATGCTTATGTCAGCATGCAAGTGAGGGGGAATATTGAAAGTGGGTATTGTCCCACATTGGTAGCGAGATAATGGGCTTGTGGTCTTATAAGTGATAAAAATTCCCCACCTAATGCCTTAAGGTTTTGGAATGGATCCTCACACTTTAATATAAGTGAATCTTTTAACATATTTTTTAATTGCAGGAGACATATTTTTGTGGTTTCTAATGTTATTTTTTAATTTTAGGAAACAAATCTTTATTGTTACTAATATTACAAATTTTACAAACTCGCATTAAGTGAGAAAGTAAATCTTGTAATATATTTTTCAATTATAAGATGTGTACTTTTATGGTTATTAGTATTATTTTTTCAGTTGTAGGATAGGTATTTTTGTGGCTACGACTATTACAAATCTTACAAACCAATCTTAGAGGAAGAAAGTAAACCTTCTGAAATATTTTTAATCATAGAGAACATATTTTTATGGTTTTAGTGGTTACTAATATTACTTTTTCAACTGTAGGTTTTTTTTTTTGGTTGCGCCAGAAGGGGGGGTGTAATCACACAATATTTTTATTTTATTTTATTCATATTTGAATAATGAGAATTAAAATTGGTAGTGAAGCATAAAAGAACAAGCCATCTCATAAAAGACCCACAGCCACTTCATTAACGAGCCATGCCCCGTGCAATAATAGGAGGCTGCAGTCCTCCCCGGTTCCACATCATCACATTGGCTTCCCAAGATGACCATATATGAACATCAAAATATATTGCTAACCAGCAACTTTCTATAAGAATTGGGGCCCAAGGGAGGAGACAATGTGCAAGCATTTGATAGAAGCATAGAGCTTCTCTTGACAGAGAACACACGAAGTGCAGCAGAAATGAACCAAGCAATCTGCACATGGTTCATCTAGTAGTGAGAACAGGCTTCACAGTTTGGACCGGTACTTGCAAGAGTGTACCCAACCGCAGCCAACAGAGGCCAAAGGATAGAAAAGGATGCCACTCGCTAGACATGCTGCAACAAAGGAACATCAGTGAAGGATTAGTAACTGGTTTAACAAATAGCCTTCAAACTAGGTATTTTCTTAACAGGTTAGGCTTAACAGCGAGCCAAATCGAAGTTATGATAATTATCCTAACTGATGTATTGTGCTATTTGAGGAGTTACCTAAAACAAGCTTGTAAGGAGGGGTTATGTTATTTCCATTTCGAAAGAGAATTTATAATGTAGGATTTGAGACTATATTTAACATACTTTTCTCATAATTAATGTGGATTACAAGTTTCATCACAAGGTAATATATCGCGCACAAACCATTTTGAGTTATGAATTTCATGTATGGAGGTGCTATTCAGAATGTAGACTCTGATACTTTTTTAGAAAAACTCCACTTCTTAAAATAAAAATGTAACGAACACAATGGTTTATAAAGAGAAGACAGGAGTTTTCTCACGTGTAGTTCCACTATCAACAATCTCCACAATCTGGCCTACGGTGACACATGGACAGCAACATGTCATGAAACCTGCAAAATGATAAGTGTAAGCCATTCCCAATAATCTTCCAAGGAAAACTGAGCAGTGAAAAGTGGATCAGTTGCAGCAATTACAGTTAGATGGATCATCAGAACAATCGAAAAGTCCGGTAGACCATTGCCCGCTGTGAGACCCTGCAAATGGAGGGCCTGGGATTGGTGGCGGTGGAGCTGATGTTGAAAAAGCAGCCATGGGGTTGTTTGGGTTCATCTTTGCTAGAGATTCAAATGCTGCGAGTTGATGATGCAGGTGATTTCTAAGTACCTCAAGATCGTCAACATTGGTTCCTTTATATACAAGAATTAGATTGGGATTGAGGTGCCATCCTGGACTAAGTCAATCCAGAGAAAGTATGCTTCCTCATTTGCAGAAACGATTGATTAAACACTATTTTTGTTTTCCTTTCATTGTTTCTTGTTAATCATTGAATTTGAAGAATTCATCTTCATTCATCAAGAAAGTGCATGTATATGTACATATATATCTCATTTCTAAAGTTAGTTAATATAAGCAAAGTCTAATTTCTCATTAGTAGAAATGATTTGAGTAAATATTAGTCTTATCATCCATTTATTATTATTATTATTATTATTATTATTTTGTAGAAGTGATAGTTTTGAAGACGTTTCTTGTTCAAGTATTAAGTGATAAGAAGTAAGGAATTTTAGCATTGAATTTTAAGGAAAAAAAAGTGTAAAGTTTTGAATTTATGAAATAAAGTATTATAGCATTTTTTTCACATTTTAATTCATTAAAACATGATATGTATATATGAAGACATATATAGTTTATGGACTAAGTCAATATAAGGAAAATCTAGTTTTTATTTGGAGAAAAAATTCCCTAAATACTATTTCAATCATCCTTTTAATTTTTCCTAGTGCAATGAAATATTAGAGACTTTACTTGTTCTAAATGACAATAAAACAAAATTAATTTACTAAGGAGAATTAATATAATAAGTAGTTTGGAAAAAGTTGACTTTTGAGAATTTAAAACTCTAAAGCGAATAAGATTTAGAGGATTATTGTTAAATCTAATATCTCTTATATTATTAATATATTAACTTCTTATGTTTCTTATATGTGAAACTATTCAACTCTATTACAAACAATCTTGATGTATATGATCGGAAGCTTGGTACATGGTTTTTTGTTTCTGTTATGGTTGATTCATACTTGTGACACAGCAAGCACTTTCACACCGAAATTCATAGTTCACGTTCTGCAATCACTGCTGCGTTTCTTCCCATCACTAAGACACACGAAAACTAACACCATAATCAGTTTGGACTTTAGTTTAATAGATAAAAATTTCTAATGTGAATATTTTCTCTACGTTCGTAAAACCTTCTGAAATTTATCTTCTTTTGTTAGATGGCTCAAAGACCCAAAACACAAGATTCTTATAATTGACACGGCAGGGACTGAGAATGTTCCTGCTGCTTCTACCTTTTTACCATACTGCAACTCATACTTGTAACTTCAAAGCCAATTAACAGAGGATAAATAACACAAATCAGTTTAAGAATTATCATTTAGATTATATCGTAGTAGGGAACAACGAAGATGCATATTCATTGGGTAGATTCAAGAGAGCAATCACTAAGTGCTTATTGTTTAAGAGATTATGGTGGTTGTGGGGAAGCATAGGGAACTAACAAGAAAAACAAGACAATATCAGCCGAAAAAATATGTCAGCTGAAAACCACTTCTAATTTTGCTCAGAACAAGGGAAGCATTTGTTGTCTTCTAACTCAGATTCGCAACATTGATGGCAGTATACACTTATTTCTTTATATGCAATGTTACAGAAACATGATCTAGAACAATTAGATTGAAATGGCATGTCCTGCCAGCACACCAAGGGCATTGATTGCAAAAAATGCAGTTTATCTGAGACCAGACTACCCAACCAGGGTAATGCACAATAAGAAGGAAAACATCAAGAGCAGACTAGTAGCAGTTCCAGTAGGTCCTGCGTCTGAACCATTTGTAGTCAGGCAAACCCTGGATTGGCCCCATTGCAGCAATTGCAACATCCTGCAAAACCAGGCTAGGGGGTGAAGAGCTCCAAAACTAAATTTTGACCATCAAACTAGAAAAAAAGTCCTCTCAAAAGTATTCTTCACTTTCTAAATCTGGTAGGTTATGTTAGATTGTAGTCCTTACCTGGTAAAAAATAAATCGGTTTGCAACACGTTTAACAGTGCTTGCATCAACAGCATCAATTCTAGCAAACAATTCGGCAAATGGGATCCTTCGGCCAAACGCAAGTAGCTGCAAACATAAGCATATGAACCAGGAATTGTGTAAGCAGCAGGGGTATCCAATTAAAAGACATTTACAATAGTTACTTTGGAAACTGTCACCTTTTCAAACCATAACCTAAGTGGCCATTAAATCATAGGGGATCAATGTTACAAATTGGGGTTTGACCAAAATATACCTTAAGCAAGAAACAAGATGCAAATCAATCTAAGGAAACACCCAGTGAAGGGATACAGTAGACCCACAGGTTATAAACTTGACCATCTTAAAAGGTTTAATTCTTTCATGTGATTGGCATTGTTTTCTATCTAATATATTTAAACTTGGTACTTGTGATTTAGGGAAATATATCCTTCCTATCTTAATGATTTCCAACCATTAATGCATTTAGGGAAGAGTGCATACGAATGATAGGCCTGAAAGCAGTCAACTTTGAACGTCCTTTTTTCCTTCTCTGGGCAATTTATGAGTTCGTCTTACAAACTAAAAATGGCATCACTTGTGAACATCTCTTCCAATTTCCAAACAAAATGCTGTTTCAATCTACTGTTAAATGATTTTATACACAAGGGAGGCTTAATCATGCCACCCAATGCAGCAAATTTTGAAACTTATTTTTCAGCTTTATACAAACCATTCCCTTCTTGGCATGTTTCCAGGTTCTTGAATAAGGCACCGATTTCCAGACTCATCAATGGATAACCTTTGCCATCATAGCACATGCTTTCCGTTCATGGACTGTTACAGCTGCTGATATCAGTATCATATACAACCTAGTTATTGTCGTTTCATCCGATCATATTGACATGTTATGCATCCTTGATGAGGTAGAATTCTGGGTTATTTGACCCCTGAAGATGCACTGTCTGTTCATGAGTTCTTCCTCTCCACTCGTTTGTAGATTCTTCTCTCACTTTTGCCCCTTCCTGAAAACCAAGATGATACATCAGCCACAAGAATTATGTATAAACTTCCCTTCTAGTCATTCAAGAAAGAAAATCAAGCACATACCAAACTTCTGATGTCTTCTGGGCCCGACTATCTGAGGGATAAACACCCTAGTTCCATTGCCATTGTTCCACAAGTTCACCAGCCATGCTGGAGCCCTGTCAGTATTTGTTATGGAATGTCAATATTCCTCTAACGTTACATTAGGACATTTGACGCTATGTAACATATTTCCTTAATTGTTCCTTTCCTTGTATAGTCTCATCATAGGTCTATATAAAGACCTCTCATTGTACATTGTAGAATATAGCAGTATCAATATAAAGAGAGATTCCTTCCACTCGGTTATAATTTGTTACATGGTATCAAAGGTCAGCTCGGTCTATTCGCTTCCGCTATTTTTTCTCATTTTTTTCCCGAGTTCATCGCTTCTCTCTACTGCTTTTTTTTCCTTTCTCGATAATACCCCTATCTTATCCTTTATTCCCGTTTTACCCAGCCCCTAACCCTAGCCGTCATTTTTTTCATTTTCCCAAATTACCCCCGCCCCTCTTTCGAATTACCGCCCTGCCACTAAACCCTAGCCGCCGCTCCTTCGATTCCGACCACCAATCTCCGCCGTCTCAATGGCTTCAACCACTGCCAATCCTTCCAATTCCACCGCCACTTCGGCTCAATCCACCACCATCCCACCTCCATCCACCCCCGGTTCATCTGCAATCCCCGCCGTCGCCCCTCTTCACGACCCATAGTTTCTTTCGACGGTCGATTTGCAAGTCGGTCCTGTTGTTCCTCACTGTCTCGTCGGTGAATCAAACTATGCGGTTTGGGCTGAACAGATCTACACCGTTTGTCTCACCCGGAACAAACTGGGTTTTCTCACAGGTGATCTTCCTCGACCGACCGACGACCCCAATGCCATTGCCTGCTGGGATCAAGCGCACGCTGCTGTGAAATCCTGGCTCGTCAACTCCGTTGAATGATCCCTGGAACGTCTTGTCTCCCGATCCAAATCTGTTTCTGAAATTTGGGATCTCCTTGCTGATTCTTTTGCCAAAGTCTCCGGCACTCAGCGTTATGGACTTCGTCAGGCGATTTCCGACCTGCGACTCTCGAGCGGCTGCACCACAACTGAGTTAACTGACTTCTTCATTCGCTTAAAGGATCTTTAGAGTGACCTTGAAACTCAAGAACCGCCGATTTGTTGTGACTGCGGGCTGTGTTCTTGCAGGATTAACGATCGTTTCCACGATCGCGAGCAACAAGAACGCTCGATGAAGTTTCTGATGGGGCTCCGCCGGTTTTCATTTTTTCTCTTGTGACGTTTTCCCCTTGGCCAAACAAACCCGTGCTCCTTTCCCTTCCAGTACATCTGCCACAACTTCTATTTTCGATCTTGTTCATATGGACCTTTGGGGTCCTCATCGCCATCCTACCCATGATGGAGCTCGTTATTTTTTAACTATCGTTGATGATTTCTCTCGTGCCACTTGGACCTTCCTCCTTCATTTTAAAAGCCAAGTTTTTTCCAAAATTCAATCTTTCCTGTCCATGGCTCATACTCAATTCAATGCCACTGTTAAACGCATACGCTCTGACAATGGCACTGAATTTTTTTCCTCCGAATGTTCTTCTTACCTCCGTTCTCATGGTATTATCATTAGAGCTCTTGCGTTCATACCCCGCAACAAAACGGGGTGGTTGAACGAAAGCATCGTTACCTTCTCGATGTTGCTCGTGCCTTACTCTTCCAAGCCCATCTACCCCCTTCCTTTTGGGGTGAGTGCATCCTTACTGCCACTTACCTCATCAATCGCCTTCCGTCTTCCTCTCTTCGAGGCATCACCCCTTATGAACGTCTCTTTGGTACTCGTCCTCTTCTTGACCATCTTCGTGTTTTCGGCTGTCAATGTTATGCTACTACTGTGGGCCCTTGTGACAAATTTAGTCCCCGTGCCACATCTTGTGTTTTCATCGGGTATCCCTCCTATCAAAAAGGTTACAAACTTTTTGATCCTGCTACCCGAAAAATTTTCGTCAGTCGTGATGTCATTTTCCGTGAAGACATTTTTCCTTTTGCTTTGCAGGTTTCCCCTTCATCCCTCGAAGGCTCGGCCACTCCTTCAGCACCCATCGTACCTCCTGTGGAATCCTACTCTCCATCTGCCCTACCCGTTGATGAACCTCCTTCTCCAGATACACCACCTTCTACTCCTGACCCTTCGTTTTCCGTTCCTTCTGCTCCTGCTCCTCCTCCACCCCCTCCTATTACGGATTGTCCTTCTCCATCCGTCCCTACACCCCCTCCTATTACGGATTGTCCTTCTCCATCCGTCCCTACACCCCCACCTTCATCTTCTCCCCCAGAACCCTTACCTTCTTCTCCCATTGTTCGTCGTTCTAGTCGTCCCACTAAACCACCCATTTGGAGCGCTGATTACATTTGTCCTACCCTATCCTCCTCTTCCTGCATTTATCCCATTTCCAATTACAAATCTTTGGACCACTGTCATCCCCAGTACCGTCATTTTGTTGCTTCCATTTCTGCCATCCCCGAACCCACTTATTATCATGAAGCTGTTCAGGACCCCCATTGGGTCGCTGCCATGGATAGTGAACTTGCTGCTCTTGAGGCCAATCACACCTGGGATGTGGTCCCCTTACCCCCTGGTCGTCGTTCTGTTGGTTACAAGTGGGTCTACAAAGTCAAATACCGTGCAGATGGTTCTGTTGAGCGCTACAAAGCCCGCCTTGTCGCAAAAGGCTATAGTCAACGTGAAGGTTTTGACTATCAGGATACTTTTTCCCCTACTGCTAAGCATGTTACTGTTCGCCTTCTCATTATTATTGCTTCAGTGCATCATTGGCCCTTGATCCAGATGGATGTCCAAAATGCTTTTCTTCATGGTGATCTCTCTGAAGAAGTTTATATGGCTCTTCCACCTGGATTTCGTAATCAGGGGGAGGGACTTGTATGTCAATTGCGCAAATCCTTGTATGGTCTTAAACAAGCATCTCGCCAGTTGAATGCCAAATTTACTTCAGCCTTAATTGCATATGGCTTCCGGCAATCCTGGCATGATTACTCTCTATTCACCAAAACTCAGGGAAGTTCTTTTGTGGCTCTACTCATTTATGTTGATGACATTTTGATCATAGGAAACAACAAGACAGCCATATCAGATTTAAAGACCTACTTACACTCCACATTCTCCATGAAGGATCTTGGACAATCAAAATTCTTCCTCGGTATTGAGATCACTCGATCTCTACATGGCATTTCCTTGAGTCAGCTAAAATATACCTTGGAGCTCATCTCTGAAGCCGGACTAGCTAGATCTAAACCGTCAGTAATTCCTATGGAGCAGAACAAAAAGTTTACAAGTGTTGAATATGATATAAGTTCCAAAGAAGAGATTCATGATCCGCAGCTCGAAGATCCTTCTACCTATCAACGTCTAGTTGGGAGATTGATTTATCTAACTCTCACTAGACCAGACATTACCTTTCCTGTCCAATTACTTAGTCAATTTATGCATAATCCGAAACAGTCACACATGGAGGCAGCTATGAAAGTCATTCGATATCTCAAGAGTTGCCCAGGTCTTGGACTGATGTTTCCCTCAACGTCAAAATTGGAGCTCAGAGCCTATTGTGATTCAGACTACAGTACTTATCCTATGACACGCCGATCAACCACGGGTTTCTGTATAATACTTGGAAATTCTCTAGTATCCTGGCGATAAAAAAAACAACCAACAGTTTCTTTGTCTTCTGCAGAAGCTGAGTATCGAGCCATGCAAGTCACCACCTGTGAGATAGTATGGATCATGGGGCTACTCCGCGATTTTGGTTTTTATCTCCGATAGCCAGCTCTACTTTTTTGTGATAATGAAGCAGCAGAAAAAATTGCGGCAAATCCGATATTTCATGAGAGGACAAAACATATAGAAGTTGATTGCCATTATGTGAGAGAAAAATTGCAACAAGGAATAATTTCGACTGGTCACATATCTACCAAGGAACAGCCTGCAGATTTGTTCACTAAGGCCCTTTGCAGCAGGCAACACTGGCATCTTCTATCCAAGCTCGGAGTATTTGACTTGTTCAAATCTCCGGCTTGAGGGAGAGTGTTATGGAATGTCAATATTCCTTTAACGTTACATTAGGACATTTGACGCTATGTAACATATTTCCTTAATTGTTCCTTTCCTTGTATAGTCTCATCATAGGTCTATATAAAGACCTCTCATTGTACATTGTAGAATATAGCAGTATCAATATAAAGAGAGATTCCTTCCACTCGGTTATAATTTGTTACAGTATTCTCCTTTTCCCACCAGTTGAAATAGCTTCCAGACTGCCATGTCGCAGTGTAACCACCAGCAGTTAAGCTTTTCGAGCTTCTCTTGACAGGACTTAAAGCGTTTCCCGATTTGTCTTTGTGGACGTCATCTTCCTCGTCTGCTGTCAAGAGCAAACTCTGCCTCCTAATCTCAGCAAAGAGAACATCACCATGATCACCCTCGCCACCTTCAAGCTCAAGAAAGCGGTCTGTGTTCACGCCCATGTTTGATTGAAAACGGTAATCGAATTCCATGAAGAAACTCTGAGTGGAGAATCGGGTTTTAATTTGGTAGGAAATAGCGAATTGGGTTGCTTATGGAGCTGGTCTGGAATTATTTATCTAGACGAAAGATGGGAAAAAACTACTGCGTTTCTGGTCAATGTTTTAGGTTCCAGGACGCTGGATTGGTTAACTGCTTCCAAACTCTTCCAGTTCCCAATAATATGTCTACTTTTGTAAGTTAGTTCACGTACATTTCTGAGAGTGGTCATAGTGTATCTTTCTAGCCTCATTTCTAGCATACCAAACGGATGAGAATTGCTTTGAAAATTCATTTTCTTCGAGTCAGCGTCAGGGTATCATATGGACGTGGCCGTACCAGCTCGAGCGATCATAAAGTATCACTTTTTATTCATGAATTTGGATTATTCGAGTTTAAAGAACAGGTACAAAGTGCCAGAATAGGGGATCAGTTAAGTATGCTAGTAGATGCCCAGATGGATTAGATGGCAGATCTGTCTGGGTGTTTGGTTTTTCTAATTTATGGGCAATGTTAACTAGAAAAGGCAAGAATTTTGAGGCCGTCAATTAACACCTAAGTTTATGATTCTGATAATTACTTTTGAGTTTGGTTAGCAAATGGAAGTCCATGTTGACAAATTAGTTAATCAACTAAAATAAACTTGGATTTGGAGATGCCCCTCTTTCCCCGGGCTTCTTAATGCCTTTGAAGTATAGTACAAAATTTGGAATTCCACGTGCTGATCTTGGGCTATGTTCGTCAATCCAGAATGTGTTGCTTGGAAAGTTTTTTAATATTTTGTTGGGAACTCTAATCCTACCTAGAAGTTGGGTAAGAGTAGGATCTTTCTTTCTCACAATGGGATTTCTTAAATATGTTAAGATTGTAAGAGACTTTTACCACACTGTTTTTAGTACCTTTTTTTTTGGGCAAATAGTGCGAGCTTCGTGTTTTGTGTTAAAGGTATATATTCTTTTATAAATAATTTTAAGTTATGAATTTCATGTATGGAAGGTATTACCTCTTAAAATCTAGCTTTAATACCAAGTAAAAAATGAAATATAGAAGTTAAAAAGAAAATTGAAGCTCAAACTCTTGTATGAATTCTACTTTACAACTGAAATATAATAGATGAATTATAGAGATCATACCAAAATATCACAAATGAAAATCAAAAGAACTTTGGAGATCATACTAAAATATTAGAATTCAATTTGTACTCTACGTTGTGAGAATTCCTCATTGAGGTTCATCTTTATTACAAAAAAGTCCTTTGTTCATTGATAATATTGTGATTTATTTTTCAAAATTCTTCTTGATTCGTTAATGAACCTTTATCCAAATAATTTACATCAAATTTTTAGCATTTGCTTTAGCATTCAAATTCTTAAATAAAAATAAAATTCATTAGTTTCCTTTTTCAAAAATTCATTTAAAATTCATTCCTTAACACTTTTCTCAAGTTAGTGATTTGTATACGTCAAATACATTAATCTCATAGAAGATGTGTTTATGCTACAATCTACAAACCAAAGGCTTGGTCAAAATTTTTGGCATGGAAGCCCATTTGAAACTTTGGGCACTAGACCCACTTTAGCTTTCAATTTTTAATCATAACAGCTCATTTCATATTACTTTTTAGGCATGAAAATCTATATCATAATAATTTTTAGGTTTGACAACTCATATTATTTCAGTTTTGAAGCTTGATAGTCCATGTTAGTTCAATTTTTTGGCATGATAGTTATTCATGTAGATATGAAAGCCTACTTCACTTGGATATTAAGTTTGATTTATGTGGCATGAAAACCCAATTTACCTGAGCATTAAGCTCGTGGATTTGGTTTCTATGGGAATTGTTTTCTCACACTTAAAGTGATAAGGCATTTTGAATTTTGATATATATTTCAAATGCTAATATAATGGCATATTATACTCTTGATCTATGGATGTGTTTCACTCTCTTACAAATTAGTCTATAAGGAATAAAATAAATCGACTAATATATTTTTAATTGTAGGAGACATATTTCTGTGGTTCCTCATATTACTTTTTAATTTAAGGAAATGAATTTTTATTTTTATAATATTACAAAACTCATAAACCAATCTTAAAAGGAGGAAGTTGACCTTCCAGCTAATTTTTCAATTATAAGAGATGTATAACATGACTTTTTCAACTTTGGGGGTGGAAGAGAGAGAGAGAGAGAGAGAGAGAGAGAGAGAGAGAGAGAGTAATCACACAATATGTATTTCTTCTTTTATTCATATTTCAACACTTTTATTCATATTTCAACAATAAGATGAATTCGGATGGTGAAGAATAAAATAACAACTTATTTAATAGAACACCAACGGCCACTTCATTAACGAGCCATGCCCGGGGCAAAAATGGGAGGCTTCAGTCCTCCTTGGTTCCACTTCATCACATTGGCTTCCCAACCTTCACAGAAAGATGATCATACATAAACATCAAAATATGTTGCTAACCAGCAACGTTCTATAAGAATTGGAAAGAATAGGCCCAAGGGAGGAGACAATATGCAAGCATTTGATAGAAGCAAAGAGCTTACCGATGGAGGGATCAGCGCCGCGATTTTTGAGTTCTCTATATTCTTGACAGAGAGCACACTCAGCGCAGCAGAAATGAACCAAGCAATCTGCGCACGGTGCTTCTGGTAGTGAGAAATGGCCTCGCAGTTTGGACCGGTAACTGCAGGAGGATATCCATGAGCACCCAACACAGGCCAAAGCATAGTAGATGGCGCCACCAAGAAGACATGCTGCAACAAAGTAAAAGCAGTGCATGATTAGCAACCGGTTTAACAAATAGGCTTCAAAACTATTTAGTTTTCTTAATGAGGCAGGCTTAACGGTGCACCAAATCAAAGTTAAAATAGGTATCCTAATTATATTGCATTGTGCTGCTTGGGTAGTTACTTAAAACGGGCTCACAAAGGATTTCCAAGTAAGATTTTGGGAAATGCAGGACAACTAAAACTATATTTAACATGTTTTTAGGGCAGTTAATGCGGATTATAGGTTTTACCAGAGGGTAATACACCCCTTTGAAACCATTTTGAGCTATGGATTTCATATACGGATGTGCTTTCCTGAATCTGACCTCTTATACTGCGTTATAAAGTCTACTTCTTAAAACCACCTTGTAAAAAATGAACACGTTTTTCATTTTAAAAATGATTCTATTTAGACGAGATGTTTCAGAAAGATTTAGTATTGCTCTACTGTTTTGACTCAAGAAAGTTAAATAGAAAGGTCATGTTATTGAACTCAATAGTGATTAGCATGTAAGATATCTTGGTTTATACAGAGAATGACAAGAGTTTACTCACATGTAGTTCCTCCGTCAACAATCTCCACAATCCGGCCAGCGGTGACACATGGGCAGCAACATGTCATGAGACCTACAAAAGACAGCTAGTGTAAGCCATTACCAATAATCTTCTATGGAAAACTGAGAGGTGAAAAGTGTATCAGTTGCAGCAATTACAGTTGCAGGGATCATCACAACAATCGCAGAGTCCGGTAGACCATTGCTCGCCGGGAGACCCTGCAAATGGCGGGCCTGCAATCGGTGGTGGTGGAGCTGATGGGTGGAAGGGATCGCTGGGGTTGTTTGGTTTCATGGCTGCAAGAGATTCAAACACTGCGAGTTGGTGAAGGAGGTGGTTTCTAAGTACCTCTAGATTATCGGCATCGGCTCCTATATATACAAGCATTGGATTGGAATCGAGGAGCCATTCTGGACTAAGTCAATCCAGAGAAAGTTACTCTCTCTTTCGTAGAATTATTGCTTAAAGACTTCTTCTCTTATCATCCTTTTACTGGTTCTTGTTCAAGCTTTTATTTAGATAAATAATTCACTTAATACTATCTCAATCATCATTTCACTGTTACCTAGAAATGAAATTTTTAGAGACTTTTTTGTTTCTAAATGACAAGAAATTGTCTTTTAGGCCAACATACAAAAGCCAAACGTGAAAATCAGTGTCTTTGCTTCTCCTAACTTTTGTACAATCTGAGTCTTTGAGATTGAAAGTTTGAGACGGGCGTTCTCAATTGGCGGCATCATTAGGCAATGTTGACTAGAAAAGGCAATAATTTTGAGGTTGTCAATTGAGACCCGCGTTTGTGATTCCGATGATTATTTTAAGTTCTATCAGACCTGAAGAAGATCAACGTTAAGAGCATGGTTAGCAAATGAGAGACCATGTTGAAAAACTAATTGATCAATTAAGATAAACGCGGATTTGCAAATGTCTCTGTTTTCCCCTTACTTCTTTTAAGGCCTTTGAAGTATAGTACAAAATTTGGAATCCCACGTGTTGATCTTGGGCTATGTTTATCATTCCAGAGTGTTTTGCTGGCAAAAACTTTGAAATAGTTTGTTTGAAAGCCTTAATTTTTACATGCTCGGGTTCCAACCCAAAAGATGCCTTATTAAATCACCAACTTTCTCATATAGCTATGTCTCTCACTAGACTTGTAATATTATTTTCCATCTAAATCCATATTAGCTATAGTGTAATTGTCCTTTTGACAACTTTGGGGCTCCCTAACTTATCCATTTTGGGTACTTGATGTGGGCACCAGGGTTGATAAGGTAGCTCTTATACCAAAACACAAGTTTGGTAATTTATATACATCAAATACTTCAACCTTGTGAAAGATATGCTTATGCTACAATATACACATCAAAGGCTTGGTCGAATTTTTGGGCATGGAGGCCCATTTGAACTTCAAGCATTAAGCCCATTTTAGTTTCCCATCATAACAACTCATGTCATTTTAATTTTTAAGCATGATGGTTCTCATCATTTCAGTTCTTAGAGATGACAAATTAAATCATTGTGACTTTTGGGTAAAACAGCTCATATTATTTTGGTTTCAAGCTTTAAAAGCCATATCATTTCAATCTTTTTGGCACGGTAGTTACTCATATAGACATGAAAGCTTGATTCATGTGAGCATGAGAGCTTGCTTTACCTGGGCACTAAGCTCGTGGGTTGGGTTTCCATGAGAATTGTTTTCTCATGATTGGAAGAATGAGACATTGAAATTTAATATATGTTCCAAATATTGATGTATTGGCACATTATGCGCTTAATATGTGAATGTATTTTACTTTCTTACAAATCAATCTTAAGACAAAAAATAGATTTTTTAAACATATTTTGTAGTTGTAGGAGACATATTTTTGAGGTTCTTAATATTATTTTTTAATTTTAGGAAACAAATCTTTATTGTTACTAATATTACAAATCTTACAAACTAGTCTTAAGCAAGGAATCAAACCTTCTAATATATTTTTCAATTATAAGAGATGTACTTTTGTGGTTATTAGTATTACTTTTTCAGTAGTAGGAGAGGTATTTTTGTGGTTTCTATTATTATAAATCTAACAAACCCAATCTTGAGGAAGGAAGTAAACCTTCTAGCATATTGTTAATCACAATCAGTTGTAGGGGAGAGAGAGAGAGAGAGAGTAATCATACAATATTTTTATTTTATTTTATTCATATTTGAATAGTGAGAATCGAAATTGGTAGTGAAGCATAAAAGAACAAGCCATTTCATAAAACACACAGCCACTTCATTAACGTGCCATGTCCCGTGCAATAATAGGAGGCTACAGTCCTCGGTTCCACATCATCACATTGGCTTCCCAACCTTCATAGAAAGATGATCATATATGAACATCAAAAGATATTGCTAACCAGCAACTTTCTATAAGAATTGGGAAGAAGAGGCCCAAGTGACAGGAAGTGAATAGCATAAAATAGAGAACATGGAAAAACTTCTGTATTCACGAGAAAAGTAAGTATGACCTAGAATAATTAGGTCTACTTATAATACAATGATGTGTACATGAGAAAGGAAATAATATAATGAAAAAAATAATTCCTATTTGTACAAATCCTATTTCCCAAAATATAAATATTGCACATAATGTGGGAGAATAATCAGGGATATTGACACCGGATCTCCAACAATCCCCCTCAAGCTGGTGGCCTATAAATGTCTAGGGCACCAAGTTTGCTTAAGAGATACGTGTGCTGTCTCTGACATAAGGGCTTGGTAAAAATGTCTGCAGGTTGTTCTATAGTTCTTATCCCTCTAGTCTTGATAATTCCTTCTTGGATCTTGTCTCGGGTAAAGTGTCAATCAATCTCAATGTGTTTTGTTCTTTCATGTACTATCGGATTGGCTGCAAGTTTAAGTGCTGCATCATTGTCACAAAACAATGTGGTTGGATTCTTCATTCTTAAGCCAAGGTCTCGAAGTAAACCTCGCATCCAAACTACCTCACATACGGTTTTAGCCATTGCTCGATACTCAGCCTCAGCCGAAGATAATGAAACAGTTAACTACTTTTTTGTCTTCCAAGATAGCAAAGAATCTCCCAATTTAACACAGAAACCAGTAATACATCTTCTGGTCATCGGGCAATTGGCATAGTCAGCATCACAATAAGCTCGCATCTCTAAGTCACACTTTCGAGATAAAAGTATGCCTAGTCCTGGACATCCTTTCAAATACTTAACTACTTTCAAGGCGGCCTCTATATGTGATTGTTTTGGGTCGGTCATGAATTGACTCAAAATCTGTACTGCATAGCTGATATCAGGTCGAGTCATCGTGAAATAGATGAGTTTTCCCACAAGACGTTGATAGCTTGATGGATCTTTAAGTAAAGGATCTTCATCCAATGGTGACATACCCACATCATACTCAATTGTCGTCAATTTTGAGTTTTGTTCGATGGGAATGATGGCTGGTTTGCATCCTGACAATCCTACTTCAGAAATAATTTCTAAAACAAACTTGCGTTGACTTAGACATATACCTTTCTCAGAGCGAGCTATTTCAATGCCAAGGAAATATTTGGGGTTACCCAAGTCTTTAATGTGAAATGTGGCATGTAGATACTTTTTGAAATCATTAACAATAGTCTCATTGTTTCCCATAATCAAGATATCATCCACATAAATCAAAAGATAGATGCATGAGTTACCTCGTGTCCAAGTGAAAAGAGCATAATCGTATCTGGACTGGCGAAAATGTGCTGTAATAAGAGCTTGGGTGAATTTAGCATACCACTGGCGGGAGGCTTGTTTGAGACCATACAGGGATTTACGGAGACGACATACCCGATTCTCCCCCTGGCTGCGTAATCCCTGTGGAAGGTCCATGTAGATTTCCTCATCTAGATCACCATGAAGAAATGCATTGTTGACATCCATCTGATGAAAGGACCAATCACGAATAGCAGCAATGGCAAGGAAAGAGCGAACAATGACGTATTTGGCGACGGGAGAGAAGGTCTCCACAAAGTCAAAACCAGGGCATTGGGTGAAGCCTTTAGCAACAAGGCGAGCTTTGTAACGTTCCACAGATCCATCGGCACGATACTTGATCTTATAAACCCATTTGCAACCAATAGGCTTACGATGAGCAGGTCGGGGAACAAGCTCCCAAGTGTGGTTCTCAGTAAGAGCAAGAAGCTCAGCCTCCATAGCACGTTGCCAGCGAGGATCTCGAGTAGCCTCAGAATAAGAATAAGGTTCCTGATCCTCAGAAATGCGGCTGATGCAACAAAAATGATCCGGAGACAAGTGAGTAAAACTGACATAAGCAGCAATGGGGTAATGAGTACCTGAAGAGTCCGTGCTAGAACAAATATAATCCTTAGTCCAGGTGGGGGGCCGAGTGGCACGCCCAGAGCGACGAGGAGGAGCAACGGAGGCCGGATGAGGAACAACAGCCAATGAGTCCTCTGATGTAACCCCAGAAGTGGGAACGTGGGGTTCCGAAGACGGAGGATCTGAGGATGAAGAATCCTCTAAAGATGGTCCCGAACTAGTTGCAGATGGGATGGGAGGAACTGAGTCAGATGGGGAAACTGGGCTGATAGGAGGTGGAGCCGAAGGTGCAACAATAGGCTCAAGGGGAGCCAAAAATGCAGGCGGATCCAGATCATCGTCAGCCAGAAAGGGCCGCATAGGAGAAGCTGGAGCCGGAGAAGCCGGTGTAAGTTGGGAAGCAAACGGAAACAAATCCTCATGAAAAATCACATCACGACTAATGAAGAAGCGGCCAGTAGAGGGATCCAAAACCTGATAACCCTTCTGAAGAGAAGGATAGCCCATGAAAACACAACGAGTAGCGCGAGGGCTAAACTTGTTCCGAGGACCAACAGTAGCAGCATAACATAAACAGCCGAAGACCCGAAGATGACTGATATCCGGGGCCTTCCCAAAAAGAAGCTCAAAGGGGGTTCGCCCATCAAGTATGCGAGTCGGCATCCTATTGATCAGGTAGGCTGCAGTGACCACACAATCGCCCCAGAAACATTCGGGAATGGAGGCCTGAGGGCACGGGCAACTTCAAGGAGGTGACGGTGTTTACGCTCAACCACCCCATTTTGTTGAGGTGTATAAGGACAAGAACTCTCATGAAGGATGCCATGAGAGGAGAGGTATGAGGAACATTCGTGATTAAAGAAATCGCGAGCATTGTCTGAACGCAAACGCTGGATAGAGGTCTTGAACTGAGTTTGGACAAAGCGATGAAAGTGAGTAAGAATGGGTAAAGTTTGAGTCTTAGAAGTCATCAAGAAAACCCAAGTGCTGCGAGAAAAATCGTCAACAATGGTTAGAAAGAAACGGGAACCATCGCGATGAGGGGTGTGATAGGGACCCCAAACATCAAGATGGAGAAGAGAGAAGGGAGAAGAAACCCGAAAGGAATTGGAAGGGAATGGGTTACGAGACTGTTTGGCTAAAGGACAAACAGGGCAAGTAGGTGAGGGAAAAGATGCACTATGACCCAATCGTTGATGAGAAAGATAAACTTTATTATTATGAAAACTAGAATTACAATAGGAACTTTGAGGAAGTGAAATACAAGATTTTGAATTGAAAAGCGGGGAAAGTGGAGTCCAAAAATAAAGCCCATTGTGAACGCTACCCAAGCCCATCAGTGTTCCAGTCGAACTGGCCTGAAAAAGACAAACGTCAGTATCAAAAGTAACTCGACAAGAATTGTCAAGGCAAGCTTTGGAGACAGAAATGAGGTTGAATTGAAAAGTGGGGACGAAGAGGACATTATGGAGGGTAATGGAGGGGCTAAGGGAAACAGTTCCAATTTTGGTAATGGGAGTAACAATGCCGTTGGGTAATCGGACTGAAATGGGAGGCTTTGGTAAAGGAAGGGTAGAGGCAAAGAGGCGGTCATTGCAGACAATGTGATCACTGGCCCTTGAATCAATAATCCAACTGTTAGTCGAAAGAGTATTCATGAAACAAAAAGAAGTACCTGCAAAACTGGCAGATTTATCCGAAGCACCGAGCTGATTAATAGCAGACATGATCTTCTGGAATTGATCATCAGAAAGGGTCGGATGCGAAGGTTCAATAGCTACGGAACAAACTTGATTGGTGGAAGCATCGCGGGCCTTAGAATCTTAGGTGGCAGGCTTACCATGGAGTTTCCAACAAGTGTCCCGAGTGTGGTATTTGCGTTTACAATAATCGCAATATTTACCATTATAATTGCCACGATTAGAGGTTGATCTAGTGGACTTAGCTGACTTAAAGACCGGAGCTGAAGTGGCAGTATGTGAGCCGCCCAAAAGGGTTGCAGGTAAGGGGAGCGCTGGACCATCAGATCTAGGATCAGAATACTGACTGTTGGATCCAAAAGGAGGGGCATTAGGCAAAAACCCTAATTGAGAAAGGGGGCCACCTCCTACGGATTGCGCAGCCGCGATGTTGCGCTGAGCAGATGTAGCACGAGAAGCTAACACTACCGAGTCTCCTACTCGGAGATATTCGGAGCTAGCAAGCCTTTGATTCTCCTCTTGTACTGCCAAGAAGAAGATTCGGTGAAGAGAGGGCTCGGGTTCCATTGCAAGGATCTGAGAATGCAAAGGTAAGTAAGAATCATTTAAAATAAGCAAGAACCGTGTGATCCGCGTGCTTTCCTTGATTCTTTGATATTGTTGAAGCGTGGAATCCGGCCCGATGAGAGGTTCTTCGGCAGCATCAAGCTCGTTCCAAATGGAAGACAGGCGATTGAAACAAGAGGTAACTGAAAGATCCCCTTGTTTCAATTCGCTCTCCGCTTGAAGGAGGGAGAAACGCTTGGCACGATCGATCTTGCCATACATCTCAGCAAGGTTATCCCACATGCATTTAGCATCATCAGTGTAGGGAAGGCCGACAGAGACATCCTTGGTAAGACAATTGCCAATCCATGACCGAACAAGCTGGTTACATCGGCGCCAGTAGCGAGCTAGCTGTTCATCCGTTGGGCAAGGGAAGGAACCATCGATGAATGACTCCTTATCCTTGGTAACAAGTGCTCGACAAAAATCTCTGGCCCATGGAGAGTAATCAGATTGTCCAGAAAGCGGTTAAGCAACAAGTCAGAGTTCAAGACCGTCAGCGGCACTGGTGAATAATGGGTCGCCGAGCTCGAGGCGGCCATGAGGAGCACCGAAATAACGTAACCCAAATGGGTTGCTAATCGGGTGGGGATCCGGAATCCCGAAACCCGATGAAGCATTCCCAAAACCTGGAGGCGGGTTGGAGCCCGGCTGAAAACCTGACCCGGAAGGAACCCAGCTTGACATAAGACCCGGATGGAGACCAGCATAAGGCCCGACCCCAGGATGGGTTGGGTCCGTGACAGGAGGAATAATCGGCCCATGTGGGGGCACAGACAAAGTCAGATCTAGCCCAGAAGGGGGTAAGCTAGATTGAGGAAGGCTGGTGATGGGAGGACTCGAGTCCTCCTTCCAATCTTCAACAAGGGGCTGATCAGACGTGGACATGATAAGGTAAAGGGTGAAGGTAAGGTTTTGGCGGCTTGATTAAAAAAAAGGTGAAGGAAATGGATTTGCCGAGCCGAAGGATTCTAACTTGATCTGCGGGTTCCAAGAGATGAAACCAGACCAAAGATTAAAAAAAACGGCAACAGGAAAAATGGCGTAAACGTTAAGCCAAGAGAAGCGAAAGGGTGTTGTGCGAATTCCAAGGAAGGAAACCGGTCAGAAAAGAGAGAAAAAAAAAATTTTTAGCCAAAGGAAGCAAAAAATGGTTTACGGGTTCCAAGGAAAGAGAAAGGCTTTTAGGTGAAAAGGGAGGAAAACTTAAAGGTTGTTTACGGGTTCGAAGGAAAGAGAAAAAAAAACTTTTAGATGAAAGGAAGGAGAACGTAAAGGTGTGTTACGGTTCCAAGGATGAAACTTGGACAAGACAATGAAAGAGAAAAGGATTTTAGGTGAAAGGGAAGGAAACCGTGATGATGAAACCGGAGAAAAGGAAAGAGAAAAAAAATTGCGGAAGCTTTAGGCCAAAGGAAGAAAAACCTGGCTTTGATACATGATAGGAAGTGAATAGCAGAAAATAGAGAACATGGAAAAACTTCTGTATTCACGAGAAAAATAAGTATAACCTAGAATAATTAGGTCTACTTATAATACAATGATGTGTACATGAAAAAGGAAATAATATAATGACAAAAATAATTCCTATTTGTACAAATCCTATTTTCCAAAATATAAATATTACACGGAGAATAATCAGGGATATTGACACCGGATCTCCAACACCAAGGGAGGAGACAATATGCAAGCATTTGATAGAAGAATAGAGCTTACCTATGAAGGGATCAGCGCCACGATTGTTGAGTTCCCTATACTCTTAACAGAGAGCACACGAAGTGCAGCAGAAATGAACCAAGCAATCTGCACACGGTTCATCTGGTAATGAGATCAGGCTTCGCAGTTTGGACCGGTAACTGCAAGAGTATGCCCATCCGCAGCCAACAGAGGCCAAAGCATGGAAGAGGATGCCACCCGCTAGACATGCTGCAACAAAGGAAAAACAGTGAAGGATTAGTAACTGGTTTAACAAATAGGCTTCAAACTAAGTAGTTTCTTAACAAGTTAGACTTAACAGCGAGCCAAATCGAAGTTACAATAATTATCCTAACTGATGTATTGTGCTATTTAAGGAGTTACTTGAAACAAGTTCATGTATCGAGGTGCTATCCAGAATATAGACTCTGACACTAAATTAGAAAAACTCCAGTTCTTAAAATCAATACCTAACGAAGATAATGGTTTATAAAGAGAAGACAAGATTTTTCTCACGTGTAGTTCCACTATCACCAATCTCCACAATCTGGCTTGCGGTGACACATGGACAGCAACATGTCATAAGACCTGCAAAATGGTATTAGTGTAAGTCATTCCTAATAATCTTCCAAGAAAAACTGAGAGATGAAAAGTGAATCAGTTGCAGCAATTACAGTTAGATGGAACATCAGAACAATCGAAAAGTCCAGTAGACCATTGCCCGCTACGAGACCCTGCAAATGGGGGGCCTGAGATCAGTAGTGGTGGAGCTGATGTGGAAAAAGGAGCCACGGGGTTATTTGGGTTCATCTTTGCTAGAGATTCAAATGCTGCCAGTTGGTGATGGAGGTGATTTCTAAGTACCTCAAGATCATCAACATTGGTTCCTTTATATACAAGCATTGGATTGGGATTGAGGTGCCATTCTGGACTAAGTCAATCCAGAGAAAGTATACTTCCTCATTTGCAGAAAGAATTGATTAAACACTATTTTTATTATCCTTTCATTGTTTCTTATTCAATCATTGAATTTGAAGAATTCAGCTTCATTCATCAAGAAAGTATATGCATATATACATATATATCTCATTTCCAAAGTTAGTTAATATAAACAAAGTCTAGTTTCACATTAGCAAAAATGATTGAGTAAATATTAGTCTTATCATCCCTTTATTTATTTATTTATATTTTTTTTGGTAGATGTGATAGTTTTGAAGATGTTTCTTATTCAAGTATTGAGTGATAAGGGATAAGGAATGGTCAAGCATTGAATTTTAAGGAAAAAAAATGTAAAGATTTGAATTTAAGAAATAAAGTATTATAGCATTTTTTTTTCATATTTTAATTTATTAAAACATGATATGTATATATGAAGACATATATAGTTTATGGACTAAGTCAATACAAGGAAAATCCAGCTTTTATTTGGAGAAATAATTCCCTAATACTATTTCAATCACCCCTTTAATTTTTCCTAGTAAAATGAAATTCTAGATACTTTACCTGTTCTAAGTGACAAGAAATCAAACTCAATTTACTAAAGAGAATTAATCTAATAAATAATTTGGCATAAGTTGGCTTTTGGAAATTTAAAACTTTGGGAGAATCAGATTTAGAGGATTATTGTTAAATCTAATATCTCTTATATTCGTAATATGTTAACTTGTTATGTTTCTTATATGTGAAAGTATTCTACTCTATTACAAGCTATTTTGATGCATATGATCGGAAGCTTGGTACGTGGCTGTTCGTTTCTGTTATGGTTGATTCATACTTGTGATACAGCAAGCACTTTCGCGCCGAAATTCATAGTGCACGTTCTGCAATTACTGCTGTGTTTCTTCCCATCACTAAGACACACGCAAACTAAGACCATAATCATTTAGGTCTTTAGTTTAAAACATAAAAATTTATAATGTGAACATATTCTCTACGTTCGTAAAACCTTCTGAAAGTTATCTTCTTTTGTTAGATGGCTCAAAGACCCAAAACACAAGATTCTGATAATTGACACGGCAGGGACTGAGAATGTTCCTGCTGCTTCTACTTTTTCACCATACTGCAACTCATACTTGTAATTTCAAAGCCAATTAACAGAGGATAAATAACACAAATCAGTTTAAGAATGTCATTTAGGACATATTGTAGTAAGGATCAACGAAGATGCATATTCATTGGGCAGATTCAAGAGAGAATTCACTACCTGCTTATTATTTAAGAGATTATGGTGGCTGCTGGGGAAGCATAGAGAACTAACAAGAAAAACACGGCAATATCAGCCGAAACAATATGTCAGCTGAAAACCACTTTTAATTTTGCTCAGAACAACAAGGGAAGAATTTGTTGTCTTCTAACTCAGATTCGCAACATTGATGGCAGTATACACTTATTTCTTTATATGCAATGTTACAGAAACATGATCTAGAACAAATAAATTGAAATGGCGTGTCCTGCCAGCTCTCCAAGGGCATTGATTGCAAAAAATGCAGTTTATATGAGACCAGACTACCCAACCAGGGTAATGCACGATAAGAAGGAAAACATCAAGAGCAGACTAGTAGCGGTTCCAGTAGGTCCTGCGTCTGAACCAGTTGTAGTCGGGCAAACCCTGGATTGGCCCCATTGCAGCAATTGCAACATCCTGCAAAACCAGGCTAGGGGGTGAAGAGAGCTCCAAAACTAAATTTTGACCATCTAACTAGAAAAAAAGTCCTATCACAAGTATTCTTCACTTTCTAAATCTGGTAGGTTATGTTAGATTGTAGTCCTTACCTGGTCAAAAATAAATCGGTTTGCAACACGTTTAACAGTGCTTGCATCAACAGCATCAATTCTAGCAAACAATTCGGCAAATGGGATCCTTCGGCCATACGTAAGTAGCTGCAAACATAAGCATATGAACCAGGAATTGTGTAAGCAGCAGGCGTTTCCAATTAAATGACATTTACCATAGTTACTATGGAAACTGTCACCTTTTCAAACTATAACCTAAGTGGCCATTAAATCATAGGGATCGATGTTACAAATTGGGGTTTGACCAAAATATACCTTAAGCAAGAAACAAGATACAAATCAATCTAAGGAAACACCCAATGGAGGGATACGGTAGGCCCACAGGTTATAAACTTAGAACATCTTAAAAGGTTTAATTCTTTCATCTGATTGTCATTGTTTTCTGTCTAATATATTTAAACTTGAAAAGTTTATACAACAAGGTACGACAAATATATCCTTCCTATCTTAATAAGTAAAGAGGTCGCACCTGGCGCCCAATATCTTCAGCAACAGGACTTGTTCCGTCAATATGAAGCATCAGAGAAGATTTCAACTGCAGAAAAGGATACCAGTAAATTGGAAATGGATAGAGAATATTAAACTAAAGATGACTGATATGGATATGAACTTCAAGAAATTCTGTATAGAAACAAATTAATAACCATGCTTATTAAGAACCGGTTTAAATCTAGCAAAAGCACATCCAAGGATAATAAATATATATTAGATCCTGAATAAACAGACCCTAAAAGCATTCCAATCCTAAAATTACTTAGGCATACACATTTTGAACATGCACTTCACAGCAAAGAAGATTCAAATGCAACGAAAGGACACTAGTGAAGGGGCAATGTCCAGAGGAACTTTAAGCACTAGATGATCAAGCATAAAGGATAAACCTGAACTCAACAAATTTTTTAGATTGCCAAAGAAAAACTAGGTTAGATTGGCCTTTCTCTAATACATGCAAAGAGAACAATTAACAAATTTTCTGGAACAGGATGAGAAAGGGACTTGGATTTTACAGATGTGCAGCCTGAAATGATCTGACCTGGATCAGCACCTGAGTGGTGAACCAAATTTTTTTTTACAAGAACACAAAAATCAGTTGAGTGTCATAAGTAGCGTATTAGCAGTACACCTTCTGGTCATTCATAAAGGAACAGTGATTCTTGCTATAAGTTTAGTTTGAGTAAAGAGTCTAGACATATAAATGAAGCTTTCAATCACAGTATATATTCATCATAACAATTTTTATTCCAAAAGTAATGAGGTATCTGATATCAATTTAAAATGAAAGTACTGGTGGCTACCTGATTACGTGCACGGATAACATCAGCTTCTGAAACTCGATAACACAACTTGGTCATCTCATACATTATCGCATATGCCAAATCATCTAAACAATCCCCCTGAAATAACAAGACAGCAAATTCATCAAAATGAACAACAGATGTCACGAAGAATCAATTCAATGGCTTACAGATACCAACTGAAAGGTACAGAGTACACACAAGGAGTACTCCATGTAGCATCTTTAGAATTCAAGAATCTAAGTCATTACAACTATTGTTTTGGGCATGCTGTAGAGGGAGAGAGGGAGAGAGGGAAAGCGAGGGAGATTTATCATTGTCTTAGATGTAACAATCTACGCCCCAGGTCAGAAGCAAATGGACCCTAATCTCAAAACAACAAGACAAACGAAATTAACACAATTTTGAACTCCCATCTCACATAGTAGTCATCATATTGCTCCAAATGAGAGTACCTTCAAAAAGAAAAAAAATGGTGGGGGGTGAAGAAAAGCCACTGATGAAGGACAACCCCCAAAACATAATAAAAAACTGAACAACCTATCATTCCAAACTCTACTCTGGACAATGAAACAAAGAGTCATGAGACAAATAATGCCAAAAATGTTTGTAGGGTACCTCACCTTAGCAACAGCATAAACACCAAATAGACCAGTGTCTTTGTAGTTGGTGTTAAAAGCCATCATGCTCTCTGCGATTTCATTGATACCAACTCTCTGTGCTAACTCAGAACTGTTTCAAGGTCGTCAAAATTGTCAATGCAGGAGATTGAAAAAGGAAAAGAAGGAAAATCTTTAATAAAGAACCTAAGGTACAGGTTAGAAATCAGATATGGCATAAGATAATTAGTTCTGAAGAGAGCTCACCCCATGTGCTTTCCACCACTAGCACTTTTATTCCATGAGCCCAGCATAGCCTGCATCACCATCAGAGCAATGGAATCTGGATCTGTCCAAGATGCTCCATTAAAAGCAACCGCGAATTGTGCCAGAGGAACATCATCATCGATTATCCTAACCTGGTGTTCACAACATTAACAAATCTGGTGCATTAGACAAACAACTTTTCTTTTTGTTTTGCAAGTAAAGATATTTTGAAGTACCCAAGATATATCTCCCCCACCTCAGAGCCAGTAAAAAAGGCTGGTTCTTTTGCTACGAGCTGGCTAGCTGTGGTTGAGTCTGATGACAACTTTGTAAACAATTTTTTTACTTCATCAACAAACTCCTCATGCTTTACAGCTCCGGAGGCAGCAATGACCTGAGACATGGGTTCCAAAAAATATCACCCGTGACAATCTCTTACAAAGTCAATTCTCTCACATCACTGTGAAATTCAATAAAACTTAACAGAAAACAGCACCTTCGCCAGTTCTATGGATATACCGTATATGAATAGAAACTGAATAAGAAACTAAATGAGTTTTGGCATACCATTCTCGGAGCTGTATAGTGAGTTTGAATATAGTTCTGGAGATGTTCCTTTGTGATTGTCTTGATGTTCTGAGCAGGTCCCAGGATAGTTCTGCCCAAAGGAGTGTACTGGAATGCAGTTGCGTGCAAATGGTCGAATATAACTTCCTCAGTCTGCCCCTCAACCTGGAGCAATTACATAACACAAAATCTTATATTATGAGTTTTATCATTTGTCTTTCACTAATGCAATCAAATTCCTCAAAAATACCTCCTCCATTTCCCTGAGAATCACGTCCCTCTCACGGCTAATGCGGTGCTCGTCGAACTTGGAATTCTGGAGGATATCAGCGAGAACATCAAGCGCCCTGGGCACGTCCTTGTCCAGAACCCGTGCGTAGTACGTGGTCTGCTCCCTCGACGTGTAGGCGTTGAGGTGGCCCCCCATGTTCTCGATCTCTTCCTCCAGCTGTCTCGCGCTCCGCTTCTCCGTGCCCTTAAAGATCATGTGCTCCAGGAAATGCGCCGTACCGTTCGTCTCCTCCGTCTCAAATCTTGACCCGGCGTCGATCCACACACCGACGGTGGCCGTGCGAGCAGCCAGGTTCGACTCCGTGGCCACGCGGAGGCCGTTCGGGAGGGTGGTGACGCGGGTCTGCGGGGCGGAGAGGATCCCAGTATGGTCAGCAGCGGCGGGGTGGGGCGACCCGTACTTGAGAAAACGGGGGTCAGGGTTATCAAGCTGCTTGATCTTGGACTTCACGGCCTCAGCGAGACGGTCATAGACCATGGCCGTCGGGGGAGGAGGGGACGGTGGAGGAGCCGACGACGGCGTGGCTACCGCCGCGGAGGTGGAGGTCGATCGGATAGCCTGGGAGATGGATGACGTGGCGGCCCTGCCGGACCGGCGAGATAGGGTCAGAAGGTGCTTCATCGCCATTTCTGTGTCTCTGTCTCTCTCGCAGAGTCCCCCTAGGGTTTGAGACGAGACGAGAAATGGCTTCTGGTCTTTCTAGAGGAGTGAAGCCCACGACACGCTGTCGTTTTAAAACAGCCCGCAAATCTGGGCTCTTTTACTGGACACTTGGTATCTGAATCTGTCTTTGTATTTTGCAGATTTTTTTAAAAACTTTTTTCCGAAAAATTAATACAAGATTTCAAAAACTAAAAGGAATTAATGGAGAAGCCAGTCGTTTAAATACCGTGGGCCGAGGCTTAAATAGTACTGGGCCGGGTCGGTTTGATTGAGTCGGATAAAATGCGAAAAGGAGGGAACCCTAAAGGAACGGAGCCGCTATATGTAAGAACCCTATCACGGTCGAATTGGAAACCCTACTCTTGGCGATTAACCTCAGTGTGCGGAGCTCTCACTTGCTTCAACGATGGCCGCGAGGACTGTGAAGGACGTTTCGCCTCACGAGTTTGTGAAGGCCTACTCGTCTCATCTCAAGCGATCCGGCAAGGTATATATCTCAGAAGAAAGTTGAAACGGTTTACAACTCAATCTCGTTCGTTTTATGGGGTTTTAGCATCTGAATAGAACGACGTCTTTCATTTCCTATTTGATTGTTCCAAATGGTTGATTCTTGCTTGTGATTGTCTTGACAATCAATCTCACGATGGCTGTTTTCATGTGGACCAAGTTCGCCTTTGTAATAAGTTACCAATTTCTGATCTTTGGGCTTCTGAAGTAGAATTTGTGCAGTTTAAACACAGAAGTGCTAGATCTGAGTGCGGAAGTGGTACAATACCTAAATCGGTAGAGACAAAGCCCTCTCCTTTATAATTAGGTTCACCTAGAACTGTCCCGGATGGTGAAATAATGACACTGCCACCAGCGCAGTCTGGTGTGAGATTTTCATCTGTACCACCCATAACGTATTGCAGTTCAGGTGGGTAGTCTTTCCTTCGGCAGAACTGAATGGCTGACAGAACCCGCATTAGGGCACAATAGATTTCAACACCTAGTTACATAGCCAAACTGGTGATACAAATCAATGATATCGACATTGCTCACTCTCCCGGTCTAATTCTGGTTTGTTTTGTAAACGCTTGTGCCTTGATTTGATCGTATAGTGAGGTAGGAAACCGTAAAAATTTATGGGTTTTATGGTTTATGTGTGTTAAACAAGCGAAGTAATCTTTTTGCAAAATGAAGTCTCGTCATGGTGCAAGGTTTTTCCCTGGACTAGTCTGATTTGATTTATGTAGGTTAGCTTCTATCCTGCTGTGATAACTTTTGGTTTGCTTTGTCTATTATGATTTGCTTGCTAGTATATCTGTGGTTCTGTGCATAGCGTGCGACTTTTAGCGGATCCTGCTAAATCATCTTTTTTCTGCAAAGGTGCAGTTTTGTGCGTTATGCACGAACCTAACGATGTCTGCTCCCCTAAGTTTTTGCACTGAATGATGGTTCTACTTGGAGCTCTAAGATATCTTTCCTGGTTTAAGTCTTCTTATCTTTAGCGGTATGATCTAATAAACTGCAAACGGAATAACTTGAGGAGGTTGTGAGCAGTGAATGAAGATAGTTGGAAAAGGTCCATAATATGAACTATCTTAAATGGTATCTTGGAGGAGTCAGTAAATTAGAGATATCGTTTATGTGCCATTCGTAGTGTTGTCCTTAAATAGTTGTCTTTTAGTAAAGTAATTTGGTGCTTAGAAGTAGTTTCAATGAATGTACTTTCTGATGAATTCTTTCATCAAAGATTCTGCCTTTTACCCTTGTTCCGGCAGTGGAGATGATTGAAAGTACAGATGCATTTTGCAATGTAAAGTAGTAGTCGTATTAAGTTATATTCGATACACTGCTCACCTATGATGTTGATCTTATTTTCCTTGGCATTTATCTTGTGTTCACAGATGGAGTTGCCTGAGTGGGCTGATATTGTCAAGACTGCCCGATTTAAGGAGCTGGCTCCCAATGACCCTGACTGGTATTTTGTAAGAGCTGGTAAGAAACCTTTCTGTTTTGCTCCTTTGTGTTGTGCCGCATCCTAAACATACTCTCCCATGTCCGTTGGAGGATTGGTTGTATGATCTGCACTTTGCCAAATTTTGTGCAGCCTCCATGGCAAGGAAGATCTACTTGAGGGGAGGTCTTGGTGTAGGTTCTTTCCGAAGGATTTACGGTGGGAGTCAGAGGAATGGAAGTCGGCCACCCCATTTCTGCAGGAGCAGTGGGGCTGTTGCTCGCCACATTCTACAGCAGTTGCAGATAATGAACATCATTGACGTGGACGCTAAGGGGTGAGTCCTATATTCCTTGAGACCTGATTTTATATTCCTTGCAATCATAGTCCTGTCTCATCACCCTCACCCTCTCCCAAACTCTGCATTTCTCCGTAGTGAAATTGTGCTATGGAACAAATAAAACAAAATACTCAGACCCCCGTAACATGTTTTAGCTCATCCTTCTCAATTGAACCTCCAATTGGCTGCTTCTCTTTACTGCAGTTTGGTCTTTCTGATTCCAATCAAATTGCAAGTTACCTTGAAATGTGATCTTATTTTCTGATACGTTCTGATTATGGCTGTTTCTCAGTGGGAGGAAAATCACCTCAACCGGTCAGCGGGATCTTGACCAAGTTGCCGGAAGGATCGTGGTTGCCCCTTGATCAATGAATTGCTTTGATGTCTGGTTGAGGTCTGCGCCATAGTTTTAGGTGTCTATTTTTGTTGGTTGGAGAAATGTGGCAAAAGAGTACGTGTTAGGCAATTTTTGTTCCTGGTACCGAGATTTTCATCTGACAGACGGTGTCTTGGTGTCTTATTGTGTTTTGCTGCTTTGACATATTATTTAGTTTCACTAAATTTTAAATGTCATGATATTTTTGATATTGGTCGTTTAAGATCTCATGAACTGGCAGAGCCCCCTTTCATCGTTTGAAAATTGCTCCTTCTTATAACTTGTGGGTTAGTCTCAATATCATTTAGAGTGGGTCATGGATTGCTACTAATTTTCCTTTGAAGCTCCTCAAACTTCAAATCCCTCGTTAAAATCAAAACCTATACATTAAAAAAATAGAAACAGATTATTTCTAAAGCAACGATAGATCGAGCAAAGAATCCAAGAAACATAACACCAGGGGTTACCAGTAATGGTTTGGGGCATATCGAAACAAAGGGTGGCATCAGGAAAGGACGTGTTTGCTGCACGCTGCACGGCTGAACCCAAGTTGGCGGACGGTTCTGGGTTGCTGCCGAACTGGAGCTTACAGCCAAACTCAGTCGGCACGCTTTCCTCGAAATTGTAGTGACTCGGGTCAAGAACCCAATGTTCTTCCAACCCTGCCAAGCTCAACGCAACTTTACCCAAAAAGGCTAAAAGGGTAAAAAAAGGTTGAAGGAACATTCTCTCATTTCAATTTTCTCGTAAGAAATTACAGTTTTGACAGGTTCATACTGGACTCTGGTAGACTTTGGTGCCTTTTTCTTTAGTGATAATTATTTAACACCTAAACGGAATGGTATTCACTGTATATATGTATTTCTTTTTTGGAGAAGCTGCATTGATGGGTGTTTCTTCTCTTTATTCAATACTTTATCAATAACCATTAAAGCACTGATACAATCACATTGTCTTCAATTTAAAGGAACATATCAGGGCTTTCGAGTATAGTTGGAATTGGTCCTTATATACCTGACATTAAACCGGTTTTGGAAGCAAATTAATCGGATAAACATTCATACATCGGCGAAGCTAACGTGGGACAAAGGACAGAGCAGCCAGAATTGCATGCCTCTGTTTCGGGAGTCTCGTCAAACCACATTAATGGATGTTTGGGACGGTTGGCTGTATTGCCAGAAGGTTGAAACAGGTAGCTGTTTTGCCTGCTTCCCTCTCGTACGAAAGGGAGCTTGTTTCTGTCTCTTTCTGCATGGTCTGAAACCACTCTTTCCTCAGATAACACAGGAGACAAAACCATGTTTGAGCTTGCTAAAGCCAAGAACCAATGTTTTCTCTACGAACACAACGAAAGATAGAAACCCAAAACAGAACAAGAACTTTGGATTGCAGATAACAAGCTCACATGTTCCCAACAAAAATTTCAAGACGAAGAGTTAAACGAAGCTATATGCAGTTCTACTCCAAGTAGTACCATAATTACAGGATTCTTTCTGTCCCAAAGCAACCACAGACCGCATGCAAAGTCAGAGACAAACCAAAAACCCAAGAAATAGAGGGAGCAACCAGTAGTGGGTTAGAACCGCCGGTGAAAAGGATGGCATTGGGAACGACGGGTTTGTTGGTGCACGCCTTCAGTTTCCCGGGGCTGCAGCCGGACCATACGTCGGCGCAGAGCTCTGGGTTGCCGTCGAGCTTCAGTTTCCTGCCAATCTTGGCGAAAAATGGGACCCTCCCGCTCAGATTGTTGTTCTCTAAGTTGATTTCGCTGGCGGCTGCCAAAAGGCCAAACTCCACCGGCACGTTTCCTTCAAGCTTGTTGTTGTCAAGCCCTAAGTAGTGCAAGTTTCTCAGGTGCACCCCCATTGAAGCCGGAATCTTCCCAACCAGTCTGGTGTTTGACAGGCCAATCCCCACAACGCCGCCCAGCTTTTCCCATATTTCCGGGATCGCCCCCCCGAGAAAGTTGCCACTCAGGAACACCTCTCTCAGTCTGGGCATCTCGGCCAGGGACAACGGTATGCCATAGTTGCCAAAACGGTTATAGCTCAGGTCAAGAAACTCCAGGCTCTGCAGGTTTCTTAAACCCTCAGGGATTTTACCTACGAGCCTGTTGGAGCTCAGGTCCAGCTTCAAAAGCTCCGTGAGATTACCCAAAACTTCAGGGACGTATCCATCGAGATTGTTCTGACTCAGGTCAAGAACCCTAAGGTTCTTCAACTTCGCCAAGCTCCGTGGGACTCTACCGGAGAGTTTGTTTCTCGAGAGCGTGAGTTCCTCGAGGCCGACCAAGTCGTCGTAGCTATCTGGGATTTCACCGTAAAGTCCGTTCCCTGACAGAACAACCCTTCTCAGCTTCGTGTAGTTGCCCAGAACGCTGCTGAGAGGCCCAACCAGACCCAGATTGTCGATGAAAACCAGCTCCCTGAGAGTGGACGAGAACGTCGGAGAAAGGGCATCGTCGGGGACAGTAACGACTCGCGTCTCATCGTTGAAGCACTTGTAGAAGAACAGCTTGCGCAAAAACCTGAATTCGGTGAAAAGAGAGGGATCGAGGGTGGAGTTCGAATGGCAAGGCGGGTTGGGAGCGGAGTCTGAGACATACCCGAAGCTGAGCTCGATAATATGAGCAGAACTCCAAGCGTCACCGTCTTCGGAGAAATAGTCGCAACCGACACCGTGCGGAGCGGAGGAGCAGAAATCGTCTTCCGGAATAAGAGTACGCCATGGAACACTTGGGTTGACGGAATGGAGAACCCTGAAGACAGCATCCCTCTCGGCCGAATCGAGCGGAGGTTGCTGGTCTGAAATCACCAGAACAGACAACAGAATCACGAGAAAGAGATGGAACAACGCCATCGCAAAGTTTCAGCCGGAGAACGGCTTGAGCAGTGAGAGAGAGAGAGAGAGGTGGGAACAAATGGAGGAGGGTGAAAAAAGGAGTGGTTGGGCGATGAAGATTTTGTTGGGGGGTGATTCTGTTTTGCCTTTTGCTGTCTTTGGAGCGTCCTGCCGCTGCTGCTGCAGATCACGCTGTATATGCCTGTTAAAAGTAAACCATATAACCCCCCAAAAGGATTTGGACTGGCTTCGGAAACAGAAAAAGTCTCGGCCGATCCACCCGACAGAAACCTGCGGAGAGGCCGACCCGACAGCGACGCGTGGCAGCAGCCGACTTACTGCCAAATGCAGTGTCTTATGAAAGCTACGTCTAACCGTTCGGTCGGACGCTGACACTGGCACGCGCCGGTGTCGGACCCGACTAAAGACAGCGTGTTAGGGGCATTCGGAGAATTCAACGCTAAAAAGAGAACATCTTTTTCAAACTTTCTGACTTCCTTTGATGGTTCCTACCTCCTGTGCATCTCTGTTGGCATATACGTTGTTGTCTTCGACATTTTCCTTCAATACCTTCCACCATGCCATGGCTTCCTTGGGATTGTCACCATTGCTCAAAAAGGTGCACTTGATGAGAATGTATATCTCTTCAGCAATGGCGACAATAAATAAAGAGAAGAACATGACAAAAAGGAGGTGTAAATAGATAAGAAAAATTCCCAGATCTGAAGTGAATATAATAGTGCGATGGGAGATAAGAAGATGGCAGATCAGATGGGAACATGTAGAATGGGTGCTACGGAGGAAGAAGGTACAGCTGATGAGAATGGTGGAAGCTGAGAAGGGTAATTCAGTGTTCTTAGAGAGTGAAAACTACAGCTGTTTGATAATAAATGCGATTTGATTTAAAGAAAAAAAAAACAAAAAATTGCTGCTGTCGTTGACTTATTTGTTTGTTTCATGTTTCTTTTTTCTTATACGATGCTGTTAAATAGTATGAAGAATTTTACATTAGTGAAAAAAATTCGAATAATACTAACAGGCTTATTATCATCATAGCTACAATATTAAAGTATATCGGTTTAGGGGTCAAAGAGGGACATCCAAATTGCAACTAAATTGGTTACTTCAGAAAAGGCATCACATACACAGAGTTCAAAGCCAATATGTAAGAGAAAATCACATCCTCTCTGCTACCCTACTTGTCTTAAATGGCAAGCCATGTATTTCCTCAGCCGGCTACTCGATACACAAGAAAAAGGAAAAATTTGGACTCTAGACTATGAGTGATGAAATCTCAAGATTGAACTTGTCATGCCCCAATTTTCATGTAGAGAGTTATAATTGGAAGTAGAAGCAAAATAATCACTTAGCATATAAATAGTAAATACATAATGTCTATCAATGTAAGGTTTTGGAAAACTTGATCTATTTTATATTGTTTAATAGATTGTCATGGCGATAGAAGTGAAAAGGACAGTTTTCTATCCGTTCTTTAATGTATAGAAACCTGAAATAGTGATTGATGAATACTCCCTCCCGCACAAGGATTAGTTTATATCAACTAATTAAAATCTTCATGTTGCTATGTGTGTCTTCAACAATATGAATGACTCACTAAAAAAACCCAAGTTCCTTCCAAGAATAAAAGAAACAGAAAAAAAAAAATTAAATTCTAGGCTGCTCTTCATGCAAGATATACCACCACCATTTGTCAACAAATGTCTAATTTAGTTAGAAGTAGATGCTGCATGAGACCTCTTAGTCTTAGATTTAACAACTTAAATTTGGTTGTGTGCATTCTAAAAAAAGAAAAAGAAAAAAAAAATGTATCACCATTTGACAAAAATGCACATCTAATGAATCCTTAGCTGCTTATTTGAAAGGAAAAACTTTAAACCCTATGTAAATTAAAAGCCTCCATGTTCTTTTTTATTTTTAGTTACACCATTTCCACTGTACCTAGAACAAATAAAGCAAGCCCAAAGTGCTAACGAAAGGGAGGAAATATCGTTCTATCCATATTAAGAAGGAAAGTGTGTGATATTTTTGTTTGATTGTTGAGTACTTGTCATTCATGTTATTAGCTACTTGTTGATTTATTATACTTTTTTGACGTTATCTGTCTGATGTTTTAGGGATCTACTTGCAATTATTTCTCACCTGTGGTTAAACATCATCAGGTATGAAGTGCAAAGCATTTTGAAGATCAAAATATTTCAATACTCAAAAGTAGTAGATTATTGATCCCTTACCAGTAATTGCTTGAACCAATCAACCAATGAACCAATGAACCAATTATTCTGGAAAGATGGTACCATTTCTACCAAGAACCTCGGCTTTCTGTGGTACAGAGACACAAAAAATTAGTTGTAACAGGTTAAAGAACTAAGTTCCAACATAGAAAGATTTGCTAGGCGAAAGGATTTCTTTAGACAAGTGCTCTCGTTGAAACAATAAAAGTAGCCGAAATTTTCAGGTTCTTTTGTGAAAGCTATTGAAGTGGCCAAGGTGGCGTGGGAAGTTCCTATGTAATGGGAGTAGAAGCTTGGAACAAAGCAGCCCCGTGCGGACCACATCTGGCATCCATAGTACAATGAAGTTCTCTCGTTGTTATGAGTGAAGATAGAAAGGAATATGAGCCACATCAAGTAGCTTTTTAAGCTCATTGTTTTGCAACGACTTAATGTTGATGACATGTTCACTCCGAAGCTCGGCTAATTGAGCCAGCCATGTTAACAGATCTAAACTTTTTGGTTTAATAGTTGGGTATGTAACACCAACATTTGTTATTTAAAGAATAAAATGATTCAGTCTTCATTAACCCATTTTGTAATCTTTGGCGCAGTTTATATAGATATGAACGTTAGACAGGGAAACACGAGAACCGGACTGTAAAATGAAATCCTTCCAATCACTCACGTCTTAATTACACAGGGCAAGACGCTTCGTGTTCTGGTATTTTAGACTCCCAATATGCATCGTGCTGATCGGTGTACCAAGTTGCCACCCATATGCAGAACAAAAGGTTCACGAAACTCAGCACTGCTACGGTCCTGTAGTAATTATCCAAGCGACTTTCATTTAGTGTGCTCTGAAACCAACTTGGTTTCCCTCCGCTTTCGCTAACCTTGCCGACAGCATAAACCAAAACCAGGCTACCGAAAGCTCCTACTTCAAATGCAGCTTTGGTTAGAGTTTCAAGTAGGAGGTTATGGAAGCAGGGACTTGACCGTTGGAGAAACAAGCGATGCTATAACCAGAGTCCTGGTCAAGGTCATTGCAGATGTATTCGGTGATTCCATCATGGGCAGCAAGGAGGAAAAATTGTGGAAGAAGCCACCACACGCTCATTGGGATATAGGCTCTCAGATTGTCCTTCAGTTCATAGCTTTTAATCACGTCGAGCCTGCGTCTCTCCACATTTGCAGCAGTGGAACAGCACACTATGAAACATAACGTTGCCCACAAAGATTTTTGTTTCTTCTACTTCAGTTGCCCTGCAAAGTCTCCATCTATTATGCTTTTTCCCCGGAGTTTGGGTTCGCAACTCATTGGCGGCCTTGTCAAGCCACCTGCAATAGAAAGCCATTTGTCAGAGATCATTTTATGCATCATGTGTATAGCTTGATAATAAAACAAGTCAAAAAACAGCTGTTGGCACTACAATATATGTAAGTTAGAGGTTTAATTCAAAAAATTGTTCAAAGTTAGGCAAGAGCAACTCTATATCTAAACATGACCTAAGGAGTATATCTTTTTTTTTTTTTAGTGGGACTTTGTCATCAATACTCTTTCATCTACTAAGCATACCCAAAAAACTTAAAGTTGAAAGGGAATTGGAGTGGGTCAACTTGGTTTTGAGGGGTAAATAAGCTTAGTGCTAACTCAAAGAAAACACTAGTTGTTGAGTTAAGAAGAACAAATTTATATTTATATATTGTTTAAATATTGCATCTTTATGATATCGTATTTTTTTTCTTTAATAGAAAAAATAGTAATTCACAAAGGAAAAAATGTAAAAGTTGTTATCGGCAGAAAACATGAAAAGTGATGTGGTCGTTAAGCTTTCTAATATCTCGATTGAATGCAAATTTCACATATTTGTGCTTTTGATAGAGAGAGAGAGTGAAGCGAAGAGAACCCAAGGCCCTGAGAATGAGGCAGAAAGTGAAGACTGGATTGACATTCTTCTTCATAGACTTCAGTAGCCTGCTTTGGGAGGTGAAACATCTTGGAAGCCGAGGAGACAAAGACTACAGACAGTTGTAAGCAGACTCCCCTGCGGTTCAGCCCATCTGTCGGAGCCACTCCTGATCAGAGCAGTGACCGGGTCACTTCCTAGCAGAAAAGTTGCCGTTACCATCCCTACCGCGGCCATTCCATACGAGACTTGCAATGGAGCAGCTGAAATTAGAAATCCAGCTACAAAACCTAAAAGGCGAAAAAGAAACTTATCCCTGGAACGTTTGTATTTCCCACATCTTTTTTCTTTAGGATAATCTGCTAGGATTCTTTTTCGTTGCTCCCAGGAACGACTCAAGCATGCCCCAAAACCAGATAACCCAACCGCTTTGAGGGCTAATGCTGTGAAAAAGAGGCCCTTTTGGGTGTCATCAATGTTTGCGCTGCTGGTACTCCATTTAACTGAGATTGTCAGGATGGCCAACCCCTGCTGTGACACCAAATAATTAGTCCACCTTCGGCTTGTGTAAGTCCTATAACTTACTCAAAAATTAGTGGGAGCTGAGAAAACTTACAAAGCTGTAAGCAAGACTGCTGTAAAAGAGCATTGAATATACACCGATGTAAGCATCTGCAAGGAAGGCCATCCCCGGGGGCATTATGGTTTCGACACCAGTAAATCCAGTCACAATTGCCGAAGCATGAGTAATGTTAAGCTTCCACGTATCTATTAAGTATGCCACCATCATCCACAAAACAAGCTCAACCAGTTTGTCAGCCCATACCAAACCTAAAATGGAAGGGAAAGAGATTCCATTAGGGCGTATCCATAAGTAAATAAACAAAATTGGAGGTGACAAAGTTCCAGCAAGTCTAGATTATTCTAGCCAAAGATAAGAACAAAGTGTCGGCTATGTAAAAGAAAAAATCTTGTAATAAAGTCAATAATGTCGGCTATCAATGTCGGCTATGTAACACTATAAATTCCATTGAGTGTATTGTAAAGATAACAACAATAACATAAGAAAACAAACCATCCTTGTATCAAAGTCTTCCACTATCAATAAAAAACTCCATTTCTTTTCCTTCCTTACTATTTTGGAGACAAGGGCTCCACGTCCAACATCTTTCAAGCTAAACTTATCACAAAGCTTTCTCTTCTCAAACCCACCTTAAACTTTTCCGCTGCACAATATTTTTCTTCTCACCTAAACCAACAGTATATCCTATACTTTAAGGGCACTTAAAGTGGTGTCTTAACCTTAAGGGCTTCCAATCGGGCTCTATTTTGTGAGTTGTTGACATGGTATGATTAAGAATCACAACAAATGAAATGCAAGGGACTAATTTTGCGTTGAACTAAGGAACAAAAGAGATACTTTAATAAGATAATGCCCAGATTTTTTGCAATTACTTCTATCCAGTGATTAGATCCAATAGCTTGCTCATGGTAATTATCACACCTGATGTGCTAAAACTATTCGATCATTGGGAAATGTATCACAATCTAGCTCAAGTACCTTCTATTGTTGGGATTAAAATTTCAGCCCTTATAATGGATAAGAACGGCATAATACTATCCAGGAACCACAGCATTCTGTATTACAACGAAAACAGAAAATTTAGGCATGAAACTTAAAAGCTTCCATTTTCGGGACAAGCATTCCACTTTCTTTTTTACTTTTAATGACACCATTTTCACTTTGCCCAGAAAAAATAAAGCAAATCCAAAGTGCTAAAGAAAGGGAGGAAATATTGAACTATCTGCTATATTAAGAAGGAAACTATGTGATATTTTTGTTTAATTGTTGAGCATTAGTCATTCGTGTTGTTAGCTACTTGTTGATTTATTATAATTTTTTGACGTTATCTGTGTGATGTTTTGGAGATCTACTTGTAATTATTTGTCACTTGTGATTAAACATTATCGGGTATGAAGTGCAAAACATTTTGAAGATATAAATATTTCAACACTCAAAAGTAGTAGATTATTAATCTGTCACCAGTAATTACTTGAACTGGTGTGCTAACACTAGTAGATTATTGGAAAATATGTCATAATGTAGCTAAAGTACCTCATGTTCCGATGAGAGAAAAACAAACAATTATTCCAGAAAGAGGATTCCATGTCTACCAGGGACCTCGGCTTTCTGGGTAGAAAGACACAAAAAAAATTAGTTGGAACAGGTTAACGAACTTAGTTCCAACATAGAAAGATTTGCTAAACGAAATGATTGCTTTAGACAAGTTCTCTCCTTGAAACAATAGAAGTTGCCGAAATTTTCGGGTTCTCTTGCGAAAGCTAGTGAAGGAGCCAAGGTGGCGTGGGAAGTTCCTATGCTTGCAAATGAAGAAAGAATTTTGGAGTTAAAATGGGAGTGAAAGCTTTGAGAAAAGCAGCGGAATCACATCTGGCATCCATAGTACAATGAAGTTCTCTCGTTGGTATGACTAAAGATAGAAAGGAACATAAGCCACACCAAGTAGCTTTTTAAGCTCATTCTTTGGTAATGACTTGGTGTTGATGACATGTTTATCACAAAGTTTAGCTAATTGAACTCACCATGCCAAAAAATCTAAGCTTTTTGGCCTAGTGGTTGGGTTTGTAATACCAACTCAATGGCTAACTCATAAGAGATTATTTCTTATTTGAAGAGTACAACAATTTAATCTTTATTAACCAATTCTATAAATTTTAACGCATTTTATATACATCTGAACATTAGACATGAAAACACAAGGATAACGGGTTGTAAAACGAAATCCTTCTAATCACTCACGTCTTAATTAGACAGGGCAAGATGCTTCGTGCTCTGGTATTTTAGACTACCAATATGCAGAGTGCTGATCCGTGTACCAAGTTGCCACCCATATGCAGAACAAAAGGTTCATGAAACTCAGCACTGCCACAGTCCTGTAGTAATTATCCAAGCGACTTTCATTTAGTGTCTTCTGAAACCAACTTGGTTTCTCGCCGCTTTCGCTAACCTTGCCGACCGCATAAACCAAAACCAAGCTACCGAAAGCTCCTACTCCAAATGCAGCTTTGGTTAGAAGTTTCAAGTAGGGGATTATGGAAGCAGGAACTTGGCCGTTGGAGAAACAAGCGATGCTATAACCAGAGGCTTCATCAAGGTCATCACATATGTACTCAGTGATTCCATCATGGGCAGCAAGAAGGAAAAACTGTGGAAGAAGCCACCAAACGCTCATCGGGATATAGGCTTTCTGATTATACTTCAGGTCATGGCTTTTAATCACGTCGAGCCTGCGTCTCTCCACATTTGCAGCAGTGGAACAACATCCTATGGAACATAACGTTGCTACTGAGATTCCAATTATAGCTACATATTTTCCTAATCCCTTTCGCTTTAACCTTTGAGATGCGATGCGACAAAGTTCAACGATGGCCGAATTTGTAGCTTCGGAGAAAATTTGTAGTCCCAAAAAAAGAAGAAAGGAATATTTGGCCATTTCTTTCATATTGTTAGCTTGCTCTAAAAAGTAAGTGTCGCCCGTGGAGCTCACGACCCCACTCATAATGAAGGTCGTCCACACGGGTATCATGCGCACAAAGATTTTTGTTTCTTCTACTTCAGTTACCCTGCAAAGTCTCCATCTATTATGCTTTTTCTCCGGAGTTTGGGTTTGCAATTTTCTGGCGGCCTTGTCAAGCCACCTGCATTAGAAAGCCATTTTTCAGAGATCATTTTATGCGTCATGTGTATAGCTTGATAATAAACAAGTTCAAAACTAGTTGTTGGCATCACAAAGTAAGGGAAATTAATGAACCAAAAATATAAGTAAGTTAACAAGTTTACTTCAAAAACTAGTTCAAAATTAAGAAGAAACAACTCTTATCTAAACATTACTTACGGATTATATTTCTTTTATGTGTGACCTTGCTAATAATACTCTTTTGTACATCAAGCATACCAAAAAAACTTAAAGTTGAAAGAGAATTGGAGTGGTTCAACTTGGCTTTGACGGGTAAATAGGTTCAAAGAAAAGAAAGAGAGAGAGAGAGAGAGAGAGAGATGAGAACCTAAGGCCCTGGGTATGAGGCAGAAACTGAAGACAGGATTGACATTCTTCTTCACAGAGTTCATTAGCCTGCTTTGGGAGGTGAAACATATTGGAAGCGGAGAAGACAAAGACTCTACAGATAATTGCAAGAGGACTTCCCTGCGGTTCAGCCCATTTGTCCGAGCCACTTCTGGTCAGAGCAGCTGCCGGGCCACTTCTGAGCAGAAAAGTTGCCGTTACCATCCCTACTGCTGCCATTCCACATGAGACTTCGAATGGAGCAGCTGAAATTAGAAATCCAACTACAAAACCTGCAAAGTAAAAAAGAGTATCCCTGAAACGTTTGAATTTCCCACATCTTTTCTCTTTTAGATCATCTGCTAGGATTCTTTTACGTTGCTCCCGGAAACGACTCAAACATGCCCCAAAACCAGATGCCCCAACCGCTTTGAGGGCCAACGCTGTGAAAAAGAGGCCGCTTTGGGTGTCATCAAGGTATCCGCTGCTGGTAATCCAATTTACTGAGATTGTCAGGATGGCCAACCCCTGCAATAGCACCACATAATTAGTACACCTTCGGCTTATACAAGTCCCATAACTTACTCAAAAATGAGTGGGAACTGAGAAACTTACAAAGCTGTAAGCAAGACTGCTGTAAAAGAGTATTGAATAGACACCGATGTAAGCATCTGCAAGGAAGGCCATCCCCAGGGGCATTATGGCTTCTACACCAGTAAATCCAGTCACAATTGCCGAAGCATGAGTAATATCAAGATTCCACTCATCTATCAAGTATGTCACCATCGTCCACAAAACAAGCTCCACTAGTTTGTCGGCCCATACCAAAGCTATAATGGAAGAGAGAGATTACTTTAGGGTGTATCCATAAATAATGAACAAAATTTGAGGTAACTTGGTACATAAATTGGTAGTTTAAGATCTTTAGTCGTTACCACTATATCAAAAAGCGTAACTAATAGTTAGAACAGATATCTTATCCTTTTAAGGATTCTTGAAGCAGTGCCCAACTATTGACTATTTAACAATTCCTACCAAACTTTAACATATTATTTCCCATCTAAACCCTTTTGCTTATGTGACCATACATTAGGGAATTGCATTGACAGCAATAATCACCAATTGATTTTTGTGGGACACTACAAAAATCCATAGGCATTTTTTAATATCAAGGATTGGAGAACTACTTTAAGCGCCTTTTTCAACGTCTTCTGTGTGATATTGTAGGTATCAATAGCCATAAATGGTGTCACAAAAAAATTACTTTCGCGGGCATAACGAAACAAACAACTTCCGATTGTGTACTTGCTGCAAAAAGGCTTAAATGTCTAGCAAAATAAAGGAGAAATATAAAGGAATATGCCAGATTTTGCATGACTTGTTGATAAGGTACGATTAAGAATCATAACAAATGAAATGCAAGGGACTAATTCTGTGTTGAAAAAGGGAACAAAAGAGATACTCTCGTAAGATAATGCCCAGATTTTTGTCATGTGCTTGCACTTACTTCTAACCAATGATTAGATCCAACAACTTGTTCATGGTAATTAGCAGACCCGATGCGCTAAAATCATTTGGTTATTGAGAAATGTATCATAATCTTGCTCAAGTACCTGCTATTCTTAAGATGACAAATTTTGCCCTTACTATGGATAAGAACGGCATAATGTTCTCCAGGAACCACAGCACCCTGTATTACAACGGAAACAGGAAAATTAGGTGGGCCAAGTTGAAGTAAAAATTAGTTGGACCAAGTTAAAGTACTTGGTTCCAAGGTAGGAAGATCTAAGTAACTTGCAGAATGAGAAAATGAGAAATGGGAAAGAAACCATGAGATTTAGAGGTTTTTTCACCTCCAAAAAGGGGTTGGCTTTACGATCTCTGAATTATGCATGGTGGGCGAAGCTGGTATCAGATGTCAACCGAATAAGGATATTTCGGACGGTAAGGAACGCTTTTATAATTGGTCTCTTCCGAGGGAGGAAAAGACCGGTGAATCGCAAGAAAATGTCGTACCGCGTTATTGTCTTTTGCTTTTCAGAGGGAACCTGCGTTCGTCTTTCTTTCGGACGCGGACTAGTTAGTTTGGTCATGAGGATGGAATTCCATGGCTGCGCTGGTAAAACGCACAGAAAGATGGGGTCGGGCTTTATAGACGTCGAAAATGGATGGAAACTTACGGTGAACAGATGTGACAAATAAATTGTAAAGATGATGCAAGCCCGTTACTACTTTGGTAAAAGACTGGTTCAGTAACTACTCATGGTGCTTTTAACATTTATAGGATGGTAACATTAGACGTGATAGAGAGAGAGAGAGAAAGAGACAGAATGAGAGTGAGTATTTGCCGTGCGAGACTAATGCACAGTGAAAAATACAGGGACCTTTCGACTCAAATAAATTGCAGCTAGCTGACGGAGAGAGAAGAACAAGGCTTCCTGCAGCAATCTAGTACCAAGCTAGTTCAAAGAACCTCTTATTCTGGGAGAAAAAATAAGGAATGCATGTAGCCCAGGGACCTCCGTATTCTTTAGTACAAAGACGACAGAGGATCAATTTGAACAAGTAATCCGTTCCAAGATAGAAAGACGCAACTTGCTTGAAGTGTAAATGCTTGCTTAAGGAAACTTCTGCCAGAACGTGTGAACTGATGAGCTGTGACGCGGTTGTCGTTCATTTGATAGCTTTACAGAAGTCAAGTGTCCAGCAAGACTAAAGAGGAGTAGTTTGAAAGGTTATGGCTTGAGGAAGAAGAAATGCCCTTTTGCATTAATGACAAATAAATGTCAGGAGGCTTGGTGTTCTTAGATAGGGGAACTCTTTTTGTATGTGAATCGTTGAACTTTCTTTGTATGTTCTAAGACTAAGAGCTTTATTGCCAGCTTTTGTTGGTTGTATATTTTTGTCGGCAAAATAGAAGCCTTGGTTGCAAAAGTCTTGGAATGTTTTCTGTTTCGTCGATCCTTTGTTTATCATCTTGAAAAAGCAATATGAACAATTGGCCTATCAAGCGAGACAGAAGTTGCCTGGAAAGACGGGGTGGAGGGAAAAGGAGGAGAGGTAAGGCACCGCCCCACGCGGAGGAGGTCTACTCATACCGGGTCGTCACCAGACACGAGGTACTTTTTCAGTCACCTTCAACTTACCTCGTTCTTACCCTTCAGGGTCGGCTGTGTGAGCTGAGATTTTTCTTCATTTCTCCCTCTCTTCCTTTTGAGGGTCCCACATATCAGCGTTGATTTTACTTCGAAAGATTGGCATAGTTTTTTTCTTCATGGCATGCACTCAAACCGACAGTTTATATGAAGACCATACTTGGTCATTCCCAATGCATGTTTGTGCCACGTAAGCCCATCCAAAGTTACCTGCTGGGAGTGGATACATGACTACTATCATCTTCATTGAGCCTCTAGCACTTCGCAACACGCACATTTCAGGTTTTCCTTTCCAACTTTTGATATTATGCAAAGGGTTTTTTCATATTAAGGCTTACCATCTCAAAAGCTAGTTGTTGCCTTCTCCTCTAGCTTGCTAGTTCACATCTTCGCCATTTGTTTTTCAAGTGCACAGTTACTACAAGGATGGATACATATTCTACTTCTACTTTAGACATCAACAATGCTACCGAATCTATTGGGCAGATCCAACCTAAATTTGGGTCTTATATTAGGTCATTTAAGATGGTATTGCCCTAATCTTAGATTAGGAATTAGAAGTCCTATGTAATTGCACAGTAGTCATCCAAATAGTTTATTAAAGTCAATCCATGGTCTAATTGAGCTAATTTTTTATTAGTAAATTTAGATTATTTTTTTTTAAAAAAAATAGTTGGATTGTTGTCAACAAATTTAGATTGAAAATTTGGGTAATCTTTTTTTTTTCTAACTTTTCTTAATTAAGTTAATATTTTTAACTTGTTCTTTACTATCAATTATAGATTCTATCGTTATTAAATTGATGGATCATATTTTTTTTTCTTCATAATTTTTGCATAGAACTGCTCAAAGTGGATCGAGACTTTATTTTCTCCAATCTACTTGTTTTTCCTTCCCATATTCATCGTATTTTTTTCAAGCTACTCGAAGTATGATAGTACCAATTTTGACGGATTATTTTATATGTACAACCACTAAGGCAAATAAAACTTGAATTTTTGGCAAAACTAGTCTTCTTTTCTGATTGGTGCTTATCATGGCGGAAGGGGACATAACTACTGTGCATTTGTGTCAAAACTCTAAACCATATGGAACTTAAAAGCCTCCACGTTCGGGACAAGCATTTCACTTTCTTTTTTACTTTTAATGATACCATTTTCACTATACCCAGAGAAAATAAAGGAAGGAAATATCGTTCTATTCACAATATTAAGGAGGAAATTGTGTGATGTTTCTGTTTGATTATTGAGCATTTGGCATTCGTGTTGTTAGCTAATTGTTGATTTATTATACTTTTTTAATGTTATCTATGTGATGTATTGGGGATTTACTTACAATTATTTCTCACCAGTGATTATACATCATCAAGTATGAAGTGCAAAGCATTTTGAAGATCCAAATATTTCAACACTCAGGACTTGTAGATTATTGATCCGTTACCAGCAATTACTTGAACCAATGTGCTAACACTAGTAGATTATTGGAAAATATGTCATAATATAGCTAAAGCACCTCCTGTTCCGATGAGAGAAAAACAAACAATTATTCTGGAAAGAGGATACCATGTCTATCAGGAACCTCGGCTTTCTGTGGTACAGAGACAAAAAATTAGTTGTAACAGGTTAAAGAACTTGGTTCCCACATAGAAAGATTTGCTAAACGAAAGGATTGCTTTAGACAAGTGCTCTCTTTGAAACAATAAAAAGTTGCCGAGATCTTCAGGTTCTTTTGTGAAAGCTATTGAAGTAGCCAAGGTGGCGTGGGAAGTTCCTATGCAATGGGAGTAGAAGCTTCGAACAAAGCAGCCCCATGAGGACCACATCTGGAATCCATGGTAAAATGACGTTCTCTCGTTGGTATGACTGAAGATAGAAAGGAACATGAGCCACATCAAGTAGCTTTTGAAGTTCATTCTTTTATAATGACTTGATGTTAATGACATGTTTATTACAAAGCTCAGCTAATTGAGTCTGTCATGCCAATAGATTTAACCTTTTTGACTTAGTAATTGAGTTTGTAACACCAACATTTGTTATTAAAGAGTAAAACGATCCAATCTTTATTAACCAATTTTATAAATTTTAACGCATTTTATATACATATGAACATTAGACAGGAAAACACAAGGAAAACGAGTTGTAAAATGAAGTCCTTCCAATCACTCACTTCTTAATTGAACGGGGCAGGATGCTTTGTGTTCTGGTATTTTAGACTCCCGATTTGCAGAGTGCTGATCGGTGTACCAAGTTGCCACCCATATGCAGAATAAGAGGTTCATAAAACTCAGCGCTGCCACGGTCCTAAAGTAATAATCCAAGCGACTTTCATCTAGTCCGCTCTGAAACCAACTTGGTTTCCTGCCGCTTTCGCTGACCTTGCCGACAGCATAAACCAAAACCAAGCTACCGAAAGCTCCTACTCCAAATGCAGCTTTGGTTAGAAGTTTCAAGTAGGGGATTATGGAAGCAGGAACTTGGCCGTTGGAGAAACAAGCGATGCTATAACCAGAGTCCTGGTCAAGGTCATTGCAGATGTATTCGGTGATTCCATCATGGGCAGCAAGGAGGAAAAACGGTGGAAGAAGCCACCACACGCTCATTGGGATATAGGCTCTCAGATTGTCCTTCAGGTCATAGCTTTTAATCACGTCGAGCCTGCGTCTCTCCACATTTGCAGCAGTGGAACAACACCCTATGGAACATAACGTTGCTACTGAGATTGCAATGATAGCTACATATTTTCCTAAGCCCCTTGGCTTTAACCTTTGAGATGCGATGGACAAAGTTTAACGATGGCTAATGTTGTAGCTTCGCAGAAAATTTGTAGTACAAAAAAACGAGAAAGGGATCTGTGGCCATTTCTTTCATCTCGTTAGCTTGCTCTAAAAAGTAAGTGTCCCCCGTGGAGCTCACGACCCCACTCATAACGAAGGTCGTCCACATGGGTATCATGCACACAAAGATTTTTGTTTCTTCTACTTCAGTTACCCTGCAAAGTCTCCATCTATTATGCTTTTTCCCCGGAGTTTGGGTTTGCAACTCATTGGCGGCCTTGTCAAGCCACCTGCAATAGAAAGCCATTTGTCAGAGATCATTTTATGCGATAGCTTGATAACAAAACAAGTCAAAAGCCAGCTGTTGGCACTTCAATATATGTAAGTTAAAGGTTTAACTCAAAAATTAGTTCAAAGTTAAGTAAGAGCAACTCTACATCTAAATATGACCAAATGATTATACCTTTTTTGGGGGGGCTTTGTCATCAATACTCTTTCATCTACTAAGCATACCCAAAAAACTTAAAGTTGAAAGGGAATTGGAGTAGGTCAACTTGGATTTGATGGGTAAATAAGCTTAGTGCTAACTCAAAGAAAACGTTAGTTGTTGAGAAATCTATATTTATATATTGTTTAAAATTGTATTTTTATGATATAATATTTTTCTCTTTAATAGAAAAAATAGTAATTCACAAAGGAAAAAGTGTAAAAGTTGTTATCGACAGGAAACATGAAAAGTCATGTGGTCGTTAAGATTTCTAATAGCTCGATTGAATGCAAATTTGACATATTTGTGCTTTTGATAGAGAGAGAGAAAGAGAGAAGCGATGAGAACCCAAGGCCCTGGGTACGAGGCAGAAAGTGAAGACTGGATTGACATTCTTCTTCATAGACTTCAGTAGCCTGCTTTGGGAGGTGAAACATCTTGGGAGCCGAGGAGACAAATGATAAGATGTGACGTGGGTGCCGTGTGATTCAATTGACACCAGGGGTCATGAAGAAGTAAAAGACACGGCTATTTTGTGTAAGGAAAATGGGTTACGTGCTGTAGACAGCACATGCTGCAGAATAGACTCTAAGAGAGTAGACTTGCAGAAAAGTCATACTCCACTTGAGTGTTTGTGCAGAGCACTCTTTTGTTTTTAGTTCTTAAAGTATTGTAGTTGTAGTTTGTCTTCCTCAACGGGTATTGGACTGTAATAGGAGAGTCTGTAGAAGTAAGTGCTAGCCTTTGTACCGCTCAAAGCATTGAATACAAGAACTACTCTTTGTCCATCTCTGTTCCAAAACCATTCCTTATTTCACACTGCTTAAACGCACATAAAAACAAATAGTGGCATCGCAGCCAGGTTGCGATTAAGTTTTATCTCTCTTCTGTCCGTTGTTTCAAAAGCTCTCATGGCTTCATCATCCTCAACTCCGTCTTCCTCTGCTTCCGCCTCACAAACCCCAACATTCATTCCTGGTTCTCAACTTCTGTTGCCAATCTTTGATGGCACCGATTATCAGAATTGGGCCATCTTGATGACTACTTATCTTAAAGTTCAGGGGATGTGGGATATAGTCAAAGAAGGGATTCCAAAAGTTGATGATGAAAGAGCACTCACTGCTACTGAACGTGAAAAGCACAAGAAAAATTTGGAGAAGGAGCTGAAGACCTTGATGGTGCTGCAGCTCTCCATGTCCAAAACAGCCTTCAATCGTATCAATCAGGCCACAACTCCAAATAAGGCATGGACCACTCTTGAAAATGAGTTCTTGGGAACTCCTAAGGTGCGTTCTGTTCGGGTTCAAGGTTACAAACGTGATCTAGAATTGTTAGAAATGGAAGAAAATGAGTCGATCTCATCATATTATAGTAGAGTTAATGAAGTAGTGAGCAATATTAGATCCTTGGGGGGAAAATTGCCTAACTCTCGGGTTGTAGAAAAAATCCTAATTAGTTTGACCCCTAAGTATGACTCTACTGTAACTACTCTTGAGGAGACAAAGGACTTTGAAAACATGCCCGTTTCTGAACTTGTTGGATCATTGGAAGCTTTTGAAAAACGAGTGAATAGAAGAAGGGAAAAAGGTCATTTGGAAACTGCGTTTAGAGCCAAAGTGTCCCTAGAAACCAAATCTACTGATGAGTCATCTCAATCTAGTGATCGGTCAGTAAAAGGGAGAGGAAAGTACCCACAATGTGGGATATGTAAGAAGACAAACCATTTGGAAAAGATCCTTGTCGTCACTGCAAGAAGTTTGGGCATTCAGAAAAAAACTGTAGGTTTAGAGGAGGACAACAAAGTAACTTTGTGGAAACAGAAGAAAAACCTGCAGAGGATATGTTATTCTTTGCAAGTCTCTTAGCATCATGTACTGATTCTACTTTGTGGTATTTAGATAGTGGGTGCACGAATCATATGACCCCTCATGCTAGTGTGTTTAGCAAACTTGACAACAACTTTAGGTCTAGAGTTAAACTTGGAGATGATAGGTACATTGAGATAGTTGGAAAAGGGGAAGTGTCAGTATGCACATCTAAAGGAGTGAGGGTTATACATGATGTTCTATTGGTTCCTGCACTTGGTTCAAATTTACTAAGTGTGGGCCAAATGATGGAGAACAATTATGTGTTGCTCTTCAAAGGAAAAATCTGTCATATGTTTGATAATGAGGAAATGGTTAGAGAGATAGCTGCTGTTGACATGAAGAATGCTAGAAATTTTCCTTTAAAGTTTGAATATGCACCACATGTGGCCATGAATGCAATTGAAGACTTGGGGTGGTTGTGGCACAAGAGATTCGGTCACTTGAACTTTGCTTCTCTAGAGTCACTACATAATAATGAAATGGTGGAGGGACTACCACGAATGAAACAAGCTGGAAGAATTTGTGAAGGATGTCAGTTTGGGAAAAACATTAGAAAACCATTTTTGAGCAAAGGAAAGCAAGAAAAGAAGGAGCCATTGGAAGTAGTACACACTGATGTATGTGGTCCTATGCGTACACGTACAAATGAAGGAAACAAATACTTCATTCTATTCATTGATGATGCTACCCGATTCTGTTGGGTGGACTTCTTGAAAGAAAAGTCAGGAGCATTTCAGTCCTTCCTAAGGTTCAAAGTTGTGGCAGAAAAAGAAAGTGGGAAGAACATTAAGATCATTCGTTCTGACCAAGGAGGTGAATACCTCTCCTCTAAGTTTAATCTATTTTGTGCAGAAAATGGCATTAAGCATCAACTTACTACTAGTTATTCACCACAACAGAATGGAGTGGCTGAACGAAAAAACCGCACGATCATGGGGATGGCCAAAAGTATGCTGGAAGAAAAGAGAATACCGAAGGAGTTTTGGACTGAAGCTGTCAACACAGCAATGTACATTCTTAATCGGAGTCCAACTTCATATCTGGAGAAGACTACACCATATCAAGCTTGGACTGGAAGGAAACCTAATGTGGATCATTTGAAGATTTTCGGATCTTTGTGTTATGTTCATGTTCCTGAGCAACTTCGTAGCAAGCTAGATCGCAGAGCAGAGAAAGGCATACTGTTGGGATATAGTTTGGTATCCAAGGCATACCGAGTTTACAATCTGTCCAGCAAGAAGCTAGTTGTGAGCAGAGATATTCAAGTGGATGAAAGAGCAATATGGAACTGGAATCTGAATGTAAGTGAACCACATGATGCTTATCTTCCTTGCTTGATCAAATATAGTAACAGTACGGGTGAGCTGATAGAAGGAATATCAGCTGAGGAGAACCTAGAGCAGGTAACTCCTATACAGATCAGAGATGTTGCCTCTGATTCTATGCAGTCAACACCACCTCAAAGAGAATTCTCTAGCATGTCACCAGTTTGGATGAGAAATCTTGAAGAATTATATGAGAGCTGTAACATGGCTACCTTGGAACCAGTCGCATATGAGGAAGCTGCTGAAGAACAAGTTTGGCAGGAAGCTATGGATGAAGAAATCAAAACCATTGCAAGAAACAACACTTGGTCAGTTACTGAACTTCTAGAAGGAAAAAAAAATGGTTGGATTAAAGTGGATTTTTAAAGTGAAAACAGATGGAGAAGGTCGCATAGTGAAGCACAAAGCAAGACTTGTAGCAAAGGGATATTCTCAAATTCCTGGTGTTGATTTTGGAGAAACATTTGCTCCAGTAGCAAGGCTGGAAACAATAAGACTGCTACTTGCAGTTGCTGCTCAACATGGCTGGCGTGTGCAGCAATTAGATGTCAAAGCTGTGTTTCTAAATGGTGAAATTGCAGAGGAAGTTTATGTCCAGCAACCTCAAGGATATGCAATCAAGGGTGCAGAAACTAAGGCCCTTAGATTGCATAAGGCACTCTATGGATTACGTCAAGCACCAAGAGCCTGGTATAGTAAAGTCAGCAAGTATTTTATAGACCAAGGTTTCATGTGTAGTCCGAGTGAACCAACCTTGTTTGTATCATTCAGAGGTAAATCAGTTATTCTCATATCCATTTATGTAGATGACTTGATATTTATGGGTAATGATGATAAAAGGTTGGAAGAATTCAAGTCTGAAATGTTTCACACATTTGAAATGAATGACATGGGATTTATGAAGTTCTTCTTGGGGTTGGAAGTGTATTAGATGGAGGAAGGGATCTTTATTTCCCAGAGCAAGTTTGTGAAGGGGTTACTGGCTAGGTTTAACTTGGCTCACTGTAATCCAGTTGATACTCCACTGATGTCAGGAGAGAAGGTTGTGGAAGAAGATAACACTGGAGAAGCAGATGCAAGTGTTTTTAGAAGCCTCATTGGAAGTCTACTCTACTTAACAGTAACACGTCCTGATATAATGTATCCTGTATCGTTGCTGTCAAGGTTTATGCACAAGCCTACAAAAGGCCATCACAGCAAGCTCAAACACATATTGAGATACTTAAAAGGTACTGCTGATTTTGGCCTTTGCTATTCCAAGTCAAACAATTTTGAATTGGTGGGTTTCTGTGATAGTGACTGGGCAGGAAATGAAAAGGACTCTCGAAGCACAAGTGGGTTCTTATTTAATCTAGGTGGCACTGCCTTCAGTTGGTCAAGTAAGAAGCAAAGTTCTGTTTCTCTATCAACGGCAGAGGCAGAATATGTAGCTGCTGCATCTGCAGCTTGTCAAGCGGTGTGGTTGCGCAGACTTTTAACTGAGATTGGGTTTGAACAGAAAAATAGATCATTTATCTATAGTGATAGTAAGTCTGCTATTGCCATGACTCAAAATCCTAGTCATCATGCCAGAACAAAGCATGTGAACATAAAAGTTCATAATGTTAGAGAATTGGTAGAAGCAAAAGAAGTGAAGTTCGTGTACTGTCCAAGTGAAGAACAGCAAGCTGATATCTTCACAAAGTGTCTTCCACGAATTCAACATGAGAAGCTCAAAGAGAGCATTGGAGTAAAGGCACACCTAATCAAGGAAGGGTGATAAGATGTGACGTGGGTGCCGTGTGATTCAATTGACACCAGGGGTCATGAAGAAGTAAAAGACACGGCTATTTTGTGTAAGGAAAATGGGTTACATGCTGTAGACAGCACATGCTGCAGAATAGACTCTAAGAGAGTAGACTTGCAGAAAAGTCATACTCCACTTGAGTGTTTGTGCAGAGCACTCTTTTGTTTTTAGTTCTTAAAGTATTGTAGTTGTAGTTTGTCTTCCTCAACGGGTATTGGACTGTAATAGGAGGGTCTGTAGAAGTAAGTGCTAGCCTTTGTACCGCTCGAAGCATTGAATACAAGAACTACTCTTTGTCCATCTCTGTTCCAAAACCATTCCTTATTTCACACTGCTTAAACGCACATAAAAACAAACAACAAAGACTCTACAGACAGTTGTAAGCGGACTCCCCTGCGGTTCAGCCCATTTGTCGGAGCCACTTCTGATCAGAGCAGTGATTGGGTGACTTCCGAGCAGAAAAGTTGCCGTTACCATCCCTACTACTGACATTCCATACGAGACTTCCCATGGAGCAGCGGAAATTAGAAATCCAGCTACAAAACCTAAAAATCGAAAAAGAAACTTATGCCTGAAACGTTTGAATTTCCCGTATCTTTTTTCTTTAGGATCATCTGCTAGGATTCTTTTTCGTTGCTCCCAGGAACGACTCAAGCATGCCCCAAAACCAGATACCCCAACCGCTTTGAGGGCTAATGCTGTGAAAAAGAGGCCCTTTTGGGTGTCATCAATGTTTGCTCTGCTGGCACTCCATTTAACTGAGATTGTCAGGATGGCCAACCCCTGCAGTGACACCAAATAATTAGTCCACCTTCGACTCGTATAAGTCCTATAACTTACTCAAAAATTAGTGGGAGCTGAGAAAACTTACAAAGCTGTAAGCAAGACTGCTGTAAAAGAGCATTGAATGTACGCCGGTGTAAGCATCTGCAAGGAAGGCCATCCCCAGGGCCATTATGGTTTCAACACCAGTAAATCCAGTCACAATTGCCGAAGCATGAGTAATTTTAAGCTTCCACGTATCTATTAAGTACGCCACCATCATCCACAAAACAAGCTCCACCAGTTTGTCAGCCCATACCAAACCTAAAATGGAAGGGAAAGAGATTCCTTTAGGGTGTATCCATAAGTAAATAAGCAAAATTGGAGGTGACTTGGTACATAAATTGGTAATTTAAGATCTTTAGTTTTTACCATTGTATCAAAAGTATAACTAATAGTTAGAACGTATATCCTATACTTTAAGGGCACTTAAAGTGGTGCCTTAACCTTAAGGGCTTCCAAGCGGGCTCTATTTTGTGAGTTGTTGACAAGGTATGATTAAGAATCACAACAAATGAAATGGAAGGGACTAATTTTGCGTTGAACTAAGGAACAAAAGAGAGACTTTAATAAGAGAATGCCCAGATTTTTTGCAATTACTTCTAACCAGTGATTAGATCCAATAGCTTGCTCATGGTAATTATCACACCTGATGTGCTAAAACTATTCGATCATTGGGAAATGTATCACAATCTAGCTCAAGTACCTTCTATTGTTGGGACTAAAATTTTAGCCCTTATAATGGATAAGAACGGCATAATGCTATCCACGAACCACAGCATTCTGTATTACAATGAAAACAGAAAAATTAGTAGGACCAAGTTGAAGTACTTGGTTCCAAGGTGGAAAGATCTAAGTAACTTGCAGAAAGACAAAATCAGAGTTGGGCAAGAAACCATGAGATTTAGCAGGTTTGCTCACCTCCAAAAAGGGGTTCGCTTTACGAACTCTGAATTATGCATGGTGGTTGAAGCTGGTATCATCTTTGAACCGAATAAGGATACTTCGGCCAGTCAGGAACTCTTTTATAACTGGTCACTTCAGCGAGACAGAAGTTTCGTAGAAGGGGGGTGGAAAAGACGGGAGAATGGCGGGGAAATGTCGTACCGCTTTATTGCCCTTTGTTGGAACCAAAAGACAGAAAGAAAGTTTGTTTAGTTCCAACACTTTTGCTTTTCATGGGCACCCTGCGCTTGTCTGTCCTTCGGAAGTTGACTAATTAGTTTAGTCGAGAGGATGGAAATCCATGGCTGCGCTTGTAAAACACGAAGGAAGATAAAGTCGAAAATGGATGGAACCTTTCGGTGAACACATATGACAAATAGACTGCAAAGATGTGAGAGAGAGAGAGAGAGAGAGAGAGTGTGAGTATTTGCAGCGCAAGACTAACGCTTTGTCAAGTAATTAACTCGTATTTGCATATGGCCCAGGAACCTCTGCATTCTTTAGTACAAAAACGACAGAAGATCAATTTGAACAAGTAATCCGCTCCAAGATAGAAAGATGTAAGTAATCTGAAAAAGCTAGAATTAAAGTGTAAATGCTTACTTGTCACCCATAAGAAAGGATTATATAAAAATTCTAGCAAATGACTTGAGCATGCGACGTAAGTCTAGCTCATACCGCGTTGTCTGGAGGGGGTCGCGTTTTCTTGGAAGTTAAGACCCATTGTCGGTTTGCCGGGAGCCACGAAATTCTTTTTCACTCACTTTGCACTTACCTCTCGACCCTTTATTGGACACCTTACTCTTACTTGTCTTTTCTTTCTAGGGACCACATTGTCCCCATCGTATATTCCTTCAAGGTCGCCCACATTTGCTGATACGTTTTCTTCATTTATCCCCTCTTTCTTTTCGAGGGTCCCTCATGTCAGCGCTGAGGTGAATATAATAGTGTGATGCGAGATAAGAAGATGGCAGATCAGATGGAAACATGTAGAATGGGTGCTACGGAGGAAGAAGTTACAGCTGATGAGAATGGTGGAAGCTGAGAAGGGCACTTTAGTGTTCATAGAGGGCGAAAACTACAGCTGTTTGATAATAAATGCGATTTGATTTTGAATTGAAAAAAAAATATTTGCTGCTGTCGTTGACTTGTTTGTTTGTTTCATGTTTCTTTTTTCTTATACGATGCTGTTAAATAGTATAAAGAATTTTACATTAGTGAAAAAATTTGAATAATACTAATAGGCTTATTGTCATAGCTACAACATTAAAGGATATCGGTTTAGGGGTCAAAGAAGGACATCCAAATTGCAATTAAATTGATTGCTTCAAAAAGGGCATCACATATAAAGAGTTCAAAGCCAATATCTAAGAGAAAATCACATTTTCTCTACTACCTAATTGTCTTAAGTTGTAAGCCATTGATTTTGCGCTTACTGAAACTAAGACAATGTTACATATTTTTTTACTCTTAGGGTGTTTTAACCCAATGACCACCCATCATTTTTTGTCTTTTTAGAGGACAAGTATCTTAACAAATTTTATTTATATTAATAAGATTGAACATAATAATCATGCCTTGAAAAAAAAGATATCTATTTTCTTATCAACATATTGGAAGAACACCATCAACAAAACAATTGAAATTAAAGATTATAAATACGAAATTTGTCAAGTCTAAGTCATTTTTTGTCTTATATCCTTTGCCTCCTCCTATTTGGAATCATCTCAACCTTCCAAGGCCCTAACCATGACCTCACACCACTTGTCTTTTTTCCTTCTTTTTTAGGCATTCCCTCCCCCTTGATTTGCAAAAATATACGTGATATTCCTTATTATTGGCTCCGATTTCCTGAGCCGGCAAAAGTATAGCTCTCCATGTGCTACTCATCCATACAAGAAAAAGGAAAAATCGATCATCCAACGTGATCGATAATATTGCATTGTTTCTTAAGACTTTGCACAATATATTCTCGAGAATAAACATGTAATGCGTCAACTATTACGTGTGGAGTTATATGTTCGATAACATGTTCATCCAATGTGATCGATAACATGTTCATTCTCGAGAATATATTGTGCAAAGTCTTAAATTTGGACTCCAGACTATGCGTGCTGAAGTCTCAAGATTGAACCTGTCATGCACCAGTTGTCATGTGGAGAGTTACAATTGGGAGTAGAAGCAAAAGAATAACTTAGCATATAAAGATCAAAGACATAATGTCTATCAATGTAAGGTTTTGGAAGACAGTTTTCCATTCGTTCTCTAATGTATAGAAAATTGAAATAGTGATTGATTAATACTCCCTCTCGCACAAGGATTAGTTTATATCAATTAATTAAAATCTTCATGTTGATATGTGTGTGTCGACTATATGAATTACTCATTTAAAAAAAAAAAAAAAACAAGTTGCTTCCAAGAATTTAAAAAAAAAAAAAAATTCTTGATTGCTCTTCATGCAAGATGAACCACCATTTGTCAACAAGCATATGATTTAGTTAGGAGTGGATGTTACTTGAGATTTCTTAGTTTTAGGTTCAACACCTTGAGTTTGGGTGCCAACGTTAAAGAAAAAGGAGCCAAAAAATAAAAAATAAAAATACCACCATTGACAAAAAAACACATGCAAAGTATACTTCCCAGCTTATTTGAAAGGAAAAACTCTAAACCATATGAAACTTAAAAGCTTCCATGTTCAAGACAAGCATTCCACTTTCTTTTTTACTTTTAATGACACCATTTTCACTTTTCCCAAAAAAATAAAGCAAGTTCAAAGTGCTAAAGAAAGGGAGGAAATATCAAACTATTTGCTATATTAAGGAAACTATGTGATATTTCTGTTTAATTGTTAAGCAATAGTCATTCATGTTGTTAGCTACTTGTTGATTTATTATACTTTTTCGACGTTATTTGTGTGATGTTTTGGGGATCTACTTGTAATTATTTCTCACTTTTGATTATACATTATCGGTTATGAAGTGCAAAGCATTTTGAAGATACAAATACTTCAACATTCAAAAGTAGTATATTATTGATTTGTCACCAGTAATTACTTGAATTGGTGTGCTAACACTAATAGATTATTGGAAAATATGTCATAATGTAGCTAAAGTACCTTATGTTTCGATGAGAGAAAAACAAAGAATTATTCAAGAAAGAGGATTGCATGTCTACCAGGAACCTCAGCTTTCTGTGGTACAAAGACATAAAAAAATTAGTTGGAACAAGTTAAAGAACTTAGTTCCAACAAAGAAAGTTTTGCTAAATGAAAGGATTGCTTTAGACAAGTGCTCTCTTTGAAACAATAAAAGTTGCCGAAATTTTTAGGTTCTCTTATGAAAGCTATTGAAGTAGCCAAGGTGGCGTGGGAATCTCCTATGCTTGCAAATGAAGAAAGAAGTCTGGAGTTAAAATGGGAGTAGAAGCTTCGAAAAAACAACGGAACCACATCTGGCATCCATAGTACAATGAAGTTCTCTCATTGGTATGACTAAAGATACAAAGGATCATGAGCCACACCAAGTAGCTTTTTAACCTCATCTTTTGAATGACTTGATGTTGATGACATGTTTATCTCAAAGTTTAGCTAATTGACCGCCCTTTTCTATGAGAGTGAATAACGATGGACCACTCTTTCCTTGGGGTGATTCTTAGATTGAGAACAATGACAATTCTATTGGGTAGGTTACAAGTCATAGTCACTTTTTTCTTAGTGGTGATCCTCTATTTAAGGGTGACTACTATTCTCTAGGTGATATTAATAATTAAACGACTTAAGAGTTATCCATCAATAGGAGTCAACTTGTCACTTTTAAAAAAGTTTCTTTCTATATACTTCAAATACTATGTTATCTTTTAAGGATGCTTGTTTTTTCAAATCAAAGAAGAGCATAGCTATCGAATAAGATTCATGACATACATTCATTTATTGCTTCGTACATATACTGGAGACAAAATCAATTGACAATTCAACATTCAGAAGATATAATAAAAAGGTTATTCTTATCATTACTAAGGTATTGAAATAATCCTTAAAATATAGGTTTACAATGAAACAATTTTTTCAAATATTTCTATACTTGAGAGGAATGTGGCATAATGACTCAAGAATGAAGGAGCAGACACCAAATACATAGATATTATTACACCCTTAGATTCAAAAAATTCATATATAAATTAGCACTTGATTTTAAACTAGTATAAAAGCTCTTAATAATTAAAGTCTAAATTAAATGAAATGGTTTCTTTAGGAAGTATGCCTTCTCATCTTCATAGCTCATTATGGTTCATGGGGGTCAACATGACACATACAATTATAAAATTCTATGCTATAGAAAAATTTGTAGTAGTTAGTCGAAAATGGCTGAGTGTTGTTATGTATTTGTAATGAACAATGCATGACATTATAATCATTTCTCATTAGTAAGTGGAATGATGGTGAAATGACCCATCCATTACAAAGCATGTGGCTTGAGTGATGTAGGGTTCCTCAAGTTATGAGAAATCAATATCTAATGTTGGATCATTATGTAAATTATTAAGAGTGGTTTGTTCTTGTTCCTTAGTGATAATTCTTTTAATCCTTTTGATTATAATAGTAGTGGATGTAGACTTGTGACAACTTAAACCATCCCTTAATAAATACTTGTGTGGATTGTATAATGAGTTGATATTTAATCCTTCAACCTAAATAAATAATGTTCTTGCCATTAATAATATTTTTTTAAAGATCACATTATAGTTATTCTTAAGGAATCCTAACATGTGGAGACTGATAATCACAAACCTTTTTTCCCAACGAATAAAAACAGCCACCATTTCACCATGATCATGATTGTTTTCTTAGATTATGCAAGTTGGAGTGTTCATGTGCTTAAGACAATATCACTCCATTTATTCCTTCAAACAACTACCACATTAATGGTACTTATGTAGCAAGTCATATGAGGTTGCCCTTCTTTTTTCATTGTCCCATTAGACATTAAATATTGGAATAACAAGAAAAATTCCGTTTTCTTATTCTCTTAATTGTAAATGATATACAATTGTAGTAATATCATCAAAAGCTCAAGCTCGACATATTTAATGAGAAGGAAACTTTTTGGTTGATTCTCTTGCTAATCACAATCACTCCATTGTAAGGGAAGTTATTTTTTCTATCAATTCAAATCTCTTCCACACTGGATTCACAAAATTGCATGGGAAGATTAATTAGGGTTAGAACATTAGAAGCCCGCTTGAATAGTATTACTTTATTTTATTTTATTTTCTTTTGATTTCCTTTATGGTATTTTAGGGTAATGTTTTATTGTCTAATCAAGACTATGCACATGTACTAGTCTTTTATGTTTTTTATTTTTTATTTTTGAGATGTATCACATCCACTTATTAGGCTTATGTTTTGAGATGTTAGGTATAACACCATGCTTCAAGCATCACCTACCATGTGTGACATTCAAGTTGCCTTGTTTTAATAATATAAATAACCAGGGCTATATCCTAATTCAAAATAATAAAAAAAGCACAAAGAAGGTTAGACAATAGAAGAATGAGAGGAAGATAGACCAAGAATTATAAAAAGGCAAGGCTTTTGATATTATGACAAGAAACAAGAAGAAAATAAGGCTAGGGAAAGAGTATGTGTGTTTAGAAAAATTGTAATTGTTTTACTTAAATGTACTCATATAGAATATGTCCTATGTAAAGCATGAGTACTCAATTGACAAAGAAAAAATTATAACACAATGAAAGACTATTGTCATATTTCTTAAATATAAAATATTATAGATATCCTAATCATGGAAAGAATTATTAGAATATCAAGAGATAATCAATTATCTTTAACAACCCAAGACTAATAATAAACTAAAGAAGGCATCAAAGGGCACCTAAAGATTCGAACAAGACAATGTTTTGAGTTATTTAGGGGTTTGTCAATTAAACCAAAAGGCCTAAACAACTATCTATTCAAAGGAAAAAGAAAAGTTACGGACGGGTTAGAGTAAATTCAGCAACATCAATCACTTGAAATTAATATTGTATATTTGTAACAATCAATAAGCAAAACAACATCATTTTATTCTTGGGATACGCTTTCAACTCTTGTAGGTGTTATAAGGACTATTCCTATCTTCTCAATTTATTAACAATCATAATAAGTAAAACTTTTCACAAACCATTCAAAATAACCCGACATAATACATGATAAAAAAATCGAAAGAAAAAGATTAAACAGAGATCCATCTTGTTTAATCTCAACCAAGAAAGGATTGTGTTTCTATTTAAGCTCAACCAAGAAATGGACTTTATTAACAATTATATATAAGTAACAGTTTTCAAGAACCATTTAAAATAACCTGATATAATACATGACAAAAAATCCAAAAGAAAAAGATTAAAAAGAGATTCATTTTATTTAAGCTCAACCCAAAAAGGATCGTGTGTTATTATTTATGTACTGCCAATCTTATACATAATATTGCCAGACACTTCTTGTTGAAAGTTATGGCTTCCATGCGATGCAGGTATCATACGTTTGTGAATCGAAATTGAACTTACATGGGGCCCTCTGGGTTATGCTCCACTGACAAATATTTAGTTGTTTAGTCTTATCTTCTGGACAATCGCGATCCCGATCCGCATTGTAGATATCGAAACGACGGAGTGCGCCTCTCCATCCAAAGGTGCAGTGGTACAGCGTTGTCCTCAAAAAGTTCAAAGTGAAATTAAAGTCATACTCAGTTCGGGGGAAAAGCGAATGAGCGCCGAGGTCGTTCTCCGACGACTCACAGTGTACATCGAGCATAAGCTCATCCGTCAAGTTGTTGAAGGCGACTACAGTAATGAAGCCTGCTTCGCTCTCCAAACAGATATTCAGGGAGATAAGAAGCACTACAAGGACGGAAACGTGCTTACAGAAAAGGGTCATGTTTGAAGCTTTCTTTCCCTGCCTTTGAACGTGTAAACCAGGAAGGGTTCCTGGATGAAATAATGTGCTTCATGGCTGCCATGGGATCTCGATATAAATAGGTCTCTAGGCAAAACGTATGAATGATACAATAATGCCAACTGTTATTTTGAATGACGTCAGATGTTGTTTTTGAAGAATAACAAAATTAGATTTTTAAATTTAGAAAGTTGTATATTTTTAAACTCCGTTGGATGAAGTATAGTTAAAAGAATGCATAATGACTATTTGTAGTAAAATGAATTGTTATCTTGAGAGTTTCTTCTATTAATAAGATTAATCTTTTGGATTAAGAGATTGAAAATTAATTGAAAGGTCATGATAGTCTTATATTTTTACTTAAGAAAATAGTGGAAGAGCTCTAACCGATTGGGCTAAATCACCTTATACCTATGTTGTGAATGTTTTTATCATTATTTCACAGTTGCTTATTTGATTCACTATTGATTATGAAGTTATTTCTTGTATCAATTGTCAATTAAATTAAGTAGATTCCTTTCACTAATTCGTTGAGTAGATTAAGTTCAACCGAAACAACTTTCTTTTAAAAATTCCTTTTGGTCATCAACTTTTTCTATCAACTTTTCACGAGCAATTGTGCTGAGTAGCTACAATGTTCTTTTAGGAGGACTCTAAAAATCCAAATTAAATAGTGAAGCAAGATATGATAATAGCTTCCATTCGTTAACACTTGTCAAGCCATTCTTTTGGTGCCTGTTTGAAACGTCTCATATTGTCTCCTTAATTCCACTGTTGTATCATCCATGTGTCCTGCCTAGAAACCCATTTACAAGGCGATTTCATGGCAGCCAACACATTGTTTCATCCATGAAACCTTCTTCTACATGTTCAAAGGCCTGGAAAAGAAAGTTTAAGACATGACCATTTTTGGATAAAGAGAAAATAATAGTTGCAATATGACTTGTAAAGTTTTTGTTTGAAAAGAAGTGAATCTAAGCTTTTCAACATGAATACAAAAATACATTTATAATGTGTATACCAATAAAAGAATGTATCCCAATTGATTGATATACAGAAAATTATATAAAACTAATTTATCTATATATAAATCTAGGTTTGTATTTATTTATTTGTAAAACTTGATTAGACAAAATAAAGTATCATTTAGAGCTCCAATTCGTTGATCATTTTTCTTTTCAAGATTCATGTCAAGAATCAATTCCATAATTGAGTGGATGGCTTTTGGTTCACATCTTGTGGGATCATAATATAGCTTATAATGGGTTTGGTTCACATCTATGTTTAAAGAATTTCTACAAAAGGAAAATCGTCAACCTAATTTTCCAGCTTATAATGTATTAATGTCTAAATGGGCTTGCGTGCAATCCATCCAGGTTTATTGAGCCTCCAAGATTTCAACGAGCCAATTGCACATATAGTAGTTATTATGATTATTTTTGAAAATAACAACTATATTCTATTATTAATATTTTAACTTGATTTTTATTTATATTTTTTAAGTATAAAAAATAATATAATAATTTAATCACACTCTTCAAAAACTGATAGGAAAAAAAATTCAAAAGTAACTAGCAGAACACAATATTTTGGTATTATATTGACAAAAAAATATGTTAGGAATAGTGATATTCCTTAGTTTTTTAATAATAAAAAATATATTAATTTAAATTAGTTATCTTATGTTAGAAATATGTGATAAAAAAGAAAACTAATGCAAGGCTTCATTTTCTACAGTATTTTTTACTAAAAAGTATTATAAATGTCCAATTATTAATATTTGGGAATAGAATCCTTAATCCCTCATTTGAGGGCTGACTACTTGTTGGACCATATCCTTCATTGGGCTGCCTTTGTATGTGATGGACCCAAGCTGTTTCAAGCCTAGCCCCAAGACTTAAGTCAAACGGTGAGTTTTCATTTAAGGGGGTCTCTGGCGCTTGCAACTTGCTAGCTGAGGAAATCTGCATCATCATCTCCTGTTTTGCATGCGACAGAGCAACAGGCAAAACGGTGAGCTTGATGTTTTGAGGTGTAAAAGAAAGCTAACATGTTGCTGTCTGTTGTAGGAAAATATTGCAGAAAATACACAACGTCTAAATGCTTTTTCTCTCTCAAAAATGATCTGAAAAGCTTGCATTTCTTGCTCGAAATCCTTAAAGGATTATCATCGTTTCATCGCCCTAACCATAGTTTTATTGCTGGAACACTTGCTGCATTTTCATTGTTACTCCCAAAGTTACTATTCACACCGAAAGCTTGTATTTTGAGTGCTTTCTGAGCTGATTTTTAAACCTAATCTGTGTATATGAATGTGCATATATTTTAGTCTTAATACTTGAAATATATCACATGTTGTAGACCATTACATGAATGATTGCGTAAAACCCTAAAACCGAAAATTTGGGTGTTTCATTTGGTTAGCACCTACATCATACTTGAATCTATTTTGGTGCTGAATTGGTAAATGCAACAGTGTGATTCTTAGCTCTAAAGATTGCTGGATTAGATATTTGATAGAAAAATCTCAAGTTTCTTGTGAGCTTAGGATTGTTGTTTCCTTAGCTTGGCCAAAATTGACGACATGCTAGCAACACGTGCTGGCTAGATTTGTTAGAAGAGAAAAACTGTGTTAGGAGATCGGATAAATCCCCGTAAATCAAGTGAGATTTAGCAAGAGGAATGTATTATTGGCTTAGTTAGTGGAATGGTGGACGTAGGTGCTAAAAGGTTTAGTCAAACCACTTAAATCTGTTGCGCATCTTTTCCTCTGTGATATGCTGTTATGTGGATTGAAATTGTATCATTTAAATATGCATGAAATATATCCGTTTATTGCTAGATTTTGATTAATTAGTTAACTTGCAATAGCTTTGTTTACTGATTTCAGGTTTAATCAGCAAGTTATTCAAGCATCACATAAACAAACAAGTGTCATTAGAAAATAGATTGTGCATCTAAATTTGATTACATAGGACATTAAATTGTTCTAATTCAAAGAAACTCTAATCTCTTTATAGAATCCTAATTCAACTCTCTTCTTGGGATACTTTCATCACCTTTAAAACTTAAATTGTATACTTTAGAATGTGCAGTGCATTTTTCTCATTTATTCTACTTTGTTCATAAGTCAAGTTTCTATTTATAGTTAAACTTTTCGTTTGTTGGGACCTTTTAGTTAAACCTTTGACTTCCTTACTTAATCATTCTACCCTAAAACATCGCATTCCTTCATTCTATTATAAGAAATAAATGGTTTTTAGAAATAAAATGGATGAAATGGAATTATCAGTAGAAACAAGGTAAGACTAGTAACTCAAGCTTATAATTAAGAAAAATGATGAAACATGTGTAACTATAACACAACTAGAAACTATTAGGATGCTATTAGCTTTTGGCATATGATGAGAATTTTAAATAATAAAAATGAAAAATTTATGTAGAATAACTACTTAGTTTTGAGGAACTAAACTTATCTAATCAAGTTACAAACTCTCAAAAGCCTTGTATGATTTAAAACAAGCACTAAGAGTATAGTATGAAAGGCTATATCTACTGAACTTAGGTTGTAAAGAAAGGAAAAGTGAATAGACATTGTTTGTTTAATCAAAAAAATTATTTGTTATTGCTTAAGTAAGTGTTCATGACATCATTTTTGTGTTGTTAATGAGTATCTACACAAAGAATTTATGAGCTTATGCAACATGAACCCAAAAATTCTAAATGAGTATGGTGGGTTTCTTAGCATGCAACTACAACTAATTTAGTGGTGAACTAATAGGATTCCAATTGTAAAGTTTAGAGACCAACAACCTATATGTGTGAGTCGGGTGTGTATATTGTGATATTAAAAAAAAAAAATACACTAGAAAGCAAACAACATTTTCATCTCTTAAACCAAGTTTGTGAAAGGGTTCCTCAATTAAATACAAACTAGAAGATGCTAAACCTTCTCCAACACTGATGAGCATCACATCTAGGTTTGATCTACACAATGATGGTAAATTTGTAGGTTTTGATTTACATAAGAGCAGGATAGAATCACTTTTATACCTTATTGTTTCTGTATATGATATTTTATTCAATATTTGCTTGTGTGGATGCTTGCTAACTTGTCTAACTAAAATACATTTGAGCGTTGTCAAGAGAATCTATAAATACTTGAAAAAATAAATGGTTGAGATAGGTCTACTGTACCCCCCAAAAGCTCATCCTTTAAACTACATGCACACAAAGATGCTAATATGCTTCGTGTAAGATTGCTGGGAAAATCACTAGTGCGACATGCACTTCCTTGGGAGTATGTTTTTGCCTCCACCACAAAGACTGAGTGTATGGCAATTGGAAGTCGTTATGCTCGAGTCTTATGAGCAACTTGAATATTTCGGATTTTTTTAACTTTTATTCTCACCAAATGTGATAACACGACAAACGAAAGGAGTCGTAGCTCTGATCTGATAATAGATTTGTTTTTTAGTGCATATTTATGATTTTCAGGTTTCGAGCTTGTTTTCTGAGTATGGATTAGAGACTTATTGTCTTTGATTTTGTCAGCGAACAAAGTTGATGGAGGATTATCGGATGAGGAAAAAGCAGTGAAGTGAGTGTGGATGAATTGTGGGTTGTTTCAAGGGCAATACATGCCGTGGATCTTTTACAGGAAAACATCTTCAGGGCTACAACGAGCCCCATCGCGAGCACCATTCAACTTCCACTTCGAGGCGCAACACCCCTTCTGACCACTCCGTCTCCGAAAACTCCACTACCGGCTTGAATTCCCGGCCGCACGTTTCCCAGGAGGTCTCCAAAGAAAGCCCCAGAAGCAACAATTTACTTGTCTTTTTAGTCCCAACAAGAAAGATTCTACGACAAGGCGAGGCGTTGATAACCAAGCTTACTATGTATTGGGTCATGAGACTGCAAACATTCATGATCTTTACACTTTGGGTCGTAAGTTAGGACAGGGACAATTCGGGGCTACTTATCTATGCACTGAGATTGCTACGGGGATTAACTATGCTTGTAAATCAATCTCAAAGAGGAAGTTGATTTCTAAGGATGATCTGGAGGATGTTCGGAGGGAGATTCAGATAATGCGCCATTTGGCGGGTCACAAGAACATTGTGACCATCAAGGGTGCTTATGAGGATCCTTTGTATGTGCATATTGTGATGGAGCTCTATAATGGTGCTACTTATCCTTTTACTCTTTAGGGCGTTTTAACCCAATGACCCCTCATCCTTTTTTTTTTTTAAGAGAATAGGTACCTTTACATATTTAATTAACATTAAGAAAATTGAACGTAATAATCATGCCTTGAGAAAGAGGTATCTATTTAATTTTTTTTTTTATCAACATATTGAAAGAATGGAACACCATCAACAAAACAATTGAGGTTAAAGATTATAAACACGAAATCTGTCAACTCTAAGTCATTTTTTGCCTTACGTCCTTTGCTTCCTCCTATTTGGAATCATCTCATCCTTCCAAGGCCATAACCATACCTCAAACCACTTGTCTTTTTTCCTTCTTTTTTAGGCATTCCCTCCCCCTTGATTTATAAAAATATACGCGATATTCCTTATTGGTTGCTCCGATTTCCTCAGCCGGCAAAAGTATAGCTCTCCGTGCGCTACTCATCCACACAAGAAAAAGGAAAAATTGATCATCAAGCGTAATCGATAATCTTGCATTGTTTCTTAAGACTTTGCACAATAAATTCTCGAGAATGAACATGTAATGTGTCAACTGTTAGGTGTGGAGTTAAAATGTGGACTCTAGACTATGCGTGATGAAGTTTCAAGATTGAACTTGTCATGCACCGGTTGTCATGTGGAGAGTTATAATTGTAAGTAGAAGCAAAAGAATAACTTAGCATATAAAGACTAAAGGCATACTGTCTATCAATTTAAGGTTTTGGATGACAATTTTCTATCTATTCTCTAATGTATAGAAACTTGAAATAGTAATTGAAGACATATCGTCTATCAATTTAAGGTTTTGGAAGACAATTTTCTATCCGTTCTCTAATGTATAGAAATTTAAAATAGTAATTGAAGACATATTGTCTATCAATTTAAGGTTTTAGAAGACAATTTTCTATCAATTCTCTAATGTATAGAAACCCGAAATAGTGATGGATTAATACTCCCTCTTGCACAAGGATTAATTTATATCAACTAATTAGAATCTTCATGTTGATGTGTGTGTGTCCAACAATATGAATTACTCACTAAAAAAAAAAAAGTTCCTCCCAAGAATAAAAGAAAAGGAAAACATTCTTGGTTGCTCTTCATGCAAGATGTACCACCATTTGTCAAGAAACATATGATTTAGTTAAGAGTAGATGTTACTTGAGGCCTCTTAGTCTCAATTTGACACCTTGAGTTTGGGTGCGTGCATTAAAGAAAAAGAGCAAAAATATTTATATACCACCATTTGATGAAAAAATACTTGCAGAGTATACTTCCCAACTTATTTGCAAGGAAAAGCTCTAAGCCATATGGAACTTAAGAGCCTCTATGTCGGACAAGTATTTCACTTTCTTTTTTACTTTTAATGAAACCTTTTTCACGGTACCCACAAAAAATAAAGCAAGTCCAAAGTGCTAAAGAAAGGGAGGAAATATTGAGTTGTCTGCTATATCAAGAAGGAAACTGAATGATGTTTCTGTCTGATTGTTGAGCATTTGGCATTCATGTTGTTAGATACTTGTTGAGTTATTCTACTTTATTTAAGTTATCAGTGTGATGTCTTGGGGATCTACTTGCAATTATTTCTCACTTGTGATTAAACATCATCAGGTATGAAGTGCAAAGTATTCTGAAGATACAAATATTTCAACACTTAAAAGTAGTAGATTATTGGTCTGTACCAGTAATTACTTGAACCGATGGGCTAACACTAGTAGATTATTGGAAAATATGTCATAATGTAGCTAAAGTACCTCATGTTCTGATGAGAGAAAAACAAACAATTATCCCGGAAAGAGGATTCCATGTCTACCAGGGACCTCGGCTTTCTGGGTACAAAGACACAAAAAAATTAGTTGGAACAGGTTAACGAACTTAGTTCCAACATAGAAAGATTTGCTAAACGAAAGGATTGTTTTAGACAAGTTCTCTCTTTGAAACAATAAAAGTTGCTGAAATTTTCGGGTTCTCTTGCGAAAGCTATTGAAGTAGCCAAGGTGGCGTGGGAAGTTCCTATGCTTGCAAATGAAGAAAGAAGTATGGAGTTAAAATGGGAGTGAAAGCTTTGAGAAAAGCAGCAGAATCACATCTGGCATCCATAGTACAATGAAGTTCTCTCGTTGGTATGACTAAAGATAGAAAAGAACATAAGCCACACCAAGCAGCTTTTTAAGCTCATTCTTTAGCAATGACTTGGTGTTGATGACATGTTTATCACAAAGTTTAGCTAATTGAGCTCGCCATGCCAACAAGTCTAAGCTTTTTGGCTTGGTGGTTGGATTTGTAATACCAACTCAATGGCTAACTCATAAGAGATTATTTCTTATTTGAAGAGTAAAACGATTCAATCTTTATTAACCAATTCTATAAATTTTAATGCATTTTATATACATTTGAACATTAGACAGGAAAACACAAGGAAAACGGGCTGTAAAATGAAATCCTTCCAATCACTCACGTCTTAATTAGACAGGGCAAGATGCTTCGTGCTCTGGTATTTTAGATTCCCAATATGCAGAGTGCTGATCCGTGTACCAAGTTGCCACCCATATGCAGAACAAAAGGTTCATGAAACTCAGCACTGCCACAGTCCTGTAGTAATTATCCAAGCGACTTTCATTTAGTGTCTTCTGAAACCAACTTGGTTTCTCGCCGCTTTCGCTAACCTTGCCGACCGCATAAACCAAAACCAAGCTACCGAAAGCTCCTACTCCAAATGCAGCTTTGGTTAGAAGTTTCAAGTAGGGGATTATGAAAGCAGGAACTTGGCCGTTGGAGAAACAAGCGATGCTATAACCAGAGGCTTCATCAAGGTCATCGCAGATGTACTCAGTGATTCCATCATGGGCAGCAAGAAGGAAAAACTGTGGAAGAAGCCACCACACGCTCACTGGGATATAGGCTTTCTGATTGTACTTCAGGTCATGGCTTTTAATCACGTCGAGCCTGCGTCTCTCCACATTTGCAGCAGTGGAACAACATCCTATTGAGCATAACATTGCTACTGAGATTCCAATGATAGCTACATATTTTCCTAAGCCCCTTGGCTTTAACCTTTGAGATGCGATACGACAAAGTTTAACGATGGCTAATGTTGTAGCTTCGAAGAAAATTTGTAGTCCGAAAAAAATGAAAATGGAATATTTGGTCATTTCTTTCATATTGTTAGCTTGCTCTAAAAAGTAAGTGTCTCCCGTGGAGCTCACGACCCCACTCATAATGAAGGTCGTCCACACAGGTATCATGCGCATAAAGATTTTTGTTTCCTCTACTTCAGTTTCCCTGCAAAGTCTCCATCTATTATGCTTTTTCCCCGGAGTTTGGGTTTGCAACTCTTTGGCGGCCTTGTCAAGCCACCTACAATAGAAAGCCATTTGTCAGAGATCATTTTATGCGTCATGTGTATAGCTTGATAGTAAAACAAGTCAAAAATCAGGTGTTGGCACTACAATATAAGTTAAAGGTTTAATTCAAAAATTAGTTCAAAATTAGGCAAGAACAACTCTATATCTAAACATGACCCAAGGATAATATCTTTTTTTTTTTTTTTTTGACTTTGTCAACAATACTCTTTCATCTACCAAGCATACCCAAAAAACTCAAAGTTGAAAGGGAAATGGAGTGGGTCAATGGCTTTGATGGGTAAATAGGCTTAGGGCTAACTCAAAGACATCTAGTTTTTGAGTTAAGAAGAACAAATCTATATTTATATATCATTCAAAAATTGCATCTTTATGATATAGTATTTTTCTCTTTAGTAAAAAAATAGTAATTCACAAAAGAAAAAGTGTAGAAGTTATCGGCAGAAAACATAAAAAGTGATGTGGTCGTTAAGCTTTCTAATGGCTCGGTCGACTGCAAATTTGACAAATTTGAGCTCTTTATAGAGAGAGAGAAAGAGAGAGAAGCGATGAGAACCCAAGGCCCTGGGTATGAGGCAGAAAGTGAAGTCTGGATTGACATTCTTCTTCATAGAGTTCATTAGCCTGCTTTGGTAGGTGAAACATCTTGGAAACCGAGGAGACAAAGACTCTACAGACAGTTGTAAGAGGACTCCCCTGCGGTTCAGCCCATTTTTCGGAGCCACTTTTAATCAGAGCAGTGACCTGGTGACTTCCGAGCAGAAAAGTTGCCGTTACCATCCCTACTGCTGCCATTCCATACGAGACTTCCAATGGAGCAGCTGAAATTAGAAATCCAGCTACAAAACCTAAAAAGCGAAAAAGAAACTTATCCCTGAAACTTTTGAATTTCCCACATCTTTTTTCTTTAGGATCATCTGCTAGGATTCTTTTTCGTTGCTCCCAGGAACGACTCAAGCATGCCCCAAAACCAGATACCCCAACCGCTTTGAGGGCTAATGCTGTGAAAAAGAGGTCCTTTTGGGTGCAATCTATGTATGCGCTGCTGTTACTGCATTTAACTGAGATTGTCAGGATGGCCAACCCCTGCAGTGACACCAAATAATTAGTCCACCTTCGGCTTGTATAAGTCCTATAACTTTCTCAAAAATTAGTGGGAACTGAGAAAACTAACAAAGCTGTAAGCAAGACTGCTGTAAAAGAGCATTGAATATACACCGATGTAAGCATCTGCAAGGAAGGCCATCCCCAGGGGCATTATGGCTTCAACACCAGTAAATCCAGTCACAATTACCGAAGCATAAGCAATGTTAAGGTCCCACTTATCTATTAAGTATGCCACCATCATCCACAAAACAAGCTCCACCAGTTTTTCAGCCCATACCAAACCTAAAATGGAAGAGAAAGAGATTCCTTTAGGGTGTATCCATAAATAAATAAACAAAATTTGATGTGACTTGGTACATAAATTGGTAATTTAAGATCTTTAGTCGTTACCATTGTATCAAAAAATATAACTAATAGTTAGAATGTATATCCTATTCTTTAAGGGCACTTAAAGTGGTGCCTTAACCTTAAGGGCTTTTATTAGGTTATGGTATGATTTTGTGAGTTGTTGTCAAGGTATGATTAAGAATCATAACAAATAAAATGCAAGGGACTAATTTTGTGTTGAAATAAGGAACAAAGGAGATACTCTCATAGCCCAGATTTTTTGCAATTACTTCTAACCAGCGATTAGATCCAATAACTTGCTCATGGATTATCAGACCTGATGCGCTAAAACTATTCGATTATTGGGAAAGGTATCATGATCTAGCTCAAGTACCTTCTATTATTGAGATTAAAATTTTAGCCCTTATGATGGATAAGAACGGCATAATGTTCTCCAGGAACCACAGCATTCTGTATTACATCAAAACAGAAAACTTAGTAGGACCAAGTTGAAGTACCTGGTTCCAGGTTAGAAAGATTAAGTAACTTGCAGAACGACAAAATCAGAGTTGGGCAAGAAACCATGAGATTTAGCAGGTTTGCTGACCTCCAAAAAGGGGTTGGCTTTAAGAACTCTGAATTATTCATGGTGGTTGAAGCTGGTATCATCTTTGAACCGAAAAAGGATACTTCGGACAGTCAGGAACTCTTTTATAACTGGTCACTTCAGCGAGATAGAAGTTTCGTGGAAGGGGAATGGAAAAGATGGGAGAATCACGAGGAAATGTAGTACCGCGTTATTTCCCTTTTGTTGGAACCAAAAGACAGAAAGAAAGTTTGTTTGGTTCCAACACTTTTGCTCTTCATGGGGCCCCTGCGCTTGTCTTTCTTTCGGAAGTTGATGGTTAGTTTAGTCGTGAGGATGGAAATCCATGGCTGCGCCTGTATAACACAAAGGAAGATGGGGTCGAAATGGAATGGAACCTTTCGGTGAACATAGACACACAGAGAGTAAGAGAGTGAGAGAGATAGAGTGTGAGTATTTGCAGCGCAAGACTAATGCTTTACTACTGTTGTATCAAGTGCAGAGTGAAAAATACGGGGACCCATAGTATATTCCTTCAAGGTCGCCCACATGCACCGATACGTTTTCTTCATTTATCCCCTCATGTCAGCGCAGCGCTGAGGGACATTTCATTCAAGAAAAACAAAAACCTATTGTTAGTATGTATAGTTACCAAATCAGTCCTATAATTAAGATAATATTCTGTATAATATTCTCATAATATATTCATGTATTCACTGTAATCCTTATTTAGACTAAGAATTAAGCTTATATAACTAGGCTTCTCATTATATAGAATTATCACAGCAGTATAAAATAATTTACTTACTCCTAGGCTATCTCCATCTTCCCATTTTTGTTATATGGTACCCGAGCTTTTTTTTGCCTTGAGACCTAAATCACTTATGCTTTCCTTCCTAGCCATCATTATCAAGTTAGAAAAGTAACTTTATTCCACCCCAAAAATTTTGGGTGAATTTACCATTTTGCCCTTCATTTTTAATCAAGATTATCATTTTGCCTTCACCCTTTCCCCGACCCTCCAGAAACTCTACCTGCCCCATTAACTCTAGACTTGGGATTCGATGATACCGATACATCATTGTCATTATCGGTCAATATACTTAACATTCCTAAACCTCCAGCGATGCTAGGACATTCTCTTCATTTTCAACCTTTCTTATAAAGTGTATCTTTGTTGCAATATGTTTTGTCCGACTATGATAAACTAGATACAAATGGCAGAATTGTTATCATACTTAATTATATGGGCTTTCTTTTGTTCTACTCCCATAGCTTTAAGCACTCTTCAGGCCAAATAAATTGGTTCGTTACAATAGGAATGGATACATATTCTACGTCTGCTTTAGCCATCAATAATGTTAATCCCATGTTGAAAATGAAACATACCTCACAGCAAAAAGCAAGTCAAGCTTGGTTATTGTTAAATACAAGCAGCTTCTAATAAGGCTTCTATATACTTTCTCTTTGAATCCCCTTAGCTATCATTAGATTCCACTTTTTCATTAGCAACTAGAACTTATGGAACACATACCGCAGCCACCCACATTGGACTTAGCACAACCCACTACACATACATAGGTATCATCTTTTATATGTTCACTATTGTAAACATAAATTATTATCTCTTTTCAAATTAACGACTAAGTTTTTTATTATTTTTGTTCATAATTTTGGATATAAACCTCATAATCGGTGTCTCCACTAGTTTACCACTTGAGCCAGCGATACCAAAGTTTATGTTACACGTTTTAAATATCCTCCTCATTGGATTCTGTTACGTGTTTAGGGTTAGTAGGTTTGATTTAGGATTTCTATGGAGAAGTTGAGTTAGTATAGAATTTTTGGGGATTTCCTTGAATAATATAAGATTTCCTTGATAGGTTGAGTTAGTTTAGGATTTTTAGTTTCTCCCTTATAAAAGGATAAGATCTATGTAAAGGGGCAGTATGGATGGTTAGTTTGATCATTTCTTTTATATTTTGAATTTATTTTATTTTATCTTTTTAATGAGAGAATAGCTCACCATTCCCCTACTCTATCCTTTGTGAGAGAATAACTTACCATTCCTCTAATACACAAGCAAACAAGAGTGAGAACAGTTGCCAACTGATGTATTCGAGGGGATATCATTGAAAAGACATGATCATTATAAAGGGAGTGGTTTAGATTATTGGTTTGGTTATTTTATTTTATATTTTAAATTTAGTTTATTTTATCTTTTTAAGGGTTTAAGAGAATAGTCCACTGTTCCTCATAAGTAATGATCTGGTTGGTTACAAAAGGGCATCAGATTCCTTATCTGATGGAGGTGATGACGTTATGTGCCTGATATGTTACATCTGTTTGTCACTTGTTTATGGGCTCACTTTATTTTGGTTGTTCATGTGGTTTGTACATAAGAACAGCCGGCTTTGTGCTCTCCAACTGCCTCTGGGTTTTACCAGTCTCTTTGTTGCACCATTTTCATTGATGACCGTCATTAGCCTTGGCTGCACCTCAACAGGGCGGTTTTCCTACTTACAGTTTCACACGCTCACACTTCTTTCAGGAGTGTTGTCAAACCACATTAACGGATGTCTGAGACTGGTGGCTGTATTGCCTGCTTCCCTCGGAGCGAAGCGGATGCGGAAGCAGAAAGAGTCCAAAGCGCGTATCCTCCGGGGGTATATCGGATGTTGTGGGGGGCGGAAGCAGACGAGTAGAGTCGAAAACGCGTGGCCACGGAGGGATATCGGACAGGGTGAAAGCGGATGCGAAGCGGACAAGTAGAGTCTCTTTTCAAAGCGGATGTTGTGGGGGGCGGAAGCAGATAAGTAGAGTAGAAAACGCGTACCCTCGGGGGTATATCAGATGTTGTCGGGGGCGGAAGCAGGTAACTAGAGTCGAAAACGCGTACCCTCGGGGGTATATCGGTTGTTGTGGGGGGCAGAAGCAGATAAGTAGAGTAAGCGTACCCTCGGGGGGATGTCGGACGGGATGGAAGCGGGCAAGTAGAGTCTCTTATCAACTGCTAATTTTGCACATTACTCTCGGCTCTCTATATATCTTCCTCTGTTTTGTAGATGAGAGCACAGAAGGATGCGGTGTGTCGTGGATTTGAGATACGTGGTTCCACCACTGATCATCCTCAACCTTATCGTGCTAACGTCCCAAGACAAGTCTTGGGCACAGCATGCTTACCAGGGAACTCAGTCGCTTGTTCGGCCTCGTTCGGTGGTAGCATATTTGTTTCTCATCCTTGTCATACTGGTATTCCTCTTCACCTCAGTCGAGCTCCCCCTTAACATGGAGCCAACTTACTTGCGAGTGGGACGTTTCTCTGGTCCCTTAACTCTTTCACTGGTAAGCTCAATCTTTCTTCCACCTTCGTCCTTTTGGATCATCTTTCCCATACTTCTTGTTGGGTCTCCCTGGTACCGAATGCTGCTAGATCGACTCGTGCGCTTCATGGGTTTGCTTTATCACACTCTCCAAGCCATTCCTGCTCCTAATATCATCTACGTGACCCAGCGTCAAGAAGAAGCAGAACCACCTCCTCGTCCAGTTGAAATTGAGCTTACTGAATTCGAAATCAGTGTGTGAATCATTTCTGTTGCCATGCTGTTGTTGTATCATGTAGTTGTACTAGGGTAGAAGCTTGCAAAGTTACGAGTGTATCTTTTCTTTACTGTAATCAGAGTGCAGGTCATGGGTTTCTTTAGCCCGAAAAGTCAATTTCTATGTAATTTTGTCAGGGACGAGTTAGTTAGTCCTACCATATTTCCTTGTAATCTCACTGTAGTTGGTCTACAATTGCCCAATTTGTCCACTCTGAAGCATTTTCATGCAGTCTCTGTACTGGAACTGGGCTTTAATGGTGGTAACACTCCCACCACACGACTGAATAGCAATAGCATAAGTTCTCTATGTGGGGCTTTCCTGCTTTTTGATTCTTTCAGGTTTCTTTTTGATGATACGAGGCTATAAAATAGTATAACATTTTTTAGATTAGTTAAAAAAGAAGACGGATTACGCCAATAGGGTTACACCGTCATCATCTCTACAATATTAAAGGATATCAGTATAGGAGTCAGAGAAAGACATCAAAATTGCAACTAAATTGGTTGCTTCAGAAAATGGCATCACATATACAGGAGTTCAATACCAAAATCTAAGAGAAATTGGGCCAAAATGAAAGAATACATGATTATTCATTAACTGCTGACAATAGAATGATGATATTCAGAGGATATTTTCTTGTAGTTCAATGTTGGTAAGGGAAGGTACTGATGTCATTCCACGACAGGCAGCATTTGATCTTCTTCTGCTGAGGAATGTGGAACTTGGGTTCTTTTGGTATGGTTGGATGCTTCATTGAACTTTAAACAAACAAAGACAACAATGAGAGAAAACAGATTTCATGATCCAAAAAGTTTCAAGATTTGTTTTGGGATAGACTACATCATGTACTTACCAAACATTGTGAGTTTATAATTACCAAGTACAAAACAAGGAGAAAAGAAACTATGTTTTTGTTTGAACCTGCTCAGCTTTACCTTCTAGGAATGAAAGGCCTGTCGAAATATGGCATGGGTTGTGCTTTTGGAACGAGCTCCTTTTTCAACCGTCTTATTTCTTCCTCTTCCGCCAACTGCAAGAACATAGAAACATATTCAATTTAGATCAGAGAGGAAGATACTACTTTGTGATATCAAGATACTCCTTCCTGTTCGTGTTATGTACCTTCTGCTGTCTCTCCCTTTCCATCTTGTATTGCTCAAACAGGCTCATCTTCTCTGCTACCTAGTTATGCCCACATGCAAGGAAATCAAAGGTTAGAATCTGATGCATCTGTGGTTACAAGCCATTACTGCTGAAAACTTCTCTTTCATGAAGTTCATGGAAGTTAGTCCCATTTGGAGATAGAATTCAGCATGTTATTTTGCTGCAAAAACATCTTTTAAACCAGTCATTTCTCCTTAAGAATAAGTCCAGAACACAACTGAACCCCAGTTAATAGGTTTTCAGCTAATGCAAAAAACTGAGCAGTATATGAAACTTGGCAGGAAAATGCATCTAATTGGAGTGAATAGAACAGGAACCTGATAATCAAACTCGGCTCGTTCTACTGCTCGGACATCACTGTGAAGCTTCAGGTCTATCGGTCTTGTGCTTTCCTTCACTGGAGGCTTTATCAGGCACTGACATAACAAGCAGCAAAACGTTGCAAACAAGGTCAGAAACACATACTAATTGCAATAATGTCAACCATTAGTATAGCACTTAAATTAAAAACAAATAGACAAAAAGATCTCATCTTTCTATGTGATGTTGGCATTGATTTGAAGCTAAATCATCCAGATATTAAGGTCTAATGCTTATTCCAAAAAATAACCTCACCTCTGGTTCGTCTGTTGTCCACGGGAGACCCTGTGCAATTGGTATACGTTGCTTCTCCTCCTCTGTTACCATTTCTTCTAATTTTGTCATGAATTCTTCCTCCTTCTGCCTTCCCCTTTGCTGAAGCGAGATTTAATTACCAACTTTATTAAGTGGATCCAATGCAAGTTAAGTTGAAGTATTTATTATCAATTCACTTTCCTCAACTCACCTCTGTTCTTAGCTTGAAAGGTTTTTGGCTTGTGACTTTAAGCTGCTGCTTCTTCCATTTCCTTGCACCCATTGTAGCAGAAGATTCGGAGCTCTGGATTCAAACATGAACATAACAATATGGGTTCGTCAGCTAATGAAACATTCACTTCCCCCCCAATTTGCAGAAATGATTCACACGTTGATTTCGATTTCAGTCAGCTCAATTTCAACTGGAAGCAAATCTTTCCTCGAAATGAGAATTCCTTCCAACAGTCCAATCCAATGGGGCACTTCCGAAGGACACTTCCCACACTGCCATAGAGTACTTGAATAATACCGAAATTTGCGTGCTTCTTTTCTATGGCAGGATCTGTCTTCCTCACAGATCCAGTCCCCCGAGACATCATCATCGCCTAGCGTTAAGGTTCTGTGAGCGTGAAGCCATGAGAAATCCCTACTTGTTTTTACTGAAACATAAAAGAACAAAAGCTTCAAAAGTCCCCTTCTCTTCTGCCTCTGCTTTCATCAGTCTCGAGAATACTCTCTCTTTCATGGTTTCCCTTACTGTCTGACACAGAACTCCGGACAGTGTTTGCCCGTACCACAGAAAACACTCGACTGCTTTAGCATTATATGCAGTAAATGTTAATGTTTTGTCTTATATAATGGAGGGTCTGTTCCCCCACATACATGGACTATCAAGACCAACTTGGGGACGTTTGTTCTTCATATATGCATATACATACACACATACATGCATTTATGTGAGGATGTGACTATGCATGCGTAGATGCGAGGATGTGAATATGCATGCGTAGATGTGTGTATGCATGTATATAAGTATGTATGCATGTATGCTTGGATGCATGTATGCGTATGTGTATGCATGGATGCATGTATGTATATGTCTATGCATGGATGCGTGTATGTGTATGTGCATGGATGTGTGTATGTGTGTATGTGTGTATGCATAGATGTGTGGATGTGTATGTGCGTGGATGCGTGAATGCGTGGATGCGTGTATGCGTGGATGCGTGGATGCGTGGATGTGTATATGCGTGGATGCATGTATGCGTGGATGCGTGTATGCATGTATGAGTGTATGTGTGGAAGCATGCATGCGTGAATGCATATATGCGTGGATGCGTGTATGCATGTATGCGTGTATGCGTGGATGCGTGGATGCGTGGATGCATGGATGCGTAAATGCGTATATGCGTGGATGCGTGGATGCGTAAATGCGTATATGCGTGGATGCCTGTATGCGTGGATGCGAGTATGCGTGGATGCGAGTATGCGTGTATGAGTGTATGGGTGGATGCGTGGATGCGTGGATGCGTGGATGCGTGGATGCGTGGATGCGTGGATGCGAGGATGCGTGTATGCGTGTATGCGTGGATGTGTGGATGCGTGGATGCATGGATACGTGGATGGGTGGATGTGTGGATGCGTGGATGCGTGGATGCGTGGATGCATGTATGCATAGATGTGTGGATGCGTGGATGCGTATATGCGTGGATGCGTGTATGCGTGGATGCGTGTATGAGTGTATGCGTATATGTGTGTATGCATGGATGCGTGGATGCGTATATGCGTGGATGCATGGATGCATGAATGCATGTATGTGTGGATGCGTGTATGCATGGATGCGTGGATGCGTGGATGCGTGGATGCGTGAATGCGTATATGCATAGATGCGTGTATGCTTGGATGCGTGTATGCGTGTATGAGTGTATGTGTGGATGAGTGAATGCGTGGACGTGTGGATGCGTGGATGCGTGGATGCGAGGATGCGTGTATGCGTGGATGTGTGGATGCGTATATGCGTGGATGCATATATGCATAGATGTGTGTATGCGTGGACGCGTGTATGAGTGTATGTGTGTATGAGTGTATGCATGGATGCGTGGATGCGTGGATGCGTGTATATGTGTATGCATAGATGCATGCATTGATGTATGCGTAGGTGTGTGCATGTGTGTATGCCTAGATGTGTGTTTATAAATATGTGAATATGTATGCAAGTATGCAAATATGTATACATGTATGCCAAGATGTATGTGTGCATGCTAATATGTATATGCAATTATCTATGCACGCATGGAAGTACAAATGTGCAAATGCAAGTATATATGCATGTACAAATGCAAGTATGTATGCATGTATGCATGTATGCAAATATGTTCGTTTGCATTCATACACTTACTTATGCATGTATGTGTTTGTGTGTGTATGCATGTTTGAATGTGTAGATGCACGTTTATATGCAAGATTCATTTAGGAAACTTATTTAGAATGAAGAATAAACTAACCATTCTTAATAGATGCATTGGCTTCACTTCAAGTAAGCTTTGTGCCATGCTCTGATGCCATTTGAAAGATCTGTGTCCATCTCTCTAAAAAATGCCTCATTGAGGGAAGGGTTATTCAAGTAAAAAATTTCAACACATAAAAGTATAAGATGACAACTAGAGTAAAAGGAACAAGAACAAGACATTCTCATAGAAAAGAAAAAAATTATTGAGGTCTAATTTGATGTACCTGATATCTCCAAATTGTTAGATCAACACCCCTGAGACAAAATCTAAACATATAAATTGAGTAATCTAACCATGAAAATTATCATTAGTTCATTTAAATCAAAATAATGTATGAAGGCTTTTGTCTAGAAGTAGGAAATTTCAACATACAAAACTATAACATGAGGATAAGAGTAAAAAGAACAACATGAAGATATTCCTATAAACAAAAAAAAAAAAAAAAAAAAACAAAAACAAAATATTATAATTAAAAACAACAGTTGAGGTCTACCTTAATGCACATAATATCCTCCAAAACCACAAATACCAAGATTGTCAAAAACATTCTTAGTTCCTTTAGATCTTAGATAATGGATAAGCGCACTGTTCGGTGAAATTCTAAATGCATGTGAACATGTCGAACAAGTAATATAATGATAAGAAAGATATCGTCCCACAAAGATTGGTGATTACTAGACCAACTAATTACTAACGGTGAATAACTCCTATAATTTATCTAGCAAATCAAATTGATAGATGATAGATTAACTAACTAAATCTAATAAAACTAAATACAAGAAATATGTTAGAGCATATGATTTCACCATAATTACTAGGTATTAATATTGATTATTTATGCTTACAAGAGGGATAATATCTATGTGATGGCGGAATTTCTTAATTTATTTACTATCCTATGTCTAGGTATAGCAAACCTACTTAGTTCATTAATTCACTATATCTCTATATGTAAATTGAAACAAACCAAATGCATTAGGATCTATGAACATTCCCAGTTTACACCGAAAGCCACACAAACAATATGGTATATGTCTATCCATATTTAATCTATGGTTGCATATTACAAGAAGCAACTGCATGCTATTTCCTGTCGGTCTTTAACATGCAAATCAAGTCATCTAAGTGGTAGCTAATTACCTAAAAGCATTTAACTATGTAATATGTAACTTCACATAAATAAAATATCTTGCAAAACATAACAATCATAAGATTCATACCATCATAATTAGGTTACATCGTAGCTCTAACAAAAATAAACTAAAACATAAAGAAATAATGAGGAAGAATGGTAATAAGAAATAAAGAAGGCATCTTGAATCCAGGAACAAGAAGTCTGTCACCCTTTTTGTCTTCTCTTCAAGAAAACCTTGAATTCTTAGCCTCTTTCTTGAGTTGTGCTCAATTTCCTCCTCCTCCTTCTTTTGCCTCTTCTCTTATCTTAAATAGGGTTTAGGTTTAAACATACCTCCTATCCTAGTAGAATTGGGTTTTAGAGTTCTAAAACAATTGGGTTTTGAACTTCTAAATTAATTAGGATTTGAATTCCTAACATGATTGGGTTTTCTAAATAAATAGAAAACCTAATAACAATGGAAAATCTAAAGTCCAAGCCCATCATGACTCTCTTGATCTTGATATTACGATTTTGCCACACAATAAGCATCAGGTTCTCCTTATTCATCCTTTTTCTCCATGCCTCCTTACGCTACATAAACAAGACAAATTTAGGTAAATAAAGAGGAATTCAAATATTTTCTCATAAGCATTGCATTATTTATTGCCTAAAAATAGGTCAAATAACTCTATAAAAATAGAGTTATCACGCACATGTCTTGAAGCTAAAAATTTTGACATAGAAAACTACAACAAAATTATTATAATTAAGACAACAAAAGAGTATATTCCCATTAGACAAACTATAAGTGGATTTTCTATTTTATATATATGCATTTGTCTGTGTATATATGCATATACATATGTACATACATGCATTTATGCGAGGATGTGAATATGCAAGCGTAGATGCGAGAGGATGCGAATATGCATGTGTAGATGCGTGTATGCATGGATATGAGTATGTATGCATGTATGCTTGGATGTGTGTATGCGTATGTGTATGCATGGATGCGTGTATGCGTATGTATATGCATGGATGCGTGTATGCGTATCTGTATGCATGGAGCGTGTATACCTATATGCATGGATGGATGCTTGTATGCCTATATGCATGGATGCGTGTATGCGTGTATGCATGGGTGGATGGATGCGTGTATGCATGTATGCGTGGATGGATGGATGCGTGGATGCGTGGATGTGTATATGCGTGGATGGGTTGATGCGTGGATGCGTGTATGCGTGGATGCGTGTATGCGTGTATGCGTGTATGCATGTATGCGTAGATGTGTAGATGCGTAGATGCAAGCATGTGTGTATGCCTGGATGCGTGTTCACAAATATGTGAATATGTATGCAAGTATGCAAATATGTATACATGGATGCCAAGATGTATGCGTGTATGCAATTATCTATGCACGCATGGAAGTACAAATGTGCGAATGCAAGTATATATGCATGTACAAATGCAAGTATGTATGCATATATGCATGAAAGGATGTGTGCATGTATGCATAAATGTTAGTTTGCATGCATGTATGAATGCAAATACTTATTTATGCGTGTCTGTGTGTTTGTGTGTGTATGCATGTTTGAATGTGTAGATGCACGTTTATATGCAAGATTCATTTAGGAAACTTATTTAGAATGAAGAATAAACTAACCATCCTTGATAGATGCATTGGCTTCACTTCAAGTAAGCTTTGTGCCATGCTCTGATGCCATTTGAAATATATGTGTCCATCTTTCTAAAACATGCCTCATTGAAGGAGGGGTTATTCAAGTAAAAAATTTCAACACATAAAAGTATAAGATGACAGCTAGAGTAAAAGGAACAAGAACAAGACACTCTCATAGAAAAGAAAAAAATTATTGAGGTCTAACTTAATGTACCTGATATCTCCAAATTGTTAAATCAACACCCCTGGGACAAAATCTAAACATAGAAATTGAGTAATCTAATCATGAAAATTATCATTAGTTCCTTTAAATCAAAATAATGTATGAAGGCTTTCATCTAGAAGTAGGAAATTTCAACATACAAAACTATAACATGAGGATAAGAGTAAAAAGAACAACATGAAGATATTCCTATAAACAAAAAAAAAAAACAAAAACAAAATATTATAATTAAAAACAGCAGTTGAGGTCTACCTTAATGCACATAATATCCTCCAAAACCACAAATACCAAGATTGTCAAAAACATCCTTAGTTCCTTTAGATCTTAGATAATGGATAAGCGCACCTGTCTTGAAGCTAAAAATTGACATAGAAAACTACAACAAAATTATTATAATTAAGACAACGAAAGAGCATATTTCCATTAGAAAAACTATAAGAGGATTTTCTATTATATATATATCTATGCATTTGTCTATGTATATATGCATATACATATATGCACATACATGCATTTATGCGAGGATGTGAATATGCATGCGTAGATGCGAGGATGCGAATATGCATGCATAGATATGTGTATGCATGGATATGAGTATGTATGCATGTATGCTTGGATGTGTGTATGTATGGATATGAGTATGTATGCATGTATGCTTGGATGGGTGTATGCGTATGTGTATGCATGAATGCGTGTATGCGTATATGTAGGCATGGATGCGTGTATGCATGGATGCGTATATGCGTGTATGCGTGTATGCATATGCGTGTATGTGTGTATGCGTGTATGCATATGCGTGTATGCATGGATGGGTGGATGCGTGTATGCGTGTATGCATGGATGCGTTGATGCGTTGATGCATGGATGCGTGTATGCGTGGATGCGTGTATGCGTAGATGCGTAGATGCGTGTATGCGTGTATGCATGTATGCGTGTATGCGTAGATGCGTGCATGTGTGTATGCTTGGATGCGTGTTTACAAATATGTGAATATGTATGCAAGTATGCAAATATGTATACATGTATGCCAAGATGTATGCATGTATGCTAATATGTATCCGTGTATGCAATTATCTATGCACGCATGGAAGTACAAATGTGCGAATGCAAGTATATATGCATGTACAAAATGCAAGTATGTATGCATGTATGCATGAAAGGATATGTGCATGTATGCATATATGTTTGTTTGCATGCATGTATGAATGCAAATACTTATTTATGCATGTATGTGTGTTTGTGTATGTATCCATGTTTGAATGTGTAAATGCATGTTTATATGCAAGATTCATTTAGGAAACTTATTTAGAATGAAGAATAAACTAACCATCCTTGATAGATGCATTGACTTCACTTCAAGTAAGCTTTGTGCCATGCTCTGATGCCATTTGAAAGATCTGTGTCCATCTTTCTAAAAGATGCCTCATTGAGGGAGGGGTTATTCAAGTAAAAATTTCAACACATAGAAGTAAAAGATGACAACTAGAGTAAAAGGAACAAGAACAAGACATTCTCATAGAAAAGAAAAAAATTATTGAGGCCTAACTTGATGTACCTGATATCTCCAAATTGTTAGATCAACACCCTTGGGACAAAATCTAAACATAGAAATTGAGTAATCTAACCATGAAAATGATCATTAGTTTCTTTAAATCAAAATAATGTATGAAAGCTTTCATCTAGAAGTAGGAAATTTCAACATACAAAACTATAACATGAGGATAAGAGTAAAAAGAACAACATGAAGATATTCCTATAAACAAAAAAAAAAAAAAAAACACAAACAAAATATTATAATTAAAAACAACAGTTGAGGTCTACCTTAATGCACATAATATCCTCCAAAACCACAAATACCAAGATTGTCAAAAACATCCTTAGTTCCTTTAGATCTTAGATAATGGATAAGCGCACCTGTCTTGAAGCTAAAAATTTTGACATAGAAAACTACAACAAAATTATTATAATTAAGACAACAAAAGAGCATATTTCCATTAGAAAAACTATAAGAAGATTTTCTATTATATATATATATATGCATTTGTCTGTGTATATATGCATATACATATGCACATACATGCATTTATGCGAGGATGTGAATATGCATGCGTAGATGCAAGGATGCAAATATGCATGCGTAGATGTGTGTATGCATGGATATGAGTATGTATGCATGGATATGAGTATGTATGCATATGTGTATGCATGAATGCGTGTATGCGTATATGTAGGCATGGATGCGTGTATGCGTATATGTAGGCATGGATGCGTGTATGCATGGATGCGTGTATGCATGGATGCGTATATGCGTGTATGCATGGATGCGTGTATGCGTGTATGCGTGTATGCGTGTATGCATGGATGCGTTGATGCGTTGATGCGTGGATGCATGTATGCGTGGATGCGTGTATGCATGGATTCGTGTATGCGTGTATGCGTGTATGCGTGTATGCGTGTATGCGTGTATGCGTGGATGCGTGGATGCGTGTATGTGTGTATGCGTGGATGCGTGGATGCGTGTATGTGTGTATGTGTGGATGCATGTATGCGTGTATGCGTAGATGCGTGTATGCGTGTATGCGTAGATGCGTGCATGTGTGTATGCTTGGATGCGTGTTTACAAATATGTGAATATGTATGCAAGTATGCAAATATGTATACATGTATGCCAAGATGTATGCGTGTGTGCTAATATGTATACGTGTATGCAATTATCTATGCACGCATAGACGTACAAATGTGCGAATGCAAGTATATATGCATGTACAAATGCAAGTATGTATGCATGTATGCATGAAAGGATGTGTGCATGTATGCATATATGTTTGTTTGCATGCATGTATGAATGCAAATACTTATTTACACATGTATGTGTGTTTGTGTGTGTATGCATGTTTGAATGTGTAGATGCACGTTTATATGCAAGATTCATTTAGGAAACTTATTTAGAATGAAGAATAAACTAACCATCCTTGATAGATGCATTGACTTCACTTCAAGTAAGCTTTGTGCCATGCTCTGATGCCATTTGAAAGATCTGTGTCCATCTTTCTAAAAGATGCCTCATTGAAGGTGGGGTTATTCAAGTAAAAATTTCAACACATAAAAGTATAAGATGACAACTAGAGTAAAAGGAACAAGAACAAGACATTCTCATAGAAAAGAAAAAAATTATTGAGGTCTAACTTGATGTACCTGATATCTCCAAATTGTTAGATCAACACCCCTGGGACAAAATCTAAACATAGAAATTGAGTAATCTAATCATGAAAATTATCATTAGTTCCTTTAAATCAAAATAATGTATGAAGGCTTTCATCTAGAAGTAGGAAATTTCAACATACAAAACTATAACATGAGGATAAGAGTAAAAAGAACAACATGAAGATATTCCTATAAACAAAAGAAAAAACAAAAACAAAAACAAAATATTATAATTAAAAACAGCAATTGAGGTCTACCTTAATGCACATAATATCCTCCAAAACCACAAATACCAAGATTGTCAAAAACATCCTTAGTTCCTTTAGATCTTAGATAATGGATAAGCGCACCTGTCTTGAAGCTAAAAATTTTGACATAGAAAACTACAACAAAATTATTATAATTAAGACAACAAAAGAGCATATTTCCATTAGAAAAACTATAAAAGGATTTTCTATTATATATATATATATATATATATGCATTTGTCTGTGTATATATGCATATACATATGCACATACATGCATTTATGCGAGGATGTGAATATGCATGCGTAGATGCGAGGATGCGAATATGCATGCGTAGATGTGTGTATGCATGGATATGAGTATGTATGCATGTATGCTTGGATGTGTGTATGCGTATGTGTATGCATGAATGCGTGTATGAGTATATGTAGGCATGGATGCGTGTATGCATATATACATGGATGCGTGTATGCGTGGATGCGTGTATGCGTGTATGCATGGATGCGTTGATGCGTTGATGCGTGGATGCGTGGATGCGTGTATGCGTGTATGCGTGTATGCGTGTATGCGTGTATGCGTGGATGCGTAGATGCGTGTATGCGTAGATGCGTGTATGCGTATATGCGTAGATGTGTGTATGCGTGTATGCGTAGATACGTGCATGTGTGTATGCTTGGATGCGTGTTTACAAATATGTGAATATGTATGCAAGTATGCAAATATGTATACATGTATGCCAAGATGTATGCGTGTATGCTAATATGTATGCGTGTATGCAATTATCTATGCACGCATGGAAGTACAAATGTGCGAATGCAAGTATATATGCATGTACAAAATCCAAGTATGTATGCATGTATGCATGAAAGGATGTGTGCATGTATGCATATATGTTTGTTTGCATGCATGTATGAATGCAAATACTTATTTATGCATGTATGTGTGTTTGTGTGTGTATGCATGTTTGAATGTGTAGATGCATGTTTATATGCAAGATTCATTTAGGAAACTTATTTAGAATGAAGAATAAACTAACCATCCTTGATAGATGCATTGACTTCACTTCAAGTAAGCTTTGTGCCATGCTCCGATGCCATTTGAAATATCTGTGTCCATCTTTCTAAAAGATGCCTCATTGAAGGTGGGGTTATTCAAGTAAAAATTTCAACACATAAAAGTATAAGATGACAGCTAGAGTAAAAGGAACAAGAACAAGACATTCTCATAGAAAAGGAAAAAATTATTGAGGTCTAACTTGATGTACCTGATATCTCCAAATTGTTAGATCAACAACCCTTGGACAAAATCTAAACATAGAAATTGAGTAATCTAATCATGAAAATTATCATTAGTTCCTTTAAATCAAAATAATGTATGAAGGCTTTCATCTAGAAGCAGGAAATTTCAACATACAAAACTATAACATGAGGATAAGAGTAAAAAGAACAACATGAAGATATTCCTATAAACAAAAGAAAAAACAAAAACAAAAACAAAATATTATAATTAAAAACAGCAATTGAGGTCTACCTTAATGCACATAATATCCTCCAAAACCACAAATACCAAGATTGTCAAAAACATCCTTAGTTCCTTTAGATCTTAGATAATGGATAAGCGCACCTGTCTTGAAGATAAAAATTTTGACATAGAAAACTACAACAAAATTATTATAATTAAGACAACAAAAGAGCATATTTCCATTAGAAAAACTATAAGAAGATTTTCTATTATATATATATATGCATTTGTTTGTGTATATATGCATATACATATGCACATACATGCATTTATGCGAGGATGTGAATATGCATACGTAGATGCGAGGATGCGAATATGCATGCGTAGATGTGTGTATGCATGGATATGAGTATGTATGCATGTATGCTTGGATGTGTGTATGCGTATGTGTATGCATGAATGCGTGTATGCGTATATGTAGGCATGGATGCGTGTATGCATATATACATGGATGCGTGTATGCATGGATGCGTATATGCGTGTATGCGTGTATGCGTGTATGCGTGTATGCGTGGATGCGTGGATGCATGTATGCGTGTATGCGTGGATGCGTGTATGCGTGTATGCGTGGATGCGTGGATGCGTGTATGCGTGTATGCGTAGATGCGTGTATGCGTGTATGTGTAGATGCGTGCATGTGTGTATGCTTGGATGCGTGTTTACAAATATGTGAATATGTATGCAAGTATGCAAATATGTATACATGTATGCCAAGATGTATGCGTGTATACTAATATGTATACGTGTATGCAATTATCTATGCACGTATTGACGTACAAATGTGCAAATGCAAGTATATATGCATGTACAAATGCAAGTATGTATGCATGTATGCACGAAAGGATGTGTGCATGTATGCATATATGTTTGTTTGCATGCATGTATGAATGCAAATACTTATTTACGCATGTATGTGTGTTTGTGTGTGTATGCATGTTTGAATGTGTAGATGCACGTTTATATGCAAGATTCATTTAGGAAACTTATTTAGAATGAAGAATAAACTTACCATCCTTGATAGATGCATTGACTTCACTTCAAGTAAGCTTTGTGCCATGCTCCGATGCCATTTGAAAGATCTGTGTCCATCTTTCTAAAAGATGCCTCATTGAAGGTGGGGTTATTCAAGTAAAAATTTCAACACATAAAAGTATAAGATGATAGCTAGAGTAAAAGGAACAAGAACAAGACATTCTCATAGAAAAGAAAAAAATTATTGAGGTCTAACTTGATGTACCTGATATCTCCAAATTGTTAGATCAACACCCCTGGGACAAAATCTAAACATATAAATTGAGTAATCTAACCATGAAAATTATCATTAGTTCATTTAAATCAAAATAATGTATGAAGGCTTTCATCTAGAAGTAGGAAATTTCAACATACAAAACTATAACATGAGGATAAGAGTAAAAAGAACAACATGAAGATATTCCTATAAACAACAAAAAAACAAAAACAAAATATTATAATTAAAAACAGCAGTTGAGGTCTACCTTAATGCACATAATATCCTCCAAAACCACAAATACCAAGATTGTCAAAAACATCCTTAGTTCCTTTAGATCTTAGATAATGGATAAGCGCACCTGTCTTGAAGCTAAAAATTTTGACATAGAAAACTACAACAAAATTATTATAATTAAGACAAGGAAAGAGCATATTCCCATTAGAAAAACTATAAGAGGATTTTCTATTTTATATATATGCATTTGTTTGTGTATGTATGCATATATGTATGTATGTATGTATGTATGTATGCATGTATGAAGGCATAAATGCATGTATGTAAGTATGTATGCATGTAAACGTGCATGCATATATACGAGGATGCGAATATGCATGTGTAGATGCGTGGATGCGAATATGCATTCGTAGATGGGAGGATGCGAATATGCATGCGTAGATGTGTGGATGCAAATATGCATGCGTAGATGTGTGTATGCATGTATATGAGTATGTATGCATGTATGCTTGGATGCGTGTATGCGTATGTGTATGCATGGATGCGTATATGCGTGGATGCGTGTATGCGTGGATGCGTATATGCCTAGATGCGTGGATGCGTGGATGCGTATATGCGTGGATGCGTGGATGCGTATATGCGTGGATGCGTGGATGCGTGTATGCGTGGATGTGTGCATGTGTGTATGCCTAGATGCATGTTCACAAATATGTAAATATGTATGCAAGTATGCAAATATGTATGCATGTATGCCAAGATGTATGCGTGTATGCCAATATGTATGTGTGTATGCAATTATCTATGCATGCATAAATGCAAGTATGTATGCATGTATGCATGAAAGGATGTATGCATGTATGCATATATGTTCGTTTGCATGCATGTATGAATGCAAATACTTATTTATGCATGTGTGTACGTATGCATGTTCGAATGTGTAGATGCACGTTCATATGCAAGATTCATTTAGGAAACTTATTTAGAATAAAGAATAAACTAACCATCCTTAATAGATGCATTGGCTTCACTTCAAGTAAGCTTTGTGCCATGCTCTGATGCCATTTGAAAGATTTGTGTCCATCTTTCTAAAAAACACCTCATTGAGTGAGGGGCTATTCAAGTAAAAAAATTCAACATATAAAAGTATAAGATGATAGCTAGAGTAAAAGGAAGAACAAGACATTCTCATAGAAAAGAAAAAAATTATTGAGGTCTAACTTGATGTACCTAATATCTCCAAATTGTTAGATCAACACCCTTGGGACAAAATCTAAACATAGAAATTGAGTAATCTAACCATGAAAATGATCATTAGTTTCTTTAAATCAAAATAATGTATGAAAGCTTTTATCTAGAAGTAGGAAATTTCAACATACAAAATTATAACATAAGGATAAGAATAAAAAGAACAACATGAAGATATTCCCATAAACAAACAAAAAAATATAAAATAAAAATAAAATACAAAAACAACAGCAAAAACAAAATAATATAATTAAAAACAGTAGTTGAGGTCTACCTTAATGCACATAATATCCTCCAAAACCATAAATACCAAGATTTTCAAAAGCATCCTTAGTTCCTTTAGACCTTAGATAATGGATAAGCGCACATGTCTTGAAGCTAAAGATTTTGGCATAGAAAACTACAACAAAATTATTATAATTAAGACAACAAAAGAGCATATTCCCATTAGACAAACTATAAGAGGATTTTCTACTATAAATATATGTGTTTGTTTGTGCATGTATGCATATATGTATGTATGTATGTATGTATGCATGTATGTACGTATGTATGCAAGTAAATGTGCATGCATATATGCTTGTATGCAAATATACATGCATAGATGCATGAATGAGAATATGCATGAGTATATGCGAATATGTATGCGTAGATGCGTTGCTTGGATGCGTGTATGTGTATGTATATGCATGGATGCGTGAATGTGTGTATGTGTATATGCGTGGATGTGTGGATGCATGGATGCATGTATGCGTATATGCGTGGATGCGTGGATGCATGGATGCGTGGATGCGTGTATGCGTGGATGCGTGGATGCGTGGATGCGTGTATGCATGGATGTGCATATGTATGTATGCGTGTATGCAAATATGTGAATATGTATGCAAGTATGCAAAGATGTATGCATGTATGCGAATATATATGAATGTATGCTAAGATGTATGCGTGTATGCCAATATGTATGTGTGTATGCAACTATATTTATGCATACATGCATATATACGTGTTATGCATGTATGTGTGTATGTATGGATGGGTGTATGCAAATATAGGCACATGTATATGAGGATGTGTGTATCCAAATATGTATGCATTTATGCGTGTATGCAAATATGTATACATTTATGCGTGTATTCATATATGTATGAATGCATGTGTGGATGCATGTATGCAAGTATGTATGCATGTATGCATGTATGTGTATATGCATCTATGTATAAGTGTTTGTGCAAATATATATGCATGTATGCTTGGATGTGTGTATGCCAGTATACCAATGTGTATGCAAATATGTATGCATGCGTATTTGTAAGAATGTATGCATGTACTATGCAAGATTGAATGCAAAGTATGTATGTATGCATTTTTTGCATGTATAAATGCCAATATACATGTATGCATAAATGGGTATATGTATGTTAGCATGTATGCAACTATCTATATGTGTAGAAGTATGGATGCAAGTACATATATATGCATGGATGTATGTATGCAAGTATTGATATATGTACGCATGTGTAGATGCATGAATGCATGCAAGATATGTTTAGGAAACTTGTTTACAAGGAAGGAAGAGAATAAGCTAACCATCCTTCATTGATGCATTGGCTTCACTTCTTGTAAATTCTGTGCCATCTAGTTTGGAAAATGTGGCTGATGACATTCTTTATCCTTATGCTGCCAAAATAATTAGTAACTCCTACGAAAAAGATCATAGGATACTATAGTAGGACAATCATAGGAAAACAAAGAACTAATAAGGTAGTCTCTTAGAAAACAACAAAATATGTAACTCAGAGGTCCACTTCTACATAGTTGATATCTACTTCATCACCAAAAAGACCCTTACTTTTTTAGATCCAAATAATGCACAAGCACATCCATCCAAAAGCTGAAAATTCAAACATGGAAAGGCAAAAACAATGACATGGTATTCCATAAGAGAAAAGGTAACATGAGGTTCTACTTTATATATCTGATATCTTTTCAAACCATAACCATCAAATGATTTACATGTAACCTAAATTGTTAGATAAACACTCTTGGGACAATTTCGACATAGAAATAAGGTAACCTAATCATGAAAAAAGATCAGTTCTTTTAAATCCAAATGGTTCTTTTTAATGTTCATTAAGTTTCCATCTCTGCCAACACCTAGACATCCTTAAAAATTTTAAATAAGAATAGCAAAACCAAAAGGCAAAATTGCACTAAGAGGAATAGCAATTTTACTGGAGAAGAAAAAGGATAAAATAAGGCAAACCAGTATTACCTTTTTGACTTTTCCTGTTCCTCCCATTACCATTTTGATAGACCCAGCGTGGATAATATCTTCACCAGTTCCTCCTTTAGGCCGTGTGACTGCACCTTTTGGTTGACGAGCTATTGCTGAAATATTAGCATCCACCTTTCACAAACTATGGCTTATGAGGATATTATCAAACACTAAATGCTCACCCTCATTTATAGACTCTCATTGTAGTAACAACATGTTAATGAAAATGAGAAAAAAAAAATTGAACATAAACCTTGATAATGATTGGCTTAGCTGGCCCATTACAGGGGTCTTCTTTTATCTACACACTATTATAATGTTCTTCATCATGATAAGATCTTAAAAGTCATTTGTACATCATATTTCAGTATCAAAACACCAACCAACTTTAATAAGTGGAATTGTTCACTGAATTAAGCTAAGAAGGATATACTGCAACTATTAATAACCACAAGCCTATCCAAATTGAATTATCAAACACGTAATTTCATAAGGGAGAAAAATAAAAGGATACAAATCCAACCATGATATTTATATAGATGAGTTCTCATAATAAATGCAAAGGAAGAAAAAGGTCTAACCCTGTGGGTAGATATGTTACAGTGCAAAACAAGGGAGGTTATTTGCAATTCCATATGTCCAACCCACGCACCTTCCTCTCCCATGGACTGGCAGTATTCATCAAGTGGGACATCCTCCTTAATAAATGGTTCGAACATTTCATAATTCTTCTGTTAATCACAAGTCTAATGTTAAAGTATTTGGAAGTTGGTTGTACAACAGAAAAATGTGAGAATTGGGATCAAACCTTGTGTTTTGGAGAGGGTAGAACAAAGTAGATCACCAACCAGCTTGCAAATATATAGAGAACAATAGTAAATGGCAATAAAACAGAGTGGCAAAGATTGTCAAAACTACGATAGATTTGACAATGAGAGGCTAGAAATTGACTAGCTTGCAGCATACTGCTAAACCAAATGAATTCATAATGAGTTAAAAGCAAAGTTGGAAAAAGCTGTAATCACCAAATTTCTTTCATAGAGCAGTATGTGCTTCAATTATTGCGGGAAATTGATTCACAAGAACAAAAACAAAATGGAGTGTATGCAAAATAGAATTACCAAATAAGGTAAGAAAACACCACAAAATGTGAGGAAGTGTTAAAAGGAGCGAGAGCATTTTTCTAAGAATGAAGATTCATACGGCTTGAACACTATTAGCATGAAATCTTGAATTAAAGATGCCAGAAATCTACCATTAGTTTTGTGTTGGATTAAGTAAGAATCCTTGTGCTAGCAAGTTATTGGACTGAAGTGATACTCGAGCACATAACTGGAAAATAAATAATGTAGAAGCATACAATAGAAGCATAAAAAAAAAAAAAAGGCACAACTTTCAACAAAATTGATTAAGAGTATAATAATAATGTGTTTTGCTAAATCATCAATTATCCTAAAAGTAAATGAAATAGAAAATCATGAACTTAACCATTCAATTAATATACAAATACTATTTCTAAATAAATAAGTTCAAACACATAAAATAGTAACAAAACTAGAAGGTAAATTATAAAGTCAAATTTCAATCTCAAAACTATTGCTTAGAAAATTATAATTAACTCACTTTGTTACTATGTTAAACCATCAATTATTTTAAGAATGAAGAATGGTGGAAAAGGGTAAGTAAATCTTCTAAATAATATTCCAACAAATATCAATACCTGTATGTAGTTGCATTAGTATCTATCCAAGAGAACTTGAAAGCACCACAAAAGGTCCGAACTTCAAAGACTCTTTCTATTCTCCTACCCGCGGTGCAATGGAAAAGGGCCCATCCAACATTATTACTAGATCTGAGGAGAAGCATTCCGAGCCTAAGCAACAAAAACAGCAACTGTTAGCATGTTAGCAGGGCCAACACTAAATTGAAATCACAAAATTGACCAAAGACATATACTGCAATTAATGAGAAGACAACTTGTGCATAATATAGCCAAACTTACAAAATTTAGTTAGTAATGGGGGGCTAGTATGGATTAGTAACCGAGAGAGAGAGAGTGAGCGAACAATTAACACAAATGAAAAACCAATTCCTTTAAATAAGCATCATATCGCAAACATGTCATTAAATTAGCTTCAAACTTCTGTGAATAAAAAAAGAAGCAATGGAGTGAAAGTTGTGGAATTTGGGGATAGAAGAAAGGAAACAATTCAAGAGATACAGGAGAAAAGTATGACAGAATGCCTAGGTTGTGGAACATCACTAGGCAGCAAAAGGGGACTCCCCTGGCAAGTAAATGATCTGGAATCAGCTTGACAGAGAGCCTTGCCACCAAATTATAAGGATAACAGTAAAGTGAGCATCATGATTACCAAAACAGTTCTTACTTAATAATGGTCACAAAAATGAAAATTTGTGCTAGGCAAAGAATTGCTTATCTGTAACGATCAAAACGTGTCATATTCAGAACAGAGTGGCTAAAGACCAAAATTTGCAGAGCTAGCAATAATGACTTAATTAACGTAATTGTTTCTATCCTAATGGAAGGTACCTGATCATGTATACATTTTCCATTTGTAAAGCCCCCGAATTTTCACAGGCCAACACAGCCGATAAAGTCCGTGCATTGTAGCTGCGATCACCATTAGTTAACATTCCACTGAAAACATCCAAAGCCTCTGCCGACATTCGATTTTGTACATACATTCCAATCATTGGCTTCCAAGAAACTGCATCCTTCTCGGCCATTCCATCAAACACCTTCCTAGATGCACCCAGCTTGCTGCAATTGGCATACGCATCTATCAAAGTATCGCAAACACCCAGGAGCCCTTCAAGTCCCCTCTTCACTACAAAACCAGGAATCCCCTCCGTGGGTTCCTTCGCGGATACACAAGACAGGCTGAAAGAACGGAGACCAGGCAACTAGAGACATAAAACCTTTCCCATCAGCCCCTACCTCACTCTCTCAACCAACGCCTATAAAGCGATAAAGCCTCGAGGACATTGTCGTTTTGAACATAGCCGATGATCAGGGATGTCCAAGAGACCACTCTCAACTCGCCACACCCAGAGTACATGTGAATGACGACCAAAGCTTGCCGGTGGGCTTGCTTGCCGACAATCGAACAAGGCAAAGCAGGATTTGGTGTCGCTGGGAAAAGTGGAACGATCGGGTCTGAGAGAGAGCTTTCGCATGGACGAGAATACTCGGAGAGCTTCGACGGAGTCGCCGCCCCGAGCCAAGTCGCCGATGACGGAGTTCCGATAGGAGACATTGTTTTTGTCCACGTAGTTGCCGAACCAGGTTCTGAGGTTGTGGTTAGGTGAATACCGGTGTCTGTAAATTGTCTAACACAGTAACGGGTACGAAAGTGAGAGGGAACGTTTGAGAACTTCATTCATTCGTTTAATCTTCGCCCGTTTCGCTCTTCTTCATAGTTCCCTGAAAGTGGAGTAAGAAGAAAAAAAGTGGCGCTCTGAACTTACCTGAATGCAAACAACGGCATCGCAAGAGAGAACAGATCAGAGCAGCAGTCGATACCAGAAGGAGAATGTATGAAATCCTTTATGAGATTCATACTCATTCAATGTGGATTTCTTATCATTTTGAGTAAGAAGAAAAAAAGTGACGCTCTGAACTTACCTGAGCATCGCAAGAGAGAACAGATCAGAGCAGCAGTCGATACCAGAAGGAGAATGTATGAAATCCTTTATGAGATTCATACTCATTCAATGTGGATTTCTTATCATTTTTGAATTACAAAACAAGAAGAAAGCGGGATGGCCAACCTGAGGAGGAGGAAGTATAGAGCCGCAGAGAGGAGAGACCAAGGCATCAGAAACGCCGGCCTCGGATGCAATGACGCCATCGGCTCCAAGAGCAGAAACAGCCGAGCGATCCGGCAACAAGCCCAAGGGGCTACCACTCCAACAAGAAGACGTGTAAGACTGTTTGCCCCCTTTCATTACATCATTTAAATTTAAACTTGTAACTTACTGCTAGCCGTTAAATGATAAGCGTGTACTCTCTCACGATTCAAATTCTAAACGCGATTGCATTTTTGCCCGACGTGAATTTGAAATTAAAAATTTATTCGTTTTATTTACGAATAAGCGACTGCCATCGGATTCCCTGCATTGCACTTCTCGGTTATGACATTGTTTTTGTCGTGACAAAATTCAGACTAGTGACGAATAATTTCGCCGTTTTGAAGCTAAGGATATTCTTGTTATTTAGGCTTTTTTCTTTTACTTATAATCCTTAAGGCGAAGATGCTTACTAAGTTGGAGGTTTCATTTGTGGCCCTGAGTTTGTAGGTTTCTCTCTTTCTACGGCTTTGCTTTCTATCAAGGAATCTTAAATACATATAATTTCTGGGTAAGTACTCCGTGGCAGAGTGGGAAGTGTCCTTCGGAAGTGCCCCATTGGATGGACTGTTGGAAGGAATTCTCATTTCGAGGAAAGATTTGCTTCCAGTTGAAATTGAGCTGACTGAAATCGGAATCAACGTGTGAATCATTTCCGTCGGCCATGCTATTATGAGTGTATCATGTAGTAGTAATAGGATAGAAGCTTGCAAAGTTATGAGTGTATCTTTTTATGGTGGTAACACTCCCACCACATGACTGAATAGCAATAGCATAAGTTCTCTATGTGGGGCTTTCCTGCTTTTTGATTCTTTCAGGTTTCTTTTTGATGATACGAGGCTATAAAATAGTATAACATTTTTTAGATTAGTTAAAAAAGAAGACGGATTACGCCAATAGGGTTACACCGTCATCATCTCTACAATATTAAAGGATATCAGTATAGGAGTCAGAGAAAGACATCAAAATTGCAACTAAATTGGTTGCTTCAGAAAATGGCATCACATATACAGGAGTTCAATACCAAAATCTAAGAGAAATTGGGCCAAAATGAAAGAATACATGATTATTCATTAACTGCTGACAATAGAATGATGATATTCAGAGGATATTTTCTCGTAGTTCAATGTTGGTAAGTGTAGGTACTGATGTCATTCCACGACAGGCAGCATTTAACCTTCTTCTGCTGAGGAATGTGGAACTTGGGTTCTTTTGGTATGGTTGGATGCTTCATTGACCTTTAAACAAACAAAGACAACAATGAGAGATAACAGATTTCATGATCCAAAAAGTTTCAAGATTTGTTTTGGGATAGACTACATCATGTACTTACTAAACCCTAAACCAAGTACAAAGCAAGGAGAAAAGAAGCTATGTTTTTGTTTGAACCTGCTCAGCTTTACCTTCTAGGAATGAAAGGCCTGTCGAAATATGGCATGGGTTGTGCTTTTGGAACGAGCTCCTTTCTCAACCGTCTTATTTCTTCCTCTTCTGCCAACTGCAAGAACATAGAAACATATTCAATTTAGATCAGAGAGGAAGATTCTACTTTGTGATATCAAGATACTCCTTCCTGTTCGTGTTAATGTACCTTCTGCTGTCTCTCCCTTTCCATCTTGTATTGCTCAAACAGGCTCATCTTCTCTGCTACCTAGTTATGCCCACATGCAAGGAAATCAAAGGTTAGAATCTGATGCATTGGTTACAAGCCATTACCGCTGAAAACTACTCTTTCATGAAGTTCAGGAAAGTTAGTCCCATTTGGAGATAGAATTCAGCATGTTATTTTGCTGCAAAAACATCTTTTAAACCAGTCATTTCTCCTTAAGAATAAGTCCAGAACACAACTGAACCCCAGTTACTATGTTTTCAGCTAATGCAAAAAACTGAGCAGTATATGAAACTTGGCAGGAAAATGCATCTAATCGGAATGAATAGAACAGGAACCTGATAGTCAAACTCGGCTCGTTCTACTGCTCGGACATCACTGTGAAGCATTAGGTCTATCGGTCTTGTGCTTTCCTTCACTGGAGGCTTTATCAGGCACTGACATAACAAGCAGCAAAACGTTGCAAACAAGGTCATAAACACATACTAATTGCAATCATGTCAACCATTAGTGTAGCACTTAAATTAAAAAGAATAGACAAAAAGATTTCATCTTTCTATATGATGTTGGCATTGATTTGGAGCTACATCATCCAGATATTAAGGTCTAATGCTTATTCCAAAAAATGACCTCACCTCTGGTTCGTCTGTTGTCCACGGGAGACCCTGTGCAATTGGTATCCGTTGCTTCTCCTCCTCTGTCACCATTTCTTCTAATTTTTTCATGAATTCTTCCTCCTTCTGTCTTCCCCTTTGCTGAAACGAGATTTAATTACCAATTTTATTAAGTGGATCCAATGCAAGTTAAGTTGAAATATTTATTATCAATTCACTTTCCTCAACTCACCTCTGTTCTTAGCTTGAAAGGTTTTTGGCTTGTGACTTTAAGCTGCTGCTTCTTCCATTTCCTTGCACCCATTGTAGCAGAAGATTCGGAGCTCTGGATTCAAACATGAATATAACAATATGGGTTCCTCAGCTAATGAAACATTTACTTCCACCCCCAATTTTCAGAACAAAGTGAGTAAATCTTACATTTCTTCGGCTCCTACGGCCCCCCCCATTAGAAGTCCTGCTTGATATACTGAAGCACGAATAGATTCCAAAGAAAACAGAATCAGAAAACACAAACTATTGAACTCAAAATAATCAAATCTAATATTAAATAAGTAAACCATATTGCTACTGACCTTCCCTGGCTACTATCCCACGAAGATGAAACCGAAATTCGTGAATCTAGACCAAGGTTCTCCGATGTCAAGAAGAAATCTGACGGGCAGAAAGAAGAATCAGAGGCCCCCGTGTCAGAAGCTTTGGGAGCCTGCAATCCTGGTAAAGCCCATTTCACAGGCTTCTTTTTGTTGTCCTCTTCTTCTTCCTTCTGATCATTGTCATCCGAGTCCTTCGAGATCGGTATTGAAAGAAGCTTCTCAAAGGCCTTGACCAGATGCATCACTCTCCCAGAGCCAGATTCAGGCACACTTTTCCTTGCCTCTTCCAACAGCTTGTCTCTCCTCCTCTTAATCGTTGAACTACCTGTTTGAGCATCCGAATCATTCGTCGGCGAACTAAAACCCTCCTCCCCCTTCCCTTCATACCCATCGTCGACTTTCTGGTCTTGGAGCATCAAACCCTTCTCTATTTCCTCTTCAAGTTCTCTCTCAGCTTTATCACAACCCGTCAACTGGCTCGAGTCGCCGGTGTCTTCACTTGGATTCTTGAAAAACTCCTCCTGAGAGGCCCTCAAATTCTCATAGGCCACGCACAAACACTTCTTTACATCACCACCACAAGCCCTCTCTTTGCACTTACATTCGACCTTTGCCCCCGCATTTCCTTTCTTGGAATTCTTCTTGGCCACCACGAACTTCCTCTCCCGGATCCTATTCCGCGGCGAGTACCCGACCGGATTGACGTTCTTTACAGCCGATTTCTGGGCTTTGGCGGATTTGATCACAGGGGAACTCGTGGATTTCGGACCAGGGCTTGAATACGAGACATTGGGGTTACAGTTCTCTCCTAGTTTATGATTTTCTTGAATCTTGGACCGAGACCCATGTGATTCTTTCACAGGGGTCACAGCGCCGGAACTCTTGCCGACCAAATCCATCGGTAAGTGACCGGGAAAAACCACAAAGAATCGCCGTAAAAGAAAATGGTTTTGGGCTCTTCTTTGATGTATAAGAGAGAGAGAGAGAGAGAGAGAGAGAGAGAGAGAGAGGATGACTACGTGCTTTGATATTTGGAATTGATGAAAAGTCGGAAACAATGAATGAAAGGATTTAGAGGGAGAGAGGAAAATAGGAACGTTGAGATCACAGGTCCGCTCTTGTAACGGCTAGTTCTTTTGGTAGGGTTTGGCTGTGGGCCGTAGGATGAGGAATTTGAAATTTGGGTCGGTTTTTGAACGTTGGATTCAGCAATTAGGATAATCCTAGTGGCGTTGATTGCATTTCATCAATAACGGTTATTGCGGGACTCTAGGCTCAATTACAGAATCGGCCCTTGAATTCGAAGGAAACTACGGAGGAGTTACTTAGGTACGCATTCTCGTATGGTGATTGACCAATCAGTGGACGCCAACGACTTTCGAATTTCGAAATATATTTTTAGTAACTCGCCTTAATTGCAACATTTAAGTGTAAAAGAGAAGGTTGAATTTTGAGACCGAGGTTCTTTGGATTGCACTTTTTTTTCCCCCTCAATGAGAATAAATAAATGGGCGTGACCATATATTTTGTGATTTTAAGAATCTATCTAAAAAATTAGAATAATTATAATTTTTATGTCATATTATCACGTTCTAATATGGAACACTTTAAGAAAGTACTTTGTTACACATTAAAAATGCAATTAAGTGATCTTGAGCTTACATGTAGACTTGATTACTCTACTCAAAAGTAGATAGTATTAGAAAGATCAACTTAGTTTAATTAATTATTGACCTCCTTGATTACTTTATGGTTTGTTGGATATGTTATCAATTATGATGAACAAGGCTTAGGGCTTATTTGTTTAAGGATCCAAAAATGTTCTACCATTTTCTATTGGTCATTGAATTCTATTATATTAATTGTGTACACCATTTTTCAAGGGTTGAAGAATATAAAAGATTTCATTATATTCCTAAAGAAAGTGTGGTCTTTCCCTGTTTATTTTTCAAGATATGGTCATTGAATTCTACTATGTTAATTTTGTACACCATTTTCCAAGGGTTGAAGAACATAACGATTTTATTATATTTCTAGAAAAGGTATGGTCCTTTACCTTATCTGTTGTGATTAACAAAAATGGTTAATAAAAGTAGTTAAGATTTTGTACATGTTTAGTAATATATATAATAATAGACTTATAACATCTTTCTAATATTAATGCCAAATGTTCAAGGTAGATAGACCCAACCATCAAAGGCAATCATGTTAAAAGTACATAGAATATGTTAAGTAGTATGGAAAATATCATATTCCAAGAGAGAGGACTTTGTCCCTCACTAAAAATGCAAGTGGATGATTTTAGCTTTGTAAGAAGCTTGATTACTCCACTTAATATGCTAATTTTTTGAATTGGAACCAAACCCATGACAATATGCTCTAAATAAAAAAATAATACCCAATTCATATCTCAAATTCTTTTTGGTTGTCAAAATTTGAGGTGTAGAATTTTTGGGTGTCTAATCATCAAAATCATAAAAAGAGACACAAACAAGGGCATGAATCTCCCTCTCGGAGAATGGTGCTTTCCATTTTCCATGGCAGAGAAAGGCAGGGCAGATGATTGCCTTCACATGTCAATTATTGATCGTTTAATGAACATATTCCCCTCCACCTCGCTTCAAAACAAAAATCAGCATTTCTTGGCGTAGTGTTTAAGCCACAGTTCTGATCTTCTTTCCTTATCTAAAAAAAGAAAAAGATAAAACATTTTTATCTTAAAAAGAGTCTGAAAAGAAACAGATGAATGTGCTTAGTTTGGTTATAAGGTGTTGGTCTCGATCAATAGACAACGAGGTCTCATCTCGGTCAAATTCCATCATAGCAAGTCCCAGATCCCTGTTGAAACTCGAGTAATTGTCGGTGTTCAGGGACAGCCACAGAACTGGTTGATAGCAACATCTAAACCCAACAATAAACAACCTAACTGGCCAATCGGGCAACGAGGCAACCAAGTACATAATACAGGGGAAGCTGATAAAGCCCCGGTAAATAGTTAATTTCTGACTTGACCCAAAGCAGCAACATCATGGCTCGCATTTAATTACTTTCTGCCCACAAAGCTTTACAACTAGGCTTAAGGAATGTTTGCTCCTTAATCTTCTTTAATGGTCGCTTGAGATCGCATATATTACAAAAAAGATGATGAGTCTACTCTTGTTTGATGCTTTTTACGAGTCTTTTTAAGTTGAGATCTCGCAATAGCTTTACTTAATTTTCTAAATAAGAAATTTATAATTTTATCAAATATATTTCATTTCCTTGTTGAACTTTGTGATAACCTTTTGGATTTATAATATACACCACATCTTTGGTGTATAAATGAGTTTAATAACATGTATTTATTTATTTTTAATTAAACATAGGCTAAATCTTGACAGTTTAAATTATTAATACTAATAAAGTTAAACATAATAATTATATATCAAATAAATAAAAAAGATAAGATATAAGCTTAACCTTTCAAAAATGATTAAAAAACATATATTTTAGACTATTACTTAAGGTAAAAAGAGTCAAACATGAAAGACATCAAACAGTACGTTTAACCTATGATTTTTCTTAAAGATAACTAGGCATGATCGTAGCAATGATCCAAGCCGATCAACAAGTCGAACATTTTGAATCGTGTACCCACAATTGACAAGAGAATCTACTATTGCTTTCCGTATTTAGTTTGCTGTGGAAAATTACAAGATAACAGACAATAACGCATCACCAATTCCTGTCAACAAAAACACGCCACAAGAGTCTACTTAATCTATTTCCTTTGCTGCTTAGGTGTAGCAATCGGCTTTGCTGTAGCACATTTCCACGTTTCAAATCATCTTTTTAAGCCAAATCTATGGGTACTTCCACGAGTCATCATTACCAAAACACAAGCTTCATCATTCTCTCTATTCTTTTCGGCGATTTAAGCGTTTCCTATACGACGTGGCTTTGATTACACTCCTCAGCTTTTGACTCCTGAAGCAATCTCATTCCTTAGATTTTAAGTTTGCCCTTCGATCTTTCCCATTTATTTATAAGGTCTGGTCCTGACCCGAATGCACATGGGATTCTCATCGTATATGTGTACCATAAATCGAATGTTCTCAGAAGCATTTTTCTTATCAGAAAGTGGAGAAGGCTGGGATCTATTCTTGTAACTTTCCAGCACCTTTCACGAAACTCTCCTGCTAGCTTCTCTAAAAAGACAATTGAAAAGGAACTAGATTTTCAATATTTAAGGGACTTTAGCGTTTTAAGCATTAGAATTAAGTTAAATTAAAGTCAAATATGAGACGACAAAAATTTTATTATTAGAAATTATAAAGAATGATATATATTTAACTTAAAATCTCAAAATATTAAGTTAAGAATTTCATTTCTTTATAAATTATACATGTTTCATGTAGGACTTAACACATCTTTTCCTCTAAACATAAGACTACTTTTTATAAAAAAAAAAATTGTCTATAAATAAAAAGACAGAAATTGGAATTTAAATTTTTCTTGAATTGCTTGGCAGAAGATAAATAGGCTATATTTTATAAAAATAATATATCGTAAATTCCACATATATACACGTCTTAGAGAAATTATTTGACTGTTCAACGTGGAGTAGCACCGACCAGGAAGCTTGGCTGTGTGCTTTACAGAGCTTTGCTTGGCGCGGCAAACGCGTAGGACATCGCACGCTAAGCTGTAGGAAGAGCGTAGCAGAGTTGACTTTTCGGGCCCACGACTAGGGGTACTTCGGTAATTTGGGATAAACAAATGGGACCGATGCAGGCCAAGTTACAATTCTGCCTCTCCTCCTCTCCACCTGCCGTACGGTGCATGGTGATATGGAATTGTTTGAGAGGTCCACCTCACCTGCGGGGACCGGGACTCGTCTGTCCTTTCTGAGAGTCCAGGGGTAGACCCGGACAAGCGCTGCGTATATAATAGCTTCTTCCCTCTCTTCCCCCTTCACAGAAGTCTCGGACAGTTAGAGCCATAAGAGCAAAGCTTGGTTCAAAGGTACTTTTGGGCAGCGAGTTTTGCAGTTTTTGATTCGTGCTTTGTAGCAATTGCTAGAATTTCATTCGGAATGGTTAATTTTTTCGAATTATGTGTTTGGAGATGTGAATTTGGTCGTCGCTTTAATGTCAGTGTTGCTGATCCTCAGATCTGCTGCCATTTTCACGTTTTTATTCTCGATCTGTTGTTTGTTTTGTCATGTTTAAGCTCGTGCGTAGACGAGATTGGTTTTGTGTTTGAAATCGACACTGAGTAGACAAATCGAGCGAATTAGCTGTGGATCTGGCGGGATTTGTGATTGGTAATACGAATTTTTAGCAATTCAAAACTAGCGTTGGTTACATAGCTCGTGATCTGTCACTTGCATTTCTAGCCTGGGTAGATCTTCTAGTGATTCTGTATTTGGGTGAGATCTGGTTCTGTCTGCAGCGCTCTTGTAATAACGTTCTTCATTACTAGTCAAGTTACAATAAGTAGTGTTGCTCTGGTGTTGCACTCCTGTCCTACCCATAGGCTTTGCTTATTTAACGTGAAAATCTCAGGTCTCAGATGTATGGCACAAGTAAGTTTTCATCAATGCAATCACTGCATGGTGTCTCTTTTATTTAATAGGATTAATGGTCGTAGGGAAGGAGCCCACTTTAATTATAATAACTCCACCCCTTCTATTTGGCTTATTCCTCCCGAGATCCATTTCGATCTGAGACAAAGTTTTGTTGCACTACATATCTTGTCTATGTTTCAAATTTTTTGCAAAAGATCCTTCCTTTTGAGGCATAAGGACCTTGCAGGTAGCGCACAGTTAGAAAAGCCAAATTCTCATCCAAAAGCACCTATCTAAATAATGAGAAAGAAGTTCCGTCAATTCCTTTTTTACTTGGCCTTTTGATGATTTTGGCGTGAATCATTTGTAATTTTGTACGGCCAAAGAAGTTTCTTTTCCCTATATTGATCTTCTTTTTCTCCTGGAGTGGGTGAATTCTAGAATCTCGTGTATGTGAAAGGTTGTTGCAATTGGGAGATCTGGATACATTTTCTCTGTTTCTGATTTACATGAACTTAATCTTGTTCAGATTTTGAAGTAGAAAAACAAAATGGTGAAGATCTGCTGCATTGGTGCTGGATATGTTGGAGGCCCGACAATGGCCGTAATTGCACTTAAGTGCCCATCTATTGAGGTGGCGGTTGTGGACATCTCTGTTTCTCGGATCAATGCCTGGAACAGTGAGCAGCTCCCCATCTATGAGCCAGGCCTTGATGGTGTTGTGAAGCAATGCCGAGGCAAGAACCTTTTCTTCAGCACGGATGTGGAGAAACATGTCTCAGAAGCTGACATAGTGTTTGTCTCTGTCAACACTCCAACCAAAACTCGCGGTCTTGGAGCAGGAAAGGCTGCAGATCTGACTTACTGGGAGAGTGCAGCTCGTATGATTGCTGATGTTTCAAAATCTAACAAAATTGTTGTCGAAAAATCAACAGTCCCCGTCAAAACTGCTGAGGCAATTGAAAAAATTCTGACCCACAACAGCAAAGGAATCGAATTCCAAATTCTCTCAAACCCAGAATTCCTTGCTGAGGGAACCGCAATTCAAGATCTTTTTAGCCCAGACAGAGTCCTCATCGGAGGTCGGGAAACTCCCGAAGGCCAGAAGGCTATCCAAGCATTGAAGGATGTTTATGCTCAGTGGGTCCCTGAAGATCGCATTCTAACCACCAATCTCTGGTCTGCGGAGCTCTCCAAGCTTGCTGCAAATGCCTTCTTGGCCCAGAGGATATCGTCTGTCAATGCCATGTCAGCTCTCTGTGAGGCTACTGGAGCAAATGTTTCACAGGTGTCTTACGCTGTTGGTAAGGACTCCAGGATTGGTCCCAAGTTCCTCAACTCCAGTGTTGGTTTTGGTGGGTCCTGCTTCCAGAAGGATATTCTGAATCTGGTTTACATCTGTGAGTGCAATGGCCTTCCCGAGGTAGCAGAGTACTGGAAACAAGTCATCAAGATCAATGATTACCAGAAGAGCCGCTTTGTGAACCGTGTTGTTTCCTCCATGTTTAACACGGTTTCAAACAAGAAGATTGCCGTCCTGGGGTTCGCCTTCAAGAAAGACACTGGTGACACAAGGGAGACCCCAGCTATCGATGTGTGCAAGGGTCTATTGGGTGACAAGGCCCGCCTGAGCATCTATGATCCCCAGGTCACAGAAGACCAGATCCAAAGGGACCTCACAATGGACAAGTTCACTTGGGACCACCCCATTCACCTGCAGCCAATGAGCCCCACAACTGTGAAGCAAGTGAGCGTGGTTTGGGATGCATACGAGGCAACAAAGGATGCCCATGGTGTTTGCATTCTCACGGAGTGGGATGAGTTCAAGAATCTTGATTACCAGAGGATTTATGATAACATGCAGAAACCCGCTTTTGTATTTGATGGCAGGAACGTTGCTGATGTGGAGAAGCTGCGCCAGATTGGTTTTATTGTGTACTCAATTGGGAAGCCCCTGGATCCATGGCTCAAGGACCTGCCCGCAGTGGCTTAGAAGAGATACTCTGGTCAAGATGTTGCGGATCGATGAATCATAGTTGGAGACATCAGTTTGATTCTTTACATTTTTTTTCAATGATATTCGCTGCCTCAACTTTCCCAGCATAGTCAGATAAGTGGTATAAATCTGGTGAAAGAAGAGGCTCTATGTTTTGCCTTGTATTGTATTCCAAGTTATTATTGTCTCTCTGTTACTTGTTTGCTAGAAAACTTTCTTGATCTATATTTGGTCCAATATTCTATTACTCTTAGAATCGTCCCCATTTTTCGGAAGCTTTTGTATCAATTTCTTAATAATTCGTCAGTTCATCCATCCTCGTGGCAACTCTTTTTGGTTTTGGCGTATCATTGCATCCAATACTCATGATTGCACCAAATCCTTTTTCTATCTTCTGAGGGCTAATAATCATAAAAAAGATAATGACATCCTATTCAAGAATTATTTCATTGTAAAGGACTTATTTATTTGTTCATAAATCTGTCAGAATTTTAACAATATAAACCCTAGATATCACCATTTTCACACTTGACTCAGCTAAGGAGCTTGCTAACATTTAAAGAAAACCATCCGTTGATATTTCTTTGCTTTCTGTTCAAATTATTTTAGTTTTCTCTAGCCACATTTACCAAGCTCCGAGAAAATTGAGCAAGAGTAGGAGGAACCAGTTATTACAATTTTCGATCATTATATTAAAAACTTTAAAGCTAAAAGTCATTTCATTTTGATTATTATACTTTACCATGTTTATGAACCAACATCCTGACAATTCACTCAATAGTAGCCCATTCTATGCCTGTTGGCAATCCACCTAATAAGACTCGTGCCATATGTTTGCCCTTATAATCACTTTGAAATCAAGACATGAGGCTAGTTTTGACATGAAATGTTACTATAGTCGACCATTATATCATAAGTCTTAAACTAAAAGTTAATAAAATATCATATTAGTTGTATTGGTTTACAATGCATGTGAAAATGATGGAACCAGTGAAAAGAAACCAACCCATTCCACCCATTTCGCTGCTTCGACCATTCCTGCTCTCCAACCGGTCGAATCAGAAGATCCGTTTGGTGAAGAAGATTTCTAGAGTTTTGTGTCCTTTTGGAATTTTGCAAATTGGGATTCGAGAAGCAGGCGGGGAAAGAAGTCGTGGGTTTCTTACACGTGGCAAAGGGATGTCGTTTTCGTCGGCGGTTTTTCCTACTGTGCCCCTCGTTTCGGCCTTCTCGTTTTCAGCGGCGCGAGTCGCAGGTTCGCGCGCCCCTGGATCCCCCGAGCAGTAAAACATGAACTCACGAACTTTACCCTTTTTTGTGGAAATTTGTGATCCCAAACCTGCGTAATTGCGATAGCGATTCCTTTCGATCCTTCGGATCTTCATTTGTCGTATTGGTTTTTTTCTTTATTAATTTATCCCGCTATTAGATCCCGCCATTCCTTTACCTCGATTCTAGGGTTAGGGCTTTGAAAAGCTGTGGTAAACTTTTGGGTTTAATCAGGGTTTGTATATCTGTAAATCGTTAGTGCTTGTATGGGTTTCTGATTATCCAAATTCATATGGATCGGTTGTAATTTCCGGATTCCCATAAAAAGTTGAGCATTTCTGTGGATTTCCAAGACGAAATTGGTTTATTTATTATTTTTACGAATTATTTCCACTGATACTAGATACGTGTATTCTTATTTCTTGTAAATTAGAGCTTCATTTTCTAGTATCCAGAGTTTTGTGTTTTGAAGATTTGGGCGATCCAAAGGCAGGGTTTTGGTGGCTTCTTCGTTTTTCATTGTTCAAGTCCCTTCCGTTCGTCTTTTTGCACCATTTTGAGGTTCAATAGCTTCTCCTGCTCAGGTATGAAGTACAGTTTTATTCTTTTTAATTTTGTAAAATCGGTTATTTCTGTCTTCTTCTTCTTTTTTTTCCTTTTTAATGGTAAGTTAGTTGTTAGTTTAGTACCAAGTGTGTTTCTTTGTCTGACGTTTCCTGGTGATGCATAAAAATAGTTGCAATTATAATCTTGGGACGTTATACAGCCATCAATCATCATTTCGGACGTCTTCATATTAATTGCTGCCTTATTGTATTGGGAAATACTAGGCTACTCATTTTGCTCATGATGCTCTTGGTTGGACATCTCATTGCAATTAAATTTATTTCTTGATAGATTTTATCTTATGTCTGACCTTGATAGCGTAGGAGTTAGTTCTTGTGTCAATTGTCCATCAACCATTTCAATCTCACGCAGTTATATGATTTACAATTAGGCTACTAAAAAAAAGATAAAAAAAAAAAGTAGAAAAATAAAAAAGAAAAATAAAAGAGAGAAAATTTCGGAAATTTAGGTTTGTTGATTCTGGTTCATGTAAAATGTCAAAGACCTTTTTGCAGATGTTCTGTTTCCATTGTTCTAATGGAACAAACTCTGCTTGCAGTACCAAAAATGCCTCACAAACGGCCTTTTGTTGATGAGGATTCTTGTGAGGTTGCTTCTAAGCATCCAAGACAACTGGAATATGGCAGTCAGATTGCTCCTACGACTGACATTTGCCCTGCTAATGATACTGAGAAGCCTCAAAATTCAGGTAAAATACAGTTGATAGTTTATTAACATTGCAGGAGATTTTTGGTTAAGTGGCATCTTGTGTCATCCCTGTAGTTTTGTGCATGTAATGACTTGGCCATTAACTGCAATTTCTTGATAAAGATATTGATCTTATTGGATGGATTCTCGCTAAGGCTTTTTCTGGTCAAAACTTGAGCTGTTCAACATTTTCTTCCTCACCTTTCAAAAGATTTGATATCATCCCTTTGGAAATAGAAACATACCTTTGATGTTTTTCCATTTCCCATTTGTAAGTCTTCTTGAGTCAAAGAACAGGGTTGTTTGCTTTGATTTTTTTTCTTTGAATTGATGAAGAATAATTATCACAATGAAATATTTTCGTACTTTTCTCTTTTCCATCATTAACATCAGGGTTAATGCCACCATAGCATTCTCTTTTAAGTTTCAATTCAATTTTATTCCTGACCCAATTCCCATGTGAAGATGGTGAAGGTGAGGACAGTTTTACTAGGTCTCAAGATGAAGGAAGGCTTATAAATGATCCAGTCACTAGAGTCTCAAATGAGACCAAGTTATTAGAAGCTGGTGTTACTGGAAGATTTTCCCAATTTTTGTTGGTTAATGGAGGTATTATTGGAGCTGATATTAGGTCAGAGGCAGTTACTAATTTATCATTTTTTCCTGAATTTTTTCACTCTGGACAACTGAAAGCTGTCTATCAGTCTGATGACATTTATTCAGCCGCTTCTGGTTTTACCCCCTCAAAAGCTAGTTTCTGTTGGGCCAGAGCACCAAGCTTTTGTTCCAGACTGGAACCACCAGCATCTGAAGATCTCTTCAGGTCATCAGGATAAGTCTGATTCACAGCTTGACCTTCTTACATGCATCAGATGGAGGCCTCCTGATTGATGATGTTGATAAGAGGCTGATGGGTACGTGTGTCATTCCAATGCCCAAGCTCGAAGCATCTGCAAAATCTTGTCATTCCAATATCAGAAGTGACTGTAGCTGCCCTGACATGGGTTCTATCAGATGCGTGAGACAGCATGTGATGGAAGCAAGGGAAAACTTAAGGGAAAATCTTGGAAAGGAGATTTTTGAGGAGTTGGGGTTCTGTGAGATGGGAGAGGAGGTTGCTAAGAGATGGACTGAAGAGGAAGAAAATATTTTCCATCAGGTTGTTCTTTCTAACCCTGCTTCACTGGGAAAGAATTTTTGGGACCATCTCTTAGCAGTTTTCCCATTTCGAACAAAGAAGGACCTAGTTAGCTATTATTTCAATGTCTTTATGCTTCAAAAACGTGCTGAGCAGAACAGATTTGCTCCGCTAGACATTGATAGTGACAATGATGAGTGGCAAACAAGTGAATTTGTATTGGCAGAAGAAGATGAAGACTCTGTGGTGGAGTCTCCTTTTGATCGAGAAGCCACTTTATACTGTCAAGAAGATTATGCAAAGGATTGCCCTGAACACCTTAAGGGTGAGGAAGAGATGGGCACCTGTGAACATGGCGCTGAAATCAGAATTCATAGCGTGGGAACTGATGAAGAGGATGGAGGAGATATAGATGATATTTCCACTACACACGTTATTAATTCCCCTAGTGACTGTCGTGGTGATGTTGATACAGATCTTTGTTCTAAAATTCTAACCAGTAGCGGTGTGGATTTTGATAACCAAGATGACTCCTGCATGTCATATGAGTTTCAGCCGGGTAGGGTTGATAGCTGTGGTTGACTTGATGAGGAAACGGGTAGAAGAGAGTCCTGCAAAGTATGAGCACACAAAGATATCTTAATATTGGTTGAGAGGCTGATTGTGTTCCACAAGGCTATGAGGTATTACAGGATACCCTCGTGAGACTTATGATGGCGAAGGATAGGTGGATGCAAGTTAATTTTTACCAATTTGGAGTTGAATGCAATCTTACTCAGATGGCAGTGGCCAACTCTCTGCTAGAGCTGAATGTTTCGTCTAGTTGTCAGTCCTGGTACTTTGAGCATCCATAGGGCCTTCCAGTGGGCATATGGGATTTTACTTTAGACTTTGCACATTTGGTAGGGCTTTGCCTCAGTTCACTTTTCGTCCTGAAAATCTTGAACTTGCTGGAAGATATGGAAAGGATGTAGTACAGTCTCAGAAGATGGTTGTTTCAGTTAAGGGCTTTGTGAAAGTTTTCATCTCAGTATGTAGGTCTGTAAGCGCTCATCTGCAAATATGAATCCCATTTTGCCTCTTAGTATCAGCATGGAAATTACGGCAGGTTTAGTTCAATGATTCCCTCTCAGAAGGCTTAGGGACCTAATGAAATTCTCGGTTCCACTCAACCGAATCGAAGTTTGTTATGGAAACCTGTTAATATTGCAGTAATATCTGAGTAATCATGCGTGATTTACTCAACGTTTTTCCCAGTTGTTACCTTCTCGTTGTCGCTTGTGGAATATCTTGTATTTCTTCAATGATACTTCACTTTTTGTAACAATGGAAGAGATGGAATTTACAGAACTGTAGACACGAGCAGCTACAGAATCTCTCAGTGCTATATGCAGGTCGTGTCCAAAGAGTGAGATGGTGCAGCTAAAAAAAAAAATCAAATAAGCTTTCTTTAAGTTCATTTTCCATGAAATTTTTCTCTATAAACTAGTGAACTTTTGCATATTAGCGAGAATTTAGACCAATTTCTGATCATTTAGCCATCGATAACCTTGAAATCGTTTTCTGCTCTCACATGCAGTTCACCGGATCAATCAATCAATCACTGAAACCTCTCAAATTTTGGTAAGGTGGAAAGCCAAGCGTTAGTTTCTACAGAGATGAGTTATCAAACTCACCTGAAGCTAATTCGAGAAAAAGCTAAACCAGCTGAGATTTCATTATCAGTGCACGAAAATTAAACACAGAAAGTATTCACAAATTGCATTTACCAGGATTCCGTGTTCTGTCAACTATTCAACTCTTTTTGGGCTAAAAAGCTCAACCAAAGGAACATCCAGAGCATTCCTGCTCATCTCACTGTAAAATTTTGAGGCGAGCCACATACAGTAGGAAAAAGATGTTAAAAAGAAAAAAGGAATCCCTATCCAGTATCAAAGATCCAACTGAAATGGATATGAATTAGCATAGTTTGAGAAACTATGGACAGTCATCAGTAACATGACAAACATCAGCTGAGCAGGGGTTGTCATCAACTAAAGCAAGTAGAAATTTCCATGGGAGCCATGGATGGAATCTCCTTCCTCCCATGGGGATCAGAGAACCATCAGTTCATGCTTCTGATCATCTCTAACCTTCAATGACCTGAATCCCACATCGACCACGGTCTCTTCCTCGAGAATTACTGGCAGATTTAGATCAACTTCTACATCACAGATATCAGAAGCTTGTTGGTTTACTTCCAAGGTCTCCTCAGCTATGTCCTTGGAGTTTTTAACCAAATGAGACCTCTTGTGACCCCCCAGAGCTTGGCCTGATGCAAAGATCTTGAAGCATATGTCGCACGAGTATTCCTTAGTAGGAGAATTCTTGCTACATTCAAGATTGAGAAGCTTGAAATTAGACTCAGTTTCAGGAACACTGCTACTTGAACTGCTCTGTCTACACCTCAGAATTCTCTGATCAGAGCTGTTTCTAGTTCTGTGTATTGTCTGATGGCCTCCAAGTGCCTGATACGAGTGGAAATTCTTGTTGCAGGTCTTGCACTTGTATTCACTCTTCTTCAGAGAATTGTTTACGGTTCCAAAATCAGAGCTTGTTTTATTGTTCAAACCAGACTTCAAGGATCCTGAAATAGCAGGACGTAATCCATTATCTCCTGTAAAACCTTCATCCAACTCTTCCTCACTGGGGTTCATCTCCATTCCTTCGAGATTATCCTTCTTCATTCCATCTCTTGACTCATCAACAGGAGCTTCTAATTCAATCTCTTCTGCAGAAATTTCCAACCCAGAATCGTTTCCATATTCGAACTCGCTTATCTGAGATGAGACAGTATCAGAATGTGAAACGCGAGAATCAGTATCGTCATACCTTGGTTTCTTCATCTTCAAAGACCTGAGGACTTCATTATCATATTCAATTCGCTTCTTTTCTCCGGGTGATCTAACCTCAAAAGTCACGGAATCATTCTCAGAAGACTGTGCAATCGAGCTAAAGCCACCCCAATTGATTGCACCCCTGGACAGCATCATCAAGCATACAGCTACCTCTTCTACTTCCTGCTCTGCTTCAGTAAAGGATACAGATTCATCCAAATTAGAGGATGAATGATTTCGACGAAAAGCGTAACCCCTTCTGTTCGATCGCTTAGTTCCACTGTTCGATTGGCTCTCCACTTCCATCTGCTGGCCTGAATGAGTCCAAGATTCATTACACAAATCGAATCTTGCAGAGTGGATCTTCATGTGGGTAGTGAGAGCCATCACTGATTCAAACCCCTCCCCACATTCTTTACAGAAAATTCCACTTTTCGCTGTTCCAGAATGACACCTCATGTGACCAAACAGAGCCTTCGGTGACTTAAACCAATTGCCACAGACTTTACAGACAATCTCTTGTGCTGAAAACTTCAAACACTTCTTGGGGTTTTCTCTTAGGCCATAACCAGTAAGCCCACCGCCCTCGAAACCGATCTCGGCTCTGATCACCCTTTTCTTTCCTTTGCTTGAATTCTTGTTCTTATGACCCCTCATGTGACCTCCCAACACTTTCCCACTCTCAAAAGCCTTGTTGCAGAGCTTGCAAACGTGCCTCTGTTTCTGATCTTTCCCCATCTTAGAATTTCAAAAGAATTGAATTTTCCAAGAGAGTTCGATACAAGTTCAACCACTGAAACAGAAAAAGGAAAGAAGGAACAGATTAGAAACCCAAGAACCCTCTACCTTGCTCTGTAATTCCAGGAACCAAACAAAAGAATGCTTAACAATTAGAGAAAGCAAGCAAGATCCAGACCAAAAAGAAACAAACTCACCAGGCAGATTGCTTCCGAAAGTGCTGTGAAGAAAAGAACAGCAGCCCGGTCGAGGATTCAACGTCGTTATGGGGAAGAACAAGATCAAGATCTCTCCCTCTCTCTCCCTCTCTCTGTTCCTCCCTTTCCCTCTCCCCGTTGCAACTACAAATATGCAAGCAAAACGTCAAATGGCGAAGGCACCACCTTTTGGCAGTTGTTATGGTTACGAAAGCGACATAGAAACGTACAAAAAGAGAAACGAATGGCAAGATTTTGTCAGCCTCTCAAGGACCGCTTCCACATGTGGAAGAACAAAGTAACTGCGAGATCGGCCATTGGCCGAAGCTGAGCAAAAGCAACCTTCTTCCGTAGTTGGAAGCTGATATTTCGCACGTGCAGCAGGGCTAGAACTGACACGCGCATTCTGTAACTACTGGAACAGCGTCGGTTCGTCAGTGCCTGGCTGTGGTGAACCTCAGCTCTGAAAAGGCATGTACAATGTGTACATTAAACAAAATGTAACAAAGTCAATGGAATTTAATGTGTTTAAGGTTTGATAGCAATACATTTTGTCCATGATCAATGAGTGATTTGGGAAGTTCATAACTGTGATAAAGATTTTACTTCAATTCGAACTTTAAAAAGTTGTTGAAAATCTTTTTTAAGAGATATCAAAAAAACTCCAAGTTGATGAAACTAGAAGATAAAAATATTTGAGTTTATTGAGATTGAATAAAATATGTATATTTATTTGTTATTCAAATATGCCTAGTCCTTAACTTTTTGTCATTAAACCAAAGATCAAGACCCCTTATTCAAATATGTTGTCCTATTGCCCTTTAAATATAGTGGAAATGATAATGAGAGCTTCATGTAGGAGCCTTTTGGTTATATTTTTGATTGGCCTTAGCATATTTTAAAGTTACTTTCTAATTTAAACATCAAGCAAACCTTATTAGTGTTGGTGATAGGACAACTAACATAGAGATGAGTTAGTAGGACCTAAAATTTGAGGTTTGGCACATTATTATATACATGAGTTTGGTGTATCCATTATAATATTTAAAAAAAAAACCTTAGTAGGGAGTTTTGGGTCATAAAAAGAAATATATATTGTCCCATATAGTTAATATCTTAATATGGTATTTTGTTTAGGTTTTCATCCTTTAATGACCGACTTTAAAGAGAAAAACTAATTCCTAATATGATACTCATGCAATCGTGATTTTAACTCATAATCATTATTCTTAAATTGAATCCTCGTGATGTTTTCATGCTAAAAAAAGATGGAACGTGTTAAAAATAGTCTCCTACTAGTAATATATTGATTAAGTTGACACCTTCTGACAAACTTAATGATTAACAAATTGGAAAAAGTTGTTTTTAACCATTCGTAGCTTTTTAGGGAAAACTTATATCTATTTATAAAAGGAGAGAAAACAAACAAAAGAAAAATATAACCAGAATCTAAACTAAAAATGGTTAGCCCCGCCAATTCCGTTGATCAACCCTAAGGAAAGCGTTCCAAGCAGAGCAGAATAAGAAAGTAAACAAGTTAAAAGGTTATGTGCAGCTTCTCCCGACCTCATGACTTCATCACAACATAACCGAAATTGTAAAGCTTCCCCGATCTCCGCTCTCTCTGTTCCTTTTGGCGTTTCAACTCATATTGAATGTTTACCGGAGATAATCACCGGCGAACGGTGGTTGCTCCTGCAGAGCAAATTGTGGATGCCGCCGCAGTTCTTGCATTGGCTTCACGTGCGATGTATCTTCTTCTACACACAACATAGTACTTTGTGAACAGTCCCCCGCCGGCCTCTTCTCATCTGGGTCTTTTCATTCTTATGTTTCTTGGATACTCTTTTTTTAAAATTTAGTTAGACCGAAAACGGCAAGATCACAACAACAAAACCAAGAAGACTACAATCACAAACCCACAAGAAAGAGATTAAAGACTAAACTTCATCGTGCCCTTATCCATTTGGTTATCAATCATGAGCTAGTCCTCATGATTCGTCGTACTCAAAATAATTGGAATATGTAAAAAGTAAAAATAAAAAATAAGAAAAAGATCAAAGAGAGACACTCAAGTTTACGAGGTCTGAAATGATTTCGCTGCATCTACAGTAATTAGTATGATGAACAATCTTTTTAACTCAACTCTAATTTCCCAACAAACTTTCTATAGAAAAAGTTTATTTTAATGGTCTCAAATCTTTCATAAGAAAAGATTTATTCAATTCTTTCTTTAACTCAAGGTCTCTATTTAGTATTAATGACCAACAATTAACATATCAACATACATAAGTAAAATGATAAGATCACCTCCTAAGAAGTATTTCACATACACATAATAATTTGATATGGTTTTATCATATTCATGTTATAGCATAAATGAGTCAAACCTTTTGTGCCATTGTCAAAATGCTTGCTTTAGGCAATTTAAGTTCTTCTCTAAACTAATTACAAAATTTTCTTTATCTTTTAGTTGCTCCATATAGGTTTCTTCTTCCAAATCTCTATAAAAAAATGAAGTTTTTACATTAAGTTGTTTTATCTCCTAATTTAGTCTAGTAGGCAAAACAATAACAACTTGTATAGAGTTATTTTTGCTATATGTGAAAAGATTTTTTCAAAATCAATACCTTTCTTATAACTAAATCCGTTCACGACCAACTTGGCTTTGTATCTCGACTGTGGATTGTTTTTTCTTTTTCTTTTTTAATTTCAACTTGAACACCCATTTGTTATTGAGACTCTCTTAACTTTAGATAATGCTACAAGATTATAAGTGCAATTATCATACAATAATTTCATCTCCTTTTATATATCTTTCATCCAGTCATTTAATGTTTATCTTCATTGGGGTCCTCACAACACTTGAATCTTCCTTTTCAGTCAACATCATAGATTCATGACAAATATTTAGTTAAATGATATCATTCTTTATTGGATCTTCTTGATTAGAGCTAGATTGATGACTCATAAGGATAATTATCAACTTGTCCTACCGGATCTACATTAGCAATTGTCATGCTTGTAATTGTAAGGGTTTCATCATTGGCTGCATCCATAAGTAGCTTTTCCTCTATAACTTTCCCGTTATTTGTCCTTACTATAGGAGAATGGGAGGTAAAGGTATATCCATAAAACCTTCATCAACAATTGCTAACTTCTCAATCCTCTTAAAATCTTTAATAATTTGATATTAAAAAAGGATAACATTATTATCTTCGGTAATCTAACTTTCTTTGTAACCAATATCAAACTTAAGATATATATTTCCCAAGAAGATGCAATTTCAAGTTTTGTCATAAAGCTTATTCTTTTTATATCTAAGACTCTGAATAGATGTCATGCAATCCAATACTCTTAGATGCTTGAAATAACACCTTTTTGCTTGTCCAAACCTTCTCAAATAGATCAAACTCTAATGAGATTGAAGGAAACAAGTCAATAAGGTCCACTAAAGTACTCATCTCACTACAAAATGATTGAGACAATTTGGCCTATGAAAGCATATATATGATTTTTTTAGCAATAGTTGTGTTTATTTGTTTTGTAATCTCATTGTGTTATGGAGTTTTAAGAACTATTTTGTAAAGCGTGATACTTTAATTCTATTGCATTGCTCATATGAGCCTTTGCATTCAATTTCATTATCAACAAGAATGTAGTGCGGTTCTCTTCTCTTTCAATTGCTTTATTAACCATAGTATGAAATTATTTGAGAACCTCAAATACTTGATGGTTGGTTTTCAAAGTGGAAGCCCATACTTTTCTTCAATGGTCATAAACAAATTATAAAATACAAGTTACTAGCAAGGGTTCTCACCAAAAGAGTGGAATGCGTAATTTGTTGCACTTGCATCCTGTGCATGTAAGCTATCATAAGTTGAAGGTAATGATAAGAAAGGCCATGCTTAAGGACTTGTCCAATTAGAGGTCAGAGAAGACGCAGTGTATGTCAAATTTACTGTGAAAAAAGCTTTCAAGTCTCAAGAACAATATAGATGTTTAAAGTCGGTGGAGTACTGACTTCCAATTAGTATAAAAAGGTGACTCTTCCTGGCCTAGGCAAAAAGGGAAATGAGAGGTGTGATAAGTATGTAGTATGTGAAGTTGGGTAAGAGAGCCAAAGTGGTGTGTGCTAGTGGGGTGGGTGGTGTGTGTGCCAAGTGGAGAAATTTGTGAATGTAAAATAAAGTATAATGTGTACAGATTCAATAGAGTATAACTTGTTCATAAATTGTCATTATTCTTAGCACTCATTTAACTTAGCTTGTAGTACAGCAGAATCTTTAGATTTACACCACATTGGGATACCATTTCCAAGGGGGTCCGCCCTCCCTATCTTTCCCTCTCACTTGGTGCCCATGACATGACAGCAAATGCATGTAGATTTCCAATACCCCAACCATACACACATTTAAGTGTGAGGATGAAGGAACAACGTCCGCAGGAGAAAGTTTGACCTTGGGAACTCTAGCTTCAGCTAATTTTTCCCCTGTCTAATTTAGTCACACCCAAGTTACATTTAATATTATCTACTCTGGACAAAAATGTTTAATTTTTTCTCTTAAACATGATCGTGAGAAGGATATATGAACATATAAGGAGGATGTAACTAAGATATTAATAATATGAGAACAACAATTATTTTAAACATGTCTTTTTATCTCAAAAAATTATAACAATCAAATCTACGAGTGATAAAGTATTATATTAAAAATAACTCATTTTCTTCTCTTAAAACTAGCCATTAAAAGAGGAAGCAATTGAAATTAAAATTAAAATAAAAATACTATGTCAAGATACTAGTAATGTGGAACAATCAATTATTTTCAACACCAACATTTCTACCTTAAGTAGAAAGCTTTGACTCAAGTTAACATAAATTTCATGATTCAGAAAGGGCAAGATATCTTCCTTATAGGGCATTGACAAGCCAGTTATTTCGTCTCCCCACTTTGACCGATAGAACACTCTCATCAACATCATCCATCAACTTATTAACTCTCTGCTTAATCAATCGGAATGGCCTGCCTACACAATACATGGTGAAGAATTGAGTGGACTTTAGGTGTGTAATGCAATTCGGAGTTGGTATCCAAAAGGCGAGATTTTTCGTACCTAACACGAATGTGATTGCCAAACCACAACCATTGTTAAGAACATAACACAGAGATGATTCTCTTTTGTTCAAAGAATAGCTGAATAATCGTGTGAAAGCATCAATCTTTCTAGTAAAATTTCGTAGATAACTCCACCAAATTCAATACGACTCCAATCTCCCAATACACATGTTTTTGGCCATCTTTTCTTCATAAGCATGTAAGTTAAATCCTCTCATTTTATACTTTTCCTTTGAATGACCAATGCAGGAAAAGAAAGGAGATGAATGTTGTAACTATAACCATCATTTTCTCCTAAAATATATTATATCATAAAGGCCGGCTGTTCTGTTTCCAGGATCTGATCCATGTTGGCCAGCCTGTTTAAGTTATATGGTAGTAAGGAGTTGTTAATTTGAACAAAAGATCCCAGAATCCCATCAATGTTTCCTGCATCTTAATTTACCACATTGAACTTCAAGCTCTTAACCATTTGAACTGAAGTAAAATCAACCCAGATCATAAGTTCTTCATGCATGCCACCTTTTTTATTTTTTCGTTATGCTACCATTCTGAAAACTTATGTATGACACTAACTCGTACGCAGTTAATATATTGAGTTTGTTATTTTTTTAATGAATATGGTCAATACTACTAAATGGAATGATCTGGTAAAAATTGTGCACACATTTGAGGCAAACGAAAGGAGGAATCCGACTGTTCAGGGTTCACTGTCGATGAATCAGGACAGCTAGTCGCTTAGGGAACCGACATGATAGCGTGGGTTATGGCCTGAAGGGCACCTCCAGCCACCACCCAAAGTATACTGAGATACTCTTTATAGACCTTTGTTTGTTCCTCCTATTGGTGACCATGACTGCATAAGTGAAGATACAGAATCGGCCATGTCAGTGTAAAGCGATTAAGCGTTTGGGGGGCCATCACCTGAAGGATATTGGGTATCCTTGCTCCCTTCAAGGTACTGCATATCTTACATTTTGACATATTGCTTGCATTTTCGTATTAGCCGGAGAAAATGCATAAGAAAGCGCTCTGGGAAGGGTTTTTGGGGCCTCAAGATCCTGTTTTTACCTAGGATTTTGGATCGTCAAAGGGGTTTTTCTTCTTGAGGACTCTTCGGAAAGCAAATCGTAATAATCTGCCTGGTAAGTTAAGATTTTTCTCACCTGGGTCTTGGTTGTGCCCCCTGTTTCTTGAATCTTCTTTTGTGTTTTTATTCCCTGGAATGTGTTTGGGAAAATTTCAGGTCTCTCAGCTTCTAATCTGGATTTATGTGTTTGGTTGCAATGGGATAACAGTCTATCGGACTTCCCGGGAAAATTCTGTTGAACTTCCTTGCAAAATCCCCTGATGGAGCCAGATCAAGAACAGAGGCGTGTGAATGGTCAAACGAGTAAGAATTCGGCCAAGGGCCAAGAAAATGGGATCAATTTCACCATGAGATTCGAAGCTTGTGGGCGTACTGGCTATGGCCTAAGAGAAAAACCAAAGAAGTCTTGGAAGTTTTCACGCTCGGAACCTTCTACTTCGAGGCAAGAAATTGTCTGTGAAATCTGTGGCAGCGGGTTTGGGTCACTGAAGGCTCTGTCAGGTCATTTGCGGCATCACTCTGGACGACAAAGAAGTAGAATTCGCTGTAATGAATGCAGCAAAGCGTTTCAGTCACTGAAGGCTCTCATTTCCCACAAGAGGATCCACTCTGAGGGACCTGATTTATGCAATGGATCGTGGACTAGTTCAAGCGAGAAGATGGAAATGGATAGACTATCAAACAGTGAAAGCCTCGGGCTGGTGCGGAAAAAGAGATCAAACAAATTGAGCCGCAAGATTCGTTCAAGTTGTTCATTTTCTCGTTTGGATGGATCTGTATCACCAGAGAAAGAAGAAGAAGATGTGGCTATAAGCTTGATAATGCTGTCTAGGGGTCCAACCAATTGGGATGCATTCAACATGGTTGCAGAATCTTCTGATAATGATTCAATGACTTTCAAGGCAATTGTCGATGGTAACGAGGAAGGAACTTTTGCTTGTGAAGTCCTCGAGTCTTTCAAAATAAAGAAACCAAAGTTGGAAGTCCGTGTTGATGAGTTTTACAGGGATGCTGAATCAATGATGCCTAGACTAAAAGCTACTTGGGGAGATGAGATCGAGAATGGTAATAAGAATGAGATGAAAATCAAGCCATTTGGATTGGAATCGGATCATGATTCTATAGACGATAATGGATTGGATCGAGCTAATTCTGGATCTCTGAGGCCAGGTTCGAGAAAGATGTCCACTTCTTCCAATTCTGAAATCGTAAGCAAGACCTTCAATAAGAATTTCCACTCACATCAAGCAGGTAGAGGCCACCAGTCAATTCACAGAACTAAAAACTGCTATGAACTGAGAAGTCAGAACTCACCGGAGATTCGCCGGCGTAACATTTTTTCGATGCACGAGATGAATGAAGTGTCTCCAGCAAGTTTTGAGTCGAAAGAGACGAAGAAGTACAAATGCCATATCTGTTTTAAGGTTTTTGCTTCCGGTCAAGCTTTAGGCGGTCACAAGAGAGCTCATTCGGTTAGAAACTCGGAGCCCATAGTTGAAAGGAACTTGGAATTAAAGCAAGAGATTTCTGAAATCAGTGATTTAGTTGAGAAAGGAGGCGATCTCGATGTTGGATTCAAGGCATGGTGGGTCGGAAACGATCAGAAGCATGAAGTGATGGCGTTGTAAAGCACAACCAAGGAAAGAGACTACCATCCATGGCTGTGGAGCTCATCCCCGTCGCGTTCGACCTGTAAATCTTCATTTGTTACTGATGAAGTTAAACAGTTCCAGAATAGTACATTCATTCTTTCATTCATTTGATCTTGCTTTCACGTTCCATGATCGACCTTTTGATGAATTACCTACTTTTGGACTTCTCTTCTGCTTTTCATTCATGTGGGTGGACTTAAAATCGTCCAAGATTGGTTCTTGCATGAATGAATGTTGAACTAAAAACCTCTTCGGCAAACAGGTCTCATGCTGCTAGCAGCTTTACTGAGCTACTAGCAAAATGACTAAGCTGAAGAAGATTGTTTAGTTAATTTGACATCATCCATCTTATTTTGATCATGTATATACAAGCAGAAATGCAATGTGAAGGATTGAGTGGACCTTTGGTTGATAATGCAATAAGGGATTGGTGTTTAGTAGTCATGACTTTGCTAACAACATAGAGTTGGGATAAACATATGGTTGAGTCTTTAGTGTTGGTACCACAAACTCATTTTTTGAGCTGGCTCAAACCACATTGATGAAACGTTAGTCAAGCTTGAGTTATCCCGGTCTTGACTTGGGATTACTTTAACACGTGTCATGGTAGGAAAATCCTATATTGTGTGTGAAAATTTTCTTATATAAGCAAATTATTATCCTTTTAAACTAGTTTTAAAGATAAAATAAGTTTTTTTAACATAATACCATAACATGTGGTTTATTTAAATAAGATGACTTAAATTAAATATCAGTTTTTTTTTTATGGTATCACTTACGAAATTCACAACTTTATTCTATAGTAATTGCAAAATGAGATATTGAAATATCTTATATTACTTGTAACCTACTACAGAAGAATGAATTTAGATTATATAAGAGATAATAAGCTTCTAATGATCCATAATTATTAAGATCAAGTGCCACTACTAACATTATTTTAAACGTAACACTTGCTAGTTGAATAGGTACCACACAACAACCCAAGAACAAACCAAAGCCCATTAATTTTAGCTAGATTTGGATAAGTTTGGAGTGGCAACCATGTTTGTCTTTTGTTTTTGCATCAGACTTTGCCATTCAGGCATGAACTTTGCTTGCTTGATCACTCAACACAGTACACAACTTGCAAATTCTCTCTCTTTCTCTGACACGTCCATGCATATAAATCTACATGGAGCATGCTTGTGCCACAATGAATCAGAACACGTGAAAAGGTCATGTGATGTGAGTTTGCAGGTCATCACTTGGCTTGTAAATGACCTGTGCATATGCAGTGACATTCTTAAGAATTGCCACCCCACAACAGGCTGTTCATCGGGGTTTTCAACTGACCACCTTCCCACAAATGAAAAACCATGGAGCAAATTCTAATGGTGCTGCCACCTTTAACATGACAGTAATATGCTAAAATCGATTGGCACACGTAATTTATTATGCGGTGGAAGTAAAACAATAAAAATAAAGAAAAAAAGATAGAAAGTCTCACATTAAATAAAAGAATACTTGTAATATGTCTTATAAGTTTATATAATTTATTTTTTCTCATTAAGACTTTTTGAGTGGAGGTGAACCTAAGCATTTTAAATAATATCAAAGCTAGTATTTCTTTTGTGTGATACATCTCAATGTAAAAAATAGACTAATCTTTTATTAGTAAAAAAATGAACTTAAATTGAAAGAAAATATTAGACAGAAAGTCTCACATTAAATAAGAAACACTTGTAATATGCCTTATGAACTTAGACAACTCTCATCTCAATAAGACTTTTTGAGTAGAGATGGGCTTATATCTTTCATTTTTCAAAGTTAATTCTTTGTTAGTATGATCCATTCCAATCTCAAAATGAGTTAATTATCCTTTGATATAAAGACCTAGCTTGGACTAAACAAGAATATAAGACAAAGGAGTCCTACATTGGGGAGAAGAGGACTTATAATCCGTCTTATAAAGTTAAGCAATCCCTCCCTGTAGTGAGATATTTTGAGAAAAAATAGACTTAGGCCTTTCACATATTTAAAAAAAAAAAATTGTTAGTTTCTTACTTTTTTGTTCTATCTATATACAAAATGCATGTCAGATCTAGTGATTGTAATTTTATAAAAAAAATTGTATTAGTAACATAAAGAGAAACTAGAAGGGGGTATGATTAGAGTCAGAATTGGATTTATCTTGCCTGATGGTCGATTGAGGGCGAGTGCTCTCCAAATTTTGTTCCAGATTTGAGATTATTCTCAGACAAACTAGAACATCAAAAGCCCATGGCTAAGACTTGAGTGCGGGGCTAAAACCTGTAGCTTCAAGCCCAGCTCCAACATCCACAATCTCTCTCGGAAAAGCTGTGTACGAAGTAGGACCCAGAGGACTGCACTATGCGGCCTGTGTATAGTTCTCTCCTTACACACGTTGGAAAATAACTTTATTGACAAATAAATGGAGGATGCAAAAAAAATTACTTTATAAAAGACATTTTCCGGCTTTAATACCATATTAAGTAGTCTTATAATGGGCCTCAAGAAGAAACAAGGAGCCACATTTTTTCCTCTCGATGTGGGACAAATCTAACAGATACAATGCAAAAGACCCGAGGACTAACCTGTTGAAATTCCATCGACAGTAGCAAGCTTGCTTTACATTCAAACTTCTGTAGCAATTTTGTCTCATTCCAATTTATAATGAGGGCCTTTAGAAGTCCAAACCCCTCCGGAGAAGACAACGGGGTGAACTCGCATGGTACTTGATACTCGAGGAAATAGATGCAGCATCCGGTCTAAATGAAGCGTGAGTGATTGGAGCTTCTACATCTAAACATTAAGGCCAACCATCATTTATGTGAGAACACCAACATTAATTACAGCATAATATCTGAAAACTCCGAGGCATCTAATTTGAAACCTTTTCTCTCACACAGATGAAGAGGGTTCACGTAATAAAATGATGAAACATATAATGTAAATATATTGGGAAACCTACAAAGGTAAATAATTTATCACTTAACGTAGGTAATGTATCATAATTGAGATACTTTTGTTATCATTCTCCTTTAAGTTGGAATTTGAATAAGTCTTAGAGAGAAAATATCAATATTATCTACTATAAAGAGCTTTGGTTAACAAGTTTGTTAAATTTACCCTAAGAATTCAATGGATTCTTTTTCTATTTTTGATTTTCTTAGGAGAAAGAATAATTCATTTCTTTGGAATTTTTCACAATTAGTTTTACGATTTATTTTTTATTTATTGGCGTGTGTTCTTCTTAGGGTTTTAATAAACACAAGAATATCATTCATATAGAAAATATAAAAATCCATATATCTTTGAAAAACTTGAGGAGTTATATTACATTACAATGGTAATGTCCTCTTGGAGAACTAAAAGCTGTTAAAGTTTTAGATTCCTCAATTAATTATATTTGTTAAAAACCTAATTTATAGTCAAACTTAATAAAATATTTGATCCCTTATTTTGATTAACTAAGACATATAGTTGAGGAATAAAGTAGCCATCAAACTATAATTACTCATTTACCCTTCTATAATTTATGACCATTCTGATTTTTTTCAATTCCACTATGGTTTCTTATCATTAAAATTGGACTAAAATGAAGACTATTTGTCTCTTTTATTAACTTTTTATCTAATAATTTCTTAATTAGAACATTAAATTTATCTGTATCCTGCTTGGTGTAGATTATTGGTTTCAATCTAATTAAAAAAATTAGAGTCTTTTAATTTTAAACTACAAAGATCTTTGAACCATAATTTCAAAATAATTTCACTAAAGTCCTCTTCAAGAATTTTGTAAATCGCGTGATCGTCACGCTTGGCGCGGGCGGGAAGCAGGTGTACACCCTCGCTATATTGACTTTTAGAGCTAATTATGCGAATGAAGCAAAGGAAAGCTCCCTTTACGCGTTCTTTCCGCGGTACAGAGGCCCCCGGACGGAGCTATAAAATTACTAGACTCTCTGCCATGGGATCGCCTGATGACAGAGGATGCTGTAATGTCGCTGCAGGGTTCCGATGTCCATGGATTCAAAACTCGCGCAGGTACAAGCACACACAGCAGTTGTTAATGGAAGATACAATTGAATTCACCCGCTTATTTCTTTTCCATTTCCTTCCGTCTTGTGAATCTAGTTCTCTGATTTATTTCTATATTTGCTTCCTTCGCTTCCTTCTCTTCCTTCTCTCACTCCTACCATCCCTTTACCTTTCTCGCGCGTTTTTGTGAGCTGGGAAATAGGATTATGTGCCCAGGATTATCCCTTCGCCGCTTTTTTTGCTGTATCGACAGCTGACAGAGGGTTGAACCTCAATACTGTTGGGGATATACTGAATTGACCTTGACAAGGCTGGCAAAGAGAACAGCCCTCACATATCACCATTTATGTTGAGATATACGATTCTCATGCCTTCTGGTTTCTATGGCTACTTGTTTCTTGAACAGATCTAGAGGATCTTGTGGAAGAGGGCAAGGAAAGATGGCTCGACTCTCGTGAAATTTATGCATTGCTTCGTAATCACGAATGTTTCCGCTTCAGAACCCATCGATTGAAGTCACCCAAAGGTAAAAATGTCCATTGGTTATTTCTATTAATTGTAACATGATTTATATCAGGTTTTAACTCTAGGATCACTGAAGCATTAGCCCTCATGCATCTGCATCGCCATCTTTATTGGATATACTCTACTGTGTATTACTTGCTTTCCTACAAGTCTTATAAGTTCGACGGAGTTTATGAATAATCTACAAAACTTCATTAATCAGTGGGTAGATCATATCGATTACTACTGACATGATTCACTGGTCTGTCTCCTTTATTAAATGTAACAGGTGGCACTATTGTGTTTATTGACCGTGGTAAGTTTAGGAACTTCAGGAATGATGGTCATAACTGGAAGAAGGATGGAAAGACTGTCAGTGAATCCCATGAGTACTTAAAGGTGAGCTTTCCTATGTACATGCAATTCATGGTACTCGGAGTGTGATTTGCAAAGGCACCATACCTATCTTTAAGGCCGTTTGCTTGTTTCATGGTTCAGGTTCAGCAAATAAATAGGCTCCATGTGTACTATGCGCGTGGTCACGGGGAGCTGAACATTTCTCGCAGGTGTTACTGGCTCATTGACGAGAAGGAAGGTTAATAAAGCAATTTTAGTTTCCATGAATTGATTTTATCTGCCATCTTACTATTAATATTGTTTCAGGAGAGTGGATGGTAATGTCCTGGTTCACTACCTTCAAGAACAGAAAGAGACTGGCATAGAAGAAATTTCAGGTAATGTTAGTTGATATACAAACTGGTCCTATATTGTTTTGATAGAGTAGTGGCTTATCTTTCTTTTTAATTACATATACAGGTGATTTCAGTTTAGAGAAGGCCCGAGGAAGAGGAAGATTCGTTCCTCACTAAATTTTATATTCTAACTGTCCTTTTTTTTGGCGCGTGTTAAAATTGCATATACAATATTCTCAACCTTTGCTTTTTGAATAATCGACAGGTAGTGGTAAGAACATTCAAAATCATGATGAGATACTTAATGATCCTAGAACTATTGACCAGGTCAAGCTTGAACAACAAAATGATTCCAACAACTCAACTGCACCGACAAGAGGTAACTGACACAAGCTTTGTGCAGCAGGGCTAGTGACTAGACAGCCTCATTCACTGTGCCCTTTTCCCCTTCTTTTTGACAGGTGAAGCTTTAGTTGATAATCAGTCATATCGAACTCTAGCGTGTGGTTCCCTAACTGATGATGTAAGTAGAATAATTCAAGTCTAGTGTGCTTCTTATATGCTTTTTCTTCTATCATGTATACCCATGTATGCATATATTCATCTTGTAAAAACATATATGTAGGTGCATCAATCTGTATAAATGTGTAATCAATATATAAATATACATATACATGTATGTTTGGATAACTGTAAGACTCTTTTCCCTCATCAGGTGTCCTTTTCTTCTCTTTTTGACTAGGCCTTTGATATGTTGGATCGGCCATCTTAATGTGCCTTAATTTAACCCTTGTTTTCCTTTGGTATACAAATCTCTTTTATGCTTTTAATTTATTACATTGATTTCATAAGCAGGAGGAATCTGGTGCTAATCACTTTGGCGTGGAAGAAATTCCAGGTAACATCAGTTGAATGTATAGAAATTGATCCTATATCGCTTTGATGGAGAAGTGGCTTACTTTTATTCATTACACATACCAGTAATTGAAGTTTAGAGAAGGTTAGAGGAAGATGCGTTCTTTCACTAAATCTTTTAGTTTTTTTAATTAAGTTAGACAATTAGTGCCTACATTTACAAATATGGTCAAGCAACTGATATCTTGATCTAATATTTTCATCATCTGATATTCTCAATTCACAAATTCTGTATTTTTCTCACAATTGTATATACAATGTTCTCACCCTTTGCTTTTTGAATAATTGTTAGGACGGCCAAGCTCATCCAAATCAATCAATAGGTTCACTAGGCCTCCTTTCTCCACCTCTTTCACAGATGAAGATTTAGTTGATTATCAATCAAGTCGAGCTTCAATATGTGATTCATGTGATGATGTAAGTAGAATAACTCAACTCTAGCGTGCTTCCTATATGCTTCTCTCCTCCAAGTATTCACATATATGCATGTAAACAGTTTTTGAATACATATAGGGCGGAACATTTATCTATATAAATGTGTAATTCATACATACATAAACATATACATGTATACTTGGATAATTGTAAGACTATTTCCCCTCATTTTGACTCTTTTTCTTCTCCTTCTGACAATGCCTTTGGTATGTTGGATATAGTGCCAAAAGTAAACCACTAGTTTTAACTTGAGACATCTTAATGTGCCTCAATTTTACCTTTGTTCTCCTTCAATATAAAAATCTCTTTTATGCTTTTAATTTTCGACATTAATTTCATAAATAGGAGGAAGCTGCTGCTAATCACCGAAGCTTGGAAGAAACTCTAAAAGGCTTGGAAGAAACTCCAGGTAATGTTAGTTGAACATATAGATTGATCTTATACTGCTTTGATAGAGAAGTGACTTATTTTTAATCACTACACATACTAGTAATTAAAGTTTAGAGAAGGCTAGAGGAAGATTTTTTTCTTTCACTAATCTTTTTAGTTATTTTAACTAAGTTAGAAAAATAATGTCTGCATTTATAGGGATGGTCAAGCAACTGATATCTTGATCTAATATTTTTGTCATATGATATTCTCAATTCATTAATCTTGTATTTTTCATAGAATTGTATGTATAATATTCTCACCCTTTGCTTTTCAAAGAGTCAACAGGTCCTTCTGGGGATTTCCAGCAAGGTCGTTTTCAGGATTTCCTACGTCGTTATTGTGCGAATTTCCTATCCAATCCTTGTGAGGATTTGCCATTTGGTCCGTCAAAGAATTTTGTAGTTCCGGCTCAGATAACATACAATCTTAACACTCGTTGCTCGGATTATTTTCTACAACCAAGCGATCCTAACAACTCGACTGCACCTACAAGAGGTAACTGACACATGCTCTGTGCAGCAGGGCCAGTGACTAGACAGCCTCATTCACTGTGCCCTTTTCCCCTTCTTTTTGGCAGGTGAAGCTTTAGTTGATAATCAGTCATTTCGAACTCTAGCGTGTGGCTCTCTGGCCGATGATGTAAGTAGAATATTTCAAGTCTAGTGTGCTTCCTATATGTTTTTTTTCCCTATCATGTATACCCATATATGCATATATTCATCTTGTAAAAACATATATTTTTAGGTGCATCAATCTATATAAATGTGTAATCAATATATAAATATACACATACATGTATATTTGGATAACCGTAAGACTTTTTTCCCTCATCTGGTGTCCTTTTCTTCTCTTTTTTACTATGCCTTTGATATGTTGGATGGGGTGCCAAAAGTAAACCACCAGTTTTAACCTAAGGCATCTTAATGTGCCTCAATTTTACCTTTGTTTTCCTTTGGTATAAAAATTTCTTTTATGCCTTTAGTTTATGACATTGATTTCATAAGCAGGAGGAATCTGGTGCTAATCACTCTGGCATGGAAGAAATTCCAGGTAACATCAGTTGAACGTATAGAAATTGATCCTACACTGCTGTGACAGAGAAGTGGCTTACTTTTTTTATTCATTACACAAACTAGTAATTAAAGTTTAGAGAAGGTCGGAGGAAGATGCGTTCTTGCACTAAATTTGTTAGTTATTTTAAATGAGTTAGAAAATTAGTGTCTGCATTTATAGGTATGGTCAAACCACTAGTATCTTGATCTAATATTTTCATCATCCGATATTTTCAATTCACTAATCCTACATTTTTCTTACAATTGTATATACAATATGCTCACCTGTTTCTTTTTGAGGAATTATTAGGACGGCCAAGCTCATCCCAGTCAATCAATAGGTTTACTAGGCCGCCTTTCTCCTCCTCTTTCACTGACGAAGATTTTGTTGATTTTCCATCAAGTAGAGCTTCAGTATGTGGTTCCTGCGATGATGTAAGTAGAATAATGCAAGTCTAGTATGCTTCCTATATGTTTTTCTCCTACATGTATTCACATATATGCATATACACTTTTTGCAAATACATATTAGTAGGTTCATCTGGTTGTATGAATATCTAACCAATGTATTCATAAACATGTATATTGGATAACCATAAGTCTTTTCCCACATCTCAAGTCTTTTTCTTCTCCTTCTGACTATGCCTTTGGTATGTTGGATATGGTGCCAAAAGTAAACCATTAGTTTTAACCTATTTAATGTGCCTCAAGTTTACTTCTATTTTCCTTCTATATAAAAATCTCTTTTATGCTTTTAATTTATGACACTGATTTCATAAACAGGTTGAATTTGGTGCTAATTACACTGGCATGGAAGGAATTCCAGGTGAGGTTAGTTGAACATATAGAAATTGATCCTATATTGCTCTGATAGTGAAGTGGCCTACTTTTATTCATTACACATACCGGTAATTTAAGTTTAAAAAAGGCAAGAGGAAGATGTGTTCTTTACTAAACTTTTTAGTTATTCTCATTAAATTAGATAATTAGTGTCAGCATTTACAAGGATGGTCAAGTAGTTGGTATCTTGATCTAATATTTTCATCAACACTCCATGTTCTCAATTCTCTAATCTTATATTTTTCTTAAATTATATATACAATATTCTCACCCTTTGCTTTTTGAGGATATCCCAGATCTTTCTCTTTCGGATTTCGAATTTGATCCTTTTAAGGATTTGCAATTCCCGGCTCAGACATCATGTGATCATAATACTAGTGGCTGGGATGATTTTCAGCAACCAACTGAATCTAACAACTCAACTGTAGCTACGAGAGGTAACTGACACATGCTTTGTACAGCAGGGCTAGTAACTAGACAGACTCATTCACTTAGCCTTTTTTCCTTTCTTTCTTTTTTTTTTTAATTTTTTTGGTCAGGTGAAGCCTTAGTTGAGAATCGGTCAAATCGAATCCAGTATGTGGTTCCGGGGATGATGGGGTAAGTATAATAACTCAAGTCTTTGGAATGTCGTATATGGTGCCTACAGTAAACCACTAGTTTTAACCTCACATCTTAATGTGCCTCAATTTTACCTCTATTTTCCTTTGTATAAGAATATCTTTTATGCTTTTAATTTATGACGTTGACTTCATAAACAGGTTGAATCTGGTGCTAATCACACTGGCATAGAAGGAATTCCAGGTACTGTTAGTTAAACATATAGAAATTGATCATACATTGCTTTGATAGTGAAGTGGCTTACTTTTATTCATTACGTGGTACAGAGGCCGGAGAAAGATTTGTTCTTCACTAAAAATTTTAATTATTCTAGTTAAGTTAGATAATTAGTGTATGCATTTACAAGGATGGTCAAGTGGTTAATATCTTGATCGAATATTTTCATCATCATCCCATGTTCTCAATATCTAATTCCGTTTGCTTTTTGAAGGATCAACTGGTTTTTTTGGAGATTTGCTATTTGGATCATCTTGGGATTTCGGATATGACCCTCATGAGGATTTCCAGTTTCCGGCACAGATATCATATGATCGTAATACTGGTGGCTGGGATGATTTTCAGCAACCAACTGATTCTAACAATTCAACTGTGGCTACAAGAGGTAACTGACACATGTTTTGTATAGCAAGGCTAGTAACTAGACAGACACATTCACTTAGCCCTTTTTCCTTTTTTTAAAAAAAAATTTTTTTTTTTGGTTAGGTGAAGCCTTAGTTGAGAATCAGTCAAATCGAAATCCAGTATGTGGTTCCGGGGTTGATGGGGTAAGTATAACAACTCAAGTATAGTATGCTTCCTATACGCTTTTCTCTCATCATGTATACATCTTGTAAAAACATATATGTAGGGGCATCAAATTATATAAATGTGTAATCAATATATGCATATACATATACATATACATATACATGTTGAACAGACATAACCCTCGTAATAACCAATAAGCCAGACCAAAAAAGAAAAAAAAAAGGAACAAAAAGACAGAAAGCTAACCTCCTTATTCAAGAGAGAGACCCTCTCATTTCCAGAGGAAGAAATGGACTCTGTAGTCCAATCCAAGTGCTGCTTCTTGGCCATGCCAGGAAGAAGCTGTGTTTTAATGGAAACAGAGGTGGGTGAGGATATGGATGGAAGTCAGTGGTTCAAAACACGGGGGACAAAGATCATCAATAAGCCCCTGGCTAAGACTTTGGTGTCGAGCTGAAACCTGTAGCTTTAATGTCTACGATGAGCCTAGATCCAATATCCAGAATCCCTCTTAGGCTCCGCTTTCCCCTCTGAATTGGACAGAACAAGAAAAGAGAAGGAAAGAAAATCTCTCTCGGAAAAGCTCTGTATAAAGCAGGATTCAGTGGACGGCACCATATGGCCTGAGTATAACCCAAACCCACCGGGAACGCAACCACCGAACCTTGACCGGAGATCTGGAGACCCCCACCCTCCACCCCACTCTTCTTCCCATCACCCGTACTACTCTTCAAACTTGAACGCAGTTTCCCTCACTGTGTGGAACCCAATGACTTTTACCACAGCCTTGGCCCCGACAGATGTCCATTTGGGCACTGATGGCCATGCTTGCAGTGGAAGCGGGCTCGTGCGGGTACTAAGACCTGATTTCTATGAACCCAGTTGGCTGTGAAGCTGTGGGTGATTCCTTAATTACATAAGAGTTTTTCACTGTGCATGTCAATTTAATTTTGGGTTTTATTAATTTATTTTATGGATTTCTTGAGAAATTAATGGTTAATTTGTTAATGCATTCGTAGTTTTGGTGTTTAGTTGGTTGGTAAGAAAGCGTGAGAAAAGAAAGAAATTCGAAGTTTTGAATGCCAAAATTTGGTTGTCTTACGATTACTGGTGAGGTGGCAGGTAAATTTCGGGAGGCATGAAATGGGGTGAAGAGAATACTCTGAGATCATAAGCACTGTCTGCTGTGTTTGCCGAGATTACCCTTTCAAAAATCTAGCAATTAGAAAAATTCATTCCTTTCGATTCTTTCTCGATAGATGTAGTCAATCCAGTGAGCTTAAGCAGGTAAATAATTTTGTCAGTTCATAAGTGAGTCAAACATCCAATGTGTTTTTAATTAGGGACCTCATTGCTGTCCTTATTTCTACGTGCCCAGTTTGCAGCTTTTTTATGCTTGTAAGTTTTTCACCATGAGGATTGTCGGTGCATTGATAGAGTTTGAAATTCTTAGAATTGATCAAATAATTAGATTAGAAGGTATAATTATAATATCTTATTACAAGTAGAAGTATCTATGTAATTATAAAGAGTATTTATGTAATTATAAAAATTAAATGTTACTATTTTTTTTGTTGTAGTAGGTTTTCTTAATATCTATGTAATTATAATTGTTTTTAGTATTAATTAAAAAAACATGGAAAAACTTAGTGGATGAGCCTTATTAGTGATAAAGCCCCTTTGGAACTAGGTAGTTGTTAGAGAGAACTTTTCTCATGAATTCTATTGATGAGATAATCTATAAAACGCTCATTTGATGAGAAAAAAATATTAAAAAAATATAATTAAAAAATACTACAAAAAATGTAAGACATTATATTAGTTTAAACCTTCTAAATTTGTTGTTAATCTGCATGTTGTATCTTGCACGGCACAACAAGCGGAGTTTGGAGACATTGTAACCACGTTAATCTGCATGTTGTATCTTGAAGGTTTTGCAGCGTAGATAGGTTAGGAACTGATTGCGCAATTCTCGGCATACATTTTTGCTTGTCTTGTGCGTGTTTATGTTTTGATTAAGAGTGGAACTGGTGTAACCAGGTTAGCTTCTTCGTAACTCCAGGGGCATCTTCCTACGATATTTTGGTTGATCTTGGTTGTACCGTTGTGTAAGACAATTTAGACTCTTCCTTTGTTTAGTGATGGGGCTTCCCTGCACAACGAGGAAACAGAGGATAACAAAATGTAAAGGGTTTAAAGAAAGGGTAAAAAATTGACATTTGTGCATGTACTAATTTACCTTTTGCAGGGGGTGTCAATGCCATCAAATGTGAGAGGGCAGCCGTTTATTGCAAATCCAAGCTTCCCTCACCAGCCTGACGACACAGCTCAGCCGTGTCGAAATAGTACTGGGAAGAAAGAGAAAAGTAAGACAATGGTTGCGCGATCTGCATATTGTGAAATTTGTAAAATTGATTGTCTCACAGTATTGTTACTAAAGAGGCATAAGATGGGAAAGAAGCACAAGAAGAACCTCCAGAAATTAAATCGAGCAGCCGCCCCTGCCCAATCTGGACGAGGAGAACAGCGCAATATTGGTGATGTGGGCAAAGCAGTTGATTTGCGAAAAAGTCCGAAGGAGGGAGCTGAACCTATAGCAGATTTGAAGATAAAAGAACAGAAGGTTGTTAAAGATGGTCGGCATAAGAGCAAAAGAAAGGCAGCTCGCCCTCTGGAGGATTCGGAGACAGGGAAGGAAAGTTCTTGATGGTGAGGGGTGAGGACGTGTGTAATATGTAGTGTTGTCAGTCTAAAGATAGGAAACACATAGAACAGGAGTCGCTACTGCCACCTAAAGATTAGTTTTGGAAGTTTTATGGATATATTACTCCACTTTAACATAATGAAATCAACCTTGCTTCCTCATCCAGGGAAGCTTTTTGAGTAGGCCATTTATTTTAGTTTCTCCAATGACCTGAAACTCCATTTATTTGATCTGTTCACTTTCCAATAAATTTAAAAGATTAATACAGCTCCATTCTGATAGCTTCCATTTCTTGAACCAAGACAGTAGCCACATGGCCAAATCATACTTAGTTTGTTCTCAGGGCGAGTACAATACATTAAAGAGGGAAATTTTATATGCAAGAATTGTGTGCTGGAATTTGATTCAAACCAAAACCAATTTATAAGAGGAAAAAGAATGGTAAGATGAAACAGGTAACATACACTGGGAAGGGAACTACAACCTCACCTTTCAAGTGTAGAGACAGCATCCTCAAGAATGAAGGATGGATACTGCTGTTGCATAACTAAAGAATCCATCGTGGGGTGCTACTATAAGCTTTTGACCAGATAATCTAAGCATTTTTATTTCAAGGCGGAGCATAAGGTAATTCAGCATCTGTTATGGTGGTTCAACCATGATGATTGGTGAGCCATACAAAATTGAGTGATAGAAGCCCATACGCTTCGGACCATTTATTACATAATATAACTTGAACTACGCCTTGATCCCAGCATTTTACTTCACATAGCCAGAAAAAGGGACGAACGAAAGAGAGTGCAATAATGAAAGGCCACTGCCACCACTATGTACCAATACCAACTCCGCCACTCTCTACAATGTACACGTCTACGGCAGTTGGACAGGTTGAATGTTCCATATATCTTTGGCTTACTCATGGATCGTCCTGTCACTACTGAACTTGTATGATCCCGCTGTATTCAAGATCGACATTCTTGTCCATCTCTGAACCAACAATAACAGCAGATATTAGGCACAAATAATATTACCAAATTAGAATGATTTGTGTCTGTGATTACATGTGTGAGAAAGTGCCGACAGAAGCCCATGCACTTACGTTATTAAGGGAAGCAGTTTGAACAACCGCCAACCATTTGCAACAGTTTTCGTGAATATTCCAAAATTGGAGCATATTTTGCAACGTTTCACTAGGATATGCTTGATTGATAAACCATGTATGAATCTAAGATGCAGGACTACTTCTCCAGTTAAAATATTACCAGAGATATGAGGCACAAATAAAAACACCAAAAAAGAAAAAAAAAAGAATGATTTATGCTTTTGACTGCAAGTGTGAGAAGTGCCTACAAAAATGTAAACACATGAGGCAACCAACAATATATAATTTTATGCAAACACCACTGAATATCAATTATCATCAGAAGCAAGGTGAACAACCATCGGCCATGATCATTAATTTAGATGAATATTGCACAATTTATCAGCCGAAACTGTTTTGAGTTGAATGTGCTTTGATGATTGAGCCACGAAAGAAATTGACATGCAAGAAAATTCTTGAGGTATTATGGATTGAAGCAAATACACGTACGCATTCAAATGGACCCGTTAGATAGACATGAAAAAGTGTACCTCATAATTTTGGTTACATAGACTTTAACAACAAACTGCAAACAGAAATGCATATAAACCTCACCTTTTGGTTTCGATATGCCTCATCAACCTTCTCTTGGCATTCTATGTAGCTGGGGAAGTCCTTCCCCACGAGGAAATAATCAGCACGGCCAAAACCTTCATTTCCTTCCAAAGATCCCATCAATTCATCATAGTTGTTAGAACCAAAAGCACCACTTCTGATGAACTCTTTCACTTCCTCAAAACGTGGGTCAGGAACAAACTACATCAAGAGTTCAGCAAGATTAGAATTGAAACAGAAGTACCCTACAATCATTGCTACTACAGAAACAACAAGGCTGATTTAGTAGCAAAATAACAGAGGAAGAGTGGTAATTTGCTCATAAGGGCATAAAGAAACCAAAGTTGGAAATCCGTGTTGATGAGTTTTACAAGGATGCTGAATCAATGATGCCTAGACTAGAAGCTACTTCGGGAGATGAGATCGAGAATGGTAACAAGAATGAGATGAAAATCAAGCCTTTTGGATTAAAATCGGATCATGAATCTATAGACGATAATGGATTGGATCGTGCTAACTCTGGATCTCTGAGGCCAGGTTCGAGAAAGATGTCCACTTCTTCCAATTCTGAAATCGTAAGCAAGACCTTCCATAAGAATTTCCACTTACATCAAGCAGCTAGAGCCCACCAGTCAATTCACAGAACTAAAAACTGCTATGAACTGAGAAGTCAGAACTCACCGGAGATTCGCCGGCGTAACATTTTTTCGATGCACGAGATGAATGAAGTGTCTCCAGCAAGTTTTGAGTCGAAAGAGACGAAGAAGTACAAATGCCATATCTGTTTTAAGGTTTTTGGTTCCGGTCAAGCTTTAGGCGGTCACAAGAGAGCTCATTCGGTTAGAAACTCGGAGCCCATAGTTGAAAGGAACTTGGAATTAAAGCAAGAGATCTCTGAAATCAGTGATCTGGTTGAAAAGGAGGCGATCTCGATGTTGGATTTAAGGCATGGTGGGTCGGAAATGATCAGAAGCATGAAGTGATGGCGTTGTAAAGCGCAACCAAGGAAAGAGACTTCCATCCATGGCTGTGGAGCTCATCCCCGTTGCGTTCGACCTGTAAACCTTCATCTGTTACTGATAAAGTTGAACAGTTCTATAATAGAACATTCATTCTTTCATTCATTTAATCTTGCTTTCACGTTCCATGATCCACCTTTTGATGAATTACCTACTTTTGGACAGATTGGTTCTTGCATGAATGAATGTTGAACTTGAATCTTAGGCAAGCAGGTCTCATGCTGCTAGCAGCTTTACTGAGCTGCCAGTAAAATGACTAAGTTGAAGAAGCTTGTTTAGTTAATTTGATATGACCCACTTCATTTTGATAACGCATATACAAGAAGAAATGCAATGTGAAGGATTGAGTGGACCTTTGGTTAATAGTGTAATAAGGAATTGGTGTTTATTAGTCATGATTTTGCTAACAACAAGAGTTGAGATGGAGCTATGGTTGAGTCTTTAGTGTTGGTTCTACAAACTCATGTTTTGAGTTGACCCAAACTGTATTGATGAAATATAGGTCAAGCTTGAAAACCAGGATAAGCTTAACTAATCTCATTCTTGACTAGGGACTATTTAAACGTTTCCTTGTAGGAATATCGTATATTTCTTGTAATTTGTGAAAATTTTCTTATATGAGTAAATTATTCTCTCCTTATAAATTAGTTTTAAAGATAGAATAAATTTTTTAACACGATATCATAACACATAGTTCAAATGAATAAATTGTTAGGTCCTTTTGTTACAAAATTTACAACTTTACAATAGTTGCAAATGAAATATTGATGTCTTATATTACTCATAACTTACTACAAAAGATTTACTTTAAATATGTGGGAGATAATAAAATTATAATGATACATTATTATTTAGGTCAAGAGCTACTACTAACATCATTTTAAACGTCACACTTGCTAGTTGAATAGGTACCCCACAACAAACTAAGAAAAAACAAAAGCCCACTAATTTTAGCTAGATTTGGATAATTATGGAGTGACAACCATGTTTGTCTTCTGTTTTTGAATCAGACTTCGCTATTCAGGCTTGAACTTTGCTCGGTTGGTCGTTCAGCACACTATGCACTATTTGCAAATTCTCTTTCTTTCTCTGACACCCCTGTATGCAATATTTGACACAATGGAGCATGCTTGTGCTACAATGAATCAAACACGTGAAAGGTCATGAGGTGTGAGTTTGCTTGTGACTGACCTGTGCATCTGCAGTGATATTCTTAGGACTTGCCACCCCACAACAGGCTGTTCATCGCGGTTCTTAGCTGACCACCTCCCTACATATTAAACCCATGGAACAAGATCTAATGGTGCTGCCACCTCTAACATGCCGGCAATAAGCTGGAAATGGATTGGCACACGTAATTTATTATCACTTCTAAAAGAAGTTGTGGTGGAGATAAACCAATAAAATTACGTGAAAATAAGATCAAGTGTCATATGTTAAACATAAAAACACTTATAATGTAACTTATAAATTGAAACACTATTTTCTTCAAAGAGAGTTTTTGAGAAAAAAGAGACCTAAACTTTTTAAATGATATAAAAGTTTGTATAAAAAGAGTCTCATATGAATATATATATATATATAAACTTAGATAATAGATCTTTTTAATAAAACATTTTGAAAAGATGTAAACTTGTGTCTTTTAAATAATTTCAAATCAGTCTTTCATTTGTGTGGTCCACTCTAATTTCAAAATGGGCTAATCCTTCACTAATAAGAAGACCAAGCTTGTTATAGGAGAAAATTAGACAAAGAGTCTTACATTAAAGAGAAAAGCACTTATAAAATGTCTTAATAAGGTTAAACAATCTCTTTTCTTAATGAAGGATTTGAAAAGAGTTGGGACTTCGGTCTTTTACATACTGAACCAAAATGATATTTTACGGTAGTTTCTTTTTTTTTTTTTTAATCTATATACAAAATGCATGTCAGATGTAATGACTTTGATTTTATTAAAAAAAAATTATTAAAATAAAGAAAAACTAGAAGTGGTTGCTGTTAAAGTCAGAATTGGATTTATCTTGCCTGATGGTCGGCCAAGGCCCAGTGCTCTGTAAATTTTGTTCAAGACTCGGAAATCTCTCTCGGAAAAGCTGCGGATGAAGCAGGACACAGGGGACTGCACCATGTGGCCTGAGTATAACCCAAACCCACCGGAAGAGTATATGGTAACGTTTCTCTCCAACGGCTTTTGATTTTAATCGGTAGAAAACTAGCTTCTACCTTCCACCCACGGTTGCCTTCAGATTTAGGCTTCTTCCCATCGACCCACGCAGAGCTACTTCACAGCTTCTTTCCCTTGTTTCAGTAGGGGAGGCCTGCATAAGAGCAATCCGCAAGGCAGAAGTGCAGCCCAACATCACCAGCATAATAAAGGGATGTTTTGTCTTATTTCTAAGGGGATAGCGAGAAACAAAACCATCTAATTCAAAGAACCTAGAACGAGGAGAATCAATAAACAGCACATACAAACACTACTGGTATACTGATGACCATTTATCATTTAAGGCAAGAGAATTTGACTAACAAAGTAAATAACATGTTAAGAATGCTTATAATTATTGGTGGTCCTGTGTCACTTAAAATATACAATTACTATTATGATTTAGAGTTTGAGATTTGATGGGATATGAATAATTTTTACGAATTATCTTTAAAATAATATAAATATGCACACAAATAATTATTTTTTAAATTTAATAACTATTATTATTACTATTGTTTTTCATTCTCATTAATATAGTCTAAGTGGAATAATGTTAATCCAATTTTAATAGGCTCATGAATATGAGCTTATATTAATGGGTTTTTAAAGAGGTACTTGTATAAATTTATATTAATAGACTTTGGATTGGTATAATAAAGTAGGATATACAATTTGTTAATAAGTTAAATATGAATTAACTTGTATGAGTTATTGCACATCTAATATGAATATAACGAGTTAGACCTGTTAAAGTAACACATAAAATGAATAAAAGAAAAGATAAGTTATATCCTTTAACTCTACAAATAATACTATAATAAAAAAGGAGATCTAAGGGTTTTTCATAAACTATCTTTCATGGTCATCTCATCAAACTCAAAGTATATAGAAAGAAAACAATGAGTATAATCCTATCTAAAAGATTGAATTTCACCTTGCAGATCTTTGCTATAAGTTCAAAGAATGATATGTAATTTTTGTTCTTATCTTATCCATAATATCTCATCTCTTGTTTTCGGTATTTTATATTCTAACTATGTAAATTCAGGATTTTTTTGATTCGTTGGGAAAAAATTATTGCTTATAGTGTCTAGTTTTTAGTCCCAACTGTTGAATACGCGGACTTGCCGCACGCCGAGTTCCAAGTCAATTAAGATTTAGTCTACCCATTGTTGGGCTAGATCTAAGACCAAAAAAAAAAAAAAAGTGTAAAAAAGAAAAAGATGAAGAGTTTATGGAAAAAAAAAAAATGTGTGTCATATACAAAGAGACAGTACAAGAACCAAGAAGCTTTTTCACTATATATTGGGTTTTTCTATATATTTTAGAACTATAGCTATTTATAAAGAAAATACCAATGAATGGCTATGATTCATTTAATCTTGTGATTTCAAATTGAATTTTAAAATTTTTTACTAAAATATCTCCTACCTAACCTAATCTTTTGAAATGTTTAAATAAAGTATTTCTAGGCTTTTTTTCAAAAACATTATTTAGTTAGGAATAATTGAAACTTCTCTAGAAACTCCTAGTTGCCTCTCAGTCCGCTCCGCTTGTAGGGATTTCATTTGACAACGATCTAGTTGATGGTATTATTTTAAGTGCAACGTGGCTCTGAAATTGATGATGGATGCTATGGTTCAACGGTCATGGCAGCCGACATTTTGGGATTGCAAAGAACCGGACGAATTTATTTGCAAGGAAAAAATTGATGACAACATAATTAAATTGTAGAGAATGTAACGCTGTCCTTTTTTTTTTAGGAATGTTCTGTGTATACATAATCGATTGATCTTACTTTCCGACCTGAACACAGAATTGTCTTAGGGCATTTTGCCTTTAGAAAAGGTTAGACTTATATTATGTTTTTGTACTTTTTAAGATATGGTTATTACACATAATTTAATTGTTATTAACAAAATTTATTAGATATTGTTCATGTTTTTTCTTAAAAAAAAAATTGTAAGTTTTTGATTCTTCCCATATTTTATCAATGTCATCAAAATGCAATGATTCTGATGGCGATGCTTCAACGATAACCATTAATGGTTTTTTGGTTAAATATTGCGTTCCTATTTGCTGCACGTCTGTCATTTTTCTTTTGATTGTCAGATTTTTCCTTTTTTTAAGAAAACATGGTGTTCAACACCAGAACAAGTTTTATTACTACCAATAAATCTAAACATAATAATTATATATTTGATAAATACAAAGGGCATAATATAAGCCAAACTCCAAAAAAATGACAAAATGCTTATTTATTAAGCGAAAAAAAAAGCACATAAATGAGCATATGAAATATATTAAGTAACACACACATTTAACCTCATAAAAATCAAAGAGATTGAGCTTGAGAAGGTACATACTGAGAATAATGGTTTCAATATGATGACAACCACATTTTGGTAAGAAAAGTTGAAGTTTTGTTGTGTAATTGGCTTGAATTTTGCTTGAAAAATTGACATTTAGAATCTCCCTTATTTGGGTTGAAGGTGGAGAATTTTGGGCTAGTCTAGCCCATATTCGAGCTCTATATTGGGTTCCTTTATAAGGTGGTATTGCCCTAATATTGAATTAAGAGAGTTTTCTGGAGTTGTGGTAAAAAGAAAAAAGAAAAGAGCAAAGTTTCGTAAGAATTAGAAGCCCTATGCAACAATTCATCAAACACTAAACTAAGCTCGATTTGTGGTCTAATTAAGTTAATTTTTTGTTAGTAGGTTTGGAATTAAGAATTCTTTATTGTTAATGGTTGGGTCATTATTGAGAGCTTTTTACATTAACAAATTTTGATTAAAAAAATTAAATAATTTTTCTCCAACTTTTTTTTTGTTAAGTTGATATTTTTAACTTGTTCTACACCATTAATTGTTGATTTTATTATTACTAAACTAGTGAACCTTTGTCCTATTAATATTGTTAAGGACTTAATTGAGTTATAAATCTAAAGATTTATATAGTAAAAATTTAGGTGGATTTTATGATCGGTCTCATGGTTCACACTTGTGAGTTTTCTACATAAAAAATTCTCTTGTATTAATTATGTAAATTGTGGTGTTTGTATCATTTTACTTATGGTTCAAAATATATTATTTATATTTTAGTATTTTCTCATATGTTCAATCAAGGTGGAAAACTTTATATTTTTTTTTTCCCACATGAAATGTCCGGAAGAGAAGAGTGAAGAAGAGTAAATACCTTAAGCTCGAACAAAAAAGATGGACGAAAAAATCATCCAATGTTATTGCGGATGAAAGCACTCGACGATCCCAAGAAGCTAATCGAGAAAGCTGCCAATTTGGACCTGTTTAAGATACCATGAAGAAATCTGCATCACCGGGATTAAAAAAGTGCGGAAGATAAATGAGAAAGCTGTGGGATATGCCTTTGGGTCCTCTATCCTGGTGGCTCAAACGGACTGAATGGGATTAAGATTTAAAAGTAATTTAACTAAGGACCACATTAAAGGAAAATGCCGAAGCTAATCCATCGTTGAATTCAATGCCTTTCCTCACATGGAAAAATCCCCGCAAGAATTAGGCGTCGTAAGATACACGCCACTAAGACCGAAACAAGCCTCTGCTTCGACGCCGTCGCTGCACTTCTTAGACCCTCTACCATGCATATGATAAAGTTGAGTCGGTGTTAGGATTGTGAAATCTGAGGACTGTCGTCTTAACAGTCTGGCATACCTTCCACAACACCATCTTCACACACTCTTGCCACTTAGGTTGACGGAAGTTCGAAGGCTATAAATGGCGGAGGTCCGACTAGCAGACCTGCCACCGGCTTGCTGTATGATACGAGGATGGAGGCAACGGGGCTGCTGGGCGAAGACGAGCATGGATTCAGCACTTTCGAAGGTACAAGCAAACCCTAGTTATTTAATGGATGATACAATTGGGTTTACCCACTTGCTTTCCTCTCTTTTCCCTTTCCTCACGTCTGGGACTTTAGTTCTCTGATACATTTCTATGGTTGCTTCCTCCTCTCACTCCTACCGTCTCTGTACCTCTCTTTTCCCGTCTACTGCGCCCCGGTAAGTAGTGTTGTGAAGCCTGGATTATCCCTTCGACGTTTCTTTCGCGGTATAGACAGCTGGCAGAGGATTGAACCTCAGTACTGTTGGGAATGTAGTAAATTGACCTTGACGAGGCTGGCAAAGAAAACAGCCTTCACATATCACCTTTTATATTTGGATATATGATTCTCAGGCCTTCTGGTTTTTATGGTTACTTATTTCATGAACAGATTTACAACGTATTTTGGAAGCGGCGCAGAGGAAGAAGCTCCACACTCATCAAATTTATGCATTGCTCTGTAATTACTGGTGCTTCCACCTCAATCCTCATCCATTGGATTCGCTCGAAGGTAAAATGCCTATTGGTCATTTCTATTAATTGTTGACCTGATTTATATCAGGTTTAACTTAGGATCAGTGAAGCATTAGCCCTCATGCATCTGCCTAGCCATCTTTTCTTGCTTTGAGTCGCAATATCACTTAATTATTATGCACTTAGATAGAAGGTCTAAAGTCAACATAAAAACTAATTCAAGGATTGGAGGAGTAATTCCTTTATTAGGAATCTTATCTTCTGATATGGGACTTTCATCCTATATTTCCATTCCTGCATGGTAAGCGACATTAGGCTCCAGTTGATACCAAGTTAGAAGGGCCAAAATCAACTCAAAAGTTAGGTCAAAAGTTAAACAAGCAATTCCTTTATTTAAACTTTAAACTTCACTTCAATAATCTTAGTTTCTCATATAAGACTCTCTTATTGGATATATTTTACTGTGCATTATTTCCTTTTTTACAAGTCTTGTCAAAAAGCCTAGGTTTTCACCAGGTGGGCGTTGGTGACTGTATCTATTTGCCACAAATGATGGCATTCGAACATTTTCAATGACTTCGGCAGTGTAATATACCGAGCTACTTAGTAATAAGACAGAATGGTTACGGCTATGTTGCCTTATACTGCAATACAATCGAAAACAAAAGGCATTCTCGTATAAGTTTGATGGAGTTTATGAATAATCAACGAAACTTCCTTAATCAGTGGTAGACGATATCGATTACTACTGATATGATTCTCTGGTCTGTTTTGGGTATTAAATGCAACAGGTATCAATATATGTTTTTTTGACCGTGGTTTATTTCCGATCTTCAATATCGATGGTAGTAGGTGGGAGAGTAAATCTCATTCGGACTTAAAGGTGAGCTTTCCTATTTCTGACATGTTACAGGGGCAACCATTATATATGTTAGTGTGTGATTTGTGTTTTTAAAGTATACACTTCTTGATACAAACGAAAATTACAAATATATGTGGGTACATATGCAAAGGCACCATATTTATCTCTAAGCCCCTTCGCTTGTTATTTCACGGTTCAGGTTCGGGATATATATAGGGTCCGTGTACGCTATTCGAGAAACCTTGTGGATCGCAACATGGCTCGCAGATTTTACTGGCTTATTGACGAGAACAAGAGGTTAACAAATTAATATATATATATTTATTTAATTTTTTTTTTTTCATGAATTGATTTTATCTGCCATCTTACTATCAATAATGTTTCAGCAAAGTAAATAACATTGTCATGGTTCACTACCTCCGGGAAGAAATATCAGGTAATGTTTGTTGAACATATGCAAACGAGTCCTATAATGTTTTGATTGAGAAGGGGTTTACTTTTTTTCTCTCTTTTTTTTTTTTTTTAATTTCACATACGAGTAATTTAAGCTTAGAGAGGCTAGAGGAAGATCCGTTCTTCACTAAATCTTTTAGTTATTTTGATTAAATTAGACAATTAGTGTCTACATCTATTGGGATAGTTCAAGCAGCTGATATCTCAATCTAATGTTTTTCTCGAAACTATTTATACAGGTCCTCTTGAGGGTTTCACCTCCAGAAATCCTGATTGGACACCTCATGATTTTAATACCCGGGATGAGTTTGTGCACCAAAATGATTCTAACAACTCGACTGCACCTATAGGAGGTAACTGACACAAGCTTTGGGCAGCAGGGCTAGTGGCTAGACAGACTCATTCACCATGCCTTTGTTCCCCTTCTTTTTGGCAGGTGAAGCTTTAGTTTATAATCAGTCAGATCGAACTGCAGTATGTGGTGGCCCCTATTATGATGCAAGGAGGATTACTCAGGTCTAGTATGCTTCCTATTTGCTCTTCTCCAATCTTGTATACGCATCTATACATTTTGTAAAAACATATAAGTAGGTGCGTCAATCTGTATAAATGCGTTAATCAATATATACGTATACATATACAAGTATATTTTGATAATTGTAAGGTTCTTTTCCCTCAACTCCCAACCCTTCTCTTCTCCTTTGACTATGCGTTCGATATGTTGGATAGGATGCCAAAAGCAAACCACTAGTTTTTACTTAAAGCATCTTAATGTACCTCAATTTTACCTCTGTTTTCCTTTGGAATAAAAATCTCTCTTATGCTTTTAATTTATGACATTGATTTCATAAACAGGAGGGATCTGGTGCTAATCACAATGGCATGGAAGAAATTGCAGGTAATGTTAGTTGAACGTATAAAAATTGATCCTATATTTTTTTTGATAAAGGAGTGGCTTGCTTTTATTCATGACACATACTAGTAATTTAAGTTCAAAGAATGCTAGAGGAAGAAGCAGTCTTCACTAAATTTTTTAGTTATAGATAATTAGCATCTGCATTTACAGGGATGGTCAAGCAGCTGAAATATTGGTCTGATATTTTCGTTGTTGAGTGTTCTCATTTCTCTAATCCTCTATTTTTCTTAAAATTGTATGTTCAGTATTCTCACCCTTTGTTTATTGGAGAATCGACAGGTTCTGGAAGGAACGTTCAAAATGGTGGTCTGGCACTAGATGATCAAGGTTTTATTGTCTGGAATGGGCCTCGTCCTCATCCAATTTATTCTAACACGTCAGCTGCACCTACAGAAGGTAACTGACACGTGCTTTGTGCATGGGGTTAGTGATTAGACAGACTCATTAACTATGTTTTTTGGCAGATGAAAGTTCAGTTGATTACCAGCCAAATCAGATTGCAGCATGTGGTTCCTATTATGATGTAAGTAGAATAACTGAGTTCTAGTATGCTTTTCTTCTACATTTATTCACACATATGCATGTATATATTTTATAAAAACATATATGCAGGTGCGTCTATTTGCATATATTCATATACATGTATATTTGGATAACTATAAGTGTCTTTTTCCTCATCTCGAGTCTTTTTCTTCGCCTTCTAACCATGCCTTTGATGTGTTGGATACAGTTCCAAAAGCAAACCACTAGTTTTAACCGGCCGCATCTTAATATGCCTTGGTATTACCTATGGTTTCCTTCAATAAATGATTCTCTTTTATGTTCTTGATTTTATGACATTGATGTCGCAAGAGTAAAGCATGTTTGATGGCGAGCAAGGAGATTTTGCATTAGCAACGACGCAGAGATGTTCAACTGTTTATTTTGCATAAGCATGCTGTTTAGAGGCATCAGTGTGCTAAGATTGACAGTTGCAGGCTTTAGGTGTGCTCTTCTACGAGCAAACGAAGCTGTTACGTGTTATATGCGTTAGTTATGGTTAAATTACATAAAACACTGGCGTAAGGTAGTCAATTAGTCGTTTCTCGTTGTTTGTAGGGAATGGGCGCATATCCACCGTGGGATCCCATCAACGTGGACGGCAATGACTTGTCGGGCGCTCCAGTCAATGGTGGACGGACGGGATGGTTCGAGGATCAGGTACAAATGCCTACGACATCGCTAGTCGGAGAATGTTTAGGTGAGTGGATGGGATGGTCCAAGGATTATTCTCGCTGCACTTATGCCTAGCGGATTGCTCTTTGACGCAGGCCTCCGCCGCCGTTCACACGTTTATCTTTTATTTGGGCTGGATGTTTTGTCTGCAGTGTTTGTGTGTGCTACCCTGTTTTGACTAAAAGCCTTCCTTTTTCATTTGTCTTTTTGAATGTAGAATTTGCACAAAGATTTTATGGCGTTCCCTGCTATTCACTTACATCCACTCCCACCTCTATCGAACCAGTTAGAGAGCCCCTTTTACAAGGTCCAACAAAGATCAGTCGAGCATTACAAATATCACAATTTTTACCATGCACTTCAACCGGTCTTACAGACCCCAAATTCAGTTAGCCCCAGCTCAATTTAACTTTTCAATAACCCCCAACCGAAAGCCCCAAACTGTTCCAAGTATCAGTGTTCTCGAGGCTCAAAAAGCCGACTACACACGGGGATTACACAATATTAGGCAATAAGACCAAAATGCCTGAAATTTACGACCTAGGGTATCAAACCAAAAGCCCTAATCACACAGCGTTCACAATACAGTACAGTATTCTCACCCTTTGTTTACAGGGATGGTCAACCAGCTTTTGATTTGATATTTTCGTCATTGAATGTTCTCAATTCTCTAATCCATGTACAGTATTCTCACCCTTTGTTTTTTGAAGAATCGACAGGTTCTGGAACGAACGTTCAAAATCTTGATCCGATACTTGATCATAATGATCTTTCTCTCTTGAATAAGATTCTTTTTCTTCCAATTCATTCTAACAACTCAACTGTACCTACAGGAGGTAATTGACACATGCTTTGTGCAGTAGGGTTAGTGATTACACAGACTAATTAAATATGCTTTTTGGCAGGTGAAGTTTTAGTTGATAATCAGAAATCAGATTCCAGTACCTGGTTCCTATGATGATGTAAGTAGAACAATTGAAGTCTAGTATGCTTTTCTTCTACATGTATTTACACATATGTACATATACATTTTATAAAAACATATATGCAGGTGCGTTTATTTGCATATATTCATATACATGCATATTTGGTCTTTTTCCTCATCTCGAGTCCTTTACTTCGCCTTTTGACTATGCCTTTGATATGTTGGATACAGTTCCAAAAGTAGACCACTAGTTTTAACCGGCGGCATCTTAATATGCTTTAGTGTTACCTCTGGTTTCCTTCAATAGTTGATTCTCTTTTATGTTCTTGATTGTATGACATTGATGTCGCAAGAGTTAAAGCATGTTTGATGTCGAGCAGGGAGATTGTTTTTAGCTTCTGGATTCTATTTACTGTTAGCAACGATGTAGAGATGTTCAACTGTTTATTTTGCAGGGACTGAGCGCATTTCCACTAGGGGATACCAACGAGGAGACCGATGAATTGCTGGGAGCGGTAGTCCGAGGATCATCTGCGGGTGCAAAACGACTTTGCCAGTAGAGAAGAACTTAGTGAATGAATCCCCATCTGAGGCTACCAAGATTTCAGTTTTTGTTTCTCGCTACACTTATGACTAGCGGATTGCTCTTTAAAGCAGGCCTCGGCTGCTGTACACATGTTTATCTTTTATTTGGGCTGTATGTTTTGTCTGTAGTTTTTGTGTGTGCTACTCTGTTTCGACTAAAAGCCTCTCTTGTTCATTTGTCTTTTTGAAAGTAAAATTTGCACAAAGGTTTTATGGCGTTCCATGCTATTCACTTACATCCACTCCCACCTCTATGGAACCAGTTAGAGAGCCCTTTTACAAGGTCCAACAAGGATCAATCGAGCATTACAAATATTACAATTTTTACCATGCACTTGAACCGATCCTACAGACCCCAAATTGAGTTAGCCCCAGCTCAAATTAACTTTTCATTTACCCCCAACCGAAAACCCCAAACTATTCCAAGTATCAGTGTTCTCGAGGCTCAAAAAGCCGTATGCACACGGTGATTACACAATATTAGGCAATAAAACCAAAATGCCTGAAAGTTACGACCTAGGGTGTCAAACCAAAAGCCCTAATCACACCGCGTTCACAATACAGTAAATTGACCAACTAAAATAGTAAGCTTACAGTGTGAATCAGGTGTAAAGGGAACAAAGTATGCATTTAGAGAGATCGATCTTGATTTTTCTCACTTTTTGAAAGCTTACGCAAAGAGCATTTGTATTAGTTCCAGTTAGTTCATTTTTTCTCTGTAAGCTCTGTATCAATGGTTTTTTGGTTGTAATGATATTTTGCATAATGTTTGCTTAACCCAGATTTCACGGAATGCACGACGTGGCCTGAGCATAACCCAAACCTGCCAGGACCGCGACCACCAAACCCTGACCGGATATTCGGAGACACCCACCCTCCGCCCTACTCTTCTTCCCGTCACCCCTACCAATCTTCAAACGCTAACCCAACTTCCCCCACTGCTCCTCCGCCCTCCTCTGTGGAACCCCATGACTTGTACGCCAACCTAAGCCCCGACAGTGGGCTCAGACGACTTAGACACCAAGAGTATGTCTCCGTGAGCTGGTATTCAGATGCCCACTTGGGCATTGAAAGCCACGCTCGCTCTTGGTCGTACACTCGCCACCATCAGGCAGTAAAAGCGGGCTCGTAGGGGTACTGCTCAGACCCGATTTCTGTTGAACCGGTTGGCTATGGAGCTGCGGGTGATTCATTACTGAGAGAAGATTTTTTTCATTATACAAGTCAATTTCATTCTGGGGTATTATTCATTCTTGTTATCGATTTTAGTGTTCTGTTGGCTGGTTAGCTGCATGTCATCAGTAAGTGAACAGGAAAGAGAATAGCAATATGAAGTTGACTTGAACAAGCAAACTGGCAAGGTATTTACAGCCTCACCCTGTAAGACTAGATCCGCTATCCTCAAGAGTGAAGGATGGATACTGCTGTTCCATGACTAAAGGATCCATTATTCGGTGGCACTATAAGCTTTTAACCTGAAAATCTACGCATTTTTATTTCAAGACGGAGCATTAGGTAATTCAACATCTGTTATGATGGTTCAACCATGGTAATTGGTGAGCCATACAAAATTGAGTGGTAGAAGCCATCCGCTTCGGACCATTTATTACATAATATAACTTGAGCTATGCCTTGATCCCACCATTTTACTTTACATAGCTAGAAAGAGGAACAAAGGAGAGAGAGTGCAACAGTGGGAGGCCACTGTCACCACTATGTACCAATACCAAATCCGCCACTTTATAATCTACACATCTACGGCAGTTGGACAGGTTGAATGTTCCATATGTCTTTGGCATACTCATGGATCGTCCTGTCACTACTGAACTTGTATGATCCTGCTGTATTCAAGATCGACATTCTTGTCCATCCCTGATCCAACAACAGCAACAAATATTAGGCACAAATTAGAATAATTTGTGTTTGTGACTACATGTGTGAGAAAGTGCCGACAGCAGTATAGACATAATCCGACTACGGATAAAACTAGAAAGAAGCCAATGCATTTATGTTATTATCAGGAGCAGTTTCTACCAACCATTTACAATAGTTTTCGTGAATAATCCTATATTATAGCATAATGCAACGGTTTACTAGGATATGCTTGATTGATGAACCACGTACGAATCTAACATCCAGGACCACATCTCCAGTTAAAATATCACCAGAGATATGAGGCACAAATAATACCACCCCAAAAATAAATAAATAAATCAGAATGACTTATGCTTCGACTGCAAGTGTGAGAAGTGCCTACAAAAATGTAGACATATGAGGCAACCAACAATATATAATTTTATGCAAATGCCACTGAATATCAATTATCATCATATGCAAGGTGAACAACCATCCGGCATGATCAATAATTTTAGATGAATAATTCATAATTTATCAGCCGCAATTGTTTGAGTTGAATGTGCTTAGATCAATGAGCCACAAAAGAAATTGACATGCAAGAAAATTCTTGACGTATTACGGATTGAAGTAAATAAACATGCGCATTCAACTGGACCCATTAGATAGACATGAAAAGGTGTACTTCCTCCATAATTTTGGTTACATAAACTTTTAACAACAAACTGCAAACAGAAATGCATATAAACCTCACCTTTTGGTTTCGATATGCCTCATCAACCTTCTCTTGGCATTCTACGTAGCTGGGGAAGTCCTTGCCCACGAGGAAATAATCAGCACGGCCAAAACCTTCATTTCCTTCCAAAGATCCCATCAATTCATCATAGTTGTTAGATCCAAAAGCACCACTTCTGACGAACTCTTTCACTTCCTCAAAACGCGGGTCAGGAACAAACTACATCAAGAGTTCAGCAAGATTAGAATTGAAAGAGAAGTACCCTACAATCATTACTACAACAGAAACAACAAGGCTGGTTTAGTAGCAAAAGAGCAAAGGAAGAGTGATAATTTGCTCATAAGGGCATACCTTCCCTTCAGCTCTTTCTTTCCGGAGCCCTGCAATCTCGTGAGCTTTAGCACCAAAGAGGAAGAAGTTGTCCTCTCCAACCTCTTCTCTTATTTCAACATTTGCACCATCCAAGGTTCCAATCAGAATGCAGCCATTCATTGCAAACTTCATATTGCTGGTTCCACTGGCCTCCATCCCAGCAGTACTAAGAAAGAAAGGAGGAAGAAGAGAAGGGGAGCAGTTGTATGAAATCTTTATCCAACACAACTGACTCATACATAATGACATCGATAAATCATTCTTCACTTCCACATATCCTCATTGCACTTCAACAAGTCAACACTCAATAAGAAAATACGAAATTAAACATCAAACCAAGTACTTTGCATATTTATCACAGCAGAAGGCTTCAAGCTGTCTTGACTGGGAATTTCTGGCAACTAGTGAAATACGTTTGGCATTATGGTAAATATTCTTAGGCTCGATTCTAGTTATACCGAAATTACTTAGTTACACTTGGAACTGTCAAAAAGTACCAAGCAACAGATCTGCAAAAATTCCCAGAGTCCCCAAAAATAACTGTTTTTTGTTTTTTTTGTTTTTGGTATTACTACTGAAGCACAGAAACATAACAGGCCATGTGACGAAAGAACTTAAAATCCACTGCATCAATATCACAGAACTAGGATCAGACAGCCAATTGAATAAGGACTTCAGAAAATCACAGAACCCAGAACCTGAGTTTAGCACTAGTTAGTCGTGCTTCTCATCATTTATCTACCATGCACCTTTCAAGCATTGCACAATTACAGTAAAGAAAAGATCTAGAAAGCTCCATCAGGGCACAGATCCAGCAAAAAGGCAGGACAATCAAGCTCCCCCTAAAATCAATTTTGGGCCTCAATTGAGAGGGTTTTGCCTTGGCTTGCCCTTGCTAAGTATAGCACCAGGCCCGTAATATTTATAGAAAGGAGGCCACATATTAGCTAGCCTAATAAGTACAACCATCTATTAACAACATGAATAGTGGACAACATTTGAGACCAACTCCCACTTACAATAGCAGCAAATACAGACTATAGAACAAGAGACAAAAGTAAGATAATATATTAAGAATGAAAGTGAAATACCTTATGTGCTGTGATAACTCACTTGCAGGAATAAGCAATTCAGCAACACTAACGTTGTAATCTGGGACAAAAACAACCTAATACAAAAGAACAAGATTATGAGCTCTGGGCGAATACAATAACCTTGATATTGTAATACAGGACAAAGACACAAACGACAAACAACAATAACTCTGATTGACTAATGCAAAGGAATTTGCAGCAAGCAACCAATACACATTTCAAGAGAGAAGTTTGAGTTCTTTCAGAAATCCAATTTGAATTAATCGAAGTCAATAATGTGGAAACATAAATCTATAGATCAAATTGGATAGAGATTATCTGAAAAAGGGTAGGATCCAAGCTGACTAAACAGTGCTAAAGACAGGTCACCCCATTGTCTGAAGAATCCAGAAAAACCTTGTTGTATCACAATATGTGCCACCAATCTTCACAAAGAGACACCTCTGTGACAGAGACAAAAGCCTATGTTTTGATCACTGCCAAGGACCTAGAGAATTTATGCAATTGATACCAGTAACTACATGATGTGAGACTCTTGATGAGAAAGACGCTTGATTCCAGAAACTACATCATGTAACACTTGGAGCTAACTTTTTGACAGAGATATCAATGTTTGATGACTTTTTGAAGAATAAATTAGCAAGATCAAAGCCACCCATACCTTCAGTAAGTCACCTATATCAGGATCATGGTTTATTATAGCCCCAACATCAGTGATAAATTTTACAATTCTCTTGGCTTGCACATAGGTAGCAAATGCTTTTCCCCCAAATATACAAACTCGTGGAACAAACGTTGCTTTCCTTTCTTCTGCACTCATTTCTTTCATCTTCTTGTAGCGGTAAACAATTCCCAAGATATTCAATAGTTGCCTCTTGTATTCATGGATGCGCTTCACCTACAAATAATTTATCCATCTATCAGTTCACCATGCAATGCAAGAAAAGGCACTTTCAGAGAGGAGAGGGAAAAACAGAATTGAAATGTGTGGAAGCCACAAACTACCAACCACGCATACTGGCTTAGAAGGTTTAAAGTCCGTGGTTAATTTACAAAACTCCATATGCATTTTTCTCTAGACTCATTATTTTGCCAGAACATTGAACCATGAACTGAGGTATTGGAGCATTCAGAAAAACTTTCCTCTTTAAGTGCAAACTAGAGCAATATGATCTCTATAGTTTGTCAAATATTTCATCTACACAAGGCATATGTAACATATCATAGCCTGGTCCTTTATTCTGTTAATTTTTCCTTTCACCTCATCTGAGAAACTAGTTATTCCCGCAGTCTCTTTTCAGATTCTTACGGAAAGAAGAACTCATATAGCAAGTTACCTGTATATCAAACAATGCATCAGGACTGATAGAATATCCTGTTTTCTCTTTAATCAATGATACCACTTTCATCTTATTGCTCCTTTTCGCTGCCCTCCACTGGATATGGAGATCTTCATTATCTGCAAACTAATAATAGTCACAATACCCTGATTAATAAATATCTGGGAGGAGCAAAACTGAAATCATCAGTTATTCATTTATCAGAATATAGTGCACAATGGATAGAGAATAGTTGAAAATTCAAAATCCAAGCTTCAAATTTTAAGAAGCTTATGTACATAGAAGACAAACAAGACAGTTTTCACTCCAAATATTGCAATGCCTTGTGTATCAAAAAGTAAGAAATATTAGATACATTCATTATTTTCTAATGCAGATAAGAAAATGTGTAGGGCTTGCTTGTTAAGTTGAGATGGGAAAAGACATGGACTCAACGAGGTACCTTGGGCAAAGTTCTGTCAACGGGCCATTTCTTTGGGTCGGTTGCTTGGTTGCTTGGTTGTTGTGCGGGTGAAGTGTGAGAGGGGGGCCGCAGGGGGTGTAGTAGGGTTTCATAACGCGTGTTATTTTTCTTCTTCAATGCAGACCACAAACATAAGCATTACTTAGGCTGTATAGAGATGGGTGATGTGCTAATTTTGAAATTTTTACATTTCATACAAAACTACATCAAGAAACTATGAGTTTTCAAGTGTGAGCAAGAAGACTCTTATCTTTTCACAGGTACATGCCTACTGGTTGCAAGCCTGAAAAGAGCAAAGGAGTGTATGCTATGGTCATACCCATTTTGTACCTCATCCAACTTTAGCCTATCAGAACACATATCAATAAAAGGAAGGGGTACCATGTAGGAGATTTGAAGAAAAATTAGAATCTCTTCTCAGTAGTCAAGACTTAAGATTCACCAAAGTAACAGTTTCGTCAGTAAGAAGTTCGGTTTTAGTGGATTACCTTCCGTAGCTCTGCCAGTTTTTCAGTATTCAGAACCCAGTCTTCTGAGCCAGTCCAGTTGGTTATAATCTTACTTAAGTCAGGATTGCAGAAGCGGATCCACCTTCTTGGTGTCACCCCATTTGTCTTATTCTGAAATTTGTCAGGCCACAACTGCCAAAATCATAGCGTAGAGATCAATTATAGAAGCATATTTCCCAGTTTATAGACATTGACTGAATAAGTTCACCATCTTTCAGAATCATCAATTGCATTATATTTCATCCATTAAAAGGGGCAAAAAAATAGGCAATGAACGTTTACCTTATAAAATGAATTAAACACATCCTCCTTTACTATTTCACTATGTATCTCAGCAACCCCATTTACTGCATGACCACCCACAACACAGAGATTAGCCATACGAACCCTCTTTGGTGGTTCTGGTACTGGTTCAGGCGGCACTGTTTCTTTTTTCAGAGTCCCTTTCTCCTCAGATTCATCTTCATCAACTGGTTCAACTACTTCTTCAGACTGCTTAAGTTCATTACTGGGATCAGCAACTGTTTCTTTTTTCAGAGTCCCTTTCTCCTCAGATTCATCTTCATCAACTGGTTCAACTACTTCTTCAGACTGCTTAAGTTCATTACTGGGATCAGCAACAGGGCTTTCTTCCTTGGGCTTAACAAGTAAATCCGCATAGGCAGCAGGGATATCAACATTTTCTAATATTCTCATCTCCTTCAATTTCTTCTCCAGTAATTCAGAATTAGCTGTACCAAACTCAGATACAATGGTTCGGATTAGCTGTAAAATACAAAATGTCAGGAGTCAGGAAAAGTATAGATCGGTTCAATGGGCAAAAACAGATTTGGTTATATATGTAAGCATTACCTCCTCATCAATCATTTCTATGATCTCAACATGTCGAGGAAGCAGTTTCTGCATGAGTTCTAAGCTCCACTTCTCCAATGCCTCGGGAAGAACAGTATGATTTGTATATGCTACAGTTCTAGCACACAGGTAGCAGCATATGAGAAGTAGATTTTCCTAAATTTCAGAGTTAGTATGCAAAGATCTTGGAAAGGAAGGTTGAAAATAGTTAAAAAAATCTAGCAGATAAGTCTGCAAATCTTTTTTCTCTTTTTCTTTTTCAATTGTTGATATGGAAGCCCCTTCTTAAGCAAACCAAGCACTTGAATCAGAAAGCACACAAGTGCATGTTCTTTGTGACATAGATACAAAGTAAAAAGAATAAAGAAACATTTTAATTCATTCCATAGGAATCCAATCTGGTTTGCATTTTATAGTGGGGAAGCAAGAAACGAAGAAAAGGACACAAGAATTTCCACCATGATCTGTTTTTCCTAGCTCAGTTCATAACAACAGACAGATGAACACTCATTCTTCAATTTTATTTTTGTTTTAACTAGCGTGACTTATATCCAAAGAAAAAATGTCTTCCCCAAAGATCCGGTGTGTTATATTAAAGTTGAAACAACTCTTGCAAGCACCTTGTTTACCTTTTCAAAAACCATTAAAAGCAATATGGAAATATTGTAAGACCTTCCTACTTTTGAAAATTGAATTTTGGGATATCCCAAAAAAAGAAGCAAGATATCTACATTGAGATAGATGAAATTATTGATTCAAAAATTAGCGATTAAATCCACTGATATGGAGCACAATCAACATATTTAAGTATATCACTGATGCATGCACGTAAAACAGCATAGTCTATACCTCTGAGTAATATCCCAGGCATCTTTCCAGCTTAAGCCCTTCAAATCTATCAAAATTCGCATCAGCTCTGGGATACAGAGAGTTGGGTGAGTATCATTCATCTGCACGGAAACTTTCTCAGGAAACTCTTTCCAATTTACATTTGTTCCAGATCTTCTCTCAAAACGTGCGATGATATCTTGAAGAGAAGCTGAACATAAAGTGTACTGTTGCTTCAATCGAAGGACCTTCCCCTCCAATGATTCATCTCCAGGGTAGAGTATGTAACATATCTGATATCAAGAAACACAAAAAAGATCCCCTAAGGTGCCACTCTTCCTATTAGGTTCCCAGATAACATAGTGCTAAACAAAAACTAAACAAACTGAAGAGAGCACCTAAACTTAGGCATTACTGGTCAGCAAGTTTACTCTTCTTTTTTTTTTTTCGGTGTGGTGAGAGGAGGAGGAGGAGAGGGAGGGGAGACGCCCGGGGGCGGGGGGAAGGGGAAGAACACATATACATGTATGGGGTATCGAAGAAGGTCATTAGCCCTCTCCTCCACCACCCCAATCAAAAAACAGAAAGGACACAGGAAGAGAGAGAGAGAGAGAGAGAGAGAGAGAGAGAGAGAGATAAATGTTACCTCTAAAAATGCAACGTAAAAAGATAATAAAAAGACTCTTCAAACATTACCACTCAACTTCAGAATCTCCAGATAATGTATGGCCCAATCTATTTTTGTTGTTAAAAATTTCTAAAAGTGGACCTTTAACAGCCAAGATCATATAAAAGAGAAAAGAACTCATATAATGATGAGTGCATCCAAACCTTCTCAGCATTTGCTAGGGCCTCGTATGCTTTTGTGTGCTCTCCAGCATTAAAAGCATACAAGTCAAACTCTTCTATTGGAGCTTTGGTTGACCAAAGTCTCAGGTTGATAGTGGTTTTAGTTTTATATCCTGGTATTGGAACATCATAAGCAACAGCCACTATGTCTTCTCCTCCAACCCAGTGTTTTTTACCATATGATCCTGAGACAACCTTCCCGTAAAATTTCACTGGATATTTGACATCGTTCCTTACAATTTCCCAAGGATAGCCCATCTTCAAGAAGAAACCATAACTTAGTAAAAGTAACAGAAAGACATAATGCCAATACTTAAAGCAATTTGAGGTGTAAGAAATTAGGCAGAAAGGGGTCATACCTCAAGCCAATCTTCAGCAACTTCCTCCTGCCCATCTTTTGTAATCCGCTGTTTAAACAAGCCATACTTGAGTCTAAGTCCATATCCCCAAGCTGGGTAATTTAATGTTGCCAAAGAGTCCAGAAAACAAGAAGCAAGGCGTCCAAGACCCCCATTACCAAGTGCAGCATCAGGCTCCTATCAAAAAAGATATCAAAATTTTCAGACAATTCAGGAAAATTTAATGTCTTATATTAAGAGAGTTATAGCCGAACATCTTATTAGGAAACCATCTTGGTTTTCTGTAGACTATTCATCTAAATTTAATATTGAGCTCAAGATGCCAGTCGCAAAACTTTCAGGTTCGCTTGGGAGGCTTTAATTAGATGCTGATATAGAAGAATTAGGGATCCTGAAAGGAGTTGGTCACCCTTAACAGAAAAAAGCCAACCAAAGAACTATGTTTACTGCTCATCAACTACCAATTAACTGAGAATAATATCAATCAGGATTGTTTTACAACCCAGTCACGTGCGACTTGTGTCCTCATATCCCATGTCTTCTTCACCTTTTCCAGTTTCCTTGTTTTATGGTGTGAGCCCAAATTTCCTCCAGACAGAGACAGATACTCAAGCTCACCAAAAGAGAACAGACGAAAAATATACGAGATGATCTCACCACACATGCCTGAGTTTATAAAACTATTCGGACCATTTCATTGCTTGGGTGAATGGGAACCAGTATTGTTAATTGGAGAACAGAAGTGATTGAATTGGGGTCTCCAAGCCCCTTCATTTTGAATTCTCGTACAACGAGGTCGATCACTCAGGTAAATGATGTGGTGATTCATACAATGGGATTTCTGAATCATAACATGTTATTTCCATCTTGACAAGCACCATTTTAATCTTGTTCAAGTTGAACCAGCATTTGCAATTTTGGCTTTGAAACATCTCTTTTGAACCTTTTATTTTTTAACGATTGAGAAAATGATGGTTTAGTCCAACTTCCAGATGATCAAACTATCATTTAACTCAAAAAGTGAGATCTTATCTTTATGCTTCAAAATCTTAAGATTGTATAGAGAGAAATTTCTAAACCACAAAAGTGTTCTTGTCTTTATGCATCTGATCTTAAGATTGTCAAGAAGAAATTTTATTGGTAAAAATGTAAGATGTGAATTGAAAACAATCCCCTTGACAAGGTTCTAATCTTGTCTTTAATTAAATTATGCTCGTGATCCACTTCTCCCAACCACCATGGTTGGTTTGCCACTTATATTGGAAAGATTTTTAAAATGAAAGGAAATGACATAAATAAGCAACCTGACCTGGGAAGCCACATGTTCTAATTCATGTCCAAGCTTTCTCAAACCCTCTGCATAAGCTCCAGTGAGCTCTAAATTACCAATTGCATTTAACAGAGCTCTACCCTGCAAAATTTAAAAGTTAGGGAATAACAGCATCTTCCACGTAGAAGATGATAAAATTGCATTGCTGATGCAATGCAGAAGACACGAAGACAAACCTGTAGAAATTCCATTGACAAATAGTAAGCTTGCTTTACATTCAAACTTTCATAATAATCATATGTCTCATTCCAATTTATAATGAGAGCATCACGAACACTTTGTGCGGTTGCAAAGAAGGCCTTTGGAAGTCCAAACCCCTCTGGAGAAAACAATGGGGTGAACTCTGCATGGTACTTGATACTTGAGGCAATAGATGCAGCATCCGGTCTGAATGAAGCGTGAGCGATTGGAACTTCTACATCAAAACATTAAGGGTAACCATCATTTATGTGAGAACACCAACATTAATTACAGCATACGATCTGAAAGCTCCAGAGGAACCTAATTTGAAACCTTTTCTCTCACACAAATGAAGAGTTTACATGATAATTTGAAAAATACTTCTCTCACCTAAAACACACCAGCTGAGATGCATCTTAAATTAAGCCAGTTTTATTTTTAAAGAAATTGTCATCGATTAACCCATAAACCATTTTCACAGCATCCTAAATAGTGTGAACATATCAAATAAGTTCGACTGGATAGATAATTGAGATCATCGAGTAGCATAACCTCCGATAGACCCAAAAGGAAAGTGTTGAATCTCACTCCTTTCTTTGTGCTAACAAGGCAAACTGTCAGTGGTTTCAGGGGTTGATATCACCCTATCTATCTTGGTAGAGGGTGCAAAGTTGACATTCATTTTCACGGGGAGAGAAATTTCACATACAGGAAAACAAGCTCACCAGATAGATGACCATCATTAACATCACAGCGAAGTAGACCACCATCCAAAGAAATTCTTAGGTGTATCATAGCATTCTTCTCTCTCTAACGTAAAAGCAAGTACCGAATTAAAAACCACTACACATCCTCAAACTCAAGTACCAAATTTGAAACAAAGAAGAGAAAAGAAGATTGCAACCACTACTTATTCCAAACGTTTAATCATTGAACTCTGTAGGAGAAAGAACCAAATCGAGCTCCACTAGAAATCGTCTGTTAGAACGAAAAACTTAAACAAAAGACGAAACTCCAACCTTCTTCAGTGATCGGATCCTTCGGCTTCTGCTCGGCCTTGCCAGACTCGTTCGTCACGGAGAAACACCGTCTAGCCGGGCGCGAACTCAAGGTCCTGATCGACAACACCTTTGATCTGCTGCCTCTAGAACCGCAATCAAACAATCTACTGAGAGCATTGCGTGGCGCGAATGCCCCTGACCGAGTCGGAGTTGCAGAGAACTGCGTAGCTGCCATTCTCGGATACTCACGAGTGACACGGACTCTGAGACTGAGACTGCAACTGGGAGTGTTCAGTGCCGAGCGTGCGTCCCCTCAGCCTTCTTATCCTTGAAAACGATGGGACTTCGCGATTATCAAGACGTGTAAAGTTTTTATTCCCAGTACCTAAATACATCAAGATCTATTGCAGTCACAGAGTTGGGGCTCTCGAAACTCGCCGCGTGTCGAATTCGAAGTGAACAGTGATTTAGTTTACACTTCGTTGGTTAACTTTAATGGTTCCGGCTGCGGGGAAGCATTGTTAGGAAGAAGATTTCGCGGGCAGGTGATGAAAGATCGGGAACAAGTGTTGCATAGTTTATTGGTTCAGTTAGTTTGCTGCCTAAACACCATGTAAACCGTCCACTTGTAAGGATTTCACCGGAAAGCGGATCTACTTGATGGTATAGTTTAAGTGGCTCTGATATTTATGATGGATACTATAAATCAACCATCATGGGGTGACAAGATTTTAGGATTCCAAAGAAGTGGACAAATTTGAGTGAACATAAAATTCAAATTGCAAATTCAGTGATTCTTCGTATATGTTTTGCTAAGTCATCATGTTGTAATTGATTGATGTTGATACTACAACAATAACCGATAGTGATTCCTGGGTTAAATAATGCATTTCTCTTTGTTGAACGGCTGTCATTTTTCCTTTCATTTTTGGATTGACTTTATCTTCCACATGTTGTCTTAGCTTTATTAAAAATAGTATAATATAAATCTTATATTACTTAAATATTGCTTATAGATTTTTTTTAACATTATTAACCTTTGTGCATGATTAAGTTTTCTAACATGATATTTATCAAAAAGTCGAAAAAACTAACTCAAGTTAAAGCACCATTGTGGGTTGTGCCGAAGTTTGGAGTCTATGTTTAGTGCGCAGGACCTGCGGCATTTACCCATCAGTTCAGTGGGTCTACAATGAGATCCACGGCAAGAGCAGCCCACCATCTTGACCATCCATGGACCCAATCATCTTCAGTCCACGTCAGCTTCTTCACGTCGATTTAACGACAGATCACACGACATCATGTCATTCTGTCCCGAGGGTTCAACACACTGTACTTAGCAAAGCGCTTTGCCTAAGCCCCAGGATGTCTTCATCGATCTCGGGATAAACTTTATCACGATCGTCAAGCGGCTTTATTCCTTTACTTTTAGGATTCAACGTACGGTGATCTTCCCACGGAGGTTTGACTCCGATCAAAACCCTCTAAACCCACAAGTCTGTGGCCTTCTCGGTGCCAAATGGCCTATCACCACCACCATCACGGCTGTGCTCCTCCCCAGACTAACACCACTTGCTGCTGCAACTCCGGCCACTGCTGCAGCCCACCACCCCATCTTTCGCCACCGTCATTGGACCCGCTTCTTCAAGCCCTTGCTGGGCACATTCTCCAATCTGTTCCGGCGAACCACGGTCATGACCCGTATCTTCAATCTGCGAAGTCCAACGCCCGCAATCTTCATTCCCAGAGTCGGTACCAACACCTCCAGCGGCGGCCTCAAAACCCGCGCTTTCAAGAAATTTCAGGGACCCATTCTCTTATCTCCTCCCTGGTTCAGCGCATCGATGCTCTAGAGTCCTCGCTCCACCATTTTTCTTCTTCACCTTCGTATCGTTGTCCCACGTACTCTCTTAGAGACTTAGCCGCTCGGGTTATCCAAACCCATTTCCGTGCCTTCCTTGTTCGCAGAGCAAGGACGCTTAGACAGCTCAAAGAGCTTGCACTCGTCAAGTCCACTTTCAACTCTGTCAAATCCTCTCTTTCCGGTGGACCCCAATTCGAGTTTGACGCTCTTTCGCGCAAAGTCATGGATTTGCTTCTCAGGCTTGACTCTATTCAGGTAAATCGACTATGGGTATTTGTTATTGTGCCTAAACGATCCTCTCGGCTTCATTCTTCTGTCTACGCAAATTTTTTTAAGCATCTGATTTCGTTTGCAGGGTGGGGATCCAATGATTAGGGATGGGAAAAGGTCGCTTAGTAGAGATTTAGCGCGGTTCTTGGAGTTTATAGAGGAGGAGGCTGTGGAAAGGCATGGGCTTTCCCTCAAAACAACGAAGAACGTGAGTTTTGGTTATCCAAGTAGAAACAAATCTAGGTTTTCGGCCACTAACGTCAGAAATTTGGGAGGGCAGAGGGAAATGATAGAGAAATTGAGGGCCAGAGTTGAAAATATAAGTAGGTTTTCTGGGGTGTCTCAAAACGATGAGGAAAAAGAGGAACTTGAAGGGTTCCAGGAAGCCCGTCATTGTGATGATCAGGAAAACCCTAGAGTGGTCATCAGTAGAAGGAATGGGCAAGTTATAGATGGTGGGGTTTTGATGAGCAGGAATGAGGCTCGATCAAGGGTGAAAAAAAGGGTTAGTTTTGCAGACGATGGAAATATTTATCGGGTTTTTAGCAGTACCCATGAGCCAATTTCAAGTGAGGGCGGTGCTTGCTTGGATGAGAGTGTTTCCAGTGATGATCAGGGAGAGCTTGTGGAAAATCTTTGCAGTGAAGTTGAAGAACTAAAGGGCTTTCCTCAGGGGACTGAAGATGAAGAGGAGGCACATGTAGAGAATGGAGGATCACCACAGACCAGCGATGAGGAAAGAAATCTTAGAAGAATTATAAGAAGTGAAGGCAACAATGAAATTAGAGGGCGTAATCAGGGTCGCAATGGAGGTTATGTATTCTCTGCTCCTATGCCTGTGAAGATGGAATCTAAAGATGATTTGATGAAAAAGAGAAATGCTGTGAAAATCGTGACATGAAATGCTATCCGATGGGATCTGTTTTGTGCTGCATGTTTTGTTGACAATTATTTGGTTTTTGCCTTCCATTGTGAAAGGTGTGTTTGTAATTGGTGGTTGCCCCTTGTGAGATTGGTAAGTGTAACCTGCCACTGAAGTTCTAATGTTGACTAATTGCTTTATTCATTGCATTCAAAATGACGTTATTTGGAGTCGTTTTTTTTTTTGTTACATTTGTATAGATTTAAGGGGATCAAGACAAGCCTATGATTGCTTCTGGTCGATGTTTAAGAAGCCAGAACATGACCAAAGACCAGATAGGACTCAACTCTGCGGATCGCACATTGTAACTTGTTCATTTTCATTACAAAGAGAGCACTTACTCTAAACTTATTCGCACAACTTAGCGGGAGCAGGAAAGATTTTACTCGGGTAATACCCTTGTTACTAACAACTTCTGCCAGGGATAGTTGGCTTAAACGAAAAGCCTATGTCTTCTTAGTTTGTAGGTGCTTGATAGTTGGCTGAACAGAATCTCATTAAGAACCTCAAAGTCCTGCCTTACTTTTTTTCAAGCGAATCCCTTCTTATATTCACTAAAGAAACTTATGCTTGGTACTAGAATCTCATTCTAAAAGCAATGAAACAAAACTAAAACCAAGACTGCAGAACTGAACGTCTGCAAGTAATGTTAACCTTTACTGATAAACAAGTAAACAGAAGGGAACATGACAATGGAAGAACTAGGAACCACTTCGCTGTATATTGCTAAAGAAAACTGAAAAGGAAAGGAGGTTCTGGGGTGTCAAAAGGACAAAATTAAAACTGAAAAGGAGCCTGGCCAAAAAGATGGAGACCCAAAACAGAGGACTTTGGCAGAAGACGCAACACAAAATAAGAGGAACGAGACCAAGACCGCAGGATTCTGCACCTCGGCTGTACATGATTGACCTACTTTTTCTTCTTTCTTTTCTTTTTAATACTTTCAATGAAAAATGAAATGCATACGGACAGAAGATATAAATTTGGTTATTCATTTCCCTGGAAGAATACAATCAAAACTGATAAAAATGTTCAACTAGAACAGAGGCCGAAATGTCAACAGCTATGGAAAATAGATAGACCTTCTGTTCAGAGAATGTTGCCTTCAATCCCACGTGGACTGCTCGTATGAGCGATTTTCTGATAATCTTGATTGTCCTATAAATGAAAGAAGGAAAAAAAAAAGTGTAAATGACTAGAGCAGATACTGATATTCAACACAAAATGGAAATCGTAATAAAGTAATCCTACCAAGGAAGCACCCTGGCCTGAATCCTTCAACCACAAGCAAGTATTACAGTCATGTCCCGGACACTTGCAATTGGTGCATAACATAACTCTGCTTGATGATTGCTCCGATGGCAATGCATTACTTTCTCCCAGAGATTCTCCAGTTTTATTTTTCGGGTGTTCAAGGGGAATTACTTGAGCCAATGAACTGTCCACCTGACCGGCACTCGTAGTGTTCTCATCTTGATAACTTGTACTGTTCAGGGTTTCCGGTTTCGTTGCATTCATGGCATTCTTCTTCGCATTAGCAATTTTGATCCTAGCATCTCTTAAGGCGTTTAATGCCACTTTAAAACTATGGTCAGATGCTACCCCTTCCTCTGCACATTTTATTGCTTCCCGATACAAAATATTGTACTGCGAGTTCTTGCCTTTCTGAGTATTGCCTTGCGTTTCACCACAGGCCTGAGCATCTAAAATGGTCTCGTCCCTGGCATTTCTTGTCCATCGCTTTAAAATAAAATGCTCTGGAAGTTTGAAGACATTTTTTGCTTTAAAAACTGCAAGCACATGTCGACAAAGGACCCCATCAAATTCAAACATCTTACAACTACAACTAGCAACTTGTTCAGCTACATTAATACACACAAAGTGAGCTTTATGTTCTTCATCAAATCTTGCTACTTCGTACGTGCTGGTTCCATTTTCCTCTTCACCGGATTTCACAGCAAGTGCAAGGGATTCAAATACTTCATTCTGAAATAATGTAAATATTTTTCTCGTGTAAATGTCTGCAGCTTGCTTTTCCATAGGAAGTGGTGTCTTCAAAACTGGTTTAGTATAATAGGTCTCAAACTCTGCTCTTGCTTCTTTCTCATATCTATCATCTAAGGCCTTCTCATATTGCTCTGCAAAATCTTCTAAGGTAGTCCTTGCATTCACATAGCCATCAAAAAGGGAGTTGACACTTGAACTTCGCTGGGCAGCATACATCCCGGCAAAGAATGTTTCTCGTACATATGTCGGCACCCACAACTTGCGATCAATATAAAGGGATTGAAGCCATTCATTTCCCCTAAGATTATACTTATCAAGAAGTATTGCCCAAGCAGATTCAAATTCATCAGGTGTCTCACTCTTATTAGTGCACCTCTCAAATTCTATCTGAAATGTTCTTGGTAGTGAGCTGTACATATCTCCCATTTCCCTTGCCATTTTGCTCATGATATGCCACTTGCAATATCGATGCTTTGACAGGGAGAAAACCTGTTCCACTGCTTTACCTAAGGCAGAATCATAATCCGTTATAATCAAGCCAGGTTGCTGGCCAGACATTGCCTCAAGCCAAGTCTTGAAAAGCCAAACGAATGTGGATTCAGACTCATCTGCAAGCAACGCGCAGCCAAACAGAACTGATTGCTTATGATGATTGACTCCAGTAAAAGGAGCAAAAGGCATTTTATATTGATTCACTTGGTAGGTAGTATCAAAGGCCACAACGTCTGAGAAATGATTGTAAGCAATTCTTGATCTGGTGTCGACCCAGAAAACACTACTTAGCCGATCTTCTTCATCAACCTGTATTGCATAATAAAACGCAGGATCACTAGCTTGCATAACCTTAAAAAACCCAAGCAGACTTTGCGCATCTATCCCAAAAGTGCTCAGCCTTCCCCTTCCAATGTAATTGACGGTATTCTGTGTGTCAAATACCATTTTACTCAAACCGTAGGAATCTTCAGACAAGACATTCACAGAACCATTTAAACTCGTTTCAGTGGAGCCAAAAGAGTTACTCAAACTTTTTCTTGGATCACACTCCGGTTTATGAGACCTAAGAAATTGCCGCATTGCAGGAGTCACCAGCTCGTGATTATGGTTTTTCTCTAGCTTTGCCACATACCATTTCCCATTGTCCCGTTTCCTCACAGTCATCAATGCTTTGCAACCTTCCCTTGTGATAGGTCGAGCACGCCTCCTTTTGGCGTCATCACCATACTCTATCCTTTTAGCGCGCTTCTCACGTCGATACCCTTCTTTAGAACAACAAAACTCCCGAGATATAATTGAATTATCTTTCTTCGAACGATAATATGAATTCACACGAATACTAAAACCCGTTTGCTTAGCATATGCATTGTAAAAGTTCCTAGCATCATCCTCTGAAGTAAACTCCATTCCCAAGGTGGGCTCGACAACCCCACTCACTAAACTCATAGAATAGTCAAAACTCACATTATCCTCCTTTGCTTCATCCAACACCATTGGAGCTTCAACATCCTCAACCACACAACACTCATTGCCTTCTTCTTCCAAACCCACATAGCATTCCATCCCTTCTTTAGCTTCACTAGAAGGCTCTTCCTCCATTTTGCTCTGTTAATTATATTGTGTAACAACTCATACCCGACTCTTGGATCCCAAAATAACACCGAATTCAAACCAATTGATAACCTCTAACCCTCATTCAGGCGTGAAACATTCATTTGGGTCATCGATTAAACAACTTACGGGCATCAATCGAAAACAGACCTCCATTGAAACACCAGCACCAACACCAACACCAAATTTGAAAAAAAGAGGAAAAATTGTTCATTAAATTTAAAACTTTTCACTAAGCATTCAATAAGGCACTCACGTTTAAGCTCAGAATTCGAAGCAACTAATAATGGGCATTCCGGAAACCAAAAGCTAAACCCAGTTTTTCACTTATAGTTTGTTAGAAGAACCCAGTTCACTACTAAAACACATTGCATACAGAGACCGAGAGAAATCTTTCAATGGAATCCCAAAGTTCCCAGCTTTTCCTTTCTTCTATATTCTTCTCGCTGGAGACAAACGAAAGAGAAGCTCTATATATACCTTACCTCTGTCAAGGTCGTCGGAGAATGGGATTTCGTGGCGAGTCGAGGTGGCCGCCGCGGACGAGTAGCAATGGGTGGACCGCAATTACGCTCTGCTTTCTTGCTTTACTGGATGGGAAGCCTGAACTAAGAGATAGTGACCGTCCGATTGTTTTTGTTTTCCGTCAATATTTAGGGATCCGACGGCTAGTGGTGGAAAGGCAAAAACTCTAGATAATTTGTAATTTGTATAATTAAGCTATATTTATCACTTATCAAAACTTATCAAGTTCTTAAACCTTTCTTTATCATTAGGTTATATTGTTTCATTTCTAATTACTGTAAAACTCATAATTCTATATTTGTCTCAAAGCCTTCAAATCTTTGGAGTTAGACACCCAAAAAACACAATAGTTTTACATGTATATGTTTGTTACATAACTAAAAGAGCATTGTGTGTGGATCTTGTGAGCATTATTGTTTACATAAGAAAACTTAATAAATATAATAATGGACCAGTAATTGCACCAATGATATTAAATATAAGATGAACTTGTCTGAATAATCTTAAATTTTATATATTTTATGTATTAATTGTTTGACTTGTATCTTTTATTTGTTGTACAATGGGTTACTTTCGCAACACATACAACTATTTTATCTTAACCACATAATTACTACTATATTATTGGGTTAGCAATAGTCAAATAAGGGTGAACATGACCACTTTATTTCTTTTAAATTCTTATTATTTTGTTAATGAAAATAATTCAACTCTACTAATATAAAAAAGTAGGACTGTTCTCTTGATTACATTTTTTACTAAATTTGATTATACTTTGGAACCGATAGTTACTGTCTAGTTTAAAGCATTAGCAAAGTTTGTTGAGTTATGGGTTATTTAAAAATAAAAAAAATAAAAAAGCAGGGTCAATCTTTTGAAGGAGTCGACTCCGGCTATTTAGCATTTAACCGTTATTTTCTCTTTGGTAAAGTGCGAGGTTTGAATTGATGGAAGGCGCAGCGCTGACACTGTCGAAAACCAAGCACCATCTTACCACGACCACTGCCCAGTGCGAGTCGTTGTTGCGAAACTACGCCGCCGCACGGTCTCTCAAGAAGACCAAACAACTCCATGCCCACACGATCACCTCGGGCTTACTCGCCTCCTCAAACTCCGGCAACCTTAGCTCGAACCTTGCCGCAACGTATGCTCAGTGTGGGTTTGTTCCACACGCACGGAGATTGTTCGATGAAGTGCACGAGAGAAGCTCGTCTATGTATAACTTCTTGATAAGAATGTACGTACAAAATGGGATTCCCTACGACGCACTAAACGTGTTTGTGGAAATGCTGGCCTTGGGGCAGTGCCGGCCCGATAATTTTACGTATCCGCTTGTTATTAAGGCTTGCGGTGAATTGTCATTGCTTAATGTGGGTGTTGCAGTTCACGCTCGAACACTCAGGTCTGGGTTCAGCTTGGACACTTTTGTGCAAAACTCTCTGATGGCAATGTATATGAATTGTGGGAAGGAGGAGGCAGCAAGATTGGTTTTCGATACAATGTGGGAGCCAACTGTTGTATCTTGGAATACTATTATTAATGGCTACTTTCGGAATGGGTCTGCAAAGGAGGCTATGAAGGTTTTTAATTTGATGATGGATGAGGGTGTAGAGCCAGATGGTGCCACCATGGTTTCGGTGTTGCCAGCTTGTGGATACTTCAAGGATCTGGCGATGGGAAGAAGGGTTCATGCATTAGTTGAAGAGAAGGGTTTGGGGAAGAAGATAGCAGTGTGGAACGCATTGGTGGATATGTATGCAAAGTGTGGTAGTATGGACGAAGCAAGGTTAGTAGTTTATAACATGGCTGAGAGGGATGTGGTCACTTGGACAACCATGATCAGCGGGTACATTTTGAATGGTGATGCAAGAGGCGCTTTGACGACCTGTTGGCCAATGGAGTCTGATGGGATAAGACCTAATTCAGTAACCATAGCTTCCCTTCTCTCAGCCTGCAGCAGTTTGCGCTCCTTTGAGTATGGTAGGTGTTTGCATGGGTGGGCAATAAAGCAAAAAATGGAGTCTGATGTCATCATAGAGACTGCATTGATCGACATGTATGCAAGATGCCAAAAGGTTCACCTTAGTTTTAAAGTATTCAATAATACTTCAAAAAAACGAACAGTCCCTTGGAATGCGGTTCTCTGTGGATGTGTTCAGAATGGACTTGCAAGAGAAGCAATAGGATTATTTAAACAAATGCTAGTGGAAGCAGTACAACCCAATGAGGCAACCTTGAATTGTCTCCTTCCTTCCTATGCTACTCTTGCAGATTTGCAGCAAGCAACAAATATACACTGTTATCTGGAAACGTCTGGGTTCATGTCAAGCACTGAAGTTGCTACTGGTTTAATTCACATTTACTCAAAATGTGGAAGTTTAGAATCTGCTCACAAAATTTTTAGTGGAGTTCCTGAAAAAGAAAAGGACATTATCCTATGGAGTGTAATAATAGCTTGTTACGGCGTTCATGGTTATGGCCAGATGGCTGTTTCACTTTTTTATCAAATGATTCAATCTGGCGTGAAACCAAATGAAGTCACTTTCACTTCTGTTTTGCATGCATGCAGTCATGCAGGTTTGGTGGATGAGGGTCTGAATCTGTTCAAGTTCATAATTGAGAATCACCAAATAATCCCTTGTCCTGATCACTACACTTGCATTATTGATCTTCTTGGTCGTGCTGGTCGTCTGGCTGAAGCTTGTGACCTAATTGGGACAATGCCATTCGAGCCCAACCATGCTGTTTGGGGTGCACTACTTGGTGCTTGTGTGATACATGAGAATGTTGAATTGGGAGAAGTTGCTGCGAAGAAGCTTTTTCAGCTTGAGCCAAAAAACACTGGAAATTATGTATTGCTGGCAAACCTATATGCTGCAGTTGGAAGGTGGAAGGATGCTGAGGATTTGAGACATGTGATGAATGAGATAGGATTGAGGAAAACACCCGCTCACAGTTTGGTTGAGGTCAGAAGTGTGTTAACTGCATAAAGATTTGCCATTTCAAGCGGGTACTATCTCTATTTTGACATCTCCCTCACTGGCACAATGTTTCAATCAGAAGCCAAGGTTCATGGCCGACTAAAGAGTGGTTGATTATGATAATTGATTGCTACTGATGTTTGAAAGACTTGGTTTGCTTGAGAAGAGGATCTCTTTAAAGGAAGTAGGTAGTGCCTCTGCATATATTTATAATAATAGTTTGCGAAAGTAAGCTATCAGATTTAAACGTGGTGACCATTTTCTCTCTTATGATGGGCTTGCAGGTCGATTTTGAACTACTATTGACTGCAGAAGAAACTTCTTGGTCAAAGAGATGGTGCAAACATCATCATTAAGAATGAAATGGTTTCTCGTTCCTTTCTTAAATATTCTCCCTGTGCGTGGACAAATGGGCATCTTGTAAATCGAAGCATGGCCATTGATCTGGATTGTACGGAAACTAGGTATACATTCGTATCTTTCATGTCAGCCTGAGAAGAACACGGTGGAGGATCAATTACATCGGTTGTACATACACTTTTAGTTTATTACTGTTCATTAGCTTTAGAATGATGAGAATGTTGTGGATGAGACATCTGTTGACAAAGAATTCTTTTAGTTAGGTCACGTGGTCTTTCTTTTTGCAAGAGTTTTGATACACATTAACGTGGAACATAATATGTCAACAACGGGTTAGTCTTATGGGTTTTCCTCTGAGTCATCACAGATATTGTATTCCCATGTCCTGGAAATGATGAAACACCACAGTTCTCTACTTTGTCAGATCCATATACTGACCTGAGAGCTCCATATAATCGTTATGGTTCCTATTTTTATTTTTGCACTTTTTGAATAAATCTTTTCCATCATGTTTTTTCGAGAACAGGAAAAAAAGAAAAAAGGATACGTTTCAGTTTGTTTCCCTGATTAAGAAGATGTCGAAGTGCCCTTCTCTATATTAGAACAGTAATTGCCAGGTGATTTAGGTTTGTCTTGTGATTATTGGCTGAATCAATCAATTGAAGAGCTTTTGTGTTTGTTTTCCTGTTTTCTGCATTTTTGCTATTATATTGATTAGCATAGAGTATATTATGTTTCAGTTATTCATGGGACTTTATACAGCTTCTAGTGCTTTTCATTCTGTTTCCTGTATATGATGTGAAAGGAGTAAATAGAAATGTATTCGTCAAAAAAGAAGAGTTGTCCTATCAGGAGGCTGTAGGTTTCCTTAGCAGCATGGTTCATGTTCCCTGTCAGTTGCTCAGTTCCATCGCTTTTTATGTGTTCTTCCATTTTCATCCTTACCAGCATCCTGGTTGCCCAACTATGCACACACTTTTCACTGAGCATAAGACTTAGAAACACCATGAAACTGAAAGGGATACTTTAAAGTTACCGCTTGCTTTTGGAACTTGAAGCATTGAAGCGATATGCTGCATGCTTTTCAGGCCAGGAAAAGCAGGATATCCGAGTCTGAAACAGAAACAAATAGAATAAGACACGAAGTTAGGAGCTGATTACTGCAACTGTTCCTGTTGGCCAGTTCTGGGCTACAGGTAATTATTCCACCTTGTGTGCTTTAGAACAAGCCATCCAAAGATCGGCTATGTTTTCAAGCTGTTGTCGCCAACTGATTCAACATCTTATGTGCTGTCACCTTTTCAGATTGCGGATATGCTTCTGGTTGGCCCCTGATGAGATGCAGAGACATGATAAGCTAAGGTCGACAGTGCTTGTTTCACTGCCTCACGGGGCAAAGCTAATGATCAATTGCCAAATTGTTAGGTGCAATACAGTAAGAGATAATAACGATTTAAGAAATCTGATTTTTCTTTTTTTTAGATCGGCTTATAAGGGAAAAATATATATTTATCTTAAGGAAGATTCTTGAGTATAATTTAGACAATGTAAAACAATTTATACTATTTTTGAATTACTGGTTCTAAATAGTCAAAAATTGCACCTAATTTTATAAGAAATGGAAGAATGCCAAACATATCTCACGCGTGATAAGTTCTGACAATGTGTCCCATCCGTCCAAGTTTTAAAGCAACTCGGTTGGCAGCCAGTCAAAAAAGATGAGCTGAAAATGTCACATAATTCATTGATACGGAAAAAGTAGAATAACATTGATAAGAGAGAAGGCATTTAAAAATGGCAAATACTTTTCAAGCACCTTAAGATGCTTGATTGGACAAAGAATTGTTTGAGTTTATAACAACAGCTTCAAGATACTATTGTAATACAATGTTGTTTTTATTGGCATAATATACAAGTTGTGTTTAATCAGCATCATTAAACTAAACCATAAAATTGATAAAATTATCAAACAAAAATAATAAAAATAAGAAAAATCAATAAAATTATTATTTGAACCATAAGTATGGGAAGTTAGCAAACAATAAGTACAAGAATTTAGCAATTTAAATCACTTTAAATTATTGTGTTTTGCTATATATTTACCCTCATTTGTAATTCTGAACAATGTTGTTTCTAAATGGTTTATGGAAATCAGTAAGCTACGGCTCAAGACTTGATTTTCAAACTAGTCATGGTACAGAAAACAGCAACAGAAGCACATCTTTGTCATGGTTGTCATGAAGTTGCCATATGCAACAAGGCACCCAGACAAGGTTGAGATCATTACTAGTTTACAAAAAATAAAAATTCCAATGGCCCACAAATGACCTTATTTCGTCGGTGGTGTCCACCTGCTGTCTCCAAGTAATGATCTTTTTGAGCATTGAGCTTAAGCATCAAGCTTCTCCCATGTGGAGGCTGCAGGAAGGAACAGGCTTGCACATCAAATTAAGACTCAAGCCGTGCCATAATACAATGCTGTGGAACCAACTTTTCTTGCCTTGTTTGCTTTGTTGCTCATAGCCCCATCACCCTGGAGCATTGATGGCGCAGGTGAAAGGTGAGTTGATTCCATGAAGTCCATGAATCCCATGTGGCTTCCTTGTGCAAATTGTCGGGTGGCTTCCACTTAGAAGGCTGCTCATCTTGCAGTACAACAACATGGCCTTACTCATCATCATCATAAGTACTAGGAACATGCATTGTTGAAAATCGTGTGTTCTATATTGTGTTGGCATATTCTTTAAAAGTTGTTCTGAAAGAAACAATTAAATTTTTTAACATGATTCTAAGTGTCAAATTCAAGTATAGTACTATTTTGTTTGTAGGCAAAAGTTAATGTGAAAAAATATTTTCTTTATATTTGGTACAAGGATGTGTTAAAAATAATGTTTGTTTCAATTCCTACAAAGTGGTCCAATTCTTCTGTAAGGGCCTACTGAAATTGTTTTGCGTGCTCTATGTCGTTTTAATATTGTTTGGATAATATTAAAACTCAAATTTAAGTGTAGTACTCCCTCAACATTTGGTACAAGAGGGATGAGTTAAAAATAATGTATACCATACATTAATTGAATATTATCCTAATATTTTATTTAAAACTAAAGACAATTCCCCTTCTAAAAGAACATATTATGTAAACTTTTCTGCATGGTGGTAGTTCAACAATGACTTCGTTTCATGTGCCTTGTTTTGTTGTGGAACAACCCCATCATATTCTACTCCAGTTCCCCATATTATATGCTTTGTGCTGAATTTGCCTACAGATTCGAGCATTGTGGTCCTGTTCTTTCCATCAGAGCTTCGTCTCTGCAACAGTTTAAAAAAATTCCAGGCAAGAAATCAAGACAAGTGGGCATAAAGACGGTTTGACAGGTCCAGATAACAGAATGAGGTTGGCCTCCTCATCAATGATGCACTAAAAACTGGTCAGGAATGGTTTGTGCAACTGAAAAAGACTGGCCAAGAAACCGTAGGAAAAGGCTCTGAAAATTGAATGCCAAACCAAGACGTGGGTCTTCAATCTTGATGACACAGAAAAGAAAATCAAGGAAAAGGAAAAGGAAAGGAAACCAATGAGAAGAGAAAGAACCCATTTTGAATAAAGCCTTGAGATCTTTTATCAAAACACTAGTAAGTACTTCAAAAATGGTTCTACCTAACCAAGAAAGTGTAATAACGAGGCCCATTAATCAATTGGATTAATATACTGATTATCTTTCACCAACTACCCATATACTAGTTGAGTAAGTGTCATTTTTGCTACTGTCATTATCAATATTTTTAATACCTATTTGGAATGACAAAAATGACAATAATGTTTTCTATTAAGAGAAAGATGTGGTCTCCAACTTTTGAATTGAAGACCTTCATCTTAAGATTTTTTTATAAAGGAGGATTTTTAAGTAAGGTTCAAGTTGAATTTGTTTTGCTTTGTGTAATATTGAGTCTAATGATGAGGTAAAATTTAAAACCAATCTTGAGTTAGTTTTTACCATGAGTTTAAGAAATGCTTTTTATAATGATCTTTGTCTATAAGTAGAAATGCAGGTACTTGAACTTGAATTTTAATATAGTAAAAAAGAAGGGTAAAAATTATGTTATTTTTAACAAATTAACAAAAAAGCAGGTGAGCCTAAGATTGCATGCTAGTGAGAGAAAAGAGACCTATCTACCAGAGCAATTTATACCCTGTTCTGGAAACCTAAACAAGTCCAAATTTGGTAAATTTTTTTGACCCCCGTACCTTTATCCTTACAAAGTTAACCTTCCCCCCAAAATCAAGAGAGAAAAAGGTAGAAATATTAGCTAAAATTACAGCCCCTCTTCTCCACATAAACCCTTTGCTTGCCCATAAACATAGGAGAAATCTAAGTATAGCTTGGAAATCAACCTGAAGGTCAAAGACCCCCACCACAAGTTTCTCTTTCGCTCTCTCTCTAGCCGAGTCATCTCTCTCTCTCTCTAAACTGAACACGGTTTTGACTCAGAATATTTGAATATGATATAATCATAGTTGGGTGTTAATTTCTTCTTTTTTTTTTGGGGAAACCAAACTTACATAGATCGGAAGGCGATCCGCCAATGAAATTGTGAGGGAAGGAGGAAAAGTACCGGAAAAGAAGAAAAAGAAAAGAAAAATCTGATTTTTCAGTCTTCCCCTGTATCTCTCGCTATCTCGCTTTCGCTCTCGCCGTGTCTGTGGGGAACACTCGCTTTGATCGATGGGAGCGGAGGCTGTTTTGAATCAAGGATCTTGATTGGGCGGTTAGGTTGACGCCAGTTATTGAGTCTTCAAAAACCCATTTGCTAATCTCCAATGCGGTCTTATAGAAGACCAACAAGAAACGAAGTCTTGAGCAGAAGAACCCTGAGAAACAGATCTGAATTGTGTCGGAGTCGGTGTGGGCGTAGGCTGGGATCTGATGGTAGGGATTTTTGGGCCATTTGCGAAGGTAGGTGCATCGAGTCGAGTAGAGTCTTGCATTGGTAGGAGCGTGGGGGTGGCTTTTCGTGTGCTGGTGCGGCTGCACAGACGACGATGCAGCTTCACTTCTCGCCTAGTATGAGAAGCATCACGATCTCCAGTAGCCATGGGTTTATTGACTTAATGAAGATCAAGGCCGGAGCTCGTCCCTTCTCCTATCGAACCCTCTTCCACACCATTCTGATCCTCGCTTTTTTGTTGCCCTTTGTCTTCATTCTTACTGCTGTCGTTACCCTTGAAGGTGTCAACAAGTGCTCCTCATTTGGTACTCTATTTTATCAACTTTTTGTTCTGCCTTATTAATTTCCAGTCTATTAGTTTACCGATTCGGGCTCGTCGCGATTGTTTATCATAGATCTTGATCTGAATTGGGTTTTTCTTATATGCCTATTTGTTGATTACTGTGACATTGGTTTGTGCAGCTGCATCTGACTTTTTTAATTGATTGGGTTGACTTTTCTTTTTGGTGTAAGGTCCATGTTTTTTCATGAATATAGGTAGCTGAATCCTTTTGGTTCTGTTAATTGATCCGACTGAAATGGATTCTGGAGTAATGCTTTGTGTGGATTATTTGTGTAGCTGAACCCAATTGTTTTATTGATTGGGTTGGCTTTTGGGCTTCTTCTAATGCTTATTGGTGAATTTTTATGTCTGATTAAGCTCCCGTGGTTTGGAAATTGGATTGAACGAGAAATTGGTTCATGCCATAATTTAATGTTGTGGACAGTTTACTTTGGCTAAAATCTTTTCTAGTTTCTTTTGTTTTATTTGATTCAATTTGAATATGAGCTGAGCATTGATATCTTTTAACGATTGGGAATCTGTTGTTTGAATGTCCATTGCTAGTTCTTTCATGCTGCTGAGATTTAGATTCTTTATGCATGCTCAAACGTTTTGTGATCTTCATAGTTCAACTAAATTTTTCTTTTTTCTTTTTCTTTCATGAGTAAATTATTTCTGTTGTATTGCTGATTGTGTACTGGTTAGCAAAATATGTTCAAGATGTCTGTTTCAAGGGTGAGCTTCAACTTTATTATTTGCTGCTCTTCGTTTTTTTATTTTGTAAATGTAAATTTTGCCTATGCAATTCCGATTGTTAATATTTATGTGGTTACATTGATTTTGATTTCTCTGGCTTGCATGTAGAATACATGTGCTTAGATCAGGGTTTTCAGAGTTTTGTTTCTTAATAGCAATGTGCAAATGGTGGCCGCATGAATTTATTCCTGCTCTTCTGTCCTTCAGGTTGTTTAGGCAGGCGGTTGGGGCCAAGGTTTCTTGGTGGGGGTGATGATTCAGGGGTAAGTAACGTTGCTTAACTCTGCAATTATGTAATAACTATCAAGATGAAAATTTTCGGTTGGCCTTTTAAGGCTACTACGATTTTTCTAATAACGTATTCTGAATCCTTCTTATGGTGGTCGTATGATGCGGCAGAGAATGGTTAGAGACTTTTATGAGGTTCTTAACCAAGTGAAAACTGAGGACATCCCACAAGGTTTAAAGCTGCCAGATTCATTTAGTCAACTTGTTTCTGAAATGAAGAACAACCAGTATGATGCAAGGACCTTTGCTTTCATGTTAAGGGCCATGGTATGTTGCCTCTTAAAGAAATATATATGTGCTTAGCTAGTATACTGTTAATAGGATTGAGGGTTTCTGAAAACTAAGGTCTTTTTATATGCCCCTTTTTAATCTCACAATTTGTCAGCTCTATTAATTTTGAACCTTCATTACTGTATATAATGTACTGATAGTGTCAGATGAGGTCCTAGTCTTTATGTAAGTTACATGCTTTGGTGATATATTCCATTTTGGGGATTCTTTTTGGACATTATATGTAATTTGGGATTTTTTTGAATCATTTCATTCTAGTTAATTATTGCAATAACACAGAAGAGAAAAGGATAGAGTTAAGTTGATGAAAAGGTCACTTATCCATAACCCTGGTTCCAAGATTCAAGTAAAAGTTAACAGGATTTTTTTGCATACATGATCAACTTGTTCTTGAGGATAAATTCCTTTTTTTAGTCTACTTTTGGCTTATATGACTCATCACTCATTTTTGTGATCTTGGTCAAAGTCGAAAGGAAGAAAGAAGGAAAAGGAACAAAGGATACTTATCTCCGCAAACTATTATGTCCAATTTTTTGGAATGCCTCGCATCAGAAGCACGTCTTGGTCTTTGTAGTGGAGTTTTGGGACTTCTTGCTTTCTTGCCTGTAGATACAGGGATTGGGAAAAGTTTTTTCCAATAATAAGGAACAAATTTAAATTGGTAATGGCTTTTTGACGGGAGAAAAGAACCGTTGGTGAATGTTCAATGTTTCTATGTGACTTAGGCCTTCAAGTGTATCTGTCACTCTTAACGTGATCCTTACAGAACTTTCTGTGTCAGAAGCATCATTTCACTATTTCATGCTGAAGAAATTCTGAGTTCCCTGATTGGTCCTGTGTCCCAGGCTACTTCATAGTTTCATGCCTATTCAAATGTGTCTATTGTTATAGGAATCAGTGTCACAATCTGTGGCTGGGGTCTCGCAATATAAATCCTCTTCATGGCTTATTACCGCATCTCTTGGTTTTGCTAAGTTCAGAATAGCTAATCCTCTTTGATATTATGCAAAATTGTACAAGTAGAAATTACTTAAGTTCATAGAAAATGGTGAGTTTGAGAACTTAATTAATAGGAGAAATTACTTTTCTGTCACTAGGTTTGCTGTTTTACTAGATTGATCTTCAAGGACCAAAGTTATCCCGAAGATGCTTGTGAGATAAGCTGTCTTCCATAGTAGTTATAACTATTTCGTAAAAAGAATTAGATGCATGGATGGGCTTATGTCACAACAAATCTACAATTGTCAAGTTGGATAACTGATGATTTATGCTGTTTATTATCTTTGTAAAATTAAACTCTTACCCCTAGATGAAAAAGTAAAGGTAAAGTGTGGAACAATTTATTTTCTTCAAGAGGGTCACCCTTCAGAGCTACTATACAGCAATTGAGAGACGGTTAGCTGTCCCTCTTTCTTGGGAGGTTGCCCCTTCTCTCTCTTCTTCGCTCCTGAGGCCTATCTCTCATGAGATAAGGGATGGTCAACCTACCCTTTATTACAGAAAGTTGTTCTTATATAAGGACCGTTTGACTGTCCCTCATCTTGTGAAGGACAACCTTATTATTTTTCTTCCTCTTCTCTCTCTCACTTTCTCTTTTTTTTTTTTCCTTCTTTTTTTGGTTCCTAAATTGGAATGACAACAAAGTTGTGTGAGTGGTGATCTATACTAGGGCCTAATCAAATGATTAGTTGTGACATAGATTCTCCTGTACACCTAACGTTTTCTGTTACATGATTAGAGAATAAGAATATTTGGACAGAGAACTTAGAGGTCTTCATAAATCCTTTTAGTACTCTGGGAATCAATTCAGAACAACTATAAACCCTACTAATTGGATTAGTAGGCTTTCGTTTTCCCCTATTATCACCATGCTTACTAGACTTATATGGTTTCTTTTGATGCATGAAAGGAAATCTCGGAGGTAATCTTTATGCGTTTTGGTTTCTGAATGCTTGATTTAGGTGCTGAAACATGATTTGGCTCCATATCATGTAGTTTCCAGTTATGACTCTTGTATCTCTCACTCCTGTGGGTAATTGAACCAAGATGATGCATCCTAGGTGTTTTCTTGTGTTGTTGATCTCTGTTGACCTTCTATTTGCTCCTATGTTAAAAACTTTGAGACAAATTGGCGACTATTGTTTTGATATAGATAATCAATTCTGTCAAGTTTCAATTGCATAAGGAAAATTTCTTGGAATTAGTAAAACTCTTTCAATCAAAAGTGTATCACATGGGAGTCAAATATTTAGATATTCCTTGTAGAAAGAAATTATGAAATTGGTATGTCGCTGCTGTTTACTTTCATTAAAGCTCACATGTGATTATGCATTTATCTGATAACCCTGGAATGATGGTATAATTCAATAGTTTTAATGTGGAATTCGTATTTGCTGAAGTCCCATTACTAGTTCTATGTTGTCAGTGAATACGCCGTATCAAGTAGGGTGTATTGATTTCTTTATTGTTCTTTTCAGATTTCATTTTGCAATTACTTTTATCTTGCTGTTTGGCTTTAGCCTTTTCTCTGTCTTTTTCCCCACTTCTTTGATTTGCTTTATTTATCTGTTGGGAGCTAATATTCTTATTTCTATGTTCCTTCTTCATTGCTTGTGGCCTTTTATTTGTTATAAAGATTTGTATCATGAAGCTTATTTTGCAAATATACTTGTTTTCATCTGTTTAATCCGATTACTGAATTGCTTGTCTTTTCTGAAGCTTAAAGGAAATGAAATGAATTGTTAACTTATATTTGTTGGTGGTTAAAGTTTGCAGTTGTGGTAGTGAAAATGTTGGATGTATCATAACAAGAGGGACCTATCATAACTTATGGATGTATCATAACAGTTGCTATTTTTAAACACCCTTTTCCTCCCCCTCACAAAATTAAAACTATTTAGGATGGCTCTAGTTTAATTTCAATTGATGATTTTTGATTTGCACAGATGGAGAAATATGAGAAGGAGATTAGGGAGTCTAAATTAGCGGAGATGATGAACAAACACTTTGCAGCAACCTCAATTCCAAAAGGGATTCACTGTCTCTCTCTGCGGTTAACTGATGAATATACCTCAAACGCCCATGCAAGGAAACAATTGCCCCCTCCGGAGTTGCTTCCTTTGCTTTCAGATAACTCTTATAATCACTTCGTCCTGTCAACAGATAATATATTGGCTGCTTCAGTTGTTGTTGCCTCCACTGTCTCGTCATCACTAAAACCTGAGAAAATTGTCTTCCATGTCATCACAGACAAGAAAACTTATGCGGGTATGCACTCATGGTTTGCATTAAATCCCGTCTCACCTGCTATTGTTGAAGTGAAAGGTGTTCACCAGTTTGAATGGTTAAAAAGAGAAAACGTTCCAGTACTTGAAGCTGTAGAGAGCCAAAATGGGATCCGGAGTTATTACCATGGTAATCATGTCGCAGGGGCCAATCTCAGTGACACAACTCCACGACAACTTTCTTCAAAATTGCAATCTAGAAGTCCAAAGTATATAGCCTTACTCAACCATATCCGCATATATTTGCCAGAGGTAAATGTCACGTTTCTGCTCCTTTCCTTTATGTCGTATCTGAAAAGCTATGATTTATTATTCCATTAGCTTATGAAGAAAAAAATAATAACAAATTCTGCAGATGTTTGATTTTGTAGAGAGTTAATTCATTTGTATGGTTACTTTGAATGCCCCTCAGGTAGAAATCTGGTAAAAGATATTCTTTTTCCTCATTGCCATGGTATTAGTGGTAAAGGTCAAGATTTTTGTATTATTAATTGCAAACTTATCTCATTGGCATATGAGATTTTTGAAGGTCAAGAACTTCATTTCTTGGTTATAGAGAAGGTTGGCACATGAATGGGGCTGTCAATTATAAGTTTTGTGCAAGCCAGATATATTTAAGCATTGCAAATCTAGAAGAAAGGTTGATTGCTTTGGAATGATTGCATATCAGGATGATGATTTTGTCTGACACGTGTATGAATTACCTCTCCAATGAACAGTGGAGCGAGACCAGAGTCAAATATAAAAGTAGCTTCCGGTATTGTTAGGATCGTCAGTTATTTACAATAATTGAAAAGAATTATTTCTTGTAGGGCCTGGAAACAGGGGTCTGTTGAAGTAATTTGTACCTTAAGTACTTATTCACTCAGCTCTGTGAAAAATTGTGCTGCAAGGGCTCTAGGGCAAGCTTTATTTAAGAGATAACTGGGATCAAACGAAAGGCTTCCCTTTTCAATCTTGTTTTTGGTGTCCATTTCATTCTGTCTCTGGGGGCTTTCCAGCGCCAGTCAATTTTATCATATTTGAGAAAGGGCTGTCTAAATTGCCAGGTGACCTATGAATTTAGAAGTAGTATCTTTGCTATCCATGATCAATTGGGAGTAAAGAAAACATAGAATGCATAAACTATATTTCATAAATGGTTGTTTTCCACTTTTGTTTTGGGTGATATTCACTCACTTTCTTTCACCTTTTTATTTTATTTTATTTTATTGTTCTTAATAAGTATGTTGGTCGTCCATATTGCAGCTCTTTCCAAACCTCCACAAGGTGGTCTTTTTAGATGATGATGTGGTGATTCAGCGTGATTTATCTCCACTCTGGGAAATTGACCTTGGAGGAAAGGTTAATGGTGCTGTTGAAACTTGTAAAGGTGAAGATGGGTGGGTAATGTCTAAGCATTTCAGGAACTACTTCAATTTTACCCATCCCCTCATAATAGAGAGTTTGGACCCTGATGAATGTGCATGGGCTTATGGCATGAATGTATTTGATCTTCGGGCATGGAGGAAGACAAACATAAGAGAAACATACCATTTTTGGCTGAAAGAGGTAAAAGAAGTATTCAGTTTACTGAACAGCCTTTTTAGTTTATTTTGAATATATGTTGTATTTTCCCTCCAATTACGTATCTTATGTTGTCAATAATGAAGGAAAACATCAATGTTTGGAAATAAATATCATCTGCAGGAGTGTCCATGTCAAATTTTTACATCTGATTCTGAATCTTATTGCTTCTATTCCTAATTTATTGATGGGATCCTCACCTGCTATAAATTCCGCGTTAATGCTCTCAGATTAGAGGATGGATGAAGTTTTTCCTGGTAATGTTTTCTAAGATATATAATTAATACACCTAGGCACATTCTTTCTGTCAACTTAAGTTCATAGCTATTTTATGGATTTCCAAAATGCCAGTTGCTTTTTTCTTGGAAATCACGTAGATTTCCCTTCATGTGAAGGAATTCTAGGTGGATGGCAATGTATTGATGAACTATGGCCTTTTTTTTTCAGCATAGACCTGAATTTCAGTCAAGACTGAGATTATAAATGTTGATAGCTATCCTGCGGGAGTTCATTGCTGATTCCATTTCAGGAGTTTGCAATTTAACTTCTAAGTAAATAGCTGGTTATTTAATTTAGGTACTGTCTTTTTTTGGTGGCAGAACCTGAAGTCAAACATGACATTGTGGAGGCTAGGAACCTTACCCCCTGCCTTGATTGCATTTAGAGGTCATGTTCACCCCATTGACCCGTCGTGGCATCTGCTTGGCTTGGGCTATCAGAATAAAACCAGCTTTGAGAGTGTCAAAAGTGCTGCTGTGATCCACTACAATGGGCAGTCAAAACCATGGTTGGAAATCGGCTTTGAGCATCTCCGACCATTTTGGGCCAAGCATGTCAACTACACGAACGATTTTATAAGGAACTGCCACATCTTGGAATCATAATTGACCAACGGAGGACTTACAAACAGAGATAGGGCAGGAAAAGACCCAAGTGATACAGGTTTAATATCAGTCTTTTGTGGCTCGAAATTCTTTTCAAGATTTGTTTAAGAAGACAAGCTGAAAATTGGCCAAAAGGGCAAATCTTTGACGATCCAGATTGACAGTCATCCCGTATTGTTGCAGACAAGGACCATCACCACTGGCACAACATGATATTCATTCTTTCAATCTGTAACATAGCAATCTGTCCTTTATTTTTTGGTTGAGGAAAAGATAACCATAATTGGTCTTCGTCAGGGGAGTCTTGCCAGATTTCTTAGAGCATAATATGAAATAAAGTGAAAATACACAAAGAAGTCACTGATGGTAACGCCCTTGTCTTGATTGGTGCAACGAGAGGAAGGCTTGGACAGATGATCTGCGAGGCTCCCCCATTAGCCCAGGAACCTTCATTTCCCTTCATTTTTGTTAGTTCCCATTTTTTTCCCCTTCCATTTGATATTTCATGGTGAATCTAGGTTAGGTAATGAGATTGCTTTGTTACAGGTCCTATTCAGAGGAAAAACTTCTTTAGGTTACATATCGGTATTTGTTTTGTACTTTCACGAGAGACATTGAAATGTGCAGAAAATTCTTTTTCCAATCTTACAACTCTCTGGTTCATTACTGTCATCTGCTCATGATTTCTTTCAGAAGAAGCAGTTTCTGAGGCTCATTCTTGGCCTATGGTTTCTTTTCATGTTTTCTTGAAGAATCCATAGCAATTGACTACATGTCCGCTTGTAGTCAACAAGGGATGTTTATTAGCTTTCTTAAAATTAGAATATATGTATTGTCAATCCAAAACTTGTACAATACAAAAAGATTGCATTCTACAAAACAATTCCTGATTTTGGATATGCCTTCCCTGTCATCTGCCGAAAGATATTTGGTTATGCTTATCTCAAGCCTACCTTTAAAGAAAAGATTCTCGTTCGTGGAACTTGGTGAGCTGGTGATGACAAGAAACCCATTCAGAGTTCTGTAATATTCTTAGAAACCCATGACAGAATTTTGAAATTCCGAGCTCTGGAGACGCATGCAGGTTTCTTATGCGTTTTAACAATTCCATGTCCAATCAACGTTTAAATGGAAATGGTCTTTGTGGCTAATTTCTTGGTCTTCCACTATCATATATGCCTTTTACTCAGTATTACAAATTAATGAGTTGTGAGAAAAGAATTCGCCGTCATTATCACTGACGAACCGTAAAATATAGGTCATTGAGCAAGTATTTATCAAGATTCATATGCGAATTGGCTTTTCCTTGTTTTGGTGAATACAGTACGTATAAACCTGTTTATAAAAGTCAGATGGATGATGCGGCCGGGAGGTGCCTGCACTGAAATAGTCCGTCCGTCCATGAGTGTTACCGTCCTGCAAAATTGTTAGTTAACAAACAAAAGGGTTGATTTTAAAAATGAAAGGATCCCAAAAGCTGTCCATTTCCATGGCCACAAGGAGAGTGGAAGAAGGCAAAGAATGGAGTCATTGACCGCGGTATTAGAAGACTTTGAAAACTCCGAAACATCTTTTCCGTGGGCACTTGTTTGATCTCTTCCTCTGGCTTTTAATATTTATTCCGGGCCTTCTCGGGCTTCTTCTTCTTCTTCTTACTTTCCTCGAATTCCTAAAACAGAAGCTTCCGAGAAAGGAGACGACCCTGATCAGTTTCCGAGTCCAGAAGACGACTGGTAAAGGTTTTTTTTTTTTTTTTTTTTTCCATTTTTAGTTTTTCCGTTTGTTTCTTTTGGTTTCCGATTGATTGGGATATGACCCAGATGAAGATTATTGTTGATTTTAGAGATTTGTGCTTTTTCTCCCTGATGAACAAGAGCCGTCTCGGGCTCTATCTGAGACTGTATTTCTTCTTGCCTTTCATAGTGTTGTGATAGTGTTGTGCTTCAGTCTTGTTACCGTGGCATTGGTCCGAATTTTATTCCATTTTTGGATTTAGCCCGATGGGCATATTTATTGCTGATTTTCATTTCCTGAAATGGAATTTCCATTTCAAGTACGTATTCTGACATTGTTTGACTTTAGCATTTAGTTTTCGGTTCGAGAAATGGTTTCACTTGTTTCTTATACAAATTTCATTCAATCTACCATCTGTTATTCTTCGTTAATTCATATTTGCAGAGTATCAGGGTGAGAGTTTGATGAAATCTTTATGTCGGCAAGGGAATTGAAGTTTCTCATTGGGCTATTAATCCCTCACAACGAACCGATTTGAAGTATTGACTTGTTGGGGGAAGGCCCCAGTGAAGATATTGGGTTGAAATTCTAACTCTGTCGTTGATCTTTGGAGATGGATGGGGTACAAGATCAATTAGGGATCAAGTTTAGGTTAACTGATGGATCGGATATTGGTCCCAAAAACTTTCCCGTTGCAACAAGTGTTGGAACCTTAAAGGAAAGTATTCTTGCTCAGTGGCCTAAAGGTTGGTTCTCTTCTTACTTTCATTCCATAATTATCACTGCCGGAAACCTTTATATTTTCATTGTTCTCTGTCGGAATCTTATTGTGGAAGCTGTTTAATTGTGAGAAATATGTATTGTTGTGATGATTAAGAAGCTTTGTTTTGTGATTCATCTGTCCAAATTGCCTCTGTAACTCATAAACTATCTTTAGGAATTGACCTGTCATGAGCACTTAGCAATCACTATTGGCATCTGAGAATGCTAAAGCAGTGCCCCGTGGACTATCCTACAGTTGATTCTATGTGGTATTTATCTCAAGGCATCCAAATATATTCAACAGAAAGCACACGTGGATGCTTTCATCTGTATGAAAAATCTTGGTTTTCTACCGGGTGTTAAAGGTGTTAGTGGTATAAGTATGTCATTACGTTAACTCCTTTTTGCTTACATTCGTTGCACTGAAGTGGAACTATTGGAAATAAAGCTAGTTGGTTTTTGAGAAGCTTAAACTGGACGTAAGGGTGTCTCTAGGGAACTTGAATGTGATCTTGTAATGATGATAATGATATGAGCCATCTAGCCTCATAGAGAGAGAATTCTTGTTAGTTTATATGTTTAGAATGTTTCACGCCGGATGGGTACTGACTTCATAGGAGTCAGAATCGACTGTTCCAATTTCTGCCTTTGTCAGAAATATCTTATGCATTTCAAATGAAGAGGAGGAGCTCTTCCTCTTTGACAGATTGGAGCGTAGACTATGGAGTCAACCCCAATAAGTGGAGACTGGAGGTGAATGTGGGAGATTGGAGAAAAAAGGTGTTTGTTAGGGTGTATGGAAAAGCAAGAAGGTTCAAATTCTCATAGGGAGCATGAAGAACAAAGTTAGATTTCAGGGGAAAGAAAGAATTACATATCCGCTAAAACATGCCACTTAGATAGAGAAAACCTAATGAACGTAAAAAGTATTTTTTAAGCGGTTTAAGATATATATATATATTTGTCAGGTTGGGTACGATTTTGTTGGAAACCACATCTAATTGTCGATTTCCAACTCAGCTTTGTTGGAAATCAAAGTTTTCTTCTGATTTTCAATCTGCCTTCTCTCTCTCTCTCTCTCTCTCACACACACACACACACACACGCACACACAAGGACGGTGGGTTTTACCATCTTCTTTGTTTAGTGCATTCCTCAAAGAGATTAAGCTTTATCACTTAGAAATAAGAACCTACGGGAACAACTAGTAATTCTTTTTGTATTGAAACTTTGTAGGTATGTAATGTACTGGCAGTTCCCCAAAAATGCACAAGTTGTGTCAGTTGCCTAGTGTAACCATTAATGCCACATTAGTTAGTGTTCAAGAATATGCAAATTTCCTGTTGACAGACTTTATTTTGATGGTGACTAGCCCTACTTGATAAATTGAGTGAATTAAGATTCGCTGGGTACTATGTTTGTATACGGGATAATGATGACATCAATTTTAAGCATGATCCAGAGCATTCTATAACATGGGTCAGTAACACTACAATTGAGATTTTAGGTCTCAGGTTACGTTATTTTTGATGTTGGCCCTTCTTGGTCGTTTTGCCTAACATGATCTCCTTTCATGACATTTATTTTCAAGACAAGGCAAATGGTCCAAGGACAGTGAAAGATGTCAAGTTAATAAGCGCAGGAAAAATATTGGAAAATAACAGAACACTTGGTGAGTGCCAGAGTCCATTGTGTGATGTCCCTGGTGGAGTAACAACCATGCATGTTGTTGTTCAACAGCCTTCTTCAGAGAAAGGTAAAGGATCTGAGACTCACCTAAAATTATTACTGATACAATTTGTCATTATTTATCTTCCCCTTAATTTGGTTTCTTGGAAATAAAAACATATTCTTCTGTTTTGATTCTCTTCCTTTTTTCCTTTTTGTTATCATCTTAAGTGATGGCTCTATTGTACTGACCTCCATATTTGAATATGGTTGGATACTTTTAGGGTTTTGTTAGTTCATACAGTTTAAGCCTTACAACTTCTTAAACCAAGGGTAGTTATGTATACCAATCAATCTAACTACTGTGATCGTGTCCCTAATTCAGGATTTCATTCTGTTTTGGTGCTTCTAGCTGATATTAATAAAAATGTGGATTGAACAGAAAAGAAGGGAACAAGTGAACCAGTGCAGAAGAAGTGCATGTGCGTCATACTATGATTTGCAGCTTGAACAGTGGAGGTTCTGTTTCTATTAGGTGGGTACGCTAATATACCGACATATTCCTTTATTGCTAATATCGCTTTGATTCTCAAGTTCTTGTTCCTTTTTCTGGGTTTGTTCTTATTTCAACCGCAGTTAAAGATTGTTGGAGGTGATAAGATAATGAAGTTGGTCGGTTGCTGGGTGGGGCAGAATTATGCACTTAATCATAGGTCTCCTGTTAAACGATTTCCTCTTATAGCTGTTGCTTGTCCATGCATTTGGGATTTTGTGTTCATTGTGAAGTATATATATCGGTTATGTTATAGTGAAATCATGTCTCCTTTTTTTTTTCTTAGACATTTTGTGTCATACCAAATGGATTTGCTCTGGATCTTACATTTTGATTCTCTTTGTACTGTAATTTCATGTTTGAGGCCTTCTTTTGTCCTATTAAAGAGCTGGAACTTTTGACTGACTTGATCCAGAATGACCGTACTTCATGGCATGGAGAACTAATATTGGTTTACCATCCTTTTCATAGTTTGAAGTGTGATATATCTTTCCTTTTGTTTACTTCCATGGAATTTGAGGGATGAGTTTATCCTTAGAAAAAACAAGTGATTGTTTTACGAAGATGATGAAGCGTATCCTTTTATTAATTATACATCATACAAAGTTCTAACCCTCAAATGTGGATCACAATCCCAATTTTAAAGTGGGATGTTTGCTAATGAATAAACAAATCTGAGAAATCTATAGCTCTTTGTCTACCAAATGCAATGAGCAGTTTTTGAATTTTCTCTGAGACTGTTGCTAGATGGAAGAAGGGTACCTGAATTGCACAAAATTCTGGCAATCAACATGAACTTCAACTACAAGTTGCACAAGGGATAATATTCTCTGTCTTCCCCATTTAACATAAAATTAATGATTCCAGGAATTCTAAGGTTGGTTTTTGTTTGAGCTTCCTCTTTTATATATGGGCGTAGAGATATGCTTTGCCCAAGAGGAATTGCCTTCAAATGGATCATTAATGACATATTGAACCCTTCAGGCAAAGTGATTGCATGAGATACACTTGCTGCTAAGTTGAGAATAGAAGCTAGGTAAAACATGAGATACACTTTTAGGGACTTGCATCAATAGCCTACCAAGCTGAAAGAGTCTGTTAGGACCACCCAATGGAGCTGATAATGACCAATTCAACTGGAATTTGTCATGGCAATGGAGTCCATATTCAAGTGTTAATACCTTATCACTCGTGGATTAAGTTTCTGCAAGAGGTATAGGTTGGTCTACAGGCACATCTCTCTCTGCAAGCGAAATCTGGCTCTACCGACTGACACATTGCTTGATCTAGCGGGGGGTTCTTGACATAAAACGCAGCAACGACGTCTATCGTTCTTGTCTCGATATTCTTTTTGTGTGAGATCTACAGAAATTTCAATTTGCTTTCAGTGATACTGCCAATGAATGTCTTATTATGACGTTTATAAGAAAATACTTCAATTGCTTTGATTCGAAAGATAAAATTGAAAATTAAGTTTTACGATCAATTTTTTTATGTTGTTATCCACGAGGGTATTTCGAAAACATGTGGAATTTGTCTTTGATTACTGTAAGAACAATTAAACTACAAACCTTCTGAAGCTGTGTTTCTTGAAGAAATCGCGAAAGCAAGAAGGAAATAAAGAAAACAGAAAACTTAGTTTCTTCTTTATAGCAACGTATGGCACAAAATATGATACTATTTTACTTTGCCCCTCTGCTATATTTTACTTTACCCCGTCTACCCGGTTCGAATTGCGATAGAATTGCAAGGCGCCAAAACCACGCTAAAACAGTCTCCCGGCCCCAAGCTAAAAGCCCCAAAACCACGCTAAAACTCCCAGTCCCTCGGTCCAGTTCTCTCTGTTGAGCGGGCGGTATGTCTACGGCGAACCACCTTGTCAAGGTAAGGGTTTCTCTGCCTTTTCTTTTTCTCTTTCTTCACGGTTCCCGCATACGTGAACCCTAGATCGGTTCCGTCGGTGCTGTGTCCTTTGTAGATGCAGGGGTGTTGTGTCCACTTGATGCGCGTAAGTGCTACAAACCTATCCTTGAATGATTGTGGTGTTTGCTGCGATTTTATTTGCAAAGATAGCTAGAAAGAAACGGAAAGGAAAACCAGACCGTAGTTTAGATTGGATTCTCCATTGCAGTTTCGTCGGCCATTAGGTGGGAAGTCAGTTTTAGACCGTGACATCTTTTCATTGATTACTGAAGTGAAGAACAAAACGTTAGGTCTGATAGGATCCCAAAGTCTACGTTGAAATTTCTCTCGATTGGTTTGTTATGCTATTTGCATGCGTTGTCAGAAGAAACTAACTAGGTGTGGTGGAAGCATTCGTAAGTGATGGTTTGCTCTAATTTGATGACTGGTTTGTTTTGACATAATGATAGATAACCCAACGAAAGTTTACGCACATGGCATGGCAGGCGATCGTCTCATCTGCAGAAGTGGCAAAAGAGAATAGGAATCAATTAGTGGAGACTGAGCATTTAATGAAGGCGCTGTTGGAGCAGGAGAATGGACTTGCTCGCAGGATCTTCTCCAAGGCCGGAGTGGACAATACCTGCCTTCTAGAGGCTACTGATAAGCTCATCCAGCTTCAGCCAAAGGTAATTCCTAAATTGTCTTTAACTTTGCGTTCCTTAACTAACGTACCTTGGTGTCCAGCTGTCACTCTAGCTAATGAATTTGAGTCTCTTGATATGGACGCTGGACTAGCATTATAATGTCCCCAAGATTTTTTCTAAGTTTTTCCTGGGATTGACTCTTTATTTGTCAGTCTACCACTAATTTATGTCCTTCGTTCCATGATCTTTGTGCTGGCCATCTAACTAGCACATCTCTGTCTCTGTCCAACTGCTATAGGTTCTTGGTGAATCAGCTGGTTCAATGTTAGGACATGATTTGGAAGCTTTGATTAAACGAGCCAGGGAATACAAGAGGGAGTATGGGGACTCATTTGTGTCTGTTGAGCATTTAGTTCTTGGTTTCACACAGGATCAACGATTTGGGGAGCAAATATTTCGAGATTTTAAAATATCACAGGAAGATTTGAAATCTGCAATAGAAGCTATAAGGGGACGCCAATCAGTTATTGACCAAGGTTGGCTGTTGTTCTTATCTTCTCCTATGTGAATGTTTTTGTGTGTGCATGCGTGGGTGATTGAAGGCAACGCTAGTAAAACTGCAAAACAACTTCTATAGACCTTTTAGTTTTTCTTTTTCTAAATATTTTTGGCTAGTAGTGTGTGTGTGCACGTGCTTGCATGCCCAAACATGCAAAGGATTGAAATTGAAGCTAGGCAAAACAATAAAAGAATTTCAAAAGCCCCTTTTTTAGCATGCCATACTTGGCTGAGTTGATGTTGTACGTGATGCAACTTATCTGTCTTTTGTGGTATATTCAAAATTTTGGTGGATAATGCCATGTCCAGGCCACTAGGCTGTGAATTTGAGTTGGAACTGCTACAACATTCAAAATAGTTTCATGCTGTTTGTTGAAAATGTTTAGTCTCTATGTGTCTTTGCTATATGATAATGTATTCATGTTCTTTGTTTCTTAAAATGTTTTTGATTTGTCTTTACTGTATGATAAGTCATCATTCAATTTGTCTTGGTAGCAAAGGATCTTTTCCATGTTTTGTTCCATTCTCATAGCTTTGAGCAATGAAGCCTCATGTAATTGGTGCATTCATAGTCTCTCTATGATTTGTGCTGGATTTAACTATTGGAAAAATGATTGTGTTTAACACTTAAGTGGTGTATGCAATGAATTTTGTGCAGATCCTGAGGGAAAGTATGAAGCGCTGGAAAAGTATGGAGAAGATTTGACAGCCAAGGCAAGAGCAGGAAAGCTTGACCCAGTAATAGGAAGGGGTGATGAAATCTGTAGTTGCATCCAGATTCTCTTCATGAGAACAAAGAAAAGTCCTGTCCTGATTGGGGAGCATGGTGTTGGAAAAACTGCGATTTCTGAAGGGTAAGCACCAAGTTGGAGCTAAAGTCTTGTCTTTATTCAGGAGTTTTGATGGGGCCCTAGATTGAACTATTTGTCTCATTTGTGGTTGGCACGTTTGTTTATGAATGTTAATATGGTTATCTACTTCAACAGGCTTGCTCAAAGAATTGTGCAAGGTGATGTTCCTGAGGCTCTAATGAATTGTAAGGTGCGTGCTATATGCATAAATTTTAGTAATGAACTCTTGAACAGGATGATTGGCTTTAATGTCATAATCCACTTATATGAGTGTTAAACTTTTGATGTTGATCTAACCCACATTCTTTTTTTACAGCTAATATCCCTTGACATGGGTGCACTTATTGCTGGTGCAAAATATATGGGAGAATTTGAGGATAGGCTGAAAGCTGTGCTCGAGGAAGTTACAGAATCAGATGGCCAAATTATCCTCTTCATTGATGAGATCCATACAGTTGTTGGTGCAGGTGATTTTTGTTGTGTCTATTTCGGGGAACCTCTTTCTCTTTACTGGTCCTTAAATGGTTAATTCTGAATAGAAAATTTCATTCTTCTCCATTCTTGGCATCAGTTTTAGTAGCAGATTCTCACTTTGCAATACATGGACGTGAAATATAGTGAAGAATGACATTTTTGAGTTGAGCCTCACCTCTAATTTTGTTTTCAGGTGCAACAAAGGGTGCAGTGGATGCAAGTAATCTGTTCAAGGTAATGCTTGGTTGTGGAGAGATGCATTGTATTGGTGCAACAACCCCGGATGAGTATAGGAAGTATATTGAAAAAGATCCAGTATTGGAGCGTCGTTTTCTGCAAGTTTATGTTGATGAACCTTCGTTTGAAGATACCGTTTCTATACTGTGGGGTCTACGGGAAACATATGAGCTACATCATGAAGTCCGTATTTCTGACAGTGCACTTGTGGAGGCTGCAATTCTTTCAGACCGTTACATAAGTGGCCGATTTTTACCTGATAAAGGTAATAATAAGTCAAAACAACATACGTAACATAGGAAAGGTTCGTTTGATAAAAAGCTGCCATGTTCACTGTGACTTCGTTGATACCTGTGTGAATCAGATGACTAAAACTAGCTACTGAAGCCATAAAGCCCGTATTGTTCAAGCTGCACTAGTGAAGCACACTGGTGTGGCATTTATAGTAATATAGGATTATGAAATCCAAAAGGAAACAACGTATGTTTGTTTGTCTGTGGAACTAGGATGTTAGTTAGATTTCGGTATACCAACCACCCTGAAATGGCAAGAGTTATAACAAAAATGGCCTGTCAGTAATCCACAAAATACGAGAGGAAGAAACTTTTTGGTGTTGGGCTTCAGATAATATGAACTTCAATTTTATGCCCTCTTTGGATATGTTTTCTGGTTCAGTTCTCTTCAGTTATCTGCCGGGTTATGAGGTTCAAGTCCATAGACTACGAAGTATGAACTTCCATGAAATGGATGTTTAAGATCTATGTGTACTTGAGAGCTAATATACTTTTGTATTACAGCTATTGACCTGGTTGATGAGGCAGCTGCCAAACTAAAAATGGAAATTACTTCAAAGCCAACTGCCCTTGATGAGATCAACCGTTCGGTGTTAAAGCTGGAGATGGAGAGGCTCTCTCGTCAAAATGATACTGATAGAGCTTCCAAAGATAGGTTGAGCCGGCTTCAGGCTGAGTTGTCTCTCCTCAAGGAGAAACAAGCGGAGCTGACTGAACAGTGGGAGCATGAAAAGTCTGTCATGACCCGCATTCAGTCAATCAAAGAAGAGGTATGCTGTTAATTTGCCCATAAATCATGTCAGAAGTTTTCTGTTTGTTATAGTATATCTCAACCTTTTAAGATCAGACACTATGTCTGTCATGTCAAAGGAAAAGGCTTATGAATGGATGGAAGCTTCCCGGTTTCATGAGTAAATCAATTGAAGATTAAGAGCAGTTTGCAAAAGTTGAATAAAGATAATGAGGTGCAGAAATTCCTATTTGATTAATTTTTCTTTTTTCTTACACAGATTGACAGGGTAAATCTCGAGATCCAGCAGGCTGAACTGAAATATGGGAGCCTCAACTCTTTGCAACGACAACTTGAAACTGCAGAAAAGAAGTTGGTCGAATATATGAATTCTGGAAAGTCCATGCTGAGAGAGGAAGTTACAGGAAACGATATTGCTGAAATTGTCAGTAAATGGACAGGTATCCCAGTTTCCAAGCTTCAACAATCAGAAAGGGAGAAGCTATTACATTTGGAGGAAGAGCTGCTTAAACGTGTTGTGGGCCAAGATGCTGCAGTGAGAGCTGTAGCTGAGGCCATTCAGCGATCTCGAGCTGGTCTATCTGATCCACAATAGCCTGACAAAAAAAAAAGCAAAAGGTTCGGTCTAATCCGGGTGTCCATTTCGGTTAGATACCAAATAAATAGAACCCATCATTGCATTAATTTGAGATATTGATAAATGGAAGGGTGAGAGAAAGAGAGAAAGAATATCAATGCTCTATATGATTCCAATATGAAAGGTCTATGAGTGATCTTATAAAGGATAATGATAATGTAATAAAGCATCAATACTAATTTGATTGATCTATAATTAGATAAATTTGTTCATAGAACAAAAAAATTAAGAGCCCCGAGTCAATAAAGACTGAGAAAATTGACTCAAGAACACATTTTTTTTATTAGGAGCTCCGTTGTAGAATTCAGGCCTAACCATTAATCGAGAAGCGATGGGAACGACGGAACCTGCGGATACATAAGATTCTATTGAAAACGAATCCTAATGATTCACTAGGTAGGATGGCGGAACAAACCCGGGAACAATCCACTTTTATTTTGAAAGCTCATGTCGTGGAATAACCCTACAACTGAAATATATCTTGAAAGAGTAAATATTCGCCCGCGAAAGTTTTTATTTTATATTTTATTGGATTTCTAAATTTTGATCCATTCGATATGATAATAAAAAAGACAAAACAAAATAAAGACTCATTATAACAAAATGACATTACTATAAATTCTAAATATAAAAATCAAATAAATATATGTTTAATTTATTATATAAATTATCAAAACACGATATAAATTATCGTCCAATTGCTAGTTTCATGTTCATGGGTCCCACTGGTGTTGGAAAGACAGAACTAGCCATGGCACTTGCTTCATACCTGTTCAACACTGAAGAAGCTCTTGTTCGAATTGATATGAGTGAGTACATGGAAAAGCATGCAGTTTCAAGACTGATTGGGGCCCCACCTGGTTATGTGGGATACGAGGAAGGTGGACAGCTGACAGAGATAGTACGCAGGAGGCCATATGCTGTCATTCTCTTTGACGAGATAGAGAAGGCCCATGCTGATGTGTTCAATGTATTTCTTCAGATTTTGGATGATGGGAGAGTTACTGATTCCCAGGGTCGCACTGTGAGTTTCACCAACACTGTCGAAGGAACTAGCATATGAAACTATTAAGCGGCGGGTGATGGATGCTGCTAGATCAATCTTCAGGCCCCAGTTTATGGATCGGGTTGACAAGTACATAGTCTTCCAGCCTTTGGACCGTGATCAGATAAACAGCATTGTCAAGTTACAGGTAATGATCTCTATGATGATTTATTATTGACTTCACCATCTATTTTGGATGCAAGCCGTTTTTTGAAATATGATTTATTATGTGAATGGTTTTCAATTCTCAATCGGCATCTTTACAATCATCCAAATGATAGACCTCCCAACCTTTGCGACCCTTACACTTATAGGGGAGTGGAGGTGCCATTTGGTCTGAAGGTCACCGGGAATGAGGATTCTATTTTCTGGAGGTTGATTTACGAATTAGAGTATTATTCTGCACTGAATTATAAGTTTTTGTTTTCCGGTTTACCCATTGGGGTGTCAGAGATCCTAAGCATGGGTCAGCTGATTGATTGCAAGCCGTCTTGTAGTTGGTTGTTTGGGTTGAAAAGTCTAATAAATGGTCTCAATCATGGAGGATTTGCACTGTGTGAATGTGGTTTTGTCACATCTCTGTTGGATTTTTGAACAACCATTTTGAGCTTGCAAATCCTAGATCTTGATCTGTTTAAACTGATTGCGAGGAACAACTCCTCATAGCTGTTTGCGACTTTTCTATGTAGTCCATTGTTCTGGGAACAACTTCAGAAGCTTACCTTTTGCATGCATGTCTTTTGCAGTTAGAACGAGTACAACAAAGGCTTGCAGATCGGAAGATAAAACTTCAGGTGACCGATGCAGCAGTTGAACTTCTGGGAAATCTGGGCTATGAGAGTGATTCAGCAGAATGTTGAAAATGGACTCGCAAAGGGCATCTTGAGAGGAAAGTTTAAGGATGAAGACCGTGTGTTAATAGACACAGAAGTCACGGCATTTTCCAATGGCTAACTTCCCAAACAAGGCTAGTCTTCAAGTGGCTTGAAAATGGTACAGAAACTCCAGCTGCGGAGAAAGAAGCTGTCTCACTAACTCTCTGAACCCCTCGTATTAGTTTCATATACCTAGGATTTTATATAAAATTTTGGCCAAAGATTATAAGCATTTAGTGGTATGAATCTTTTCTTGTATATTTCTTGTTTTCATAAAAATTACAGGCTCCGAGTTAGTCAAATATACATATAGTTAGTTTTCTTATACATTGCCAAGAATTCTCTCTGGTTTTCACATAAGTATTAGTACATGCTGCCTATTTAGTGCCTGCCAGAATCTTTTCCTTGGGCAAGAAGTAGAGTGCATGTTAACTCCTTTTTGCCTGCATTCATTGCATTGAAAGTGGAACTATTTGAAATTAAGGTAGGTAGTTTTTGAGAAGCTTAAACTGCACGCAAGGGGGTCTGTAGGGAACTTGAATGGTGATCTTGTAATGATGATAATAATATGAGCCAACTAGCCTCATAGAGAGAGAATTCTTGTTAGTACATATGTTCAGAATGTTTCATCTCGGATGGGTACTGGCTTCATAGGAGTCAGAATCAACTGTTCCAATTTCTGCCTCTGTCAGAGATATCTCATGCATTTCAAATGAATAGGAAGAGCCCTTCTTCTTTTGACAGATTGCAGAGTAGACTGTGGAGTTAACCCCAATAAGTGGAGATTGGAGGTGAATGTCGGAGACTGGAGAGAAATGGTGTTTGTTATGGTGTATGGAAAAGCAAGAAGGTTCAAATTCTCAAAAGGAACACGAAGAACACAGTTAAATTTCCGGGGAAAGAAAGATCTGCTAAAACATGCCATTTAGATAGAGAAAACCTAATGAATATAAAAAGTAGTTTTTAAGCAATTTAAGATATATTTATATATTAGTCAGGTTAGGTACGATTTTATTAGAAACCGCATGTAATTCTCGATTTCCATCTCAGCTTTGTTGGAAATCAAAGTTTTCTTCGGATTTTCAATCTGTCTTCTCTCTCACACACGAAGATGGTGGGTTTTACCATCTTCTTTGTTTAGTGCCTTCGTCAAAGGGATTAAGCTTTATCACCTAGAAATAAGAACCTGCGGAACAACTAGTAAGTCTTCTTGTATTGAAACTTTGTAGGTATGCAAGGTAGTGGCAGTTCCCGAAAAATGCATAGGTTGTGTCAGCTGCCCAGTGTAGCTATTAATGCCGCATTACTTAGTGTTCAAGAAGATGCAAATTTCCTGTTGACAGGCTCTATTTTGATGGTGACAAGCCCTACTTGATAAATTGAGTGAATTAGAATTCGCTGGGTACTATGTTTGTATATGGGATAATGATGGCATCAATATTAAGAATGATCCTGAGCATTTTATAACATGGGTCGGTAAAACTACAATTGAGATTTTAGGTCACAGGTTACGTTATTTTTTATGTTGGCCCTTCTTGGTCGTTTTGCCTAACATGATCTCCTTTCATGAAATTTATTCTCAAGACAAGGCAAATGGTCCAAGGACAGTGAAAGATGTCAAGTTAATAAGCGCAGGAAAAATATTGGAAAATAACAGAACACTTGGTGAGTGTCAAGAGTCCATTGTGTGATGTCCCTGGTGGAATAACAACCATGGATGTTGTTGTTCAACAGCCTTGTTCGGAGAAAGGTAAAGGATTTGAGACTCACCTAGAATTATTACTGATACAATTTGTCATTATTTATCTTCCCCTTAATTTGGTTTCTTGGAAATAAAAACATATTCTTCTGTTTTGATTCTCTTCCTTTTTTCCTTTTTGTTATCATCTTTAAGTGATGGCTCTATTGTACTGACCTCCATATTTGAATACGGTTGGAGAGTTTTAGGGTTTTGTTAGTTCATACAGTTTAAGCCTTACAACTTCTTAAACCAAGGCCAATTATGTATACCAATCAATCTAACTACTCTGATCATTTCCGTAATTCAGTATTTCATTCTATTTTGGTGCTTCTAGCTGATATTAATAAAAATGTGCATTGAATAAAAAAGAAGGGAACAAGTGAACCAGTGCAAAAGTGCATGTGCTTCATACTATGATTTGCAGCAACTGCCCTTGATGAGATTAACCGTTTTTTTTTTTTTAGATGCACCCAACTCATGCATGTAGAATGTCAAACTTCATACCTCATGATTAGAACCCCTACTAATTTACCATTGAACTAACTAACTAAACTACAAGAGAAGGTATATCATGTACAACAAAGGTAGAATAATAGAAAACATTACAACATGAAGTACAAAAATGCAACATAAGAGATTGAAATTGAAGCCAGGTAAAATTTTGGTGGATTTTGTCCTGTCTAGGGCACTAGGCTATGAATTTGAGTTGGAAGTGCTACACCTTTCAAAATAGTTTCATGTTGTTTGTTGTAATTGTTTAGTTTCTTTGTGTCTTTGCCATATGATAATGTATTCGTGTTCTTTGTTTCTTAAAAAGTTTTTGATTTGTCTTTGTTGTATGATAAGTCATTATTCAATTTGCCTTGGTCATAAAGGATCTTACATGATATTTCTATCTTTCTTCCTGCCCTCTAAAGGAAATAGAATTGATAAAAGTAAATACCACAAAACCTAATCAACCCGAAAATTAAAGGAAAATTACTTAAGGAAATACAAATATATGCTAACCACCCATATCTTTGTGATATGGTTGGCCCTCGAGATATTTCCTTGCATGTTGCTCATAGAATATTAACTGAATAATAATGATCTTTCTTAAATTCTTGGGGTAAATGTGATTCTTAATTCTTGTTCATGTTAATGCGCAAAAGTTCTTATAAACTAATAGGACAATAGAGCCATTGTACGTAATAATCAAAACAATGGAGACACTTGGGTTAGAAAAATAGCGGCTATGAAGCTGCACTCGAGTACGAGTACAATCAATTGATTTAGAAAAATATGCATTTATATGTATTCTTGATGGTCAACACATGATCATGTGAAAAGTTTGAAATGAGAAAAGGAAGCAAGTAAATTCAAAAATATAATACATAAGATATTGAGAATTAAATTAAATGTCTTGTTCCTTAACAAACTTAATAGAATTCACAACCTTGTTGGCCACATCATTTGGGCAACCTTTCTTTTTACAACATACACTAATAATTTCTCCTTAACAACTACATAATAAGACTATAAGTCATTATTAAACTAACATTTTAAGCTTTTAACTCAACAATAATATCTTATTTAAGAAATCTTAATTAACATACTACATTCTCATCTTACACATGAAAAAAATTATTCTTAAAAGTGATTAGTGCTACAACTTTCTTGTAAATAATTAAAGCATCTAGTGTTTTTAATAAGAGTTGTCTAAATATAAAAACAAAAAAAGACTTCCATAAGTCAATTAAGATAAAAGAAGACTCGATAATTATTCTTACTTTCTACATGTTTGTAACAAACAATAATATTTTTTATATAAACTAGGAAGTTAAATACTCTGCAAATCATCAAACTTAAGTAGTCACTAAGTCTTCTATGTTTTCTTTGAACTTGTAATTTATAATTTTAGTTTAGTGTTTTTACAATGTCTAACATGCATAAGAGAATAGGTTGCTTTCTATGAGATACCCTTGGATCCCTCAAAGCATTATTTTCATAATAATCATTATTATTATAGGAATATGTTGAATTTTAACGGTGTGGGATATGAACCATGTCGTCCGTCGTATCCTTAGGTTCGTACGTGGCATATCCTTTGAAGCCTGCCAATCCCAACAAGCTTCACGATGTTTCAAGAACACTCGCTGTGTGTCCACAGCTTTCGCCATGTTCGTCCGACCTTCGCTTTTTAAGCCTGCGGGAACTCCTTCTCCTTTGCGACATTCACACGCAAAGTCTTCCTCTTTCCCTTTAAATTGCTCGGAGTCCTTCGTCATTGAGCTTCTTCCGTTCGTTTACTTCTCGAAGAACTCACTGAAAGCGGACGGGGTATGGCCTCCACGACAACGTTTTCCGGAGTCAGTATCGGTCTTTCGCGGTCGGTGCGGGCAGCCTGTTACGGTAGAGATGGTCTGGTCGGTCCGCCGTCACGGCTTGGTTACTTTCCTGCCAAACCCAGATCGCTTAAGGCGTTGAAGTCGCTGCGTCTGAGCAGAAACGGCGGGTTTCCTAGTGGGTTTCGGAGATTTGGTCCCTCGTCACTGCCGTTTGTCGTCCGCTGTGATGGTTCAAGTGGAAGGGTAACTCTTTCTTATCTTCGTTCTATCTCCAAAATATGAGCTTTGGATGATCAATTTTTTATCTTTTCTTTTATTTGCGGCTGTAGCATTGAGATGGCATTCGTTTTAGTATTTAGCTATTCTCAAACCTTTCTTCCATTGATTTTTATTCTTTATGGGATGATCTTTTTTCGTTTCTTGATATTGATTATAATGACATTTTCGGTATTTTCTTCTGAACGGTAATGTTAAATGGTAATTGAGCGCCTCCTGCCAATGTCCAAGAAACGAAACTGCATCCAAGAATCTGGTAAATCCACACAAAGATTGAACAAAAACCAATCGCTATTCACACTTGCTCAAAGAATAGGGCAATCCCGGTAAGGGGATATACTGTAGTGTTCCTGACTAATGGGCTTGGCTTCTAACAGGCCACAATGGTCTCGTTCTTTCGGAATAATGATGAATTGTTGTACGCTTTTTCAGTATTTGGTTGTTCTGTGTATTCTTTTCATTGATTATCGAAGTGAACAACAAAACTTTGGTTCTGACTGAATCCCAAAGTCTACGTTGGAATTTCTCTCGATTGGTTTGTTATGCTATTTGCATACATTGTCCGAAGAAACTAATCAGGTACGATGGTAGCATCAGTAAGTGATGGGTTGTTTTTGACATAATGTTAGATAACCCAACAAGAGTTTACGGACATGGCATGGCAAGGAATTGTCTCATCTCCAGAAGTGGCAAAGGAGAACAAGCATCAGATAGTGGAGACTGAGCATTTAATGAAGGCGCTGTTGGAACAGAAGAATGGGCTTGCACGAAGGATCTTCTCCAAGGCCGGAGTGGACAATACCCGCCTTCTAGAGGCCACTGATAAATTCATCCAGCTTCAACCAAAGGTAATTCCTAAATTGTCTCAACTTTGTGTTCCTCAACTAACGTACTTTGGTGTCCAGTTATCACTCTAACTAATGAATTTGAGTCTCTTGATATGACATTGGACTAGCATTATAATGTCACCTAGATTTTTTCTAAGTTTTTCTTGGGATTGGCTCTTTAGATGTCAGTCTATCACTAATTTACGTTCTTTGTTCCATGATCTTTGTGCTGGCTAGCTAATAAGCACATTTCTGTCTCTGTCCAATTGCTACAGGTTCTTGGTGAATCAGCTGGTTCAATGTTAGGGCGTGATTTGGAAGCTTTGATTCAGCGAGCCAGGGAATACAAGAGGGAGTATGGGGACTCATTTGTGTCCGTTGAGCATTTAGTTCTTGGTTTCACGCAAGATCAACGATTTGGGAAGCAAATATTTCGAGATTTTAAAATATCAGAGAAAGATTTGAAATCTGCAGTAGAAGCTATAAGGGGACGCCAATCAGTTATTGACCAAGGTTGAGTGTTATTCTTATCCACCCCTATGTGAATGTTTGTGTGTGGGCATGCGTGGGTGATTGAAGGCAAAGCTAATAAAACTGCAAAACAACTTCCATAGACCTTTTAGTTTTTCTTTTTCTAAATATTTTTGACTAGTAGAGTGTGTGTGTGCGCACAAGCATGCGTGCTCAGATATGCAAGGAATTGAAATTGAAGCTAGGTAAAAAATAAAAGAATTTCAAAGCCCCCTTTTTTAGCATGCCATACTTGGTTGTGTTGATGTTGTACATGGTGCAACTTATCTGCTTTTTGTGGTATATTCAAAATTTTGGTGGATTTTGTTCTGTCCAGGCTAGTAGGCTATGAATTTGAGTTGGAACTGCTACACCATTCAAAATAGTTTCATGTTGTTTGTTGAAAATATCTAGTCTCTATGTGTCTTTGCTACACGATAATGTATTCATGTTCTCTGTTTCTTAAAATGTTTTTGATTTGTCTTTACTGTACGAGAGGTTGTTATTTGATCGGTCTTGGGGGAAAGGATCTTTTCCTTTTCTTATTTCATTCTCATAGGTTTGAGTAATGAAGCCTCATGTAATTGGTGCTCTAATAGTCTCTCTATGATTTGTACTTGATTTAGTCATGGGAAAATGATTTTGTTTAACACTTAAGTGATGTATGCAATGAATTTTGTGCAGATCCTGAGGGAAAGTATGAGGCACTGGAAAAGTATGGAAAAGATTTGACAGCCATGGCAAGAGCAGGAAAGCTTGATCCAGTAATAGGAAGGGATGATGAAATACGCAGGTGCATCCAGATTCTTTCCAGGAGAACAAAGAACAATCCTGTCCTGATTGGGGAGCCTGGTGTAGGGAAAACTGCGATTTCTGAAGGGTAAGCACCAAGTTGGAGCTAAAGTCTTGTCTTTATTCAGGAGTTTTGATGGGGCCCTAGATTGAACTATATGTCTCATTCGTGGTTGGGCATGAATGTTTATGAATGTTAATCTGGTTATCTACTTCAACAGGCTTGCTCAAAGAATTGTGCAAGGTGATGTTCCTCAGGCTCTAATGAATCGTAAGGTGTGTGCTATATGCATAAATTTTAGTAATGACGTGTTGGGGAGGATGATTGGTTTAATGTCCTAATCCACTTTTATGAGTGTTAAACTTTGATGTTGATTTAACCCACATTCTCTCTTTACAGCTAATATCCCTTGATATGGGTGCCCTTATTGCTGGTGCAAAATATAGGGGAGAATTTGAAGATAGGCTGAAAGCTGTCCTCAAGGAAGTTACAGAGTCAGATGGCCAAATTATCCTCTTCATTGATGAGATCCATACAGTTGTTGGTGCAGGTGATTTGCTTGCTAAAGTTTTCAGATGCCGGATTCCAAATATTCAGAAGGCTAGCCAATGCAGCTTTCATAATCTTTGTTGTTTCTATCTCGGGGAACCTTTTTCATTGTATTGGTCCTTAAGTGGTTAATTCTAAATAGAAATTATCGTTCTTCTCCATTCTTGGCATCAGTTTTAGTGGTGGATTCTGAGTTTGCAATACATGGACGTGAAATTTAGTGAAGAATAAGATTTATGATGTTGAGCCTAACCTCTAATTTTGTTTTCAGGTGCTACAAATGGTGCGATGGATGCGGGCAATCTATTGAAGCCAATGCTTGGACGTGGAGAATTGCGTTGTATCGGTGCAACAACCTTGGACGAGTATCGGAAGTATATTGAGAAAGATCCTGCATTGGAGCGTCGTTTTCAGCAGGTTTATGTCGATCAACCTTCAGTTGAGGACACCATTTCTATATTGCGGGGTCTACGGGAAAGATATGAGCTACATCATGGAGTCCGGATTTCTGACAGTGCACTTGTGGAAGCTGCAATTCTTTCAGACCGTTATATCAGTGGCCGATTTTTACCTGATAAAGGTAATAAGTTGAACAACATATATAACATAGGATTATGAAATCCAAAAGGAAACAACATATGTTTGTTTGTCTGTGGAACTAGGATGTTAGTTAGATTTCGGTATACCAACCACCCTGAAATGGCAAGAGTTATAACAAAAATGGCCTGTCAGTAATCCACAAAATACGAGAGGAAGAAACTTTTTGGCGTTGAGCTTCAGATAATATGAACTTCAGTTTTATGCTCTCTTTGGAAATGGTTTCTGGTTCAGTTCTCTTCAGTTATCTGCTGGGTTATGAGGTTCTGAAGTCCGTATAACTTCCATGAAATGGATGTTTAAGATCTATGTGTACTTGAGAGCTAATATACTTTTGTATTACAGCTATTGACCTAGTTGATGAGGCAGCTGCCAAACTGAAAATGGAAATTACTTCAAAGCCAACTGCCCTTGATGAGATCAACCGTTCGGTGTTAAAGCTGGAGATGGAGAGGCTCTCTCTTCAAAATGATACTGATAGAGCATCCAAAGATAGGTTGAGCCGGCTAGAGGCTGAGTTGTCTCTCCTCAAGGAGAAACAAGCACAGCTGACTGAACAGTGGGAGCATGAAAAGTCTGTCATGACCCGCATTCAGTCAATCAAAGAAGAGGTATGCTGTTAATTTACCCATAAATCATGTTAGAAGTTTTCTGTTTGTTATAGTATATCTCAACCTCCTAAGAGTAGACACCGTGTCTGTCATGTCAAAGGAAAATGTTTATAAATGGATGCAAGCTTCCCGATTTCATGAGCAAATCAATTGGAGATTAGGAGCAGTTTGCAAAAGTTGAATAAAGATAATGAGGTACAGGAATTCCTATTTGACTAACTTTTGTTTTCGCTCACACAGATTGACAGGGTAAATCTTGAGATTCAGCAGGCTGAACGGGAGTATGATCTTAATCGTGCTGCTGAACTGAAATACGGGAGCCTCAACTCTTTACAACGACAACTTGAAACCGCAGAAAAAGAGCTGGTCGAATATATGAATTCCGGAAAGTCCATGCTGAGAGAGGAAGTTACAGGAAACGATATTGCCGAAATTGTCAGTAAATGGACAGGTATCCCAGTTTCCAAGCTTCAACAATCAGAAAGGGAGAAGCTATTACATTTGGAGGAAGAGCTGCATAAACGTGTTGTGGGCCAAGATCCTGCAGTGAGAGCTGTAGCTGAGGCCATTCAGCGATCTCGAGCTGGTCTGTCTGATCCACGTCGTCCAATTGCTAGTTTCATGTTCATGGGTCCCACTGGTGTTGGAAAGACAGAACTAGCCAAGGCACTTGCTTCATACCTGTTCAACACTGAAGAAGCTCTTGTTCGGATTGATATGAGTGAGTACATGGAAAAGCATGCTGTTTCAAGACTGATTGGGGCCCCACCTGGTTATGTGGGATACGAGGAAGGTGGACAGCTGACAGAGATAGTACGCAGGAGGCCATATGCTGTGATTCTGTTTGACGAGATAGAGAAGGCCCATGCTGATGTGTTCAATGTATTTCTTCAGATTTTGGACGATGGGAGAGTTACTGATTCCCAGGGTCGCACTGTGAGTTTCACCAACACTGTCATAATTATGACATCAAATGTGGGTTCACAATACATACTCAACACAGATGATGAAGTCACACCTAAGGAACTAGCATATGAAACTATTAAGCGGCGGGTGATGGATGCTGCTAGATCAATCTTCAGGCCTGAGTTTATGAATCGGGTTGACGAGTACATAGTCTTCCAGCCTCTGGACCGTGACCAGATAAACAGCATTGTCAAGTTACAGGTAACGATCTCTATATTGATTCTTTATTGACTTCACCATCTATTTTGGGTGCAAGCAGCTTTTTAAATGATTTTTTTTTTATGTGAATGGTTTTCAATTCTAAATTGGTATCTTTACAATGCATCCAAAATATAGAACTCCCAACCTTTGCCACCCCGATACTTATAGGGGTGTAAAGGTGCCATTTGGTCTGAAGGTCACTGGGAATGAGGATTCTAGTAGCTGGAGGGGTATTTTACGAGTTACAGTATTATTCTGCATTGAATTTTAAGTTTTTGTTTTTCTATTTACCCATTGGGGTGTCAGAGATCCCAGACATGAGTCAGCTGATTGATTGCAAGCCATCTTGTAGTTGATTGTTGGGTTGAAGAGTCTAATAAATGGTCCCCATCATTGAACAGGATTTGCACTGTGTGAATGTGGTTTTGTCACATCTATGTTGGATCTTTGTACAACCATTTAGAGCTTGCAAAACCTAGATGTTGATCTCTTTGAACTGATTGCGAGGAACAATTTCTCATAGCTGTTTGGGACATTTCTATGTAGTCCATTGTTCTGGGAATGACTTCAGAAGCTTACCTTTTGCATGCATGTCTTTTGCAGTTGGAACGAGTACAACAAAGGCTTGCAGATCGGAAGATAAAACTTCAGGTGACCGATGCAGCAGTTGAACTTCTCGGAAATCTCGGCTATGATCCAAACTATGGTGCTAGGCCAGTTAAGCGAGTGATTCAGCAGAATGTTGAAAATGAACTCGCGAAGGGCATCTTGAGAGGAGAGTTTAAGGATGAAGACCGTGTGTTGATAGACACAGAAGTCACGGCATTTTCTAATGGCCAACTCCCCCAAACAAAGCTAGTCTTTAAGAGGCTTGAAAATGGAACAGAAACTCCAGCTGCAGAGAAAGAAGCCGTCTCACCAATTCTGTGAACCTCTCGTATTAAGTTTCATATACCTAATCTTTTATACAAAATTTTGGCCGAAGATTATAAGTGATTAGTGGTTCGAATCTTTTCTTGTGTATTACTTGTTTTCATGAAAATTATAGGCCATGAGTTAGTCAAATATACATAAACTTGAGTTTTCTTATAGGTTGCCAAGAATTCTCTCTGGTTTCTCATAAAAGCATTAGTACATGCTGCTTGTTTGTGCCTGCCAGAATCTTTGGCTCGGACAAGAAGCAGACTGCATGGTTTTCATGAGGATATAAACGGCAGAAAATCTTTGGTATTGACTAAATTGTCTCGAGTGCAATCAGCCTCCAAGAACATTTGCAACTGCTTAGAGCTTGCTTGAGTGACATCACCATCTTGTCGGATTCTAACTGTTGTTAACCTTCCTTTCTGATGTCTGGATAACTCCAAAAATACATCCTCTGAATAGGATAGTATTAATAACAGGAAGAAACAATTTATTGCAAAACAGATTAAGGTCATACTGTTTTTATTCTGCACTTGACTTCCAAACATCTAAGTTGTCACCCCCTTATCCATCAAGTTAGGTATATTAAAGAATAGCCGTCTTTTAGAGAACAGTGTGTTGTTAAGAACTGAAGATTGTTTTGAGACAATATTTTTTAACTGGGGCTGCATTTTTGTGTTCCCCTTACTGGTTGGAAAGGAAAAATCATTGAAAAGGTCTCCAACAAATCAAGTAATCCCTGAGACGAGGGGCATCTCTGCAACCAAATTCAAGCAATTTAGGGAGGAAACCAACTTTTGAAGCGGGGTTCATCTTGCATTCATGAGCCATGCGTGGGAACACTGAGCTGTTAAGCAATCTAGTAATGGCACTTCCATTTCTGGCTGCAAACCTATGAAGATTTACGAACTAGAAGGCTACTTGCAGCCCGACGGCCTGCACATCCTCATGTCGTTCCTATCCTACGCATGTCGTTTGGTGTATGCAACGTTTTCACGGTCACATCAAAAGGCCACCTCTTTAAGGGATCCTGGGTTGATCATCTCCACACCAACTAATATAGTTTAGTTCTGGAGAGAGACATTTTCGTGGGAATCTTATTGATGGGTATTGATTAATCCGAGATTGTTTATTCTATTGTTCGCAGTCTTCTCGAATAATCTGTTGTCTTTTCTTCTTCGATTTTTGATTGAAAAACTGTAGCAGAGGAAGGAGGAGGAGGAGAAGAAGGATCAAGGACTGGGAAAGGAGAAGAGGTGATGGAAGGAGTGGCATCTTTAGCATTGCTGCCGTGTGGCTCCATTTCTGGCCACTTCGTCCAGCTTCCCCATTCCATTTGCTATGGCCTTCACGGCACTGGTATTACGTTCTGCAATATACATAGTGACAGAGAAAGTTTATTTCACGCTGGTGTAGGATTATGCTTGCATCTACTCTTAGCCTGTGGCTGAGAACTCAGTTAACCGAGAATTCCTCTGTTTCTTGTAAGAGCTTGTAACAGGGTATCGTTGGATTTTTTTTCGTTATTGCATATAATTTTGTTTTTTTTAGTTCCTCTACGTGGTCAGATTTGTTGGAGGATGAATATTTGATTTTGGGGTTGTGAAGATGTTGGATGCATGTCCTGAGTTAGAAAATAGGAACGGCATAAAATTTCGTATTGGGATGATAATTTGCGTGGTGATTAAACAATATGTTCGGTTTCTTGTTGCAAAATCCTGTTGAATGCGAAGTATATGTTTGTATTATTGCTTTTCTCTCCTGTTTCTTATTATCTTGATGGAGGCTGGCAAACGCTGAATAACTTTGATGTAAAATGGAAACCAAAGGTATGACTGCTAACAACCATTCATGAAGTATAATGAGAAGGATCGGGCTTTGATAGCTTCAGTAGTTACATTTTCATCAATGATTTGTGTCTATTTATACATTTTTCTTAGTCATGTACCTGAATGCAAATAAGGTAACGAAATGTTGAGAAAATAAATATATATTTCTTTAGTCCTTTTCTACAAGAAGAAATTCGATAAACTTGTGAGCATAGATGTATCTTGGCCTGAAATCCATCACACTCATTGATGTGTATACTGAGACTTTGAAGTTGAGGTGTTTACAATGGCATAAAAACTTTAAGTAGTAAAGTTGGGTTTAATTTCTTGTATCATTATATTTATTTGCTTGGCTAGAGACACCTTATTGAATTTAATCTTTGAGGATTTTCTGGCCAAAGGGTAGTTTTGCTTATCTACAATATTGGATTAATCAACTTATTTCATCTTATGGAGGATTTCTTGGCTTAGTCAAATGTCTATAAAGGCTTTTGTGTGAAGTTTTCCATAAATGTCTCTCATTATCATATTTCATGATACTTAATTTGTGTTTTTGGATTTCTAACTTCTTTTTTTCCTCCTTTTAAAATGGTGAAAGAGCTGGAATGTGAAAGAGAGTGCAGTAGGGGTGAGGATTACCGTTTGGTCAAGCTTACAATCACAAACTTCAATGTAGAGCTTCTTGCCTCTTTTAATGATTTACTTTCTTTTTCTTTTTCTCTTTTTTCTTTTTTGTTTAGATATTAGTATTTGCCACTATACAATATAAATGTCTTTTCCTTTTGGATTAAATTACAAGGTGTGTTGGTGTAGTTAGGGGTGATCTAAAGTTACCTTTATCCTTTTTGAAAAACACTATCTAACATCCTTGTAGTTAGAAGTGAAAATGGAATAATCATATTTTCTGTACCAATTGATGGATTCTCCAACATGACATGCATGAATAGTATGAAACACAAAGTTTACCCCTGAGCCAACCATTATAGTGAATATTGTAATTCCCAGCTTATAGATGAAAACTGCTTTGCTTTCACTTTCGTGAAACTTTAAGTCTATTTATTAACTGTTTAGTGTTTTAAACAATATATTTACCATATGGAGAGAATCTGCCAATTGAAACATAAATTTTATGATTTCTTGTTATTGAATCTTAGATAGGATTATTGATAGCTTGTAAAACATGGCAAATTGATTTATAGTTAACTCAAACATTTATGAGGTAATTTGTTCTTGCTCTTTTATTTGTTTTAGATTCTTCTAATAAGTTTTGATGTATTCCAGATGAAGAAAGAAAGAGCTGTTGTTGTGGAGTGTAGAGGCCACGATGCTGCCCGCTTCAACAGCATTGATCACGCTCATGGGTAAGCTATCATGAATCATTTTGCTTGTTTTCCAGCAGGCTACATAGTGATGTTGATATTTTGCATTAGCATTCATTTATCTTTTCAATGAATTATGTCCAAACCCATGAAAATTTATTTTAGCTCTGTTTTCGTTTGGAAATTTTCTTTTTTAATATGCTTTTGTGCAACAAATTTCTCAAATGTTAACCTCAAATTTGGACTAATCACTATGTTGTCTGAGATTGCAGTTACCTATCAAAACTGATTAACCATATAAGCCTACTATGCCATGAGAATTGCTTATTGGTGATATATGTCTTAAGTAGTTTAAATTTCAATGCATTAGTAAGCCTCACATTCTCTTCCCTTCACGTTGATCTCTCACATGCTTAATACAGATCATAATTACATGTTAATAATAAATCTCTTTCCATGTTCATGTTTATGAGGAGACAGGTGGGAAAAGGATGTTGTTGGTATGGTTGAACAAAGGGATGGAAAGAACAAGATTTCAGTTTCTTTTGCATGCGAGACACTGAAATCTGATGAAGCAGCAGAAGACCATATCAGGCAGTTTTTGCCAAAATTAGCTGGGCTAAATGCTGTTGGTATGTAATTATGTCTTCTTCCCTTCCCTTCTATCTCTTTACCAATTCTGTTTCATAACTTGTCTAGAAAAGATTCTACTACTAGGCAATGGTCTTGGCTGTCCTTGCTGCTGGGTTTCTTGACACACTAGTTTAACCACTGTTATCAACTTTGACTTTTGCTCTTTTATTGTCCGCTCGAACTTCTAAATATATCTGACAAATTAGTCCAGCCTATTGCTTACTGCACGATTGGCACGCATAAGACTCCCAAGTGATGTTGACTTCTAGCTACTCTAACCGTTTTGGCCTGCCTTTAGATTAAGCATATCCGAATGCTAGATTTCACTATCGTTCTTTACTTAACGTCATCTACATGTTTCTGAGCTGAAATGAAATTTTCTGCTGATTAGTCAGAAATTAAACCCCTGATGCTAACCACAAGAAACTTGCTTTGGGGTTCATTGTCTGATCCAGCCTCTAGGATTTACGTATTGGTCTTTTTGAAGTCATGCTTCGCATTATATTCCAGGATCAGAACTGTGATGCCCACAATTGCAGAAGTAGCATGCCAAATTACTTTCAAATGCCTAATTCTCCATTTCTTTGCCTTCAACAGAACAAATTGAATTGTTCTTCAATTGTTGTATGCTCAGCAAGTCAGCAACACAACATGTCTCCAGCTTGGGCTTTTCCTTTAGTTTTGACAGTACCGCTATATCAGTAGTCTACAATTTCGGTTCATTACGTACAGCTCTTTTGTTTTTAAACCCCTATTTAAGAATTAAATTCTGCAGTTAACGTCGGCAAGATGAGCATTTCTGGTTTGGACTTTGGAGCAGCAGAAGAGGCAGACCTTAAGCAGGATGTATGATCCTATGAACGTGCTCTTTTCCTGGTTAATAGTAACTGGATTGCAGCGCGATGCATGCAATTTGTTGTCGCCTTTACTTGTCTTCTTGTTTCTCAGTCTTGGTCAATTTTGATGCTTTTTAGTTTCCCTTTTCCAACTTATCTCTTGACTTGCAAAGGTGAAGCATGCTTCGCTTTATGAATCCTTGCTTCACAACCCATATTAATTACATAGGGATATATTACGAATGGTCTAAATTCTGTTTAAAGATCCTTTTCTTTACAAATCAATCTTATATAAAAATAATATATTTATACTTGTTCTATCTAACAAAACATAGAAGTACTTGGCGCAAGCGGATACCTGAGTTACATTCCAACCATCACGCAAGCTCAGAAGCCTCCTCTGAATCAGACAAAGGTAACAGGGTGCAGATCCCAAGCATGTGCCCATTGAGACATACATAATACTCAATACAGTCCTCATAAGCACCCACCCTGCAGCTAGCACTTTGTGGCACCATTTGAGCTTGCAACATGTTCCACAACTTTGCCTTACAATAAGGGCACACCTCTGTCGGATGAAGTTGGGCCTCCCTTTTAATTAGCAGCTTCCGCACCTTTGACAGTGCAAACGACTTGAAAACCCCACGGAAGAATCTCACAATCCCCTCCTCCCCTTGATCAAGGTGTTCATAGGGGTCAGATACATACAAAGCATCTGATTTGCATTGTGGCAAAAGAAAACTCTTCCCTGATGTTCTAGAGAACCGGGTCCTGTAAACAAAGTGGCCAGGAATTTGAATGCCATTGAAGAGGCCACCTTTCTTACATCCTGAACTGTAAATAAGTAGCTTCCTCAGTTCTCTCCAGTTTCCATCTACGTTGTGACTACCACTAGACTGCAGATCAAGCAACATATTCGGTGCTCTTGTGCGACAAAACTCCTTCCATAGGACTCTCTTTGCAAGATCATCAAACCACTTGCATACGCAGGACAGAGTAGTAATTAACTTAGGGTTCCAGTTCAAATGTTTAAATACTAGGAATATCACACCTTCGCTGAGATGACGATACTACATCGTCAGAATCATTGTCAGCTACCTGTTAACAACTACCATAGGTATGTACCAAGAAAAAAGGCGTGATCAGTTCAAGCTGTTAGCATTTAATGATCTTTTTTCAAACAATAATCTACGGAAAAGAGCCAAAATTAAAATTCAAGCTCTTCAAGCAGGAATTTTCTGCTAGGACAAAGAAATTTATAGCACTCAAGTTAAGAGGCAAGAACAGAGTTCCAGTAGTTACATCTTGACCATAGAAAATGTACATAGACCAAGAAGCCACTCTAAGTATACCGAATTGCAAGCATTAAGTGCTATTCAGAGTATCTAATTTAAAAGCTTCACGTTTAAAATTTTCATATTCTTACCTACGTAAAAAAGGAAGAAGTAGCAAAGATGGTATTAGAAGAATCAGAGCCAACCTCAAAGTTCTTAGATTCTACAATGCCTACCAATTGCAATTTTTTTAAGAGACCCTGAACGTGGCTTTATGTTAGGATCAAACATTAGAAGTGAATCAAGCCCAGAACGTGAAGTTAGGACCAAGCCCAGAACGTGGCTTTATGTTAGGACCAAACATTAGAAGTGAATCAAGCCCAGAGCGTGAAGTTGACCAAGCCTGGCTTTATGTTAGGACCAAGCTTCCCGCAACCCTACTTCAGCCGAAATTACCATCTTATTCTTACCACCAGAATACCGTAACCTCACTGACCTAATGTATAACACGGGGATTTCTCAGTTAGGGCTGCAGAGAAGGCAGCGCCGGAAAACATCTCGGCTCAGTGTGTGTTTCTGCATCTTCCTCACGGAGGTGAGGCTAGATTGCTGTTCTTTCTATGTATTAGCTGTCATTCGGCTACTTTGAGTTGTTTAACTGGAGGAGTTCTCCTACTGCCAGAGTTCCTTCTTTGTGTGCTTGCTAACTGCATACCATTACACGTGTTCAGGAAGATAGACTCACAGAGAGCACTGCAGAGCAACGTAGCATCGGCAACTTCTCAGTTTCGGAAACGCAGAGATGCGTCGGAAGAGATAGTGTCATGACCCACGGCCCAGGGTGGCCCAAGACATAATGAGGCCCCATGAGTAAAAGATAAAACAAGGGAAAACACTTTCTATGACCTAGCTTTGGAAAGAGAAAAGATAAGGATAGTTTTGGAGAGCGCCGTCGACGGCTAGCTTACGGTAGGTGCTGTAATTCTTAGCTATTGATGATGATTTCTGTAATGGGTTCTTTCGGTAATGGGTTCCATTGTAGGATCTGTAATGCGTAGCTAGACCTTGCTGTAATTTGGCTGTAGCTTGGCCATTGTAGCTGGTAGTTAAGGTTGTGTGTTGTAATAGAAGAACCATTCGTGTAATAGCTTGCTATTTGTGTGAGAATTCAGTAAAGAAAGGAGCTTGTTCTTTACAGATAGACGCCAGGTAAAACAATAAAAGAATTTCAAAAGCCCATTTTTTGGCATGCCGTACTTGTCTGTGCTGATTTTGTACGTGATGCAACTTATCTGCCTTTTATGTATATTCAAAATTTTGGTGGATTTTGTCCTGTCCAGGCTACTAGACTTTGAATTTGAGTTGGAATTTCTGCACCATTCAAAATAGTTTCATGCTGTTTGTTGAAAATGTCTAGTCTCTCTGCATCTTTGCTACACAATAATGTATTCATGTTCTTTGTTTCTTAAAATGTTTTTGATTTGTCTTTACCGTATGATAGGTCATTATTTGATAGGTCTTGGGGGGAATGATCTTTTCCATTTCTTATTCCATTCTCATAGGTTTGAGTAATGAAGCCTCATGTTATTGGTGCTCTAATAGTCTCTCTATGATTTGTACTTGATTTAGTCATGGGAAAAATGATTGTGTTTAACACTTAAATGATGTATACAATGAATTTTCTGTAGATCCTAAGGGAAAGTATGAAGCACTTGACAAGTTCAGGCTACTGGGCTTTGAATTTGAGTTGGAACTGCTATACCATTCAAAATAGTTTCATGCTGTTTGTTGAAAATGTTCAGTCTCTATGTGTCTTTGTCATATGATAATGTATTCATGTTCTTTGTTCTTAAAATGTTTTTGATTTGTCTTTACTTTATGATAAGTCATTGTTTAATTTGCCTTGGTTGGAAAGGTTTCTTTTATTCCATTCTCATAGCTTTGAGCAATGAAGCCTCATGTAATTGGTGCTTTAATAGTCTCTCTATGATTTGTACTCGATTTAGTTATGGGAAAAATGATTGTGGTTAACACTAAGTGATGTTTGCAATGAATTTTGCGCTGATCATAAGGATGGAGCACTGGAAAAGTATGGAAAAGATTTGACAGCCATGGCAAGAGCAGGAAAGATTGACCCAGTACCTAGGAAGGGATGATGAAATACGTAGGTGCATCCAGATTCTCTCCAGGAGAACAAAGAACAATCCTGTCCTGGTTGGGAAGCCTGGTGTTGGAGCAACTGCAATTTATAAAGGGTAAGCACCAAGTAGAGCTGAAGTCTTGTCTTTATTCTGGCGTTTTCATGGGGCCCTAAATTGAATTATTTGTGTCATTAATGGTTGGGCATGCATGTTTATGAACGTTAATCTGGTAATCTTCTTCAACAGGCTTGCTCAAAGAATTGTGCAAGGTGATGTTCCTCAGGCTCTAATGAATTGTAAGGTATGTGCTATATGCATAAATTTTGTAATGACCTCTTGGATAGCATGATTGGCTTTAATGTCCCAATCCACTTATATGAGTGTTAAACTTTTGATGTTGATCAAACCCACATTCTCTTTTACAGCTAATATCCCTTGACATGGTTGCACTAATTGGTGCAAAATATATGGGAGAATTTGAGGATAGGCTGAAAGCTGTCCTCAAGGAAGTTACAGAATCAGATGGCCAAATTATCCTCTTCATTGATGAGGTCCATACATTGGTTGGTGCAGGTAATTTGCTTGCTAATTTTTTCAGATGCCTGATTCCAAATATTCAGAAGGCTAGCCAATGCAGCTTTCATAATTTTTGTTGTTTCTATTTTGGGGAACGTTTTTCTCTTTATTCCTGAAATCAGGAAGCTTGCATCTATTTATAAACCTTTTCCTTTGACATGGCAGACATAGTGTCTAATCTAAGGAGGTTGAGATATACTATAACAAAGAAAATACTTCTGACATGATTTATGAGTACATCAACAGCATACCTCTTCTTTGATTGACTCAATGCGGGTCATGACTGACTTTGCATGCTCCCACTGCTCAAGTCAGCTGTGCCTTGTTTCTCCTTAAGGAGAGATAACTCAGCCTCAAGCCGGCTGAACCTATCTTTAGAAGCTCTATCAGTATCATTTTGAAGAGAAAGCCTCTCCATCTCCTGCTTCAATACCAAACAGTTGATTTCCTCAAGGGGAGCTGGTTTTGAAGTAATTTCCATTTTTAGTTTGGCAGCTGCCTCATCAACTAGGTCAATAGCTGTAATACAAAAGTATATCAGCTCTCTAGTACACATTGATCATAAACATCCATTTCATGGAAGTACCATACTTTCTTTAGTTATATGGACTGCAGAATCTTATAACCTGGCAGATAACTGAAGAGAACTGAACCAGAAACCATTTCCAAAGAGGGCATAAAATTGAAGTTCATATTTTTTGAAGCCCACAACCAAAAAGTTTCTTCCTTTCATATTTTGTGGATTACTGACAGGCCATTTTTGTTATAACTCTTGCTATTTCAGGGTGGTTGGTATACCAAAATCTAACTAACATCCTAGTTCCACAGAAACAAACATATGTCGTTTCCTTTTGGATTTCATAATCCTATATTACTATAGATGCCACAGTGGTGTGCTTCACTAGTGCAGCTTGAACAATACAGGCCTTATGGCTTCAATAGCTAGTTTTTGTCATCTAATTGACAAAGGTATCAGCGAAGTCACAGTGAACATGGCAGCTTGTTATCAAAAGAACATTTCCTATGTTATGTATGTTGTTCAACTTGTTATTACCTTTATCAGGTAAAAATCGGCCACTGATGCAATGTTTTGAAACAATTGCAGCTTTCACAAGTGCACTGTCAGGAATCTGGACTTCATGAAATAGCTCATGTCTTTCCCATAGAACCCGCAGTATAGAAATAGTATCTTCAACAGAAGGTTGATCAACATAAACTTGCTGAAAATGACGCTCCAACGCTGGATCTTTCTCAATATATTTCCTGTACTCGTTGAAGGTCGTTGCACCAGTACAACGCAACTCTCCATGACCAAGCATTGGCTTCAACAGATTACCCGCATCCATTGCACTGTTTGCAGCACCTGAAAACAAAATTAGAGGTTAGGCTCAACATCATAAATGTTATTCTTCACTATATTTCATGTCCATGTATTGCAAACTGAGAGTCTGCTACTAAAACTGATGCCAAGAATGGAGAAGAATGAGAATTGATTTATTCATGATTTTGGTGAATTTTGTGCAGTCCAGGCCACTAGGCTGTGAATTTGAGTTGGAATTGTTACACCCTTCAGAATAGTTTCATGCTGTTTGTTGAAAATGTTTAGTCTCTATGTGTCTTTGCCATATGATAGTGTATACATGTTATTTGTTTCTTAAAATGTTTTTGATTTGTCTTTATTGTATGATAAGTCATTATTCAATTTGCTTTGGTCAGAAAGGATCTTTTCCCTTTTTTATTCCATTCTCATAGCTTTGAGCAATGAAGCCTCATGTAATTGGTGCTTTAATAGTCTCTCTATGATTTGTACTCGATTTAGTTATGGGAAAAATGATTTTGGTTAACACTTAAGTGATGTATTTAATGAATTTTGTGCAGATCATAAGGATGAAGCACCGGAAAAGTATGGAAAAGATTTGACAGCCATGGCAAGAGCAGGAAAGATTGACCCAGTACCTAGGAAGGGATGATGAAATACGTAGGTGCATCCAGATTCTCTCCAGGAGAACAAAGAACAATCCTGTCCTGGTTAGGGAGCCTGGTGTTGGAAAAACTGCGATTTCTGAAGGGTAAGCACCAAGTAGAGCTGAAGTCTTGTCTTTATTCTGGCGTTTTGATGGGGCCCTAAATTGAATTATTTGTGTCATTAATGGTTGGGCATGCATGTTTATGAAAGGTTAATCTGGTAATCTTCTTCGATAGACTTGCTCAAAGAATTGTGCAAGGTGATGGTCCTTAAGCTCTAATGAATTGTAAGGTGCATGCTATATGCATAACTTTTAGTAATGACCTCTTGGAGAGGATGATTGGCTTTAATGTCCCAATCCACTTATATGAGTGTTAAACTTTTGATGTTGATCTAACCCACATTCTCTTTTTGCAGCTAATATCCCTTGACATGGTTGCACTTACTGGTGCAAAATATATGGGAGAATTTGAGGATAGGCTGAAAGCTGTCCTCAAGGAAGTTACAGAATCAGATGGCCAAATTATCCTCTTCATTGATGAGATCCATACAGTTGTTGGTGCAGGTGATTTGCTTGCTAAATTTTTCAGATGCCTGATTCCAAATATTCAGAAGGCTAGCCAATGCAGCTTTCATAATTTTTGTTGTTTCTATTTTGGGGAACGTTTTTCTCTTTATTGGTCCTTAAGTGGTTAATTCTGAATAGAAATTCTCATTTTTCTCCATTCTTGGCATCAGTTTTAGTAGCAGATTCTCAGTTTGCAATACATGGACGTGAAATATAGTGAAGAATAACGTTTATGATGTTGAGCCTAACCTCTAATTTTCTTTTCAGGTGTTGCAAACAGTGCAATGGATGCAGATAATCTGTTGAAGCCAAAGCTTGGTCATGGAGAGTTGCGTTTTATTGGTGCAACGATCTTCAACGAGTATAGGAAGTATATTGAGAAAGATCCACTATTGGAGCGTCATTTTTAGAAAGTTTATGTTGATCAATCTTCAGTTGAAGATACTATTTCTGTACTGCGGGTTCTACGGGAAAGACATGAGCTATATCATGGAGTCCGGATTCCTGACAGTACACTTGTGAAAGCTGCACTTGGGATCTGTATAAAGAAATTGACTTCTGGGCTTGGTGTTTTTTTATCTATATTAACAACTGAAAATTGTATTGAGACAATTGTTTTTTAACTCAAGATGCGATAACTTGGGCTGCTTTCTTGTGTTCCCCTTTCCGGTTGGAAAGGAGAAATTATTAAAAAGGTCTCCAACAAATCAAGTAATCCCTGAAACGAGTAGTTACTGTGCAACCAATTCAAGCAATTTAGAAAGGGAACCAACTTTTTGATGAGCCTTTCATGAGAACACTAAGCAGTTACGCAATCTCGTGAAGCGCTTCCATTTGTGGCATTAATGCCGACGAAGATTTACGGACTAGGCTTACCTGCATACTGAGGGCCTGCTCATTCTCATGTCGTTCCCATCCTACGCATGTCGTTTGGTGTTTGCAACGTTTTCAAAGGCCACCTCTTTAAGGTCTCCTGGGTTGGTCCACTCCACCCCAACAAGTATACTTAAGTTTTAGAGAGACATTTTTTTGGGAATCTTATTGATGGGTATTGAGTAATCCGAGTATTGTTTCTTCTATTGTTTGCTGTCTTCTCAAGTAATCTATTATCTTTTCATCTTCGATTTTTGATTGAAAAATTGTAGCAAAGGTAGGAGGAGAAGAATCAAGGACAGGGGAAGGAGTGGCATCTTTAGCACTGCTGATGTGTGGCTCCATTTCTGGCCACTTCGTCCAGCATCCCTGTTTGGAGATGAGGTGGCAGCCACATAGCTACCACGTATGAGGCCCCGACAGAGCTTCTCACTGCAGGCACGCTGGCTTACGTCGAATAGTAAGCCAGCAACGGACCTTCATGATCGAGGGTTGCTAGAACCACTTGGTTTTTTAGTTCCTCTACGCGGTCAGATTTGTTGGAGGATGAATATTTGATTTTGGGGTTCTGTAGATGTTCGATGCATGTCCTGAGTTAGAGAATAGGAACAACATAAAATTTCATATTGGAATGATAATTTGAGCGGTGCATTAAACAATATGTTCGGTTTCCTGTTGCAAAATCGTGTTGAATGCAAAATATATGCTTGCATTATTGCTTTTCTCTCATGTCACGTATTGGCTTGATGGAGGCTGGCAAACGCTGAATAAGTTTGATGTAAAATGCAGACCATAGATATGACTGCTAACAACCATCCATGAAGTATAACGAGAAGGATTGAGCTTTGATGGCTTTAGTAGTTTAAATTTTCATCAATGCTTTGTTTCTAATACATTTTTCTTAGTCATGTACCTGAATGCTAATGCGGTAATAAAAAGTTAAGAAAATAAATATATATTTCTTTAGTCTTTTTCTACAAGTAGAAATTCAATAAACTTGTGAGCATAGGTATATCTTGGCCCAAAATCCTTCACACTTATTAATGTCTATGCAGAGACTTTGAAGTAAAAGTGTTCACAATAGAATAAAACTTTTGGGAGTAAAGCTGAGTTTAATTTCTTGTATCTTTAGATTTATTTGTTTGGGAAGAGACACCTTGTTCAATGTAATCTTTGATGATGTTTTGGCTGGAGGGTAGTTTTGCCTATCTACAATATTGGATCAATCAACTTATTTCATCGTATGGAGGATTGCTTGGCATACTTAGTCAAATGTCTATAAAGGCTTTTGTGTGAAATTTTCCATAAATGTCTCTCATGACACTTAATGTTTGTTTTTGGAATTCTAACTTTTTTTTTTCCCCATTTTAACATGGTGAAAGAGCTAGAATGTGAAAGAGAGTGCAATAGGGGAAAGGATTACCACTTGATCAAGCTTACAATCACAAACTTCAATGTAGAGCTTCTTGCTTATTTTGATGATTTACTTTCTTCTTCTTTTTTTTCTCTATTTTTTCTTCTTTGTTTAGACATTGGTACCTGCCCATTATACAAGAATTTTTTTTCCCTTTTTGGGTTAAATTATAGGTTGTGTTGGTATAGGTAGGGGTGATCTAAATTTATCTTTATCCTTTTTGAAAAACATCATCTAACATCCTTGTGATTAGAAGTGAAAATAGAGTAATCATATTTTTTTTGTACCAGTTGATGGATTCTCCAACAAACATGCATGTATAGTATGAAAGACAAAGTTCAACCTTGAGCCAACCCTTATAATGGATGTTCTATTCCCAGCTCATAGATCAAAACTGCTTTGCTTTCTCTTTTTTGAAACTTTAAGCCTATTTGATAACTAAGTTTGGTGTTTCAAATAATACATTTATCACATTGAGAGAATTTGTTAATTGAGGCATGAATTTTATGATTTCATGTCACTGAATCTTAGAGATTATTATTGGTAGCTTTTAAAACATGGCAAAGTGATTTATAGTTAACCCAAACATTTAGGAGGTAATTTATTCTTGCTCTTTTATATGTGTCAGATTCCTCTAATACGTTTTAATGTATTCCAAAGAAAGAAAGAAAGAGCTGTCATTATGGAGTGTGGAGGCTACAATGCTGCCCACTTCAACAGCATTGATCATGCTCATGGGTAAGCTATCATGAATTATTTTGCTGGTTTTCCTACAGTTACATAGCGATGTTGATATTTTGCATCAACGTTCATTTATCTTTTCAATGAATTATGTCAAACCCATGACAATTTATTTTAGCTCTGTTTTCATTTGAAAATTCTTCTTTTTTTAGCTGCTTTTGTGCGACAAATTTCTCAAATGTTAAACTCAAATTTGGACTAATCACTATGTTGTCTGATATCGCAATTATTTATCACAATTGATTAACCATATAAGTTTACTGTGCCATGAGAATTGCTTATCAGATTATCTATGTCTAAGTAGTTTAAATTTCAATTCATTATTAATACTCTTGTCATTTTACTAATAACTCTCACGGTCTCTTCCCTTTACATTGATACCTCTTACATGCTTAATACGAATCATGGTTGCATGTTACTAACGAATCTATTCCCACGTTAATGTTTATGAGGAGACATGTGGGAGAAGATGTTGTTGGTATGGTTGAGCAAAGGGATGGAAAGAACAAGATTTCAGTTTCTTTTGCATGCGAGACACTGAAATCTGACGAAGCAGCAGAAGACTATAACAGGCAGTTTTTGCCTAAATTAGCAGGGCTAAATGTTGTTGGTATGTAATTCTGTCCTCTTCCCTTACCTTCTATCTCTTTCCCAATTATGTTTCATAACTTGTCTAGAAAAGATTCTACTATCTAGGCAATGGTCTTGGCTGTCCTTGCTGCTGTGTTTCTTGACACAGTAGTTTAACCACTGTTATCAACTTTGACTTTTGCTCTTTTATTGTCCGCTCCAACTTCTAAAGATATCTGACAAAGAAGTCCAGCCAATTGCTCACTGCACGATTGGCACCCATAAAACTCCCAAGTAATGTTGACTTCTAGCTACCCGTTTTGGCCTGCCTGTAGATTAAGCATATCCGAAATGCTAGATTTCACCATCGTTGTTTACTTAACGTCATCTTCATGTTTGAGCTAAAATGAATTTTATGCTGATTAGTTAGAAATTAAACCCCCAATGCTAACCACAAGAAACTTGCTTTGGGGTTCATTGTCTGATCCAACCTCTAGGATTTACTTATTGGTCTTTTTGAAGTCATACTTTGAGCGCATTATATTTCTAGGATCAAAACTGTGATGCCCACAATTGCAGAAGTAGCATGCCAAATTACTTTCCAATGCCTAATTCTCCATTTATTTACCTTCAACAGAACAAGTTGAATTGTTCTTTGATTGTTGTATACTCAGCAAGTCAGCAACATAACATGTCTCCAGCTTAAGCTTCTCCTTTAGTTGCCTTTGCTTTGGTTTTGACCCGCTATATCAGTAGTCTACAGTTTTGGTTCATTACGTACAGCCCTTTTGTTCTTAAGCTCCTTATTTAAGAATTAAGTTATGCAGTTAACGTCGGCAAGATGAGCATTTCTGGTTTTCACTTTGGAGCAGCAGAAGAGGCAAACCTTAAGCATGATGTATGATCCTATGAACATGCTCTTTCCTTATTCATAGTAACTGGATTGCAGCACGGCGCATGAAGTTTATTGTCACCTTCACTTGTCTTCTTGTTTCTCAGTTTTGGTTAACTTTGATGCTTTTTAGTTTCCCTTTTCCAACTAACCTCTTGACTTGCAAAGGTGAAGCATGCTTCGCTTTGCTTTATGAATCTTGCTTCACAACCCATATTAATTACATAGGGATATATTAAAAATGGTCTAAATTCTGTCTAAAGATCCTCTTCTTTACAAACCAATCTTATATAAAAACAATATTTTTATAAAGTTTTTAATACTTGCTTTTGAGAGGACGATACACTTTATGATTAGGTTCTAAAGGAATTTTAAGTCCGTTTATGTAATTCCCGTATCACTAGCATATCAAGAAATTGCTGGAGATATAATGCCAAGGATTTGCTTAACAAGACGGATTGAGTAGATGGGGTGTGTAGACTATTGCACAATTCTGGAATTTGAGGGATGAGTTCATCCTTAGAGTAAACAAGTGACTGTTTTACGAAGATGAAGAAGCGTATCCTTTTATTAATTATGCATCACAAAAAGTTCTAACCCTCAAATGTGGATCACACTCCCAATTTTAAAACTGGGATATTTGCTGATGAATAGACAGATTTGAGAAATCTACGGCTCCTTGTTTGCCAAATGCAATGAGCAGTTTCTGAATTTTCTCTGGCATTGTTGCTAGGCAGAAGAAGGGTACCTGAAATTAAACAAAATTCTAGCAATCAACATGTACTTCAACTACAAGTTGCAGAAGGGATGATATTCTTTGTCTTCCCATATAACATAAAATTAATGATTTTAGGAATTTTAAGGTTGGTTTTTGTTTGAGCTTCCACTTTTATATACATGCATAGAGATATGCTTTGCCCAAAAGGAATTGCCTGCAAATGGATCAATAATGACAAATCAACGATAAACTCTTCAAGCAAAGTGATTGCATGAGATACACTTTCTACTGAGTTGAGAATATTTTTTTGTATCAAATGCTTTCAGTGCACCTCATAAGAAATAGTTTGAAGACCTCGATAAGTGTCAAGCCCAATTCTAGTTAATTGCATATCTAATGGGAGCACCATCAACCCACAAAATTTTCCCCTTTTAGGGACTTGGCATCAATAGCCCACCAAGCTGAAAGAGTCTGTTAGGGCCACCCAATGGAGCTGATAATGTCCAAATAAATTGGAATTCCTCATGGCAATGGAGCCCATATTCAAGTGTTAACACCTTATCACTCGTGGATTAAGTTTCGGTAAGACGTTGGTCGAGAGGTGCTGAAGACGGTGTATGCATTTTGCATTGTCAATACCGTGGAATAGAGCCTTTCGTATATATTTTTGCCCTTGTGAAGATGTCTTATTGTCGCTAGGCCAAATTTCACTACCTTCTTTGGCACCCTTACATGTTGTTTCTATCTTTCTTCCCCCCCTCTAAAGGAAATACAACTGATAAAAGAAAATACCACCAAACTTAACCAACCAGAAATTAAAGGAAAACTACTTAAGGAAATACAAAAACATGCTGACCACGAGATATTTCCTTGCATGCTGCTCATAGAATATTAACAGAATAATAATGATCTTCCTTAAATTCTTGGCGTAAATGTAATTCATAATTCTTGTTCATGTTAATGTGCAAAAGTTCTTATAAATTAATGTGACAATAAAGTCATCATGTAATGTAATAATCGAAACAATAGAGATACTTGGGGTTAGAAAAATAGTGGCTATCAAGCTGCAATCAAGTACGAGTACATAGACAACCAATTGATATTAGAAAAACATGCATTTATATGTATTCTTGATAATCAACATATGATCATGTGAAAAGCTCAAAATAAGAAAAGGAAGCAATATACTCAAAAATATAATATAAAAAATATTGAGAATTAAATTACATGTCTTATTCCTTAACAAATTCAACAGAACTCACAACCTTGTTGGCTACATCATTTGGGCAACCTTTCTTTTTACAACATACACTAACAATTTCTCCTTAATAGCCATATGGTAAGACTTTAAGTCATTATTAAACTAATAGTTTAAGCTTTTTAACTCAATAATAATGTCTTATTTAAGAAATCTTAATTAACATACTACATTCTTATTTTACACATGAAAAAAATTATTTTTAAAAGTGATTAGTACTACAACCTTTTTGTAAATAATTAAAGCATCTTGTGTCAGAATTATCTATATATAAAAGCAAAAGAAGACTTTCATAAGTCAATTAAGATAAAAAAAAAAGACTCAATAATTATTCTTGCTTTTTACACGTCTGTAATAAATAGTAATATTCTTTATATAAATTAGGAAGTCATATGCTCACAAGTCATCAAACTTTAATAGTCATTAAGTTTTCTTTGTTTTCTTTGAACTTATAATTTATAATTTTAGTTTAGTGTTTCTATAAAGTCTAACATGCACTCAATAATGATAAGAGAGTATCATTTAAGAGAATATGTTGATTTCTATGAGATACCCTTGGATCCCTCAAAACATTATTTTCATAATAATAATAATAATAAATTTATTATTATTATTATTATCGGAATATGTTGAATTTTAATGGTGTGGGAGGAGAGTAAGAGGTATATGAACCATGTCGTCCGCCGTATCCCAAGGTTCGTCCGTGGCATATCCTTTGAACCCTGCCAATCCCAACAAGCTTCACGATGTTTCAAGAACACTTGCTCTGTGTCCACAGCTTTCGCCGTGTTCGTCCGACCTTCGCTTTTTAAGCCTGCGGGAATTCCTTCTCCTTTGTGACATTCACACGCAAAGTCTTCTCCTTTTCCTTTAAATTGCTCGGAGTCCTTCGTCATTGAGCTTCTTCCGTTCGTTTACTTCTCGAAGAACTCACTGAAAGTGGGCGGGGTATGGCCTCCGCGACAACGTTTTCCGGAGTCAGTCTCGGTCTTTCGCGGTCGGTGGGGGCCGCCTGTTACGGTAGAGATGGTCCACTATCTCAGCCGTCGTGGCTTAGTTACTTTCCTGCTAAACCCATATCGCTTAAGGCGTTGAAGTCGCTGCGACTGAGCAGAAACGGCGGGTTTCCTAAAGGGTTTCGGAGATTTGGTCCGTCGTCACGGCCGTTTGTCGTCCGCTGTGACGGTTCAAGTGGAAGGGTAACTCTTTCTTATCTTCGTTTTATCTCCAAAATATGAGCTTCTGGGTGATCAATTTTTATCTTTTCCTTTATTTGCGGCTGTATTATTGAGATGACATTCGTTTTAGTTTTTAGCTATTCTCAACCCTTTCTTCCATTGATTTTTATTCTTTATGGGATAATTTTTTTTCGTTTCTTGATGGTGATTATAATGACATTTTCGGTATTTTCTTCTGAACGCTAATGTTAATTGGTAGTTGAGCACCTCCTGTCAATGGTCTCGTTCTTTCGGAATGATGGTGAATTGTTGTACGCTTTTTCAGTTTTAGTAGTTTGGTTGCTCTGTGTATTCTTTTCATTGATTATTGAAGTGAACAACAAAACTTTGAGTTTTGGTTCTGACTGAATCCCAAAGTCTACGTTGGAATTTCTCTCGATTGGTTTGTTATGCTATTTGCATACATTGTCCGAAGAAACTAATCAGGTATGATGGTAGCATCAGTAAGTGATGGGTTGTTTTTGACATAATGTTAGATAACCCAACAAGAGTTTACGGACATGGCATGGCAAGGGATCGTCTCTTCTCCAGAAGTGGCAAAGGAGAACAAGCATCAGATAGTGGAGACTGAGCATTTAATGAAGGCGCTGTTGGAGCAGAAGAATGGGCTTGCTCGCAGGATCTTCTCCAAGGCCGGAGTGGACAATACCCGCCTTCTAGAGGCCACTGATAAGTTCATCCAGCTTCAACCAAAGGTAATTCCTAAATTGTCTCAACTTTGTGTTCCTTAACTAACGCACTTTGGTGTCCAGTTATCACTCTAACTAATGAATTCGAGTCTTTTGATATGGAACGTTGGACTAGCATTATAATGTCCCCTCGATTTTTTCTAAGTTCTTCTTGGAATTGACTCTTTAGTTGTCAGTCTACTACTGATTTACGTTCTTTGTTCAATGATCTTTGAACTGGCTAGCTAATAAGCACATCTCTGTCTCTGTCCAACTGCTACAGGTTTTTGGTGAATCAGCTGGTTCAATGTTAGGGCGTGATTTGGAAGCTTTGATTCAGCGAGCCAGGGAATACAAGAGGGAGTATGGGGACTCATTTGTGTCCGTTGAGCATTTAGTTCTCGGTTTCACACAAGATCAACGATTTGGGAAGCAAATATTTCGAGATTTTAGAATATCACAGAAAGATTTGAAATCTGCAGTAGAAGCTATAAGGGGACGCCAATCAGTTATTGACCAAGGTTGGCTGTTGTTCTTATCTACCCCCATGTGAATGTTTGTGTGCGCGCATGTGTGGGTGATTGAAGGCAAAGCTAGTAAAACTGCAAAACAACTTCTATAGACCTTTTACTTTTTCTTTTTCTAAATATTTTTTACTAGTAGGGTGTGTATGTGTGCGCACGCGCATGTGTGCTCAGACATGCAAGGGATTGAAATTGAAGCTATGTAAAACAATAAAAGAAGTTCAAAAGCCATGCCATACTTGGTTGTGTTGATGTTGTACATGATGCAACTTATCTGCTTTTTGTGGTATATTCAAAATTTTGCTGGATTTTGTCCTGTCCGGGCTACTAGACTGTGAATTTGTGTTGGAACTGCTACACCATTCAAAATCGTTTCATGCTGTTTGTTGAAAATGTCTAGTCTCTATGTGTCTTTGCTACACAACAATGTATTCATGTTCTTTGTTTCTTAAAATGTTTTTGATTTTCTTTACCTTGTGATAGGTCATTATTCGATTGGTCTTGGTGGAAAAGGATCTTTTCCATTTCTTATTCCATTCTCATAGGTTTGAGTAATGAAGCCTTGTGTAATGGGTGCTCTGATAGTCTCTCTATGATTTGTACTTGATTTAGTCATGGGAAAATGATTTTGTTTAACACTTAAGTGATGTATGCAATGAATTTTGGGCAGATCCTGAGGGAAAGTATGAGGCACTGGAAAAGTATGGGAAAGATTTGACAGCCATGGCAAGAGCAGGAAAGCTTGATCCAGTAATAGGAAGGGATGATGAAATACGCAGGTGCATCCAGATTCTTTCCAGGAGAACAAAGAACAATCCTGTCCTGATTGGGGAGCCTGGTGTTGGGAAAACTGCGATTTCTGAAGGGTAAGCACCAAGTTGGAGCTAAACTCTTGTCTTTATTCAGGAGTTTTGATGGGGCCCTAGATTGAACTATTTGTCTCATTTGTGGTTGGCACTTTTGTTTATGAATGTTAATATGGTTATCTACTTCAATAGGCTTGCTCAAAGAATTGTACAAGGTGATGTTCCTCAGGCTCTAATGAATCGTAAGGTATGTGCTATATGCATAAATTTTAGTAATGACCTCTTGGAGAGGATGATTGGTTTTAATGTCCTACTCCACCTTTATGAGTGTTAAACTTTGATGTTGATTTAACCCACATTCTTTCTTTACAGCTAATATCCCTTGATATGGGTGCACTTATTGCTGGTGCAAAATATAGGGGCGAATTTGAGGATAGGCTGAAAGCTGTCCTCAAGGAAGTTACAGAGTCAGATGGCCACATTATCCTCTTCATTGATGAGATCCATACAGTTGTTGGTGCAGGTGATTTGCTTGCTAAATTGTTCAGATGCCTGATTCCAAATATTCAGAAGTCTAGCCAATGCAGCTTTCATAATCTTTGTTGTTTCTATTTCGTGGAACCTTTTTCATTGTATTGGTCCTTAAATGGTTAATTCTGAATAGAAATTTGTCATTCTTCTCCGTTCTTGGCATCGGTTTTAGTAGCGGATTCTGCGTTTGCAATACATGGACGTGAAATGTAGTGAAGAATAACATTTATGATGTTGAGCCAAACCTCTAATTTTGTTTTCAGGTGCTACAAATGGTGCGATGGATGCGGGAAATCTATTGAAGCCAATGCTTGGCCGTGGAGAGTTGCGTTGTATTGGTGCAACAACCCTGGACGAGTATCGGAAGTATATTGAAAAAGATCCAGCATTGGAGCGTCGTTTTCAGCAGGTTTATGTTGATCAACCTTCAGTTGAAGACACCATTTCTATATTGCGGGGTCTACGGGAAAGATATGAGCTACATCATGGAGTCCGGATTTCTGACAGTGCACTTGTGGAAGCTGCAATTCTTTCAGACCGTTACATCAGTGGCCGATTTTTACCTGATAAAGGTAATAAGTTGAACAACATATATAACATAGGAAAGGTTCTTTTGATAGAAAGCTGCCATGTTCATTGTTGATACCTGTGTGAATCAGATGACTAAAACTAGCTACTGAAGCCATAAGGCCTTTATTGTTCAAGCTGCACTAGTGAAGCATACTGGTGTGACATTTATAGTAATATAGGAGTATGGAATCCAAGAGAAAACAACATATATTTGTTTGTCTGTGGAACTAGGATGTTAGTTAGATTTCTGGAAACCTACAATGCCAAAATGGCAAGAGTTATAACAAAAATGGCCTGTCAGTAATCCACAATATATGAGAGCAAGAAACTTTTTGGTATGGGCTTCAGATAATATGAACTTCAATTTATGCCCTTTTTGGAAATGGTTTCTTGTTCAGTTCTCTTCAGTTATCTGCCGGGTTATGAGGTTCTGAAGTCCGTATAACTTCCATGAAATGGATGTTTAAGATTTATGTGTACTTGAGAGCTAATATACTTTAGTATTACAGCTATTGACCTAGTTGATGAGGCAGCTGCCAAACTGAAAATGGAAATTACTTCAAAGCCAACTGCCCTTGATGAGATCAACCGTTCGGTGTTAAAGCTGGAGATGGAGAGGCTCTCTCTTCAAAATGATACTGATAGAGCATCCAAAGATAGGTTGAGCCGGCTTGAGGCTGAGTTGTCTCTCCTTAAGGAGAAACAAGCGGAGCTGACTGAACAGTGGGAGCATGAAAAGTCTGTCATGACCCGCATTCAGTCAATCAAAGAAGAGGTATGCTGTTAATTTACCCATAAATCATGTTAGAAGTTTTCTCTTTGTTATAGTATATCTCAACCTCCTAAGAGTAGTAGACACCGTGTCTGTCATGTCAAAGGAAAATGTTTATAAATGGATCCAAGCTTCCCGATTTCATGAGTAAATCAATTGGAGATTAGGAGCAGTTTGCCAAAGTTGATTAAAGATAATGAGGTACAGGAATTCCTATTTGACTAACTTTCCTTTTCACTCACACAGATTGACAGGGTAAATCTTGAGATTCAGCAGGCTGAACGGGAGTATGATCTTAATCGTGCTGCTGAACTGAAATATGGGAGCCTCAACTCTTTGCAACGACAACTTGAAACTGCAGAAAAAGAGCTGGTCGAATATATGAATTCCGGAAAGTCCATGTTGAGAGAGGAAGTTACAGGAAACGATATTGCTGAAATTGTCAGTAAATGGACAGGTATCCCAGTTTCCAAGCTTCAACAATCAGAAAGGGAGAAGCTATTACATTTGGAGGAAGAGCTGCATAAACGTGTTGTGGGCCAAGATCCTGCAGTGAGAGCTGTAGCTGAGGCCATTCAGCGATCTCGAGCTGGTCTGTCTGATCCACGTCGTCCAATTGCTAGTTTCATGTTCATGGGTCCCACTGGTGTTGGAAAGACAGAACTAGCCAAGGCACTTGCTTCATACTTGTTCAACACTGAAGATGCTCTTGTTCGGATTGATATGAGTGAGTACATGGAAAAGCATGCTGTTTCAAGATTGATTGGGGCCCCACCTGGTTATGTGGGATACGAGGAAGGTGGACAGCTGACAGAGATAGTACGCAGGAGGCCATATGCTGTCATTCTGTTTGACGAGATAGAGAAGGCCCATGCTGATGTGTTCAATGTATTTCTTCAGATTTTGGACGATGGGAGAGTTACTGATTCCCAGGGTCGCACTGTGAGTTTCACCAACACTGTCATAATTATGACATCAAATGTGGGTTCACAATACATACTCAACACAGATGATGAAGTCACACCGAAGGAACTAGCATATGAAACTATTAAGCGGCGGGTGATGGATGCTGCTAGATCAATCTTCAGGCCCGAGTTTATGAATCGGGTTGACGAGTACATAGTCTTCCAGCCTCTGGACCGTGATCAGATAAACATCATTGTCAAGTTGCAGGTAACGATCTCTATGATGATTGTTTGTTGACTTCACCATTTCTTTTGGATGCAAGCAGCTTTTTGAAAATGATCTATCATGTGAATGGTTTTCAATTCTAAATTAAATTGGCATCTTTACAATGGATCCAAATGATAAAACTCCCAACCTTTGGGACCCCGATAGTTATAGGGGAGTAGAGGCGCCATTTGGTCTGAAGGTCACTAGGAATGAGGATTCTATTATCTGGAAGTTAATTTTACGAGTTACAGTATTATTCTGCGTTGAATTTTAAGTTTTTGTTTTTCTATTTACCCATTGGACTGTCAGAGATCCTAGACATGAGTCAGCTGATTGATTGCAAGCCATCTTGGAGTTGGTTGTTGGGTTGAAGAGTCTAATAAATGGTCCCAATCTTTGAACAGGATTTGCACTGTGTGAATGTGTTTTTGTTACATCTATGTTATCTTTGTACACCTATTTAGAGCTTGCAAAACGTAGATCTTGATCTCTTTGAACTGATTGCGAGGAACAACTCATAGTTTTTTTGCGGCATTTCCATGTAGTCCATTGTTCTAGGAATGGCTTCAGAAGCTTACCTTTTGCATGCATGTCTTTTGCAGTTGGAACGAGTACAACAAAGGCTTGCAGATCGGAAGATGAAACTTCAGGTGACCGATGCAGCAGTTGAACTTCTCGGAAATCTCGGCTATGATCCAAACTATGGTGCTAGGCCAGTTAAGCGAGTGATTCAGCAGAATGTTGAAAATGAACTCGCAAAGGGCATCTTGAGAGGAGAGTTTAAGGATGAAGACCGTGTGCTAATAGACACAGAAGTCACGGCATTTTCTAATGGCCAACTTCCCCAAACAAAGCTAGTCTTCAAGAGGCTTGAAAATGGTACAGAAGCTCTAGCTGCAGAGACGGAAGCCGTCTCGCCAACTCTTTGAACCCCTCGTATTTAGTTTCATTTACCCAATCTTTTATACAAAATTTTGGCCAAAGATTATAAGCAATTAGTGGTTCGTATCTTTTCTTGTATATTACTTGTTTTCATAAAAATTATAGGCCATGAGTTAGTCAAATATGCATAAACTTGAGTTTTCTTATTGGTTGCCAAGAATTCTCTCTGGTTTCTCACAGAAGTATTAGTACATGCTGCTTGTTTTGTGCCTGCCAGAATCCTCGGCTTGGGCAAGACATGGTTTTCATGAGGATATAAACGGCAAAAAATCTTTAGCATCGACTAAATAGTCTCGGCTGCAGTCAGGCTCCAAAAACATTTGCAATTGCTTAGAGCTTGCTTGAGTGGCATTATTATCTTGTCGGATTTTCCAGCGGTTGTTAACCTTCCTTTATGATGTCTGGATAACTCCAAAAACACAACTTCGGAATAGGGTTGTACTAATAACAGGAAGAAACAATTTATTGCAAAACAAATGAAGGTCATACTGTTTTATATCTGTACTTGAGTTCCAAACGTCTGTCTCCCCCTTATCCATCAAGTTAAGATACCAATGTAAGATAATTGTTGAGACAATTATTTTTTTAACTCAAAATGCGATAATTTGGGCTGCTGCCTTGTGTTCCCCTTTCCGGTTGGAAAGGAAAAATCATTGAAAAGATCTCCAACAAATCAAGTAATCCCTGAGACAAGTAGCATCTCTGCAACCAATTTAGGGAGAAAACCAACTTTTGAAGCGGGGTTCATCTTGCATTCATGATCCTTATGGGAACACTGAGCTGTTATGCAATCTAGTGATGGCACTTCCACTTCTGGCTGCATACCGAAGAAGATTGACGGACTAGAAAGCTTTCTTGCATCCTGAGGTCCTGCTCATTCTCATGTCGTTTGTTGTATGCAACGTTTTCACGGTCACATAAAAAAGCCACCAATTTAAGGGCTCCTGGGTTGGTCATCAACAAATATACTTGAGTTCCAGAGAGAGACATTTTCTTGGGAATCTTATTGATGGGTATTGATTAATCCGAGTATTGTTTATTCTATTGTTTGCTGTCTTCTCGAATAATCTGTTATCCTTTCTTCTTCGATTTTTGATTGAAAAACTGTAGCAGAGGAAGGAGGAGGAGAAGAATCAAGGACTGGGAAAGGAGAGGAGGTGAAGGAAGGAGTGGCATCATTAGCACTGCTGCCGTGTGGCTCCATTTCTGGCCACTTCATCCAGCTTCCCCATTCCATTTGCTATGGCCTTCATGGCACTGGTATTACGTTCTGCAATATATATAGTGACAGAGAAAGTCTTTTTCACGCTGGTATAGGATTATGTTGCATCTACTCTTTACTTGTGGCTGAGAACCCAGTTAACCGAGAATTCCTCTGTTTCTTGTAAGAGCTTGTGAGAGGGTATCGTTGGAATTTTTTCGTTATTGCATATAATTTTGTTTTTTTAGTTCCTCTACGTGGTCGGATTTGTTGGAGGATGAATATCTGATTTTGGGGTTCTGAAAATGTTGGATGCATGTCGTGAATTAGAGAATAGGAACAGCATAAAATTTCGTATTGGGATGATAATTTGAGTGGTGCATTAAACAATATGTGCATTAAACTTGCTTTGGGGTTCATTTTCTGATCCAACCTCTAGGATTTACATATTGGTCTTTCAAGTCATGCTTCGAGTGCATTATATTTCCGGGATCAGAACTGTGATGCCCACAATTCCAGAAGTAGCATGCCAAATTACTTTCAAATGCCTAATTCTCCATTTCTTTACCTTCAACAGAACAAATTGAATTGTTCTTCTATTGTTGTATGCTCAGCAAGTCAGCAACACAACATGTCTCCAGCTTGGGCTTTTCTTTTAGTTTTGACAGTACCGCTATATCAGTAGTCTACAATTTCTGTTCATTACGTACAGCTCTTTTGTTTTTAAGCCCCTTATTTAAGAATTAAATTCTGCAGTTAACGTCGGCAAGATGAGCATTTCTGGTTTGGACTTTGGAGTAGCAGAAGAGGCAGACCTTAAGCAGGATATATGATCCTCTGAACATGCTCTTTTCCTGGTTTATCCTAACTGGATTGCAGCACGATGCATGCAGTTTATTGTCACCCTTACTTGTCTTCTTGTTTCTCACTTTTGGTTAACTTTGATGCTTTTTAGTTTCCCTTTTCCAACTTATCTCTTGACTTGCAAAGGTGAAGCATGCTTCGCTTTATGAATCCTTGCTACACAACCCATATTAATTAGATATATTAAGAATGATCTAAATTCTATTTAAAGATCTTTACAAATCAATCTTAGATAAAAATAATATTTTTATAATTAAGAGTTTCTAATACTTGCTTTTGAGAGGATGATACAGTTTCTGATTAGGTTCTAAACGAAAAGAAATTGCTAGAAATATAATGCCAAGGATGTGCTTAACAAGACAGATCAAGTAGATGAAGTGTGTATAGACTATTGCACGATTCTGAAGGCAAAGACTGGGAGAAAATAAAGAAAACAGTTAAAGCAACTAGTTTATCATAGAGAAGTGTGTATAGAGTATTGCACAAAACAATATGCCAGGCAAATACATATATGGATCGAACATAAATGTACAGAGTATTGCAGAGTTCGGATTTAACAATCTATGTAAAAGGATGCTGTAAAAAGGAGGTGGTTAGCAGCTGCTTTTAGCGTTTCGATGGGAAATATTTGGCCATGCCAGACTGAAGCAGGAGACTCCAAACACTATATGATATTGTGATGACTAATTCCAACTTCAACCAAATAAGTTGAACAAAAGGCTCATCACGTTTCACCTACCCAACTTATGCGTACAATGAATAGGAATCTGTCCAAGGAAAGGAAATATCTTGTTAGAATATCGAAAGAACCCTTTACAGTAAATAAAGCACATAAACTACCTTTAAAGGTATTACTGCTTAATATCACAGAGATGACAGCTCCAGCAGCAGCAAAGGAATCTAGAACTCTAGTATGCAACTTTACTGTCTTAGTCCCCACTAATTGAGGTTGACCGCACGGTTCCTTTTGAGCCCAAAAGACTAATAAGCTAAGAAAGAATCTTCTAGACAAACTTTAACATGTTAGATGTAACTTTTGCTTCCAAAAAGAGGTTTAGCATAACCGAAACACCCAGATTTGACAACACAACCTATTTTCTATTTGTCCATTGAAAGCGATGTATAAATTAAAACAGAACCTATTGCATAAACTAATTAATGTGGGAATTCAACATATGTGCTGGATGCCCAACACCAAAATTTCAAGTCACTGCGGTCTTAATGAGTTGTTGTACCTACTTACACAGTGGTCATATTAACATAAAGCTTATTAAGCAAACAAGATTCCATACAACTGCCCAGCTGCCGTGATAACACGCCTCATAAAGTTGGCCATGCAACAGGTCCCGCCTAAAAGATTATACCAGTTTTTGTACCATCAGAGATATCTCTGGAGGAAATTTCTATTTTCTTTAGTTTTAATTTAGTAATTCTCATATTTTGGAAGAGATATCTGTACCAAAATGTGCTTAGAATGGTAGAACACCAGTATCACTGCCAAGTAAGCTAATGATGCACACCTGCCGCTGACAAAAATCACTTTGGAGATCTTTCCAAAGTTCTATCTAACAAAACATAGAAGTACTTGGCGCAAGCGGATACCTGAGTTACATTCCAACCATCACGCAAGCTCAGAAGCCTCCTCTGAATCAGACAAAGGTAAGAGGGTGCAGATCCCAAGCATGTGCCCATTGAGACATACATAATACTCAATACAGTCCTCATAAGCACCCACCCTGCAGCTAGCACTTTGTGGCACCATTTGAGCTTGCAACATGTTCCACAACTTTGCCTTACAATAAGGGCACACCTCTGTCGGATGAAGTTGGGCCTCCCTTTTAATTAGCAGCTTCCGCACCTTTGACAGTGCGAATGACTTGAAAACCCCACGGAAGAATCCCACATCCCCCTCCTCCCCTTGATCAAGGTGTTCACAGGGGTCAGATACATACAAAACATCTGATCTGCATTGTGGCAAAAGAAAACTCTTCCCGATGTCCTAGAGAACCGGGTCCTGTAAACAAAGTGGCCAGGAATTTGAATGCCATTGAAGAGGCCACCTTTCTTACATCCTGAACAGTAAATAAGTAGCTTCCCCAGTGCTCTCCAGTTTCCATCTACATTGTGACTACCACTTGACTGCAGATCAAGCATCATCTTCGGTGCTCTTGTTCGACAAAACTCCTTCCATAGTACTCTCTTTGCAAGATCATCAAACCACTTGCATACGCAGGACAGAGTAGCAATTAACTTAGGGTTCCAGTTCAAATGTTTAAATACTAGGAATATCACATCTTCGCTTAGATGGCCTTTTCTGCATTTACAGCTTGCTGAGTGTATGCAACGATACTGCTTCGTTACAATCATTGTTAGCTACCTGTTAACAATTACCATAGATCATTGTCATATGTACCAAGAAAAAAGGTGTCATCAGTTCAAACTATTAGCATTCAGTAATCTTTTTTCAAACAATTATCCACAGAAAAGAGCCAAAATTATAAACAAGGTCTTCAAGAAGGGCTAGGACAAAGCAATTTATAGCACTCAAGTTAAGAGGCAGGCACAGAGTTCCAGTGGTTACATCTTAACCATAGAAAATTTAATTAGACCAAGAAGCACTCAAGTATAATGAATTGCAGGCATTAAGTGCTATTCAAGATATCTAATTCAAAAGCTTCACGTTTAAACTTTTCCTATTCCTACCTACACAAAGAAAGAAGAAGTAGCAAAGATGATATTAGAAGAATCAGAGCCAACCTCAAAGTTCTTCAGATTCTACAATGCCCACCAATTACAATATCTTTAAGAGCCCCAGATCGTGGCTTTATCAAAAGAAAGGCCGAACTAGTTGAATGATATATTATAAGAGTTGGAATTTCTATTAGAATAAAGTTGGTGATATATATACCAAACAGAACAGGTTGCAACTCGTCAAATCAGAGCCAAAGGCATATGTCATAAAGTGTAGGGTTGAGCAAAAATGAGTGATGGTTGCTAAAAGTCAAATTAATTTCATCGGGTTTGCTCAATCCATAACAATCACTTCAAAAATTCCAGATCCAGAGGCACCCCACATCATTTTCAACCTTTCCGGCAAAATCCACTGCAAATTTCAGCAAAAAACCCGTCTCAAAGAAGACGCACATTAGTTCTGGACTCCATTCAACGAAAACAAAACGAAATCAAGACCTTCATAAGCCCTAGCCGCTACGATAACCAGAATAAAACCCATGCATAAAACCTGAACTTGACCAGATAGTAACTAAAACGAGATCGAAGACCCGAATTCTCACCTCAGCTTACCAATCCCGCATTCCAAGTGGTCCAGAAGCCCTAGAAACCCCAACTCTGCGCAGACGACATTGAACGCATATTTAGGGCTCGGCAACCCACAGAAAAAAAATCCGAAAGCTCAGAGACGACAAACAAAGCGAGAAAAACAAAACCTACCATACCCAAGGCAGCATCGGCAATTTCTCAGTTTCGGCGGGAGCTGTATCTTCTACAGAAAAGGTAGAATCACAGAGAGCATTGCAACACGAAACGCAGTGATGGTTCGCGAGTGAGAGGGGCTGCCCCTCCATAATGAAGAAGAAAACGTAATATAATGCAAGGAACGTCTCCGTGACAGCACGGTTGTGTTTATACAAGAACGGCGATGGATATCACGCCACGATTCCACGTTCTGGAGGGACTGATGGGGACGTTCTTGAAGAAACGGACGCGGCATTCTCTTACTGGAGGGTCATTTTTTGACCAGATGACCAAAGTTCTCTTGTGCACACGAGCGTTTTTACTGTTGGGGTTTAAATTGGCATGTCGGGACGTGATGGAGTCAATTCCGAGCTGCCAAAGATTCTTTGTGCACAGATGGAACCCTCTGATTGGTTACATACACCTTGCCTATGGATTTTCTTTTGTCCCCTCTTTTGTCATCATCACTTAATGCATGTACAAGACTCCAATTTTACATTATTAAGAAAAGAATAAGAACAGAAAATGTCATCGTGTTAGTAGCCTAATAGAATTATTAGCAGCATAAACTAATTTATTGATAACGTGTCTTAAAAAATATATGAAATGAAGTTACTAATCAAATATAAGTATATACCCTTTCACTTTATAAATTAACGTTGAGTTGAAAATGAGTTTCCTATGAAATTTTTTTGTATTAAAGGGAAATTTTGTTGTGTATTATTTTGGGGCATAATGTTTTACATTGTTGTCCTCATTATTATTTATTCTTAGAATAATAATTTGTATGAATAGGAAAATGCCATGTTGGGTGGTTCCTATCTTCCGGCAAGAAATTTCTTAAAAAAAAAAGATGGGGAATGTGACACAGATTCTCCACCACCTAAAGCTATTTCAAAGCCTCATTTTTCTTGCTGGTAATCGATAGAGTAAAAAATATATATATAAAACAGTAAAAAAGTTTTACATATTCAGATGTCTCTAAAAGTTGAATAGTAAGTAATTGAGGGTGGTGATGATTGAATGTAAGATGAAAATTTTATATTAACTATGTCTCTTTTAATGAAGTTTAAATGAAAAAAATGATCATCTAACATCTAAACTTATCTTTGGGTTAAACTTCTAAGCCTTCTAGTACTAGTATTAGAATTTAAGTTAAATTTTTTTCATTTCATACAACGTTAAGTTTAATGTCATTTGATTTAAATGTGTAAAATGAAAGCCTTATATCATATATACAATCTTTTATGGTAATACTTAAATGAAAAAATTGCTCCTCCAGCCTTTACATTAGTTTTTGGGTTTACTCTTTGCACCTTCTAACAATGACCTTGACATATAACTATTGTTTTTACGGCTTTGGAACAAATAGAGAGAGTAGAACATCGGTCCCAATAGATTATAATATCAGGGAAGGCAGAGGGATGTTGTGATTATGAAGCTAAAAGCTACTAAAGAAGACAACTACAGTGGTACTGTTTCAGTTTTCGAAGGCCTGTCATTATGATGCTCTGGGTGAGTTTCTGCAGGATCAGTTTCATCGTTTCTTTGATCTCCTTGTTCCAAATCCCTGTGTTAAAGGTTTACCTATCTTCGGCTTTAATGGTTATGCTTTTCAGAAGCGGTGTTGCCTTTTTGGTATGACAGCTTATAAAGATGTAACCCGCAAGGGCTGGGAAAATGACATGATAACAACCGAAGCAGAATGAAACTCAAAGATAGTGAGATGTTGCCATCAAGTAAAGAGTGGTTTGAACTAGTCAATGCTTAGAAAAGTTTCACGTTCGTGGCGGGCAAAACTACAACATCAGAAGAATTCAGGAAAGTTTGACAGATATCTCAGAACTCATACAAAGGGAGTGAAAAACAAAACTAAGCATAACCTGGTTCTTATATTCAGATGAATAAAAGGAATTTGTAACTATGAATTATACCACTTGAAACTAAGTTCAGAGAACCCAAAATCCGAGATTTCCCAAAGAGATTTTCAACTCTCTTTCTCACCCAAATGGCATAAGCATCAAATGATGGTAGGTATATAGAATAATTAAGGTGTTGCATTTTATCTAGTATATACCCTTTGGACATATACGGACACATTGAACTTCCCAATCTATCGGATTAATTACACTTAATCCACCACATTTTGGTCGAGTTTGAATGGCTAAAAGTGGTCTAAAGATCTAAAAGACATAATAACACCCTCCTTTATGATCAGACTACATCAAAATTATAGCACAAAAGAAAAACTAATTAAATCTCAGATGAATAAAATACTATGCACGGGGATAAAATACAAGAATTTGGACTGATGCTGAACAAATGGAAATGACAAGCAAATCTTTAACAAATTAGGTAATCTTGAATGACTGGATCAGTCATACTATTGGAAGGAGGAAAATCAACATATAACAAAACCACAAATACACCCAATTCTTAATAAAGAAGAAACAATATACAACTAAAAGTTCCGAAGTTGTATTGTTTATTATTTTCTCACTCAAACGCCATGAGGTCAAGACTATAATGCTTTTATTCACAATGTACAAAATCAATCACAGACGGTATGAAATTCAAACGAAAGCAAGCAGCACACCCTTCAGAACTGTTTATGAAGCATGTTAGTGCACTTCAAGACTTTCCATTCAACTCTACACCCACACCCTCTAATGTCAACTGTAGCAATCAACTAATATATGACTGCACCTCCATAAGCTTGTTACTCACTTCTCCATTACAAGCTAATACATATTTTCCTATCACTCTGTCAAACCAAAAAATGTGTCAATGGATGGAAGACTAATTTTCACTCAACGGCGTTTGCAGCAGGATTTTTGTCTTGGAGGGAGATCACAGTTTCAAAAGCACCAACTAGGGCCTTAACCTTGCTCTTCCGAGTTGCAACAAGCTTACTTGCTGTTTCTTCAATTACGTTATTGAACAAACCCTGAGCATCTTTCTTTCCCTGCACATCTTGATGTCTCAAAACAACTTTCTGTGAATCAGGTTCCGAACTCTCCATGTCACCACCAGCTGCTTTTGTCCTTGTAAAGCTTCTCTTTCGGGCACCAGCCCTGACATTTTGGTTCCCTCCTGACAGTTTTCCTCGCCTAAATTTAAGCCTCCTTGGTCTGTCATCCACAGAGTGAACATCAATCACCTTCCCCCTCCGGAAGTTTAACTTCATTGGCTGGCAATTTTTTTCTTCAGAAGAAAGCATCCTTGCCTTTGTCGACCCATCTTTGTAACCCTCTTCCAATGTGTCTGCTTCTTCTATGTTTTCCAATTCATTGTCTTCTGAGAGCGAATCCCATTCTGCTTCACTCGTCATACATTCAGAGACATCTTGAGATTCTTCTTCATAGGATGAAGAAGACAAAGCATTTGGTGTGGATGAAAACTTCGGAGATGGGGATAAAGCAGGTGAGAATTCAGTTGCAAAAGCTTCATTTTGATCAGATTCCAAAGGTTTGTTCTCAGTTTCCATAGCATCTGGTATGGACAAAAACTTCGGAGATGGGGATAAAGCGGGTGAGAATTCAGTTGCAAAAGCTTCATTTTGATCAGATTCCAAAGGTTTGTTCTCAGTTTCCATCTTGATGACATACAAGGTTTTCTCCTCAACCTCGTCAGTGCTGGGTTTCTTAGGTTCAGCTTTTTCAATCTCGCTCTCATTTAGAAGAGGAGACACATCTTTCAGTTCCCTGTGCTTTCTTTCACTCAATCCTGCACCACTATTAACAGAAACCTTCGACGACAATGAGGCTGTTGGGGAAGGTAGGGCCTTCTTTATAGCTACTTTGGGCCCAGTCGTCTTGCCAACTTTGGCATCTCCTTTTCTTAGGCTACGACCAATCCCAGAGGTATTAGCAGAAGATATTGGCTTCCCTGTCGAAGATTTTGGCTTCAAAGAAGTAGCTGGCGTCACTGTCACAGAGTTTGGCATCAAAGTAGTAGCTGGCTTCACTGTCAGAGCTTTTGGCTTCAAAGACGTAGGTGGCTTCACTGTCAGAGCTTTTGGCTTCAAAGACGTAGGTGGCTTCACTGCCAGCGATTTTGGCTTCAAAGAAGTAGCTGGCTTCACTGCCAGAGATTTTGGCTTCAAAGAAGAAGCATAATCTGCAGACGAGCTTAAATTTTTAGCTGTCAGAGATTTTGGCTTCAAAGAAGTAGAATAATCCACAGACGAGCTTAAATTTTTAGCAGTCAGAGATTTTGGCTTCAAAGAAGTAGCATAATCCACAGACGAGCTTAAATTTCTAGCTGTCAGAGATTTCGGCTTCAAAGAAGTAGCATACGCTGCAGACGAGCTTAAATTTTTAGCTTTCAATGAACGTTTAACAAACAAGACTTCCAGTTTTTCAGAGGATGACGAGACTTCTTCCTTCATGATTTTGGGGGTATCAGATGGCCGGCATTTCATAGGTGCAGAAGATTTAAACTTGACACCTGATGTCTTTTTCCTCTGCCGCAGGACTTCAGTTCCCGTTGGATTTTTGCCGGCCAGTGATTGTTTTGACACTTCTTCCTTGATGACCGGAGAGAAATCAGACGTCTGAGATTTGGAGTCAGATGATAGTTTGAGCTCAACCGCCGCCATCTCGCTGTCTTGCAGATCTACACTCCCTAATAGATCTTCCCTGTCGGGGGATTTTTTTACGACTCTTTTCCGTACGGGATGTGTTGCCTTTGCTTCCATTGCGTGTGCCCTCCCATATTTACAGAAATCATGACAGGAACCCGTAGATGCCCTGAGATAATGAGGAACAATAGTATCTCCACCATTTGAGGAGCTTACTTTTCCTGTCGAACTTCTTCTCAAATTATTACCATCTGGCTTACTTATTTCAGGGGTCACAGGAAAACTGACACCTTCCTCAGCCATTAGAGAGGAAAGAGAGATATACAGACCAAAATTCAGAAGAGAAAAGCCTGAAAACCAACCAAAAGAATATCAGCATGGATGCTAAGAGATAACAGATCTTATTTCAAAATCAGCTAAACTCAATGAACAACATATCTCTGACTAGAAAGAAAAAAGATGAAGCAGAAATAAACATACCAATATCGAGTCCAAATTGTACTAAAGAAAACTTCAAGCAAAAGAATTCTCCACAAGACCTTCAACCTGAAACAAGAACAGGGGTACCATTATATCTTTTCAGATCAACTGAAACTCAAGCATAAACGTCCTGATCATATACACTAGACGATAGAAACTGTTCTGAATTTTGTGAAGAATCCAACTGAAATAATGATAAAATTGTAAGTTTCCAGAATAAGTAATAGCACAAGTTCTCAAATAATTATAGGATCTCTTTCGCTCAGATTTTGTTTTGCGTGCAAGCGGAAAGCAGTAATTAGGCAGAACAGAGGGACAAGGGTTCATATCTAAAGATAAAACTGTACTGACTCTCAGTTAACTGGAGGATCTGTCATACTTTTGCAATTCTAAGTCCCCTACAGAACAACATACGTAGTTACACGAACATCATTTGTTTCATGAAAAAGATGATCACTCTCCAAATCATATCATTCAATCGAAAAAGAAAACAAGATCATTGGATCTGTTTCTAATAACAAATATCAGGAAGAGAAAAGAAAAGAAAAACAGCAAGACAAAATGGTAGATTCAACAAAAACCAACAATGAACGAGAGAAACCACAATATCACAACCAAACAAGACAAATCCATTCCGGACTCTCATTAATCATCAGCCCATCTCCAGAAATCAGAAACAGAGAAGAACGGACATCATAGCATCATTGAAGAGAATAAAACAGTGTCCTCAGAAGCAAAGTGACGACCTCAAACAACCCACTAAGCAACTATTCCACGGGCAAAACCCAGTATGTCAGAAGAAACGAGACTCAGCCGAAGACTTTCTTCACATCCAAGCACACCATCTAAGCCCCATATGTATAAAGCGTGAAAAAACCAAAACCCACCTAAAATTCCGCGGCTTTACAGCGGGAGGGTGCTCAGCAATGGCCCTGAAAGTGCGTAGAAATACACACTTCTTTCTTTTATCCTATATTTGGCCCCCTCAGGTAAAGCCTGCTTAACCAGAAAGCGAAGGAAAAGCCACCCGAAATATATGAATCAACAAATTGCGGCGTGCCCGAGTACCCAAGCCACTCCTTTCTCTCTCTTTGTTTACTTTCTGCAACAATTACAACAACTAAAGAAATATGTACGTGGGATTTGCTCGGAGATCGTGCAACCAACTGCGTTTCCGGTTGGGGCTAATCTTTTTCTATCCTCTGGTTAGGTGGCCTTTCCTCTCCTCTCCGCGTTTGTTGCAGAATCCAAGAGAGCCAGAGAGACGTAGAGGGAAGCGAAAAGGCAAGCGTGAGAAACTAGACGGTTCTCGCACCAAACAAGGAATAAAAGCATGGAATATTGAGAAGTGAAGCACACGTTTGAAACGAATACGAATTTGTTCAAGAAAACTGCAGTGAACACATCAATGGCTGAGTTTTCGGAAACGACGGGATGAAGGGATTATTTCAACACTTCCCAAACGCAGCCTTCATCACTACTTTTTCAATATTTTTATCATCTTTTTGGTAAGAATTTGATATAAATGGGTGTTGCCAAATACATATTCAATGTGAATGAAAATGATTTCTTTCTAAACTATTCTCAAACCAAACCTTTGAAAATTTCACTAGACACCGTTTCAAAGATGTCGTGCTGAACATGTTTTGGTGTCAAAGTCATCTCCTTTGTTAAGCTACACGACATCATAGTATCTCATTTTCTAATTATATTTTGTAATTAATGATTAGTATCTACATTATTTGTTATAATAATTAGTTTTATGGATTCTCAAATTAATTTTTAAGTTGGATAATAAATATCTTACTACATCATTAGGGTGAATTTCTTTTTAACATTCTTTTGAACTCTTATCAGTTTGAATTCATGCATTGCCTACTAAATGCAACATCACAATTTGACTAAAAAAAATACTTATTTAAGTTTTTTACTATAAGAATTGTATTTATTTATTTTAATAAAGTTGACTTAGAGGAAGGTAGTTAATTTTGAAAAAGATGCATAGACTTTTCTTCATAACTAAGAAAGGTTTGTCTTAAATCAAATCTTAAATTAAAGGAGATTTAGTTGAGCTAGCCGAAGATATGTACATAGTTTAAATAAACCCCAATTTAATATTCGAATACTATTAAAGTATTTATTATAAATAGTTGCTTTGTTTGTTATCTTTGAAGCAATATTGTGATGTAATTTGGACCTACCGTGTATATAGAATCCAAAGGAACAGATCTCGATAATGTTTCTTAGTAATACTTTTAATTACTTTCTCTTGGTCGGTTGCAGAATTTGAATTTTGTAATGGGTTAATACTTTTAATTGCAGAAAGGTAACCGTTGAGTGATGGTCACAAGGGGCTTGGATTTGGTCGGTTTGGTTTTAAGTTCTTTAATGGCTTCGCTGGAGGCATAACGTTAAGGAACAGGGACCCTCAGAAACCTTCCTCAAGCCATGGCTACCCGGTTGCTGTCGGCAGGGCCATGGACAGCTCGCAGGTACACTAGCTTGGCTATATGAAAACATTTATGGGATTTTAAATGTTTCGTAAATTTGGTGAGAAAGTTTCATTATCGCAATGATGTAATCTGGACCATACTATAATGTCACTTTTACTATGTATATCTTAGGCCAGATCATACTTATATATATAAGAGCATTAAGGAGAACCGTACCCTAATACCATACTACAAAGCCCAATTATTTCACAAAAGATTTCAAAGAGTCATGTTACCACATTGTTCTACTATGTATTCCTTACACGTACAACTGTACAACTGCTTTTCTTTCTTAGAGAAGAAGTAAGGCTTTTAAAGTTTGACATTTAGTATCTATTTAAGGTTCAAAAGGTTGCATTTCAAGGAAAGAGAGGGAAAGAAATTACAGTGCCAAGGAAAGGATATGAACAGAGCTTGCCGACATCTTTGTGGCATCATTGTGAAAACTTCTTACTTTTCTTGCTTTCACACAAAGGCTCACGAAGATCTCAACCCATGATTGAACTTGAGTTTGATGGTTTCTTTTTCTTCTTGTGCATGGTATATCTTTCCCCAACAGAGCAATTACAGAGCTGCCAAAATTGCAAACCATGATGCTATAATCAAGTGGCTTCGTTGCTACTCATATTAGGCATTTTAAGAAGCAACTAGCCTACCTACGATAGCCATGAATTCCTCTCATAACTCTGCATTGCGTGAGCAATGTTCTTATAATAATGCTTTCACTTTTTCAACTTTACATATTACTATTGTTATTAACAAGAAAGGTGAGTTTCAAGGTACAATGTGAAACAAGAAGATGAGAAAAGTGGAACAAAATAGAAGATGGAGCAGGCTTAAATTGACTTGATGGAGGCAAGACATTTCACTTTCCATGCCTGTTCCACTTTATGGCGAGCAAGCCAATGTGGTTATGAACTTTCCCTTTCCTGTCCCATTTCTTTCCATCTTTTTTTTGACAGGCTTTGGCCTAATCCCGTCCCCCACCCATGAGAACAGCAGGGACGTTTCGTGTTCTGCATTTCACAAACTTGGAGGATAGCAAAGGACGAGGTGGGTTTTCCAAGGAAGGGGTCTGAGCTCCTTCGTGGGGAAAAGTCGTGTTCGTTAATCATCTTTAGGATAGAGGAAGAAAAAGAGGGTGGGTTGCAGAAGGACAACATGGCACGCACTTCTGCTTTGACAAAGTTGTGGCAAGCAGTCGTGGACGATGTAGAAAATGCAGGAAAGGGACAATATAGTATCATAGTTAAGGGTAAATGGCCTTGGATTCTCTCTATTCTCTCCATTCTTTGGATCTTGCACATTCTTAGAAAGCCACTCTCAAACACAGTGTGCAGGGGCCACAGTAAACTAATTGCCATTGTTTCATTGTTTTTGTTATAAAGTAATAGTAAAATTTAAAAGTTAGGTAAAAAAATAAAGGTTTATTTTAGGAATCTTATGACTTATCATGTATACACTTTTTTGCCCATTGAGCAAAGTTGAATTCAAAATTACATGGGAGTTTAAGATTGCATAAGATTTATTCAATTCAACTTCCAGACTATGTTAAAGGGCTTAAATGTCTAATATAAAAGATAATTTAAAAGGTTTAAGAATTTTTATTTTATTTAAGTTTTATTTCAAAAAAAAAAATTTGTTGTATAAAACTTTTAAATATACATATTTTTCCACCCATAAAGTATCATTCAACACAAAGTTATAAAAGATAAAATAAAATAAACTTAAATTTTAATACCATGCCATAAGAGTTTCACCCATATTTACTCTTTTTTCTCATTTGTTTGGTTTGCGAGAAGAATATTAATTGAAAATGAAATCAAAACGTCAATGTATATGGTGGACAGTTGTGGTGGGGAGAATGACCCTCCAACCAAAAGTAGGTTCATTATAACGAAGAAAATAAATGCTTTTGTCAGAATTGAATGATTGACTTTTGGAAAAGATGATATGGTTCATGAATTGCATTCAGTGCAATAGTTTTCCCTGAACAGGACAAGGCTTTGGCCTCTTAGAATCCAATTAGACCATGACTATGGCGCTAATACAAAATCTAATCATATTCAAGATTGAAGGATTGGGTTCTGCATAGTTGGAAGACATCATAATAAAACAAAGCTTGTTTTTTATTAAATGATTATATCTATCATTTTCATAATTTTTAATTTCTAAGATAAATGATGACTCAATGTTTTAAACTTTAATTGAACGATTAAATTTATAATTTTTTTGTAAAATTAACTAATGATTTAACAAATTCATTACAACAGTACCTTTAGGAGAAAGAGCCCAAGTCCATGTAGTTAAGAATGATACAATGCTCTTGGCTCTCCTTATGTGGGTCTTGTATAAAATTGTATAGATGAAAAAAATATTTCTAATAAATTTATATTACAGATATAATTACACAAATACAGCTAATGTTGCTTATTCTTTGAAATATATCATCTTTATATACTCTGTAATGGAAAAAAAAAAAAAAAAACACCACACAACTACTCCATAATGAATTTTTTTAAACTGTTATACAACGTTTCGTGCACTTACAAATACGTTTGAAATGACTAGGATTTGAGCAAGCAATTGAATAGCATGTATCCAAAATATTTTTTAAATTAAGTTCTTAAAAAAAAAAAAAAAACTCAAAAATAGAAGAGTTGTATAGGCTAGTTATTAATAATGACCAAGTATACAATTAAAACAAGTACTCCTATGGAAATCGCCTATGGAGGGCTCCAAGCAACAGTTCTTATTCTTTGCTTAGTTGGTAAGTTAACACTATGGAACACCCAGATGATGATCTTCACGAAGAAGAACTCTCCTTCTCCTTCACCAGAAAAACACTCTTTAACACATGCAGTTCTTTTCAACTTTATATTTCTGGCTAAACAGTTTGAGACAGGTGAAACAGGGTGTTATAGCCTAAATGTGCAGTTACTTGTAAATCCAATAAGAGCAATATTCACAAACAAAACTGCTGTCGAGCCGTGTCATTGCTTCCGGCCGGAGACCGTCTTCTTCACGGCTCCCACTGAGACTAAAAACTGATCGAGGGATGATAAGGTCTTCATGTCATCAGGGGGGAAGTAACTAGCAGCCTTTCCCATAAGTGCTGTGAAGAGAAGGGAGAGGGAAGGTCGAGTGATGTAGCGCTCACCAAGTAGGTCATCAAGAAATGCAAATGCTGCTAAGAAATCAGATCTGCTTGCATTAATAGGAGCAGCAAAATGAGCAGGGATTATTCTCTTGAACCTCCAGTCCCTTGAAATACTATCGATCCAATCCCTGACCTGAATTTCAAAGAAGCACGTACTATTGTCAAACTAGTTTCTGTTGTTTCAATGAAAAATATGGCTGTCAAACATTCAAGGGAAGAGCCAAAAACCAAGCAACAATCAGAAAGGAAACTGCAGTAAGATTAGATTGAACACAAGCTTAACAACCCTATATTCTTTATTTGTCCTTCATCCAATGCTTTATATTTATGTTGATGTAGAAAATAAAAAAACAACTGATATCATACAAAGAATTTACGTCATTTTCTGAACCACCCTTCTCTGCTTAAATTATACTAAGCATTCAATGTCCAAGAAAGGGACCAAACCAGTATCAAAGAGAACAAATTCACCCAAAAGGATATAAATCAGACTAGTTTATCTACCTTTTCAGGAACCTTGCTGAAGACTAATGTCTTTACAATGGGTGAAACAATCAGCTTTTGTGACATTTGAGCAAAGCTAGCCTTAGGCTCCAACAGATTTGATGGACCAAGAAACAAGATCTGAAGAACCATTCTTTCCCACCCTGCACCAAAGATCAATGCTATCTCAATCCTTTGTGATAGGTTACACCCTAAAGTTGCTTTGGCATTTTCCTTTCCTCAAATTCACTTACTAACCCTTTTGACGATTTCGCTTGTCGTCAACAACTGGTTCCTCGGGAACTTCCTTTCCTTTACTAAGAATTTTGACAGCCAAACCGTTCTTCGCAGATGCTAACAAGGACTCTTTGCCTATACACTCCGGAGGCTGCCTTGGTACAAAAATTACAGCATCTGTTACAAGCAGTGTTCTTGAGCGCTTATGGTAGAATGCAACCTCCACATATGGCCCAATTCCTGAAATACTTCATAAGCAAATCAGTATAGCTGTACTCTGGATTCTTGAAGACAAAGCTAAGGTAGCTAATGAATAGTTTACATTACCAACTTCTGGTGAGCTTAGAATTTTATGTTCAATCTCATCTGACCATGGGGTTGACATGTTCTCATCTTTCAATGTTTTAGCACGGAAAATCCCAAAAAACTCAAGTGGCAAATTCAACGGCCAACTCCATTGCCTTGGGGCCACCCATATCTGAGCCCGGGGGAACTTTCTGGAGAACGGTCCAACAAATATTTTATGCTCGTAAGCAAAAGTAGGCAGAACAATGTGTTCTACTGGAGCTCCTAGCTCCTTCACAAGCTGGCAAGAAATGAAGACATCATTGAGGACAGTCAGCCAACAAAAGTGCAAGAGTAAGCAGGATTTTTAAAATTCAAGAACGCAAATAACTCTGATCACATGAGCAGAGGAAGGAAGAACATGATTAACTTTTTTGAGACCAGTGACATTTTTTTAAAAACACTCAAAATGGGTATGGTAGGCAGTAGGTTTTATTGCATTTCAGAGGTTCCTTTCCCTTCAAGAGGAAAGAAAAGACAGTGATACTTCTTTCGGAAATCAAGGACACGGCCTTAAAATCTTTTGCAAGTGATGCTCATTTGACAATTTTACATCTTGCTGTATTGATTCCAATGCAGAAACTTTTAATCCATTTATGTATCGAAAGCAATTCCAACTTCACAAAGTCTTTTCTCTTAAAAGTTTCCTCTTATAGGTTGAGAAAAGCTGAATAACGAGATAAGAACCTGAATGCACTCCTCGGTTGGAGCAATCGGCGCATGGACCCATAAACCTCCAGATTTGAGTTTAATGACTGTCATTCGAATGTTTGTTGAAACACTGCTGAAGCCTAATGCTTGCTCTTGCTCGAATAGCCATATGCTGCCCTTCACAGCCTAAGAAGGATAGTGACAGAAGTGAGAGCTTAGTTACTGTATGAACAACCAGAACTCCAAACTACAGCTAACATCATCACCCAACCACTTTATTCTTCAGGACAAGATTACGGCCATCAAAATCACAGCTTACAGAGTAAGTCTAGGCAACCATTAAAGATTCCTCAAAACACAGACAATTAGATGATTTTATGGCCGTCGTTATGGAATTACAAAAGCAATCCCAGCTTGTTAAAGATTAAGAGTAGAACCTGAAGCTAATTGGGCAACATCAGTCACTGCAATATACATCAAACCAGTAACTAATGGTGAAAAGTCAGCTTGGTAAAATGACATTTCCTCAGCTATTATAAACACAATCCTAAAAAATTTGGCAAAAAAGTACAGGTAATTCCAGGAAAAATAAGGAAAGTAAAGGGAAAATAAGCAAGAATAAAGCTAAGAAGGTAAAGCAGCTGACCTCAGTCCTGATAGTGCGCCTGTTGAGAAAAGGACCAAGAGGGAAAGGAAACCCAGTGAAGTTGAAATAAAACCTGCCACCACTGTTAGATGGGGGTGTGGTGGTAAGGCTCGCCGAAGCAACCACAAAACTGACGGCTTTTCTGGGTTTGAGCGGTAAGCAAAAACCCTTTAACGATCCACCCACAAAACTGGAATTTGGTTTTCTCAGACAGATTGGCTTCTGCAAAACGGTGGATTTCTGGGAGCAAACAGCAATTGCTGCCACCATTTCCTGAAACTTCCTGTTTTCTTTACTTCTTTACCGAAAACCAGCTTGCAGTTGAGAGTTTGCATGAGGCAGGTGTAAGGTTGCAAATCCAGGATGAGTTTGTGACACGTGGAGGACCCATGTTGGCATGTCCGACATGGATTTTCAGTGGATTTAGATTTATTGTGGACGACAGATGAAGAAGATAGAAGTGGCAATCGATAGAACTTTCTAGAATTCTGATTTCTGATCAAGCTGCGGGGCCACCCTGTATCAAAGTACATGGTTGGATCATCAGTTGTTGTGATCTTTTCTGTCTAAAGAGCAAACTGTATTAAAATTATGAACCAGATTCTTCGTGCTCTTTCGGGTTTGAGAACGACATGACCTTGAAGATTCATAGCAAGATCAAGCGCTTTTCGCAAATATTCCTGTTCTCCATTGACGTTTAAGTGCTGCTAAGGGGGCAATCTCTTTAGATGCCCCATGTTGCAATGGAAAAGCTTTTATATAGACAGATTCTTTAGCTGTCCTCAGAGAACCCAGAAATCAACCGCTACAACTAAGAAACATTCCCAGAGAACATAAAAACAGCTTCCTAAGCAAAAATGTTGGTGGAATCATACTTGGTGTCAGTGTAACCACAATGGGCACACGCAGTAAGCAGCTATCTACGGGAACTTTTAATAATGCAAAGAACCCCGTCAGTGACTATAAACAATCATTAGGACAAGATAACGATATTGAATTGCTTTGATCTCAAATCCATCTTTAGAAAAACCACTAGTAATTACTTACATAATTATAGTGTTCAATTTTCCATACAAACAAGCACTAACAGCTAATTACACATGATTGTTCGCAATGCAGCCTTGCCTAGGCACACTATAAACTGGGATTTGGATGCAACCAAAAAAAATTCCAGAAAAATTAACCCACAGCCATCACACTAGCCGTAAACTATAAGAGCTGTTTTAAGAGTAGGTAAGAGACTTGCATGACACTGGGATTGTAAAACTTCCAACTGGAAAGAACTAGGAGCAGCCTTCAAGAGAGAAAAGTCGTCAAATTATAAGCTTGATAAGGGGAAGCTTCAACTCACAGCACTTGCATACTAAGAAACAAATGGTATGTATCTCATGTGATTATTTCTCTCACAAGCCAATCCAGACACGGATATGCAAAGTACAGTACGAGAAATGATGGGAGAGCAAACAGAAGAGTAACAAGTATGTATAGTGCCAAGACGACTGCACTGGCAGGTACTGCATATAAGACTAGCAGAAGAAATATAACAACCAATGGGAACTTGGCTGTCAAATGAACGAAGAAAGCAAGTGACTTCCGAAGTGAAGATTGTAAACTCTCCAAACTGAGTTGATTATGGCGACGACCATGGTCGTGGTTTGGTCCTGATGGATCAGAATGAAAGATATGTCGCGCCCTCCTCAGGTTCCCATGGCTTATCTGGCTTCCTGTTAGTAAATTTCCAGTCGTTTGCCAGGCTGACTGATTATCCCTAGAGAAGGAAGAACCGGACTTTGTTCGATCACCATTCATGCTCTCAACCATCCAGAGAAGAAAGTAGTTCTTTCGAGGAAATTTGAGACTTCCCCTGTAAATCAGACGGAAGGATAAAAGGTTGCACCATGGGCAAGATATAAAGAGCGGGAGCTGAATGGGTAGGGTGGGAAATTTTACAACAGGCCCACTGCAGTCCCAGGATGCAATTTTTACAAAGGGTATGGCCACACCATAAAACATAGGGAACATTTTCAACAATGTTAAAGGATTCCCAGCATATTGGGCACTCTAGACCTTCCTCCCTGCTAACAGAAGGAGAACCCTCATCATCAGAGCATTCAGAAGCAGCATGGGTATGGTTTAGGGAAACACTTTTCAGTCCAGCATTTCCCGCTACACAATTGGATGCAAAATTCCACATTCTACTATAAGAGAAAGAATGACCAAAAAGCCAACATCATTGGCCAAGCTTCTCACAGAGATCTTGAATTTTTAGGTCTCCCTTTACCATAATGACTGCTGGAAGCATCTCACCCCTGAAAGAAGAACAAAGAGTAGTCATATGCAAATCACCTTCTGCAGCTTATTGGTTAAACAGTAATCCGGTACTTTGTTTTGCATCTAATAGGCATACACCTATTGAAACTGAGAGACATATATACATATACATATATATATATATATATATATATAAGAACAACAATCCAGAACGTTAATCCTGACTAAATAGAATAGGCCACAAAAATAATTTGTTCTGAAGTTGAGATAGTTGTTTCTTCCAGCTTAAATATTTTTCAGAAAGAATTTTTCTTTTTTTCTAATGTCACATGCGGTCAACAAAAAACAAATTCAGAAAAACAAATCATGCCTTCACGAGGCATCCTTCATCCCCTGTGTCCGGGTGGTTTCAGATTGGTTTCTAACTGAGGCAGAGAAATATTTTCCTACCAGTCAAACTAAAGAAAACATTAACGAAATCGTATTTATGACAAACAAGACAATGTAAATTCGGTGGATTTTCCTGAAAAATTTCCTTCTGAAATCATTTCCCCCTAAAACAAACGCAGCCTTACAGTTCTTCAAGAATAAAGAAATCTATATCCTGGCCTGTCAAGCTACAACTTTTACAAAAAAAGAATGCATGCAAAAACGGAGTGAATAACCCAAGGAGAAGACAAACTAGATAAACATCATGTACCATGATTGCATCTTCTTGAGAACTACATGAGTATACCAACATGGGCACAAAGTTAATGAACTTATCAACATATAATCATGAGACAAGGCAAATATCCAGTGCCCATAAGTACATCAATTCACCTCTGCTCTTTTGATCTATGCAACATACAATGATTCAGCTAATCCGCAATAGAAAGGCCGTATTGGAGAAAGGGTATACTGACTAGTTACTGTTATTACGAAATACAGTCCCAGATTGGAACTTAGTTGCTACACACTCAAATAACTACTTGAATACTAAACTACCGATCACTACGAAAACCTTCTTATGGAATGGCTTACTATTCACCACTAATTACTAAAGATTAATCTCCTTCTGATTTCTGGAACTTGGATCCCGTCACCTTAACTTTGAGTCTCCTTATACATAGCCTCAGTACCTTTTCTACTCCATTTAAAGACTCCTATTTTATCTCTAACTACCTAGAATATTTTATCTGCTTATCTTATCTTTCAGTCATATCTTATCTTCCTAAGAGTCATATCTTCACTTAATCTCTTATGTTATTCTTGAATCATGACACTACGATCAATTAAAAACCCCCAATCCTATTAGTATTCTTGTAAATACACCGGTCCATGCCAGCCCCCAATGGTCTCTCTAAACTGGCCTTCCGCACGGATATCCACGCAGAAACAGAAGAAACAATCAGCAAACCGAAGGCTATAAACCAAGCCTGAAGATCCCAGGTCAACAAAAGCGAGAAAAACAAATTCAAAAGGGATCCGGACAACATGAAACACGAATACAAACAGCAATTACACCAGAAATGTTAAAGAACAGAAGGGATTCAAAGAATCGAGAGACGATCTTACCGATTTGGCCGCAAGAAATGGCGATTCAGAACCAAACCCCCCTCTCCTTCAAAACCCTGAGCTCCGAGCACTGACTCTGGCGGTCGATGCGAGCTCGGGAAATTCCCTTGGGCACGGGATTCGGATATTTTGGGTGCTCGGCTCCATGTTGTCAGCTGATAACGACGTCGTTGTCGTTTGGAAACCAACCAAACGGCGCCGTATTCTATTTTTCCTAGGTCTCCCCAGCCCCCAGGACCCAGGCTCCTTGAAATACGGACCAATAACTACAGATAAAATCCATGAAACAGAGGCCTCATATTTCTGCCATCTGTCCTGTAGCTTGCGTGTTGCAGATAATCTGAAACATGAGCTAAGCTTCCTGGTTTGTCTGGTCTGAACTGGACCTGTTCAGGCCCTTTGGAGAAAGCCCATTACAATCCCATTACACTTGGAGATTTGTTTAGTGTTAGGCCCCATAGCCACACAACATGAAGAGTTTTAGAACCATTATTAAATCATCTTCTTTTTTTATTTTTTTTGGTTTATATTCACGTACTCATGGACTCGGAATCGAACTGCATTCAATTGAGTCAAGTATTTGTTTACTATTTTTTAATCTTTCACTACTAAAATGCTTATTTCTTTCAATATAAATATATTCGTTATAATAAATTAACATATTAACACTATAAAATACACATATTGTTTTAACATAATATAATATCTTGATTCAAGTTTAAAAGATGATATGTCTTATGTATAAAAAGAAATGCATTACCATTTTCAAGAAGTTCACAATTCACATGACTATGACATGTCGAGCGTTCAAGCATGTCACATGGTGGGTGCCCACTAGATGATTAGCAAGCTCGTGAACACTGCTAAGTTATTATTAAGGAATATGACATACATACTTACTAGTAACTATAACTTTTCACAAAGTAATAGTGTTTAAGAATCTTAAAAATTGGTGTTGGAATAGGTGATAAATTCAAACCCTCACACGCCAATGGGTTTGCAAAGTAAGAGGATTGTTGGTGCATGCCATGTAACAAATATCTAGATATTGATCAACAAGACTAGTGAGTATTATTAAGTTGTTACAAAATATGGTGCATGAGAGTCCTAACTTTAAGAACCATAAATAAAATATTTCACATTATCCAAATTGTATTTGAATATTTTTTAAAATAAAATATATATTCTCTTTTTATAAGTTAATTTTAATAGAGGAAACAAGTGTGCTAATATCAACATAAGACTATTGAATTTCTTTATTTTTAAAAAAAAAATTCATAAAAATTTATTAAAAATTATAAATGATGGCATATATTTAACATAAAACTAGCCGGAGATGATCCGGTTGGTGGCAAAAGGGATGGTAACATTGAAAAGGACAATCACTTGCGCAGCTGGCACGGATCCTCAGTGCTACCCACATAATGAAACGTGGGTCGAGCCTTGAAAGGCATCAGGTAGGCCCAACAGTCTCGGACGTTCGAATTTTCTGCTGGGGACGGTACGGAGCCCGATGTGACGCCTCAAAAGCAAGAGGAGTGTGCAGAATGACCCTCCAACCAATCAAATAATTGATGCCTGGCTGGTCTCCCTCCCCTCCACTGAAACAAGATTTTTTTCGGTGTACGTCTCCAATTCCAACACTGCTTTCTCCATGCTTTGTCTCCACATTCTTTTTCTTGCCTTTCCGAAACAAATGGGGAATTTTGTGTCTTTTACATTACAATCAAAATAAAATTTACTTATTATTATTTTTTTTTATAATTGTCAATGTCATAATCCTCAAATGTCTAAACCAAACCACTTTAAGATTTAAAAGCTCTTCTTTCCCTTCTCAAGTAAAGTAGTACAAAATTATGAATCAAGTGATCCAAAAATGTCCTTCTCCAACTAGTGTCTCCAAGATATCCATGTTCCCTTTTCCAGCCAAGTCGGCTTCACTTTGCTGTTTGGGATGTGACAACTAGAATAATGCAATTGCAAATAAAAAGAAAGAGCTATTTTAGATTGAACATCTTGAACTACCCTCTTGTGAAATATGAAACTAGTTGGTGGGCTTTTTTATGCTAGACTAAATATTTATGCTTATCTCCAGCACTGGGCATGGTGATAAGGAGTAGTACATATAGGCATCTGACATGTTTGCAGTGGGTCACTTTGCTTTGTTCGAATATGTGTTTGGTGGTCAAGATCTGACCACACATATAAATTTACCCCCGATTCCCACAGTTTTCTTTGCCTGGTTTCTTTGGGAGTTAATTCTGTAAAGTCTCTTCTGTTCATATCCTAAGAGGAAGGGACATTTTCATGGTTGGAAACAAATCTAGTGCTGGATTTATGCCAAATATGCAGCAATTCTTAAGCAGTGAGAATGTTTAATGAAGATTAAACAAATACTTATGTAAACATAATTTTTCTAATGTTGAGAGATGCCAATATATTTTGTATTCTAATTTTTGTTAACATAACTTATCATTTTACCTAAAAAAAAAAAAGAAGAAAGAGAAAGAGAGGAGATGAACTCTCCTAACAGATTATTCCTTTTCCTCTGATGAATATGTCATTCCTCTCAACCTCTCAACCTCTCAAGCTTGTAGTTTTCCTTATCAAAGTCCTCCTAAGTCCTGACTAATTGACAGTTGCTTCAACCTTACACCACGGAAAAGTGGTACGGGATTACGGAAATTTGAAAGCGACGACGCTGTTATCTAAAGATGCACTATTAAGCCATTGTCGTTTTCCATTAGGTTGTAAGTTTAGATCAGCAAAGATATCTTCTCCATGTTGTTTCATGTCCACTTATTGCATTTACCCCTAAACCTCCAAAATTAAGGGGGACCCAAGTGGAGGCAAATGTTAATCAATCAGCATCTTGAATTGGACTTTTAGAGGTGGAAGAAGTGTCCTGCCTTTGCCACCCACTTTCGTATCTACGTTTTCTAATGCTTCCTTTTGGTGGGGGGAAGTTGGTTTACCTGACTTTGGCAACTTCAGAGGCTAGGAACACATGGCACTGGGGAGTGGAGAAGAAGACAAAGGGTAGTAGCTGATGTTCCCAGAACATATGAAGATCAAACAAAATTATTCAAGTCGTAAGAAAGCATCCAACTTCCTCTTATAAAATATGGTCTAAGAAGGAGAACGTATAAGTAACATTAAGTCAAGGTATTAGTAGACTACTATTTTTAGTCTCTTCTCTTGTTTTTAGTGTGAAGATATTATAAGAATTCAATCAAATGAATGATAGATCAATTGGTTAAAATCATGAGTGATGAGTTAATGAAATAAAATTATAAGAAACCAATTCATTGTGACATTTTGTTTATGAATATAAGAATAATATGATATAATGTTAAAAAGTATTCTACTTTTTTCTTAGAATTAGGAACTAAGGGAGAAAACAAGTGATCACATATGGAAAATTCTAAACAAGACATTGGTACCATGAGATATTCTTTATATTTAACATAACTAAATACCCAAACCATTTCACCTTTTTTTTTTTCATTCCAAAAATCTTGAAAAAATAAGAACCCATAACCCCTAAACCCTAGAGCCCAAAACCAGCTAAAAAAACAAAAAAAAGCCAGCTAAATGTAGGCACAAATTCAATTGTTTTTGGGTAGTCTCTTTCCATGATTGAATGGTGAGCATGTTTGATTGCGAGAGTACGAAGTTGCCTTCAAGCTTGCTTATTCTTGTAGTGGCATAATGCTCTTTGTCTCTAGCAAGGGAATTATATGCAAGAAATTCACGTGAATAATCAAAGACCTTGCAAACGTTACGGAGCTCGTCCAAGCTCCAAACTGGGTTCTTCTGCTTCACCTGTGGCTTTCTGAACACAAAACGCCATACGTATAGTGCACAACAGCCAGACTGGGTGGCACGCTCTGCTGCATAACATGGCGCGTCCAAAAAGAGTGGAAGGGATTTTCCATCCCCTTATGATCGAAAATTTTTACTTTCCTCTTTGAGTAAAACTGTACTCGTTTTGACTTAGAAGTCCTAAATAGGCAAATAAGAGCAGTAAATGTAGCACACATGTTACTTTTTACAAGATAGTTGATTTTTCAATTAGAAAGTTAATCTTACACATCCAGAAAAGAGTGGATGGGATTTCTATCCCCTTGGGATTGAAATTTTTACTTTCCTATTAGAGTAAAGCTGTACTTGTTTTGAAAACTCCTAAATAGGCAAATAAAGGCAGTAAATGTAGCAAACATGTTATTTTTTGCAAGATAATTGACTTCTATTAGAAAGTTCCTCCTTATTTAATAGATAAGTTGAGAATATAGGTCTTTCCTCCGTATATAAAGAGTGAGGAATTCATGCAATTCTTCTCGACAATATGATCAAGGACAAATATGCATACATATGTGTACAACATGGCTTAGCTTTCACAACTTGTCTATATCAATGAGACTAATTTTTTATTAATTAATTCAAAACTTTATAGTTTTAGTATTTTGAACGGGAAAAAAACAATTACACCTTTTTAACTTTAGCTTCTTAATACTTTTCAAACAATTCAACACTTAATTGTTAGTATTATAAATGTGGAAAACAATTCTACAAAGACCTTTGTTTATGAATGAAGAGGTGCTATACTCGAGCTTAAGTTTTGACATATTAAATAACTCGTTCATATCCAAAAGTCAATTCAATCATATATGAAGTTTCTTCCCCACATCTATAGGATTCTCGAGTAATATTTAGATAATATGAAACTTTGTCTTACCACTTTTAAAAATTTATTCACTAAAACTAACTTACAACAAGAGTACACATGTTCAATTTTAAAAGAGAGTATACAACATTTAAGCAACGTGGTATGTGCACTAGTTTTAACCAATTTTTTTTATTTGGGACATGAGACTTTTCATAAGAATCTTTGATTGTGAACAAAAAATTTCATATTTGAATATAAGTTTAAAAAATTAATATTAACATTAAACATTTTTGCGTCTTTAAAAACTTTACTATGTCAAGAATTTAGAATGAAAATTAGTAAGACTATATTAGTTTATTTTAGATATATTCTAAACATATTTCAAGTATGTCACGTGAATTTTTTAAAGGTTATTCTCTTATATATTAATAGGTATTCTTAGTAGTATTTAATTAATATTTTCTTTAGCATTAGTTTAAAAATGAAAGATCATGAGAAAACTTAGAAGGTTAACAAGTGGGTTTTGCCTTGTAAGGATGGTAACCCACGTCTCAAGAGGATAGTAGCCAAAAGATGTTGTTTTGTGTAGTAACCACAACCAAAAGAACATAGATATTAAAAACTAGCCTAATGAGGAAGTTGCTATAAGTACTAAAAACAACCATATATGAGTTGCTTGGGTTTTATAAATAATACTATTATATTCTCTTTAAAAAACTTAATAAGAAAAGAAGAGACCAATAATTGTGTTAGTTACAATAGACATAAGATATTATGTTGATTCAAATTACCTTAAATCTTCTTTTTTTAAAAAAAATATTTATAATATAATTTATGTGTTTATGTGATAAGTAACTCTGGTAAACTCCACCCTAGAGGTAAAGGGGCTGGCGCCAAGCTTCTCCAGTAAGGACCCACCAGGGAAAGAAGGTAGGGAAGTGAAGTTTGTGGAGAAGAAAGGATTTCACCCAGGGTAGAAACGGCGGTATTCGAGGAACTCCATTTTACTGTTTCTCTTGAGAACCAATTATTGGTATAACTTTTCGGATCTCTCTCCCAACTTCTTTATAAGCTGCGTGCATCACGTTTTGCTTTTGGCACCGTGACGAGACAGCAGTTGTTACCATAAATGATTCTTCTTGCCTGTGGTAAGCTTCCTTTTCCTGCATACAATTTTTGTTCGTGTTGGCGTTTAAATTTCAAAAGGGCCGTACCTCCACTCTAAAATTTGAAACCACTAAAGATGGTAGTGAGAAGACTTCTTTCTTTTGCTTATTTTTACATACAAGAAATATAAGATATCGATATTTCTAGTAAAGTATAACCCATGTTAAGTTTTAATACATTCTTTCATTTTAACAATAGAAAAAATTTTTCCTTTAAATTCTTTTCTTTTATTAGGTAAAAGTGAGTTTGAAAGTATAGAATATCAAATTCAAATTTTAGACTTGGACACTAAATAGTTAATAAATGTTTGATTCAGTTGAGAGCATATATTGTTTAGAAGTTTGATCCCATGATAATGATGATTTATAAGTCTATATGTGAAAAAACAAAACTAGTTAACACAATTGCCTTTTTTATCTTTCTTTGAGGAACAAACTCCACAGGACGTTGGAAGACTTTTCTGCAAATTAACATGATAATGATGAATAAGAGTTTTTATACTAAAGAATAACATGGATGTGGCACATCAATCACGTTGAACGCGGAATCTACACGTAGACACAATAAAGTAAGGTCGCAAATCGACTAAGCTTGTCAAGATCACGTAGTAGAAAAACGTTTTGGGGGCCATTCTCGAGGAATCTAACTAATGATCCCGAAGAACAGAAGGCTAGCCTATTATTAAAGTTTTGGATGGTTGTTAATAAATTAGAGTAAGAATATCTGGGGAGCCCACCTGATTTTCCTTTTGCCATACGTGAAAGCATCGTTTTTGGCTTGTTGTCAATCATACATTCACAAAGGCAAATGCAGTGTACGACATTTATGAGTCTCAGGAACCTTCCAGCGCTGGGAGAACTTTGCCATCAAAAACCTGTCATGGCATGCACGAGGAAGAGCAGGGAGGAGGAAGGATGCTGTTTCCTGTTCGCTTGTGAGTGCAGTCCGGAAGATTCTCTCTAACCAAACAATGATTGAGTTGCGATATGCAGAATATTCAAGTAGTAGATCATTGTTTTGCAATCATGTCTAAGCCTGTTTCTTTTTCTTGAATCCCCTGCAGAATTCTGCAGACAGTATGATACACAAGAATCCAAACGAAAACCAGAATCCACCCTGAAATGATAACCACGAGGTATAGGGATCTGCCAGTGTCGACCATCTTCGAAGAATGAAGATTGAAATGACAGTAAATTAAGAAAACTTGAGGTTCACTCATCGTTGAAAATGGAAAAGCGAAAATCATGGCGATGGCTGCTAAGAAAGTGAGCTTGAAAGACATGGCTGTATTTTCCTAGTCTATTGAAGACACGATTGCTGCTAGCTAATCAATGTTCATATCAAGCGTGACTTCCTATTCTTTTTTTTGTACTATAGTTGCTGTTGGAAGACCAAAACAAAACACGTTTTCAGAGTGCAAATGATCTTCTAAGGCCTTGATTCCTCGGCAAAACTCTGTATAATTGAACTTTTGACCACCGAGATCATGCAATTATGAAGTAGGGATCTAGCCCTGAGAAATCTGTGTCAAATGATTTCTGTGGCTACAGAAGCTCTAACTTAGCTAAACACGGAATATGCAACATGCATGTGTACGAATATACGGGTTCTTCGGCTTGTTTGAAGCAAGAAACTGCATCAAAACAGTTTGATGTGCCATCTTTCACGTTCAAAAGATTAGGAAATCAGTATGCTTTTTGTCGATCTTACCTATTGCCTATGCGAAAAAGGAATGCATTGTTTCACGACATTAACTAATGGGTGGCTATGTTGCTTCCCATTTCAGGCGCCACTGTCCTACAGTAATGTCTGCGGAAGAAGCCAAATAGGGATGAAAATGTAATAAAAAATGCACTTTATCTTACTTTTACGACTAAGTTAATTGTTTTTAGCTTCAAGTTAACTTCTAGAAGGCTACAAAAGTCTTTTGCAAAGAAGTCATAATTATAAGGTTTAATGGATTCCCTTACCCCAAAGGTGAAAAAGGGAATTGTTTATGTTAAAAAACTTGTAGATCTAACTAAAAGCTAACTCAGTAGAAAGATCTTACCTTTCTAATACAAGACTCTCATCATGTATTATAGAACCCATGAATTTAACCTAGAATCTAGCTTTGCATTCAAGCTTTATCGTGATATGGCGTTTTCACACATATTTTAGTTTAAAAAGTACACAATGACAAGATTTATGTAATGTACTAGTTTTTGTGAAATTAGATGAAACTACGTTGTTGCTGTTAAGAAGAAATGTAAGGAAAGAACGGAATGAGTTTGCGAATGATTGGGACTCAACATGTAATTGATGCTTATTCTCGCTTCATCTCAGATCGAGAGAATCTACGGCTCATGACATATAGAGTGGTCCAACTATGCGGAGGTGCTTTGGTCGCAGTCACTTGACCGGCAGTGGACCCAACCTCACCGGACAAAGAACCCCACCACCCCCTCCAACCACGTTCCTTCAACGGCTGCCTCTTCAATCCTTACAAACCACTGACACACCCTTCTATTATCGTCCTTCTACACACCACCTTCATTCCTCCCCTCTCACTCTACCACCGCCGCCTCTCCTTTCTCTCCCATGGTTTCACTGTTCCAACCATGCCTCCCTTCTTCTCCCTCACAAGGTCCTCCGTCCTCCTCCTCCTCCTCCTCTTCTTCTTCTTCTTCTTCTTCTTCTTCTTCACGTTGAATTATATGTGTATAGTATATTCTTTTGTTCTCTAACTTGGTTCGTTTAACGTGGTGACAGAGTTCGCGAGCTTTTCGGCCACAAGAATTCCTCAAACGGCAACAGCGACAGCGACAACACCAACAACAGCAGCGGCGATGACAGTCCGATTCCTCCCTCTGTGGAATGCTACGCTTGTACTCAGGTGGGCGTGCCGGTGTTCCACTCCACTAGCTGCGACCGAGCCCACCAGCCGCAGTGGGAGGCCTCGGCCGGCTCGTCCCTAGTTCCCATCCAGAGCCGACCGGGAGCAAAGACCTCCGCCCGGAAACCCGATGCCGCCCGGGGCCCTCCCTACGGCCCGTTCGGCCGGGTGCTGGACCCCCGCAGCAAGCGCGTGCAGCGCTGGAACCGGGCCTTCCTGCTGGCGCGTGGGGTCGCCCTAGCGGTCGACCCTCTCTTCTTCTACGCTCTGTCGATAGGCCGAGGCGGCGCGCCGTGTCTCTACATGGATGGTGGACTGGCGGCCATCGTGACTGTCATCCGCACGTGCCTGGACGCCGCCCACCTCTGCCACCTCTGGCTCCAGTTCCGGCTGGCGTACGTGTCGAGAGAATCGCTCGTTGTCGGCTGCGGGAAGCTCGTCTGGGACTCACGTGCCATCGCCTCCCACTACGTCCACTCCCTGAAGGGCTTCTGGTTCGACGCCTTCGTCATTCTTCCAGTCCCTCAGGTCAGCCATTTCCGCTTCCTCTTCCTCGCTTCACACGTACTGAAAAACAACCCTGATAATCCTCGAACTCCACTCAAACAAAACTCCAAAACCCCCGATTAATCAACACGTGCTGTGCTCTGAGCACGGTAGATTCTTTGGGGGGGGCAGTAACTTTTAGACTGTAACGAATCCGAGGTGGAGCTCATGGTTCTTGCATTTATCCAACACCACACAAAACGTGATACTCGACGTGGAATAATAGACAGCTGTCCATGAGGAACTTGTGGCCGGGCTTGCTGTCATGTCGCCGTTGAGTTTAACAAAATAAAAGCTGCCATGTTTCTCGTCCTGTACCGTCCACGTTGTAGCCGAGTGACTGAGAGATAGGGATCCGAGAAAAACCATAATTAAAGAAATTATTATTTTGTCTCTACCCTTAATTTTTCATTTTGCTCTTTTTTTTTTTTTAATTTTTGTGTTTGCAGGCTGTATTTTGGTTAGTAGTACCAGGGCTGATAAGAGAAGAGAAGATTAAAGTAATAATGACAATACTTCTATTAATTTTCTTGTTCCAATTCCTCCCCAAGGTCTACCACAGCATTTCCCTGATGAGAAGAATGCAGAAGGTCACAGGCTACGTCTTTGGCACCATTTGGTGGGGTTTCGGCCTCAATCTCATTGCCTACTTCATTGCCTCTCATGTAAGCTTACTATAATCACGTTACTAAGAAATATATATGAATTACTGTAATTTTATTAACCACTAAGTCAACTTCTAATTTTAATAATGAACTTTTTAATATGATAATAATTCAATCATGCGATGCGACACCTGAGTTGATAATTTAATTATTTGTTACTAAAAAGAGATAAGGGTTCCTAATTGAATATGGGGCCTCTTAACATATTTTCCATTGAGATGAATACAAACTCGTCCGGTCTGCAGGTGGCCGGGGGATGCTGGTATGTGCTGGCGATACAACGGGTGGCATCCTGCCTGCAGCGGCAGTGTGACGGAAGGCAAAACTGCAACCCCACCTTGTCTTGCTCGGAGGAGGTTTGTTACCAGTTCCAGTTACCTACGGGAGTCGTCGGAGACCCCTGCGGCGGGAACTCAACGACGGTCAGAATGCCGTTGTGCTTAGAAAGTGATGGGCCGTTCAACTATGGCATCTACAAGTGGGCTCTTCCAGTCATTTCCAGCAATTCGGTGGCTGTTAAGATCCTTTACCCCATTTTCTGGGGCTTAATGACTCTCAGGTACGATCCTTTAGCACACGGTCGGTTTGAAATCAGATCAAAAAAGGTGCATTTTTCATACCCTGCTTACGTTTTCAGCACCTTCGGCAACGATCTTGAGCCTACGAGTCACTGGCTGGAAGTGATTTTCAGCATAATCATTGTGCTCAGCGGGCTGATGCTCTTCACTTTGTTGATCGGGAATATCCAGGTGAGTATACTGTACTGATTGTTACCGAACATGGAAGCTCGGAGATGAAGAAAGTCTAACCTTTGGGCCTTCTGCTGTAAAGGTGTTCTTGCACGCGGTCATGGCGAAGAAGAGAAAAATGCAGCTGAAATGCCGGGATATGGAGTGGTGGATGAGGCGCAGACAGCTGCCATCTCGCTTGAGACACAGAGTTCGACAATATGAACGACAAAAATGGGCAACCATGGGAGGAGAAGACGAGATGGAAATCATCAAAGACCTTCCCCAAGGCCTTCGAAGGGACATTAAACGCTACCTCTGCCTAGACCTCATAAAGAAGGTAACACAACTTGCCCTATGAACCTCAGATAAATAGATTCCACAAAAATGAGGTTCAAGATAATGTTCATCCTTGAACAAGCGACCAAAAGATCCCAGATTTGACATCTAAGTATATGAGTTGGATGCGTGAGTAAATTTTCTGACAGGTGCCTCTGTTTCACAACTTGGATGATCTTATTCTTGACAACATCTGTGATCGGGTGAAGCCTCTCGTCTTCTCCAGAAACGAAAAGGTGAAAATAACATAGCTAGAATCCTGCATTACTCTGCCATAACTGCTGCAAGTTTGTTCTTACTTTGCAGAATCTGCATGAAACAGATAATCAGGGAAGGAGATCCAGTGCTAAGAATAATGTTCATCGTTCGTGGACGAGTACAACGCATGCAGAGCCTGAGCAAAGGCATGCTGGCCACGAGTATACTAGAGCCGGGAGGCTTTTTGGGAGACGAGCTCCTCTCCTACTGCCTCCGCCGCCCCTTTATAGACCGGCTTCCGGCCTCCTCCGCAACCTTCATCTGCATAGAATCTACAGAAGCTTTTGGGCTTGACGCCAACGACCTGAGATACATCACCGATCACTTCCGCTATAAATTCGCGAATGAAAGACTCAAGCGAACTGCAAGATACTACTCGTCGAATTGGCGAACATGGGCTGCCGTCATCGTACAACTAGCTTGGCGCAGGTACAGGACGAGGACCAGGGGTCCGGTGATTCCTACCGGCGATGCAAATGGAGGCAGCGAGCGTAGGCTTCTGCAATACGCCGCCATGTTCATGTCAATAAGGCCGCACGACCATCTCGAGTAAACCATCTCTGTTCGTCTCTTTCGTTCTGGGTCCGAGTCAATAAGATCTTCTTCCTCTCAGCGTACAAGATCTTGTTTCTGTCAATCCCACCGTCCCCCATCCATGGAAATCGCTTGCGTTGGTGTAAAAATGAGAGCCAGAAATTGCTTCCTGCTCGAACAGTAATAAAAAATATTCAACCTTTCCCTTCAACTCGGATGCTTCTTTCCTTTTCAGCATGTTACAAAACTTGTGCCGCACAAGAAAAAATTCATACTATTTGTTCATTATGAGAATTCCATGCCTACCCAAACTTTGATAACATGTCATAAAACTTACATTTAACTTAAAAGTTAGTTCAAAAGAATAGACATATATTAGATTTAAACTATAGTACATGATTATTTATTAACAATATAAGATTAGATATTTTCACTCTCCTTGCAACATCATCTTTGAAGAGACTCTGATAAAGTCATTAGTAAATTAAACTCATGCAAATCAATAAGTAATTTGTGGGTATGAAATGTAGAACTGAAGACTTAGGTTTAGGGGAATCGATAGTCAGATACTAAATTTGTGCCTAATGACCTATTTATGATATCAAACTTTGTTATAAATAATATTTAAGATACATGATTTATTAATTATTTTAGTTACAAAGCCTGTGTAAGTACCTTATAATGATAGCGAGTGAGAGTGTCAAAAAAATATGTAAAATTATCTCAAAATTTTACCAATTAATTTCGAAACGACAACAAACAGAACGTTAAAACGTCAGGTTACTGGGACCGCCCAAAAACCCCGCCATTCCAACGGTCGAGGCTTCCCCTCTTTTCTTGTTTTGTAAGTTTTCAAGAACCTATTCAGGAAATAAATAACCCAGAATTTAATTCGCTTTTCATTTCCAATTGTATAGATTGGCCTCGGTTATCGGCCAGATTTCCTCCAAATTTGGGGCTGAGGGAAAATGGGAGAAAACATTCCAAAATTAGCTCAGAATCTTCGACTAAGCTCCGCAAAAATGGAGCTCATCTTCACCTTCAAGCCCTCTCTGACTTTCCCAACCCAACCCCACCGATTTTTCCCTTCTCCCTACCAGCACTTTCTAGGGTTCCGAAGCTTTCAATGATAATGCAAATGCCGGTGCCCTAGAAATTGCTTCACAATTATTTTTGTTGCTATGGCATTCTTCGGTTGGGAGAGTGTTTCAATGTCAGTGAATCGCAAGATTCATGTTCACCAGGTACGATCTGTCGTTTCTATATTTTTTTCTGAACTCCCATTTTCCTAGCTCTGTGTTTGGTTGCTGAGAAAGCTAGCTCTCGAACATGGAAATTTTTTGCACTTTTTTTTAAAAAAAAAATCAAAATTATGAATATATTTCTTGCAAAGCTTCTTCCAGGAATCGAGGAAATCGTTTTGCTGAGTTTTGGGTTTCATTGAAGTTTATAAGTTTTGTGGAAATAACAGTTATATTAGAGCAGTTATCAAATCTCGGTGAAAAATTTAGCTCTATGTCTTTTCTTTGATGACTTTGTTTGTATGATCCTAACAATGAGATCATCCGCCTGGAGAATTCAAGATATGATGGATAGATTAGGAAAGTGAAGCAATTTGGTATATCACGGTTGAACTTCCAGTGGTTTGACTCTTCAAGGTATTGCCTATTTGCCATTATGGAGAAATGGATATGAGTTATATCCATTGATTCTTCAAAGTCAATTGATTGAACATAATTGTTTGCTAAAACTTCGTCTGTATTTGAGATGAATAAATTGAAATTCAGGAATACGTAAGAACCCATTCCGTCAAACTTGTAGTTAAAGCAACCGATGGAGAAAAAGTAAGTATTAATGATCCTATCAAACACAAAGACAAAGAAAGAAAACTTATTTTAAGAAATAATTCCATAAGCCACAGGAATTTCAGAAATGAATGTTTCTTTGACTCTGCAACTTATAGCACACCTAATAAAGAACTTTTGGAAAGAAATAAAGGATGCAGACAACCTCAGCCTGCTAAGAGACAGCATTATTAACCACTATCCTCTGCTTTGTTGGCCAGTTTCATCGAATGTTTGAGACTTTGTCTGATGTAGAACTTCTCATTCGTTCAGTAACTGTGTTATTATTTCCCCTCAAAACTTTTTTCTCTTCTTTTTAAAGAAAGAGCAGTTGAATAGCTTAAAAAGTATCAACCAGCACAGAGGGTCACTTCTAGGAAGGATACTTGGTAGTTGTGGAGAGCAAAAATGATCGATGCTTTTGTACTTACAGTTCATAATTTAAGGATATTAGTAATTTTCTTAACAGGTAGGTTACCAGCTATAAGTTGCTTGCCATATCCACCAAATGGGGTTGCTGTCCTCAAAGCATGGGCCAGAGGGGCCAGAGAAGGTTGAAGAACTTAATTTACAACATCATGTGGTTGATTACATCAGCAAAAACTGTTATCTTCGTAACTTAGTGTCTAAGAAAAGAAGGCGTATGCTTGTTGATGGTTATGATCTTGACATGTCATATATCACGGATCGTCTCCTGGCAATGTCATTCCCTGCAGAACGTATGAGAGCAGTGTATCGTAATCCTCTGTGGCAGGTCAAGTCTGTGCTAGAGATGAGACACCAAGGGCATTATAAGGTGCATATTTTGAACTCTGAATTATCTATTATGCCACCTTCCACACCATGACTATCTATTGTTTTTGTGTATCAAATAATCTGGCTGCTTTATCATTTCATTTTAGTTGCTTTATGTAACAAATTTTTGTCTGCGACAATCCTATGTTAATTGCTTATTAGAGAAACAATAGGAGAGATTTTTTTGCCCCCCAAACGTTTTCAATATTTCATTGCAAGGTGTGGAATATAATATGATGGACCGTTCCAGAGTGCCTAAAGAAAAAGAATTCCAGGTTTTTAACTGTTACTCCCAGAGATCAATTTCTGATTGGTGGGTAAATGGGCTACATCCCAGATTCTTAGCTTTGCCAATTTATGCTTGTCATATGAGAAAGACAGAGGATTAGGATAGAATCAATTTTACTTACTCTAACAGTCCCTTTTCTTAGTTTTTCTACATGCTATATGTCTCAAATTTCTACTATTCTAATCATAAAACAACAGTATCTCCGCAACATCATATAATAATTGAAGTAAGTTTGCTGTCACTTAGCTCCTGGTCAGTGCTAATTACGTAAGTCAGAAGGTAATCCTAGATTGAATGCTTTATAATACCTTTTTTTCTTCTTTGCCTTTTTGCTTTTTGCATGCCTAATTATAGCTATATTATTCTTTAGTCGTCCATGATTTTGTGGGTGCCCACACAATTACCAATGATTCTCATAAATCTTACTTATAATTCTGCAGAGTTGTGTACTTTGTCAAACCTTTGGCATTATTCAACCCGTGACTCTCTTTCTCTCTCTCTACCCGATTTTGTGATTACATGACATTGATTTAGCGGTATCTTGCAGATCTACAATCTCTGTATAGAGGAAACTTATGATCCATCACATTTTCATGGTCGTGTGGAGACATACCCTTTTGATGACAATCATGTTCCGCCTCTGCAAATGATTAAGCTTTTCTGTGAAAGTGTATATTCATGGCTATCGTGTGACCCAAGAAACATTGCCGTTATACACTGCATGGTATTAGTTGCAACCTTGCCATTTAAATTGTGAAGAGGGTAATTTATCTGTTATTTTGTCAATTTTCTGTGGTTTTCATCTTCCCTATAATCCATCAATCATTGTCATATAAGACCTGCAAGCTGATATGTGCTCATTATAGCCTCATTCACTTAGCTGTGCATAAAACAGACTGGTTCGCATTCATATGGGTCAGTGACATTTAAGCCTGGCATTTTTGTAGTTCTTAAAGATTCTTTTAAATGACATTCAATTACCTTAATAATCAACTTAAGATGCTTATATTGTTATCCTGGTTTTTAGCACTAGCCGCTCAGAATCCAACACAAATATCATGCTTGGCTTTGGCTGGCTAACTGGCTTCCATCTAGTAATTGCATAATTGCAAATTATAAAAAAGGATCATGCTTACCAATGGATATGTTGTCCATAGACTTGCATAGAATCTCATTGCCTATTATCTTAAAATAACTATGGAATAAAATGCAGAAAATATGCATGTATCTGTTCCGCAACCCAATATGTTTCTTTTTGGCCTCTCGCTGGTCCTCACTACAGTTTTGCAGGCGGGCAAAGGTCGAACAGGCTTAATGGTATGCGCCTACCTAGTTTATACTGGCATGTTAGCTGATGGGGCTCTCCAGTTATATGCAGAAAGGAGAACCACCAATAACGAAGGAGTAAGTTATATTAGGTATATCACGACAATTTGAAATGCCAAAGTTATTATCAAGCTGCATGGCAGTGAAATGTATGTCAGCTGCTTGATAATTGAAATTTAGCTTCCCTACAATCCCCAAAAACCAGTATGACCTGGTTGGTCAAAATTTTCAAAATTGGAATTGTATGCCAGCAGAAATGATTTGAGATGTGCGATTCAGGTAGGAAAACAATCCAATTAAAAAACAGGGAAAATAATTTGATCACTTAAAAATATGGATGTCTGGAGAAGGAAATAATTATCAAATATTGTCATTCTGCAAAATTTCAGATGAACTTATTTGAAGTTTTCTGAAATATTGAATATTTGCAATAATCTCTGATTCATTGAAATGAAAGTGACCCATTTTACGTCATTGTTTGTTTTTGGGTACAATTTGGCAGTTACTTCTATGGACAAGAAGTTGAAAGAATGTTAGTACGGAATCAATTCTTTTCCTTTTATTGTATATGGTTCTAGCATACCTTTTTCTTTTTCCTTTTTTTTTTCCATAAATTTGGCTTCTGCTTACGTATTTTGCCCACTGAGAAGTTGCTTTCTACCCTTTCCTCTCCTCGAAATTCTAATGCCTATTACAAGAACCCATTGGACAAGACATGTAGAGTTCTTTCAAGTGGGTCCTCTGAATGATTAGTCTGTAGATCCGTCCCTATATTTATGGACCTGTGGAAAGACAAGAAAAGACCATCTATGTACAAGTTTCCAAAACCAATTATGGTTTTGCAAAGAAACCAAAAAGGCTTTTAGCTGACACATAAGAGAAAAGCCATGGTGGCACCTGATTTTGGCCGTAAGGTCTCTCTCTTTTTTTTTTTTTTTTTTAACTTTTCCCGCATAGAGTTAACTGGTAAAACAAGATTTGTCGTAAAGGCTATCTGGTACAAATGTGTAGATCTGCTTCTCAAGCATTGTTTTGTAGCAAATGAAGAATGAAGTGATAAAATCAATCAAAGCTAGAGGAGCTTTAACTGCAGCTAAGAAACTTGCCAAGAATGACAATGTGGTGTCAGGCCTGAGTAGGAGAACAAAACATTTTTATAGCTTTTGATATGAGTTATACCTGTTTTATTCAATTTTCTGTATAAGAAAATACCGATTTCAGTAGTTCATAGTGGTGTCCTATATGTTTGTAATAACATTCTCTGATGGGTGGTATGGATCTTTTCTGATTGCAAATGAGAAATGAGGACATTATTTTTCATTTATTGGACAGGTTTCTATACCAAGCCAACGTCGTTATGTGGGATACTGGGAAAATGTTCTTTCCTTTCCCAAGGGAATTCCTCCAAAGGTGAATTTACCTAAGCCATGTAGCAGAGAACTACGGCGGATCAGGCTTCATGACTTGGTTGACACTGAGACAGTCTTCTTCGTGGTCGCAGAAACGCAAGAGGCAAGTGCAAGATGTTTATATTTAACTTGGAGTTGGTTTTCTCATGTGCAGAAGTAGTTTGGTAATGATTACTACGGAGTATTGATACTCTACTTCCTTGTGATATTCTTTGCCTTTATTATTTTGATTACATTATGCATTATGTCATTCTTTTTTCAATGGTTATCTCAGATCTTTATTCGTGTTTCAAGGTTTTTAATTTCCACTTGCAAGGGAAAATGACATTATGAGTTTTGGCCTGACTCGTGATTTTCTTGTTTATCATTTCATAAATTGGGTTTTAGCTTGTCTTCTAGCTCTAAGGGCAGTTAGTTGTTTAACTTGCCTGAAAAGTGCATGTTGTTACTATTTTTGTTGTTTCCTGCTTCTTTTGTCATTCCTATTTTTCTTGCTTGAGTTTTCCATGCAAAAATTCTTGATCTTATTCTATGCAGAAACTATTGATTTTATTCCTCCAATTCTCTAGCCAGTCAGAGTATGTTTTGGATACTATTCGGTTAGCTTCCTTGTTTCATTGGCCAAGAACGTTTTCATCTTTGTTGACAGGTACCCAATCAGCTGTACCGTCCATCTGTAGAAGTCTCACGCAGTAGTTGTAGACGAATTAAGATGGGATATCAAAGATCTAACAGTCCTCGGTATTATCTCACTTACATTAAAGACGATGAAGAAGAGAAGGAAACAAAGGTAGAAGAGCCCCATGTTGTAGTACAAATGGACACAGAAAGTCCTATGATCTACCAGAAGCGATGTCTTGGTCATTATTTTGATAAACCTTTACAAGTAAGTAGTTGACAATTTATAGACACTAGGTTACACGTCTGTTGTTTATTGCTTATCGTAATACATAAAAGGCCCAGGATTGTCATTGTTTTATGGTTATGAGAATCATAAAACCAGATTTTTGAGTAATTTAGAATTTAGGAGGAAAGAAAGAAAGAAACAAGGAAGGAAAAACTCTTAACTTCATATCTGAACTCTTTTAGTTCATGATAAGATACTGTTGTGTGAGTATGGATAAGCTTGTATCCTTATACATTTGTTCCATAACAAGGGCTTGATATGGACCGTGAACAGGTTACTGGAGATGTGCGTGTCATATTCTATCAAAAAATGTTTGGAGGGCGTCTCTTCTATTGCTGCTTCAACACAGCTTTTATCAAAAACAGCTTGTTGCAGGTACTCTTGAGGTTCTGTTCTTAAGGCTTTATTAGTCTTCTGCTGCCTTGTATAGTAACAAGCGAATGCTAGTCTTGATAAGTACATAGAACAGTAGTCACTGCATTCTGCCTGCATATCCACCTTTCACTTGGTTCTGTTCTAAAGGCTTTATTAGTCTCCTGCTGCCCTGAATAGCAGCAAAAAAATGGTAGTCTTGATAGGTACATAGAACAGTAGTCACTGCATTCTGCCTGGAAATCCACCTTTCAATTTGAACTCAGAAATGGTTTAGGACCTCAGAAACATGCATTATAATGGATTGGTTACAGCCAAGAAGGAAGTTCTATTATACATTTCAAGCTGCTGATTGAGCAATGTTAGGTCAGTTATCTTATATTTTCTGAAACATTGCAGTTCAGCACTCGGGAAATGGATAAAGTTGGAAAAAAAGGAAGATCAATATGCGGCCCTGCCTTCTGCGTGGAGCTGCTATTTGGTCCTGCGAATGCGAGATTTACACCATCTGAGGACAGTTTTGAAAGTGATGACTTGTTCTGAGATACTAGAAATTTTCTATTATCGGCACATACTCCTCCATGTAAAAATCTTCTCACGAGTTGAGCCATTTGGTAAGGGCCTGCATTCTTATAACAATATACAAGCTGGCTCATTTGGCTCTCTTTCCATCTATTTTTGACTTAAGTTACTTGAAATAAATAAAATTATATATTTTGTATAAGAAAATAGATTGCGAAAAGTAGGATGAATTCTTTTTCGTCTTGTACCTAAAACAACTATTCTGGTCATGTTTCTTTAAATTTCAAGGCTCACTTTTTTAACTTGTAATTAAAAAGTAAATTGAAAGTGTCATTAACAAATAAGTACTTTTTAGTGACTTTGTTGGTAAATTACATGATTATATTTTAAAAACACATACAAAAATAAATACAAAAAATATATTTTTAGCCCTTGTAAAAGAAAATTTTATATCTCCTTTTATGAGTTATTATTTATTGTATTTTTGATTTATTAATAGAAAGCAGATTAAGTGAAGAAACCGAATACCAAACCTATTAGACTTGTGGGTTGGGCATAAACTCCCCAACCCATTAGAAGTACAAGTCAGGTCCCTACTTGGTTATCCAATAATATATTTTTAGAAGTTCATAAAACTATAATTCACCTTTTTAATGATTTCAAGGCTTTATATATGTCTGTATATATATATATATATATATATATTTTTACCTACTTAGCTTTATAACTGTCTTAATTTTCTAAAATCTTAAAGTTAGAAATAAGTTTATTTTTATTAATAAAATTGATGTTTTGCACTTTTTAACTAATTACTTTAAAATTAATTGATATCAATAATTCAATAATAAAATTGTTGGTATACAATCTTGAGACCATTTCATAATAAACTTGGATTAATAATCTACTATCAAAGTTGTTAGTGTACCATCTTTGAGTCTAATAAACTAGTTTATAACAAACTTAAATAAATAATTCAATAATAAAGCTATTAGCATGCAACCTTCATATCTTCAATAAATAAAATTATTATTTTATACTTTTTAATCAATCACTTTAGAATTAACTTAGATCAGAAATTCAATAATAAAGCTATTAGTGCACATTGATGATATAAGATTTTGAAGTTGAATCAATTATTTTATAATGAACTTAAATCAAGAACAGTAACAAAGTTATTGGTAGCTTAATTTTGGATACAAAAAAATAAGTTTTGGATAATTAAGGCATAAGCAGTTTGGTTTGGAATAACTTCAATAAAATAGCCTTTCCGAGGAAGATAAGTATTTTCCAGCAAATTCGGGTCTTTGGCGTCTTCCTTCTCCCAATCTGATCGGGTCCCTGTCTTGTTTACCTATCTTAAAAACTCCTGAACGGACGATCCACTGGGGATACTTCTATGCTCCCAACTGCCCAGAGAGATATATATATCCTGACCAATCCTACCGTGACAAGATTTCGCACAAGCATTCGGATACCCATCTGCTTGTTTCCCGGGAAAGTCCCGTCAAAACGCTTGGGCAAACCTATCTTTGTTTGCTTGTGAGAATGGGCATCGGGTTTTCTTGTTAGTTCTGACAAGCACTGCGTATTCGAGTCGGATTTGAGTTGGAATTGGAGGGAGAAAGGAGAAAGGAGAAAGAAGAACCCTTTTGTCTAACATGGCGACCCCAAAACCCCAAAGGTCTCCGGAGGAAATCGAGGACATAATCCTTCGGAAAGTATTTCTCGTATCGCTGACTGATTCGGGTGAATCGTCGGCACCGTCTGATCCCCGAGTCGTCTACCTGGAGATGACTGCAGCTGAGGTTCTGAGCGAGGGCAAGGAGATGAGGCTTTCAAGGGAGTTGATGGAGAGGGTCCTGATCGATCGGCTCTCGGGGAGTTTCGCCTCGGCTGAGCCGCCATTTGAATATCTTACTGGGTGCTATCGGCGAGCCCATGAAGAGGGGAAAAAGATTGCTTCAATGAAGGACAAGAACGTGAAGTCTGAAATGGAGTCGGTGGTGAAGCAAGCCAAGAAGCTGGCGGTCTCGTACTGTAGGATTCACTTGGGAAACCCTGAGTTGTTTCCGAATCCAAATTCGGGTTCTAGTAATTCGCCGCTCTTGCCGCTGGTTTTGGCGGAGGTCGGGGGCACGATTGACGGGTTCGGTGGTGTTAGTAGCAGTGGGACACAATGCCCACCTGGTTTCTTGGAAGAGTTCTTTAGGGACGCAGATTTCGATAGCTTGGAGCCCATATTGAAGGGTTTGTATGAGGACCTGAGGGGCAGTGTGCTCAAGGTCTCAGCGCTGGGGAACTTTCAACAGCCGTTGAGGGCTTTGCTGTATTTGGTTAGCTTCCCAGTTGGTGCCAAAGCGTTGGTGAACCATCCGTGGTGGATTCCTAAAGGGGCGTATTTGAACGGTCGGGTAATTGAGATGACCAGCATACTGGGGCCGTTTTTTCATGTTAGTGCTTTGCCCGATCATTCCATCTTCAAGGGCCAGCCTGATGTGGGGTGAGTTGATTTTCATGTCTGATGCTTATGCTTTTGCGAGTTTCGGTCACAATCTGGTCTTCATGGTTTTAACTTGGTTGGGTGTGATAGCTAGGAATTCTGAGAAGAGAGAAAAATAATAACAGCGTCGTTGGTTTCCACTTGTTTACTGTGTATAAAGCAGAATTTTGCCTAATCGAACAGAACGCTGCTCTTTAGCTTACTTAAAATATGCTGTTTTACTTTTAAGGCAAAAGCAGAGGACAAGACTCGACTCAAATTCGCTCTTCATTTCTTAAAACAGAAGAGCCCTTTGCTTCTTTAGCTTTTGCACAACTTAATGGAGTATGTGGTTTATGCATGTGGCGCGTCATCTGCAAGTTGAGAAACTGTATCCGTATTTAATGCATTTGTCGTTTCAAAAGAAAACAACTAAAGTAAGAAGAGATGTGTTTGATATGTTGCAAATTTTATTTCTCCTCTCCAACCTCTCAATCTGCCTTACCTTTTTTCTGATACGCTAAGCTGCAGCTCAGCTGTGTTTTGGATGGAAATGGTGGGACTTGCATAAAACCGAAATGATTTTCATCTACTTGTATATGAACTGGGCTCAGCTCATCCTGTATCATATTCTAGGTAGGAGCTTCTTAATTGAAACTTCTTAGCTTCTTGAGACGCCACTAGGGGGTGAAGTTGGCTGCTTAAGTTAAATTGGGAAGCCAATTGGAAGTCAACTGTTATATCTATCTTAGGACTTGGTTGAGTGGTATTGATATGGGGATAGTTCCCTCACACATCTGACTAGTGAGTACTGATATATCAGGGGATTCAGTCTTCAATTTGTTGATATTGGTTTTGGTGTAGCTGCTACTGTGTATAGTTAATTGATCTACTTATCAGAATGAGATGTTGACCGTACACTATCTCAAATCTGTGACATGAAATTACCGAATTGCTTTGTTATATGCCATTCTGAGTTTTAAGTTAGTGCGTACTTTTGATCTTTGTGGGCATCTTTTATGGGCCTTTCCTTTGCATAGTACGGACCACTGGATTTTTCCCTTCCTTTTCAAGGAAGTGATTGTCTCTTAGCTTTGCAGTTGGAATAAGAGGAAGACTAACATGCTTATATGTATCGCTATTGTTTGTCCATATTAGATATGACTAGAGCACACAATTGATGAGGGTTAAGATAAGGGATTCAAAGAGGATGCCTTAGATTCTTCTTCTAATTATTGCTGCTTCCCTTGGACGAATTGTTTTATGGTTGAAATCCTATTTTTCTTTAGCTGTTCTTTCCCTTGAACTTTCAGTCAGGAGAATTTCTTTCGTGCTTGCTGGATTTTATCCCTATTGAGCAGAATACGTAAGCCTACAGCTTTGTGCTGCTCATGGATGGATATTCAAGAATGGTTTCTTATTTGTGCAATTTTCTTTCTGTAAAACAACAGGCAACAGTGTTTTTCAGAAGCATCAACTCGTCGACCAGCTGACTTGTTGTCCTCATTTACCACAATAAAAACAGTGATGAAAAACTTATATGATGGTCTATCAGAAGTTCTTCTCACACTTCTCAAAAATACTGACACTCGTGAAAATGTGCTTGAATATCTTGCAGAGGTGATCAATAAAAACTCATCAAGGGCTCACATCCAGGTATTTTCCCCCTTTTCACAACATTGTTAGGGTTGCAGGCTATAATTTTATAAACAAACTTATATATTTTTCTCAACTTTTCTATGATAAGTATTGTTGTTGAAAATATTGTTCTAATTTGACCTTATGCTCTGCATCATATTTTTTTAGGTTGATGATCTATCGTGTGCAAGTTCAGGCATGTTTGTCAATCTCAGTGCTGTTATGCTTCGGTTGTGCGAGCCTTTTCTAGATGCAAACTTAACGAAAAGGGATAAAATTGATCCCAAATATGTATTTCATAGTAACCGACTGGATTTAACGTGAGAGCTTTCTGTTTAATGGACTTTGGTTTTCTTCTATAATTTTATGTATTCTATGTATTCTCCTTTCCTAATTATTGTTGGTAATTTTGTGTTAGAGGGTTGACTGCTCTCCATGCATCATCAGAAGAAGTTGCAGAATGGCTTAAGACATCTAATTCAGGGAAAACTGACGGTGAAAGTCGGTTACTTCAATCTCAAGAAGCCTCCAGTTCTGGTGGTGCTACTAGTGGCTCTTCAAGTGCGAAAGCTGCATCAAGCAGTGACAAAACTAAATATCCATTTATTTGTGAATGCTTTTTTATCACTGCAAGGGTGCTCAACTTGGGTTTATTAAAAGTATTTGCTGACTTTAAACATTTAGTTCAGGTAATAATTACTTTACACAGTTAGACATAAGATTCACATTATTACTTTATTGGGGATTAGTTGTCATTGTTAATGGGCAAGTACGTGGGGTAGTCTCTAGTGAACTGAACTATTTTAATTTTGTATTCTTACTATTTTGACTGATTGATGGAAAGAAACATAAATTTATTTCAGGAAATTCAAAGGGGTGAAGATACTCTTTCCAGTCTCAGAACCATGCAAGAGACTGCTCCTACATCAAGAAGGGAGCAGAGCATTACTCTCCTCGAGAAAGAAATAGAGTTAGCTTCACAGGAAAAACTTTGTTATGAAGCTCAGATACTGAGGGTATGTGTCTCTCTGTGCACATGCATGATTTTGGTGTCTTGCTTCCTTAAGTTTGTTTGAATCATATTCTGATGGAGCATGGAGCCAGGTTTGAATACATGGTAGCATAAAGTGACGTCCTGGGGTCATAAGTTGGATGGTCAGTGTATCTTCTAGTAGTTGGCCTTTTTTTCAACTGTGGAGAAACCTGTGATCATTTTGTTCTTGATGAGCTGCACTCATTGCTCCTCTGGGAGTGGTCTCTCTGCGCTGGCACATAAGCCAGACTGAGTGGCTTTGTGTTTCAGTTTTGCCTACATCTTCCTTGGAGCTTTTCTTTTAATTGATTGCCGTTCCTATTTTTCTTCTACTTCTTTAATATTTCATTTAAGGCATATTTATCTTCTTTCTAGTGTTCTTCATTACCTTGACCACAGGACTATAGAAATTAATTATCGCTTCTTTATAAGTGTGGATGCATCATGTGCTGTCACATTTCTTTTAAGATACATTGGATTATTGGATGATGTCTCTGTTCTCAATTTATTTTTTATCTACTAGGAAGAACCTACCCACATCAAGGGCATTTATAAAATGGTATCATTTTATTTTCTTTCATTTTTCCTTTGGGTGATTTGAAGGATGTTTCCAGTCATGTATTTGTATTGTTTCAATGTGCTGAATTATATAGAGCTTTAAAGATCGTTTTTTCTTCTGATTTTTGACACTGCTGAGCCTCATATTGATTCTTTTATTCTTAGGATGGAGAATTTATTCAAAATGCTCTTTCCTACTACCGGTTAATGGTGGTTTGGCTGGTTGGCCTGGTGGGTGGATTCAAGATGCCTCTGCCATCCAGTTGCCCGATGGAGTTTGCATGTATGCCAGAGCATTTTTTGGAGGATGCTATGGAATTGCTTATATTTGCCTCCCGGATTCCAAAAGCTTTAGATGGGGTGTTGCTGGTAGACTTTGTGTTGAAAATTTTTGTTTGAGCTTATCCTATACCTTGTCTCCCGATGGTTTTCCTTCTTATAATTAATTATTTTTTCTTGCTTGGCAGGATGACTTCATGAACTTTATTATCATGTTCATGGCAAGTCCAGAATATATCAGAAACCCTTATCTCAGAGCAAAAATGGTTGAGGTGTTGAACTGCTGGATGCCCCGTAGAAGGTGAATAGTTGTGATCCATTTTCTTGTAACTCAAAGAGAGATTTTTTAGGGCTCCAAAAATCTCTTAACTTAATAATAATGTGTCTGGCGTTTATTCCATTGCATGTGCAGTGGCTCATCTGCTACAGCTACACTATTTGAAGGGCACCAACTTTCTCTCGAGTATCTCGTGAGGAATCTTCTGAAGCTTTATGTTGACATTGAGTTCACTGGTTCTCACACACAGGTAATTGCCACTTAATTCATGTTATAAGGGTATAGAGATAGTTGCAGGCATGCAAGGGGGCCAGGCCCCCGACAATTTTTACAGAAAGGAACTATGGAGGACTTGTTGCCAGTTAATTAGCAATTCACCCCTAAAAAAATTCCAGTCCAGCATGGGATGCCTTCTAAATTCCCGCCTCCAACCTGGATGGCTGGGTCTTTTGAGCCAATCTTTGGAATGCCTGGATTATTCATTTGGTTTCATTACACAGAATTTCTGTCTTATTATAGTTGCTAGTAACTCTTTTTCTTGATAACTATTTCAAGAGGGTGGAATTTTAAGGCCAATTCATGTGAACCTGCTCAATGAGACCCTTCTGCTCTGTTAGTTTCTTGAAATCAAGATACTTAATTATTCATTCAAGATCAAGTTGATTAGCAATTCTATAACTATTGTCATTTGTTTGTTATAGTTTTTTTTTTTTCTCTCTCTCTCTCTCAATGACTTTAACATGAATGCCCTTCCTTATTTACAATGAGCTGGAGTCTCTCATGGCTCCTTACCTCAATAATTGGTGAGTTTCTGTCTCTCCGTTGAGCAAGTGGATGGTAGAGTCTGGTATCGGTCTCCAAATGATATGTAGCATAGGAGAACAGCATCAGTTATACTGGGTCAACTTTGTCCCTGCAGTGGGTGGAGTTACGTCCAATGCATGCAATTAGTTCAGATTGCATGGCATTTATCCATCAAAGTAGCTTTCTACTGATGAGAATTAACGGGTTGATGGGATTTGAATGCCACTTACTGGTCCAGAAAAGGGAGATAGATGAAAATGCATTAGAATGCTGAAGGGGTTTTGTCTTGTGAAGCCAGCTGGTAACCCATGGCTGTGGACCCGTGCTCATTCTAGCTTTTGAGAGCTCACAGTTTGCTTTGCCTTTACACTCATGGTTCATCCATTGTTCACTGTTCTTGAGTAGAGGAAGCTGTTCTTGATGACCTGTTTGTTCTTTTATTCTGTGCAGTTCTATGACAAGTTTAACATCCGCCACAATATTGCCGAACTTCTTGAATACCTGTGGCAGGTCCCAAGTCATCGTAATGCTTGGTTGCAGGTAGATCCTTCTTCATGGATTGGATATGCACTGGGTGTGTGCATGTTTTGTGTGGATGCATGTGTGCCTGCATATGAATGTGATCATCTCTTGACTGCTGCTTGAAATTTTTGTCATTCCAGATTGCTAAGGAGGAGGAGAAGGGTGTCTATTTGACCTTCTTAAACTTTCTGATTAACGATAGTATCTATCTTCTCGATGAAAGCCTTAACAAAATTCTTGAACTGAAAGAATTGGAAGCTGAGATGTCAAATACTGTAGAATGGGAGCAAAGACCAGCCCAGGAGAGGCAGGAGAGAACCCGACTATTCCACTCGCAAGAGAATGTAAGTTTGACTCTTTTTGTCTATGACATACTTAACTCATACATCTATATTCAATGTCATGAACCTAAAGTACTTAACAAATGGATCACGGGTATTATTGTTGTTAGATAATCCGGATTGATATGAAGTTGGCAAATGAGGATGTGAGTATGTTGGCATTTACTTCAGAGCAAATCACAGCTCCTTTCCTACTTCCTGAAATGGTAACGTCTTGTACTATATTTCTTACCTATGCATGTCATCCCTAACAGTACCAGGGCTGAAATCCTGTCCTGGCTAGTTTTACATTCTTAACACCATTGCTGACCGCCTTCCTCCTATTCCTTTTTTCTTTTTTTTCTAGGTTGAGAGGGTGGCGAGCATGCTTAATTATTTTCTGTTACAACTTGTGGGCCCCCAACGAAAATCTCTTACTCTGAAAGATCCTGAAAAATATGAATTTCGTCCAAAACAGTTGCTTAAGCAGGTTAGTATGAAGTAAATTTCATTTTACCTTTTTGTTGAACTAAATTTCTCTTATTTGGTGGGATATGTGATTTAAAGCCAAATAAACAGGACATGCTCAGTGGCTTTGTAATTTTAATATCAATTTGACTGAAGAAGCTTTGCCAACTTGTGCTTTTTTTAAGTGTCCAGTTTGGTTGAACTTGGACAATAATATGAAAGCTATGCCAGGCCTGACCTCACCTTAAAGTAAATCTAGTCTAGGTACAATTCGGCAAAGAACCCTGTTCTATTAGGTGTTTGTTAATTTCAATTCTCAAAGAGTAAATAGTTCTCTTTGTCAACTCTAGTTTGATTTGTATCCCCGATTAGATTTTGCTGGCTCTTTATGTTGACAGCTGAATTCCAGAAGTACGATCACAAGTTAATGTTGTATGCATCATCTTGTATTTGAAGCTCTTGGGCAAAGTAAAATGTGTTTTAAACTTTCGAACTGGTTGTGAATTGATTTATTTGGGTGTGAATTATATTTGTATAGGCCCCTTATTGGTTTTGAATGTTTCTGGTTGACCTTCAGATTATGGAAAAGGCAACTCAATTGTCATTGTTGATATTTTGCAGAAGTTGGGTGGGGCGGAAAGGGATTGGGACTTTTTTCCTTTCCGGGGGTGGGGGGGATATGAAAAATGGGATTTTTCTTATTTGCTTTCTACATGGACACGATATTTGGATTAGTAATCTCAGGTGGTCTGAGTAAAACTAAAAGATGAAAAGTAAAACATACAGGTTTGCTAACGAAGCTGTAATAGACATGTAATTGGGCACTAACTTTTTGATGTTGTGTTCCGTTGGGAATATGTAGTTTGTTGTGTTGCTTTATGTCCAGTATGGTTTATGTAGTAATGCTTTTAAAGCCAGCGAGAATACATGCACTGACGTTTAATCGTTTATTGCAGATTGTCTACATATATGTTCATCTTGCTAAGGGTGATACGGAAAATATTTTCCCTGCTGCTATATCAAAAGATGGTCGATCCTACAATGAACAGGTAATTAGCTGAGGCAAAGAGTTCCATACATAAAAAAAAAAATAAAAAAAAAATATATATATATATATATATCGGTCAGAAGAATGTTTTAGGATCTCCATTTCTTCTGAATCATATGATTGGGTGGAATTAATCTGAAAATTGGAGCTTGCTCCAGTTATTTAGCGCTGCTGCAGATGTTCTTCGAAGAATTGGTGAAGACGGGAGGGTAATACAAGAATTTATTGAGCTAGGTGGCAAGGCCAAAGTTGCAGCGTCAGAGGCAATGGACACTGAAGCTGCGCTTGGGGAGATACCTGATGAATTCCTTGACCCAATTCAAGTACGTTCCTTCATTTACTCTGAATTCCTTGACCCAATTCTGTTGCTGGCCTGTAATTATGTTTTATTGTTTGTGGCAGTACACTTTGATGAAGGATCCAGTTACCTTGCCCTCTTCTGGGATCATCATAGACCGACCTGTCATTCAGAGGCATCTTCTTAGTGATGCTGTAAACATCTTCATCCCCTAATTACTTTGAGCATCTTCTCATAACTACAATGCTGATATATGTTTGATGCGATTTGCAGACTGACCCTTTCAACCGTTCCCATCTCACCGCGGACATGCTGATTCCAAACACTGAATTAAAGGCAAGAATTGAAGAGTTCGTCAGGTCCCAAGGGATGAAGCAGCATGGGGAATCCATCAGCAAGGAGACGATACAAACCACGAATAGTGAGATGCTGATTGATTAGGGAAGTTCTGCAATTGTGGATTCAGATTCGGATGGAGGAAGTGGTTGTATTTACTTCAGTTCCAGTCATAGCATTTGCATGATTATAGTTTTGAACATTCTTTCTGTAAAATATTCCGTGTAAGAAAGGCCGTTTATGGAAATTCATAATGACATTAACTTTCCAATCGTAAGACTAGCCAGAATCGGTAATTTCTACATAATTGTCTGAATTTTCTTAAATCTAGAATCCCTAATAGAGTTTTATAGCAATTATGTGCTTAAAGAAAGAGTGGAAGTCAATGATCAGAAACGTATTAGTTGTATTAAAGCCTTTTCTAGTATACTCCCCAACATAGTGACGCCGACACTTCCCGAAATCGCAAAGCCCTTTAACGACTAAGCAGATGGACTCATGGCCTCGAGCACCCCGGCCCTGTTCAAGCACTCACCGTCGCCGCACCTGAACCGGTCGAGATACGGAGACACCGCTCGGAATGGCCTCCTCCGTCGAGAGTGCCGGACCGGCGGTCCATCTTCATGAGGCGCGCGACGACGTTGGGGTTGGCCAGGAGGTGCTGTACGGTGTCGTTTAAGAGGGCCTCATCTGCCTATATGTTTGGATTTGTGGATTCTAATTAGAAGCGCAGCTCCTTCGGCTGAAGAAGCATGAGATCTTGAAAGAACTCTGTACGGGTTCGTAGCCCTACTTGAGCCAAATTGCAGAGAACGAATCAGTACAAAAACATTTTAGTTCTGAAGTTGGGCGAGTTATCCGAAGCTTGCCTTCGAGCGAGAAGAGCGATGTACGGACTAAGGTTTTGCAGGCGCTCATTGCTTGCACTGTGGCGACTCAGAGAGAGAGAGAGAGAGAGAGAGGTTGGCGCCAACAAGTTTGAGAGTGAGAAAGCAAGGAGCTTCGGAAGGTGGAAGACGGTCTTCTCTGGATAGCGCTTCGATGTCAGTCGTACAACAGCTCCGACGTCGTTTTACGTGGCAGAGTGTTTTACTCAGATACTTGAATCTTTTCTGTTAATTAAAAATTGAGACAAAGTGTGGTTTAGACTAATCACAGTTCTCGACGTTGCATGAGTTGTTCCAACACCCGGTAACGTAGGACTTCTTAATTATAACCAATACCTACTCTCTCGACTGAGCTAAGCATCTTTCAATAAACTTTCTTTCTAATATTAAATTTGATATCAAAAGATGTTAGACAGCACCTCAGTTAAAAAGAGCCAAAATTTTTGACTAATCAAGATTTTTTCTTATCACCATCTTTTCGAGAGTGCTTTTGGTTCAGAGATTTTTTTTTTTTAAAAAAAAGGTTTGTATTTGAAGAAGACTAGATTTTCATGTATAGAGGATTTCATGATAAAGTTGTAAGCAAACACAATATACTTTAACAACTTGTGATTTCACTCAAACTTAGTACTCATTCTTACATGGGTAACTGGGCATACAAACAGAAGGATAAAGATAGGAGATGACATCCTTTGTTACTCTAATTCCCGAAATGCTGCAAAGAGTTTTCCAGTTAAGTAGAAAGAGCACTCTGTGAGATGAGATCAAACGATATTCCATTCTGTTGGAGTCGTGCTTGGAGATCAGTTGGACCAAACACAATCCCTGGAGGCAAAACTCCTCCCTTTGGCAGGTTCTCTCGTTGCCTCAGAACAACCAGAGCACACTGAAATACGACGATGGGGGTGGTCAGATAGCCAACCTCAGGTCCCATTATTCTTGTTAAGATTTCCATATCAGGCTTTGAGTTTCCCTGTGAAACCCGACTGCCGTCGCTGAAACCATGTCCAACGAACCACATCTTGAAGGAACCACTTTTGACTTCATCCTCGGAGGGGCCTTTCTTCTTGAACCCTCCGAAGCTGAAGAATGAGGGGAATTTCAGGAGCAGCCACGTCCCAACAGTGTTTTTACCCAGAGTCCCAATGAAAAGCCCGCTGGTGATGAATTGGAAGACACCCAACAGAGCTTTGGAGCCTATCTTCACCCCGAAATGTGCTGGCTTAACAGATGACCAGAATGCCTCCCTCTTTTGAACCTGTTCCGGACTCTCGTTAACCCCTGGAAGACCCTTGGGGTTTTCTGTCAGAATTGAGAGGGTTCTTCGAACCACAGTAGAGTCTGCTGAAGGTAGTCTTACTGCCCACAGCCCAATTTTCTTCTGATGTTTTATAACAGGTCCTTTGGGAGGTGCAGGACCAGGTATCTATAACACAACCAATAAAGTGAGACTGACATCAGTATTTGCAATATCAACAGTTCAGTAGTAAACTGTTCTGCATTGAAATTGCAAGAACCGGATGAGAGTTGAGAAGAGAAATTCTCTTACCACCGGCCGAGGTCGTCTCGGCCTCGACCACCTCAGCGCCCGCAAACTATCTGCATTGACCACGCCCAGAACCGCCGACTCGAACGTCCCGAAATTCGCTACAATGCTTCTCTCCGACTCCAGGCTCAGGTACGCTTCGACCTGGTTCGGCACCGCCGGCGGCACCCACTGCCTCGAATTGAACATTAAGCCCAACTCAGCCGGAATCGAGTCGAACCCACATGCCGAGACGATTAAACATCCCGTCCGGGCCGCCTTCTCCCCGTACTTGACCTCCATTCTCTCCATGAACTCGGGCTCCCCGCAAATGTCCAAGTAATCGCACCCGGTCTCAACGCACGCCGCAACGACGGGTTCACCGTAGAGGCGGAAGGGCCCGACGCAGTTGAGCACGAGCCTCGTTTGCCTGCAGAGCGCGAGAAGTGATGCTGGGTCGGAGGTGTCAAAGGTGAGTATAGGAACGGCGGGTGGGGAGTTGGGATGCGAGGCCCATTGGAGCGCCTGCGCGACCTTGGCGGGGTTGCGCCCGGCCAGGGCTAGTGTTCCGAGAGGTGCCCGGGAGAGGAACCTGAGCGCTTCTCTGACTACATATTTACCGGTGAACCCTGAGGCTCCCAGAATGATCAGGTCGTACTTGGAAGTAATGGGTTTTGGCCCTCGATTTTCTTCCATTGTTGCGAGATCCTGAAGCAGTTCGGGAATCAAGTTTTGAAACATTCAGATGTAGAATCGAGTTGGGTCGTTCACGTTCATTCACCGTTTCGGGTCAGTCTTCTCTCGTGCTTTACGCCAGCTTCTCTGGTTTCTCCACTAAACTGAACCTATTTTCGCACGTTAAAACCATTGATGGGTGTCTGCAATACAATAAAAAAATGAATCGTAACGGGAGTTCCCGCTCGATTCAATGGATAATATGGATGGTATTTGTCTATAATCATAGTCCAATGAAAAACTTTCTCAAGACTTCTATTCACCTACTGAGATTTTGAAAATGGGGTTGCTTGAACTTGGGGAAACATATTTTAGTGTTTAGATTGGCATTGTTGTATAATTTACGTGTTTTATACGCTTTTCAAATGATATTGTTTCGTATGAATCTTAGACAGGTATCCTGATTATTGAACCTTCATAATTTAGTTTAAGGTCAAGACAAAGTCTATGATTTTCCGGCAGTTATCTCTGACTTCTAAAGGCAGACCAAATCAATGGTGAATTTTTTTGGCATGGTGGTTGTGATGGTCAAATGGGTCGGTTCAATTTGGTTGTTAGTTTCATGGGTTGCAGACTTGAGATTGAAACTTGAAAGGTCCTTATGCTTCACTATAACACTAAATCACTACTAAATTCAACTAAGTGCTTGCAACATGCACACTTACGGACAAATTATGCTTATAATTTTTTTAGACATTAATTTGATTTATAAGTTCTAGAATGAAAATTAAGTATAAAAGTAAAATAATAAGTTTATCAATTAAGATTTATTTTAGGTTGTTTACAAGTATAAAACTTTCAGAAACTTTGTTTATATCATATTATAGCGAGTATTATGTTATATATAAAATGTCTCAGCGAATGAAAGACTTGTTTATTTATAAACATAAGAATGATTTTTTAAGAATTACAAAAATCAATGATATTCATTTATGTGTAAATGCATGTGTTTATGAAGAATCTACAAAACTTCGTAACATGACTTCACTATGCAATTACTTCATAATTACACTGCACAAACCTGCTTATCTAGCTCTATCAGACTACCCCGAGAGTCATTTTCAGCCCTTTATCCTTTGCAATAGCTCTTACTTTGGCTGCTTCATCCCGTTTCCCACCATCTTCGTATAAATTTGACACCAAAGACGCTTGACAGTTGCCTCCCCACAAGCTCCCCCATCCCGGTGTTGTTATATACTCTACAAGCAGCTAGCAAAGCAGCCAGTGCAGAACTTCTCTTCCCTGATGGAAGGCACCTAACCATGTCAAATGTTTCATCAAGATATATTGCTTTAACATAAAACCCAAAGCTCACATTAGTTGTGAAAAAATGTATTAAAAATAGTGTGGTAAAAGTCTTATATAATCTTAATCATATGTAAGAACCCCTTTATAAAAAACATAGATCTTGCTTTCTTATTCAACTTTTAGATAGGTTGTTCTCCACTTTAGATAATGAAACCATTCCATTACTACCAACCCAAAGAAGTACGACCAACAAAATATTAAAAAAATTTTGCAAGCAAAACATTCTGGATTGACGAACAAAGTCCAAGATCAACACGTGGGCTTCCTAATTTTGTACTATAGTTATTGATGGGAAAAACGACGTATAAAGTTTCCCACTTTGATTGAACCTATGAGGAAATACCAAAACACCAACGATGTATTCGAATCACAAGTCAAATAAGCAAATCACAATCAACACAAAAGAATTTCTACGTGGAAAAACTCCTCCAATGTGAAGGATAAAAAACCACGGGACCGATCACGGAGTCCACCCCAATCTCCACTATATAAATCGTTAGGTTACAACCTAATCAAGTCCTTAACAATAGCAACAGGAATAAGATTCACTGATTCAACAATAATAGAATCACCAATAAATAGTGAAGAAACAAGTTGTAAACAACAACTTAACTAAGAAAAGTTGGAGAAATATCACCCAGATTTTCGACCACAATCTGCTGACTTCAAGAGCTCCAAACGACGATCCAACCGTTCACAATGAAGAACACCCAATCCCGAACCTACTGACAAAAAATCAGCTCAATCGGACCACGGATCGACCTTGATCAGACGTTTGATCAACTGCTGCGCAGGGCCTCTAATTCCTGCGAAATTCTGCTCTTTTCTTTTCTCTCTCTCTTTTCTTTTTGACGGCCACTCACCTCTTCTCCTAAAGAAAAAATCCTATATTTTTCTTTTTAAACCTTAGGGCCACATTACCCTAATTAGACCTAATAATAAGTCCCCGAATATGGGCTGGACCAACCCAACAGTTATAAGGCCTTAAAAAAGGCAGGGGAAAGAAGGACATTTCCAATGCATGTTTATCTTAGTTGATCAGTTGATTTGTCAATATGTTCTCTCATTTGCTAACCATGCTCTTAACTTTGATCTTCTTCAGCCATGATAGAACTCAAAGTAATCATCGGAATCACAACCGTAGGTGTCAATTGTCAACCTCAAAATTCTTGTCTTTTCTAGTCAACATTGCCTATAAATTAGAAAAACCAAATGCCAAGAGAGATCTGACATCCAACCATCTGGGCATGCTTGACTGATTCCCTATTCTGGCACTCTGTACCAGTTCTTTAAACACGAAGAAACCAAATTCGTGAATTAAAGTGATAGTGATAGTTTATGATCGCTCGAGCTGGCATGGCCAGCCCCAGGGGAAAGAAGGACATTTCCAATGCATGTTTATCTTAGTTGATCAGTTGATTTGTCAATATGTTCTCTCATTTGCTAACCATGCTCTTAACTTTGATCTTCTTCAGCCATGATAGAACTCAAAGTAATCATCGGAATCACAACCGTAGGTGTCAATTGTCAACCTCAAAATTCTTGTCTTTTCTAGTCAACATTGCCCATAAATTAGAAAAACCAAATGCCAAGAGAGATCTGACATCCAACCATCTGGGCATGCTTGACTGATTCCCTATTCTGGCACTCTGTACCAGTTCTTTAAACACGAAGAAACCAAATTCGTGAATTAAAGTGATAGTGATAGTTTATGATCGCTCGAGCTGGCATGGCCAGCCCCATTTGAAACCTTCACGCTGTTTCCAAGAAAACTGATTTTCAAAGCCATTCTTATCCGTTTGGTTTGCTAGTATTAAGATATTAGATAATGGGCCTATGTTTAGTTCGGCCAGCATCTCTCTCTTCTATTTAGTTTTGAATATATGTCACGACCTAGTATTGGAATCTATTGGTCATGGTGAGCACTATCACGGTTGGGGAGTGGGACTTGGATCATGGTGGTTTCCTGAAGGTATTCAAAGGTAATTAGAACTTGGTGGTGGTCATTCCTTACAATTGATATGGAACCATCACCACCTCATGCATTTGAACCACATATGGGGTGATTTGCAGAAAACGTGTGAGACCAAAGTGAAGCCGCCGTAGTTAAGAAAGATGGGCCGCCAGGGCGTCAGCGTGAAAGCGTGGTTTGTCATGGTTGGGGGAGTGGGACTTAGATAATGGTGATTTGGTGAAAGTATTTAAAGGTAATTGGAACCCCTGCCAATAGGCTTAGGCCTTTTGGCTCAATGGTGGGCGTTTCTTACAATATATGCTTTGTACAGGTGCTCTCCATACTGATTTTTTTCGGCAACTATGAATAGATGAACCAGCTTGCGGACATTCAAAAAAATCACTGTTCTGTGTTTAATTTTCTGCCCCGTTTGCAAGAGCTGGATGTCTTGTGCCGAGTTGTGTCAGAGTTGATAAAGTTTATCAGCTAGAAATGAGGCTAGAAAGATATACTATGACCCCTTTCAGAAACGTACGTGAACTAACCTTAGTTCGCATGTTTTTTTTGTGTCAAGAAAATGGGATATCAGTGGCGTTTTCTTTTTTTCTTTTTCTTTCTTGGGGTAAGGGGGATATGAATTAGGAGAATGGAATTTTTCTTATTTCCTCTGTACATGGACACAACAGTAGGATTAGTAATCTCAGGTGTTCTGAGTAAAACAAAAAGGTGAAAAGTAGAACATATAGGTTTTGTAAGGAAGCTGTAGTAGAACATATAGGTTTTGTAACTAACTTTTTGATGTCGTGTTGCATTGGGAATATGTTAGTTTGTTCTGGTGCTTAGTGTCCAATATGGTTGAGTGGGAATGGCATTTTTCTATCAGTCAACATGCATTTTGAACAAAAATGGTTTACGTAGTAATGCTTTTATAGCCAGTCAGAAATTCATGCATTTATTTGCAGATTGTCTATATATATGTTCACATGGTTTCTTCTGAATCATATGATTAATTGAGTGAAATTAATGTCGAAATTGGGGCTTGCCTCCAGTTATTTAGTGCTGCCGCAGATGTTCTATGAAGCATTGGTGAAGATGGGGGGTAATACAAGAATTTATTGAGCTAGGTGGCAAGGCCAAAGTTGCAGCGTCAGAGGCAATGGACACTGAAGCTGCGCTTGGGAGATACCTGATGAATTCCTTGACCCAATTCAAGTATTTTCCTTCATTTATTCTGAACTTCTTGACCCAATTTTGTTGCTGGCCTGTAATTATGTTTCTAAACTCTGTTTTCTTCTTTGTGGCAGTACACTTTGATGAGGGATCCAGTTACCTTGCCTTCTTCTGGGATCACCATAGACGGACCTGTCATTCAAAGGCATCTTCTTAGCGATAATGTATACATCTTCATCCCTTAATTCCTTTGAGCATCTTTTCATAACTACAATGCTGATATATATTTGATGTGATTTGCAGATTGACCCTTTCAACGGTTCCCATCTCACCGTCGACATGCTGATTCCAAACACTGAACTGAAGGCAAGAATTGAAGAGTTCGTCAGGGCCCAAGGGATGAAGCAGCATGGAGAATCCATCAGCAACGAGAGCACCAAGGAGACGATGCAAACCACGAATAGTGAGATGTTGATTCATAATGACATTAACTTTCCCATCGTAAGAGTAACCAGAATCAGTCGCTTCTACATAATTGCCTGTTTGGTAAGAAGTAAAGTGTGGATAAATCAATAAGAAATATCTATGAGACCAACAATGTTCTTAAATCTAGAATCCCTAATAAAGTTTTATAGGAATGTAGAACTAGTGGTGCTAGCAATTATATGCTAAAGAAAGAGGGGAAAGTCAATCGTCAGCAAACGTATTTCTTGTATTAAACATCTTCATAACATACGTGGGCAATTCTTCACTGCAGGCACTAAGGTAAAGCCTTTTCTAGTATACTCCCTAACAAATTGCCTTGCTCACTTGGGTTTTGACAGTCCGTCATATTTCTCGAGTAAGATCACTCTGTTTCCGAGGGTGGTGGCTTGTAGATGACTCTGGTTCGTGTAACGTTTCACTCTTTGAAGACATCTTGTGCAGAATTTCTTCAGTCGGAAATTGATGAACTGGAGAGTTGGCCATCATAACTTAGGTGTAAACATAGTTGCCTTCCGCTTTGCAAACTCCTGGCAATGCTAATGGCACTCTTGCTATGACGCAAAGAGAACTCTGCAAGTAGTATTTGGCTTTCTTCAGAGGTCAGATCACCATGATAGCCCTGTAAATATAATGCAACGTTCAGTAACTTTCTAAAAATTGAAAACATCTTGCGTATTTCTAAAGCCTGTAGTTAATGTCCAACGTGAACTTCGTTGTTCCTGAGAATAATGATCCCTACAGGTTAATCTAAAGTCCTGCATTCCCTAGTGTGTTTAAAACAACAATCTGCAGAAACACCAGCAGGCTCTGGTAATAGGTAAACATAAACCCATTTAAAAAAGGTAGAGAACTGAATTTGGATTTGGCTTCTTCAATGAAGCAACAAACTTATCACAACTTAAAACAATACGATAATTATCAGCGGAAAATAGCAGTCACGAATTAATTTTGCAAAAGAAGATACAGGTTGAATTTCTCTAATGTGCTGCTGATAATGTGCAATAATTATTACCAGGCGTGAAGTTCTGTCACAAACAGCATGGTGCATGAGGACACCTGCTGCAACTGACACATTGAAAGAGTCCACCATGCCTTTCATTGGAACGCTGCAATGCAAATCTGATAACTCCAAGGCTTCATCACTTATTCCTCTGCAAGAGAGATCAACCAATTTCAACTAATAACACATTAGAAAGCCCGAGTTTACAAGAAAACATATATCAATTTTTTTTATCTTTAGACTGGCGCCAAAAAGCCAATAGTAGATCTTGTCATAGTTTGTAGAAGTCGATATTTGTTTTATCACAAATGTGCCAAAATATCTTAAAAAGAATATACAGCCTTTAACTAAATCATGAAGACGAGAGACCGATGAAAGACTTGGGCAATTATCGATTTCCCCTTCAACGTTTGAAGAACTTACAGGTTCCCAAAGGTCATAGAAACATAAAACACTATACGTCTTGTAATTATCAGTCAGCTACAGAAGATTAGCAGAATATAATAAGCATGAGGACAACCAAAAGTGACAAAAAACCAAATGAAATCATCACAGACATCCTAATTTACGAAAGGAAGTTAGTCACCTGTTCTCGTTCCCAACAACTATTGCGGTTGGGCATGACCAGTCCATGTCGTATACAGATACCTACGCATATCACCAAAGAGTCAGCCAAACACAAGGTATGCTCAGGTATACTCAAAACGCCTTTTTCATGAAAAGCGGTAGCAAAGGAAAAGCTTACCGCATCCTTTCCTAAGTGTGTTGTTGCTATGCGATAACCACGTGACTTAAGAACTCTAAAGCACTCTTGGGTGGGTTGCTTGAACTTGGGGAAACATATTTTAGTGTTTAGATTGGCATTGTTGTATAATTTACGTGTTTTATACGCTTTTCGAATGATATTGTTTCTTACGAGTCTTAGACAAGTATCCTGATTATTGAACCTTCATAATTTAGTTTAAGGTCAAGATCAATGTCTTTGATTTGCCAGCAGTTATCTCTGATTTCTAAAGGCAGACCAAATCAATCGTGTATTTTTGGCATGGTGGTTGCGGTGGTCGGTTCAATTTGGTTGTTGGTTTCATTGGTTGCGGACTTGAGATTGATTTGGTCCTTATGCTTCACTATAACACTAAATCACTATGAAATTCAACTAAGTACTTGCAACATGCACGCATGGACATATTCTGCTTATAAAGTTTTTGGACATTATTTTGATTTCTTAGCTATAGAATGAAAATTAAGCATAAAAGTAAAACAATAAGTTTATCAATTAAGATTTATTTCAAATTTTTTACAAGTATAATACTTTCAGAAGTTTTGTTTGTATCATATTATAATGAGTATCATATCATATATGAAATGTCTCAACTAGTGAAAGACTTGTTTCTTTGTAAATATAAGAATGATTTTGTTAGAATCACATAAATCAATGATATTCATTTATGTGTGAATGTATGTGTTTATGAAGAATCTACAAAACTTCATAACATGATTCCACTATGCAATTACTTCGTAATTACATTGCACAAACCTGCTTATCTAGCTCTATCATACTACACCCAGAAGTCATTTTCGGCCCTTTATCCTTTGCAATAGCTCTTACCATTTTCAGCCCTTTATCCTTTGTAATAGCTCTTACCCTGGCTGCTTCATCCCATTTCCCACCATCTTTGCATAAATTTGACACCAAAGAATAAGCGCTTGACAGTTGCCTCCCTACAAGCTCCCCCATCTTGGTGGTGTTATATACTCTACAAGCAGCCAGTGCAAAACTACGCTTCCTTGATGGAAGGCACCTAACCATGTCAAATGTTTCATCAAGATATATTGCTTTAACATAAAACCCAAAGCTCACATTAGTTGTGAAAAAATGTATTAAAAATAATGTGGTAAAAGTCTTATATAATCTTAATCATATGTAAGAACCCCTTTATAAAAAACATAGATCTTGCTTTCTTATTCAACTTTTAGATAGGATGTTCTCCACTTTAGATAATGAAACCATTCCATTACTACCAACCCAAAGAAATACAACCAACAAAATATTAAAAAAATTTGCAAGCAAAACATTCTGGATTGATGAACAAAGTCCAAGATCAACACGTGGGCTTCCTAATTTTGTACTATAGTTATAAGGCCTTAAAAAAGGCAGGGGAAAGAAGGACATTTCCAATGCATGTTTATCTTAGTTGATCAGTTGATTTGTCAATATGGTCTCTCATTTGCTAACCATGCTCTTAACTTTGATCTTCTTCAGCCATGATAGAACTCAAAGTAATCATTGGAATCACAAACGTAGGTGTCAATTGTCAACCTCAAAATTCTTGTCTTTTCTAGTCAACATTGCCTATAAATTAGAAAAACCAAATACCAAGAGAGATCTGACATCCAACCATTTGGGCTTGCATGACTGATTCCTTATTCTGGCACTTTGTACCAGTTCCTTAAACACGAATAATCCAAATTCGTGAATTAAAGTGATAGTTTATGATTGCTTGAGCTAGTATGGCCACCCCCATTTGAAACCTTCACATTGTTTCGAAGAAAATTGATTTTCAAAGACATTCTTATCCATTTGGTTTGCTAGTATTAAGATATTAGATAATGGGCCTATGTTTAGTTTGGCCAACATCTCTCTCTTTCTATTTAATTTTGAATATATGTTACGACCTAGTATTGGAATCTATTGGTCATGGTGAGCACTATCACGGTTGGGGAGTGAGACTTGAATTATGGTGGTTTTGTAAAGGTATTTAAAGATAATTGGAACCTCGAGTCAAAAGGCTTAGTGTCATGAACCTAGAGGAATTTGCACGGCACTCAGGTCTCAGCAATGATCTGAGTCAGTCTATTATTCAGGATCACTCTCTATTTAACTACCTGAGAGAACACAATGGGACAATTTGATTAGATCCATGAAAAACTCATGAGACTTGGAAGATATGATTGTAAGCAATAGAGCGTAATAAGCGTCTTTATTGAATATCAGAGTCATGTAGGTTACAAACAAATCAGCAACACTTCCCCAATCTAAGAGGTTAGTTACATTCTCATACACAAACGCAATGGAAATACATGATAACAAACAACAACCAACACACATGGGCACCACCCGAGTGGGTGACCTAACAATAAGGAAACTAAGCAGGTCGGCCTCGTACTCGACAATTTAGTCCATCGGCCCGTATTACTAGTCCAGAACATTAGGCCTTTTGGCTCGGTGGTGGTCATTCCTTACAATTAATATCAGAACCATCAACACATCATGCGTTTGAACCACCTATGGGGTGATTTGCAGAAAACACATGAGACCAAAGTGAAGCCACCATAGCTGGGAAAGATGGGCCATTGGGGCATTAGCGTGAAAGCATGGTGGTTTGTCATAGTTGGGGGAGTGGGACTTAGATCGTGATGGTTTGATGAAGGCATTCAAAGGTAATTGGAACTCCTTGCCAATAGGCTTAGGCTTTTTGGCTCAATGGTGGACATCACTTACAATATATGCTTTGTATAGGTGCTTTCCAAACTGATTTTTTTTGGCAACTATGAATAGATGAACCAACTTGTGGACATTCAAAAAAATCATTGTTATGTGTTTAATTTTCTGCCCCATTTGCAAGAGCTGGATGTCTTGTGCTGAGTTGTGTCAGAGTTGATAAAGTTTATCAGCTAGAAATGAGGCTAGAAAGATATACTATGACCCCTTTCAGAAACGTACATGAACTAACCTTAGTTCGCATATTTTTTTGTGTCAAGAACATGGGATGTCAGTGGCCTTTTTTTCTTTCTGGGGCTTAGGGGGATATGAATTAGGAAAATGGGATTTTTCTTATTTCCTATGTACATGGACACGTCAGTGGGATTAGTAATCTCAGGTTGTCTAAGTAAAACAAAAAGGTGAAAAGTAAAACATACAGGTTTTCTAAAGAAGCAGTAGTAGACATGTAATTGCGCACTAATTTTTGATGTTGTGTTGCGTTGGGAATATGTAGTTTGTTCTGATGCTTAGTGTCCAATATGGTTGCGCTTGTGGATTCTTAATGCGGCAATTCAAAGTTTGATATAGAGCTTGAATGGGAATGGCATTGTTCTATCAGTCAACATGCATTTTGAACAGAATTGGTTCATGTAGTAATGCTTTTATAGCTAGTCAGAAATTCATGCATTTATTTGCAGATTGTCTATATATATGTTCACATGGTTTCTTCTGAATCATATGATTAACCGAGTATTTTGGGCATGGCAAAGATGGACTTCGCCTGCTGGAAGGGGCCGAATTAACCGATGAAGCTGTCGGTCCCTTAGAGGTTTCGAGATCCGGGTACCGTTAACACGGCAAGTGGACGCTCTTGAAACTTGACGCTCGCTATTCTGACAGCTAATTCAAATCTCTTTATAATAAAGAATGAATGAAGACTGCATTAAAGTTGCATTACTCTAATTTCTGCTTTCTCTCGTCTTGTCATGTCCCCACTTGAATAAAGATTTCAGTTCCATTCCTTCAATTCCTGTTTTCTCAGACAGGGAACAGTCGAAGAAAGGCCAAACAATAATCGCAAGAAGATTTTCCTTCTCGGTCCAATTACACGATCAGCGGCGCAGAAGTGCATTACTAACACTGACACTCACATAATTAGTCAAATGAGCCGTCTGATCTATTCAGCAACCTAATAGATCTGTCTATTAGGCCTTCTTTTCTTGGATTTATGTTTTTATTTTTTATTCAGACACGAGGAGTCTCTCGCTTTTTTGGGAGGGTAAAGGGGTCATTTTACATCCTAGGACCGCTAGGTTTCCATGCCCCTGGTGTCCGCGCCCCTCTTATAAATTCTCTCTTACCTTCCGAGTACTGGTGCTCTTTTAATCTCTTCCTGCCCTGTGAATCCTCTCTTTCCCCTTTTTTGAATAAGTTCTCTATTCCCCTTTCTTAAATAAGTTCTCTTGGTTCCTTTGATGAATCGTCTTTCCACTCGCTTATATTCGAACCCTCCTTCGAATATTGTTTCCTCCCGATAATTGTTGTCCAAAGAGCCATAACTTTCGTCCCTAGTAATTATTTTTTAATTGAGACTTCTGCTCCTTTGCTTCAGCGTATCCTCCTTTAACTTCGCTTCTTCTCCTTTAGCGTCTCTCTCTCTCTCTCTCTCTCTCCCTTGTATCGTTGTTGGCATCTTATGTGCCTTGTGGGACTTCTTTGGCCTCTTGTGTGCCTTCTTTCGCATCTCTTTTGTTACAAAAATTCTAGCCGATCGTCTTCAATCCCCTTGCGATAGGCAAAACGGAGACAGTTTTGCATCGCAAACTTCGCCTCAAAGTCTTGGCGCTGGTGACGGTGGTTTTCCGTCCAAATATGTTGCCTTTGGCGTCAAAAGCGGTCTGTTTTGCGTGGTTTAATTTCGGGTTGGAGAGAAGCCGCTTCCCAGGATTTGTCTTGGATCGTATGTGGCTGAGGAAGAGTGGTTTGGAGAATACAAGGCCGTACTAGGAATCCTGGTCGCCCGATCTACCTTCTGGTACCTTCCGGTAATGCGTCGTCGAAAGTCGCTGAAGGTTGCCGTACTCCGGTCCGACGGTCGGTTGAACCCGTGTCGGTTAGGTCGAACCGGCAGATCTGGCCCCGGGGTGAGTCCAGTCAACGGCCCTGAGGCGAGGCGAGGCGGGCGATGGATGGCACTGGAGTCGGGCTAGGCCCAGGTTTTAGCCGGTTTTTGGTCTTTGCTGTATTTGCCGTGCATTGGGCTCCCATGGAGATGGCACCGGAGTCGGGCTAGGCCCAGGTTTTTGCCGGTTTTTCGGTCGTAGCTTATCTGCCGTTTATTGGGCTCCGATGGTTGGCTGAGACCTGTGCCCTGGGATGCTGGGAATAGATCCGGGCGGCGAGTGCGTACTGGCAACGCGTGTACGCGCTACAAGCCCAGGTGTTTGACTTTCTATTTTAGGTTTTTCTCTTTCATTTCATTTTCATTTCTGGGACATGGAAGCTTTTTGAGACCCAGTAGGCGTTATTTTTGTTTTTAAGAAATTGTAGCTAGTGCATCCAAATGACTCGGATTAGGGCAATAATCTAAAGACAAACTAAACCCACCATAATGAAAATTATGGCGAGTACGTGCATTTTTTGTTTTTAAGAAATCATGGTGAGTACGTGCATTTTTGTTTTCAAGGAATTATGGCGAGTACTTACTCACTATAATCAAAATTGGGTTGAGGTTTCAATTTAAAATGACTAGGATTAGGGCAATAATCTAAAGACAAACAAAACCCACCATAATGAAAATTACGGCGAGTACGTGCATTTTTGTTTTTAAGAAATCTTGGCGAGTGCGTGCATTTTTGTTTTTAGGAAATTAGGGCGAGTAAAATTGGGTTTACTGTTCAATTTAGGTCTTCATATATCCAAGCCTGCGGAGGTGGCCATTTTCGTGCTTGTTCCCATCGGCAGCTTTCTGAATAGCATCTGCAAAACATGGCTTCTAATGCTTTCCCAGCCACTGGTCAAGGTGAAGACCTCTCCCTATCGATCCGTGTTCATTGATCTCTGAATCTTCCTCTTCTTCGACAGTGGTTCCTTTCTTTGTTAGGTTCTGATCTTCCTGCTTGGATTAATCCCCCGCCGGCTCAAGTTATGTATGTTTTAGCTCCCCCCCAACAGCCAGCTAAACCGTCCAGCTGGGTTGGGAAATTCCTTAAGTCGTGGTATCATCTCGGATCCATTGCTTTCAGAGAAATTTATATTTTTTTTTACTTTTATATGGGGAAGTATTCTGAGGATGATTTGTTGTTGTTGTTGTCCTCCTCCTCTTCTCTCTCTCCCCCCAGTCTCGCATTCTTTCAGTGCTACAATATGATAAGTGATTGCTGTGGGGATTCTGTGTTTCAAGACATGGTCGCGACGTGATCTTCTTGAACTGCAACGGATATCTATATTTTCTATTGTGCGATTGATATATATTTGCTTGTTGATGCTCTATTACCAAGTGACTTCGAAGGAATTTGTAGGTTTAAGTTATGTTCAAGACTGATGTGGATTTGTTTGTGACATTTAGAATTTGCTTGCTTTAAAAGAAATCGTTGCAGACGCTGTCAGTCTGTTTGGTATTATTTCCACATTTCTGTAGGGATACCATGTGTTAGAACTATTTTTCTATTAGCAGACATAATGAAAATGGTTTCACTCAGGATAGAAAGTAGGTTTTAGCTTTCACTAAATTGATGCGTAGAAATTATATTAGAACATTAAGGCCACAAGTCCTATTGGCACTGGTACTGGGCTGTACGAACACACAAATTGTGGTTGATTTTTGATGTAACTGAACCAAGTAATCCGTTGCTGAGGCTCCCTGTAATCTGATTTCTGGTTAAGAGATGCGATTTATTCAGAAAATTAAGGTGAAAACAACTTTTCGAAGATGAGAAAATGTAGCCCTGTTATAGAGTTGGGTGCATAGTTTAGGACAACTATGAGAAGCTTGTTATAGAATTGGCCATCATCTATATTGCAGGTCCTTATTAAGTTGACAAGGACCCACAGCCAATCCTGGCAAATCCTGATGTGACTGAGATATATAGCTGAAGTTGAGTTGAGTTTAGAATAGATATTTGTGTTAGCAATATATGCATGCAAAGTTGAATTTTTGGTTGGCGTGTCAATGTTCTCTGTAAGTTGAATTTTAGTAGCAAGGCATAAATTCCAGTGTAAGAGATGGGGTGCCTAGTTTAGACAACTATGTTAAGTTCGTTATAGAGTTGGCGATCATTCCTAAAATAGAATGGCAGAAAAGCCTACATATTACAGGTCCGTATTTTAGTTGACTAGGACCCATAGCCAATGCTGGCAACCCTGATGTGGCTGAGATATAAAGCTCAAGTTGAGTTTTGGTTGGCGTGTTATGTTTTCTGTAAGTTGAATTTTACTAGCAAGGCATAAATGTAAGAGATGGGTGGCTAGTTTAGACAATCATGTGAAGATTGTTATAGAGTTGGCGATCATTCCTAAAATAGAATGGCAGAAAAGATTACATATTACAGGTCCTTATTAGTTGACACGGACCCATAGCCATTCCTGATCTAGCTTAAGATATAAAACTGAAGTTGAATGGAGTTCGGAATAAATATTTATGTTAGGAATATATGAAGAGTTTAGAACCTAAACAATGCAGAAGGCTGCAAACCAAAGATGTGAAGGAATGTGCCTGCCTACAAGCACCAAAGCTGCTTCTCTTCTAGCTATGGCAGTCTCACAAAGCCTTCCTTCTGTAGCCAATTGCACGCGTTTATCACGCGGTACCTCAGGAAATTTGGATTGGAAAACGAACAACGATTTGGGCCATGGTAGAGGATAACCTCCTTATAGCATGCTTAGGTGATAGAAGCTAGGACCAAGACTGGGTGGGACTAAACTAACAATGCTAATTTATGTCTGGTTTCTAGATTGGCGTCTTGTGGTGTGGCCCATTAAACATGAAGAAACAAAATGGCCACATTAATAATTTTATGTGCCAGATTATCAATTCTCCGAAGTATTAAAGTTCGATTCCTCAATTAGTGCCGGTAGCATTCCAGGCCATTGAAGTGCCTTTCATTCCGCTGTTTCTAGGTCTCTATTCTTCTCTCCTGTCCTATTCCTACTTCTACTTAGTGTTTAGATTGGCATTACTTTTATGAGTCTTAGACAGGTACCATGATTGTTGAACCTTCGTAATTTAGTTTAACGCCAAGATCAAAGTCTATGATTTGCAAGCAGTTATCTCTGACTTCTATCGATGTGGTCCTTATCGGTTATGGGTGTGATAATGGCAGACCAAATGGATCATGAATGGTTGGCATGGTGATTATGGTGGTGAATGGGCGGGTTCGATTGGGTTGTTGGTTTCACTGTGACATTAAATCACTATGAAATTCAACTAAGTGCTTGCAATATGCCTATCAGCAGTATTGAGCTTAAATCAAAAGTGATGCACAATAACGCAACTATTTTGCTTCAATCAATGACTGACATAAAATCAATGATATTCATTGATGTGTGAATGTATGTATTTACTCAGGATCTGCAAAGCTTCAGAACATGATTCCACCACGCATATTACTTTGTAAAGTGAGCCCCAACGCAATTACACTGCACAAATCTGCTTATTTAGCTCCATCAGACTACACGCAGGAGTCATTTTCGGACCTTTATCCTTTCCAGTGGCTCTTATACTGGCCGCCTTATCCCATTTCCCACCATCTGCATATAAATTTTGACACCAAAGATTAAGCGCTTGAGTTCTGAGGTTCCACTTCCAGCACTTGCCTCCCTAAGAGTTAGCCATCTCGGTTTTGTTATATAATCTACAAGCTGCAAGCAAAGTAGACAATGCAGAAGTACTTTTCCCTGATTGGAGGGCACCCACGTTAAATGCTTCACTCTGTCCTGCACGGCTTAATAAATCTACCATACAACTATAGTGTACTTCACAAGGAACCGATGAATGTTCTTCATTCGTGGACCTGAAAACTCGCAGACCCTCTTCGACCAAACATAAACGACTGCAACCAGTCAGTAGTGATATAAAAGTTACCCCCATCCGGGTCAATGTTTTTTTTCTTTCATTCGATCGAATAGTTTTAGAACCTCGGTGGGCTTTCCCTGCATAGCATATGCAGCTGTCATCGTGTTCCACCATGTTAGGCAACGCTTGCTTATGTGCTCAAACACAACTTTGGCCATATCTGATCTTCCACACTTGGCATAAGTAGTGATCAGAGAATTGATTAGGGTTACTTCTCGGTCCATATGAACTCGATACAAGTGACACTGAACTTCTTCCAGACTGAATGCCTAAAGCAGACTGAATCCATTTTCTCAAAGATGCAGGCTGCCGTTCTTAGAGCCCCACATTTGATATAATGTCCATAAGACTAGTTTCAAGGAATTATTCTGAACAACCAATGCTTCTTCTAATAGCATAAGCATGGATAGAACGACCCAATTCTAGTGCTTCCTACTACCGGTTAACGGTGGTTTGGTTGGTTGGCTGGCCTGTTGGTGGATTCACTTGCCCAACGGAATTTGCTTGTATGCCAAGCAATTTTTGGAGGATGCTATGGAATTATATATACCCTGTCTCCTGAAGGTTTTCCTTCTTGTAATAAATTATTTTTTCTTGCTTGGCAAGATGACTTCATGAACTTTATTCTCATGTTCATGGCAAGTGCGGGATATGTCAGAAACCCCTATCTCAAAGCAAAGATGGTTGAAGTGTTGAACTGCTAGATGCCCCGTAGAAGGTGAATAGTTGTGATCCATTTTCTTGTAATTGAAAGACAGATTTCATGGGACCCCAAAAATGCTTCTTGTAATTGAAAGACAGATTTCTTGTAATTGAAAGACAGATTTCATGATGCCCCATTTGAAGGGCACCAACTGTCTCTTTAGTATCTTATGAGGAACCTTCTGAAGCTTTATGTTGACAATGAGTTCACTGGTTCTCACACACTTCATTCACGTTACAAGGGTACAGAGATAGTTGCAGGCATTTGTGTGTGTGTGTGTTGGGGTGGGGGGGTGGTTGCACAGCCCCAGCTATTTTTACAGCAAGGAACTATAGAGGATTTGTTGTCAGTTAATTAGCAATTCACCCCTAAGAAAATTCCAGTCCAGCTTGGGATGCCTTATAAATTTCTGCCTCGAACCCTGGGTGGCTAGGTCTTTTGAGCCAATCTTTGGACAGCCTAGATTATTCATTTGGTTTCATCGCACAGAATTTCTGCTTTATTATAATTGCTAGCAACTCTTTTTCTCGACAACTATTTCAAAAGGGTGGAATTTAAGGTCAATTCATGTGAACCTGCTCAATGAGAACATTGTGCTCTGCTATTTTCTTGAAATCAAGATAATTATTTATTCAAGATCAAGTTGATTAGCAACTCTGTAACTTTTGTGATTCGTCTGCTAAAAGTCCCCCCCAACCAAACCCCAAAATGACTTTTATCATGAATGCCCTTCCTTATCTACAACGAGCTGGAGTCTCTCATGGCTCCTCACCTCAATATTTGGCCAGTTTCTTTGTCTCCGTCGGGCAAGTGGATGGTAGAGTCTGGTATTGGTCTCTAAAAAATATGTTGCTTAGGAGAACAGCATCGGGTGTACTAACTTTACCCTTGCAATGGATGGAGTTACGTCCAATGCATGCAATTAGTTCGTTTGCATGGCATTTATCCATCAAAGTAGATGTTTACTGATGAGAATTAACGAGGTGATGGAATTTGAATGCCACTTACCTGTCCAGGAAGGGGAGATGGATGAAAATGCACCTAGAAAGCTGAAGGGGATTTGTCTTGCAAAGCCAGCTGGTAACCCATGGCTGAGGACCCTTACTCATTATAGCTTTCAGAGCTCACAATTTGCTTTCCCATAAATTCATGGTTCATCCATCGTTCGCTGTTCTTGAGTACAGGAAGCTGTTCTTGATAACCTATTTGTTTTTTATCCTGTGCAGGTCTATGACAAGTTTAACATCCGCCACAACATTGCCGAACTTCTTGAAGTTGGCAAATGAGGATGTGAGCATGTTGGCGTTTACTTCAGAGCAGATCACTGCTGCTTTCCTACTACCTGAAATGGTAACGTCTTGTACTCTATTTCTTACACTTTCAGGGCTGAAATCCTGTCCTGGCTAGTTTTACATTCATAATTCTTTACCCCATTGCTGACCACCTTCCCCACCTTCTTTCCTTCTAGGTTGAGAGGTTGGCGAGCATGCTTAATTATTTGTTGTTACAACTTATGGGCCCCCAACGAAAATCTCTCACTCTTAAAGATCCTGAAAAATATGAATTTCGTCCAAAACAGTTGCTTAAGCAGGTTAGTATGAAGTAAATTTCATTTTACCTTTTTGTTAAACTAAATTTCTTTTATTTGGTGAGATATGTGATTTAAAGCCAAAAAACAGGGCATGCTCAGTGGCTTTGTAGTTTTAATATCAATTTGACTTAAGAAGCTTTGCCCACTTGTGCTCTTTTAAGTGTCCAGTTTGGTTGAACTAGGAAAATAATACAAAACCTGGCCGGCCCTCACCTCACCTTAAAGTAAATCTAGTCTAGGTAAAATGCAGTAAAGAACCTTGTTCTGTTAGGCGTTTGTTAATTTCAATTTCTAAAGAGTAAATAGTTCTCTTTGTCAAGTTTTTTTGATTTGTATCCCCAATTAGATTTAGCAGGCTCTTTATGTTGACAGCTGAACTCTAGAATTGTGATCACAAGTTAATTTTGTGAGCATTATTCTGTATCTGAAGCTCTTGTGCGAAGTAAAATGTGTTTTAAACTTTTGAGCCGGTTGTGAACTGATTTATTTGGGTAGGCATTATATTTGTATAGGCCCCTTATTGGTTTAGCATGTTTCTGGTTGACCTTCAGATCTATAGAAAAGGCAACTCGATTGTCACTGTTGATATGTTTTCAGAAATTGGGTGGGGAGGAAAGAGATTGGACTTTCCTGTGTCAGAAAAATGGGATATCAGGGGCGCTTTTCTTCTCTCTTGGGGTGCGGGGAATATGAATAAGGAACATGGGATTTTTCTTATTTCCTCTCTACATGGACACGATAGTCGGATTAGTAATCTCAGGTGATCTGAGTAAAACAAGGTTTGCTAACGAAGCTGTGATAGACATGTAATTGAGTACTAAATTTTTTATGTTGTGTTGCATTGGGAACATGTAGTTTGTTCTGATGCTTAGATTCCAATATGGTTGAGCTTTTGAATTCTTATTCCTGCAATTCAAAGTTTGATATAAAGTCTTGAGTGGAAATGGCATTTTGAACAAAATCGGTTTATGTAGTAATGCTTTTATAACCGGCCAGAAGTACAAGCACCGACGTTTGACCATTTCTTTGCGGATTGTCTAAATATATGTTCATCTTGCAAGGGGTGACACGGGAAATATTTTCCCGGCTGCTATATCAAAGGATGGTCGAACCTACAATGAACAGGTAATTAGCTGAGGCAAAGAGTTCCTTAACTTCTCTTATGACATATAGTCTCTTGACTGTTTCTTCTGAATCATATGATTAAGTGAAATTAATGTCAAAATCGGGGCTTGCTCCAGTTGTTTGGTGCTGCCGCAGATGTTCTTAGAAGAATTGGTGAAGATGGGAGGTTAATTCAAGGTCAAAGTTGCAGCTTCAGCGGCAATGGACACAAAAGCTGCGCTTGGGGAGACACCGGATGAATTCCTTGACCCAATTCAAGTATGTTCCTTCATTTACTCTGAATTCCATGACCCAATTTTGTCGCTGGCCTGTAATTATGTTTTTAAACTCTGTTTTCTTGTTTGTGGCAGTACACTTTGATGAAGGATCCAGTTCTTCTCATAACTACGATGCTGATATATGTTTGATGGTGATTTGCAGACTGACCCTTTCAACCGTTCCCATCTCACCGTGGACATGCTGATCCCAAACACTGAATTGAAGGCAAGAATTGAAGAGTTCGCCAGGGTCCAAGGGATGAAGCAGCATGGGGAATCCATGGGCAACGAGAGCAGCAAGGAGACGATACCAACCACGAATAGTGAGATGTTGATTGATTAGGGAAGTTCTGAAATTGTGGATTCAGATTCGAATGGAGGAAGTGGTTGTACTTACTTCAGTTCCAGTCATAGCATTTGCATGATTATAGTTCTGAACATTTTTTCTGTAAAAATATTCCGCGTAAGAAAGGCCGGTTATGGAATTCATAATGATATTTAACTTTCACATCGGAAGAGTAGCCAGAATCAGTTGTTTCTACATAATTGCCCGTGTAACTGAGAAAGAATGGCACCAAGTATTGCCTGTTTGGTGAGAAGTAAAGTGTGTAGAAATCGCTAAGAAATATCTATGAGAGACAAGACATTGTTGGTCTGAATTTTCTTAAATCTAGAATCCCTAATAAAGTTTTATAGGAATGTAGAACTTGTAGTGCTAGCAATTATGTGCTAAAGAAAGAGGGGAAAGTCAATCGTCAGCTAACGTACTTCTTGTATTAAACATCTTCATAACATACGTGGGCAATTCTTCACTGCAGGCACTAAGGTAAAGCCTTTTCTAGTATGCTCCCTAACAAATTGCCTTGCTCACGTGCGTTTTGACAGTCCGTATCATTTCTCGAGTGGCCGAGAGTGGTGGCTCGTAGATGACTCTGGTTCGTATAAGGTTTCACTCTTTGAAGACATCTTGTGCAGAATTTCTTCAGTCGGAGATTTATGAACTGGAGAGTTGGCCATCATAACTTCGGTGTAAACATAGTTGCCTTCCGCTTTGCAAACTCCTGGGCAATGCTAATCGCACTCTTGCTATGACGCAAAGAGAACTCTGCAAGTAGTATTTGGCTTTCTTCAGATGTCAGATCACCATGATAGCCCTGTAAATATAATGCAACGTTCAGTAACTTTCTAAAAATTGAAAACATCTTGCGGATTTCTAAAGCCTGTAGTTAATGTCCAACGTGAACTTCGTTGTTCCTTACAATAATGATCCCTACAGGATAATCTAAAGTCCTGCATTCCCTAGTGTGTTTAAAACAACAATCTGCAGAAACACCAGCAGGCTCTGGTAATAGGTAAACATAAACCCATTTAAAAAAGGTAGAGAACTGAATTTGGATTTGGCTTCTTCAATGATGCAACAAACTTATCACAACTTAAGACAATACGATAATTATCAGCGGAAAATAGCAGTCATGAATTATTTTTGCAAAAGAAGATACAGGTTGAATTTCTCTAATGTGCTGCTGATAATGTACAATAGTCATTACCAGGCGTGAAGTTCTGTCACAAACAGCATGGTGCATAAGGACGCCTGCTGCAACTGACACATTGAAAGAGTCCACCATGCCTTTCATTGGAATGCTACAATGCATATCTGATAACTCCAAGGCTTCATCACTTATTCCCCTACAAGAGAAATAAACCAATTTCAAATAATAACACATATTAGAAAGCGGGAGTTTACAAGAAAACATATATGAAATTTTTTATCTTTAGACTGGCGCCAAAAAGCCAATAGTAGATCTTGTCATAGTTTGTAGAAGTCGATATTTGTTTTATCACAAACGGACCAAAATATCTTAAAAGAAGATACAGCCTTTAACTAAATCATGAAGACGAGAGACCGATGAAAGACTCGAGCAATTATCAATTCCCCTTCAACGTTTAAAGAACTTACAGGTTAACAAAGGTCATAGAAACATAAAACACTATACGTCTTGTAATTATCAGTCAGCTACAGAAAATTAGAAGAAGATAATAAGCATGAGGGCAACCAAAAGTGACAAAAAAACCAGATGAAATCATCACAGACATCCTGATTTAGGAGAGGAAGGTAGTCACCTGTTCTCGTTCCCAACTACTATTGCGGTTGGGCATGACCAGTCCATGTCGTATACAGATACCTACGCATATCACCAAAGAGCCAGCCAAACACAAGGTATGCTCAGGTATACTCAAAACACCTTTTTCATGAAAAGCAGTACAAAAGGAAAAGCTTGATCGTTACCGCATCCTTTCCTAAGTGTGTTGTTGCTATGCGATAACCACGTGACTTAAGAACTCTAAAGCACTCTTGGGTGGAATTCCAAAGTTCAATATCTAACCATTTCTCAGCACCCATGCTAACATGGCGATTGTCCCTATACCTGAAACCAGAACGCTGATTGTGCTCAAACCAGTCAACAGTAAATGCAAACTACTATACAAAAAGCTTAGCCTAAAATCGCCCAATGTCAATCGATTATCATCCGAAAGAATTAAAACCGAGCCTTTCTTTTTTATCCTTTTTTAATTTCACCTCAGTTCTCGTTGCACCTTTTGGAGTCGCAAGAGACGACGTGGACCGACTGGAACCCAAGCGCGTCTGCTGACCGGAACGCCGCCGAGACGTTCCCGAAATCGCAAAGCCCTTCAACGACTAAGCAGACGGAGTAGCTTCGATTACGCACGACATTCCGAAACTTTTCCTTTCTCACGTCCAATATGTACGGACTCATAGCCTCCAGCACCTCGGCACTGTTCAAGCACTCAACGTCCCCACACCTGAACCTGTCGAGATACGGGAACCACCGCTCGGAGCGCACGGAATGGCCTCCTCCGTTGAGAGTGCCGGACCGGCGGTCCATCTTCATGAGGCGCGCGACGTCGTTGGGGTTAGCCAAGAGGTGCTCGACGGTGTCGTTTGAGAGGGCCTCATCCGCCTCTATGGTTGGATTTGTGGATTCTATTAAAAGCGCAGCTCCTTCGGCTGAAGAAGCATGAGATCTTGAAAGAACTCTGTACGGCGCTGTTCGTAGCCCCACTTGAGCCAAATTGCAGAGAACGAATCAGTACAAAAACGTTTCAACGATTCATCTACATATATACATATACAAGTACACAGTTAAAGAGAGAAGTAAGTACCCTGCGGATGAGAGAAGGAGGGGATAGGTGGAAGGGAGATCGAGGAGGAAGTTGGGCAAGTTATCCGAAGCTTGCCTTCAAGCGAGAAGAGAGATGTACGGACTAAGGTTTTGCAGGCGCTCATTGCTTGCACCGTAGCAACACAGAGAGACAGATAGCGAGAGAGAGAGAGAGAGAGGGAGGTTGGCGCCAACAAGTTTGAGAGTTGGAGAGTGAGAAAGCGAGGAGCTTCGGAAGGTGGAAGACGGTCCTCTCTGGATAGCGCTTCGATGTCACTCGGACAACGGCTCCGACGTCGTTTTATATGGCATAGTGTTTTACTCCAAGCATACGACCATGCTTCTCTAAGTGCTTGTGTTTAAAATTAAATACAAGAATGCAATTTAACCATATAATATAAAGTTCATTTCTTTCTTAAAATCGAAGATGACAAGATTTTTACATATAAAGGATTTCATAATAAGTTGCAAGCAAAAGTAAGATGTTCTAACAACTCCTGATTTCACTCAAAACCTATATTGATTCTTACATGTGTAGATGAGCATATAAACAGAACGATAAAGATAGAAGATGACATCCTTTATTACTCTAATTCCTGAAATGCTGCAGAGTTTTCCAGTTAAGTAGAAAGAGCACGCTTTGAGATGACATCAAACGATATTCCATTCTCTTGGAGTCGTTCTTGGAGATCAGTTGGGCCAAACACAATCCCTGGAGGCAGAACTCCTCCCTTTGGCAGGTTCTCTCTTTGGCTCAGAACAACCAGAGCACACTGAAGTAGGACTATGGGGGTGGTCAGATAGCCGATCTCAGGTCCCATTACTCTTGTGATGATTTCCATATCAGGCTTCGAGTTCACAAGACTGCTGTCGCTGAAACCATGTCCAACGAACCACATCTTGAAGGAAGCACTTCTAACTTCATCCTCGGAGGGGCCTTTCTTCTTGAACCATCCGAGGCTGAAGAATGAGGGGAATTTCAGCAGCAGCCACCTCCCAACAGCAGTTTTACCCAGAATCCCAATGAAGAGCCCGCAGGTGATGAATCGGAAGATACCCAACAGAGCTTTGGAGCCTATTTTCACCCCGAAATGTGCTGGCTTAACAGATGACCAGAAGGCCTCCCTCTTTTGAACCTGTTCGGCACTCTCGTTAACCCCTGGAAGACCCTGGGGGTTCTCTGTCAGAATTGAGAGGGTTCTTCGAACCACAGTAGAGTCTGCTGAAGGTAGTCTTACTGCCCACAGCCCGATTTTCTTCTGGTGTTCTATAACAGGTCCTTTGGGAGGTGCAGGACCAGGTATCTACCACCAGTAAAGTGAGATTGACATCAGTATTTGCAATATAAACAGTTTAGTAGCCCAGTAAACAGAGTGGCCCAAATGGATTCATGAGATCGTAGATGGTGAGACCTCTGTTACTTACCTGAGTATGCTAAATTGTTTGCTATTCTAAATCTTATTTAAGATATAAACAAAATCAAGACAAACAGAGCTATGAAACTCGTTACTTCTAAGATGATGATGCACAAAGATCAAGTATTTAAACTGTATGATGACCAACTACACACATCATTCAGTTCGATCGGAAATTCCGCACCTCAATTCAATGGTATAAATGTATGTCATATATTTTCGCTAACTTGATTTTCTTCAGTTGTAATCTTTGATGCAATTACTGCAACTAGATATGGAGAAAGACGACGATCACAACCAAGAAAGGACTACAAACTCAGACCGCCAGATATCAAACAGTTCTGCAATGAAATTTCAAGAACCAGACGAGAGTGGAGAAGAGAAATTCTCTTACCGCCGGCCGAGGTCGTCTCGGCCTCGACCGCCTCAGCGCCTGCAAACTATCCGCATTCGCCACGCCCAGAACCGCCGACTCGAACGTCCCGAAATTCCCGACAATTTTTCTCTCCGACTCCAGACTTAGATACGCCTCGACCCGGTTCGGCACCGCCGGCGCCACCCACTGTCTCGAATGGAACATTAAGCCCAATTCAGCCGGAATCGAGTCGAACCCACATGCCGAAACGATTAAACACCCCGTCTGGGCCGCCTTCTCCCCGTACTTGGCCTCCATCCTCTCCATGAACTCGGGCTCTCCGCAAATGTCCAAGTAATCGCACCCGGCCTCGACGCATGCCGCAACGACGGGTTCGCCGTAGAGGCGGAAGGGCCCGACGCAGTTGAGAACGAGCCTCGTTTGCCTGCAGAGCGCGAGAAGTGATTCTGGGTCGGAGGTGTCGAAGGTGAGTATCGGAACGGCGGGTGGGGAGTTGGGATGCGAGGCCCATTGGAGCGCCTGCGTGACCTTGGCGGGGTTGCGTCCGGCCAGGGCTAGGGTTCCGAGATGTGGCTGGGAGAGGAACCTGAGCGCTTCTCTGACTACATATTTGCCGGTGAAGCCAGAGGCTCCCAGGATGATCAAGTCATACTGAGAAGTATTGGGTCTTGGATCTTGATCTTCTTCCATCGTTGCGAGATCCTGAGGCAGTTCGGGAATCAGGAAATGGGGGTTATGAAGGAGATTAAGTTTCGAAACGTTCAGATGTGGGTGCCATTTTTACAGCTTTTCAAGTTTTGTAGAATCGAGTTGGGTCGTTCACGTTCTTCACTCGTGTTTTACGCCAGCTTTTCTGGTTTGTTCTCCAAACTCAACCTGTCCACATACGTTGGGCTATCAACAGAACCTGTTTGTTCTCTAACCTGAACCTGTTTTCATACGTTGGGCATTATTTTTCAACTTAACCTGTGTTTATACGATTTTCAAATGATGTTGTTTCTTATGAGTCTTAGACAAGTGTCCTGATTATTGAACCTTCATAATTTAGTTTAAGGCCAAGATTAAAGTCTATGCTTTGCCAGCAATTATCACTACGAAATTCAACTAAGTGCTTGCAACATGCACAATGGCGGACAAATTATGCTTAATAATTTTTTGAATATTATTTTGATTTGTGAGTTATTGAATGAAATTAAGGGTAAGAGTAAAATAATAAGCTTATCAATTCAAGTTTATCCCATGTTGTCTATGAGTACAAAACTTTAAGAAACTTTGTTTGTATCATATTATTTAACAAGTTATTCTAATAATTAATCACTCTCAAGGATGTGTTATGGACTTAATTGTATCGTGGATTGATCCATGTTTTAAACATAAGCCCATGTTTAAGTATATAAGGGAAGAAGAGAACTAAGCTAGATGTTGAATTTTTTGAAGCGTTTTCTCGGTGAAATGTCTTATATTTCATCTAAAGGATTTGGTGTTTCTTTTGTGATGTTGATTTTAGTAGCAACCTCTTAGAAAAATTGTATTTCATCTTAGTCTATGATTTTGGTTCATAAAAATTTGGTATTAAAGATGATTAATTTATCTACACCCATCATCCAAACAAAGATGAATAAGAAGTTCAATTAAACCATGAGCCTGTCAAAAGAGATAAAAGAATCTATTACAAGAAGGAAGTTTTGCAAATTGTTTTTTTAGAAACGTAAGAATGATTTTGCTAGAATTACACAAGTCAATGATATTAATTTATGTGTGAATGTAAGTGTGTAAAAGGAATTTGTCGAAACTTTGTAACATGATTCCACCATGCAATTACTTTGTAATTACATGGCACAGACTCGCTTATCTAGCTCTATCATACTACACCCAGGAGTCATTTTCAGCCCCTTATCCTTTGCAATGGCTCTTACCCTGGCTGCTTCATCCCATTTCCCACCATCTGCATATAAATTTGATACCAAAGAATAAACGCTTGAGTTCTGAGGTTCCAGTTCCAGCAGCTGCCTCCCCACAAGCTCCCCCATCTCGGTGTTGTTGTATACTCTACAAGCAGCCAGCAAAGCAGCCAGTGCAGAAGTACTTTTCCCTGATGGAAGGCATTTAACCATGTCAAATGCTTCATCAAGTTGTCCTGCACGGCTTAATAAATCTACCATACAACTATAGTGTACTTCACAAGGAACCATTGAATGTTCTTGATTCATGGATCTAAAGACTCGCAAACCCTCTTCGACCAAGCCTGAATGACTGCAAGCAGTGAGTATCGATGTAAAGGTTACGCCATCTGGCTCAACCTTTTCTTCTTTCATTCGATCAAATAGTTTTAGAACTTCTGTGGAATTCCCGTGCATAGCATATGCAGCTATCATCGTGTTCCACGATGTGGGGCACCGCTTGCTCATGTGCTCAAACACATCTCTGGCCATATCTAAACTTCCACACTTGGCATAAGTAGTGATCAGAGAATTGATTAGAGGTACTTCTTGGTCCATATGAACTCGATACAAGTGACACTGAACTTCCCTTGCAAAACTTACACATCCGAGCTGAGAGAATGCCTGAAGCAGACTGATTAGAGTGACAAGGTCATGTTCCAGTTTTTCTCTTTTCATCAGCCGGAACAGGATAATGGCTTCTTCCGCATGCCCATTAAGAACATAACTCATCATCATTGATGTCCAAGAGACCAGGTCCTTGCACTTTATCCTGTGAAATACCTGCCTTGCATAGACTAGAAGCCCACACTTTGCATATGTATGGATGGTTTGGTTAGCAATTTCTGTGTTCCAGTCTAACCCATGTCTTAATATGTATCCATGGAGACACTTGCATCTTTTAACGTCTTTCAAATCAGAGGATGCAGAAAGCACACTTACAATGGAACTTATTTGTGGTTTGATACCTGCTTTAACCATTTCAATAAAGGTCAACATGGCTTCACCGGCATATTTATTTAGGAGATAACCAGCCATCATCACATTATACAACACGGCATCTCGTTTCTCCATGCTATCAAACAATCCCCTGGCTTGGATTATGCTATTGCACTTACAATACAAATCAATCAAAGCAGTTTTGGCTATCAGATCCAGGTGAGCTCCACGTCGAATAATGTACCCATGAATGCTCTTCCCTTGACGCAAATCCTTCAAGTTAGCACAACACAAAATCCCATTGGCTAAAGTAATCAAATCAGGCATGAGGTTTTCTTGCACCATCTGACAGAAGAAGTGAAAAGCTTCAAAGGGCTGCTCCATTTGAAGATGCCCAACGATCATAGCATTCAATGAACCAATTGTTTTTGAATCCATTTTCTCAAAGATGCAGGCAGCCGTTCTTAGAGCTCCACATTTGATATACATGTCCATAAGACTAGTTTCGAAGACTTCTTCTGAACAACCAATACTTCTTCTAATAGCATAGGCATGGATAGAACGACCAAATTCTAGTGCTTCCAACTGTGACGCAGCTTGAAGTAAGCTTACCAAAGTCACCCGATTAGGATCCAATTGTTGCGTCTGCATATGCCGAGCGACAGAGAAAGCCTCATACCTGCGGCCATCGTTGCATTGAGCATAGCCAGTGATCATCGATGTATAAACAACAATATCTTTGTCAGATATTTCATCAAACACAGTAGATGCGTCTTCAATGGCTCCATGTCTACAGTATAGCCCTATGAGGGACGAACCCACAAATCTATCCGCATTTAACCCAAGCTTCAGAGCATCCACATGAACCCCTCTCCCAAATTTCAAACTTCCCAGCTCAATGCAACTTCTCAAACTAACTGAAATGACCGCACCATCCAAACCAATCTTCCGTTCTCTCAAGTTCAAGTACCGCCAAAGGACCTCACCAAATTGACCAGTCCGGAAATACCCAACAAGAATTGAATTCCAAAGATATAGATTACAGTTTATTATTCTATCGAATACCCATCTAGATTCAGCTAAAAGACTAAACTTTGCATAGCAATTCAGGAGCTTAGAGCCCAGAAAAATACTGTCTCCGAGCCCCCAAGCGAAAATGCAAGCATGGAGTTTTCTCAGGGATAACAAACTTGAACAGTTATCCAAGAACGAAGCAAATTTCTCAGATATAGGCGGAGATTGAGAGAGTTGCTCTTTGTTAACTGTGCTATAGGAAAATCCGGTTAGGGCTTTGGTAGATGGTATTGGGTTATTTCCATGGAGCCATGAACGAAACCCAGATATATAAACTTTCATAACTCAACGTCAGCGGTGAAAGGGCTTCTTGAATTAAGAAAACAAATCCCAAATAATAAACCTATCATTCCTCAATCACATCTCTCTCTCTTCATAACCTTTGTAGAAACTAATGTTTGAATTTGCCGCCCAATCAATCCCCACCGAAACGAACGTCTGGTGGCCAATGGATCGGAACGAAGTCACCATTCCAGTGGTTTGAGAGATGGCCGACTATTCGGTTGTTCCCATGTTCTGGCCTCGAGACGAATCGGCAAATTCTGGGCCGGCCGAAAAGGATGCTTGGAGGTACAAATGAAGAGAAATAGAGGCATTTAACCATGGCCAGATGCAAGAATCTAGAGTGGTAAGGAAACTGCAGAGACGGGTATCATAGGAAAACATTCCCATGTTGCTGACAGGGAAGAAAAACTCATTGTTGTCTTTATTTAACAAGTGCCATCTTAAGAAAAGTTCACGATAAAGATTTCTAATTTTTTTTTCCTTCTTCTTTTTATCAAACTTGAGACCTAGAAGATCACCCAATGCCTATTCCTAATTGAGCAACATAAGATTTTGAATGTCTTGACAAATGCATATTTCATGGTCACATAAAAAATGAAGTTGCTTCCTCAAGATTGGCTTGGAAGAGAAAATAAGAAAATAAAACATACCTTACATTGATAAGTTAACAATTACACTAAATCTTAATGCCTCTTCTCCATAACATAGAAAAATACATCTTATAATAACACAACTCATAAGTGATGAAGTGTCTTTTTCAGAACCTCAACTTTAATATCATATCAAAGTATTTCAACAATTTGGATGCAAAACTGATAAAACAACCTTGTATATATGAAGACAGTTCCGAATTTCTTGAACCTGAGGTTCTCAGACATCCATAAACTTTCATAAAATGCTTTGCAGTTACGTTACAACTTCAACTTATCAGACTCAGTTTGTCGCTAAAATATCAAGCTCAAATTGTTTATGATGAATAATACAAGTCCACTCAGAATATGGATAACAAGGACTAGAAGAAATGTACAATGTAAAATCCCTATGGCCTAGAAGCTGATAGCAGAAGCCTGGATTGTCCCTACTCAAGTGCACTCCCAGGTCATACAGTCGTCTTCCTCCTCTGCTTATTGAAGACAAACTGGAGGATTATTGATCAGACATCTCTGCCGAGAAGGACGCCTTGTCCTCTTTCCCCATCCCGCTAGGCTTCTTGCCTTGAGCGCTGGCATGGTACATTCTGGCGGCTGAACTACAGGCAGGCAGCCTGTAGGTGCCGTAGGTGGGGGAACAGAAACCACCTTACGCCTCCGCCCCCTTCCGCCACCCGTCTTGGTTGAATTTCTGTAAGCTAAACTTGACTGCCAAGTGCCTCCAGTTGCCTTGACCAACCCTTCAATTGTCTGAAGGTCCTCAGTCACCTCAGTCCTTGATAGAGAGGTGAGACTAGGAAGTATGTCTCTTTGGAAGTCTTTCCGTTGCCTCCCTCTCCTTGATTGGCCTCTCCTAGGCCTTCTTCGTAATATGTTTTCAGTGTTTCGGTTTTCTGAAGTCCAAGCCACATAACAGGAGTTCTCTACCTTGCTTTCTGTCAAATTTAGCGTCATGAACTCAAAGAAATCAACCCCATCAGGAGTCAGCTCTTCTTGAAAAGAAGTATCTTTATCCGTCAAAACTCCTACAACCTCGTTCTCAGTATCAGCAATGTCTGAAGAGATTACTTCTGCAAGCAAATAGAGGGAATCAGTGAGTGAAGCTTCTGACTGGTGGCAGGCAGCATCTTCTTGAAGGTTATCAACAGCATGGCTTGCAAGGTTAAGCACATGAAACGATGAGATAGAAACCAAAGCCTCTGCTGCAAGTCTGATATGTCCCTCATGAGGCATCCTAGATTCATCTTGTAATGTGGCAAAAGGTTCTCTATTTTTGCTTTCTGGAGATCCTTCTTTAGGAGTAATACCTATTCCTGTGTCAGTGACTAATGGTGCCTCCAAATCTATCTGAGTTGCGATTGTCTTCTTCAGTTATACAAATATTTAAATCAATCTGATGTCTAGAAGGGGGACAATGGTCAGCCAATCCCTTTGCTACGGCCAGACCCTCCACTTTGGGTAGCTCCCCGGACCTGGGTGACATGGGATCTTGAGAACCAAGACAACCATGCTTTGAAGGGGAGCTATGCGAAGGAAGATCCTTCAAATCGTGAGGCTTGTCAATAATAGGAAACCCAAGAATCTTCATAGTGCTTGAACAGTTACCTATATCAATTTTTCCATGCTCCAAATCATCACCACACGTTACTGATAAGGAGTCCTGAGTAAAACTCAGAGATTGACTCTTTATCATTTCAGTTCTGTTGAGAAATTGCGTGGAACACAAATTCTCGTGATCACGGCCTTCCTTTTCTCCGGAATATTTGCCATTACATTTTGGCATTGCTCTTTGCCACGAGGATACTCCTTGTGAATTCTCCTGGGTCCTTGACCAGTCAACTGAAATAAGATTTTCTTCACAGATCACTTTGCATTGATTGCTCACAGTCACTGTGTCCATGTCCACTCTCTTTGCAGGCTTCACCTGAACATTATTGCCTGAACCCGTAAGGTATTTTGGAGGCTCGTGTTGCTGAAACTGCTGAAAAGTAAAATTACGGTCATTAATGCCATTTAGAATGCCAAGATGACCTGATGGCTGGCAACCATGTATATCATTGGACACTAATTGTGAACCCCGGTAGACATCATTTTGGTAGGACACTGCAGCTCTTGTGGCTGGGATTGATTTTGAGTTACTATCTGTAAGCAACTCGCCAGTGACTTCAGAACTTCGGTTCAATGTTATTGAACTCTTATTTGACTGAGGGGAGGTCATAAAACAAAGGCTTCCTTGAGTTGAAGTTGAGTGCTGGCTCAAGCTACCAGGAGGCTTTATCCAAGGTGAAATGGCAAATGACTTGCAATCTGCAACATCACATTTGGAAACTGCTGAGGTCTGCGGACCAAGTGAACAGGATGCCACAACAGATGAATTATGATTTGTCTCAGGGATTTCTATCCCAAAAATCTTCCTCTTTATCTGTTGCTCTGTCTTATTCTGATCAGAAGGGAAATATGTTGCAGGGTCACGAGCTCTCATAGTTTCAACTTGTGATGATTCACAATGCTTAGGAGAATCTTCAGGATGAAAGCTTCCACACAAAGAACTTCCGTTATGTCTATTTTTCCCTGAAAAGATAGACGGATCAATCATAAGTAAAAGAGAAAAGAAACCACAGCACTTTAAACAGGAGTAACAAGAACGTAGATGTCTTTCCTTTAGATAAGGAAAAACCCATCCACCCATTTTCTTCAATCAAATTGAAGACAAAGGGTACATACTCTACTCTAAGACATACTTTCCAGTTGATGAACTTTTGCTGCCATTAAATCAACTACTTCAATTAGGTAACTTGTGCAAATATGTTTCTTTTATGTATTAACACAACTTCGCCATTTGCTAATGGTGGAGGGACTCAAAAGCCATGAAAATCAATCTTTAGCGGAATGTGAACACAAGATGACACTTGTAAAAACAAGTGCATGCAACTTGAGAAGACCACCGGTCGAGCTTTAATGAGTTCTAGTATGCAACATCAAGCAGTTTCACTTTCTCGGTCAGAAAGTGCATTGTTGGAACACGGTTAGAATGCCAAGCAGCTAGATTCGGGGCCTCGCTATGCCAAAACAGGAAAATGAATATGCCAAAGAACTCTTTTCTTCCTAGAACAGTTTCTCTGTTCCTTACCTGTCTGAGAGCTCATTTTATCCATTGTTCTACCAAATGCTTGGTGTCTTTTTTTATTTTGGCAGTTTAAATAGAGATGAAGAACAGTCAATTGCTTTTCTTATCAGTTCAAAAGAAAAGCTGGAATCATAATAATTCCATAGCTTCGAAAAGATTAAGAAGCTTGTAAATGAGTTGAAATATGCTTAAACAGGAAAATCTGATCTTTAAGCAGAAGATTTCTATTAAATTTCTATTAAAACAAAACTGATATTTCAAAGCAAAGAATAGGTTCCTACCTGCTTCAAACATATAAGACAACTGATCTTGTTGCTTGCCGTCATCACCAAAACGCAGTTTTCTGACTGCTCTTCCACTGCCACTATCCAGATTTGGAGAGAATTCCTTAGCCAAACATTGTAAGCTTGAATATGTGCTTGGAGATGAATCTTGCCTTTGCACCTCCTCTTTGGAGCTGGTATTATTTCCTAGAATAGCTGAAGCACATGCTTCCTCAACCTGAAATGTTGCATTCAGATCGGCCAAGCCAGGGGCTTTCCTCAAATGCACACTGGAACTAAAAGCATCAGCACTACAGGAACTGCTCACTCCAATGCTGATAGACAAATTTTCTTCCCTCTTATGAGCAATAGAGATGTTGGGAGGATAACTTTGCTCCCTCAAGTCTCCAGAATCTTTTTGCTCTTCCCCTTTACTTTCCATGTATTCATCAGCTGGAATTTCAAGGTCAAATAGTCTTCTCTGAAGCTTGCCACTTTTGGGTTCCAGGGATTCGTGGTCCTTCTGCCTTACTCCACTTTGGGTATGACCACAACTGGATTGCATGATCTTCCCTTCCTCGGGATTAAAATGAGATGGGATGATATCCACACTTCTTGTTGCTGGCCTACCATATGTATAATCCAAGGACAATGAGGAAATATGCCACCTCTTTTTCTCATCTTCAGATGGAAAAGGATTTGATTGTGATGTCCCTGCCAGTATCAGATGTTTGTGCGACTTGCTTTTGATATCATTCATCAAGTCCCTTTGTATTTTGTAAAGACGGTGGAGTTCACAGAGCTACAAGAAAAAACAACATACAAATAACATGAAATACAAAATAATGCATGGAATTAATATTTTAACACTTCCTCAAATTTTTCAAAATTTATAGTTCAAATGATGGGGGTTTAAAAAGGAATACCTGATGCCTGAATAACGTTTCATGCTTCAATATAGTTTGCCTGAGCACTTCCTTGTCATGTCCATCATATCCATCCATTACTGGCCTGCTCAAGAATATTTCATGGTACTGCCCATTTCGTTGTAGTGTTTTCTGATCACTATGTACATGCCAACTTCCTTTGCCAGAATCGTTGTTCAAATCCGTCAAGGAATAATATCCTTGCAAATACATCTTAAACTGTACTTCAGTTCCCATTTCTGCAAACAACTCAAGGAAGAAGCACATTAGAACAGAAGCAAGGGAACCAAATTCTCAGTTTTGTAAACACAATCAGCAGAACTTCTTTCTCAGATTAGCTGCACACTGCAACTCAGATGTACTTTTAAGATTCCAAAAGAATATAAGTTTGACAGAGTTTTAGTTAAAATAGAACTTTCCATGATCATCCCTCTACTTTACAAAAAGGATAACAATTGCGAATCTGTTATCTTAACCTCAACATTGTTCTGAACCCCTGACATACGTGAACAAAGGAGAAAAACATGTACTAGCTAAGAAGAACTTGATGATCAAAGAGCAAGCACCAACAAAAAAGTGATTCTGGACAAATCATATCAAGAGAGGACTCCAGTCATGATTCATTCTTTCTGCAGTGGTAAATAAGACCATAGTTCACTGATAACTCAATTATAAAAGTTCTAAAATGCTATAAGAAACCATAATGGGAATCATCCAAATCTTTATAACCAAATTCCATGGACGCAGTCTAGTTCCCTTTTAAAATGGAAAAAAGAAGTTAGCTAAGAACGAATCAACCTGCACCTGAAAATAAAAGTGCAGACCACATCAATGGCCAATCTCAGAAATACTAGCATGAACACTGCAGAAACGGCTAGCAGGCATAGTAGAAGCCTAGAAGGAGAAAATCAGAAACGGCTATTTAACTCTAAAAATATAACTGAAATTCGAGAGGGAATAGGTCAACCTTAAAATTAGGCAAAAGAAATAAATGAACACTATTTAATTCCAGAATCTACGCAAATCAAAACCCAGATATCAATACCAATTATCTGAATTAAAAAGAGCGCTCATACCTGTATCCTGTTCGACCTCTTCCCAAAAATTGCCTACAGTTCATCAAATTCTTGACAGCAACCCACAAAACGAAATAGCCTCACGATTTTGCACAGCCAGAGTAGAAACGAGAAAGCAACCCCACAGCAGAAGAACCCAGAAAGCCCCCGGAGCAAGAAGCAGAGGATAGCACCTGACAGAGCCAACAACAGAAGCCGGGTCTCTCCGCACAGCCATTGAAGAAGCTTAGATCATCCCCAGGGAAAAGAATATCCAGGAATTCAGATCTGCTGGCCCAGAATCCAACATGAAAATATAGAGATCCCACGTCCCCGGTAGAAGATCTTCTCTAGAGAAAAGCACCATCCCCCCATGATACCCCTTCCACAACGACGATTACTTCCAAATTTGTCAACTTGTGTTCCCCCATTATTCTATGTGCTTTGCTTCACCTAATGGCCTCACTACAATGATTTCTTTGGCATTAAATTCGTACATCACTTTTTCTGGATTTCTGAGGATGTGAAAGATATGGGCATTTTATATTCCTTTTTCGCATTTCTAGATTCTCTCCACTTCCATGCTTTTTGGGCACAACCTTGTATATATTGGGAAAGTACATTAGAAAATGTTGGCACCTGGGTTTACTGAACCAACGACCCAACAGTTTCCGAAACAGGCTGACCCATCTCTTCCTTGGATCTTGCGGTCTGGTCTTCAAACCCACGCGCGTCTGTGCAACATGCAAATATTCTCCCTCCCAGTACCGACACCGCGGCCTACGACTTCCGCGAAACCTACGACGGTGACGTGTCTTGTTCCAGGTTGATTTGCCCGGTTCTCCACGTGCGTTCGGTGGCGCGTGGTTTCCGCGCATGCATGCGAAAGGGATGTACATAGAGAAAAGAAGATGCCCCGAGAGGCAGGGTTGGAATTAGGAAATCGTCACTCCAGCGTTTCAATGTAATTATCACATCAATAAACAATTGTCTTTAAGAGTTGCTTAAAGTTTACATCTTCTTTTCTTTGTTAGTCTTTTGTATTAGGTTTTGATTTTCCTTTTAATAACATAAGAGCCAAAGCATAATAAATATTTAGTTTTATATTATTAAGTTACTTAAGACAAAAGTTTCATATTGCATATAAATTTAAATAAAAAAATATTTTTTTAATTTTTAAATTAAGTTTTAAACCAATTAATAGTTTGTCTTTTCACTTCTTGAATCATCTATTGTGATAAAGTATATATAAATGGCATCATGGGATAGTCTTAGTTGGATCATTACAGAAGAAAACATGTTATTGATATGAATGTCTTATCTTGCTAAGAATAAGTTAAAATTCTTAACTATATATATAAGTTTGTGCGTTTTTTTAGCATATATTCACCAAAATTTATAGGGATTGATGGGTTCGTTTGTGGGCTGAAGAGTTTTTTTTTTTTTTCCCTATTCTTCTGATCAATCAAGTGTTGTCACGTGCTTTTCTTGGGAGAAAACAAGGAAAGACAATGGGGATTGCCATTCACGTCCAATCTAGTTCTTCAATGAACCCCTTGTCGGCTTGCATTTTTCAAAGGGATTGTAATTGGACAGCTCAAAAGATCAACCGGTAAAGCTGATTCCTTTGGGTAACTCCATTGAAGAAAGAATAAACTGAATTCTACTTCTTATTGGAGTAGACTAAAGAGATACTAAAGCCAACCCATCGAATAAAAAGCCAGGAAAGTCATCAACATATAAATTATTATTTTATCATTATTCCTAATTCTGACAATTTGAACTCTGCAAGATTTATAATCTGATTTGTCACCCCAAACCCAACAAGTTAAATCTCATGGGCTTGCATTTGTCCTGAGAAAAAGCATGATATGACGGGAAGAACAATAAAAGAGAAGGCACGGAAAAAGCAGGAAGATGTAGAAGAGAGACATGAGTTGAAGGGATTCCATGGCAGTGGGGGCAGAGGCCGTGGGGCCTGTCTCCTCCTCCTTCATGCCCACTTCTCTAAATCCTTAACGTATCCTTTGTTCATTCATCATCCATCATTGTGTGTGCCACCACAGAACTCTTATCCTTAAACCTTGTACTCCTAATGGCTATTTTGACTTGATCCTTCTACAAAATAATTGCAACTTGAAGGAGATTAAGAGTTGTCGGTCCATTGAAAGAAAAAAAGTAATTTATGAAAACAAACATAAGTAGTGTGATTTGCTGAGAGTTCAGTATGTGTGTGCCTTCTATATTGTCAATGTATTAATTTGTTGTGTTCTTTTCAAGTAGAGACATTTTGTATAAGTTGGTTTTAAGAAAGAAAGTGAATGTTCTAATAAGAGTGATTGTCATTTACAATGTGATGAGCACACAATAATGGATTATTGTACATGGGATGCATAAGTTTTTATGTGGATAACTTAAATGGGAAAAAAAAAAAGAACATAATTCAACTAATAATAAATTAATAATACTTGTTTCATATGTCAATTTCTCAATATTTTTTTAATGCTATTTGGTTAGTAGATTCAAAACCCTAGAGTTGTAGGTTATAATGATAGAATATTTTTCTTAATTGTGTGGTTCTATTTGACTAATAGAATTTTTTTTTAAATAGTTTGATAATGATGGTGATTAAGACAATATAAAATATTTGAGATCTTCATCTTTCAATTTTTCACTCACTTTCTTTTTCAAACTTCTTATTTGTTCTACAAAATACACAAATTTATTTCTTATGGTATTAAAGAAATAAGATACTTACAACATGAATAATGAACTCTGCATTCAAACGTGTGTAGAACTTTGTCATATTTTATGTTTTGAATATACTTTGAACAAGATAAATTTGAGATATATTAGGTTTAAATGAATTTTTAATGTGCATTAAACTAAATAATGTTTATCTCTCTATTTGAAGACGTCACTTAAACACATAATATATATATATAGGTGTCTCATCATTAGTATTAATAAAATTTGTTAGGTGCTATTCCTATTTCTTAAAAAAATAAGAAAATAAATGAATTGTAAAATTTTACTAATTTGAAGAAAATATTTAAGTTATTCACTTTCGTCCTACGATATATTTAATGTTTGGATATGAAGAATTCATTGAATCTTCTAAGAGTCAAATCCTAAGTTGTTAGCCACATATCACGTTCACATGACATCAATTTAGTAATTTGTCATAATTTATTTATGAATACACGTAATAAACCTTAAACTTCATGTCATCAATCAATGTTTATTCACAAAATATGCCATTCAGTGTATCAAAACCTACCACCTTGATGTGACATACTAAGATATTTAAAAGTTAAATCTACAGGATTAGATTCGACAACCTTAATTACAATTTTATATATATCTTAGTTAAATCTACAGGATTAGATTCTACAATATTAACTATAATTTTATATATGTGTATGGTGATGAACAGAGTTTACTTATTCTTGCTGTTTTGGTGGTTTAGTTGTCATGGTTTGTCCTGATGCACGTTAATTCCTGCTTTCCCCACAGGTGGTCCATATGGACGAGCTACACGATGTGGGAAAAGTTCAAGCTAAAACTTGTGCTATTGTAGATTGGCAGAATGCCTTCTTTATTATGAGCTAGTGGTTGGTATCCAGCTTTAGTCTAGTACAAGTCCTTTAAAAAAATGAAGGCATCTTAAACTGAGGGATCAAATTCATCTCCATGATCCGTAGATTCTCTAACCATCCATTTGTTAGAGCTCTTAAGTTTGATCAACAAAAACTGACTTTTTTCCTACTTAAATTAGATTAATAAATAAAAAAACCATTTTTGTATATAAAAAAAATATTAACATAAGGTTCAAACTATAGGGAATACATATTATTTCAACACAATAATTTAGGTCAAAGCGAGGAGACACTTAAATTTGAATTCTAATACCAAGTTAAAACTTCTGACAATCTAGTTCAATTTGAAATCTCTTAGTTTGAAGTGTGCATGGATGTGTAAGGATATATATATACATGAAAAAAGTTAAAACTTGTGGCTGATTAATAAAAACAGACTTATAAAGAAAAAACTATCATAATATATAAAAAAGATATCATAACAAAGAACAAGAAAATATGCAACATTCACTAAGGTAATATTACTTGTTCAATAAGATAAGCCTCTCACTTTAATAACTCTTTAGCCTTCCAAACCTCCTTTATCTGATCTTTCTCTGTAATAGTTTTCTTTTCTTCTTCCCTGTCCTTTACACCTTTTTCCCACCATACAAACAAGCATCCTGTCTTCACCAAACTTTTCTAGGGCCCATAAGACCAAGAACCTCTTCCCACAGGCCGACACTTTCTGCACTAGCCAGCCCAACCAAACTTGGACTGCAGGCTGCCACTGTCCAATAACCAGCTCTGATTTCGTCCCTGAGCTGCTCTCTGCCCCATCCACAGTACCCATCGAAGAACCTGAAATCCCCAACCCCAACAACATTCCTCTTCACCATTTCTGCTGCACATCCCACGCTCTCCCTGGTGCCGTAATACAAACCCTTCATTACTTCCTCAAAAACCCCACTTTTCTCTTCCCCATCATCCCCTTTTGTGTTCACCAGGAACAGGCTTTCCTCTAGAGGCCCTCCGAAGAACAATGGCCGGTCAGCGAACGTGCCCTCGACATCCAGAGCTGTTGATCCCGATTCCTTGATTGACATCAGTGATGGCCGGTTCAGAATGACCCCGGATGGGCCCAAGAGCTCCATTGACAAGATCAGGACAACCGTTCGTTCAAAGATGTGGACGCCGTCAAGCTTTTCTGTGGCGATGAGCAAGCAACCCTTTTCGGGTTCGTGGATGGCGTGGGCCCATTTGTCACCAATGGCGACGGGTGGCGGATGATCTTCCACCCTGTCTGGATCAACGTACGAGGAAGGCTCTTGGGACCTTGATGCTCTCTCTGTCGCCACCAGTTTCGCTCTGAAGGATCGCCAGTCGGCATTGATGGAAGAACCCTTGTCATCTGGGGATGACCAGGATGACGATTCCGCATGACAACCTATAAAAGCACTAGATCTCAGACACACTTTCTGGAACAAAATCCTTAAGAAATTTGAGCAACTTACATGATACTGAAAAGGGAGTGCCAAACTTTCTGTCCCTGAATTGCCGATGACATCTCACGGGATGATCCCAAATTCTAGCCTTGATAGAAGGAACAAATTCCACAGTTTTGGTGAAGGAATTTGAGTTGAGAAAACAAGCCTCCATTATTGCAGCTTCACACTCTCTCTCTTTTTCCTGTCAACTATGGATAAAGATGGTGGGGCAAAGGGGAACTTGCTGCAAATATATGAGAAAGGAGGATTAATATACACCACAAAACGTTCTCCAGACTCATCCCGTCCCGTCCCGTCCCATCCCTGTTGGATGTTTCTTTTTCAGATTCCAAAGCATGGGCCAATGGATATAGCTCTAGACACGGCCAGGAGGAGATGATGTACATCTTGACTCATTATCCTTATTCGTGGAAGTTGGCTCAATCAACACTTTACGGTTGATGTGTCAACCTCACAGCCAGTTACCACTTCTTGTGAATGGTATAATTTTCAATAAAATAAGCAGCAATTTTACGTGGCAGCCTTCCCTGTCCACTGCTGAGTTTGGACTAAGGGCAAGGAAAATAAATAAATAAAGCAACAGATGCTAAGCAAGTGGAAAGTGATGCAAGATTTCGGTGTGTTAACCTTCCTGATTTAGACTAATTATGTAATGAACCTTCAATTGGGTGCTGTAATGTTCTTAAGTTTTCCATGTGATAAATCATCTTGTACAGCCATTCATGATCGAGTTTGACAGTACAAAGAAGAGAATGGCTTGATCAATGGCAGTTGCTAATGCCAACTGGTTTAAAAATGGATGGCATTTACAATTCCGAGAAGTTTCAGTCCTTTATGAATCAACCATACCATCCACTATTTTATAGCAAGTACCGTTGATCCATGCCAAAGTACATCCGGTAAGTGGAGGAGTTTCCAGGGCCCTGCGCCTTAAACTGAGAGTATGCAAGCAATAGAAGCTCCTTGTTAATGGTGTTCAAAACGTTAATTTGTATCAGCTACTAATTGGTACGCTTTTGGGACATATCCAACCTGCTTAAGGTCTGCAACCAAACCCTGAATCATCTGATAAATCCTGTCAGATTTGGGGTGGGATCGATCAAGTACTGTAAATTCATGAACCTCATCATCGATTTCTATGGAACTAGCTCCAGAAGGTTTTTGGGTTCCAATATTCCTCATTCGCAGCCTTACATTGGAAAAACTTTCCCAATCTCCAGCTGCAGCATATATATTTGACAACATGGAAAAGTTTCCAGGATCTGACGGCTCTAATTTAACCAGATGATCCACAACCTGCCCCGCAAGATCCACATTGTTATGCATGCGGCAGGCCCCCAAAAGGGTTCCCCAAATAATGGCATTTGGTTCCATTGGCATGGTATGCACAAGCCTAAAAGCTTCCTTCAGGCGCCCTCCACGACCCAACAGGTCTATCATGCAACCATAATGCTCGATTGTGGGAACGATCCCATAGTCAGTCTCCATCGTGTAGAAGTACTGAGCACCCTCCTCCACAAAGCCCGCGTGGGTGCAAGCACATAACACACCAACGAGGGTAACTTTGTCTGGCTTAAACCCCTCTTGTTTCATTCTAGAGAAAAGCTGAAGTGCTTTCTCGCCATGTCCATGCATTGCAAACCCTTGAAGCATGACATTCCAGGATACCACATCTCTCTTTACCATCCCATCAAAGGCAATATATGCCTTGTCTACGCTACCACATTTTGCATACATATCAATCAATGCATTTGACACTTCAGTACTACACTTAAATCTAGTCCTCTTGATAGTGGCATCAACTTTCTGACCCAACCCAAGCAATCCCGACTGCGCACAAGCACCCAAAATACTAATAACAGCCCCATCATCAGGCTTCAACCCACACTCCTCCATTTGATCGTACAAGCTCATGGCCTCATTTGCATGCCCCTTTTCAGCATACCCAGATATAATTACAGTCCAAGCAACCACGTTCTTAACAGGCATCTTGTCAAACAACATCTTTGCCATATCCATATCTCCAGCTCTACAGTATCCCGAAACCATGGTAGACCAAGACACAACATTCCTCTGAGGCATCTTCTCAAACAATTCAAACGCCTTGTTGATTTCTCCAGCCTTCACATACCCGTCCAATATTGTATTCCAACTAACCGCATCCCTCACAGGCATTTCATCAAACAACCGGCGAGCCTCCTCCAGCTCCCCCGCTTTTGCATGACCACCAATCATAGAATTCCAAGAAACAACATCTCTCTCCTCCATCACCTCAAACAACTTCCTCGCCGCATTGAGACCCACCGGTCCACACTTCGAATAGCTATCGAGGAGCGAGTTTGGTACAAAAATATCAGCCAAAAACCCGAACTTCACAATATGGCTATGAATCATTTGGACCACAGGCAACCAAGATTGTCCAGAACACGCTTTGAGAAGAAATGGGAACGTGAAATTATCAGGATAAATCCCACTACTCTGCATTTCAAGGCACGCGGCGAAGGCCTGTAAAGACTGAGAATTTTGACCATGGGCCCTGATCAAAGTATTATACAAATGCACATTGGGATCCCGTATCTGATTGAAAGCATTAACAGCCAACCCCATTTGGCGGCACGAAGAGTAAGCCGCTATTAGCTTGGGTGCCACAAAGAGGTCGTCATGCAGATTGGCTTTGAGAATTTGGGCGTGGACTTGCTTTATATCTTTCAAGCTGGTCCACTTGTGGAGGTCCGAGAGCTTTTCCTCCAAGAGCCATCGTCTCGAAACCCATGCCGGGGTTCGGATTGGCGTCGTAATCTGCATTGAACTCAGAGAGTTCTACAGAACGGTCTCTGACATTTATCAAGCGGAACAAGACCAGCATTTCGGATAACAAGAACTATAAAAATGCAACAGAAAACGGCGGTTTCATGCCAAATTCATAAAACTTCGCGTATTTCCCTTCTTAAGTATTTTTGAATTACATAAACAATCAAAGTTTGAATAGTCGTTATTATTTTCATTTTGTTTTCTAAATATGAGTAATACTATAAAAATGTAAATGAACTAATAGGTTATAAAAACTTTTTATAATCGATAAATACCTGAATCAATTGGAACTAAGTATTGCCTGTAATTCTTAATTCTAAATTTGAAATTTGGGTGTGTGTAATAATAATAAATAAATAAATAAATAAAACTTTTTGTAATTGTGAAAATAAAAAATTATAAAATAAGACAAAACTATTAAGAATCACTTATATAAATAAAAGTTATTCTTACCTTAAAAGTAAATGCATGTATTTGTATTTAACCATGCATACATACTATTGTTTTTGTAATATGAAATTACACATTTATACCGTAATATACATTTTCATTGCAATGGTTTGACATAGGTTATTCTACTATATTATTTTTTTTTAGATTTTAGATCTTCTTATTTTCATAAAAAGAAAGAAATTTAAGTTCTAATATCATATCAAGAAGCTAATTCATAACTTGAAAGTTAACTTATGAAATATAATGACTAACTCATATTTTATTAAACATATGCACTTCCACTTTAAGGATGTAAGAAGTAACTAATATACTAAAAAGGATAAAGATGGGTCATGCATTGACAAAAGCCAATAGGCCACGTTATCAGCACCTGAAGGCTTATGCCTAACTTTGCGTCAAATGGAAGCCATTTCACGGGGTAGTTGGATGGGCGACTCGCAGGCAGTGCACGAAGGGGTCAATGTCAGGGGACGTGTAGACTCCAACAGCCAACCTACCCAACTTCGACACCGCGCCTCACCTACCCCTCCCCACTACAAAAGTTCAATCTTTCTTCTTGTTCCTTGCTTTCGAAGTTCTCTTTCTCGTTCCAATGGAGGCGAAGTTGTTAGGAGTTGCCTCGCCCGCCATTGCGGCTCATCCTTCTTCCAAATTGTCAGGATCCATTTGCCCGCCGGTCCTTCGGATCTCACGGGGTTTCTCTCTCAGGTCTCTGGGTTCAGGCTTGCCGAAGAGGGGCGTTCTATCTGTGCGAGCTACTGCAGCTTCTGCTGGGTAATAATAATGGGAACTCTTTCTTGGGTTTAAAGAAATTTTTGCAAAATTCAGCTTGTGGGGCTCTGGAATTCGTTCTTTTTGGAAGGGAAAGTTTACATCTTCCTTTTTTGTTTCGCTTTCTGGCCTATGGAAATAGTGTCTATTGCATCTTCCAGCTTGTTAGTTATAAACTTACATTGCATGCATGTTCTGTGGGTTGATTTATGTTGTAGCTTTAGTTCTCGGCCTCTGGTCTGCCGCAGGTGCTACTTGTTTTTTGCAGTCTGATGCTTTCCTTCATTCATAAGAAGAAAAAGTAAAAACAATTGGCTTGACCCTATCTGGTAGAATCATTTAAGTCACCAAATTGGGGCTTCATTTTGTTTCCCTCGATTGATTTAAAGTTTTTCTCTGAAGTACTTATCATATAAAATTTTAGTAATGCTTTCCCTGATACTTTTGTGAGGCTTTTCGACAAATCCTATGGCAATTTGTTTCTTGCTCCAAATTATTTGTGGTTCTTCACTGTGTTGCTATGCTGCCATGTCTTCCAGCAGTAGTTGCACTGACATGCAAAATCTATCTGTACTAATGATACACATTCGGTGTCAAATGGGAAGATTTGAGCATCTTGCCTCTCGACTTTTGTGGTTCAAATTCTAAATTGTTCTACCTTTTAAAGGTCATTGACGAGAAAGAGTAGGGTGGACGAGAGTGAGAACCTGACACTGGATGGAATACGAAGTTCCTTAATTCGGCAAGAAGATAGCATTATATTTAGCCTTTTGGAAAGATCTCAATATTGTTATAATGCAGAGACATATGACCCTAATGCTTTCGCAATGGATGGGTTCCATGGCTCTTTAATTGAATACATAGTCAAAGAAACTGAAAGGCTTCATGCTCAGGTATCTTGAACCCCTGGAAAAAGAATAGTAAAAAATGAAGGAATGTTGAAGGCATGCTGATTAACTTCTCGTTGCACATTAGGTGGGCAGATATAAGAGCCCTGACGAGCATCCATTTTTCCCAGATGAGCTACCGGAACCATTGTTGCCACCCTTGCAGTATCCTCAGGTAAATATGAGATGAGTATTTGCCCAATTCGTTCCCATTCCTCTTTGTGCTTGAAGATGAAGTTTTTGTTGTTTGGGGGGGGGGGTTGTTGCATGTGGAGGTTGTGGGGACAATTTTCAGGCTTGTCAATTTATTTCTTAGATTCAAGTAAGGAGAAACTTTGGGTTTAATGAATCCTATGGTCAGAAACGGATAGTAATTAGTCCGTTCTCACCTTTCGGAAGTTTGCAACATAGACAACTTAGTAATGCTTGTCCATAAAATTTTCAGATCCACTTAGTATGAAAACACTAATAATGGATTAACATGCAAAGAGAAGAGGGGAGAGGGGGACTTGAAGGTACAGTAAATCAACTATCTTCACGTCCAGCATAAAAGGTAACAGGCATTTATAGAGTTCCAAACTAGGTTGGTTCAGAATATATTTAGATTTAATAACCTTGCCAAAGAGATTCTACCCTGCTAACGTACCTCTCCATTTAGATTTTATCAACATCATTGATAGTTAGTATTCATTTTCTGCTTATTTTCTTTCATTTTGAACCTGTTTGTCTTGTAACAGGTACTACATCCGTTTGCTGATTCAATCAATATAAATAAGAAAGTGTGGGACATGTACTTTCAAAATCTTGTCCCAAGATTGGTGGAGGAAGGGGATGATGGCAACTGTGGATCAACTGCTGTTTGTGACACAATGTGCTTGCAGGTACACTTTTTAATTAATTTACCTGTTTTACATATAAGTTGATTTGAATGATTATGGTGTTTACAATGGTAAGCACAACTTATAGGTACTTGTACTGTCTTTGCGGTTCATTGAATTTTTATATTTTAACATGTTATCTACCTTCCCTGTCTTTTGTAAAGTACTCTCTATAAGTTTGTAGAATAGATATGTCAAGCACGTGTGCTGTCTAGATAGAGATTATGGGAAAATTTGCAATGATTATGGGTGACCCCAACTAACTTATTCTTCATTTGTTATTTTATATGTGTTAACTAATTACATAGAATATCGAATCTTCATGTATTGACATCTGAAAAATGTTTTATGAAAACCCAATGATGGTACATTAATTATAGGTTAACCCCAAAGTGTGCCGCAATGCAGTACTTAAATACATCAACTTGTGGCATCATTACATTGTTAATGCAGTTCTGATCATTGCAGGCTCTTTCAAAGAGAATCCATTATGGCAAATTTGTGGCAGAGGCCAAATTTCGAGCCGCTCCAGATGCTTATGAAGCTGCCATTAAAGCACAGGTTAGCAATCTTTCTTAGATGCATTCCTGCTGTACTTCGTCTGTGATTTTATTCAGTATAATTTAAGTAGTTTAGGAATCATTCACTTTGGTGGTGGATTTTGCAGGACAAGCAAAGACTGATGGAAATGCTTACATATCAAAAAGTTGAAGAGGCAGTGAAAAGGAGAGTAGAAACGAAGGCCAGAACTTACGGCCAAGAGGTGACAATGCGTTTGGAATCAGAAGAGATCGAACCTGTTTACAAAATAGTACCAGACTTGGTTGCTGATCTGTATGGAGATTGGATCATGCCATTAACAAAGGAAGTTCAAGTTGAATACCTACTTAGAAGGTTGGATTGATTGGAGTTTTAATAGTCACGCTTTCTTTTAATTGGAAAATTGGAGTTTGGGTCTCCCAGTATTTAAGCAAGTTAAAGAAATTGGTTAATAACGGCTTCTGAGGATTGTAAGTGATGTATGTGGGGGCTTTGAGACTCACTTACTACGACTTGGAAAGGCAACAACACGAGAACATAGAGATTTTCATTCCATCTGATATATATTTCCCGAAATGGGTGCTTGCTTTTGCTTGTTTCTTGCAACTGATATCTGTTGTTTTCTCTTCCATCACTATCATCAAGATTCCAGCCTAAGACTTGGTCCTTCCCAATTTCTTCAAGAGACGAGACAAGCTCAAATTGTTTCAACATCTAGTTTAAGGTCATTCTAATGTCTCATAGCAGCCAAAGTCTAGAGGCATGACTTGGTTTAAACAGGAAAGATTTAGTTGAGATGAGTTGAGCTTGGCGTTGGACCTAATTTAAGCATTTTTAGTCTACTTTCTCATCCATCCAACTGGATTGCCTTTGGACTCCGGGAAAATTTCAACAAGCTGAACTAAATGGGGTTCACCACTTTACATGGTTTTCTATTGCTGGTTTGACCATTGATGTGTCGTGTTGGAGTAAATGCACTGAAGTCAATTCCTCTCTACTGGCTTTGGTTATAAAGAACTAAATGTCACATGTTTAAATTTCAATCGAAAATATTAACTTATTAGATGAAGCAATTAATGTAAACGGGCTTGGATTCCGATCCAAGAAGTTAATCTAGACAACCTAAAATGTTAACTAAATTGAAGGAGTTAAGACTTCTTATGGTCAAAGTTTCTCACTCTCCTTCTTATGGGAGGAAGTCTAAATTGTGACACTATGTCCTCCATAAACTCAAGAATTTCTCACTTTTTATCCTTGTGGACAAGTGCCACTACCATCTTCACAATGATTGATTTGAGCCTTCTAATTCCACTAAGTTTTTGCATCATAAAGCTTTCCCTAAAATCTTATTTCTCCTTAGGAAATTTATGACCTATAATTAGCCCTTATGTATCTCCTCACATTTATATTTTCTTTGTTATAGTTTACATTGAAATCCAATATATACACCACATTATTAATTTATTAACTTAGTATGTTCTTTATATATGGAGAGATTCTTATATCTTATAAATTTGTTTCATGAAAGGAAGTAAGCTTTTTAATATAATATTAAAATTAAAATTTCAAACGAAACATTTTTTTACTCATAAAACGAGTTCATGGCGCAAGGACAAATTGAAATAAAATGGGGGTTTCATGCTATTAAATATTAATTTGCTATGTTGTTTATATGCAAAAGTATTTTTCTTTCTTTTAATCTACTTGTATGATAGAAAGTATTCTTCTAATAAATATTTTCAACATTTCACTTGTAAGCTATTTGTATCCAATTCAAGCCTTGTAAGTGGGAAACAAAAAAGAAAAAGGAAAAGATGAGTATCTATCCTCTTCATAGCGCATCCAGCAGAATGATGGGATTGATTTATATGAACACAAGTTTTGTGACAAATCAGGAGACAAACTTATTAGCTCACAACACAAGCCATTGAACTGTAAGTTCTCGAACAAAAAGAAAATCGTTTATACTCTTCTCAGTCACTGTTACTATGACAATATGCCTGCAATCATGAACATGTACTTGATCGTTGCCTTTTTCCATCCATCTCGGATTCCAATTGGTACTATATTGTCCTAGTCAACTAATCACATTTCTTACGGAAGACAAATTATCAATAAAGACAAAGAACAATGGAAGTTAGAAAACGTCAAATGGCTCATTTTCTACCTTAAGACACTCTTTGTTCTTTTCTTAAAATCAATTTGTAAGAGAAGAAAATACATTAGTACATAAAGAGCATCCCATGTTAATATATTGACAAGATGAGACAAAACTAGGTTGTGGCATACCCTTTTAATCTGAGGTTAGAAAAACATTTTTCATGGAGATCCAATTTATAAGTGAAGAAATGACTCATTAAACTTATTTGTAAGAAATGAAAAGACATCAACATATAAGAAGCACAATTTGTTAATATATAACTAACTAAGACACATACCAAATTTCATTATAATGTAAGAACATATACAAAGAAGACAAATTGTTAATAAATTTAAATAAAAAAGAGAGAGATTGGAAGTTTCTTTAGTCTAAAATACATAAAAATAAAAATGCATCAAACAGCTCATTTCCTACCTCAAGATAATTCTTTTTCTTAAAATCATTTTGTAAGAAAAAAATACATTGGCATATAAAGAGGATAACATATTAATATATTAATAATACAAGACAAAAATAAGATTTCAACACACCCTCTTAACCATAACTTGAAAAAACATTTTTTTACAATTTTGACACCATCTATTACGTGTCCCAACCATTTTGCTAAAAAACTTACGTTTACTGATTAGTCTCAATACATTTCTTTTAAATAACATTCTCAACTCAATCTTCTATAAGTCAAAGTCTACTATATACTCCATAAGTCTGTAACAAATCATCATGTTTTACAATTGATGCTTTTGTAGTTTATTATGTAACAACTCACATTCTAAACTAACCTAAGTAGTATTTTTTATATACTATTTTTTTCATGGTTCAAACTTAGGATATAAGACTGGCTCTAATATTATTTTGTTATGAATCAATTGATAGGCAAATAAATGACTTACTTAAAAAGACATATATTAAATTTCAAAATAACGTAAAAACATGTATAAAGCAAAAAAAATATAATAATACCATAAGTAAATAAGGATTTTTTTATTTAAATTAGTACATTTTTGGTCAGAAAAAGAGAGAGGGATATAATATAATAATAACAAAGTAGAATCAAAGAAATGGCCGTTTGTCACGCCAAAGCACGTGGTGGTTGGAGTGAAATCTTGCTCTTTGTCCCCTCCCTTAACCCCCCACGACACAGAGTCAGCTTTAACGAGCTTGATGAACTATTCAATGGAGGATTAAATAAACAAATTATCAATCAATAATTAATAAAGATATCTGTTTTCCCATTGAATAATCTGACGGTAGCTGTAGCAGATCCAGAGGCTGCATCCTCTTTATAAGAACCAAGTTGAGCCGAAGTTGAGAGGCCGAAAGCAGAGCATCTCTGAGACGTGGGTGTTCCAGATAGAGCAATGGTGGGGGTAAAGAGAGGAGCTGGGTTTATGTCAACGGGCATGGTGGTGCTGGTGCTAGTGTGCGCCGCGGTCGTGCTGCTACCGGGGGCCTCTGCTGTTCGGTGGCTCGTGGGAAAGGACATGGGAGGCTGGACAACTAACGTCAACTACACTGTCTGGGCTCGAGACAAGCATTTCTACAATGGAGACTGGCTCTGTAAGCTCCCTTGGTCTCTCTGTCTTTGTTAGTGAGTCTGTGAGTGTGCATGTCCGTGTTCAAGCTTAGATCTGTTCCTCGTTTGTACAGCAGCTCTGTTGTTTCTGGTAGTTGTTCATAGCACGTATCGTGTTCTTTCGCTTCTAGTGCGGATTTGGTTTATATGTTGCAGCTAATGTGATAGATCTAATGGGATTGTGGGGAAGATGTGCTTTTTCTTTGCCTGGAGCCGCAAATTTTGCTTTTCTTGTCTTTTCCAGTTGAAGTTTCTGGTTAATGGCGAGTTTGTTTCCGATAATTTGATCAAATGCGTATTTTTCTTGCGTTGAACCCCATGGTATCAGATACCTCAGATCTTTTGACTGTTGTTTGCCAATCTGCAACACCTGCATTTAAGATTCTGTTTTATCGTTTTGAGCAAATACACAAAAGTCAAGAGAATAAATGAGAAAAGGAAAAAGCATAAAAGATAATTGGTCTATCAAGACTTGAGAAAGCAAAAAGTTTTCCCTCTTACTGCCGATCGGGTTGTCAAGGACGAGTTGGCTGCTTTGGTGATTGAACTGATTATTTTCAAAATATTTTCATGGGTAGTTTTGATAGCGTGGAAAGAAACACTTATTGAAGTTTTGATTTTGATTTCTCTGTTCTGTTCGTGAATTGTCCTGGCGTACTGGCGCTGGTTTGTGGAGTCAGGTTGTTCTAAGTCCAGGATTCCTCTGAGGAGCAGCTCAGTATATTCTTTACTTTTTTGAACTTGCTTACTTCAAAGTTACTTTCTTTGGTTAAATCAACATTTACCCTGTCATTAAAAAACTGATCTTGCAGTATGAATCTAAGCTAGGTTAATTTATCTGCCCTCTAATAGATCATAAAATAGTTAACATCTCTGGTTGAACTCTACGATCAGTATTTCCTCAATATTCAGGTAGCCATTATGCTTTCAGCTGAATTTTAAGGCCCGGGTATCTACACTCATATTTGGTACAAGTAGCAAAATTGGTTTGTATATAGAGTTCTAAGTATCTTTTCAGAGAATGTTGATTACCATCAGATTGGTCTTGGGTTCACTTAGTTATGCTTTTGAGAGAGCAATGCCAGGTTCATTACAAACATGCAGAAGGAGCACTGTTGCTTCTCCTGATGTTACTTCCCCTTACTAACACCAACAGAGAATGTGAAGTTGAGGTGTTGATCAATATATTAGTCCTCCAAAACATGTACTTTGCTCTTTTTTCTGCTCTTCTAGAGCTTTTCAATCATTTTATTTTAATATTTGGGCACAGCCATGTAATCCTACTGTTACTTAAGGATTATGTACGGCCTTTGGATTACTGGAGAGTCAGGCATCCTTCAGAGGGTGCTGTTGCCTTGGTTTGAATTCTACTAGCCTCGATCAAAATTTGTCTAGTTAATCATTTACACCTGCTCGATAACTCTTTGTTGGTTTCCCCAGTCTTTGTGTATGATAGGAACCAGATGAATGTGCTCGAAGTGAACAAGACGAACTACGAGTCGTGCAACTCGGATCATCCTCTTCACAACTGGACGACCGGGTCCGGAAGGGATGTGGTTCCACTGAACGTGACTCGAGATTACTACTTCATTAGTGGAAAGGGCTTCTGCTATGGAGGTATGAAGGTGGCCATACATGTTGAGAACCCACCACCTCCTCCCACAAGCTCCCCATTGAACGAAAAGAGCAGCTCTCCCAGTTGGACTTCCAGAGATAAAATGGTTCTGCCACTGGTTTTTGCCATTGGTGCAGTATGGGATGGATTCCTCCGTTTTTTACAGTAATGTTCATCTTCAAAATTCAGGATTTCGTGAGGGTGTTCAAAGTAGGCATTTCTTAGGCAAGTTTGTGAAGGGAATCGAGTTTTCTTGGGGGTTTATTTATTTAGTGCCATTCTTTTTATGGTAGTTGAGCTGAAAGGTGAGTGCTGCTATCATTAAGGTCGTGAGTGCAAGTTGTTGTGTTTCAAATTTGTCTTGCATGTTGATTGTAACATTAGGAGATGGTTTTATTTATTGGAGAATTGGTGTGAATTGTGAATCTGTTCATTGATTAATGATATGAATGGACATGTGGGGTCTTTCACCATGTGGTTGTTTAAGTGTATCAATCTCTTGCGGTATTGAACTAAGGTTTCTTTAACCATGTGGTTGTTTACTTACCTCAATCTCTTGTGATAATGAATCAAGGTTAACTTCTTCCTCAAGCAAACAATGGCCACCCATTTGTAGCAAGTATAGCTTATAGGTCTTTGTTAGAATTGGTTCAACTTCAATTAAAATCGATAATTAAAAGATAGAGTTATCTAAACATATCAAGAGAATATTGGTTAAAATATTGACAATATGAAATTATAATTATTTTTAAAACATTTCATTGTCTTACATAAGTGATGATAATGAGCAATGAAATGAAGTTGTATGAACTTAGTTTACATGTAATAAAGTTTAGCATTTAAATTGGGGTTTTGATGCTAATTTAGACAAAAAAATTTATTCTTAAATTTATTTCTTAAAGAAAAAAAGAATGAAGCATGTAAACAAAAATAGTCATATTCGCATAAGATAAGCAGTGGGACCCAATTTCCCAATTTCAGGCATCTAAAGGGAGTCATAATTAGAGTAGGAGGGAAAGAATACGAAATGCTTTTGTAAACAAATGAAAAGAAACCCATATGGCTAAGTTTTGTGCGGACCAAGTAACAAAAGGAAACAATATACAAGTTGAAATGCATTCTCCATGATAGAGTTAATCTTCCAATTATAATAATTTCCGTGGCTTGTGAACTCTAACACACAAGTTAGGAGTTATTAGCAATACTATTTTTCCCAAAACCCAAAGCACAAGCAAGCTTCTTCTGTGGTTAAACAGGAAAGAATTTTGTATCAATGGGTAAAGTAATTAATTGTTATCCATTTGAAATTGCTCCGTTTCTTAAAACTTACTATTAAAAGAAAAAGATACCAAAATACATAAAAAAAATCAGATCAAGATATTAATGATATATGACAATATTGTTTTTATGTATACCTATTAATTGTTATGCGTTAAAATCTTAAAACTTACTATTAAGAGAGAAAGATATCAAAATACTTAAAAAATATATCATATTAAGATATTATTAATATATAATAATAATTCTTTTATATATACATACTTATCTTGAGCATGATAAAATTATGAGAATTTAATTCATGAGTGATAATTATATATAATGGTCTGAAATTATAGGAACTTAGCTTACACTTGGTTATATGTTTTTTTTTTTTTTTTTTGGGATAGGTAACTGGAGAAGGGAAGTGTGGGATGTTTTGAGCCTGATCAGTTGGTCAGGCCGTGCTGTCTATCAAGTGAGCCATCAGACAATAAACAATTATATGTTCTTTTTTAACTTAAAAATTTTCATATTATATAATAAATTATCAAATGACCATTTTTTTAAGAGTACAACAATACAAAAAAAAAAAAAAAAGTGTTAAGAACGTCGAAAATCATTAGTTGAAAAAATTGTTTAAAATAGAAAGTAATAATACAAATCCATGCCTTTGGCACCCATTAAAGACATTCCACAAACAGAATTCACGTTCTCTCGCTTGATCAATGCCGATCAATGCGTCCAACTCATTCTCACCTTTAATGCGTGATGATTTATGCTTTAGTTGATTTCTTACGTTGCCAAACACGCAGATTTATGCCTTTACTTGCTGCTGTTTTCCCGGCTGCGTAAAACCTCGTACGTGACTACCGAGGTTTTATTGAGGTTGATACGTTCATAAAACTGCAACAACATTCCGGCGATTCTAAAGTGAAAGCGATGGAGGGTTCGGCGGCGAACCGCGGGGCTGTGAGAGTGATGGTCGTTCTGATGGTGTTGGGGTGGCAGACGTGCGCGATGGCGCGGCGGATAACGGTGGGAGGGCCAAAAGCATGGAATCAGAACGTAAACTACACCGACTGGTCCCGTGATCAGCATATCTACGTCGGCGATTGGCTCTGTAAACTCTCTTTCTTTCACTTTCTGAATCTGATCACTCGTTTCCTTTGTAAAACTGCTATGCTGGGTTTTCTGCTCTCATAATTGCCGTATTGGGGACCATTTTTCTGGAGTATATGTCATGGAGGAAACAATGATACTGGTGAATCTTGGCCAAGGGAAGAAAACATGGCACTGCCATTCCACCTACTAGAGCTAAGATCATCAAGAACTAAGTTAATTAAGGATTTTCTGTGTTTGTTTATTTCTTTTTTGTCAAAGTTAGGATCCGTAGCGAATATGTTATTGTTATATGTTGTTTATAAAGAAAAAAAAAAAACTTCATATCTGATCAAACTTTTCATTATTGATGCTCATCTCAAGTTTTATCTGAAATGATAGTTGATCTCTAATTTCTTGTCTATTACTCTAAAATGTATCTTCTATAATCTTCAATTGTAGAAGATAATTTTAGGGTTCATAAAGTATATGTTAATTTGAGCCAACCCTTGAAGTGGTCCTAAGTTTTTTCTTGGTCATAAAATGGCTCAACCACTTCCTAATCTTTTTAAATGTGCGTCACTATCATTTGAGAAAATTTTACAGTATTGGAGTGAATAATGCTAAGGTGATGATCCCATCATTCTACTGTAATGGCACAACTAGTTCCCCCGCACTAATTCTTTTGAAGGGGCAACAAGTTGTTTATTCTAACACAACTTATGTTAATGGGGCAGTAAGTATTTGACTATTGGTTATTTTATAATTTAATAGTGATTTAACACGATAATAAGACACAGTAAACTAGTATATGTTGGAACTAGTGTCCTACATTTGGGAGATGAAGCTTGTGCTTTAATTAAAATTAAGAAAGTTGTTTTAACACTTGAGCTAGCTTTTGAGTCAAATAATAATCCTCTCCAAGAGCATATTAGTAACATGAAATACACTCCAATTTCAACATCTTTGTTTAGCTGATAACTTTGCTTTCTTTGACCTTTCAAGATTTTGTCTTTGACAAGCAATCCTTCAATGTTCTGGAGGTGAACAAGACAAGCTACGAGAACTGCAATGACAAAGGATTCATCACAAACATAACAAGGGGCGGTCGAGATGTGTTTCAACTCAAAGAGGAAAGGCCATACTACTTCCTCTCCAGCGGAGGTTCCTGCTTTAATGGAATGAAGGTTACTGTGCATGTCAAAACCTTACCATCTCCAGCACCTGCTCCTGCCGCAAATGGTTCTCCATCACTTAACCTCAGCCAAGCGATTCTACCAACCCTGCTTGCCATTGCTTTTGTTTTGGGCGTCATGTTCAAGCCATCAGTTTGTTGATATACTGTGCCATTGAAAGAAACCTTCAATAATTACATTGAGTGTTAGCACAGTATCATCAATAGTTCAGGCAAAACTGTCCTAGTTTTGGGTCATTTTGGTTTTGGCGAAGATTATCTTGTTTGTTCTTTTTGGGTAGTGATACATTAAGTGATAATTGAAGGCAAAGTTTGGCCTACGTAATCCTCATGTTGCTTTGGGCATTTTAAGAGGGAGATCACCTCATCAGAGAGATTATCTTTACTTGAAAGGATAAAATCATATTTTGTTAATAAGATTTTTTAGTATAACTTATAACTATGTTACTTACAAAACTTAGGTGACATATAAATAAAAAAAGAATGATTGTATTAATGTAAGCTCAAGTATCTGAAAATTGTCAATATTATTTTTGTGCAATTCTTATGTTTGTACGACATTACTGTAGTAATGTATTAACAAGCACACGACCATCTTGTATGAAATAGAATATATGGGGCCACAAGAAAACTTCAACCATTATGATAATTTCATTATATTAAACAAAAAATTAGTAAGACTATGGAGGAGGTTATTCATATTTGAATTTTAGGAGTATACTTTTGGGTGGTGTGGGTTCCATGCTATCAATGATGGAGAAAACTTGATAAGAAAACAAGAAGAGAATGATTCTAGTTTTCTAAACTAGAGAGTTGCTACTATTAAAACATCTGGGAAAGCTAGAGGAGGAATGGTTGGCATCAGAGAAAGGTGGGTAGGATTTGGGATGGCGGTTGATGGAATTGTTTGAGACTCAAAGGAAGAGGAGGTAGCCATATAGGGTTTTAGGAAGCATGGTTTTGCTAGAGGTTATTTGATACCAAGTTGAAATTTAGGATTTGACTAGAATTGTATGAAAAACTCACCAAATTAATGAAATAAGAAAAGAGAGAAAGAGGAGGTAGCCATTTGAGTAAACAAATGTGGCTTTTGTTGAATGAAATGTCTTTCCTAAATGAATCTTTACATCTCTTTCTTATCTATATTTACTTGCTAATGAATTAAATAATTAAACTTAAAAATTCAAATCAAACTCAAAAGTTAAATGAAACCGACAAAGGTTGTGAGCTAGATAAGGTGCGTGTATCAATGTACTACCTTTGGTTCACCTTTTAACAATGCCCCAAACATCTAGCTATATTTTCCAACTGAAATGGAAGATTACTATCGAAATGACATTGTACATCTAGAATAGTCCTAAAAATACATGATCCTAAGTGGATACTTGCATGTATCCAAGTCCAATATCAAACCAAGATTTGTTTTATATCAATGCAAGCTACAAAAGAAATAGAACATCTTTCAAGAATATCAATACCATTACATGAATCATAAATGTATGAATGTAATGTACCTAAAAAATCTACAATTCCTAAAGGAATAGTTAACAAAGCAACTTTTCCATCCACTGCCACTAAATTAGCACCTCCCTAAGTCAAACTAGTGTTTGTTATTGCACCAGGGTTTGTTACATTAGGTGCTAAAGCGTGAGTGTTTTGTATCCATTAAGCAAGACGAGTTGTAATTGTATAGAGGTGTCTGAAAACATATATTAAGGATGACCTAAAACGCTCATACTAGCATTATGAATATACAAACCAAAATTGTGAAAGCCTAAACATATATGTATCCAGTTTAAGTGTGATATGATTGCATCATGATGCCTAAGTGCATGATCTAAAAGGTCATTGTATTTAGTAGTTGGATCATAGTTTCTTACCATAAAAATGGTTGCATGTGTAGCAACACCAACTATGAGAAATTTGTCAATTCACATTTGATGTGTGAACAATGATAATTGGGTACCATAGTTAGTTCGTAGATATGGATAAAAAGGTGTTAAATACATATGGTGAGCAACAATAATGGTTAAAGAGCCTAACACAACTAAGTTAATAGAGAATTGGGCATGCCATGACATTGTTAGGATTTCATATAGTCCTTTATGACCCTAGCTTATAAATGGACCTTTATGAGCCTCTAAACTTTCTTTTATTCTTTGACCAATGCCTTAGTTGGTCTGATACATATGACCCACTATTAGGAAGAGAATTGCAATAGCTAAATGATAATGTTGGTTAGCTATAGACCCCTAGTTATTGGATCTAATTCTCCATAACAAGTAAGAAATTTTACATATTTTGACCAATTCAAGTTGAAAAATGGGGTTGCTCCCTCAGCAAAACTGGGATAAAGTTGAGCCAAAAGATCCCGATTCAAGATAAATTCATGAGGAAGTGGGATCTCTTTAGGGTCTACTCCAGCATTTAGAAATTGGTTAATAGGTAAAGATACGTGTACTTGATGTCCTGCCCAAGAAAGAGACCCAAGCCCTAGTAGCCCTGCTAAATGGTGATTCAACATAGATTCTACATCTTGGAACCAAGCCAATTTTGGAACAGCTATGTCGTAATGGAGCTAACTAGCAAAAAGCACTAAAGTTGTAAAAACCAATGCACTAATTGCAGTACAGAGTTGTAATTCATTAGTTATTCCAGATGCTCGCCAAATCTGAAAAAAACCAGAGGTTATTTGTATTCCTCGGAAACTTCCGCCTACATCACCATTCAATATTTCTTGGCCCACTATTGGCCAAACCACCTGGGCACTAGGTCCAATGTGAGTAGGATCGCTTAACCATGCTTCATAATTGGAAAAACGAGCACCGTGGAAACACATGCCACTCATCCAAAGAAAGATGATGGAGAGTCTTGCCGAAATGGACACTAAATACTTTTCAAGAAATCTCCTTCAAATCACTAGTATGGCTATTAAAATCATGGGCATCAACATGAAGTTCCAAATCCAAAATATAGGAACATATTTCAACAATGCAAAAAGCATAAAATTATGAAAAGATAAATATTAATAGCTTCTAAATCTCACTCAAAATAACATTTTGAAAATTATATTTTAAAATAAAAAAAACTTTTACGAATCTTTGTCTATTCAAATTTTTTACTTTGGGTTCTAGCAAACAAATAATTATTAAGTCCTTCACTTTTCAATAGCTAAGTAATTAGTGAACTTACTAGATATGAACTAAAAATCGTTTCCCACACCTCACTTACTCTCAACAATGGCATCCATGAGTACGATGAAAGTTCTTTACACTCTCTTGCTCCTTGTCATTTCCACTTCTTTTGCTTCAGCAGGGGCATGCACCACCGAGCCAGCCTTCCAGGGGTCATTAGAGATCACCGTCGAGCCTACTGATCTTAATTGGTGTTGCTGCAAAAGATTGTCGTGTTGCACCATTGCTTCAGCAAGCACAAGCACCGTTGGGCTGCCCTTCCTCTGTGAGTTGGCAGTTGAGCCATGCCGAGTACCCCAAGAGGGTGAAGGCCAGCATTGACATGTCAACAACCCATTAGATCTTGATGTTGCCCACCATTTAGATCTTGAATTATCAATTTTCAAAAGAAAAGAAAATGACGACCTTGGTTTAGTGGTGTTCTTTGAGCCAAACCCTGACCAACAGTCCCACCAGTCATGGGTTCGAGTCCTCTCCCACCTTCCAGGTGTATGTCTTTAAAAAAAAAAAAAAACTTACAAGAGATGCTATACTTATTTTCTCTCTCTCATATCTCTTATCTATCTATTTTACCACTATTAGGACTTGAATCCTAGACAAGTCCACAATTAAGAATACAAGAAACCTTAAATGAAATAATAACTCGTTTATTGATATCAATCTAAAGAACACAATAACAGTAACAGACTCATTAACAATATAAAACTATGAGACTACTGATAAACTACTCCTAATAAAGCAATAAAAATATAAAGCTAGAAGTAAGGGAAACTACTAATGATAAAATAAGGAATTCTCTTCATTGATGATGGATCCTCCAACAGTAATTCTACCACCTCTTGGAATGGTGGCTCCTTTATCTTATTTGGCCACAACACCTCCACCTTTTCCAGTAACGGCTCTTCCACATATTTTGGTAGTAGTTTCTCTACCTCTTCTAATGGAAATTCCTCCACATCTTCGGGCGTTAGCTCCTCCACCTTTTCTAGTGGCAACTCCTTTACATCTTTTAGTGGTAACTTAGTTCTCACTAGAACAATTATGATCGAATTTATTATGAATTGACACAAAAATAATCTTTTTGTACAACTTGTACAACTCAGTACACTTGTATCTCAATTATAAGTTTGGATCTACTTTATGTCTTACATAGAAGATTTTACTTATTATACTCCATTATTAAACATTAAAAAAATGACTCTTCTAAATTGCGCAAGCAATCATTAATCATTACTAAACGAAGAGACATTCCAGTATTTATATTTAGTCATTTGAAAGCCTCTTTTATTGGTTTTAATAGAAGAATTCACGTTTTTAAGATATTCGACAAGCAGAATTCACGGTCTCTCACATGATCAATGCTGATCAGTGCGTCCAACTCATTCTTACCTCAAATGCGCGATGTGTGGGCAAGTGATTTCTTACGTTGCCAAACACGCAGATTTATGTTTGGTTGGTGCTGTTTTCTCGGTTGAGTAAAAGCTCGTACGTGACTACCGAGGTTTTATAGAGGTTGTTGCGTTCATACAACTGACACGTCATTTCTGGAGGGACTCCGGCGATACTGAAGTGAGAGCGATGGAGGGTTCGGCGGGGAACCGCGGGGCTGTGAGAGTGATGGTGGTTCTGCTGGTGTTTGGGTGGCAGACGTGCGCGCTGGCGCGGCGGATAACGGTGGGAGGGACAAAAGGATGGAGTCAGAACGTAAACTACACTGAGTGGTCCCGTGATCAGCATATCTACGTCGGCGATTGGCTCTGTAAGCTCTCTTTCTTTCACTTTCTGAATCTGATCACTCGTTTACTTTGTACAACTGCTATGCTGGTCTTTCTGTTCTTATATTTGCCGTTTTTGGGATCATTTTTCTTGATAATATGTCATGGAGGAAACGACGATACTGGTGAATCTTGGCCAAGGGAAGAACTGCCGTTCCATCTACTAGAGCTAAGATCATCAAGAACTAAGTTAGATTAAGGATTTTCTGTGTTTGTTTACTTTTTTTTTTGTCAAATATAAGATCCAGAGGAAATATGTTCTTGGCATATGTTGTTTATAAAGAAAAGAAAAAAAAAACCCTCCTTATTCTGACGTTGAATTCTAGATAGGATCAAAATTTTCATTATAGATGCCCATCTCAAGTTTTATCTAAACTATTAGTTGATCTCTAATTTCTTATCTGTTACTCTAAAATGTATCTTCTATAATCTTCAATTGCAGAAGTTAATTTTAGGATTCAGAGAGTATGTTAATTTAAGCCGGCCTTTGAAGTGGTCCTAAGTTTCTTCTTGGTCATTAAATGGCTCAACCACTTCCTAATCTTTCTGAATGTGCATCATTATCATTTAAGAAAATTTTACAGCACTGGAGTGAATAATGCTAAGGTGATGGTCTCATCATTATACTGTAATGGCACAACTAGTTCCCCCGCACTAATTCTTTTGAAGGAGCAACAAATTTTTTATTCTAACACAATTGATGGTGATGGGCTATAAGTATTTGATTAGCAGTTATTGTATATATTAATAGTGATTTAACATAATAATAAGACATAGTAAACTAATATATAGTAGACTTAGTGTCCTACATTGAGAGAGAGGAAATATGTTATATGGTTTAAATTAAGAAAGTTGTCTTTAACTCTTGAATTAGCTTTTGAGTCAAATAATAAATCATTCCAAGAGTATATTAATAACACGAGATACACTCCAAATTTCAGCATCTTTGTTTAGCTAACAACTTTGCTTTCTTTGACCTTGCAAGATTTCGTCTTTGACAAGCGATACCTCAATGTTCTGGAGGTGAACAAGACAAGCTACGAGGACTGCAATGACAAAGGTTTCATCACAAACATCACAAGGGGCGGTCGAGATGTGTTTCAACTAAAAGAGGCAAGGCCATACTACTTCCTCTCCGGCGGAGGCTTCTGCTTTGGTGGAATGAAAGTTGCTGTGGATGTCCAAACCTTACCATCTCCAGCCCCTGCTCCTGCCGCAAATGGTTCTCCATCGGTTATCCTCAGCCAAGCGATTCTGCCAACCCTGCTTGCCATTGCTTTTGTATTGGCTGTCATGTTCAAGCCATCAGTAGGTTGATATACTGTGCCATGGAAAGAAACCTTCAATAACTACATCGAGTGTCAGCACAGTAAAATCAATAGTTCAGGCCAATAGGTTTGGGTCATTTTGCCTTTTGGCGAGTATTATCTTGTTTGCTCTTTTTGGGTAGTGAGACATTAAGTGAAAATTGAAAGGAAAGTTTGGCCTACGTAATCATCTTGTTGCTTTGGGCATTTTAAGAGGGAAATCACCTCTTTGTAAAGGCTTCTCATAGTCCATCCTCAAAATTAGAAGTAACAACAGAGACTATTTTTACTTGAAGGGATAAAATCATCTTTTTTAATAAAATTTTTTAGGATCACTAATGAATATGCTACTTACAAAACTTAAGTGACATATAAAAAGAAAAGGATATTTTGTTGTTAGAGTAAATTAAAGTATGTGAAAATCTCATAAAAGTTACAATAACAAAAGTTGAAAGAATAAATTACTATCTAATAAATGAATAAATAAATTATTTTATACCACATAAATTATTGGTGCATAATTATTTGATATGAAATAGAATATATGGGACACTAGAAAACTACAATCACTATGATGATGTCATTATATTAGACAAACCTTAGTGAAATTGTAGAAGAAACTATTCATATTTTAATTTTCAGAAGTAGTTCACACCCCAAACTCACATATTCAGGTATCAAATTCGAAACTAAGTCATTTTAGATAGTACCAACTAAACCAAATGCCTAGGAATAATTAGTTTTGTATTGCTACATACTATGGTGGATGAAGAGGCCATTTATGTGGAAGACTACTTATAGATAGAAAAGGTCATGGTATAATGGATGCAAATTGGAGCTTGGGCTTTGATCTGTTCCAGACTCTCCAACCCATTTCAGATAAGAAGATATCGCTCACAGGGCCCTCTCAAGCACATACCACCACAGAACTCTCCTTCAATGGCTTCCATTTGCGTCTCTCTTTCGCTCCCTCCCATCTTCAAACCAGTAAAATCGAATATAAACCGACCTTTGCCATGTGGGAGCCATATTCCCACATTCCGCGGCTTTAGAACCCGAGCTGCGAACTCTACCTCGTCCACCCCACTCGAAGGAGGAGCTCGGAAACCCACTGAAGTATCCATGAGTGTCGACAATCTTCGCAGTTTCATCGACATCAGCTTGGGCAAGTGGAATGGGTCTTTCTTCGTAAGTTTAAACCTTTTGTGGGCTCTAAACAAATGAAGAGGAATGGAATTGTGGGTCTTATGTTTGAAGTTTATACCTGGTTTCAGTTTTGGAGTATTATGTCAGTATATGCTTAGTTCAAGGGTCTTTTGTTGCGTGTAAAGAAAAAAGAAGTTTTTTTTTTTTGGTTTCCTGGGCCTGTTCATCAAAGATGAGAGTTTGATTACCTTTTCTGGAATTCATTTTGCAGCAATTTGATGCTTATGGGAATTTGTTGCAAAAAGTGAGTACAAAGCTTGCGGTGAGCTCCTATGGAGAAGATGAACTCATCAGTCTCATTCAGACGTAAGCTTTAGTGTTAAAGAGTGATAAAAATTATTATTGATTTAACTCTAGCTTCGTCTCAGCTACTAACCAGATGAAAATTTCTGTGCTTGCTTGCTTGGTTTTGTTCCACATTCCAACCTGAATGGCATGGCAGCAGCAACTCTGATATTCATATCATAACCAAGTGAATCGAACTTTGCCGGGCCATGTCCGTCGGGAAAGAATTCTGGGTCACGACGTCTGTCTTGGACTGTTGTGATGTTATTTAAGTGGATGAGATCATGATCAATTTGCATTATGAACTTGTAGTGCATTGGAACTTTGTTGACTAGAAGGGATTACAAAATTTATTAACGACGTATTTGAGAATTTGTTTTAGTATGTTCAACATAAACAGATGTAGAAACCGAAGTGAATATTTTATCCAGAATAGGGCTTCAGAGAGTGGATCTTGTGCCATAGATATTTGTATTTTATTGCTCTTTTCGTAATGCCACTACAGGATATTGTAGTTAGACTGGGACAAGTGCCTAGTTTTGGTTGAGAGTTTGGTTGAAAAATGGACATGAAGATATTGCGTTGATGGCTTATGAATTACATGTATTATCCAATTGGTTATCTGTTGATTGTTAAGTCTTTCTCGATCTAGAATGACATGTATGTGTGTGTCTGTCGGTTTTGACTTTTGATATGCCAAAAAAGATGTAGCCTTTCAGGTTCTTGTTGTTTTTAATGGAAATGTAACTGGGATAATTATCTTTTAATGTTTGATCAATATAATTGATGTTGATAGGTAAGTAAAACATACACCCAAATTTGACTGAAGCAATGAACTTATCTTCCACATTTATGGCAATGAGATGTCATTTGGTTGTGTGACCACTGGGTTAGTATTAGTGAGACTAGAAATGATTATTGACCTTAAACATTTATGGCTTTATGCTCATATTGGCTAAATCCTGTTTTACTACATAGGCTATACATAAAACAGCCTGCATTGAGCACTGTGATCTCTGGAAACGATGATGAGCCAGAGTGGGCAGAGTACAAAATCAAAGAAACAAATGTATTTACTGTTGACAAATATCAACAGGTGAGTATCCTAGCACTTACAAATTGACTTTATTTATCAGCTCTTTCCATAGAGTTGAGGCTTTTGTGATCCAATTGTTTTCTGTTGTATGTTCATTACAACTAGCCTGCAGATTGGTCTCTTCCCAAAAGAGAAAGCGTTTGCTCTAAGATACCAGACAGCTGGCATGTTAGAGACTGTGTTAAGGCAAGGGATCCTTGGGGAAGATGACACTGGCGAAGAATCACCAAAGTAAGTTATTTCTTCTGAGGATGTTCTTCATGCATTGCTGAGAATGAAGGTTGGGGCTATGCGGTTACATTAATGTAGTATAGTGCCTGTTAAGCCTATTCAAGAAAGTAAAAATAGATAAAACTAGAAAAGTTTTTGCATATTGAGAAGGGTAACTAGATGCATCGGATGGAGGTGCTTAGTGGACAGAGATGTTTACAGAAGTTCCCTTTGTCATGGTTGTATTGCCCTTCTCGTTGAACCGAATGAATCCTAAGAGTAGACAGCCATTAGTGTATCGATCAGGTTCTAGCATATAAGGTTTTCGATTGTATTTCACGGGGAATGCGCAGAGTTTGCTTTTATATGTAATTATTCCATAGATTTCATTTCCAATTCGGTTCTGGCATTTGGTTTGAAGGTTATTTTTCTTTTTGTTCTCGGAAAAGGCCTCTATTTGAAGTTCTTGCTCTTTGCCTTCAGATGTAGAAAACTGAGATAGATAAGTCCATGTATGGCATGTACATACACAATTCATCTGCTTCTGACAATTGATGAGCCCGAGCTAGTAAACGATTAGTGGCAATTTGTTTCCAAAAAGAGTAATTTGTTGACGAGCTTATCTGGTAATTGGGAAATTAGAACTGCAGTCTTGCTTTTTGCTTGAAATATTATAATTACCAAACTGTTTGGGGTTCTGGAACTCATCATTTTTAATAATTGTGGAACACCATTGTCTCTATGAACTTCATAGACGAAGATGTATGAGTTGTATCTCAGCCATCTGAACTTCATATGTCTGAATGCTTACTTGCTCTTTCCGATTATTTTCACCATGCAGAAATCTCAAGCTTCCTTCTCGTCGTCCCTCTATTGTATGTGAGAACTGCCTCTATTCATCGGAGAAAGATATGCGAGCAAGAGCATTCCATATCATGGACCCAAAGGGCATCATAGAAATGTTTCTCATCTTCCTTGAGGAAAGAGGTGATTCAGTGCCTTTTCCTCCTTCACTTGACAATTCCATGGTGAATTCAACTACTCAATTTTACTGATCAGTGGACGATTAGGAACTTTTCAGTCTTGATTATTGTTTTCTTCTTTTCTTTTAACATTGGCACTACGCTGAATAATTATCATGATGATTATGCTATAATCATTCTCTTATATCAGTTGCAAGGAAACACAAACAGGATTGTACCGTATCTTGGTAACTGGAAAGGTCATTCTGTCACAAAGCGCAGTGGCATTTATGGCGCAACAATTGCTCAAGCTGATACAGTTGCATCACTTGAAATAGATGACAAGGGCCAGCTTATTCAGGTATCCTGGATTCACAAGAAAATTATTTCCCCCATGAATCAGAAAAAAAGTAAAATTTGAGTTACTTGAATGATGATTACGTGAAGTTTGTGAGACTCTTGAGATGATACAATAATGATAAGCAAAAAGTAATGAGAATGGTGTTTCTGGGGGGTTTGGTGTTGGGAAGAAGCAGTAACTTTTATGCACCTAGTGCGGTAATTATTATGATACTTTTTGTGGTTGGCTATTAAAACATGACAACGATGTAAATCATACTGTTATGATCAGTTTATAGAATTTTCTTTCCAAACTACTTTTCTTCTTCTTATACTTATATTTTTGGTTCCTTTTACCCACGCATCAAAAAAACTCAGGATATTACTTCGACTTCTGCTGGGGATGAAGTTACCACAAATGTACACTGGACGGGTACCCAGACCGACAATTTGGTTATATTTGATGGAGGTTATCAGATAACACTCTTGCCTGGCGGCATGTACATGGGATGTCCATGTGATGTGGCAAAATGTGTGGCAGAATCCAAGTCCTTCCATTTGGAGTTCTGTTGGCTTGAGACCCCTGACAAGAGACAGAGACTGGTACGCACTTACGATGTGGAAGGCTTGGCAGTCTCATCAACTTACTTCTCTGAGGTCAAATTGTGAGTACCTCAATTTCACTGTACATCTGCTTTCGAGTTGCTTAGAGATTGGCTCCATGATCCGGAAAAAGACCTGAATGATTATGCATCAAGTTGTACTATTTCTATGCAATTGCTGTTAGACTAGATGTATTTTTTTCATAGCTGTAAGCAAAGTCCTGTTGTCCTGAGATCATCGCCTTTCCTCTTAACGTAAAATCAAAATGAGTACCCCTTTGTATCCTTATTTTTGGCTCTAGTGACCACTATTTTATTGATTGCAAAAAACCATGATGCCAAGTTTTGTTTAGTTAGGTAAATGGGGAGGTGCAGTGGTGTCTCAAAACCCCCTAGATAAAAGATATGCTATGAACAACTTAGCGTCATGATTTGCTGAAAAAAGAAAAAAGTAGATCCTTGTGGGAGTGATTGATATGATCTTATATTTATCTTGTCTTGGTTCTAATATCTCAACTTGCTTACTTGTCGGCATGATAGACAGTTTGACATTGCAAAGCATGATTTATATAAACAAAGGCTGGTCTGTGCCGCGCCGATGTAAGACTCGCAGAGTGGGTCAGAACTTGAAGCCACGTCTGTTTCCGTGCACAAAGATGGGTATATTGTTTGAATAAGATAAGCTTTACGTTTTCATTTATTGGACAAGACAAAAACAGAGATCTATCCATGTCCTCAACCACAAAAGTATGCTAAAAAATGGATTGCCGAAGGCTGCAAACGTAACTGCCGACACTCTTTTATATCTTCTTCAATTACACAGTAAGGTTGTTGGTGTTATTTAATTTTGGTCTGGGTACGACATTGTGTCTGGGGAGTTCATTGTTCCTCGTTTTCCCGGTCATTGCCTGCTTCTTCTTACCGTGTTTCCTTCTGGTTTTCTGGATTTCATCGTCACGAATCCTGCACTTGTATGATATGAGTGGTTCCCGTAACAGTGAAATGATAAATATCTCTGCAATCTACATACCTGGATACATTAATGTGATAAAAAGAGAGAGAGAGAGAGAGAGAGAACTTACACATTGCTAATATCTAAACCTAATTTTTTTTAATACATATTATTCTTAGGATATAATTGAGATGATAATGAAGGCTTGTATAAGAGATTTTACCAAACAAGTAGCTTAAGTTTAAATTTCTTTGGTTACATTTATGATTAACCTAAGTATGTTTTAAGGTGGTCTTCACTTTTTAGTTTAAGCCATAAATCAAAGTTTGGTTGAAAGTTTTAGGTTATTAGCCAAAAAACAAAAAATCTTACATGTTTAATTTTAAGAGAAGAAGTTAAGTCGTCACAACTTAAGTTAAAATAAAGTATCTTTACATGGACTAAGTTCTTCTTGATTTTACCTTATTATTTTGTCACTTAAAAATTGAGTGTCCATGATTTTTCCATCTATCTAGAAATGAAGTGTATTAAAGTTAGTAGTTGCTTCACTTCTTTTTTTTTTTCTTGTTAGATAAATGGGGTTTGTGACTATTCAAGTGTCAAACTTGGGATCACATGCTTCCTAACAATTGCTTTACATTGTTGATATCCTTTTTTTATTACCTTTTTACATATTACGGTGCTTTTTTCTTACAACAGTCGGTCTTAAAAAAGTTAGATATCTTTTAAAATGCACCAAACCAAACATAATACGGATGTTGATAGATTTGCATGGATTCAAAAAGTAATGAGTAAGATTTTTAGTTGGAATCCCCTATTTTTTAGTTTTTAAATAATAATAATAATAGTAGGGAGAGTTGCGATGGATCACCTGCAATCTGTAACTATTAATGAGATGGGAATGAGGAGGATGGGGCGGCTTAAAGTGCCATGATGAGATAGCAATAATTGAATTGAACATTGACAAAGTACAC